>OW203744.1:4328794-5641294 GCA_934045075.1 Yponomeuta sedellus
ATACATACATACATACATACATACATACATACATACATACATACATACATACATACATACATACATACATACAGCCTGGTAGGGCATACACTTTGGACAAAATCACTGCCAGTCGACAACCCCTCCCATCTGTTTAGCTTTTGTTTCGCCGTGTAGGTGTACCCGGCACGTGTTTATGCTACCAGGAACATAAAACGGATCCAGTAAACAAGTAGTCCATCAATTAAAGGCTGGGTAAACTGAGCTACGCATTGTTTTCCATCGAAGCTCGCTTGTTTTTAGCTTTTACTTCGGTTTACTGTGGCAATAAGGTGTGTTCGGTTCTTTGGAGGAGGCAGTCTACATGAAAGTAGGTACACCCTCGTTGTAAAACAAAGGAAATTCTCTACAGGGTGTCACAAAATTCCTACATTAAAAAAACGTGTCGTCATCATCATCATCCATTCGTCGACCACTGCACGCCCACTCACGAAAAAGTCATGTAGTAACTGGACAGGTTTATTTATACGATATCAACCCTTGTATGTCCCCATTGCTCGGGCACGGGTCACTTCCTGCATCGCAGGAATTTTAGGCCATACTTAACCACGGGGGCCGAGTCCGGGTTGGAGGAGGTTTGTAAGACAGTGGCGGGCCTTACTGTCAGAAGTTATCAAGCCGCCCACGAGACCTCTGACATGGCTTAACGACTGCCATTATATGACAGCTAGCACCAACGGCTTAACGTGCCTTGCGAAGCACGGAAGCGCCCGGAAAAAATTCACTAGCGTTAGTCACGGACAGTCACCCATCCTGCACCTTACCGCGCCTGTTGTTGCTTAACTCAAGTGATTGATTTCAATCACTCGGTTCGACTAGGCCACGAGCGCTTTGATTTATTTATACCCTTTCGACCAACTCGGTTTGCCTGCAAAATTGTAGCGACCGCGAATAAGTCATGTTTATGGTGCGATTTCCCATGGTCGGTTTTAACTGCCAACGCCGTAAAACGCCGAACTTTGGCTATTTAACTACCCATAAAACATTCTAGTGTTAATGCTTAGAGAATTCGTTTTAATAAATTCAGGGAGAGACCTCATCGCTTAAAATAAACGGGGCTTGTCTTCTTTATCAACCCTTGTATGTCCCCACTGCTGGGGCACGGGTCTCTTCCTGCATGGCAGGAAGGTTAGGCCATACTCCACCACGGGGGCCAAGTTCGGGTTGGTGGAGGATTGTAAGACAGTGGCGGGCCTTACTGTCAGAAGTTATCAAGCCGCCCATAAGGCCTCCGACATGGCTTAACGACTACCATTACATGACAGCCGGCACCAACGGCTTAACGTGCCTTGCGAAGCACGGAAGCGCTCGGAAAAATGCCACTAGCGGTAGTCACGGAACGACGGAACGAAATCACGGGGCTTGTCTTACAAAGTTTAAAGTTTGAATAGTACGAGTACCTTCATAGGGCTTTGCGTCCGTAACAGGCGATTTAAGCGGCGCATGAAAGAACCCCCCTTTCCCCCAGACGTACTAACTGAGCCCGTACGTCTGGCGCACATCATCATCAACCCATTATGTCTCCACCGAGGGGCACGGGTCTCTTCCCTCAGGAAAGGCCATACTCCACCACGGGGGCCAAGTCCAGATTAATAGAGGCTTGCTAGACTTCTTCTTCTTTAAGCTATATGTTAGCCCACTGCTGGACATAGCCTTGTCCTAATAAGCGCCATAGCGCCCTGTCTTCAGCTTGCCGCATCCAGCATCTTCCGGCAGTTTTTCGCAGATCGTCATTCCACCTAGTCGGAGGGCGTCCTACACTACGTTTGCCGAGTCGCGGTCTCCCTCCACTCAATAACACGTTTACTCCAACGGTTGTCGGTTCTTCGCGAGATATGGCCAGTGGCTGTCAACTATCGACGGCAGCCGGCACCAACTTAACTGCTTAACGTACATTGCGACGCACGGAACCGCTCGGAAAAATGCCACGGCGTTAGCCATATATGGTTTACCTACCCATACATGCACGGTCTTGCTTAGCCTTCGTGATCGAGTGAGTGACGAGTCTGGCGCACCCGGGTTAATAGCAAGCGAGTTCCTTACGCTGATTAGCAAATCCTTTCACCACCATAGCTTGCCACCGACACGCTAAAAAGAAGAAGCGGTGCCTAAAAGCTACAAAAGCTAAAAGCTAAAAGCTATTTGGTTTGATTCGAAAGCGGTAGGTCTTATTGCATTTAATTCTATGATTTATTCTTTAAATTATTGGAAAGGGACGCTAGAGCTTTCCCTGAGATAATTCGTAAGTATTCGCTATCAAGTGTAAGCGCTATCAGTGAAAAAATTGTATAACTCACATGTCACGACTCCCTGTCAGTCAACTGTTTATTCGTCTATGCCTGATTAAGAATTTATCTATATACTTAATCAATGACGGTTTTTCGAGCAAGGAAAACAAATCATAAGTATTAAAAACCTATTTAGGTTTTTAATACTTATGAGAGGTTCGAAATTTCACTGATGCCGGTGAGTCGCCCATTAGCTCAGTTGGAAAGAGCGCTGGCACGGAAGGCCAGAGGTCACGGGTTCGAATCCCGGCATGGGTGGAATTTTTAGCCACTAAATAGGTTTTTAAAATTGTCCTTAGCACGGGTTAGTGCATTAAAAATAAAAATAGTAAAATCATAAGTACTTAACTTTGCGAAGCTTCAAATAAATTCGAGAATGCAGCTTTCAGGCTAGAAAATGTACAAACCGAATTTAAGTCCAAGCACAATGCACACGTAAAATTTTAACGAACCCCGCGTCTATTCCTGGAGCGATTTAGCGTGGAGCGGTAAATCAAAGCTTCGATGTTATGATTAACATTACGCCGCGCGTCTAATGAATGGGGCGAGTAGGGTTACATACTTCGAAACTATATCGAATTGTTCGTTCGTCAACGAAGACTCTGTTCGAGTCAAAAACATGGACAATCCCCTAAGAAATTAAACGTACTTTAGATAGACAGATAGTCTTTATGAACAACCAGAAGAAAAGTTCAAGTACACACTACGCTACATGATTATGATCCCAGTGTAGGATCCGAGCGTTCGTCTAGTATCTTTACCCAATTTAGTGTGAGTGAAGATGTCACTGAACGCTGTTTAAATCATCACATTACGTAGAGTAAAGGCCAAGATCCCAGTGTAGCGAAACAACAACGGCAGCAAAGGATACCCAGGAATTCACTCGACCGACAAAGGACAAGTGGCGCACGGCCGTCTACGCGGAAAAGACCGCAGTCATGCTGACCAACCGTCACAGAACCACGTCTGCACGCCTGTAGCTTCGTGGCCTGGACGTCTCGAGGAGTTACTCGGTGACGTACCTAGGTGCATCATCAACCGCAAGGTAACTATGGGGGCGCAGGTCGACCACGTCATCCCCCAATCCCGGACAACGAGGGCACCACTGCGCCCCGTGCTAGCGTCCAGACTACCGGACCAAGCTTTGGATACACAGGTAGGTCTTACTATGCGGCACCGGGATGGTACGTCATGTGCTCTACGACAAATTGCAAGAAGTTGCAGAACCAGAAACAAAATCCCTGAAAAGTATAGTGACCCCACCATACTTTTCAGGGATTTTGTTTCAGGCGTAACATCCGCAATAACGCGGTTACGAGACTTAGTGGTGGGGAGTGTGGAGGAGTTCGTATACCGACTGTCGCGCCGTATGTTTTACTGTACTGACAACGTACCACGCTGGCACTTCCACCACATCGCCCCCAACTACCGGCCAGACGATGTACGTCCACACCCGACGAAGCTCCTACAAGCTGTTAGGCTCCGACAGCTCGGGAAGTCCCATCTCGAACACAAGCCATGATGGCAAAATGACCCGCGGGTAGAAGCTCCCGGAGAAGATGCTCGGGCAAGAGGCTTGGTCTCACATCCCGGACCTGCAGCTATTCACTCCGCTCGCAGCTGCAGACGACCCCGACTACGCGATGCCTAAAATTCGCGGCCCTCGACCCGTCCCTCCACTAATGAGACGTTTTCAAGCTCAAATTCACAAAGCAATACATAGATGGCGCTTACAGGCGTGGCCATAGAAGAACCGAAATACGGCTGCCACAATCAATCTGCGCTGAGCGAAATTTGACAGACGTCTCCTTGTTTTTGTATGTGGCACGCCTATTAATGCGATCTATGAAGTGCGTTGTTAATTTGTGCTGAAAACGTCTCATTTGTGGAGTGACGGGTCGAGGGCCGCGAATTCTATCGACTACGCGATGCCTAGAATTTCTAAGCATCGCGTAGTCGAGGTCATATGCAGCTGTGAGCGGAGTGAATAGCTGCAGGTCCGGGATGTGAGACTCATTGTGTAAGAAAGAGGAAGGATGACGCGTCTTTTCGGCGCCTCGACCTTTGTTCTTTATGTCTGGCGGAGGCCTTACGCAGATGAGACCTTGAAACCACTGTTTTGGAATTTGCGTACACGGAAACGTTTATGAAGAACGGTGCACGAACAAGGTCGGCTGAATGTAAATATTTAGGTGGTTTGAACTGCGGTAGGTGGGTACTGCAGTCTAAGGAGCCCTCGGGACGACCGTATTTTAGTTTTATGGTAAACCAGCATCCGAATGTTAAACATCTGACGCGATCAACACCCATATCGGTTCACTGGTTGTGAAGAAACAAGGAGATGAATCTTTTACGTAGTTCATACCATGTTTCTAATGACCCTGCGTTCCGAGATGCGATGAAATCGATTACAGCGCGAATCCGACCAAAATTAATAGTCCCAAAGTATCTTGCACGAAATAGGGTTTTTGTGCCTACTGTACTTATATGGATTCGCAGTGTAATCGATTTCATCGCATCTCGGAACGCAGGGTCAGAAACCAATTTAAATTGAAATCTGTGAGTGAGTCTATATCGGTATAGGAGTTTTTCTAGGAGTTGCAGTTTTTATGCCATTTTTATCCTAAAATGATTTTGAGATTGACACCTAGTTTGCCTTATGAAGTTGTAACGTTCATTAAGGCGTTTAAGGGTGCTAAATAGCGCCACCTTTTTGCCCATTGGTGCCCCTAGTTAGCGCCCCTAAGCGCCTTAGGCCGCAGTTTCTGTGCTACTTTGAATAAAACTTTTACATTTCATATATATAAGTGGTAAAGACAGTGTCTTTATTTCTTAATTTATTATTAAATATATTAACGAGTTAGTAAATGTAAAGAAACACTATATTTTTAATATGTCCGCCATTGTTATGAATTCGGCTGTTCACAAGACGAACATTACCATTTTATTTGTTTTCAAAAGTCGTTTTTGATGTATCGTACAGTGTGTTTATGTAAGACAGGCCATTTAACTCGCCGTTAATTACAGTTTTGAAGTTCAATCAATCAATCATAAAGAGTTGTAGAGTTGTCTAAAGATTGTAAGTGAATGGTCAGGGAGATACTTTTTGCTATTAGATGCTATTAGCCTAGCCGAACCGAGTCATTGAAATCAATCACTTGAGTTAAGCAACAATAGGCGCGGTCAGGTGCAGGATGGGTGGCCGTCCCGTGACTACCGCTACTGGCTTTTTTTCCGAGCGCTTCCGTGCTTCGCAAGGCACGTATAGCCGTTGGTGCCGGCTGTCATGTATTGGCAGTCGTGAAGCCATTACAGAGGCCTTATGGGCGGCTTGATAGCTTCTGACAGTAAGGCTCGCCACTGTCTTACAATCCTCCACCAACCTGGACTTGGCCCCCGTGGTGGAGTATGGCTTAACCTTCCTTCGATGCAGGAAGAGACCTGAGCCCCAACAGTGAGGACATACAAGGGTTGATATCGATGATATCGATTAGATACTACCATCTAGTTACTGGCTATAGACATAGAAGTACTCATATCAATGACTATCAACTAAACCAACTTCCAAGACAATATCTAGTATTGGTATAAAATATAAATTTTGAGGTTAGAATCTTGTTTACTAAATTGGACTAGTAAGGATAAACAGACTTGTAACAATTGCCCCACAAATGGAAAAAGTCTCTCAATCATGCCTAATAGTGACTTTTAGGACTCACGACTGAGAACCTAGGTTCGCGGACCGTTTTTGTCGTTTACTATATTTAGTCCTGGGTTTGTTTCCTTCGGTTGACAGCCGTGGGGCCTTAAAACACTATTAACCTATTGAGATATTGGTGACACTTATAAAAAAAAGTTATTATTTTATTCCATCAGTGGAGCTAGTGTTACTGCATAATAGTCCTTAAGAACTCTTAAACGTTTGCATTCGGAACATTAATATTACACCAGCCCCTTGACACCCAAACGAATAACATTAATATAGGTAAGCAAAATGTTTGACATCAGCAGAACACAAAAATGTGCTTGAAAAGATGGGTGTAGAAACATTTAGGTGCTAAAAGTATGGACAAAAAGTTACCACAAATTACTATGAAGCATAATTATCACAGGTGGACATAATTAACTAAAAATAGCATACTATTGTGGGACCACGGAAAAAAAAAAACATTATTATACGTAAAATTTATCAGCTCATCTAATCATATCTTTATCATGCGATAAGAAATCTCAGGGAACTAACACTGATGTATCTTATCCAGTAATAAGATTATTAGATGAGGCGATATTGAATGAAAGATTGCATAGATAAAATAAAAAATGTAAAATTCTCCAAGTTTAATACCAACTTTATCTGTTTACGACATCGGCATGTGTCGCAGAGAAGTTTGGTTACAATTTTTTTTTACTATAATATTATTGAAATGATAGAATACAATACATTAATTGTAACTATGCAATCCAGTTTGATTAAAATGAGAGTTGAGTGGCTACTATTTAAGTATCAGATAAGAGTTTTATTGAACTATAAGGTGCTTGAAATGTATTTGATTATAGTGCAATAATTCATAATTTACAATTTAACAGAGAAGCAATATTTTGAAAAAAAGTATAGTGCATACGAAAGTTTTTTTTTCAAAATGCGAGCAAATAGGTCAGAGTCTTGCACCGACAAATAAACCGGTAATTTGGAATAGACCACTGCCAAGCACCATTCATCGTAAAATCTATAGTACCAACATTTCTAAACTCTAGTAGGCTAATGTGAGAATTTAAAGTATATGACAGTCTTTCTATAAACCAATAACGAGTAGACCTGTTATATGAGTCGACCAATAACAAGTACATGTGTAGCTAAGCACGGATTGATTGATGTACCACTTATTAGACTATAGTACTAGACTATAGTACTGTTGCTAACTACATTACAACTGCCGCCCCAACTATCATTCGAACCAAACGCCAGAACTGAAACTAAAACTAGGACAAAACTAAAAGGGTGTTACCAACGTCTAACAACACAGGGTCTAGGCGGGCACTCACGATGAGCTCCTCTTCACGTATCTTGTTGCTGTTCCGACTGGCTGCCCTGAACGTAGATGCCACACTCTTCTGTTCATCCTTCGTTAGCAGCGTACACTGCTCTGCTAACTTCTTACTGGCGTTGCCCATTCTGGATGCAATACAAATAGAATTAAATATTTCAAAGACAATATGTACCCAAAAACGCTACCAGGCAGCAACTAATTGATGATGAAGAACCGTAATAGTTTTGTCAGGATCCTGGGAAGAGGAAAACCATGGTTTTTACATACCTCTCCAGCATTAAGGTGCAAGTTTAATGTCAATTACAATGACAAATCTTAAATTTGGTTTGAGCCGGGATTATGATTGTGCTAAGGCATAAATCTGTGTATAAAAAGCAAACATCTACTCCACTTTGTTGTATCAACATTGGTGTCACAACATAAAAATCTATATAAATATATCCACTAAATACATACGAAACGGAGAGTTTAGTAAAAATTACACTTTAGCGCGCGTTATAAGATAGATAAGTCTACATATTTTACTTTTAGGGCACTTTTGGGTTTGGTTATTATCTGGTATTTGTAATTTGCTTCGTAATGTCTGAGGTGCAGTTGACAGCTGATTTATTGGTTTTGAAGAAATCTGCTACGTTGACGAACCACTCTGTCTTGAGTTTAGAGATTACTTATATGTTTCCCAACTTTACCCACCAACCGTTTCTTCGGAATAATAATTTAAATATGATGACACCGAGACCTTAGCCGTGACCGCACCAGACACGAGGTTATTTTATTTGCTTTATACGGACCGACAATGCACACAAGCAATCACGTGAACTCCTAATCGAAGTAAACCAAACAAGGCGACAAAATTTACCTTGAAAAATATCGCAGACACAAACTTTTCGCAGATCGCACCCTATTTTACCCTTACGCAAATTTTAGAACACATCGTTTCCTTAAGTTAACCCTAAAATAAATGTTATAACTACGAGATAAAGGCGCTTAATCCTCTAGTAAATATCTAATTTCGGAGGAAATCGATAAAAATCTGACGGAACAATAATTCTGCCATAATAAGATTACCTGTCAAAGTGACAACTTTTTGTTTATTTTTATTTTTTAGGCGGCTACACACTGCACGAGGTTGCACAGTTGCACACATGAAATCGAGGTGCGAGGTCGAACACAACTGGCGTGCCGTGCAACTGTTATGAGGAAATGCTTTGGTCTGAAAATAAACCACACAAGCAGTGTAAATATTTATAATTTTATCCAGATTTCCATCAAACGGTCCATTCATTAGAGGTGTAGACGTTGTAATTTATGTAAATCGGCACTACGAGTATGTAATATGACGGTTTTGATCTACCCTCATTTAAATTAACAGAGTGAGGATAGATTTTTGAATGGGTTTAATCCTGTGGTTTAATCGGCGAAAAACGAACTTCTTATCAAGTTTCCAATGGTCCAAATCATAGTTAGCAATGTGCCAATAGTATAAATTCGGATCCCCTTCACTAGGCTCTCACTTGGAAGGTTTGTAGCAATAGTATGGTTCAGGATCAAAAGTAAATGCAACTGCGGGGGTAGGCAAAGGGCTGTAGTAAGCAATTTCAAACGAGGGAACAGGAACCCAGGAATCAGTGCGCTGCCCATTAGGACACAGAAAACAATGACGCTTGCTTTGTAGCACCTTTCAGGACTGATGTAGCTTCCAACAATGTAGCTATAGTGGGCCAAGGTGGCAACACGCAGGACAAGTAGGAAATTGAATGCAACTATTCCGAGCAACGAACCGCTCATGGTTTTTGTCCCTGGATGTAAATCTCAAACGGCTCTTATTGTTTTGAGGTTGTGCATTTTTTTTATTTGAATTTGAAGATCACATGTTAAAGAAAATTTTGGACTTTAAATATTCTTGATATTTGTCATTTAGCGACATATTTATTTACGTTATGAGCAGTTTTCAGAACAAATTCAAAAAGTACTTCATAGATGGCGTAGGCGTTCTTATACAAGGGACTGACGGACTGAGGTCTGTACGGATGTCAACATCCGTGGGTCTGTCCTTTTTGCCTAGAACAGATTATTTTTGAAAGCCGCTAGGTATCCGGTTCTTCTTCACAGATGTCAAAAATTCTTCTTCTTTTAAGGCAAAACGGTAATCGCCATCTATGAACTAAGAATTGCTTATTTCGATATACTGCGTTTTTAGAATATCGTAGTTGACGAAGGGCCCGAACGAGACCCTATTACATAGGTACTCTGACTACGCTGTCCATCCGTGGCTGTCCGTTTATCTCTCCGTCTGTCGATCTGTCCGTCCGAACATTCAGGGGCTCTATCTTTGACCCACTGGGACATAGGCCTGTCCCAAGACAAGCCACTGAGCCTCATCTTAGACTCTTTATTTCTAGCCACTGCCACAGTCACTGCTCACTGTTCTGTGCTGCTCACCTCTTTAGAAATGTCAACGCTCCACCCACGGATGTTTGACATCCGTGGCTCCACCTTTCACGCCGCTCATTATAAGGATTATATAATTTTGAGGTTCATGGCGACACATGGTCGACCACAGAGTACATTATATATGTGGTCGACTGTTTTGCAGCTGGCGGCACTGGCTTTTGTAGTATTTGTCAAAACCATACTGGCAACCCTAATGCCATGACTTGGAAAAATATTTCGTACGTGAGTGGTGTTGTCTGCCGATTTTATTGTTATTTTCTACTAAGGCCTCTTCTATTTCCCTGTTAATGTGCTAGAACAAAGCCGCAACATGACGCTAATTAAAATGGAGGTGGACTCCGCCAAGGGGGAAGGCTTCCGGCCGTACTATATCACGAAGATCGAAGAGCTTCAACTAATCGTGGCTGAGAAGTCACAGAATCTCCGCCGTCTCCAAGCCCAGCGAAACGAGCTCAACGCCAAGGTTCGCATGCTGCGTGAGGAGCTCCAACTGCTACAGGAACAGGGCTCCTACGTTGGCGAAGTAGTCAAACCCATGGATAAGAAGAAAGTCCTCGTAAAAGTTCACCCTGAAGGCAAGTTCGTCGTAGACTTGGATAAGAACGTTGATATCAACGACGTGACAGCTAACTGTCGCGTTGCCCTACGAAATGAGAGCTACACCCTTCATAAAATTCTGCCCAACAAGGTGGATCCGCTGGTGTCCCTCATGATGGTGGAAAAGGTTCCGGATTCAACTTACGAGATGGTGGGAGGTCTCGACAAGCAAATCAAGGAAATAAAGGAAGTGATTGAGCTACCCGTGAAGCACCCTGAGCTATTTGACGCCCTTGGTATTGCTCAGCCCAAAGGTGTGTTGTTGTATGGACCTCCTGGCACTGGCAAGACATTGCTTGCTCGCGCGGTAGCCCATCATACTGAGTGCACCTTCATCAGAGTCTCGGGTTCTGAGCTGGTGCAGAAATTCATTGGTGAAGGTAGCCGTATGGTGCGAGAACTCTTTGTGATGGCTAGAGAACACGCACCGTCTATCATCTTCATGGACGAAATTGACTCCATTGGTTCATCACGTATTGAGTCTGGCAGCGGCGGAGACTCTGAAGTGCAGAGGACTATGCTGGAGTTGCTCAACCAACTGGATGGTTTTGAAGCTACTAAGAACATCAAAGTCATCATGGCAACCAACCGAATTGACATCTTGGACCCTGCGTTGCTGAGACCTGGTCGTATTGACAGAAAGATTGAATTCCCACCACCAAATGAGGAAGCTCGCTTGGATATCCTGAAGATCCACTCTAGAAAGATGAACCTGACTAGAGGAATCAATTTGCGTAAGATTGCCGAGCTGATGCCAGGTGCCTCAGGGGCTGAAGTAAAAGGTGTGTGTACTGAGGCTGGTATGTACGCACTACGTGAACGAAGAGTTCACGTCACTCAGGAGGACTTTGAAATGGCTGTAGCTAAGGTCATGCAGAAGGACTCCGAGAAGAACATGTCTATCAAGAAACTCTGGAAGTAATGCTTCACTATTATTAAATGATTTTGTTTTGTGCACTTTAAAATAGGAAATTATAAGATTTTTGTCTAAGACATCAGTTTTTTTTCTACACTAATAGACTGTACCCTATTTATTCTTACTTGTCCAATTTAGTAAACAAGATCCTAACCTTAAAATTTAGATTAGATGTTAATATGACATTTTCTCGCAAATTCATAAACTATCATGAACTATGTTTATAAAATTGGCAGCGTGTTATCTAAAAGAGTGTTCCAGGTTACCTCATTTATGGAAATATGGCAGTTTTGGACTAAAAAGTCACAGTTTGAAGGGTAGAATTCCCACTGTTAAGTTCGCCGCATTGTACAATTTTATGGTGCAATAAAGTATTAATAATAGAATCTTGTTTACTAAATTGGACAAGTAAGAATAAACTGTAGTAAGTTGTTCATATTATTAGGATTCTTTATGTCAATTGAAAGATTTGGGATGTGAAAGTTACAAAATATTTAATTAATAAGATTGAGACCTTATCGGCATTTCATATTACAATGGCTATTAATATATAATTGCCCTAAATGGAGAACAAAGTAGGTACCTACAATGATTAAGTAAACGCTGTTTGAAATCATTCAAACTTGAGTAAGTACTAAATTCCTTATAATTAATATTATTAATAAAAACTTATTTCGAAGCTATGCATGAACATAACTTACAATTGTTAAAAGTGCATCGCAGAATTATTGCAATTAATTAATATTTCATTCGTGAGACCTAAAACACTTTTTGGTTTCTTATGTGTCCAAATTGGACTCCGTGTCTGATAATACTGACTCTTCAATGTCAGTCTGTTGAACGTTGTCAGGTGTTTGGACGATGACAGGTTGTTGAATGTTGATTGACAAGCCAGCTGTGCCCTGAAAAAAAGGTAGGTATACAGGCTGTAAAAAAATCGCATAAACTGCTTTACCTCTAAAATGCCCTAGAGTTTGAGTTCTACAAGTTTTTCTAATGTTTTTAATACCAGAGTTAACTAACCTCGGATTACCTAATTAATCTGTTATCAACCCTTGTATGTCCCCACTGCTGGGGCACAGGTCTCTTCCTGCATCGCAGGAAGGCTAGGCCATACTCCACCACGGGGGCCAAGTTCGGGTTGGTAGAGGATTGTAAGACACTGGCAGGCCTTACTGTGAGAAGTTATCAAGCCGCCCATAAGGCCTCTGACATGGCTTAACGACTGCCATTACATGACAGCTGGCACCAACGGCTTAACCTGCCTTGCGAAGTATGGAAGCGCTCGGAAAAATGCCACAAGCGGTAGTCACGCACGGCACGGTCACCCATCCTACTCCTGACCGCGCCTGTTGTTGCGTAAACAAGTGATTGATTCCAATCATTCGGTTCGACTAGGCCACGGGCGCCTCTAGCTAAATAATCCTAATTAATCTGAGGGGTTTACATATTTTTATGAAATTGACGCTCTGCCAACGTCGCAACATGTTGAGAATTTTATTTCTTAAATTACATTATTTATTTTCCGACGTTTCGGCAGCGCTACAGTTGCCGTGTAAAAAGTAAATGACAAACGCTGATGGACGTGTTTCAGGAACAGAGTGCTTAGTGCGAGTTTAACAGATCCAATCGAATAACTTTACTACCGCGTTAATCGAGCATTGAGTAGCGAGTATGAGTAAGTTAACTGTTCGAACTGGCAAAACGCTGTCACAGTACAACTCGCACTCGCGTTTATTCGTGTTTTGGCTGGTAAACGTGTTCACTTCTCAACGTAAACCATTACAACTCGCACTCAGCAACTTTAATTTCCATACTTGTCGCTAGGTGGCGCTTTCTCGATGCCATAGAAATATGAGTTTACGTTAACGCGATCGAGTAGTTAAAAAACTCGCACTAAGCACTCTGAGCCTTTTTTATATAATCGTCAGAGAATGGGAAGACAACAGTTCTCTTCGAACAATATAATCCAGGGGGGTGAGTCTCTAAGATGCATAGTTGTTCAATAGATAGAGTCATATTAGTCCGGTAAAGGTCGTTTCATCACACTATCGGTAGTCTGGTAAACAATCGCATTGCAATGGTAAAACCCGTGCTTCTTAACTCGGCGCCTCGCACGATTCGATCTTCTGCGCGAGAGATGCCTCTTTAATTTGCGCGGGTTATAAATACCCCTGGAATGACACTTTACTCCTATTGCTTGGTAGACTACCAAATTGAGGCAATTAACAAAAATTGTCGTGCTTAGGTATATCACTCTATTGAATAACTATGTAAGTAACAGACTCTAGGGCCTGGGGGCCGATTCTCGCCCATGCGAATTGAAAGCGTAGACGCAAAATATTCGAAGGCTTAGACATTTGTCCCATAAAAATAAGATAACTCGACAGTCATTAGACATTCATTTTCTTATTCGAATTAAATCTAGCATGGCGTTCAGAATACAGATTATGGCTGCCTGTAGACTTTCTACCTACGACTAACATAACATTTACATACAGGCACATACATTGCTTCTGGCCCCACACTAGGATAGCCTGTGTCGTGGGAGCCAGAAACAACGTCATCATCACAAACATGTAAACATCCAACACTTGGGGTTTTTTTTCCCAGCCCGGGACCTCTTGCATGGTAGGCAGATGCGCTACCGCTGCGCCACAGGGGCCGTCATGACACTCTCATGACCATGTCATGAGTCGTAAGCATTAGACTGTCTGCCTTCGAACGTGACTCGACTCACCCTCGGTGACGAGCATCTTGACATTCGGCTCGAGCCGGAGCTAGCAATCCAGCGCGCCCCCGAAGCTACGTGGGGTAGCCTAATGATATACTACGTACCTGCACTACGAGCTTATATCATTCTATTGACAAGCTATGTAAGTATAAGGCCAGGTTTTCACAGTCTTAGTACGCTCGGACCGAGTGCGCCGTCCGAGTAAACTAATGCTTCTGATTGGACGGTTTTTCGTGACAACACCAACATAGCCAATCAGAAGCATTAGTTTACTCGGATCGCGCACTCGGACCGAGCGCACTAAAGACCGTGAAGTCCTGGCTTTAAACTCTAGGGCCAGATGATTGCTAGTTTCTGGATCACGACACTAAATCAGCTGAATTATTCTTGTTCAATCATTTCATCACTAAATACACTCAGCGTGCTACGGAACGGGCAATTTCTCGTTGATGCACATCACATCAGAATTGAGACACCACCAATATAAAAACCTATTTAGAGGCTTAAACCTCCGCAACCTCTGGCACGGATAGCCAGAGGTTGCGGGTTCGAATCCCGGCATGGGTGAAATTTTTAGCCTCTAAATAGGTTTTTAAATTTGTCCTTAGCACGGGTTAGTGCATTAAAAATAAAAATAGTACACCACAAATACTTATAGGTCCCAAACTAGGATACCCTGTGCTCTGGAAGGCAGGCAAGGGCATCATTGATATCAAACTTTTTATGTCCCCACTGCTGGGGCACGGGTCTCTTCCCGCATCGCAAGAAGGTTAGGCCATACTCCACCACGGAAGCCACGTCCGTGTTTGTGGAGGATTGTAAGGCAGTGGCGCGCCTTACTGTCAGAAGTTATCAAGCCCCCAATAATGCCGCTGACACGGCATAACGACCGCCAGTACACGACAGCCGGCACTAACGGCTTAACGGCTTTTTGCTTAACTCAAGTGATTGATTCCAATCACTCGGTTCGCCTAAGGTATTAAATGGTCTTAATTTTTTAGCACTTATAGGGATGAGCGGGTGATCGTGCTCTTCCACTATAAAGGGAAATTTCCCGCCAGGCAGATCGTATGCCTGGGGACGGCCGGTCCAACTTTTGTTAGTCGGACGATGCAGGCATGTTGTAGTGCGCGCAGAGTTGACATGTGCTCGCCACATCACTCCCCTTCAAGACCGTAGCTACGCATAGCTAGGTCTGATAGGAATCGAAGTCTGTGCTCTAAAGCCTGCAAGTGCCAGGTGACGCTGAGTCAGTGAGTCGACTAGCGGTTGAGGGTGTTCGGCGGCTAACAGTCACTTCACCGGCGACAATACCATGGAGACCGCGCATGTGGTAGGAGCCGGTGAAGGCTGCTGTACCACTGGCAACGTATACGTGTGCTGTTGCTGTGTGGCTGCCGTGCCGAGGGGTTGGAGGAAGATCACCATCAGTCCCAGTAGTCGGTGCGTTGACTGTAGTGGAACTGATGAAGTGAGAGGGAAGATTGCTGGCCTTGCTCTAAGACTGATGTATGTGGGGTGCTGCGAGAGCGAAGGAAGGTTGACAATGTTCTGTCAGGGGTCACCACTATAGGGATGAGCGGGTGATCGTGCTCTTCCACTATAAAGGGAAATTTCCCGCCAGGCAGATCGTATGCCTGGGGACGGCCGGTCCAACTTTTGTTAGTCGGACGTTATATTTATGGTATGTCATTGAAACACTTTGATTGCGCGATGCAGGAATGTTGTAGTGCGCGCGCAGAGTTGACATGTGCTCGCCACACACTAATAAAGTTTCACTTCCGATTTCTTGAATTTTTGGACAAACTGTTAAGGCACTTACCACAGGCCGCTGTCTCCTGTGGAACGGAGCCCAGAGTCGGCGCAGGTACTGCATGGGGTTCAGAGGCGCCACATCTCCGGCGCGGCTAAGAACATCATGTAGCTGTGAGTGGTTAAGTCTGTTCTATTGCTTTACTCATTTGGGACATTGTATATGTTTTAAAAACCTATTTAGAGGCTAAAAATTCTGCCCATGCCGGGATTCGAACCCGCGACCTCTGGCTATCAGTGCCAGCGCTCTTCCAACTGATCTAATGGGCGACTCACCGGCATCAGTGAAATTTCGAACCTCTTTACAATATTCTCAGTATTACGTACATGCAGCGACATCTGGCATTTATGAACTTTCTGTTCACAAATCCCCATTGCCAATACTTAGATACGCCAATGGGGATTTTCAATGGGGATTAGTGGAACAACCCAAATTAAGTGGCATATTAATTCCGAGTGCTGTGTGGTGTCGGCCTAGAGAATAGCACTAACCCAAATTCTTCCTGCGGGTGTCGTTAAAGGCGACTAAGGGACACAAACCGGGGGGTGGGCGGCAGCACCCCCTACAGTACAATTCCACCAAACTGCGATCCCCAACCCGCATGCCCAGCGTGGAGATTATGGGCATTACCCCCCAATGATGGCACAACCTTGCGCTATGCCGCTCATTAGGGGAGGGCTATGTCTAGCAGTGGACTAATATAGCTTGAAGAAGAATTAGTTCCGATATTTCTATTACACGAATCTATTACATGCACAGAACTTAATGTTCTGTGATTACATGCATAGCAGGCAGATGCGCTACCGCTGCGCCACAGGAAAAGAATCATACGGTTTAATGTGTATTTAGCAATAAGGGTGCTTTGGGAAACTGAAAACTCATATTGTTGTTTTTCAATTAAGTAAATATGTAAATAAATAAATGAGCAAATGAGCGAATGAGCGAGTGAGCGAGTGAGTGATTGAGCGAGTGAGCGAGTGAGCGATTGAGCGAGTGAGCGAGTGAGCCTGTGAACGAGTGAACGAGTGAACGAGTAAATGAGTAAATGAGTGGGTGAGTGAGTGAGTGAATGAGTGAGTGGGTGAGTGAATGGGTGAGTGGGTGAGTGAGTGGGTGAGTGAGTGAGTGAGTGAGTGAGTGAGTGAGTGAGTGAGTGAGTGAGTGAGTGAGTGTCATTATAAAATCATAATCGGTATGACAACTATTTTTAGAACCTGCAGTCTACAACCTACTTAGGAACAACCTAGAGCAAGGATGTTTACGCCACGCCGCTTACTAGCGCCACCAATGGAATAAAAATCATAACTTGTTTTATAATACGTTTTTATCTAGAAGTGAACCTTAAGTGAACATGAGAAATCTTGACAACTCTGATAACTAATTAATTATGTCTACTGCTCGTGTTAACCTTAGAAAATACTAAACTGTGATAACTATTTTTAGAACCCAGGATCAACATTACTTATATTAAAAATCATGGTTGTAATATTTTTCTGGTTGTGCAATAAAGTGTTCTCTATCTATCAACAATCTACTACGTTAATCGATTTCCGCCATAAACGGCCGTTTCTAGCGGAAATCGATTAGTCCTAAGATATGGGTACCTCCTAAGTTCTAGGCTGTAGGTATGATCTAAAAATAGGTGTCACACATTTAACATGTTTGATGTTTACTTTGTGAAAAAAACGTAGGTATTATAAAACAAGTGGTTTCCATTGGTTCATAGAAAAAATATTAAGTTTGAAGTAGCAAGGATGTTGGACACATCTTGCCAGGCGCAAACAAGTGGAGATCAAAAACCCACTGCGAGCTTGCGAGCGCTTACGGGCTGATTGATTGTCAGCGTCAGAATGACCCGTCACTACGCGTATCAAATTGATGTTTTGATGTCGCGTATTGATGTATAATGTAACATATTTTTAATACAGTTGCTGAAAAAGTGGCGTATTGCAGAGACTTATAGCGTTCGGGATGTGGGCTATTACATACTCGTGCTTTTTTTTACCTTTTCCGAACTCGTGCGTTCTTTTTCCCAACTGTCAAAATAATGTTTATTAAAAAAAAAACAACCATGAAGTTTTTAACAATAAATTCTTAGAAGTTTTTATGATTCATGCGAATATGTATGTCTATAAAAAGAAGCTACCAATTTGTTTCAATACCAGATTTTATGATTTGTATGAATGAGTTAGGTTAGGTTTCATTAATTTCATTTCATCTCATTAAATTTAATTTTCGTTTCATATCAATAAAAAAATCCTACTGAAGACTGGCTGTATGGGAATAGTTCCCTTTGCCTACCAGAATGGGTGAAGAAAAAAAAATCTCTGCTTTTACGGTTGGTGCCATTTTCCAAATATTTTTTCTTTATTAAATTGTTTATTTTTTTCGCAACTGTATTAAAAATAGTCGGTCAGTACCGTAGATAGAGTTTACTCCCTCAACGGTCAGTACACGTGCGGAACCGTCATTGCAACTTGTTCCGACTGTCAACCCTCGCCTTCGGCTGCGCCTCGGCTCGGGTAGACATTTGTCGGAACTCTTTGCAATGACAGCCTTTCCGCACTTGTAATGAAATATACTATATCCTTAAAATGAGACAAGGAAGAAAGTCTGTGGTTTCTTAAGGGGAACAAAAAAAAACCATAGCCAATTTTGAGTCTAAGCGTCCTTGTTCTTTTCATTCTTTCAGGCGCTGAATCTAAACCATATTGATATTTTGGTTTCCATAATAGCTACGGGTGCAGAGTTTTAAAAATATGAAGGAAGCAAATGGGCAGTAAATGCTGCCCTTGAGTAATTCAGTGATTCCACGAAAATTTGGTGATATGGCTAGGTGACAGGTCAACCTGACAACACGATGTACGGTCACCCTTAAATGTTGTTTCTCTTCTAAAATATGATGGACGAAATTCTCTACTTAGAGGAAGCAATATGGCTCTAAATATTCATAACAATTTCCGACGATAATACGCGTAGTGACGAGTCATTCTGACGGTGGTGATTGATTGATATTCTAATAATTCGCTATGTAAGGACTGATTTTTCAATCCTCGGATAAAGATTATTCGTTGAATATCGTATTAAACAACGAATTCAAAAATCTGTTCTAATTGCCTTTCTTTTGTTATTTCACGGTGACATTTTCATATTATTGTGTAATACTTTATTAGACGGATAAATTTTATCCGAGGATTGAAAAATCAGCCCTAAGTAGAATATGCTTACTTGATAGGTATCTCGACTCTGGGTTCCGGGAACAGCGGTACCGCTGCGGAGGTTTCAGGCGACATTGCCTGGAGGTTCACGAAACGGACGCTGTAACATACGTACAAGGATTAGGTACGCCTATACTTATTATTATTATTTCTTATTGTTATGGCAACCAGCCGATGTCGACAAATTCTGCCAAAGTTAAGTCTTGACACGAAATGAACAATTTTTTTACCTTTTACAATTTTTACTGATTTTGATTAGATTTTGTATTGCGTAGAATTCTGACAGCTATAATTTCTTGACTTTTATACGTAACGCATAATAATATCTAGTACCTAGCTATTTAATTTCTTATTGCCCTCAAATGGGTCTAATATTTCCCTTTTACGGTGGGAGCTTTTTTAATAATAATAACTTACACACAAGTTCACACAACTAGTAGCAACACTTATGAAATGTCAGAATTCTACGGAATAAAAAAATCTGAGTTTAGTTTATTACGAGTAATTTTAGTGCCAAATTTTGTCAATGCAAAACCTAGGCCTAAAGCTTGGTGCCCTCGAAAAGGAAGATACCTACTGGAATTGGCATGACGACAGTATCAAATAATCAAAGATTTAAGGATATTAGGGGACAGTACACATTAAAAAGATTTGAAACACTGATTTACTATTTTTATTTTTAATGCACCAACCCGTGCTAAGGACAAATTTAAAAACCTATTTAGAGGCTAAAAATTTCACCAATGCCGGGATTCGAACCCGCAACCTCTGGCAATCCGTGCAAGCGCTCTACCAATTGAGCCAATGGGCGACTCACCGGCATCAGTGAAATTTCGAACCTCTTTACACTATTCTCATTACGTACAGGCAGCGACATCTGGCTTAAGCAAATTGCATCACTTATATCTATCATAGCTATCTATATGCCTATGATTAGGGTATCGCAGTGCTTACAATAGTTTTCGCATTTGTTATGACGGAGTTTACACGTTCAGTCTAGCGTCAGTCAATTCCAGCTGTCTGGTTAGACTGACGGCAGACTGGTTGTCTATTCAGTGGGCTGATGGACCGGACTGACGTAGGTATTTTCGAATATTTTGATGCTACATCAGTCTGGCATAAATCCGGGCTTGATCAAGGTCACGGACTGAACTGACGCCAGACTGAACGTATAGACTTCGTCTAAGTGGTACTCACTGAGGCTCATTGTGCCTTTCACGTGTCTTGTAAAAGATCCAGCCTATGGAAGCGAAGACGGTAAGCGAGATGGCCAATAGGGTTATGGTTAAAGCCATCGTGTGGGAGATGCGCCGCTCTAGTTCCTGCGCTGTCCACCCGTTGAATCTGGGCAGCTGCGGAGAGGGTAATCCATAAACAAACTATGTTTTACACCGAAAGTAGAATTAATGCAGTAGAAATGAGGTCTTTGAGAAGTGTGTTACTTTGAATCACAGGATACGCAATAGTATGATTAGAGAACGTTGTGGACTGAAAGAGGATGTAGTGACTAAAATTGAGAAAGGAATGTTGCGTTGGTTTGGACATGTGCAGACTAAGAAGGAAGAAAGATTGACAAAACAAATATATATTGCGAATGTGAGTGGAAGGGCTGGTAAGGGACGTCCCAGGCGGACATACATCGAACAAATAGGGGATGTATTAGCGAAGACAACATAACGGGTAATTTCGTTCAAGTGTAAGTGTATGTTTCAAGTTTTGGTGCTAGAATGTCACCAAAGAGACGCAAGCAAGCAGCCTGCGACGCAAGAATGTCACTAGAAGGAGTTGGCCGGCGACGCAAGAATTTCACTAGGGAGACTCCGCCTGCGACGCTACAATTTTACAAGAGAAAGAGAGTTGGCCTGCGGCGCTAATAAATCGCTGGAGAGACCGGCCATTGTTAGAATGTCATTAGAAAAAGTCAGCATGCGACACAAGAATGTCACTAGAAAGAGAGAGAGAAAGAGAGATAGATAGAAAGGAGAGAGAGTCTTCCTAAGACGCAAGAATGTCATTAGTAAAAGTTCGCATGAGACGTTAGAATTTCACAAGAGAAAGAGAGTTCCTTTTGCCCGCAAGCGCTAGAGTGTCACTATACCTGAGCCAAATTCGATAACGAATGACGATTAACAAACCGTTGCTAGGCAACGACTTGTTTACACCTAAAAGGCAGATGTTAACAACGTTTTCTAGAAATCGTTTTTATACAAATAATAATCGTTCCTCCTACTAATGTAAATTGCTTATTTTATGTTTATGATTTTATAGTGAAAGGCTTAACCGATTTGAATATGACATATGACAACACTGAAATATGAAAAACAGATTTAACAAACATCTACGCGAGCCATGCCGCATGATTTTCCTAATAGAATTAAGCGCGTTTAAGCAAAAAACATACAAACTCTTCAACTTTATAATATTAATAAGTACCTATAGATGCTACTATGAAAATGAGTAGATTGGGATCTACTGCAAATATTGCAATAAAAGAAAGTTCTTTGTATATATTTTTATTCATATGTTCACACTAATCATCACTGTCACTGGCCAAAGAGGACGATGAATTTGTGTCTCCGGAGACTTGAATTATAAATTCATCAATGACATTATCCATTACACCATAAAATTCGGCGTTTTCTTCTTTAATTACGTGTTCAACACAACGTTGCCATGCTGCTGGAGTAATTTTACTTATTGCCTCATCTAACAGGACCTTTATTTAGTTCAGCCATTTATTAAATTTTTATTTTTGGCAGCAACATGGCCTTTTACTTGCCCCCATATGATTTCTATCGGATTTAATTCACAATGATATGGGGGCAATCTATATTTTTGTCTTGTGCCATTTTGTCACACATATATGCTATATAATTTGCCATATACACGTATTGACAAACGACTAAACTTCACTTGTTGGCATAAACTAAATTTCCCAAAATGTTTGTCACACCTGAATTTCATCCATGTTTCTTTTTCTGTAGGGCTGTCGCGTAAAATTAATGTCGATTTTTTATAGTTTTTCGAAATAACAATGTAATATGCATGTTATTTGAGTGATTATAGTGAAATATGCTGCAATAGGAATTGTTAATAAATAATTGGCATGTAAAAGGCTATAATCATGTAAACAATAGAAGATTTGTAAAACGTGAGTTGTGATAACCCTGAATTGGTTTGTTTACCTCTATTCTTTATCGAGTTTGGCAGAACTGTAGAAAGAGTCAGCTTGCGGCGCTTGAATGTGGATATGGATGTCAGTCTGCGACGTATGAATGTTATTAGATAGACATAGCTTGCGACGCTGCGATATCCCTACATACTCGTAGAGTCGGCCTGGGACAATAGAATGTCACGAAAGAAAAAAAAGAAATAGTATATTTCATTACAAGTGCGGAAAGGCTGTCATTGCAAAGAGTTCCGACAAATGTCGACCTGTAGTAGGCGTGTAGCCTATTATTACAATAACTTGCACTTTATGTTTAGCCAGCACTTAACATAGAATATAAGCAAATGCACAATGTTATTTAAGTGACTTCATACAATATACGAGGACACACTACAACTAAGATGTGATTTCTAGTCTCCCACCTACGTCCATCTCCTGATACCACATGGCGACCCTGCATCAAGAAACTGGAAGAACAACGTTGTGAAGAAAGAATCGAATTATTATCAAGAAAGAAGACTCAAAAAAAAATGAAGATAAAATTATTACCAAGAACCAAGACTCAAAATTAATATCAAGAAAATAATTATTGTTTCAAGAAAGAAGACCCTTAACTACCACTTAGACCGTCAAGAAGAATGAATATGACTACGAACCAATCTGCAATCAAGAAAGAAGCGTACGGGACAAGGATGGTGTCCAGGGTATAGCCCGGCCCACAAACCAGGAAGGAGTCCAGGGTTATCCCGGCCCGCTCATCAGACTCTCAGCATCGAGTACACCGAGCTCCGTGCGTCACGCTACCACGGAACCCACCCGGCCGTCACGTTCGCCGTCCCGTCCCCGATGTCAATGGACTGCACTGCGCTTGACCTACATTCGTAACGTATAGCTAATAGTAAATCGTTTTCCAGCATTTTTTTAATGACGTAGAATATATTTAATGTTGTAGATGTATCAGATGAAAAGATGCCCTATGGGATTAAAAACTAGCCCAAGTGTTTTCTCTCGACTAATGACAATTGCTATGTCAGGATTAAATTACCAAAAATGTTTTATCTACCTAGATGACTGTATTGTCATAGGCAATAGCATGGATGACCACAACAAAAATTTGATAAGTGTTAGAACGGTTACGTCACCATGAAGTAAACCTTAAGTTAAACCCATTAAAGTGCGAATTTCTACGCAAAGAAATCATGTATCTAGGTCATAAAATCACATCAGAAGGCATCTTTCCCGATCCAATTAAAACGGAAACATTAGAAAATTACCCAACGCCAAAGAATGTCGATGACGTAAAAAGATTCGTCGCATTCGCTAATTATTACAGGCGATTCATTCCATCATTTGCCAACATAGCGTTTCCACTTAATCAGCTCTGTAAGAAAAATGTAGAGTTTAAGTGGTCTCCAGAGTGCGAAACAGCGTTTCAAAAGTTAAAAAAATATCTCATGAGCTCTCCCGTTTTAGATTACTTATCCAGATTTTTCTGAGCAAAATATATTCTCATTACACACAGATGCCTGTCGAACAGGGATTGCCGCCGTCCTGTCTAATAGTAACGGAAAAGTAATAGCCTACGCGAGCCGTAACTTGAATCCCGCGGAAACCCGATATCCAGTGATAGAGCTGGAACTGTTAGCTATAGTCTGGGCGACAAAACATTTTAGACCTTATGGAAAGAAGTTTAAAATATTTACTGATCACCGACCCTTAATTTATCTCTTTAATATGAACGATCCGTCAAGTCGTCTAAATTCAGACTTTACTTGGAAGAGTTCGATTTTGAAATATATTATCTGCCTGGACATATTAACACAGCTGCAAATGCCTTAAGCCGTATCCCGGTGAGCAGTAAAGATTTGAAAGAGATTCGAGAACATGTTGTATCTGTCATGACAACAGGACAGACACGCAAAGGTCACTGGGCAACTTACTATGAAAACTATACCCACGGCCTACAGAGACAAAATTGGTATGGATGTTTAGATAAACGTCCCTAGTTTACGAATATATATGTCGCATCAATGTAGAGTATGGGAATCTGCCCAAAAATTGAAAAAAAAATAATGTAAGTGATATATGGTAATGATAAGACATTTTCGACTATTTGCATTGAATTGATAGGTAATGAACTATTTAAAAACCTATTTAGAGGCTAAAAATTTCACCCATTCCGGGATGAACTATTACGATAGGAATAATCTGATGCATTTTTTAATCAAACAAATGTGTGTTTAAATCAAACAGTTTTTATTCAACATAATCTATGTCAACAGGCACAATAGTGTTGTCCAAGAACATGGCTGGCGCATCTATTTGTTCTTGGTTTCTGGCCCAAGATAAAAAATACACCATGCTGGCAATATGCGCGCAGCATCCGATAGTTCGGCGGCCGTGGATACAAGAACAGTAATAGTCTTCTATGCTCTCTATGCCCTCTATTGTAGGGTTCACCAATATGTATGTATAATACTGCTTACTCCTGACGTGTCGGGACTGAATTCTACCGCGTATCAATGATCTGTTGTTGACCAATTCGTGGTGCCGGTAGAGTTCGATGATATATAGGCCATTTGGACGCATGTGCTCATGGAAGGTTCGTTAAAAATAGGTAGTTGAAGCTCAAGAAACACACAGATCGCAACGACAAAGGACGAGAGACTGCGACGACAAAGCTAAGGTAGCGCGGGCGTCGAGCAGAGGCGAAACCGGTTTTAACTTGTTTAAGAGTGTGTGGCGCGGCTTTAACGTGCGATTGAAACGGATAATGCAAGCCTCTGGCCGTGCATTATTGGAAGGCGCAAACGTTCATGTTATTTTTATTGTTTACAATACTTAATTGATACCTACGTAATATTTTTAAACACATTTCAATTCAATTTCAATAGTTGTATTTCAGACTTCCCCCGCGGTTCTTTTTTTTAACATCACAAAATGAAATGTAGGCTAGCCCTCCATAATTTACCAATAATTTGATTTTTGTAGCAAATATTTCGAAAACCGGGTCAGATTATGCCCAATGACCTTAGAACTACTAAAATAACGGATGTTACACATGAGAGCCAGCCCTCTGGATCAGTTCAATCACCTAAGGTGCTGGAAATTCTCAAAAAACCAAAGGATTGCGTGGAATTAATAATTTGTTCAAATCACGATAAAACGAATAATGAAGAAATTTGTAGCGAGAATAAAAATTGCATATACGTACCTTCCAAGTCCGCATTTATCTAATATCTCGATCATTATCAACGATACCCGTGTTAGTGAGAGAATTAGAATTATTTTGTAATAGATTAAATATAATCGAGCTCGTTATAATTAAAAATAAAATAAATGAGAATACTTTAAAGGTACTACTGAAGGAAAAGCTCAAGTTAAATAATGATATACCCAGATTGCTCGTCGTCAAAGATGTAATGAGAGTAAATAATAGAGATATGATGTTAATGGTGTTGAATGATTTCCATCTGTTACCAACCAGCGGACATGCGGGGGTGAACAGGATGTTGAACAATATTAAGCGATATTACTTTTGGCCAGGAATGAGTAACGACGTCATTGACTAAGTAAAAAAGTGTAAACATTGCCAAATACAGAAACACTCAACCAGAAACGTCAGAGAGCCAATGGTAGTCACTTCAACTGCTACCACCGCCTTTGAGCGCATAACTTTAGATTTAATGGGACCTTTGGATGTGGATAATTTTCATTTTAAGTATATATTAACGCTACAATGCGACTTAACGAAATATGTAGAAGCATATCCACTTGAGAATAAAGATACGGAAACAGTAGCTAGGTTACTTGTAAATAATTTTATTTTACGTTATGGTATTCCAAAAGAAATAATTACAGATCAAGGAATAGAGTTTATGTCATCAGTAATGGTCGAACTATGTAGCTTGTTGCAGATAAATAAATTAAATTCCACTGCATACCATCATGAAACGATGGGAGGTCTGGAAAATACTCATAAAAGCTTAGGAGCCTTTTTGAGAATACAGTGTGACAGCAACAAAACCGATTGGAGTAGTTGGCTACCCTTTTGGTGCTTTTCATTTAATACCACAGTCCATACCGACACCATTGAATTAATTCAATGCCGACACAAAATACACGCCGTTTGAACTAGTATTTGGGAAATTATGTAATCTACCGAACAATTTACAATATAATGTAGAGCCATTTTATAATCTTGACAGCTATCCTTGTGAATTAAAACATAGATTACAGAGAGCATTAGTTGACGCCAGGAACAACTTGTTGGAAAGTAAACATTTAAGAAAATTCCAATATGATCAATAATGTAATGCAATCAGTTATAAGCCAGGAGATTTAATTTTGTTGAGAAATCAAGTAGGAAATAAGTTAGATAAGATATATACAGGACCATATGCTGTTATTGAAGACATGTCTCCTAATGTCAAAATAATGAAAAAAAATAAACCCTATGTTACCCATAAGAATAACACTAAGCTATTTAATTCAAACGATAGTTAATTAATTTTAGTAAATTAAGTAAGAAAAAAAATGTTATTTTAGGCAATATATTTTTTTTTCTCTTGTAAACCGGGGGTGAAATGGTCTTTCGGGGGAGGTGTAGTAGGCGTGTAGCCTCATTATTACAATAACTTGCACTTTATGTTTAGCCAGCACTTAACATAGAATATAAGCAAATGCACAATGTTATCGAAGTGACTTCATACAATATACGAGGACACACTACAACTAAGATGTGATTTCTATTCTCCCACCTACGTCCATCTCCTGATACCACAGACCCGAGCCGAAGCGCAGCCGAAGGCGAGGGTTGACAGTCGGAACAAGTTGCAATGACGGTTCCGCACGTGTACTGAACGACTATTTTTAATACAGTTACGAAAAAAATAAGCAATATAATAAAGAAAAAATATTTGGAAAATGGCGCCAACCGTAAAAAAATATAAGCAGAGATTTTTTTTTCTTCACCCATTCTAGTAGGCAAAGGGAACTATGCCCATACAGCCAAGGCTTCAGTAGATATTTTATTGATATGAAATGAAAATGAAAAATGAGATGAAATGAAATTAAACCTAACTTAACTCATTAAATCTGATATTAAAACACATTAGTAGGTAGCTCATAAAAACTTCTATGATTTTTTTTAGTAAAAACTTCATGGTTGGTTTTTCTTTTTAATAGACATGAAATGAAATGAAATGAAATGAAATGAAATGAAATGAAATGAATGAAATGAAATGAAATGAAATGAAATGAAAAGGTTTTATTCAAAGTAGCGCAGATACTGCGGCTTAATGAACGTTACAAGTTAAACTAGGTGTCCATTTCAAAATCTGGATCATTTTGGAGAAAAAATGGACAAAAAAACTCCAAACTTAGTCTTTTCAAATTCCTTAATTAACAGAATTTACACAGATACTACAAAACTCGTGAATTTTACATGCTTGAATTCCAGACATCATTGTCATCTAAATAATCCTTAATATTATAGTAGCTCTTTTGGCACAAAGTGTACTTTACACATTTTTTGAACCGCGCTTCAGTCAAACTTAATATATCTTCAGGGATTTTATTGTAGAAGCGTATACAATGCCCCATGAAGGATGTATTAACTTTTGCCAGCCTAAATCTTGGGATCAAAAGTTTATGTTTATTTCTAGTATTTACATTATGTTGGCTACCTGCAGTTTTAAAGTTGCTAATATTTTTCCTGACATAGGTACATAATATTTTCATAGATATATTGACTGACATTATTTTGACAGTTGGGAAAGAAAACGCACGAGTGCGGGAAAGGTAAAAAAAAGCGCGAGTGTGTAGTAGCCCACATCCCGCACGCTATACGTCCTTGTAATACGCCACTTTTTGAGCAACTGTATTAAAAAATATAGGTATAAGTATTATAGTAGTTAGATTAAAAGCGTAGTATAAGTAATAGTAAGTAAGGTGCGTGTGTCGTACAATAACATCTGTACTGTACATGAAATTAAACGTAGATAGTCTTTGAGATGTAAGGAGTACAAAAGGGAAAACAAAAGATAAAAACAATCGGAACTAAAGCCAGCGTTGTGGAACCAGAGTATTATTAAAAAAATATATAAAAATATTGAATGTCACGAGAGAGACAGAGAGTAAGTTGCAGCCATATAAAGTCACTAAAGAAAGAGACCTCCACCGACGTCAGATTAAAATCACTCGTTCAGCCTTTCTGAAGACCTTTATCATCGGCGTCAGCGCACAGGCAGCGCGCAGCGTAGAATGTCACTAGAGAATGATGCAGGATGCAATGTTAGAATGTAGCCTCAAGTCTCATTCACCTCGGCCTGCAGCCTTGGCAGTGGAATACTCGTAGGTATCACTAGAGAAAGAGACACCTTCTACCGTCATATGTGTCACACAGCTCAGCCTTGCCATAGTTCTTGCAAACAATGTTAATAATGTAGCCGTGTTGTGTTAAAAGCTTGCCGTATAAAACGTATTCTGTGCACACTAATAAAGTCCCCAAGATACAGGCCTCGCCTAGTTTGTGGACTGCCGTTGAACCGAGTATTTTAATTATGTAACACCTGCTGCTGTAACTTTTATTTCAATAAACGCATTTACTTACAGGACTGTCGGCGGCGGCGTCAGCACACAGACCGTGTTTACCGCCGCCGGCTGTTATGAAAGATTTTTTTGGAGCATATTGAAGATGAGCGGTTTCTTGGTTGGTATTTTTATTCAGAATCAACAAGTTCGTTGCTTTGGTTGCACTACCAGTCTGTAAGCTTTTAGAATATAGGTACCTCGGGTTCTAGAGTAGGCTACCATTTCCGCAGAAAGCACAGGAGTGTAATACTATTGTACATACTTCCTGCTCTGTTCTTCGAAATCAAGCGTCATATTAGTTCCGATTTCGAAATTTTAAGTGTCATATTAGTTCCGATATTCCTATTACACGAATATATCCGATAGTAGCCGAGGTATATTCTTAACGCTAACAGACTGTACAGTGATGAATATACAAATGTGGCTATAATATGATTAACTACAGTGACATGCAAAAGACGGCGCTGTCGTAAGACAATGACACACCGCCCAACATCAAAGAGAATGATGCAGTATAGTAATAATAGAATGTAGTCTCAAAGTCGCATTCACCTCAGCCTTAATTCTTAAGTCCCTGCAACATGGGCAGTGGAATACTCGTAGGTATCACTAGAGAAAGAGACACCTTCTATAGTCAAATAGCACGTTAAAATGTATCACTCAGCTCAGCCTTGCCAAAGTTCTTGCAACCAGGACTGTCAACCGCGGTGCCGGCGCACAGGCAGTGCCTACCTAGTAAAATGATGAATATACAGATGGCGCTATATGATTCAACTACAATGACATGCAAAAGATGGCGCTGTCGTTAGACAGTTGGAACGTTGTATATCCTTTACTAATAATAATAAACTCTGGAACGATTTCACGTGTGGTTTTATTTGTAGATTAGTAGTAAGTAATAAAAAAGAAAAACTAGATAAAAACGGATAAGCAGGTAAGATCTCAGATCTCAGATCAGGTCAGATCTGGGAGCCAATTCTCACATCGTTAGCAAATAAGTCGAATACGACTCTAGGGCTTTGGCACTTGGAATTCTACGTAAAAAGTCGAGCGACAGCCAAAATCTGTATTCTGAACGCCATGCTAGATTGAATTCGAATGAGAAAATTAATGTCTAATGACTCTGTCGAGTTGTTTAACTTATTTTTATGAGACAAATGTCTAAACTTCACAGTATTTTGCGTATACGCTATCAATTCGCATGGGCGAGAATCGGCTCCCTGGTCGAAGGGTAAAGTAGTAGTGATGAAAAATGAGGGAAATCGAATAATGTGTGACGTAATTTAAATATTTCAAAATGATAGATAGTAAAAGAAAAAAAAATGGTGTGAAGAGGTTTGCACCGTTACACAGCGAGACACCGGCCAGCATCTAGAGGTAGCTAAAGTGTGACTCACGTCAGCCTTGTCCAAGTTGTGGCAGCCGGGCCCGTCGGCGGCGGCGCCGGCGCACAGGCAGCGCGGGCCGGCGGCGCCGGGCACGCACAGCGCGCAGCCGGCGGGCGCGCGCGCGCACGCGTCGGGCACGTCGTCGCGCTGCACGCTGGGGTGCCACAGCGCGAACGCGTCCGCGTCGAACACGCGGTACATGTACGGCTCGCAGGCGCGCGGCGCGTGCAGCGAGCAGCGGCTCAGCTTGTACGAGTTGGCCACCAGGAAGTAGAGGTGGTCCTCGAAGAGGGCCAGCTGGTGCGGCGCTTGCAGGTGAGGGTCGGCCGGGTACAGCCGGTTCCTGGGGTGGGGCGCGTTATGTGTGGATGTTCGCTCTTTAGCGACCCCTGAGTGCTTAGTGCGAGTTTTTTAACTGCTCGATCGCGTTAACGTAAACTCATGTTTCTATGGCATCGAGGAAGCGCCACCTAGCGACAAGTATGGAAATTAAAATTGCTGAGTGCGATTTGTAAGGGAGGGAAACGGGAGTTCTAACTGGGATCGGTAGGAAGATCAATGTTTACATCGTTTTTCGTGCCGATATCTTTTAGCCACTCCAATTCCTAGCCACACCTCCTCGCGGTCCCTCCTGGTAAATGTAGGAAACAGCAATGGACCCTACAGGCCAACGTGGCAGGAAGACTCACCAAGACGCACTGGCCAGCGTGGTGTTTTAAGGCTAATAACTTTCCCCATGGACAATGCCAAAAAACCACGGCCCTCAGTCCCCGGCAGCCCCGCTATTCCGAGCCACGGCAGCGACTCCGGTTCCGGCGGGGCAGAGGGTGCTAAGAATCCCCGGAAGAGATTCGGCTGTCAAACGATGACCCTGGCTACTCTTAATACACGGACTTTGAGAGACGACAAAAGATTGGCCGAATTGTTAGAAGAAACTAAGATCATCACCTGGGATGTGATCGGTTTGGCAGAGGTGCGGCGAAAGGGTGAAGACCTTGTACGGCTCCCCTCTGGAGATCTCCTGTTCTTCAGAGGATGTGACGATTCGACGTACGGAGGCGTAGGATTTTTGATCCACAAGAGACTATCTTCGGCAGTTCGCAACGTAACAAGTGTATTGACGCGAGTTTGTTACGTCAACATAGCGCTGAACGCCAGATATGCTCTCAAAGTGGTTCAAGTCTACGCGCCCACCTCATCACACCCAGATGATGAAGTTGAATTTTTCTATGAAGATATAGAGAAGGCGTGCGCGGAGAACCCATGTTACTATACAGTAATTATGGGTGACTTCAACGCAAAAGTCGGAAGCCCTCTACATTCAGAGTCTTCGATCGGGCAATACGGACTTGGATGTCGTAACCATCGCGGACAAACTCTTGTTAATTTCCTGGAAAAACACGAGCTATACGCCACCTTCTTCAAGAAAAGACCAACTCGGAAATGGACCTGGGCTAGTCCCGATGGGAAAACCCGAAATGAAATCGACTATGTCATCACAGGTAACCGTTACAATATCACCGACGTTAGCGTACTCAACAACTTTAAAACGTCTAGCGACCACCGATTAGTGAGAAGCACATTTAGATGCAACTTGCCCAAAGAACGTGCCAAGCGGGTAAGATCACAAAAAAAGCGGTACGATCGAGAAAGTTATCTATTCCTACACAAGGAATACCAGCTTGAGCTTAAAAATCAGTTACATGGGTTAATGGAACAAAATCTGGATGTAGACGCACTCAACGAAAAGCTTTGCAACGCCATTTCTACAACAACAAAGAAACATATCGGAGGCAAGAAAGGTCGCAAAGAAAATAAGCTAACACCTAGTACACAAACTCTGATAGAAAAAAGAAGAAAGATGAAAAACAACAATGAGACCGACCTGAGAGAGCTTCAAACGATTAGCAAAACTATCAAGAAAGCTATCCGAAAAGATATCCGAAAGAAAAGATACAGCACATAACACAAAGATTATCTGCGAAACTATCGCAGAAAATAGAGGCCCAAAAGTTTTTAGACGGAAACTCAATAGGAACAAATAAGAAATTAGTAAATTAAAAAACAGCAAAGGCGACACAGTGACAGATCGCCAGCAACTATTGCGTATAGTTGAAGAATTCTACGCCGAGTTATACTCTTCAATACGTAAGCCTCCAGAAACACCAGATCCAGCCGATGCCAGAGCCCCACCTATAGAACGTCTCGCGGACGATGAGCTACCGCCGATCATACAAGACGGAATAGAATGGGCTCTGAGAAAAATGAAGCACGGCAAAGCTGCTGGTGAAGACGGGATTTACGTCGAGATGCTGCAACGTGGAGGCTGCAAATGGAGCGAGAAGGGTGTAAACATAAATGGTGCCTATTAATCGCACCTGCGTTTTGACGACGACATCGTCATCCTAGCTGATAACGCCGCAGATCTCCAAGGTATGCTCGCAGAATTGCACGAAGCGTCCCTGAGGATCGGTCTCGAGATGAACATGTCCAAGACAAAGATCATGACCAACCAGAGGCAGAACTTTCCGAACATAATTGCCGGCAACTGCCTGATAGAGGTCGTAGACAAGTACGTCTATCTTGGACAATGTTTATCTTTTGACCGAGAATCTCAGGTCAAGGAGATCACACGGCGGATTCAGTTGGGATTGGCTGCTTTTGGAAAACTTGCCGATGTCTTTAAGTCAAAAATCCCGCAATGTCTAAAGACCAAGACATTCAACCAATGTGTCTTGCCCATCCTCACTTACGGGGCCGAAACATGGACGCTCACAAAACAGAACATGCACCGAGTTAAAGTAGCACAGAGAGCTATGGAGCGTTCCATGTTGGGCCTTAGACTCGTAGAACGGGTTTCAAATATCGTTATTCGACGTAAAACGAAGGTTGACGATGTAGGGGACCGGATCTCGAGACTAAAGTGGAGGTGGGCGGGGCACTTGGCAAGGCGGGAAGACGGCAGGTGGACCAGAGCAGTCACAGAGTGGCGGCCGAGAACGAGAAAGCGGTCGGTGGGCCGACCAGCGGCCCGATGGTCAGACGATGTGGCAGAGTCAGTGGAGGGTCCTTGGATGAGGATGGCGAGAGACCGTGAGGCTTGGCATAATGGGGAAAAGGCCTATACCCAGCAGTGGGCAGCGGTGGGCTGATGATGATGATGATGATGATTTGTAATGGTTTACGTTGGGAAGTGAACACATTTACCAGTCAAAACACGAATAAACGCGAGTGCGAGTTGTACTGTGACAGCGTTTTGCCAGTTCGAACGGTTAACTTACTCATACTCACTACTCAATGCTCGATTAACGCGGTAGTACAGTTATTCGATTGGATCTGTCAAACTCGCACTAAGCACTCTGTATGTCCCCACTGCTGGGGCACGGGTCTTAAGGGTAGGCCATACTCCACCACGGGAGTATGTGTGTATGTACATGTGCCCAAATCGATCAGTATTTTATTATTATTATTAATACATAGCAATAGTGCAGTATAAAGAGACACAATAGACAATATTCATATTTCATTAGAGCTACACTTTTAACGACTTTTTTAATACAGTTGCTCAAAAAGTGGCGTATTACAGGGACGTATAGCGTGCGGGATGTGGGCTATTATATTACACACTCCTGCTTTTTTTTACCTTTCCCGCACTCGTGCGTTTACTTTCCCAACTGTCAAAATAATGTCTATTAAAAAAAAACAACCATGAAGTTTTCACTAAAAAAAAATCATAGAAATTTTTGTGAGCTACTAATTTGTTTCAATATCAGATTTAATGATTTGATTGAATGAGTTAAGTTAGGTTTCATTTCATCGCATTAAATTTTATTTACATTTCATATCAATAAAAAAAATTCTACTGAAGACTTGGCTGTATGGGCATAGTTCCCTTTGCCTAGTAAAAAGTGTAAAGAAAGAAAATCTCTGCTTATATTTTTTACGGTTGGCGCCATTTTCCAAATATTTTTTCTTTATTAAATTGCTTAATTTTTTCGCAACTGTACTGTATTTAAAAAAATAGTCGTTCAGTACACGTGCGGAACCGTCATTGCAACTTGTCCCGACTGCCAACCCTCGCCTTCGGCTGCGCATCGGCTCGGGTAGACATTTGTCGGAACTCTTTGCAATGACAGCCTTTCCGCACTTGTAATGAAATATACTATTGTAGAGAAAATGTTGACATTGATCTGTTCACCGACAGCATTTTCGTTATTCGCAAAGTAATAACTATCAAGTTTTGTCAGTTACTTGCTAAATTAGCTAAAGATTGTCTAATATATCCTTTGTGTGCCTGAGGTATCTTCAGGCTCACACAGCATGGTTCCTGGTACGGACTTTTACAATTTGTGCTTTGATATCTAGCTGTGAAAAGGAAATAAATAACTTACTTATAGAAAAGAATATAACTAAAAGGTTTTAAAAACCTATTTAGAGGCTAAAAATTTCACCCATGCCGGGATTCGAACCCGCAACCTCTGCCGCTGTCACTGATGCCGGTGAGTCACCCATTGGCTCAGAGGTTGCGGGTTCGAACCCCGGCATGGGTGAAATTTTTAGCCTCTAAATAGGTTTTTAAATTTGTCCTTAGCACGGGTTAGTGCATTAAAAATAAAAATTGTATAATAAATGGTTTTATTCACCTAATCACTAACCCACCCAATCTTCATTCCATTGACTAAATGACGGACCGAACGACCGACCGACCGACTGACTGACCCACTCACTCATTTACCTAGTAAATCCATCGTAGTCCATCTGCCAGATCCTCGCGGGGCCGATCTCGGCTACGTACAGTTTCTTCTTGAACGAGTCCACAGCCAGGCCTGTGCAGTTCTCCATAGTGGCTAAGTCCTGCCAAAATAACCCGCGTTAATTAGTGTCAGAATATTGTAATGAAGAAATATAATCTTTCTAGTCATACAATTATTAGGCGTTATTTCGTTGTAGAAAGTTCTATTTAGGCTGGAAGAAGATTTCTTCCAGTTATACAATGAGGGCTTTTCAAAGCGTCATTAAAAACAAAAAACAGTACCGCAAGTTACCGATAGATGGTGCTGACGTCTATAATGTGTCAAAATTGACATCACGTCTCTGTGGTTTCTGCCACGTTACGTTTCTGAAGTCTGTGCTTATTACTTCTCCCTTATGGTCAACCCAGTCATGTTATGTTATCGCTCAAATGCAATGTAATTTACGTACTTCGTCTTTATACGAACACGATGAGTGCCTATGTTTTACAAAAATGCACAATACGTGGCTTAGCCACGAGTAAAGACACAATTCACGTACGTATGTAATGAACAAAGTAAAAATTGTTCAAAACTTTCAAACCTCAACAGTTTCGTAAATATAGTTCAGCTTAAATCACAGACTACAAAGAGATTAGGTTATTACAAAAAATAATCTGTGCGTAAAACACGTATGATGGGTGACATTTGTTCTCCTTGCAGCGCCATCTAGTTTTTTTTTAATGCAATCAATTCACAGCTGTCATTGAAAAGCCCTCATTCTAAGGCGCTATTTCGTTTCAGAATATTGTATTTAGGTACGTAGAATTCTTATCTAATTTTTATAAGTGTTGTAATTTACATGAAGTTGAAAAGGAAAAGAAAGCACCGAACTTGGTCCAGTCCGGTATCTCGATGTCCTCAGTAACTTGAGGGACTTTTAATACGGGGTACTTTTACCATCTTTTACTTCGTCTGCGTTATTTGATACAATTTATAACACATCTATATCGAACAAAAAAGTACCTACCCGGAGGATAGTAGGTACCCCGTCTGCGCAGGACTTAAATATGTTGAAAATTAAGTTACGGAAGTTATTGACAAATTTTACTACAAGATCTGCGATGCTTATTTGCCATCATCAATTTCATTACATACAAATATTGACGAAATAATGACATGTAAACAATAAATTAAGGCTCTGGACATATTATTTCAATACATTAATCCATTGTTAATATTAGCATATTCTGCAATCTTGTACTCTTAACGGTAATTGCATAATGAACTATTATCTAATACCGAATATCTGCATAACTAGACTATGTTATACACAGAATAAACAAAATTAAATCGAATTGAATACCACTGCTAGCTAGTAGCATCTCTTTTTTAATCCTGATATTACAACCAAATGTCAGGTTTAAACACTCACCTTGAGCGACTCTCCCGCGAGGGATGCCGACCAGACAACTGACTCCAGTGCATGTGTCATGCAGTAGAACAGCAGATGGTTCGCAGGATCTACTACGAATGCAGTTACCTGCGAACACAGGATAATTAAATTGGATAACTGATGAAATTTCTCAGCTCGTGAACAAATTATAAACAAAACACGGAGGGTGGCCCACAGGGCTCTGACCTAGATCCCTACGTTTTTCTCATTTCTCTCATTGATATGCTTAAGTCAATCAGCTAATATCCACACGGTAAGAAGAAACTGCAGTACAATTCCATCGAATTGCGATCCCCAACCCGCATGCCCAGCGTGGGGATTATGGGCACTACCCCCCCAATGATGGCACAACCTTGCGCTATGGCGCTCATTAGGGGAGGGCTATGTCCAGCAGTGGACTAATTTGCCAGAAGAAGAAGAAACTTACATGAGCCCACCATGAACATGTTTGTTTCAAAGCGCGTTACAATTTTTTGTCTTTGGTTAACATTATCCATTCAATACTTACAATCGATTGAAAAAATCGCAATCTGAAATGATATTTTAGACTCAGATTCAAATAATCATTTCTAATCGCGACATACGTAATGAGTGGGAGTAAATAAATGATTGCCAATCGGCAGACGAATCATGGGATTGATCTGAGGTAGTCCAGCGGAGTGCGCTGTGCGCCACTGTACCCCGGTCGGCAATGCCACTAGGCATCAAGGTGCAGACACAGCTCACTTCCGCGCAGGCCATGATTAAGCTCCGTGAACCAGAGCGAAACCTGGGGGGCGAGTTCCATAACGCATAGTTGACCAATAGTCATATTAGTTCTTTAATGGTCGTTTCATTAACACATCGGTAGTCTCGCAACCAATCGCATTGCAATGATATAATCCGTGCAACTTAACTCGGCGCCTCGCGCGATTCGATCTTCTTCCCGAGAGATGCCTCTGTAATTTGCGCGGGTTAAACCCCTGGAATGACATTTTACTCCTGTTGCTTGGTAGACTACCAAACCGATTCTTGCCCATGCGAATTGAAAGCGTAGACGCAAAATATTCGAATGCTTAAGACATTTGTCCCATAAAAATAAGATAACTCGACAGTCATTAGCCATTTAATTTCTTATTCGAATTCAATCTAGCATGGGGTTCAGAATACAGATTTTGGCTGCAGGTCGACTTTTTACGTAGAATTCCAAGTCTTAAGGCTGAGAGTCGTATAAGACTATTTGGAATTCTACGTCGTATACGACTTATTTGCTAATGATGTGAGAATTGGCTCACAGGGAGTTAATTATTTCTTCATTAGCAAATAATATTCGACAAATGTCTAAGCCTTCGAATATTTTGCGTATACGCTTTCAATTCGCATGGGCGAGAATCGGCCCCCTGGTCCGACAAAAAGCCTAGCAAGTCGATCCGGTCGAAATCAAATAACGACATAGTAAGAGCGTCGGATGAAGGAGCCGCTTTAAAGTGAGAGCGTCGGATGAGGGAGCCGCTTTAGAGTGAGAGCGTAGGATGAAGGAGCCGCTTTAAGAGTGAGAGCGTGGGATAAGGGAGCCGCTTTAGAGTGGGAGCGTGGAATGAGGGAGCCGGTTTAGAGTGAGAGCGTGGGATAAGGGAGCCGCTTTAGAGTGAGAGCGTGGGATGAGGGAGCCGCTTTAGAGTGGGAGCGTGAGATGAGGGAGCCGCTTTAGAGTGAGAGCGTGTGATGAGGGAGCCGCTTTGGAGTGAGAGCGTGGGATGAGGGAGCCGCTTTGGTGTAAGAGCGTGGGATGAGGAAGCCGCTTTAGAGTGAGAGCGTGGGATGAGGGAGCCGCTTTGGTGTAAGAGCGTGGGATGAGGAAGCCGCTTTAGAGTGAGAGCGTCGGATGAGGGAGCCGCTTTAGAGTGAGAGCGTCGGGTGAGGGAGCCGCTTTAGAGTGAGAGCGTCGGATGAGGGAGCCGCTTTAGAGTGAGAGCGTCGGATGAGGGAGCCGCTTTAGAGTCAGAGCGCCAGATGAGGGAGCCGCTTTAGAGTGAGAGCGTGAGATGAGGGAGCCGCTTTGGAGTGAGAGCGTGGGATGAGGGAGCCGCTTTCGAGTGGGAGCGTGAGAGGAGGGAGCCGCTTTAGAGTGAGAGCGTAGGATGAAGGAGCCGCTTTAGAGTGAGAGCTTAGGATAAAGGAGCCTCTTTAGAGTGAGAGCGTGGGATGAGGGAGCCGCTTTAGAGTGGGAGCGTGAGATGAGGGAGCCGCTTTGGAGTGAGAGCGTGGGATGAGGGAGCCGCTTTGGAGTGAGAGCGTGGGATGAGGGAGCCGCTTTAGAGTGAGAGCTTGAGATAAGGGAGCCGCTTTGGAGTGAGAGCGTGGGATGAGGGAGCCGCTTTAGAGTGAGAGCGTCGGATGAGGGAGCCGCTTTAGAGTCAGAGCGCCGGATAAGGGAGCCGCTTTAGAGTGAGAGCGTGAGATGAAGGAGCCGCTTTAGAGTGAGAGCGTAGGATGAAGGAGCCGCTTTAGAGTGGGAGCGTGAGATGAGGGAGCCGCTTTGGAGTGAGAGCGTGGGATGAGGGAGCCGCTTTGGAGTGAGAGCGTGGGATGAGGGAGCCGCTTTAGAGTGAGAGCGTAAGATGAGGGAGCCGCTTTAGAGTGAGAGCGTCGGATGAGGGAGCCGCTTTAGAGTGAGAGCGTCGGATGAGGGAGCCGCTTTAGAGTCAGAGCGCCGGATGAGGGAGCCGCTTTAGAGTGAGAGCGTGGGATGAGGGAGCCGCTTTAGAGTGGGAGCGTGAGATGAGGGAGCCGCTTTGGAGTGAGAGATGGGATGAGGGAGCCGCTTTAGAGTGAGAGCGTGGGATGGCGGAGCCGATTTAGAGTGAGAGCGTGGGATGAGGAAGCCGATTCAGTTACCGTGGAGTCGGCGGGCAAGCGGAGCAGTATGGCGCAGCGGCGACGAGGCACGTGGCACACGCGGAGGTAAGGCGCACTCGGGGAGGCGTCCACTATGTAAACGTTGCCAGTCACCCAGTCCAACGCCACCTGCGGGGGGGCGACTAGTAAGTATAAAGACGGAAACACATTATTAAAACGTGACCCGACGCGACGTGTCGACACCCGATGTATAGTCTGTTAGCTTTTAGAATATACCTCGACTACTATCGGATAGGATCGGATATATTGGTGTATTATAGAAATATCGGAACTAATATGACACTTAATTTGGAAATCAGAACTCTATCATCAGTACGAAAACTGGCGAAAAGTGGCGAAAATCGAAGCCTACTCTAAATCCCGAGGTATGTTCTATTCTATCTATCTATGTTCTAAAAGATAACAGACTATACACCCTGCAATTACTGTGCTGTACTGTAGTCATAGAATAGTACAATTTGATTCGACTCAACACGCGTCGCGTTTCGTCGGGTCGCGTGGCGTTTTAATAATGTGTTTCCCCCATTAATCTTTCATTTGTTTAGAACTTTATTTTCAAAGTGATAAGGTTCATTTATAACATAACATTTACATACAGCACGAATCATCAGCGTTTACGAATCGCTCGCAGCCCCGGCTGCCTGAGTGATCTTAAAAGATCACGAAGGTTAAGCGACATAGGGCGCGTTCAGTGCATGGATGGATGACCGTCTATGACTAACGCCAGTTGCTTTTTTCCGAGCGGTTCCATGCTTCGCAAGGCACGTTAAGCAGTCAGTGCTGGCTGCCGTCGATAGATGGCAGTCGTAATTCAACTCAGGGGGTCTAGGGCGGCTTGAAAACTTCTGATACTAAGACCAGCAACTAGTCACAGATAATAGTAATACTAAAAGTGAATGAAATCTCAAAAATGGGTGACACAAATTGGTGGGTGACGTAATTTTAAAATTTTGATGATAGACAGAATTAAAGAAATATAAAAAATGATGTAAAAAGGTTTGCACAGTTACAACCTTCCTCAGGTAAGAGACCCGTGCCCCTTGGTGGGGACATAAGGGGTTGATGATGATGATGATTTACATACAGGCACATACATTGCTTCTGGTCCCACACTAGGATACCTTGTGTCGTGGGACCAGAGTGCTTTGTGCGAGTTTTTTAACTACTCGATCGCGTTAACGTAAACTCATATTTCTATGGCATCGAGTAAGCGCCACCTAGCGACAAGTATGGAAATTAAAATTGCTGAGTGCGAGTTGTAATGGTTTACGTTGAGAAGTGAACACTTTTACCAGCCAAACACTAATAAACACGAGTGCGAGTTGTACTGTGACAGCGTTTTGCCAGTTCGAACGGATAACTTACTCATACTCACTACTCAATGCTCGATTAACGCGATAGTAGTTATTCGATTGGATCTGTCAAACTCGCACTAAGCACTCAGAAACAGCGACATCACAAACATGTAAACATCCAAGACCTTGGGGTTTTTTTAATGGAAGGAACCATTACAGCATTGCCTGGTTAAGGGTTAAACAAGCATGCAGTGCTCGCCCACAACACGCAGGGAAGGGAGATTATTTATATTGCACCTACCCTCCTTTTCAAAAATGTTCCGATACATCCAAAGACTGTCTTCAAGATATCGCTCTAACCCCCGGTTTCTGGTACAATAACAAGCCATTAATCTATTGTTAACAGCTGTCAGTTGGCCAAAGGGCATATAAAAAAAGCATTCGACAGCTGTTAACAGTAGATTAACAGATTGTTAGTGTACGAGAAACTGGGCGTAAGCTATAAGACCGCCAATGATTTAAGAAATCATTGTTGTATTCTTTTTCTGTTTGTGCAATAAAGTGTTCTGTATGTATCCATCTGGCACGGTTAGCCAGAGGTCGCGGGTTCGAGACCCGGCATGGGTGGAATTTTTAGCCTCTAAATAGGTTTTTAGAATCTATCTACTACATCGAAGATTGTCACATTATCTGATTGGGAGGAGCAAGCACAGAACATAAAAAAAGAGTGTGACTGATTTTACCCAACCTATCCTTAGTCACACCGAATTGCCACACTAGTGCGACTACTGTGAATTTTATTTATCGGTTTTTATACAAGCGTGTCTTCGATTAATTTTCTTAATCCGAAGTATAACTACTATTGTGGCTACGGTTAATTTAACAATCATTGTACAAATCGACACAATACGAGTAATTGTACAAATCGAATGGAAAGAAAATTTGTACTTTGTTAGTAAAACAAAATTGAACAAAAAACAATTCACTAGTTTGAGACATCCTTTTAATAATGTAAAACACCTACGCCTAGAGATCCCGCTATTCCACAATCATATAATTATTGACTAGGTACTTAGATTAGATACTACTTTTAACTATATTGTTACGGGCTAGGGTTCTGGATTTGGATGTAAAACGCCAATGACAACTTCTTAGGATTTATTCACGCAGGGTCTGGTCTGCAGGTCTTCACGACACGAAGTCCACACGTAGATTCCAATCGCAGGTCCAATCGAAGTCCAATAGTATCGCTGAGGTCGTAGGTTATCGCTCGTATCGCAGGTATGTTCGCTCGAAGTTCACTCTTTGCTATTCCAAACGGAACTGACAGCGCGCCGCGGCGACCGCTATTTATATCCGCCGGCAAGGGTTCTAGAACATTCAAGTACGTACCTACACTCGGTGCACGCGGCAACGACTCTAGAACAAAGTCCTTGTCAAAGAGATTTGAACCTTATGCTAGTGGACATACGAGTCACTATTGCTTGCCGTGTTTTATTGTTTACTAAAACGCAGCATGCGGCGACTATTCGATAGGCTTCCAAATAGGACCGCGACACTGCTCCCCTCTTAGAGATGCTCGTCCCGAGCATCTTCATTACTGCCGTGATAAGAAGCTAAGCGGTCGATGTGAACCATTTTTTGTGCACCTCTTGGCTGCCGTTGAATTCGGTACGTCACGTCATTTAACCGAGTTACCACTTTGTACGGTCCCTCCCATCTTGTCTGCAATTTCGGAGATTTTCCTTTTCGTCGAGTTACATTGTGAAGCCAGACTAGTGCTCCTTCTTCGAAGCCGCTTGTATTTGCTCGGGGGTCATACCTAGTCTTCATCTTTTCACTCGACTCCAATCCGTTTTCCCGTACTATGGCATGAATCTCTCGCATTTTCTCACGTAACTCGGAAATGTAGTCGTGTAGAGAACGTGAGTCGTCAGGAGGGCCTCCAGTCAGCAGATCTACTGGTATTCTCAGTTCTCGGCCAAAATTTACACGCGCCGGGGTTACCTTCGTGCTTTCATGTTCTGCCGTTCGGTAGGCCAGAAGAAATAGCGGTATGTATTTGTCCCAGTCTCTCTGGTGCCTGTCAACGACTTTTGCTAAATGTCTCTCAAGTGTTTGGTTATACCTTTCTACCATGCCGTCAGATTGAGGATGATATGGGGTGGTCCTAGTCTTATGCATTCCCAATATTTTACAGAGTTCTTGAAATACTTGAGACTCAAAGTTCCTGCCTTGGTCAGAGTGTATTTCCAAGGGCACACCAAACCGGCAAACTACTTCCTCAAACAACTTGGAGGCAACAGTCGTGGCTTCTTGATTGGGTATGGCGAATACCTCTGGCCATTTAGTGAAGTAATCCATAACTACCATGAAATACTTATTTCCTGATTCCGTTACTGGGAACGGTCCAGCCACATCAACTGCAATGCGTTCCCATGGCGCACCAACGTTATAAAGTTGCAGATTTCCTCGGCTTCTAGTTGGTGGGCCTTTCACCGCGGCGCAAGTAGCACACTTGCGGCACCAATCTTGCACATCTTCTCGACAATGGAGCCAGTAAAATCTTTCTCGAATCATTGTTAAAGTTCTTTTTACGCCCAAATGTCCACCTGACACGCCGTCATGTACTTCACGAAGGACATCTTGTACCTTGGGACAACTATCTGAAGATGGAACTCTCTGCCGTTAGGTTTCTCCCATTTGCGGTAAAGTATTCCGTTCCGAAGAATAAAACTGTTTCATTGAGCCCAGTATGCCTTGGTGATAGCACTAGTAGGAGCGACTTCGCACCATCTTGGCTTGTCCTCGCCTCGTTTCTTCCACGCGACAATGAGCCGTTCATCTTCGTCATCTTCCTGTGCTTCTTTCATCGCCTCGTCTTCCCAAGATCTCGATGGACTCATTCTTGTCAACCTCAATGGCAGTTCCTTTGTCTCTTGTTTGCAGTCTTCCGGACACGGCCTTCTTGACAGATTGTTCCCATTGCATACTTGTGAGATTCTGGTTACTTGGGCTTTCCCCGCTCCAGCCAGTACTCGCCTCGGAATCCTAGCTTCGTTTCCGTGATTCACAGTGGAGGCCGGAGCGTCATGCTTCTTTACGAACTCTTCAAAACGCTGCTCCATTTTGTTGAGACGCGCACCCAGTCTGTCATTTGTTTTGGTCGATTGCCTCTCCTTCTTAGGACACGTGAACTGCAGATGCCCTCTTTCTCCACAATTGTAACACATGGGCCCGGAGTTCCTCTTGGGCGGTATCTTGATCTGTTTGACCTCCTCCGTAACTTCTCGAAGTTTATACCCTTGCCGGATATCATGACGCACAGCTTCTACTTCCAGGGCGTGTGCCAGAGCTTCTTTTAATGAAGAATGGTGGCGAAGCTTTACTGCAGCCCTAATTTCAAGATCCTTGATCCCGTCGACGAAGGCTTGTAAAATATTCGTGTCCACTATCTTACTATCAGCAGAAGGGTACGCCTTTCGAACCAGCTTCTCAATTTCCAACGCCCATTGTTGAAGTCCTTCACCCAGGCGCTGGGTCCGGTCGCGTAGCTGGGCACGAAAAACGTGTTCCAGGTGCCGTTCCCCATATCTAGCCTCAAGTGCCTCCAGCAAATCCTTGAACTTGTTGCCTTAGGTGGGCAGTGCCTCCAGGACAGATAAAGCCGAACCTCTGAGCGCGACGGTGAGGGCTGTCAGGCTCTGTTCGTCCGTCCACCCGTTTAAAGCAGCGACAGTCTGGAACTGCTGGCGGTAGGCGACCCAAGACGTAGTACCATCATCGTACGGAGGCACCTTCACTTTAGGCCCGTGGTTTATGCTGACAACTCTGCTCGACGTAACTCCTGCAGCTTTTATACGCCGAACTTCCTGCTCTAGTCCAGTGAGGCAGTTTTTCAGACTTTGTAGGTCGTCCTCTAATTTGGTAACCCGTTCGGTCACTACTTCTACATCTTCATGTAGTTTAGCGACCGTATCGCTGAACTTTGTAACGGCAGATCGTCTGTTGGTCTGCCTTCTGTTCTTCTCGTAGGCCTCGTATCTGCTTGCTCTGTTGTTCTTGCAGGCACTGTATCTGCTTGCTCTGTTCTTCTCGCAGGCCTCTCTGTTCTTCTTGCAGGCACCGCATCTGCTTGCTCTGCTCTTCTCGCAGGCCTCTCTGTTCTTCTTGCAGGCTTCGCATCTACTTGCTCTGCTCTTCTCGCAGGCCTTTCTGTTCTTCTCGCATGGCCATCAACATTGCCATCAGACACGACATATCCAAAACCTCCATTGTACGTGACTGAGGTTTAATGTCTTCGGTGGGCGTGGCTACGAGGCGGAGCCTGTTGGTCGGTTGGTGAAACCTGGTGGTCGAGGCCGGTGGGCGGAGCCTGGTGCACGGGGGCGGTGGGCGTGGCCTAGTGGGCGTGGCCGGTAGGCGGAGCCGCTGGGCAGGTATGCTGTGTCTCCACTACGCGCGTGGCCTGGTGGGCGGGGCCAGGGGGCGTGGCTTGGTCGGTGGGCGTGGCCTGGTGGGCGGGGCCAGTGGGCGTGTCCCTATGGCCAGTGGGCGTGGCCTGAGGGGCAGTGAGCGTGGCCTCCGCAGCACTTCTGGACCTGGTCCTCACTCCAGAAGTATCCTCTCTCGGAATCAGTGGCATCTCCAAATCCCCAATTCTGACACCAAATGTTACGGGCTAGGGTTCTGGATTTGGATGTAAAACGCCAATGACAACTTCTTAGGATTTATTCACGCAGGGTCTGGTCTGCAGGTCTTCACGACACGAAGTCCACACGTAGATTCCAATCGCAGGTTCAATCGAAGTCCAATAGTATCGCTGAGGTCGTAGGTTATCGCTCGTATCGCAGGTATGTTCGCTCGAAGTTCACTCTTTGCTATTCCAAACGGAACTGACAGCGCGCCGCGGCGACCGCTATTTATATCCGCCGGCAAGGGTTCTAGAACATTCAAGTACGTACCTACACTCGGTGCACGCGGCAACGACTCTAGAACAAAGTCCTTGTCAAAGAGATTTGAACCTTATACTAGTGGACATACGAGTCACTATTGCTTGCCGTGATTTATTGTTTACTAAAACGCAGCATGCGACGACTATTCGATAGGCTTCCAGAAGGCTCTATTCTAGATGGTTCGGGATAGGACCGCGACAATATTGAAAACCCAGCGAACTTCGAACCGCCTTACAGTCGATTCTTTAATTTTTTATAATTTTTCTCTCCGTAATAACCATCCTCGTTCTTCAAAGAATATTCTAAAAACAGAATTAGCGAAATCGATTCAGCTGCTCTCGAGATTTGCGCTTACCAACACATTCAGCGATTCATTTTTATGTTATAGATTAATATTAATAGTGTGTGTGTGTGTGTGAGGGTGTGTGTGTGTGTGTCTGTGCGTGTGTGCATGTATATGTTTTTGTGTGTGTGTGTACGAAGAATATGTAAATGATTGTGAGAACAAGTATGATATTCTCTAAGGTTAACACGAGCAGTAGACATAATTAAAACTGTTCTATACGGATTTATGCTCGTTTATTACATTTTTTACAATTTCCCAACGTTTCGGCACTTTTTCAGGTGGTCCCGGATGACTGAGGTGACAGGTGTCTTTTAGAAAGCATTAACGGTTAGTTTGCTACCCTCGGCAAAAATTACAAAAGTTAATTATGAAGTTACGTTCCAAAATAGGCAAACCAATTATTTTTTGTATAAAGTCAACAATATTGATTATTAGTAATTGAAGTTAAAATTAAATTTATAAACCGTATAATTTTTTTTATAAAAAAGTTTATAAATTTAATTTTAACTTCAATCACTAATAATCAATATTGTTGACTTTATATAAAAAATAATTGGTTTGCCTATTTTGGAACGTAACTCATAATTAACTTTTGTAATTTTTGCCGAGGGTAGTAAACTAACCGTTAATGCTTTCTAAAAGACACCTGTCACCTCAGTCATCCGGGACCACTGCACATGAAAAAGTGCCGAAACGTCGGAAAATTGTAAAAAATTTAATAAACGAGCATAAATCCGTATAAAAACATTTTTTATTAGAACAAGTATGAGTTAATGATGATGAGTCTGCATTTCGTATTGAAGTTCCTGTAGGTACCTCAAGTACTTACAGTACGTCGGCCTCCAGCCTCGGTAGAGCTTGTATAAAGTTTTCATTGGTTTTTGACTTAATTCTAAAGTAATAAGGTCAAATTTAACAGACGGCAACTGTTATGCCCCTACCAGGTAAACCTACCAGGTAAAGGGCTAGAACCTACGACCCTTGCCTAGTAGACCAAAGGGACCGTCAACGGTTGTAAGACTAGTCGACTCACCCTGGCCGGTTTTCCGATGTTAGTGACGACCACGTTTCCTTCAGTATCGTTAGTTGCAAGCAGTTTCCCTTGGTCTTTAGACGCCACGTATAACTTATTCTGCCTGGTGAAAGAAAAGGTAACATTGAATTTGAATTTGTATGGGGAAATCGCACGCACAATTTGGTCGTCTTTGACTTCCGATTACACAAAAAGTAATTTGTTTTTGCCAAAACTAAATTAATCATGTTTTTCTGTATGGTTTTAACATTCGGATAACTAAATTTCAATTTCAACAATGCTCTGGTTATTCGTCCACTATTTTTATACGCAGAGCTGTTTTACGTGATTTTCACCAACTTTAGGATTTTTTTCTAGCTAGCTATTAATGTTATGGCAAAAATCGATTAATTACGTCGTTGTACTACTCTTCGACACTATGTATGATTATTTATATATCTTTATATTAGCACTTTATGTGTTACATTGTGTTATGTGTATTGTATCTTTTTTTTTTTTAATTATTGGCTCTGCACGGTTTGTGCCTACGCCAGTGTCAAGTTATCGTAGACTACTGGGACTAAGGGTTAAAGGTAAGGAAACGGAACTTAATGAAAGGAAAATTGAACGGAATTTGTAAAAAGGTATTTTAAAATCAGGTAATAATAACATTAGGAACAATAAAAAAAGATTATATACAATAAAAACATAAACTAAATTTTTATATCATTTTTACTTATATACTTAGCAATACATTTATAAATATTTACATCGAAATTATATAATAGGCAGGATGCACAGGAAGGGAAAGAAACACCGAGGGAAGTTAGGGAAGAAAGACAGGAAGAACGATCTAAATCAGGACAGGAAAATAGCAAATGATTTATGTCTGCCACCTCAGCCCCACAAGTACAGGCAGGACTCTGCGTAATGCCAAGCTTAGCAAGGTGGGCCGGAGTTGAAGTATGGCCCAAACGCAAGCGAATCAAGGTTGAAGTAACCTTCTTACTGAACTTGGCATCGGCGCGACAAAACCAGGGCTTTGACAAAATAACGGGTTGTACTCTGCGATAATGCATGCCTTTTGTGCATTCCTCTGCCCAGGTATTGTATCTTTGTGGCTGCAAATAAATGTCTCTCTCTCTCATAACTTAGAATTGCAGTGAAGTTTGGGTGCCACCGGTCCTTAAAGGGACACTTTGAACCAAGGAGTAAGTTAAAGACGTAGGTAAATAGTATTTCTTAATGATTCGCGATACCCCTACATAGGTATACCTATATTTACCAATATTTACCAATAAGGCCGCCAATTGTACTGTATCTTTGTAATTATGTTTTGTTTGTTTTTTTCTGATGTACAATAATATTCTTATCTTATATTAAACGGGTCTTATCGCGATTATTTATTGGGCAAAACGTAATTACCTTATTTCCCGACGTTTCGGTTTACCTACTTAATAAATAATCGCGATTAGACCCATTTAATATAAGACTTACGAGTAAATACTCTTAAAAATGTCTTTAATACGCCTTGCTTTGGACGCACTAAGCATAAAATTTACCTTTTGATACTTCGTAATAACTAGTGAATAACAATATGTTGGTCTATTGTAATTTTTTATAATATAAATATGGAAGGAACACTGATGCTCTATACAACAGGCCCTGCCTAGTTTAGACATCAGGCATTTATTACTAAGTGCAAGCCCTAGTACCTTATGTGAAAAATGTACTCTACATATGTTATTGTACCATAGCTGTGTAACTCTGATTTTGATGAAATAAATTATCTCTTATCTCTTAGATTTTGATGAAATAAATTATCTCTTATTTCGTACGTGATTTGGTCATTTGTAAGACCAGTCTTTGCTTAGTTTTCGTCTCTGAATGTCAGCCTTAGACCGTGAAAACCTGGCTTTAGCTTACTAAATAAAATTAAAAACATGATTATCTCTCTAAAAAAAAACCTATTTAGAGGCTAAAAATTTCACCCATGCCGGGATTCGAACCCGCAACCTCTGGCTATCCGTGCCAGAGGTTGCAGGTTCGAATCCCGGCATGGGTGAAATTTTTAGCCTCTAAATAGGTTTTTAAATTTGTCCTTAGCACGGGTTAGTGCATAAAAAATAAAAATAGTATTATCTCTCTAAAATCATGGGCATCCGCATGTACATAATGATATGATTTAATTAAGATAAAGAAAGAAGTATTTACGAAGTATTTTTTATTCAACTAGATATCATACCGCGGCGATAGCCCAGTGGGTAGAACAATGGACTCGGAAGCGAGACACCTAGGTTCGATTCTCAGTGCGGGCATGTATACTTTATTTTTTAATAAAGTACGTAGTTTTCTGTACGTAATACAGAGAATATTTTAAAGAGGTTCGATATTTCACTGATGCCGGTGAGTCACCCATTAGCTCAGTTGGAAAGAGCGCTCGCACGGATGGCCAGAGGTCGCGGGTTCGAATCGCGGCATGGGTGGAATTTTTATCCTCTAAATAGGTTTTTATTTTTTAAGTTTTTTATTTTATTTATTTATTTTATTATTACTTAGGGCTGATTTTTCAATAGTCCGGTAACTTTTATCTGAGGAATGAAAATGGCGGTTTGACATAATTTTCATACATAAGCTGTCAAAGCGCCATTTTTATTCCTCAGATAAAAGTTATCTGACTAGTGAAAAATCAGCTATAAGTTTACAAAACAGAATAGGTACAGTCGTTACAAATTCAACATAAAAATACATAGGTAGTACACTGTTTGTGTTCTGGACTGCAGTCCAAAGTATGTAAACATAGAAGTTTTCTAGATTGAAAGCAGGATATGCAGTAATAATTTAATCTATAACATTAAAACGTTCGGCGTAAATTATATCACAAATAAGTTTAATTAACCTTTTAGTGATAAGGCCGCCGTCTGTAGGTACTCTTAGGTTAAGAAATATCTGTGTAATTTCCATTTTTATGTAAAATAAAGTGTTCTCTATCTATATAATCATTAAATTCATCAATCAAACCGCCCCGGGACATATATATCCGATCGGGTGATATTACCGCGCTGCACAAAGTCAAAAGAATTTTATTCACTACTAGCTGACCCAGCGAACTTCGTTCCGCCTAGCAGTCGATTTTTAAATTTTTCTCTCCGTAAGAACCAGCCTCGTACTTCTAGGAATATCCTAAAAGAAGAATTAGCGAAATCCGTTTACCTGCCCACGAGATTTGCGCTTACCAACACATTCAGGGATTAAATGAAAATGTTTCTTTAATGAACGTCAAAGACAATACATTTATGTGGAGAATGGACTGACCAAGAAATTCCACATATATCACAGCAAGGGAGATCCTTAGCATCAAATAAGCCGCAAAGCGGTATTCCAAGCCAAGGTTTTAAAAACCTATTTAGAGGCTAAAAATTTTACCCATGCCGGGATTCGAACCCGCGACCTCTGGCTATCCGTGCCAGCGTTCTTTCCAACTGAGCTAATGGGCGACTCACCGGCATCAATGAAATTTCGAACCTCTTTACAATATTCTCTGTATTACGTACAGGCAGCGACATCTGGCTGAAGTTTTTTTGCATCACTTGCAGCCCCGAGTACCTACTTGGCAGTTAGGTTTTACACCGGAAGCCTAGGTTCCTCACACAAATTCGTTGAGGTAAACCTAGCCCTCCCCGTTTACCTGACGTGGTAAGCCATATCGTCAATACTCGCGATGGTCGGGTCGTTGAAAATTGGCGTGGCGAGGCCGTCGGTCGAGATGGCATGTACTGAGTTTCCGGACAAGTACAGCACTTGTAGGTGTCCGGTGAGCGCTTTGCAGGTGCGCCGGTTAGACCTGGATGGAAATTGAATAAATTTTTCACTTCTCATGCTCTTAAATTGCTACATGACAGACATGACAGCCGTCGGTGCCGGCTGTCATGTAATGGCAGTCGTTAAGCCACGTCAGAGGCCTCACGGCTGGCTCGATAACTTCTGACAGTAAGGCCCGCCACTGTCTTACAATCCTCCGCCAAGCCGGACTTGGCCCCCGTGGAGTATGGCCTAACCTCTCTGCGATGCAGGAAGAGACCCGTGTCCCAGCAGTGGGGACATACAAGGGTTGATAGTTGAATTGTAACGTTCATTAAGCCGCAGTTTCTGTACTACTTTGAATAAAGCTCTTCTTTTCATTTCGATATCGACTTAAGATAAGATAAGTTAAGAATATTTTTTCTTGTACAAACCAGAAAATAATTACAGAGACAATAGTTACAAAAGAAGGGGTACAATTGGCGGCCTTATTGCTGATAGCAATTTCTTCCAGGCAACCCTAAATCGGAAAGATTGCTGAAGGAGAACGGGTAGTTGGTGTTCATAGAATATTAATGTACATCCGTATACGTAATAAAATAAACTTACATAGATACTTAAATACTATTATAAACATACAGAAACATTAAGTTACAATAGCAAGCATGATAGGAACAATAAATGGGATATCGATTTCAACCCCTGCATGTCCCCACTGCTGGGGCACCGGTCTCTTCCTGCAACGCAGGAAGGTCAGGCCATACTCCACCACGGGGGCCAAATTGGTGGTGATTTGTAAGACAGTGGCGGGCTGTCAGAAGTTATCAAGCCGCCTATAAGGCCTCTGACATGGCTTAACGACTGCCATTACATGACAGCCGGCACCCACGGCTTAACGTGCCTTGCGAAGCACGGAAGCGCTCGGAAAAATGCCACTAGCGGCAGTATGGGGTATACCTACAGACAAAAAGAAAATAAAAAAAAAAATTAGCAAAGAAAGTTTGTTGTAAGAAACTTTATTTAAAATTTTATTAAAACTTTGTCGAAGTTCACATATCCTGTGGTCTAACCAATTGCAACCACGAATAGATTCTACTCTCAAGTTGGATAAACATCGAATGGCAAATAACTTAACCAATTTGTTATTATAACACTGGAAGGAACTAGCGTTTAAGATACAGGCTAGGCCTAGTTTAAACGCTAGTGCTCATAGAATTGTATTGTGTAAAAGTTTAACCAAAATAAATAGGGTATGATCCATTGGTTATTGTTTAGAATGTAAGTACAACATGCAATTGTTTGTTTATCTATGTGTCAAATAAAGTGATTTTTATTTATTTTATTTATTTATTGAAGATTTATTATTTATTGAAGATTTAAATATAGCAGGACACGGGGAGCGCGAGGACTCACCTAAGCGCGTAGCCATGGTAGCAGGAGCAGAAGAACGACCCGGGGAAGTTGTGGCACATCTGCGAGCACAGGTCCTCGGCGCACTCGTCGATGTCGACGCAGCGGGCGTGGCCGGCGGTGGCGGCGGCGGTGGCGGTGGCGGTGGCGGTGGCGGCGGTGGCGGCCGGCGACGCCCAGTAGCCGGGCGCGCACGAGCACACGGCGCCCCGCGGCGTCGGCTGGCAACTGCTCGGGCACGTATGGTTGTCGCACGCCGTGACTGCCCGGGTTAGTTAACAAACACAAATGACAGTTAGGGCGAGATAAATAGTCTCTTCTAAGATAGAGTCTGAGGGCGAGATAAATAGTCGTTGCTTAGCCCAAGTCCGCACTCAAGCTTCCCTAAGCATTACTTCAGGCTAACTTAGCTAAGTATCAAAGTAGACGTTTGCTTAGCTAAGCATATTCTTAGGCCAATGCTAAGAATTAGTCCGGGTTTCGCGACTTAGAGAGTGCCAAAGTACTGTCTATGATAGACAAATCGATTCTTAAGCAAGTGCTTTCGCTAAGACTCGTTCTTAGAAGCGACTATTTATCTCGCCCTTAGCGAAAGCACTTGCTTAAGAATCGATTTGTCTATCATTTTGGCACTCTCTGAGTCGGGAAACCCGGACTAAGGGCGAGATAAATAGTCGCTTCTAAGAACGAGTCTTAGCGAAAGCACTCGCTTAAGAATCGATTTGTCTATCATAGACAGTACTTTGGCACTCTCTGAGTCGCGAAACCTGGACTAATTCTTAGCATTGACCTAAGAACATGCTTAGCTAAGCAATCGTATATTTTAGTAACGCATTGATACTTAGCTAAGTTAGCCTGAAGTAATGCTTAGGGAAGCATGAGTACGGACTTGGGCTAAGCAACGACTATTTATCTCGCCCTAATTCTTAGCAATGGCCTAAGAACATGCTTAGCTAAACAGACGTCTATTTTAGTAACGCATTGATACTTAGCTAAGTTAGCCTGAAGTAATGCTTAGGGAAGCATGAGTACCTACGGAGGGCTAAGCAACGACTATTTATCTCGCCCTTAGTATTTTCTAAGGTTAACACGAGCAGTAGACATAATTAAAACTGTTTTCATACGGATTTATGCTCGTTTATTACATTTTTTTTACAATTTTCCAACGTTTCGGCACTTTTTCTGACTGAGGTGACGGGTGTCTTTTAGAAAGCATTAACGGTTAGTTTGCTACCCTCGGCAAAAATTACAAAGGTTAATTATGAAGTTACGTTCCAAAATAGACAAACCAATTATTTTTATATAAAGTCAACAATATTGATTATTCGTAATTGAAGTTAAAATTAAATTTATAAACTGATTACTTTATATGAACATAAAGATACTGATTATTAATTGAAATTAAATTTATTTTTATTATTTATTCTACAGTCACACTTCTAGCAATGGGGTCTCATGCACTTAAGCATTGGTTCCCTTTAATAAACGAGCATAAATCCGTATAAAACCGTTTTAATTAGTTAGTTAGTTAGACCTGAGATTTCCGCACTTAGCCTCATAGTTAGGCCATTGTACGTAGCAAGCGCTAAGGTACGTTAACACTACAAGCACATACATCGCTTCTGGCCCCACAAATATGTAGTAGGTAAACATCCAAGACCTGGTGGAATTTTTAGCCTCTAAATAGGTTTTATTTAAAATTGTCCTTAGCACGAGTTAATGCATTAAAAATAAAAATAGTATAATCATGTGGGTAGGTACAGCGATATAATTCCGATGTAAAAACCTAAGTGCAAAGTAGGTATTAGTCGGGGCTGTAAGTGATGCAATCTACTTCAGCCAGATGTCGCTGCCTGTACGTAATACTAATAATAGTGTAGAGGTTCAAAATTTCACTGATGGCGGTGAGTCGCCCATTAGCTCAGTTGGATAGAGCGCTGGCACGGATAGCCAGAGGTCGCGGGTTCGAGTCCCGGCATGGGTGGAATTTTTTACCTCTAAATAGGTTTTTAAAATTAATTTAAAACAACAATGTTTACCGGCGACCCCCACACTAGACGATAGTCTGTATAGTGGGGGACTGGTCAAGTGGGTTGGACATTTTAACATTAAGCGACGGTTAGGAAACAGATTAATATTACAATATTAAGGTTTAAAAACCTATTTAGAGGCTAAAAAATTCACCCATGCCGGGATTCGAACCCGCAACCTCTGGCTATCCGTGCCAGCGCTCTACCAATTGAGCCAATGGGCGACTCACCGGCATCAGTGAAATTTCGACATAAAACGACTTAAAACACTGTTTAGAGGAGACAGTGGAGAGAGCAGATATATTAACTTAAGTGTGTGTGTGTGTGTTCGTTTGTTTGTTTGTTTGTTTGTTTGTTTGTTTGTGTGTGTATGTCGTGTCATATGAGCAAGCAGAATATGTGTGAGCAATGAGATCTATTTAATAATTCTTAGAATGTCCTCGGTGGGCTCGTAGCCTAGGCCGATGAGGTAACATTTACATACAGGCACATACATTGCTTCTGGCCCCACACTAGGATACCCTGTGTCGTGGGAACCAGAAACAACGACATCACAAACATGTAAACATCCAAGACGTGGGCTTTTATTTTTGTTCCCAGCCGGGATTCGAACCCGGAACCTCTTGCACGGTAGGCAGACGCGCCACCGCTACGCCACAGAGGTCGTCCGAGGGTTGATAACGAAACGAACGAATACGTAAATGCACAAAACCCGTGCTAAGGACAATTTTAAAAATCTATTTAGAGGTCAAAAAATCCACCCATGCCGGGACTCGGACCGACTCGGAGCGACCTCTGGCTATCCGTGCCAGAGCTCTTTCCAACTGAGCTAATGGGCGACTCAAGGCATCAGTGAAATTAATTTCGAATCTCTTTTCAATATTCTCTGTATCACATTACGTTACGTTATCAACACTTGTATGTCCTCAATGCTGGGGCACGGGTCTCTTCCTGAATCGCAGGAAGGTTAGTGCATACTCCACCACGGGGGCCAGGTCCGGTTGTAAGACAGTGGCGGGCCCTACTGACAGAAGTTATCAAGCCGCCCATCAGGCCTCTGACATGGCTTAACGACTGCCATTACATGACAGCTGGCACCAACGGCTTAACGTGCCTTGCGAAGCACGGAAGCGCTCGGAAAAATGCCACTGGCGTAGGCCCGTGACGGTCACCCATCCTGCACCTGCATTCCAATCACTCGGTTCGCCTAGGCCACGAGCGTTTCGAAAGAGAAAGATTACAATTATGTTTTACGTTGGTTACCGCACTAGATGTAAGTCTGTGCGGTGGTAATCAGAGGAAGGCTTAGCATTAAGATTAGTTGGCGCTTACAGTTTATGGTTTGAGACACATTTTACAATTTATTCAAGGACTAATAACATGCGTATTCTTCTCGATATTCTTTGTATTAAGTATTTCGATATTTTTCCGAACGCTTCCGTACTTCGCGAGGCACGTTAAGCCGTTGGTGCCGGCTGTCATGTAATAGCAGTCGTTAACAAATGTCGGAGGCCTTATGGGCGGCTTTAAAACTTTTGATAGTTAGGCCCGCCACTGTCTTACAATCCTCCACCAACCCGGACTTGGCCCCCGTGGTGGAGTATGGCATAACCTCCCTGCGATACAGGAAGAGACGCGTGTACCAGGAGTGAGGACATACAAAAGTTGATATCGAGCACTTATTTAAACACCAACTTTCTGAAACCTTTCGGCTTTGAGAAACCTGTCAAATAGCCTATTTGAATGTTGCCAAGCCAATCTAGACCATAATCATTTACAACAAAGGGCATCTTCGTCGGATCCATCGAAGCAGTGGGGCGTCTGATCGCAGACTTGATTCCACTCGATGCACTGTCCATTGGCGCACGTGAAGCCGCCTTTGCACTCCGCTCCCGGGTATCTAGGCGTGCTAGGCAGCGGGGCTCTGGTCGCTGGTGGAGGAGATGACGTAGATTAGATAATAGGACTGAGATTTCCCCACTTAGCCTCACAGTTGGGCCATTGTACGCAGCAAGCGCCGAGGTATGTTAAAACTTCGGACCCTTGGGTTATGACAACATTTAAATTTTTTAGCATACGTATTTTGCTGTCTTAGAGGAAACTATTATAGATACATATTTTTTTATTTTCGGAAATTCGATGATTCTCATTCATAATTTACTGTTTGAATTTCGTTTTATTCTAAAAGGACGTAACCGTCACATGAAGTCACAAATACGGCTTAATAATCCTAACAAACACCCTTATCGCGTAGCGTCCCATGAGTGCATCACAAAGTTTTAGTTAAAAAATTTGAATTTTGTTTGTATTTATCAGCTGGTAACATTCAAACCCATAAACTAGATGTATACTTTGACGTTCTATGTTAGAGAAATGTTAGCAACACCGACAGAAAAATAAAAAGTTAGTTTGAATTCAGACTTCGGATCCGGTAAGTTCGTCTGAGTTTGATATTAGTTTACTCTGATTTCTGCTAATATATCTGCATGGTTTTTTTATATAAGACAAGCAAGTCATTAAGAAGCTAAATCCTAAAAAATAATTTAGGTCTCTTTCATACTTTATTATTGAACTCGTTTATATGTTGATACAAATTTGGGACAGCATGCATTTTGGGCTCGCTAACCTTGTTCATATATATTGTACCGTATCCAGAAAGATGAATAAAATGCTTAGTTCATATTATGAAACTATATGCATTGAGGGTTGCTTTTTTTTCAAATGCACGTAATATTTTTCTGCAATTTTCCTGGTTCTATTACAAACACATAAAATACTATCAACTGTTGTCTGATATTTTTATATTTCTGTTTATTTTTATCTTTGTGTTATAGTATCCTTTCTTCCTTTTTTTTTCTCTGAATGTGGTGGTGCTCCTCCTTGAAACTTATTATTAATACGTTTATTGCACATAAGTAAAAAAATACAATGGCAATGTGGCGGACTTAATGCTATAAGCATTTTCTACCAGTCAAACACAGGTGGTGCAAGAAATTAAATGGTAGGCATTCGAAACAAACGGAAGAAGACATACGTGGTGGTTAGGTAAGTAAGTATACACTATTTATACTTATAATACATATTTAAATAAAACAATTATCTATAAAAAGACATAAAATATGTACAAAAAATATATACTAATAAACTATCACCTAGGTACATATTTTCTGTATTTTCAGGTAAACATTAAATGAGTTATTTAGTTATTTGCGAAGATATTCCAGAAGGGAGTGAGGACGAAAATATTTCGAATGACGACGGCTTATATAATCATAATCGTGCATACTGTGTCATATTTGGGATGCATATTTTTTTACGCTATAGTGCATGCTGTACCATATAGGGTTTTTAGGGCTTTTTTAGGACTTTTTAGGGCTTCCCGATCTTATATTAATAAATACATATTTTTTTTTCTTATTTTTCCTAGACTCTTTAAGGTCCAATCTATAACATAATTTTTTTTTCATTGATTTAAAAATCCATGCAGTAAGGGGTTAAGGAAAGGAAAAGTTATTTCTCCGACATGACATTTCAATGAAATTGAAAATGACATCTGTCATATCGTTTTTAATATTATGCAACGGTACCTCCTCATTCCACCGTATGTGTGTCGTCATCACACAATATTTGGTTTTTATTTATTTTCTCTAAAATTAAGCAATAATAAAAATTCTAAATATTTTTTTCGCAATCAAGGTAGCAAAATTAAAAAACGGTATTTTTAGTTGCGCGTTGTAAAATATAAAATGATGTCAATTCCACGACGCCTCATCGCTGCCATCATGGCAGTTCTTGGTTCCGTCGCAGAGCATTCCTCGCGAGATGCAGTAGTCTGCTTCCTCGCACCGGTCCGGCTACGACGGAGCAGCTCCCCCCTCTCTCTCTTTTCTTTCAACAATATACTCACTCATACAAATTCACAACGCCTCATCGCTGCCATCGCGGCAGTTCTTTTTCCGTCACAGAGCAGTCGACGCGAGATGCAGTAGACAGCATGCTCTCATCAACAAGTTCGGCTGCGACGGAGCACACTTGCCCAGTTTTTCTTTTCTTCCAACAATATACTCACTCATTCCACGACGCCTCATCGCTGCCATCGCGGCAGTTCTTGGTTCCGTCGCAGAGCATTCGACGCGAGATGCAATTAGGCGTGATCGTTGCAAAGACGAACCGTTTTATAAGACCGTTTTGTGTTCCGCGACGATAGGACCGTTTTACGTTTCATTCTAAAGCAGTGCCAGCGTTTGTTCGTCGCGAGACCAGTCCTTAGATTGTTTGTCGCGGATATGTCCTTTAATGCTATACTAATAGAGCCTAGAACGTAATGAGATCATTGCGACGTCGTCGTCGGCTCTTTGCTCGTTCCGTTCGTTTTGGTCTGTGATACAATAAAGTAATCTTTATGTCTATGAGTATACAGTCGAATATCGTGTAAAACAACTTATTTTTCCGATGTATCGTGATTTCGTCTCGTTCGCAAAGCGGTGGTCATTGCTGTGTATCTTAATGTCGTTGGTATAGCGTCTAATGTCGTTTAGCAATAAATGACAACGAGTCGCGACGCTCGCTCGCTCGCTCGATTGCGCAGCTCGTTGGTGACGGTTATTGTTTACATTTTTTCAGTTTGAAATAATATTTTAATGATACTTACTGATTGTGAATGTTAATTATGTAATTTTGTATTTATTTTTTACTCCAGTTAAAGTTTAGTTTTAATGTTTAGTCCTAAGCCTGGAAAATTATGAAGGGATGTTAAATTTAAAGAAAAAAATATTGAAATCGAACGAAAAACGTTAACTAGTCCTCAACCTCATTCCTCAACCATTTCTTTTACTAGTCTTCGAGATGAATGTCGACGAGACGAAACGAGAGTTTCTCTCGTTTGACCGTCCTCTGCGCCTTGTTCGTTCGCATACAATGAAACCAGTTGCGAACGAGGACCGTTTCGAGGACTTGTTTTCGTTCCAGAAAAAACGGTTGCGTTTCGTAGTCTAAAAATCGGACAACGACCCACTCCTAGATGCAATCGTCTTCTTGCTGGAGAAGAACACGTGCGAAGAAGCACACGCACACTACCTCTCTCTCTCTCTTTTCATCCAACAATATACTTACTTATACAATTCCACAACGCCTAATCGCTGCGATCGCGGCAGTTCTTGATTCCTTCGCAGAACATTCGACGCGAGATGCAATCGCCTTCTCGCTGGAGAAGCACACGTGAGACGGAGTACCCTACCTCTCCCTCTCTTTACATCCAACAATATACTCACTCATACACTTCCTCAACGCCTCATCGCTCCCTACGCAGCAGTTCTTGGTTCCATCGCAGAGCATTCTTCGCAAGATGCAATCGTCTTCTTGCTGAAGATGCACATGTGCGACTGAGCACACGTACACTACCTCTCTCTCTCTCTTTTCCACCAATATACTCACTCATACAATTCCACAACGCCTCATCGCTGCCATCGCGGCAGTTCTTGATTTCGTCGCAGAGCATTCGACGCGTGATGCAATCGCCTTCTCGCTGGAGAAGCACACGTGCGACGGAGTACGCGTAAACTACCTCTCCCTCTCTCTTTTCATCCAACAATATACTCACTCATACAATTCCACAACGCCTCATCGCTGCCATCGCGGCAGTGCTTTTTTCCGTCGCAGAGCTTTCTTCGCGAGATGCAGTAATCTTCTTTCTCGCACCGGAACAGTCCGGCTGAGACGGAGCACTCGTAATGGCACTCGTCTTCGTCCGTCCCGTCCGGACATTCCACTGTCATGTTGCACCTAAGGGAGAAGCGAGTTTGTTAGCCGATGTAATTTAATAAAATTAACGTGAAATGTAAAGATTTTGATTTAAAAAGTGTGTATTTCGATAAAAAGATTGTTTACTTTTTTAAAGTACCTAAAGTACTATAGTTAGTTATACCCGAGATTTTTGCAGTCACTCGTGAACCGCGTTTCTAAAAGGTAAAATTCGTAGTTTATAATGTACATTTATTTTATATAATATTTAGGTTTACATAATACAGGTACAGATTAAGTGGATTCGAACTTCCACAATTCAGAGGCCTTATGGCGGCTTGAAAACTTCTGACACTAAGACCAGTCACTAGTCTCGCAAGCCTCCACCAATCCGGACGTATAACCCGGACTTGGCCCCCGTGGTGGAGTATGGCCTAACCTTCCTGCGTTGCAGGAAGAGACTCGTGCCCTAGCAGTGGGGACATACAAGGGTTGATAACGATTAGTTTAGTTTTAACCGTATTGACGGTTGTTAGTTTTTTTTTGCTGGTTCATGCGATGAACAGCATAAACTAAAGGTTAATAAAAGAGAATCAGACAGAGACTTCATCAACCAATTTTATAATTTTTATGCGTCTACCGCCACCGCTACATAGGTACACACAAAGCTCATAGGTACACACAACAGCAAAGTTATATTTTTGGTAGCATATTCAACGCCTCCGAAATTGGGCTGTACATTTATTAGGGCTTACGTAAGACAAAAAGAACCACATTTCTATATGAATAAAACATTATCTTATCTTATCTCGTATATGAATAAAGCATTACCTATCTTATCATTTCAACCCCCGAAGAGCGGCGACTGTTTAATGCGCTACCCGGTGCTAACTAGCGCTACCAATGGGAAAATAATATATCTTTTTTTTTGAACTAAAACTTTCTAATATATATAATATATCTTCTTTGAAAAAGTGAACATCATAAATCTCAATAGATATCGTTGCTCTTTTTAGAAAACCTAGATTCTTCTGTACCCTAGAGAGACAGGGACTGCCACTTGCCGCTACATAAATCATAAATACGTAACCTCTGTATCCCAGAGGGGTAGACAGCGACGTCCCTTAGCGGCCCTTACATCCATAGTCGCCCTATATATTATTTCGTAATTTTTTCGAAACTCATCTTACGCTATAAACGAACAGCTCCACTCCAAAACCCTAACGGTAAACCAGGTGTCATGTGTACTTAGACTTCAACCCAAACACGGACGGCACAACCCAAGCAAGCTACATCCAAACCTAGCGGAAAGCGGTAGGCAGATGCTCCTATTTAGCTGGCAGGTGTACTCATTCTCGTCACAGTTGATGTCTTGAGACTGCGGAAATGGATGATTAGGCAGATTAGCGGAAATTCTGATGAAGAAATAAGCAGGCGAGGGGAAATTCTGATGAAGAAATAAGCAAGCGAGGGGAAATTGTGGTGAGGAAATAAGCAGACGAGGGGAAATCGTGGTGAGGAAATAAGCAGGCGAGGGGAAATTGTGGTGAGGAAATAAGCAGGCGAGGGGAAATTGTGGTGAGGAAATAAGCAGGCGAGGGGAAATTGTGGTGAGGAAATAAGCAGGCGAGGGGATATTGTGGTGAGGAAATAAGCAGGCGAGGGGAAATTGTGATGACGAAATAAGCAGACGAGGGGAAAATGTGATGAGGAAATAAGCAGGCGAGGGGAAATTGTGATGAGGAAATAAACAGGCGATGGGAAATTGTGATGAGAAAATAAGCAGCCGAGGGGAAAGTGATGACGAAATAAGCAGATAAAATAAGATAAGAATATTCAGATGATTTAAATCAGCACAAATCTGTTTTTATGGTCCTTTAAAAAGCATATTTATTATCCTTTAGCAACAGGGCATAAATAGTGCTGACAAGGACAAGCAGATAATTTTAATTTTATATATTATAATTTATTGTATATACTATAATTTTAAATTGTGCTGAATAATAAGCAGATTAGATTAAATAGTGTTTAAAAAATAGTGAGAGAAAATGATCATGAAAAACCAGCAAATGGATATATTTGGTAGGCCATACATAAATAGATAGATAAATAGGGGTAGGTCCTAGGGATAGTGGATAGATAGACAAGCTTAGATAGTAAAAAAATTAACAGATTGGTTAAAATGTTTATGATTTCATATAAATCGCGATGATTTCATATACATCGCCAGATAGTATACAGATCGCTATAAAACATTTATTTATTCGGCACGTAAGGCTCGCATGATGCTACTCTCGTCCCCATATCGCACCCGACAGCCGTCGGGGCCAAGACTAAAGGGTGTGGAGCTCTATTTTTGAATCACTCGTCTCGCGTCGAGCGCTCGATTTCTACTGCTTTTCGTTCGACATACGAAATTCCGTATTTTTGAATCACTCGACTGCAACGAATGGTCCTTACCACTCGTCTCGTATGTCGATCGATAGATTAATGAGGGATTTTTCTGACAGCTAAGAAAAGTAGTTCCTAATTTGTCAGTAGATGGCGTTTTCAAGTAAGGGTTTTTGTTTTTTTAATGGGATAATTATGCCACTTTCCAGTTTATTCTGTTGTCCACAGATCACGTGGAATTTCCTCCCTCTTTTCTTTTTGCTCTTGCATTATTATTGTTATTTGTATTTCATGCTAAAATCATGGTTGATCAGTTGATCACAGATTAGATTCCTTCCAGTCGATGAAATCGCAAAACAGCAATAAAGTTTTTACCTGTGGCAAGCAATAACAAACAAAAAAGGTAAACCCTATTGCGATTCAGCGCCATCTCATCGTATCTTTTAAAACTATTTTTTTTTAATAGCTGTCAGAAAAATCCCTCATTGTCAAAATTTCTGTTAATTTGTATTGTGCTGCGCACAGATATCTACCTAGCGATAAATGTGAATTTGCTCCTGATAACTGTTGTAGATTGTAAATATTGCGATCTTCAGTGTAGAAAATGAATTTTGAAGAATATCTAATCCTTAATGGATATTTGGATTCAAAAATACGGAAAAACGAGATCAGGCGACTTAGAAGACGAGTGTGACTTACGTCGCATTCGATGATACAATTTCATACGAGTGATTCAAAAATAAAATTTGAAAAAATGTGAAGTACAGAAGAGCCTCCCACCGCGATCTCTTCAGGCAGGTCGTCGTCGCAGCCCTTCTCGTCCGAAAAGTCGGTGCAGTCCTGCTGCGCGTCGCAGCGCTGCGTCATCTCCAAGCACTGGCCGTTCCCGCACTGGTACTGGCCCGGCTGGCACTCCTTGCGCGCTGCAACCGGACGAAAAGTTTTTTTACCTTAACCCTTCGGGCTGTCACTACAGCGTCGGAGTGGTCCCTTCACCCATCTAGTGTGAGTGAGGATACCACTGGACGCCGCTGTATAAATCATCTCATTACGTAGATGCAAAAAGGCCAATCTTCATCGGGCTGTCACGTATTGGCAGTCGTTAACCCACGTCAGAGGCCTCTCGGGCAGTGTTGCCAGACTGGCCTTGTGAAAATTAACCTTAAAGAGGCAAAAAGTAACCTTTTGGTGTAAAAAGTCACCTCACTAAGAAAAAAGGTACTAAAACATAATTGGGATATATACCTAATACTTGTGAATACTCACATGCCAATTTCAGTATTTTATCGTACCTTTTATCTACATGTACCTATCTGCTAAGTCGGTTTACATTTTTTGTTTAAATTTTTTTCTATAGCTTCGCTTGCTTTCCCGTGCACCTAAAATATGTCATATCATACATAAAACTACTTAGGTCAGCCGTCAGTTTCAATACTTGCTTTAACCTGTTAGATACAGTATCTAGTGGCACTGTCATCTACCTACACTAGATAGATGGGTGAAGTAACCACAAGACGCTGCAGTGCCCGGGACAATAGAATTTTAATTGTTATCTGGTCGCGTGACCAGGAAAATAAAATATATATATTACATAAATACTAAATGAAATTATAAAAAAATTAAATAATCAATAAATTATACCTTTATAAACCTACTTACAGGCTAAAAATGTCACCCATGCCTGTATTCGAGCCCGCGACCTCTGGCTATCCGTGCCAGCGCTCTTTCCAACTGAGCTAATGGGCGACTCACTGGTATCAGAGAAATTTCGAACCCCTTTACAATATTTTCTGTATTACGTACAGGCAGCGACATCTGGCTGAAGCAATTTGCATCACCTGCAGCCCCGAGTACCTACTTTGCTTTACTTAAAATTGTCTTTAGCACGGGTTAGTGCATTAAAAATAATATAATTATACCTTTGTCTTCATAAAATTTAATCGATATTTAACTTTAGTTTTTAGCATCAATTTTGAAGGCTCAAATGTTACCGCATTGTTGCATTGCTTCTTTTAGTAGCTATAGGTAAGTGCTGATATTGCGTCAATACCAAGCAGAGTGCTGTGATTGGATTGTATCAGTTTTAGCTGGCTAAAAACGTCTTTTCAGTTTATTTACACTTTTTATTTAACTACTCGCTTGCTTTCCCGTGCACTTGAAATAAGGACATATCATAAATATATCATCCAAAATTTATGTAAAGGCCTTAAAAATATAGACCATTATTCAATTCAGCCAAATTGTTAATGTACTATTTTAGGTATTTTAGGTAAATAAGTAGGTAACACTATTTTTATTTTTAATGCACTAACCCGTGCTAAGGAACAAATTTAAAAACCTATTTAGAGGCTAAAAATTTCACCCATGCCGGGATTCGAACCCGCAACCTCTGGCTATCCGTACCAGCGCTCTACCAATTGAGCCAATGGGCGACTCACGGCATCAGTGAAATTTCGAACCTCTTTACAATATTCTCTGTATTACGTACAGGCAGCGACATCTGACTTAAGCAAATTGCATTACTTACAGCCCCGACCACCTACTTTGCAGTTAGGTTTAACATCGGAACGATATCACTGTACCCACATGATTACACTATTTTTATTTTTAACGCACTAACCCGTGCTAAGGAACAAATTTAAAAACCTATTTAGAGGCTAAAAATTTTTTTTTTTTGCAATTTGCTTAAGTCAGATGTCGCTGCCTGTACGTAATACAGAGAATATTGTAAAGAGGTTCGAAATTTCACTGATGCCGTGAGTCGCCCATTGGCTCAATTGGTAGAGCGCTGGTACGGATAGCCAGAGGTTGCGGGTTCGAATCCCGGCATGGGTGAAATTTTTAGCCTCTAAATAGGTTTTTAAATTTGTTCCTTAGCACGGGTTAGTGCATTAAAAATAAAAATAGTGTAATCATGTGGGTACAGTGATATCGTTCCGATGTTAAACCTAACTGCAAAGTAGGTGGTCGGGGCTGTAAGTAATGCAATTTGCTTAAGTCAGATGTCGCTGCCTGTACGTAATACAGAGAATATTGTAAAGAGGTTCGAAATTTCACTGATGCCGTGAGTCGCCCATTGGCTCAATTGGTAGAGCGCTGGTACGGATAGCCAGAGGTTGCGGGTTCGAATCCCGGCATGGGTGAAATTTTTAGCCTCTAAATAGGTTTTTAAATTTGTTCCTTAGCACGGGTTAGTGCATTAAAAATAAAAATAGTGTAATCATGTGGGTACAGTGATATCGTTCCGATGTTAAACCTAACTGCAAAGTAGGTGGTCGGGGCTGTAAGTAATGCAATTTGCTTAAGTCAGATGTCGCTGCCTGTACGTAATACAGAGAATATTGTAAAGAGGTTCGAAATTTCACTGATGCCGTGAGTCGCCCATTGGCTCAATTGGTAGAGCGCTGGTACGGATAGCCAGAGGTTGCGGGTTCGAATCCCGGCATGGGTGAAATTTTTAGCCTCTAAATAGGTTTTTAAATTTGTTCCTTAGCACGGGTTAGTGCATTAAAAATAAAAATAGTGTAATCATGTGGGTACAGTGATATCGTTCCGATGTTAAACCTAACTGCAAAGTAGGTGGTCGGGGCTGTAAGTAATGCAATTTGCTTAAGTCAGATGTCGCTGCCTGTACGTAATACAGAGAATATTGTAAAGAGGTTCGAAATTTCACTGATGCCGTGAGTCGCCCATTGGCTCAATTGGTAGAGCGCTGGTACGGATAGCCAGAGGTTGCGGGTTCGAATCCCGGCATGGGTGAAATTTTTAGCCTCTAAATAGGTTTTTAAATAAGTAGGTATTTAATGTACTATTTTTTTTGGGTTTACAAAAATTGCGTAAATATCTATTAAAATTAAATTACATAAATTTATACTAAATGACATATAAAAAAATATACCTTTGTCTTCATAATAGTTATCCTAATTATGAAGGACCCACGTTCATTAGTTTATGCTTCTTGATCACAAAATAATATAATATTTTTCAATGCAAAGCAAAGTTTAGTTTAGCAGAGACCTGACCTGGAGCAAGCAGACCAAAACAAAGAGAGAGAGAGAGACAGGAAGGGAGTGAGTGAGTTGAACTAAAGATGGGCGATTGTTAATGACATCTCTTTTCGAATAATCTGATTTTACTAACGTTTATTTTCGAAAACAAGATTAGTAAATCATGTGTTTCCGGACTCTAGGGCCTGGTTACGGTGGCGGAGAGTAACTGGATGCAGACGGCACGAGACCGTGAAGCTGGGAAAACCATGAGTGAAGCCTATATGTGCTGCAGTGGGCGTCAAATGGTTGATGGTATGACAATGATGATGACTCACGCTTGTAATGTTGTTTCGCTTCTGTAAATAATAAAAACTGGAACGACTTCAACTGTTGCTTTATTTACAGATAGGTATTGTTATTTTACAATAAAACAGAAAAACTGGATAAAAACGGGTAAGCAGGTAAAACAGTCAGGTATAGTTGATGGGTAAAGTTTGTGGTAAAGTTGTAGTGATGAAAAAATGAGGGAAATCGAAAAATGTGTGACGTAATTTAAATATTAATTTGAAAATGACAGATAGAAAAGAAATAAAAATGTGTAAAAAGGTTGCCACCGTTACAGGCTATTTTAGAAATGCATGAGTCTGGAGTCTGTGAAGGCTCAAGAATGAACTTACGACAGTCTAATTCGTCGGAGGCGTCCGGACAGTCGGAGTCGCCGTCGCAGTGCCAGGCCTGCGTTATGCAGTTTCCGGATATACACCTGCCAAAGGACAAACCCTTTTAGTGTCTGATGAGTAAACAATGCACTGAGAATTGTATGGAATTAGGCGTTACTTTGCGGAAATCCATAATATCATTAAAATGTGAAAGCAAAGTACCTAAGTACTTTGCTTCTGGGATTTTTGGCGGAATTCGGCAAAGTCATTTTCACATTTACTGCAATGCACTGGGAAGTTTTGTTGTGGAGTTTTTGGTGGAGTTTTTTTTCGCTGCATGTCATTAAGCATGCTTTTCGACGCTATATTATGAAAAGTACCTAATACCTAGTCGAAAAAAAAACAGACTATGGTGTGTACAATAAAGAGTTCTAATCTAATCTAATTATTTATCTTTTATCATTTCCAATCCAATGACATAAAAACGTTTTTTTGTGCAAGTCCTCAATTAACGACCATAAAATAATAGAGTCGGGACAGTCAGGCAATGAGTCGCACCGCTTCCTTCGCGCGGTCAGTTCGAAGAAAGCTTACTCGGAGATAGCTTGATAGATAAAGAAAACTTTATTGTACATAAAAAAGGAAATGACACAGATATATCTTAACCTAAGAGTACCTACAGACGGCGGTCTAATCACTCAAAGTGCTCTCTTCGATACAACCTTTAGATGGACTGGAGCAATACATTGGAGAAGAAAGTAAATGTACCAACAAATAAAGTTAATTCAAATATGTTCGGGGCAGTCAAGCAAAGAGTCGCAACCCTGCCTTCGCTTTAACTCTTACAGATGGATAAAGAGTCGCACAGCGTAACGTGACTGTCAAGCAGTATCGGGGATCCTTGTCGCTGAATTCGGGGCAGTCAAGCAAAGAGTCGCACTGCTTCCTTCGCGTTAACTCATGTTATTTACTCGTCGTCGTCGTCGTCAGGCTATACTAGTCCACTGCTGGACATAGCCCTCCCCTAAAGAGCGCCGTTGTGCTATCATAGGGGGTAATGCCCATAATCCCCACGCTGGGCATGCGGGTTGGGGATCGCAGTTCGGTGGAATTGTACTGCAGGGGGCGCTGCTGCTCAACCCCCGGTTTGTGTTTTCTTAGTCGCCTTTTACGACACCCGCGGGAAGAATTGGGTTAGTGCTATTCTCTAGGCCGACACCACACAGCAGTTGTTTACTCATTTAAACATTTCCACAGAGTTACACCCATTTCCATTCTGTAAGCGTACAAGTGAACGTAGCGAGCCTATTCGTCGCGTGTATCGGGGCAGCCAAGCACTGAGTCGCACCGCTGCCTTCGCGTTAGCTCACCTAGTTGGATAAAGAGTTACACATCGGAACTCACGTGAACTCTCCATCCCGGCAAGAAGCCGTAGCGCAGTAGCGGGGATCCTCGTCGCTAGAGTCTGGGCAGTCGTGATTAATGTCGCAGACCTGCCAGTGCTGCACGCAGATAGCGTCGCTGTAGCACTGGAACTCTTCCGCCTTACATGTGAAGTTCTCGGCAGCTGGAAAAAGGATACATTTTGATCTATAGCTGTTACAGACGTCAAGAATAATCTTGACGCTAGTTGCAGATAGATTACTTACGTAAAAGCTACTTATGTGTGTAGAGGCAAAGGAACATTCCGGAATATTCTGCTTTACATCTCGATTGTGAGGTAAGTATATAAAAACCGGCATTACAAGAATAAAACATTTTAAAGTAAATGTTTTCTATTCCCGCCTTTTTTCATTAAAAAGAAGGAAAGGAAAGAAGTTTTTACTTTTTTTTTTTCAAGAACGAAATTGAGCTTCGCCGTTCGATATTTGAAATTGATGACTATTATATAATATACACACGAAGACAAGGCTGAATAGCAAAGCGACGTCTTTGGTCATTGGGCTGAATGCATGATGTCTATTGCCAGTATCATGGTTGATGTACGCGAACTTTTTGAAAGAAGAAGACAGTGTTTATTTTTAAATTACTTACCGCCCTAGGGCTTTTCTAGCTACATTACTACCCTGGAGCGCTAATTAGTCACTTACAAGCACCACTTGGAGGTAAAAAGAACCTACTTACTTACCGAACATGAGAGATGTAAATGTAGATACATAGATAGAATATTCTTGATTGCATGTACACCAGGGATTACATAAGAGACTTAAAAATTAACAGTACAAGTGGCGGCCTTATTACTAAAAGTAATTTCTACCAGACAACCATTATGTTAACGTACCTGGCGACATGTCACTGGTGCTGGAGTTACACTCTAAATGGTTGTCAATGCACGTGCCCCGACACAGCTTCTGGCCGTTCGGGCACTTCGAGCTGTCCGTTGACGCTAGAGAGCAATCGGAAATTAGATTATTAATCATATTGTATACTAGCCACATGAAGAGGGTTAAAAAGAAACTGATATAAATAGTCAATACTAGCTGACCACGCGAACTTCTTACCGCCTAACATTCGATTCTTAATTTTTTTTTTCTCTCCGTAAGAACCATCTTCGTACTTCCATATTTCTTACTTCCGTACTTCCGTACTTCGTACTTCCAAAATTGCGCTCGCACAATCTCTACTACTTCCTATCCTCGATTATGCTGATGCTAGCTATCTTGACCTTACACAAGAGCAATTAGATAAGCTTGAGCGCCTCCAGAACTTCGCCATACGGTTCATATTCGGTTTGCGAAAATATGACCACATATCCGAATATCGCACTAAGCTCAAGTGGCTCCCTATCCGCCACCGCAGGAACGCTCACATTGTTTCACTTCTCTACTCTGTGCTGTTCAATCCTACCACTCCTGTCTACCTTAAACAACGCTTTCTGTTTCTGCATGATTCTCACAGTCGTACGTTGCGTTCAGCTCAGAATCTGTTGCTGAAGACACCTAGTCACTCGACGAAGTTCTTCAGTAACTCCTTCTCAGCCACAGCCGTCCGACTGTGGAATGCACTGCCAATAGTAATAAGACAGTCTCCTTCGTCTGCGATATTTAAGTGTAGAGTGAAGGAATACTACCTTTCAATAATTAAATAATGCAGTAAATATTACGTAGGTATATTATATTATTTCCTCTTCCCATATATAATTTATTTATTAGTATGTATGTATGTATGTATGTATGTATGTATATCTTAATTATTTATTTATTTAATTATTTATGTATGTGGTTTAAGTAAGTTTATATAAATTTCGTTGAATTCTAATTTCACTATTTCTGTATTGCACCGACTACCCGTCTCTAATTTCTTTCATGTCTCCGTCTATGGTTGCCTGGAAGAAATTGCTTTTAGTAATAAGGCCGCCATTTGTACTATATTTTTATCTAGGTTCTGTTACTGTAATTTCTGTGTACAATAAAGAATATTCTATCTATCTATCTATCCATAGTCTAAAACAAGAATTAGTGAAATCGGTTCAGCTGCTCTCGAGATTTGCGCTTATCAACACACTTAGCGATTAATTTTTATATAATAGACAATATTATACTGATATAAATATTAAAAATGAATAGTGAATATAGTGAACATTCTATACTAATCACACAAATATTATAAAGGCGCAAGTTTGCGAGTGTGGATGTTTATTACTTCTTCACGTCTAAACGGCTGGAGCGATTTTGATAAAATTTGGTATGGAGTTAGCCGACACCCTGGATTAACACAAAAGTTACGTTTTACTGCGGCAAAATATCTTATTCCTATGGGAAAGTCGATAAACCGCGGGTAACACCGCGGGGCACAGCTAGTATAAAAGTAAGACAATAATACTACGAGTACAGTTCCGTGCTTCGCAAGGCACGTTAAGCAGTCGGTGCCGGCTGTCGTCGATAGATGGCAGCCGTTAAGCCAAGTTAGGCCTTAAGGCGGCTTGAAAACTTCTGACAATAAGACCAGCCACTAGTCTTGCAGGCCTCCACCAATCCGGACTTGGCCCCCGTGGTAGTAAAGTATGGCGTATACTTTCCTCAGGGAAGAGACCCGTGCCCCTCGGTGGGGACATAATGGGTTGATAAAAAAGATCGTTCACCTTCCCCTTCGTGAATACATACCTAGTGAACACTTTTTCTTCTTCTTCTTCAGGTTATATTAGTCCACTGCTGCACTTAGATCTTCCCTAATGAGCGCCATAGCGCAAGGTTGTGCTATCATTGGGGACACTAATACTTTGTAAATAGTGAAAGTAATAAACCAAACGATAACGCTCAAAAGGACTAGGTAGTGTTTAAGCCGTTAATAAAATCAACGATCCGTTTTTTATTATACACTAGCTGACCCAGCGAACTTCGTATCGCCTAACAGTCGATTCTTTAATTTTTTTTTATTTTACTCTCCGTAAGAACCATCCTCGTACTTCAAGGAATATTCTAAAAAAGAATTAGCGAAATCGGTTCAGCTGCTCTCGAGATTTGCGCTTACCAACACATTCAGCGATTCATTTTTATATTATAAAAGAAAGATAAGATAACATCGTTCAGCTAAGACAACAATTTGGGCATCAATCAGCGCTTCCCTATTTTCGTGGCAAATCCATTCACCACGATGGCTCGCCATCAACACTAAGAAGCTAAGACAGACAAGGGCCCCTCACCGTGGCAGCCCTCCTCGTCCTCGCCGCTAAAGCAGTCCGGCGAGCCGTCGCAGGTGTTTAAGACAGACAAGGGCCCCTCACCGTGGCAGCCCTCCTCGTCCTCGACGCTGAAGCAGTCCGTGAAGCCGTCGCAGGTGTTTAAGACAGACAAGGGCCCCTCACCGTGGCAGCCCTCCTCGTCCTCGACGCTGAAGCAGTCCGTGAAGCCGTCACAGGTGTTTAAGACAGACAAGGGCCCCTCACCGTGGCAGCCCTCCTCGTCCTCGCCGCTGAAGCAGTCCGGCGAGCCGTCGCAGGTGTTTAAGACAGACAAGGGCCCCTCACCGTCGCAGCCCTCCTCGTCCTCGCCGCTAAAGCAGTCCGGCGAGCCGTCGCAGGTGTTTAAGACAGACAAGGGCCCCTCACCGTCGCAGCCCTCCTCGTCCTCGCCGCTAAAGCAGTCCGGCGAGCCGTCGCAGGTGTTTAAGACAGACAAGGGCCCCTCACCGTCGCAGCCCTCCTCGTCCTCGCCGCTAAAGCAGTCCGGCGAGCCGTCGCAGGTGTTTAAGACAGACAAGGGCCCCTCACCGTCGCAGCCCTCCTCGTCCTCGCCGCTAAAGCAGTCCGGCGAGCCGTCGCAGGTGTTTAAGACAGACAAGGGCCTCTCACCGTCGCAGCCCTCCTCGTCCTCGCCGCTGAGGCAGTCCGGCGAGCCGTCGCAGCGGCGGCCGTCGACGCAGGTGTTGTCCTCGCGGCAGTACAGCTGGTGCGCGCTGCACAGCGGCCGCGGCTCGCACGCGGCGCCGCGCAGAGTGGTCCGCGCGGGGCACAGGCAGCGGTGGCCCAGCGGCTCCTGCGGCGAGTCCTGCGGGCGGCGGCCGAATGAGGCCGAGGCGACACTGTTGCTCAGTAGATAGATAGCATTTGAGGCACGATCTACCAAATTTATTTTATTTCTTGGGACTACCAACAAGATTTATTTGTATGTATCTGTTGATAATTTTATTTATTCAAACTGTTAATTGAGGCATGTATTTGGAACCTCTGAAATTAATGTTTTTTAGGGTTCCGTACCTCAAAAGGAAAAAACGGAACCCTTATAGGATCACTTTGTTGTCCGTCTGTCCGTCTGTCCGTCCGTCCGTCCGTCTGTCAAGACCCTTTTTCTCAGGAACGCGTGGAGGTATGAAGCTGAAATTTATATCAATTACTCAGGTCTGTCCCTTGAAGCTGTGAAAAAATCAAACTTCTAAGCCAACGCAATCAAAAGATACAGCCGTTTATGCCGCAAATTTTCGACACTTGCAAGGGAATCAAAACCTACAGGGTGCTTCCCGTGAACTCAGAATCTTGAAATTTGGTACGAAGCAACGTCTTATAGCATAGATAAAGGAAAAATTACGAAAACCATAAATTTTTAGTTACATCACATAATATATATTTTTTTAATAATTTTAAACTTACTACCCATTTCCTCATAAACGCGTAGAGGTATTAAATTGAAATTCATACCAAATACTCAGGTCTATAATACAGGTTTGTAAGGAACCCTCGGTGCGCGAGTCTGACTCGCACTTGGCCGGTTTTTTTTTTTGTACATCTACTTCCTTCTCTAATGTATTAGTCCAGTTCATCCGAAGGTTGTCTGGAAGAGATCACTTTTAGTGATAAGGCCGCCGTCTGTACTCTTAGGTTAAGAAATATCTGTGTAATTTATGGTAACATTTTTATGTACAATAAAGTGTTCTCTATCTATCTATCTATCTAAAAGAAAAAAGAAGAAAGAAAACATTACCACTAACTCTTTGTTTTCCTTTTTTGTCTGGTACATTGTTTAGCACTAATTTGCACCTGGTTGTTACACTTAGTTAAGGGACACTTGCTCTTGACGCACAGGTTATCCTAGTTCGAGAGCAAGGGCTTCATAAATAACTGTGGCAAATAGAATTTCTCAATAAAGATATTTCTATTTCATTTAAATTGCCACTAAACGCACACACATAAAAAATAACACAGTAATGGAAAAGATGAACATCAATAAATTAAGAAGTAAAAAAGAAAAACAGTAAAATCTTCTTACAAATGATTGTGCCTCCGTGGCAAGAAAAAAGGTCACCAACCCAGCATGAATTGCTGGTGTATGCTGTGTGCACACACACCAGCAAAGTGTGTGTGCGTGTGTATGTGTGCGCGTGTGTGTGTATGTGTGCGTGTGTATGTGTGCGTGTGTGTATGTGTGTGTGTGTGTGTGTGCGCGTGTGTATGTGTGCGCGTGTGTGTGTGTGTGTGCGTGTGTATGTGTGCGTGTGTATGTGTGCGTGTGTATATGTGCGTGAGGGTGTGTGCGTGTGTGTATGTGTGTGTGTGCGTGTGCTTGTGTGTGCGTGCGTGTAGTCACCATAGAGTACATTATTAATACTGAGATAGAGGCATCAGCTCTCCATATAATCTAACGACATCTAGTGACGAGTTACGAAACTATACAAGTGCAAAGTTAAATAATTTTTATATAGGTAACCATATAACTACACTGTTCAGTAGGTACCTAGTATTGTCTATCAAGAAACTCATTTTGCAAGTCAACAATAATAGTAACCAGAGGCTTAAACTCAACATCCAAATACGGGCGCAATGGTCAGCAAAAGAAAGAATCATCGAAATCCGGGGGAAAAGCTGGGGTTATTGTTGTAAAATCCACGAAAACATTAAAGAGCACATTCACGTCACAAGAAAGTAAACGGAAGTAATAAATTAAAATGCCGGTGTAAATAAACATGGTGGCTTACGTTTCGTTTCGTCCAAGAACAAGCAACATAATAATTTAATGTAATGATTTGTTAATTTTTCAACATCTTAAATTACTTGAATGGTCCGGAATTCGCCCGAAATCATTTAATTTAACTATAAATCGACTTGATTTTTTATTATGTATAGACGACTTTGTGTTTAAACTTTATTTTTAATAAAATATTTAAGTGAAATGAACTGCTATGCATTACTTTCTTATAAAGTTACCAGTTTAAAAAAATAAAGAAATATTGCCATCTACACTAAACCTGACATTATGCGTCATCTAGTGAGGTGTTACGGTACTATTTGTTTTTGCGAGATTTCTATAGAATTAACAACGTATGAAGTGAAAAGCCCGTGGTAGTCACCCTGGGCCTGGCGTGGCGCGCGGTCTGCACGCAGACGTGCGAGCAGGGCATCCCGCGGAAGCAGGGGTGCTGCATCAGCGGGTCGGTCAAGTCCGGCGGCATGGACGTCGACTGCAGGTGCAGCTGGGAGTGGTGGGGGAAGATGCCTGGGGACCAAACCATCACCATCGTCGATCAGCTCGGTCCCGCAAAGGGGTAGCGTAGGTGACAGCCGCCAGGGGCGGAAGAAAACAATTGTTCGTGGAAGTGACTTTTTTCGTTGCATAGAATTTTATGTCTATTGGTTACTGATTAGAGATCGCCAATTTCAAATCTACCCTAATTTTTAACAGCTCTAGTTTTTGAGAAACTGACAGTCATTAAAAATAACTTTTCGGAAAGACAACACTTGTGCACATGTCATTCACATTTAGGTGTACTAGAAGTGTTATTATTAAGCATTAGTTTAAATTATCTAAATTTTATCACAGAATAAGCAGTGAAAAATTGCCCTTTTTCTTCAAGTCGGTTTTGAAACTCCCAATTGACACAAATGTATAATGTACCATGTACCTAATTAATAAAAAAAATACACTATCTCACATTTGCCTATTTCCTTTTCTTTCCTCGTCTTCCTTTATGTTTGGGTCGCAATTATTTCTCTCTCTCTCAATCAAACATAAGTTTAAAGATATTAATGCACTGTATTAGTAATAAAAATAAAACATTGACTAAAACATCTTAATAGATTGTAGGTGAAGATGCATAGTGGAAAAATAATAAAAGACAACTATTTAAAATAAAAAGATAATTAACATTTTTAGTATGTGCCATGCACCTTCTTGCTGTACTGTCTCGTACACCATTCTTCTTCTTCAGGCTATATTAGTCCACTGCTGGACATAGCCCTCCCCTAATGAGCGCCATAGCGCAAGGTTGTGCCATCACTGGGGGGCATACACCAATCCCTGAGTGCTAACTCGCACCTTGTCACGCAAGCTGGACGTTGCACGGCAGGACGTGGTCCCCGAGCCGGCGTCTCTTGGGGTATTTACACGGGTAGATTTTAGCCGTGCGACTAGTCGCTTCTCAGCTCGTCTCATCCAGGCGCATCGCTTGCCTCTTTACACAGGTGACTAAAATAACTTGTGGCTCGGTCATTTTCTTCCAAAATGTTCAGCAGAATAGGTGTCCGTGCCGGAATCGAAATAGTTAGTCATTCAATTATTTAAGAATTGCTTGAATAACAAATAGAAACAAAAGGAAATCTTACTCTCTTGGGTTCCATAAACATGGACGCCTTTTACTGTGCCGTAAAACTGTTACCATATTATTTTTATCCATGACGATCTGAACGTAGTATTGCGGTAGCGGAATAACTTATGCGAAAAACACCCTCATGCGGCGAGCGATTGCCTGCAACTGATCGATTACACTGTCGATTTTAGTCACCCGCCGAATGTGACTTTTTGCCGCACGGCAAAAGTGGGCAGGCACTCAACTTTGGGGCCTGCGATTTTAGTCACTTGCAGCCTAGCCAAATTGCTCTTTAGACGATCGATATCAGCCGTGCGGCAAAAATTGCGCGGCATTAGTAACCCGTGTACACCCCACTTTACCGAACTCCATGCGGCGTATCTTGTTGACGGTCTCGTGGATGCCCGACCAGAACACCCGCGGCGTCTTGCGGTCCGTCCAGAACACGTCCGTCTCCGACAGCGCGAGGCTGCTCACGGTAGTCGACAGCTCGCGGTAGCTCTCCCTGCCGGTACCTGTTTCATTTATGCAATAAACAAGTACATTCCAATGCTTATGGTATATATAGATAGAGTGGAGACCGCGACTCGACAAACGCAGTGGAGGACGCCCTCCGACTAGGTGGGATAACGATCTGCGAATACTGCAGGCAGATGCTGGATGCGGCAAGCTGAAGACAGGGCGCTATGGCGGTCATTAGGGGAGGGCTGTGTCCAGCAGTGGACTACATAATATAGCCTGAAGAAGAAGATTAAGAACATTTTATCTCCTATAATATAAAATGCGCGACGGATATCGCAAACGTGGCCGACCCAAGCGGAGATGGCGGGACGACCTTACAACCTTTCTGCCGGACTGGCAGGAAGTGGCTATGAACAGGGAGGAATGGAAGACAAAAGGGGAGGCCTTTGCCCAGCAGTGGGACACAATCGAGGCTACATAAAAAAAAAAAAATGAATCGCTGAATGTGTTGGTAAGCGCAAATCTCGAGAGCAACTGAACCGATTTCGCTAATTATTTTTTTTGGAACATTCCTTGAAGTCCGAGGATGGTTCTTACGGAGGGAAAAATAAATAAAGAGTCTACTGTTAGGCCGTACGAAGTTCGCTGGGCAAGCTAGTGGTATATAGATTTATAAAGTAAGGAAAAGTAAAAATATGTTTATTGCTCATAACTTATATTTAGGTACCTATACATATCCAGCGGCATCCACGCTAGGAGACCCCGTATCGTGGGTACCAGTTTTTCATGCCAGCTTAAGACTTAGAGATAGAGAACACTTTATCGTCTTTAATATAAAAATGAATCCCTGAATGTGTTGGTAAGCGCAAATCTCAAGAGCAGCTGAACCGATTTTGCTAATTCTTTTTTTATATTCCCTGAAGTTTGAGGATGGTTCTAATCGATGGTAGGCTGTACGAAATTCGCTGGGTCAGCTAGTTGTACGTAAAAATAGAAATTACACAGATATTTCCTAACCCAACAGTACAGACCGCGGCCTTATCGTTAAAAGTGATCTCTTCCAGACAACATTTGGATGGACTGGACAAATATATATAAATGGTTAAATAAAAACCTAACACATACATAACCCACCTTCTGAAGCAGTTTGGTAAAAAGTAAAGTCCTACGAATTTGTGAAGGTTTCGCAATAAAACCGAAATAAATTTTGGTTTGCAAGCAATACTGCGACAGACTCTACCTTGTCGGGTATTAAATACCCAAGCTATACATTGTATGTCCCCTACAGTGGAGACATAGGGTATGATAACACAACAAACATATTTTTAAATGTAAATAATCTTCATAGAGCGATTGTGACTCATTAATGAGACTTATTCTTCTTCAGGCTATATTAGTCAACTGCTGGACACAGCCCTCCCCTAATGAGGCAAGGTTGCGCCATCTTTGGGGGGTCATGCCCATAATCCCCACGCTGGGCATGCGGGTTGGGGATCGCAGTTTGGTGGAATTGTACTGCAGGGGGCGCTGCTGCCCACCCCCTGGTCGCCTTTTACGACACCCGCGGGAAGAATTTGGGTTGAATTGAATTTGAATGAGACTCACCACTATCGAATACCAGCGGGAGGTAACTGGATATAACTGGTGGTAATACGCCTATACCAATTTAGACCAGTTCCTCGATAAAAATATCTAATAAAAATTGATTTGTCTATTATGAATGGACGTCTTCACTATAACATTCTTCTTCAGGCTTTATTAGTCCTCTGCTGGACATAGCCCTCCCCTAATTAGCGCAAGGTTGTGCCATCATTGGGGGGTAGTGCCCATAATCCCCACGCTGGGCATGCGGTTTGGGGATTGCAGTTTGGTGGAATTGTACTGCAGGGGGCGCTGGTGCCCACCCCCCGGTTTGTATGCCTTAGTCGCATTTTACTATAACATTTTATGAAGGCAATCCTAGTTGATGCATGCTAGGGATGAATGATAGATGATGGATAAAAGTGGAATTGCCTAATGTAAATCATATACAATGATCACCCACACCCTCAAAATTTTTTCCATCGCCCATCTTTTGAATTATATTTTAATATCTAAGTACATGGGTACATTTATTTACAACTAGCTGACCCAGCAAACTTCGTACCGCCTAACAGTCGATTTTTATTTTTTCTCTCCGTAAGAACCATCGGTTCAGCTGCTCCCGAGATTTGCGCTTATCAACACATTCAGCGATTCATTTATATTATAGAGAAGATAAAAGAATAAAAGACAAGGTTTGGTTCCGTGCTTCGCAAGGCACGTTAAGCCGTTGGTGCCGGCTGTCATGTAACGACAGTCATTAAGCCATGTCAAAGGCCTAATGGGCGGCTTCTTAGCTTCTGACAGTAAGACCTGCCATTGTCTTACAATCCTCCACCAACCCGGACTTGGCCCTCGTGGTGGAGTATGGCCTAACCTTCCTGCGATTGAAGAAGATACCCGTACCCCCAGCAGTGGGGACATACAAGAGTTGACTTCGAAGGTTTGGAAAGCAAGTCAAGTTGTTTATCGGACATTATAGTACAGAAAAAACGTACCAGAGGGATGAATCATCTCGATGAAGCCATTCCCTTCGTCCGATATGTACACGTTGTCATGTTCTTGGGAGTAGCGCAGGCGCGTAATGGGACCTGCAGAAAAACGTCAAATGACAGTCTGTTCAAGTCTGTTAGCTTTTAGAATATATCTCGGGCTCTAGAGTAGGCTTCGGTTTTCGCCGAAAGCGATCAGCGCCTTGATTATAATTATAACTTTTCACCTGTACATCAGTGTGCGAAAGCAAAACGTTTAATTAGCCCTGCCATATAGATATACGAGAGGTACTTCGCTCATAAAGGCATAAAGGCCCCTGCAACTCACTGACCCCAGGAGGACTCATTAATCAGAAGAGGTATGGCTGGCACAGCCAGAGGTCGCGGGTTCGAGTCCCGGCATGGGCAAAATTTTTAGCCTCTTAATAGGTTTTTAAAATTGTCCTCAGCACGGATTAGTGCAACAAAAAGAATATAATAATGTGGATACAGCGATATCATTCCGATGTAAAAACCTATGCAAAATAGGTACTCGGGGCTGCAAGTGATGCAAATCACTTCATCCAGATGTCAGAAGACAGAGAATATTGTAAAGAGGTTCGTAATTTCGCTGATGCCAGCACTTGCCCATTAGCTCAGTTGGGAGAGCGCTGGTACGGTTAGCCAGAGGTCGCGGGTTCGAGTCCCGGCATGGGCGAAATTTTGAGCCTCTTAATAGGTTTTTAAAATTGTCCTCAGCACGGATTAGTGCAACAAAAAGAATATAATAATGTGGGTACAGCGATATCATTCCGATGTAAAAACCTAACTGCAAAGTAGGTACTCGGGGCTGCAAGTGATGCAAATCACTTCAGCCAGATGTCAGAAGACAGAGAATATTGTAGAGGTTCGAAATTTCGCTGATGCCAGCACTTGCCCATTAGCTCAGTTGGGAGAGCGCTGGTACGGTTAGCCAGAGGTCGCGGGTTCGAGTCCCGGCATGGGCGAGATTTTGAGCCTCTAAATAGGTTTTTAAAATCAGAGGAAGGCCCAGGAGGACGTAGTAATCAGTAAGGACGTACCTTTGAAGCCAGTCTTCAGGAGGTGTGTCCTCTCCTGACCGTCCAAGCCCATGGATTCGATGTGGATCTCGTTGTTTTGCTCGTGTGCCATTATGGCCACCATAAGTTTCCTGAAAACATAGGATGAGATGATATGACATTAGATGAGATAAAATGAGATAAGATGGGATGAGACAAGATAAGATATCTTCTTCTTCTTCAGGCTATATTATGTAGTCCTATGTAGTCCACTGCTGGACATAAGGTATAAGATAAGAATACACCAGGAAAAAAACAAGCGTGAAATAATGACAAAGATACAGTAAGTACAATTGGCCGCCTTATTGCTTAGAGCAATTTCTTCCAGACAACCTACGATGGAGAGTTGCTGAAGGAAAAGTGAGTCGGGTAGTTGGTTCAAATATGAATAAGGTTTGCTCTAGGCACAATATTGTGACAACACAGATTTTTTTATACCGGGTAATCTACCGGATCTTTCTCAATTTGGAGTTTTTTTGTCTATATTATCTCTAAAATGATCTAGATTTTGAAATGGACACCTGATTTGAATTGTAACGTTCATTAAGCAGTTTCTGCGCCACTTTGAGTACCTAAACCCTTTTTATCCGTCCGTCCTTATTACAAGTGGCACTGACCCGTAGTCCGGCATGACGCACATGCCGACGGGGATCTCCCCGTTGCTGAACTGGTAGACAACGGCGCGGCTCCACGTGGCGAACGAGATGGCCTCGATGACCATCCGGCCCGCGTCCGCGAAGTACAGGGCGTCCGTCACGTAGTCTGCGGGGAGTTCGCTTGCTGTCACACAGGAACTACACAACACACTATAAACTCACGCCTGCGTCCCAGAGGGGTAGGCAGAGACCAGGGGCCACCGCTTGCCACGATCCTGACATATCACCATCGCTTCATCAGCGTTCATCAGTGGTCTTTGCACGCACGCCGAGTTCTAACAGTTTGGTGATCCTCCTCTTGATGATGGTGATACGAGAACCTCGTCACACACACACACACACACACACACACACACACACACACACACACACACAAACAACTACTGTCTCTCAGATAACATTCAAGTACTCTCCCGATATTCCCAGACTAGCGCTAAATGTGAAGGAAAACATCGTGAGGAAACCCGCGGCTTGGTTGACTTGTCCTCCCTGTGGGCTAGGCCGACTAAGCTGTCAGGATGGTATAGGTGCTGGGCAAGCCCATACCATCTGTAAAAACATGTCCCAGACACCACAGCATCCGAGTGGTCCCTTCATCACCCATCTAGCGAGAGTGAAAGATGCCACTGTTCGCTGTATAAATCATCTCATTACGTAGACGCAAAAAGGCCTAGCTTTGTAACCAGATAATAGTTTTATAATAGTACATTACACAACTAGGGTGGTAATACAAAGAAAGGCCGAGATCGCAGAAGTTTGCGGCCCGAGCTGCAAGCGAGGGACGTAAATATGCGATCGAGAGCTTTCTTTATTACGAGTACCTCTCGTGTTGTGTACATCTTTTTATGTCTACACTTGGCCAGAAAGCGGCTTAGCGGCCGTACGCGCAGCATGCGGAAAAAGCCGCTTTATTGCCAGGTGTGGCATAAAGTCTATTTACTTATAAGTAGAATCACCAGTTTATAGGATACAGTATGTATCTCAGTTTAAGAATTACGGCCTTATAAAACACTCCTAGAGGAGTTACATTTAATCTGTGGTCACGTATTTTCATTTACATTGTTTTTTCATTTCATTTCATGTACATTTCTTCGGGAATTGTGTTAATGTAAAAAAAAACAAACTAACTACTTGTAATACGTCCATGTTTTATATACCTTTACTTGGAGAAGTTAATTGGACCTTACATTTCTGCACTAAGCGTCATAGTTGGGGCCTCAACATTGTACGTACCAAGCGCTGGGGTATGTAACCATTTCAGACTACGGTTGTTTTCACGATGTTTTCCTTAACAATTAGCGGGTGGTATTGCTACAATAGAAGCACTTTAGTTAAGCAAAGTGCAGTAGGTATCGGTCACCGTCCCGTGACTACCGCTAGAGGCATTTTTTCCGAGCGCTTCCGTGAAGCTTTGCAAGGCACGTTAAGCAGTCGGCGCCGGCAGAGCGGCTGCCGTCTACATAATGGCAGTCGTTAAGCCAAGTCAGAGGCCTTAGGGCGGCTTGAAAATTTCTGACCGCAAGACCAGCCTCTAGTCTTGCAAACCTTCACTAATCCGGACTTGGCTCCCGTGGTGGCCTATACCTTCGTTAGAGAAGAGACCTGTGTCCCGTGGGGACATAATGGATTGATGATGTTCGTACAGCCGCTCCTCTTTCGGAACAATGACTCGTGGACCCACGGCAGCACCCAACGCTCTGACTGACTGGCAACTAATGCTTTTCATAGATTCGAGTTTGTGTCGGAATATGTACGATGTCAATCTAGCAAATGTGCCGCGCAGCATACATCAATTTTGTAGAAATTAAGTCAGTGTAAAACAGCCACTCTATTCAATCGCACCTATAATACTAATAAACTTACGTAAAATCAACTAGTGTGTTTGAAACTCAAATTCTCGACAAATACATATTACTCGTATATGGTGGAAGCGCCGTCAACTGAGCGCCAAACTGTACATTTTAATTTTGTAAAACGCCTTTAAAACCAAACTAAACAAAATTCAACCGAATATACAGGCTGTATTCTAAATTGTACCTAGGGCTACAATGATGTGCCTACAGTCAGTGGCGGACTAACAGAGGGGCGGAAGGGGCGTCTCGCCCCGGGCCTCCGGTCTTGGGGAGCCCTCAAGTGCCTCCGCGTTCCTCCGATCAAATCCTAAACAAGACTTTAAAAATGTGCTCAGTACCTTCAGACCCGGGTTCACCAGTAGCAGACTGCCAGTCACAGCTGCCAACTCCTGCCAGTCACTGGTATCAACCTCAATAGTATGAAAATTAAAAAACTAGATATTAGTATACACAACGTGGACGTTTATTATATTTTAGGTTATGAAAGCTTTATAATCTAGTTATCTGATTTTTAAACTATTGGAGTTGGTATCAGTGACTGGCACTCTGCTACTGGTGAACCCAGGCCTCATAATTTCTATTTTTTATCATAGAAAGAAAGGCTTGAACTTCGTCCACTCTGCCCTCTGAGGTACAAAAATATACTTATGAAAGTACAATTACAAAATTTTGATTACACTTTAGTAATAATAACACTCTTAAAACTACTGAACCCTGAGATCATAATTTACTATCTTTACAAACGAATTCATAAACTATAATTCATGTACTCATAAAAATTAAAGCTGGGGGGTCTCATTTAGCTTTGGCGCCCCGGGCATCTGACGGGCTTAGTCCGGCACTGTGTAAAGTCATATCCTCTCGCTTTCAATCAGCATACACCTTGATGCTCACCGTAGTCCATATCGACAATGTTAGACAGTCCCCGGTATTCCACCAGCTTGGTGATGCCTTTAGTGAAGTCCCTCATGTATATGTAGTTGATGGTCTTGCGCTGTCCGTCATAGATGTACAGGATCCCTGGGAAAAGTCGGTTAGAAAGTTGCTTTAGGATTAAAAAGGCTTTATTCGGTTGCAATTTATAAAATGTTAAACAGGAGAGAGAGAAGGAGCGAAGAGACAGAAGAGGCGAGCTGAACGACAGCTAAAAACGATGGCCGATTTGTTTTATTGCTGAAAGTGGATTAAAAACTGTTGATTTGCAGTTACAGTATATTAGCTTTTAGAATATAGGTACCTCAGGCTTTAGAGTGGGCTTCCGTTTTCGCGGAAAGCACACGAGTGTATCTTTTTATTTTTTATTTTATTTATTGCATTACACAACAGATAAGTAACATAACATGTAAAAATATCAAGACGAAAGCTTATAATCTAGTTACATATCCTTTAACGTCTGATGACAGCATGTTAGAATATGGACGAGCGCCAAAACACATCAAGCCACATACAACCAAATGCGACCACTCAGCGCAAAGTATCGCAGACACCTTACTCCGAACGGTCGCAGCCGAAGATAATTATGGCTCGATCTGCTTCTACAGATATGGATCCATCTGTAGAAGCAGATCTCCTTACTTAAATAAGTAGGTATTTAATTAAATAAAAAATAACTAAGAAAAGTTTAATTAACAATCTAACTTACAAAATTTTTAGCTTAACTAATTGTGATTTAAAACGACTGAGGTTCACAAAAATATCAAGGGCATCGAAATTTTTATTTGATATTTCGTTGAATGACCGACACATGTGAACTAAAGGTTCGTGTTGTGCCCTTAAGGTTTTACACATGAGTCTTAGCTTTTCTGGGAGCACTTATCGGCACATTCGTGTTTCACTTCACTTGGCTTAGCAAACATGTGTTAAGGGTACGGTGAAGTATTTTATGTTGCGTAGTTAGAGCAATTTTAAGTCTGCGCTTTTCCAGAGTCCATGCCTTAAATTTTTCAAGCTGTGTATCATACGATCGACACTCGTATCGTAGCCTGGATCTAAATGTCACAATTTTAAGGGCTCTAGCTTGAAGTCTTTCAATTGCATTAATATGTACCTTGTAAGAAGGACTCCAGATCACTGCACAGTATTCTAGCTTACTTCTGATAAGGCTATTGAAGAGGATAAGTAGTGAAAGAGGGTTACTGAAGTCCTTGCTAATTCTTGACAAAAACCCTAGTAATTTATTACACGAAGCGTTCAGATAATCATAATGTGGTCTGAATGTTAATTCTTTATCCATGATGACCCCGAGATCCCTGACAGAATCAACAGTTTCAAGAATTTGATTATTAATGCTATACTCAAAGTCACATTAATATGTGAGGTGGAAAATTTCATGACGAAGCATTTGTCAATGTTTAGATGCATTTTGTTGAGCTCTCACCACGTGATGAGGGAACGCAGGTCCATTTCGATATTGTGGCAGTCAGTCACTGTAGATATTGATTTAAAAATTTTAAGGTCGTCAGCGTATAACAGACAATTTGACTTTAATTTAGGTATAAGGTCGTTAATAAACAAGACGAAAAATAATGGCCCTAGCTAGGTGGATTTGAGGAACGCCAGATGTTACGTTTTTAGGTGCTGAGAGATAACCTTTAATTGCTGCTAGTTGCGATCTATTTGACAGATAAGTTATAATCCACCTGAGTAGGCTTCCGTGGATTCCGAATTGGCAATTAAGTTTATGCGTTAGTATGGAGTGTCTTACTTTATCAAATGCCTTTTTAAAATCTGTATATATACTGTGTAGTGGCCTTTTTGAGTTTAAGGAAGCGTGTATGTGATTTACGTATTCCATGAGATTTGATACAGAAGACTTAGCTTTGACAAAACCGTGTTGTTTCTCTGTTATATAAGGTTTAACATGTGCATAATTATATATAGTCATAGACAAGTTTTTCGAACATTTTCGCTAGACAAGACAAAATGCTGATAGGTCTATAATCTAATACTACTTAAATTCCTACTCTATAAACAACTTTTCTGCACTATTTTGAAAATGGGAGGGGAGGGGAGGGGAGGGGGGAGGGGAGGGGAGGGGGGGAGGAGAGGGGCACTCACGCTGTCGGTTGTTGTAGGCCATGGCCTGCACGCTGCCGATGTCGAGCACGGTGGCGCGGGTCTCGGGGTTCCCCAGGGCGCGGTGGTGCAGCTGCGTGATCACGGCGCCGCCGGCCACGATCAGGAACTCCGACAGACCTTCGTTGCTCCACGCTGAAGAGGGGACCGCGTTAGAGGCTGCTGCTACGACAGGTGTCCAGTCGCGCTTGCGAAAGTTAACATTTTTTGTAATTGTAATGAAATGTAGGACGCCCTCCGACTAGGTGGGATGACGATCTGCGAAAAACTGCAGGCAGATGCTGGATGCGGCGAGCCCAAGATAGGGCGCTATTGCGCTCATTAGGGGAGGGCTATGTCCAGCAGGGGACTAGTATAGCCTGACGATGACGATTAATGTAATGACTTCCAAGTCGATCGGCACTATCTGGCCCGCATTGGAAGCTGCCGCGGACCATAGGTACATCAGAAGTGGAAATCTGTGGTTGAGGCCCTATGCTCCCCTAGGAGTTAAAGAACCTAAAAATAAGTAATAAAATGACATAACATAACCTCACGCCTGTATCCTAGAGGGGTGAAAGCCATAGGTATTAATAATACATAATTTACTTAGCAGCAAGGCAGAAATGTCTCAAATACGGGCCGCTAATGAGCAATTGTTTTTTCGTGCCTCTAGCATTAGAGACAACTGGAGCCTGGGGTTCTCAAGGGAAAACGTTTATTAAAGAATTAAGTAGGGCGGCGCTTGAGGGACCGTGGTCTCGACAAACGCTCAGGGGCATTTCTGATGCAGAGGATCTCCCTTGCTGTGCAGCGTGGTAAAGCTGCCAGCGTTATGGGGACCTTTGGGTCAGAGATGTCTCAAGGTGGTCTATTTAATTGACATTTTGTATTTTAGATTTGTATAATTTAAACTATTTTTATTTTTAATGCACTAACCCGTGCTTAGGACAAATTTAAAAACCTATAGGCTAAAAATTTCACCCATGCCGGGATTCGAACCCGCAACCTCTGGCTATCCGTGCCTCCCTAATTTTTAGCCTCTAAATAGGTTTTTGTATAATTTAAGTTTATAATTATTGTGCATGTGACATTTTTCTTTATTGTAATCACAAGTTATTTTATTACAATGTGAACTTCTGACATTTTGTAACCGAAACATTTTAACCATTCAAAATTAAAATATAAATAAAAAAGAAAATTTACTTACTTGATGAAGCTGGTGCAATGTATATGATTTTATTGGTGTTATATAGTTTTAAGTAATAGGTATAAGTAACAGTGTCTAAACTAATTGTATTACAATACATGACACTCGGGAGTCCCGGCATGGGTGGAATTTTTAGCCTCTAAATAGGTTGGAAATGTACCTGCGTAAAAAGTCGAGCGACAACCAACTAGATTGAATTCGAATCAGACAATAAATGTCTTGTGACTCTGTCTGGTTTTCTTATTTTTATGCGGCAAATGTCTAATCCTTCGAATGTTTTGCGTCTACGCTCAAAATTCGCATGAGCGAGAATAGGCCCCCTAATGCCTTTCAATTATTGTAATAAATAGATATACTTTGGATAAATGTGGTCTGTATTTATTGCAGAATTATATTACGCACGTTTCAATTAAATTTTATTTTTCTTAGACATTGACAAAGAACGTTGTTTATTTTTTTTTAATGCACTATCCCGGGCTAAAGACAATTTTTAAAGACCTATTTAGAGGCTAAAAATTCCACCCATGCCGGGATTCGAACCCGCGACCTCTGGCTATCCGCGCCAGCGCTCTTTCCAATTGAGCTAATGGGCGACTCACCGGCATCAGTGAAATTTCGAACCTCTTTACAATACTCTCTGTATTACGTACAGGCAGCGGGTTCAAATCCCAACATGGGTCGAATTTTTAACCTCTAAATAGGTCATTTTATTTAAAAACCTATTTAGAGGCTAAAAATTTCACCCATGCCGGGATTCGAACCCGCAACCTCTGGCTATCCGTACCAGCGCTCTACCAATTGAGCGACTTGGTAGAGCGCTGGTACAGGTTCGAATCCCGGCATGGGTAAAATTTTTAGCCTCTAAATAGGTTTTTAAATTTGTTCCTTAGCACGGGTTAGTGCATTAAAAATAAAAATAGTGAGGTCATTTTATTACCACTAAAAAAATGTTTACGCAAGCGAGACAGCATCCTTAGGAGCAACCTCAAGTGGACACTCACGGCCACAGGTGGTGCTGTTGACGAGCAGCCTCCCGTCCGGGCAGGCGCAGGTTCGAGTCCCCGGGCCGCTCAGCAGGCACAGGTCGGAGCAGTTGTGGTGTTCACACGCGTGCGGCACCTTACGCTGCAGCGCCGGATGGTACGCGTGAAGGCTCTCGAAGAACATCACAGGTCCTGAGGAAGTTAATTCTTCTTAAACAGTTAAATAATGAAATATGAAATGAAAATATACTTCTGGACACATCTAGACGGCCTCGGTGGCGCAGCGGTTTAGGACGCTGACTGTCCAACCGAAGGTCTCGGGTTCGATCCACGGCCGGGTCAAACTAGGAAACGAACTTTTCTAGTTTGTCTCGGGTCTTGGATGTTATCTATGTATGTATTTATTGTATTAAATCTATCGTCGAGTTAGCACCTATAACACAAGTCATTAAGTTGTACTTAGTATAGGGCTAACGAGATCTGTGTAATATGTCCAGGAATATTTATTATTTATTTATTGGCCCACCTTGCATTTTCAGTTTCGTTTAGTCCTAGCTAAAAATGTATATTAGGTCGAGCAAAAAGTATTTATGCAGTATTGAACCAGGTTTATGTAAAATGTATTAGCTTTAAAACTGCATAAATAGTTTTTGTTCAATCTAGCAATCATATTTAGGTAGGCGCCATCGAAACCTAAACTCTAAGGTGGGCCAATAGATGTGTGGGCTAACAGGAGTGTATTTATGCCCGTGGGGCCTCTTTAAAGAGCTGTCGACGAGCCTCATTGACGCTACGGGGGACCAGAGGGCTGGCGCATACCTCGGCCAGAGGATAAGTCTGGCCGTCCAACGGGGGAATGTTGCCAGCATTCTGGGCTCCCTGCCGAGGGACACCGACCTGGGGCAAGTGTTTTATTTGTAAATTATAGGTGTTTATTTTTATTAATTTTTGTTAATTAGATTTTAGTTTAGTTATTAATTTAGTATTTACTTTAGAGGTTTTGTTTAACAGATTTTTCTCTTACTTATTATTATTATACTTTTCTTGCACGTAAACCTATATAAATAAAATTCAAAGTCCTGACTGAGTGACTGACTGACTCACTCATGAACGCCCAGCCCAAGCCGTTGGACCTAGGAAGCTGAAATTTTGCACAGAGAGTCTATATGAAATGTAGGCAAGGAATAAGACGAATTTTTCGATATTTAACCCCTAAGGGGGCGAAAAGGATTGCCAAAATTTGTATGGGAGGTATAAAGAATGCTGTCTAAAGAATTTTCTTGAAACTTAAAATAAATAACTTCAACACAATTTGATTAAACACGTGTGTCACAGTTTTTTTTTTTAATTTAACTCTTAAGGGAGTGAACGGGGTCGCATAATTTTGTAGCTACTAAAGTCCACGCGGACGGAGTCGCGGGCAAAAGCTAGTTTTAACAATAAAATCGTACAATGCGGCGAACTTAATGCCATAAGCATTTTTTACCAGTCAACATAACATTTCCATACAAGCACATACACTGCTTCTGGCCCCACACTAGGATACCCTGTGTCGTGGGAATCAGAAACAACGACATCACAAACATGCAAGCATCCAAGACCTAGGATTTTATTTTCCTCAGCCGGGATTCGAACCCGGGACCTCTCGCATGGTAGGCAGACGCACTATCGCTACGTCACAGAGGTCGTCAAATCAACCGCAGCACTAATAATAGGGGTTAAAGTATGAAATTGCCGTTTTATTGCAATAGGTTCTTTGAATTGACATAGAATCTTCATGGTTTGAGGTTTTCGGATAAAACTTTTTTGAAATGGTTTCTATGATGTTCTTTTTAAAAAAAATGTGAAACATTTGAATATCGACTTTCAATTGTTTTTGTTATTCAATTTAGACAAGAAAGATGGATACGCGTTTCTTTCTGCAGATCAGTCAAATCATGAGGCACCCATTTTTCGTATTTTTTTATTTTATTGATTTGACGTAAGTGAGTCAATATTGTGGGTAAGGTAACGTTAAATCATGCCGCTAATTCCTGGGTAGTTTGACTAGGATCGGCTTCCACTATCTCTCTTAATTCATCTTTATTCACCTGTGTGGGCGGTCTTCCTCGTGGCTCGTTCTTTAAGTCGGAATTTCCATCACGAAAGCGTTTAAACCAAAATCGCACGGTGCGTTCATTAGTAGACCCCTCTCCAAACGCAGCATTGATATTGCGGGCTGTTCTGCCGCGTTAGTTCCGCGTCGGAACTCGTATTCAAAAATCACTCGAATTTTCGCAGTATCCATCTTTCTTGTCTAAATTGAATAACAAAGACAATTGAAAGTCGATATTCAAATGTTTCACATTTTTTTAAAAAAGAACATCATAGAAACCATTTCAAAAAAGTTTCATTCGAAAACCTCAAACCATGAAGATTCTATGTCAATTCAAAGAACCTATTGCAATAAAACGGCAATTTCATACTTTAACCCCTAATACTTGTAACGGTGCAAACTTTTTTACACCATTTTTATTTCTTTTTCTATCTATCATTTTCAAATCTTCAAATATTTAAATTATGTCACACAATTCGAAATTTCCCTCATTTTTCATCATTACAACCACAGATTAAAAAGACTCAATTACAACTTTACCCTACGACCTGACTACATTACCTACCTGCTTATCCGTTTTTATCCAGTTTTTCTGTTTTATTATAAAATATACTACTAATCTACGAATAAAGCCACAATTGAAGTCGTTCCAGTGTTTATTATTATTATAAAAGACTAGCTGACCCAGCGAACTTCGTACCGCCTAGCAGTCGATTCTTTATTTTTTTTATTTTTCCCTCCGTAAGAACCATCCTCGTACTTCAAGGAATATTCTAAAAAAAGAATCAGCGAAATCGGTTCAGCTGCTCTCGAGATTTGCACTTACCAACACATTGAGCGATTCATTTTTATATTTATGGACTAGCTGAACCAGCGAACTTCGTAACGCCCAACAGCCATTCTTTAATTTATTTTGTATTTTTCTCTCTGTAAGAACCATTATCGTACTTCAAGGAATATTCTAAAAAAAGAATTAGCGAAATCGGTTCAGCTGCTCTCGAGATTTGCGCTTAAAAACACATTCAGCGATTCATATTTATTAGGAGTGGGTCGTTGTCCGATTTTTCGACGACGAAACGCAACCGTTTTTTCTGGAACGAAAACAGGTCCTCGAAACGGTCCTCGTTCGCAAGTGGTTTCATTGTATGCGAACGAGCAAGGCGCAGAGGACGGTCAAACGAGTGCGAACGAGACGAAATCACGAAACATCGGAAAAAATAAGTTGTTTTACACGATATTAGACAGTATGCTCATAGACATAAAGATTACTTTATTGTATCACAGACCAAAACGAACGGAACGAGCAAGGAGCCGACGACGACGTCGCAATGATCTCATTACGTTCTAGGCTCTATTAATATAGCACTAAAGGACATATCCGCGTCAAACAATCTAAGGACTGGTCTCGCGACGAACAAACGCTGGCACTGCTTTAGAGTCGCTGGCACTGCTTTAGATTGAAACGTAAAACGGTCCTATCGTCGCGGAACACAAAACGGTCTTATAAAACGGTTCGTCTTTGCAACGATCACGCCTAATATTTATATGATAGGTTATTATAAGGTAGTCTGGAAGAGATCACTTTTAGTGATAAGGCCGCCGTTTGTACTCTTAGGTTAAGAAATATCTGTGTAATTTCCATTTTTATGTACAATAAAGTGTTCTCTATCTATCTATCTATCTATCTACCTATCTATCTATAGATAGATATACTACTAATCTACGAATATAGCCACAGTTGAAGTCGTTCCAGTGTTTATTACTATTATAAAAGATATACAACATTCCATACTGATCATCTATCTTCTCACCTGTGTGCGTCACCGGGTAGGTGATCTCGGAAACGAGCCGCCTGTTCGTCTTGTCCGGATGCACTCTGTCGGAAACTAGCAGCGAGTTGGCGGTCCAGTCCGACCAGAATAGTGAGTTCTCGACCACCGCCACCGACACTGGGTGGGTGCCAGATTGGCCCTGCACGACCTGGAAGATAGAATATTCATGGACATACACAGATCTCGTCAGCCCTATACTAAGTACAACTAAAGGACTTGTGTCATAGGTGCTAACTCGACACAGATATCATCCAAGACCCGAGACAAACTACAAAAGTTCGTTTCCTAGTTTGACTCGGCCGGCCGGGGATAGAACCCGAGACCTTAGGTTTTACAGTCAGCGTGCCAAACCGCTGCGCCACCGAGGTCGTCATTTATACAAGGTATGAAGTTATTTAGTTATTATTATACATAATTTATTTGCTACCATTACATATACTTATAATCATTTAAAATAGAATAGAAAAAAATAACAATTGAAAATGTAAAAACGAAACTGCTCTCAGTTGGTAGAGGGGTGGCACGGTTAGCCAGAGTTCGCGGGTTCGAGTACCGGCATAGGTGGAATTTTTAGCCTCTAAATAGGTTTTTTTTAGATTAGTACCCGCCAATTTATGTCGACTTTTTAAATTTTAAATATGGAACTCACCGCGTAATTGTTGCGGCTTATTCCGCTCAAAGAAGTTGGCGCTAAGTTCACACTGGCTGTTTAGAAATTCTTTTAAAATCCTATTTATTACATAAAATTCTCCACAACTGACAGTAGTTCTATTTTTAAGTTAATTCCGGCCCTTAGGTGGGAAATAAATTGATTGAGTTTTTCCCTCCCTATGGCGGGAAGCAGCATTTTCCACCCAATAATCAGATCAAAACAATACTACTTACTTTCAGTGTATAAGAAATGAAAAAATAAAAATATAGTATAATTTCATTACAAGTGCTGAAAGGCTGTCATTGCAAAGAGTTTCGACTTAATGTCTTCCCGAGCCGAGGCGCTACAGAGTGCGGGAAAGGTAAAAAAAAAGCACGAGTGTGTAGTAGCCCACTTCCCACACGCTATACGTCCCTGTAATACGCCACTTTTTGAGCAACTGTATTAAAAATATAATTACTTCTGGGCCGCCGATCCCGTCCAATCTCACGACATATATGTGCCGTTCCACGTAGTACAGTCTCTCCCCGGGCACGTCCAGGGCCATTCCCGAGGCGTAGCGCGAAAGCCCGCCCACGAAGGTCCTCGACTGGGAGCCGTCCATCTTGGCGACCATGATCAGCGAGTTGTCCTTCCAGTCTGACCAGTACATGTCACTGTCAGGGAGGTAAATGTACAATAAGTACATTGACACACCACAAAATGTATATACGCTCTGAGTTTGCCCTGTCCTATTTCGTATTTATGTGGATTGTTCTTGTTTTCTATGTATGTATTTTTCTTTCCCGTGACGTGTTAATATGTTCCAATGTCGTTCTTTCTTTCTTTCTCTCTTTCTCTTCTTCTCTCTTTCTCACGATCTCTCCTTCTCGCTTTATCTCTTTCTTTCTCTCCTTCTCTCTTTCTCTCTTTCTCCCTTTTCGCTCTCTCTCTTTCTTACTTTCTCTCTTACTCTCTTTCTCGTTCTTTCTTTTTTTCTTCCAATCTTTCTAAAACTCATCATAAAAACATTGGCTTCTGCATCTACGTTATGAAATGATTCATACGTCCAGTGGCATCTTCACCCGTATGGGTGAAGGGACCACTCGGATGTTGTAGTGCCTGGGACATGGTTTCTAGATGGTGCGGACTTGCCCAGCACCTATACCATCCTGACAGCTTAGTCGGCCTAAACCACAGGAAAACATCGTGAGGAAACCCGTGGCTTGGTTGGCTCTCATGTCTTATTCCGATTTTGAAACATAAAAAAATATTAAATGATATTTATAACGTCTGTGACGTCCTTCCCTAGTTACCACAGTACGGGGTAGCCTAGTTTGGGACTAGGTCAAGTGATTGTGGTGTGAGAACGTTTTTATTATTATTATTATTAGCATTGAAATTAGGTATCGTGAACAGAGGCAAATAAAATTGTTTAAATTGGTTATTTCATAATTAAGATAAGATAAGAATATTCTTTATTGTATACCGGAAAAATAGTTACAAAAACGGCAGATACAAAAGATCAAATAAAATTGGCGGCCTTATTGCTAAAAGCAATTTCTTCCAGGCAACCTCAAATTGGAGAATTTGCCGAGGAGAAATAGATACGGGTAGCCGGTGCAAATACGAATATTAATAGACAAAAGTACGTATACGTACCTAATAATAAACTTACATAAATCATACTTCAATACTCTAAATAAATATCTACATATACATACATAAATAGTGTCTTATAACAAGTGTGTCATATGAACAAGAAAAGGTTATATACCTACATAATATATATGTAAAGAGAAGTGAATGACTACTTACAGCAAAATTACTTAATTAGACAGAAGGAATTCCATTACTCTGGCTTTAATTAAGACTGTTTTTACACGGATTTATGCTCGTTTATTACATTTTTACAATTTTCCAACGTTTCGGCACTTTTTCAGGTGCCGCGGTTATTTCAGTTTTTTTTTTTTTTAGTACATACCTAGTGAGTACTTTAACATATCGCACCCTCAGAACGAAAGAGGCCTAAGTCAAAAAATAGTTTAAATACTCAAAAAATTCTCAAAAAATTGAGTACCTAACAATCATAGAGAGACATAAAAAGGTATGCTCTATCTGATGAGTAGTAAAACAAAGGCACTTATTGTAAAAAAAGAGCTTAGTGAATCTTCCGTCCACGGCATACCTTTTTAGGACTCTATGATTGTAACTCAATTTCACTATTTTTTGACTTAGGCCTCTTTCGTTCTGAGGGTAGAATATATTAAGCTTGCCTGAATCGAGGTTCAAAAAATTATGTTAAAATTAAATTACTTTGTGCCAAAAGGGCTACTAAGTATAACATAAATGATTATTTAGATGACAATGTCGTCTGGAATTAAAGCCAGTACAATGTATGAGTTCTATGTTTTGCCGCAGTTTCTGCGCTACTTTTAATAAAACCATTTCATTTCAAATACAAATTACTTCAATACTGTTTTCCATACCTCACGACCATTTTGAAGGGCTGGCAGGAGGTGGCCATGAACAGGGAGAATTGGAAAGCGATACGGGACACCTTTGCCCAGCAGTAGGACACAATAGGGACTACATAAAAAACCAAATAACCAATTCCATATTCGATTCACTCACCCAGCTTCCGGATTGAGCGCCAAATAGCGCGGATGCCTGGCGGCCACCTGCAGTACAGTGCAGAGAGCGCCGTCGGGCAGGCAGGCCGCGATTAGCCCGCGCTCCGTATCGGTGAAGTACACCAGTCCGCCCAGCCAGTCTACGGCGATGTCGCCCGGCTCATCCAGTCCCAACGCCACTAGCGTCTAGATACATTTTTTTTATTATAGGCCGTATTAAGCTGTATGTGTGACAATGTAGCCTATATTCTAGCGAGCAGGCCCATGCCTCTGGCGAGGTATTTGCGAAGACCTTTGTCTTCGCAAATACCTCGCTCCATGTCACCGAAGTACACCAGTCCCTCCAGCCAGTTCGCTTTTACATAAATTTTTCTTTATTAAAAAACTGCCAAAGCTACTATGTAGGCTGTGTTTCTGGCGAGCAGGTATTTACTAAGGGCGAGATAAATAGTCGTTGCTTAGCCCAAGTCCGTACTCAAGCTTCCCTAAGCATTACTTCAGGCTAACTTAGCTAAGTATCAAAGTAGACGTTTGCTTAGCTAAGCACGTTCTTAGGCCAATGCTAAGAATTAGTCCGGGTTTCGCGACTTAGAGAGTGCCAAAGTACTGTATATGATAGACAAATCGATTCTTAAGCAAGTGCTTTTGCTAAGACTCGTTCTTAGAAGCGACTATTTATCTCGCCCTAAGACCTATGTCTTAGCAAATACCTCGCTCCGTGTCGCTAAAGTACACCAGTCCCTCCAGCCAGTCCACGGCGCTATCGCCCGGCTCTTCCAGTCCCAACGCCTTCTTTGAATCCTTGTTTTAAAACCGATTTAAGGCATTTAAGCTAAAAAAAAGTATCAGTGACGCAAAAAACACTATAAAACTTGATAGTCTATCAGTGTCAATTTTATCGAAAACGGCCAGGATTTGTCAACTATATAATGACGTCATAGCTAACTAAATATAACGATCCCAGACCCGAGAGTTGGCTTAACTTTTGTTTCTTTACTGACCAGTGACGTCTCTAATTCGTGTGCGACGCCGCCGTAGCGCTCAAGATATATTTCGGCTTCTTATTTTAAAAGAGAATTTTTTGAGTTTCCTTTTTTAAAAACACACGAAGTATTTAAAAAGTTATCACTTTTTGAGCACGTATTAAAACACCAACGAAAATTCTAAGTTGTTTTTCAGAAATCTGTCAAATAGCCTACAACTCGTACTCCCTACTCTTTCTCAGAGGTTTCAAACTGTCTACTGTCCGTTTGCAAACGTGGGATCCGGTCATCAAGAAGTGTTCGAGTCGAAAAAAGTCGCATGGCTTATCGTCCGACATTGTCAGTGTAGTGTGTCGCAACCCTATAGTTATTTGTGATGGCTGATTGAGGGTAGTCTGAAACTCTATCAGCCGAAGATGCGAACGGGCACCAGCCATCAGACTTCTCGTGACCACGATGACTGGTCAAGTAACGTCGTCGAAACCTCGAGGTACAATAGCAATAAATTACTACGCGATTAAGCCACGAAAATATTCTAAAAATAAAGTAAGTATTGTCCTTTCATTACCTCTTTGGTACCTTTAACGTCGTCCATGTGAGCCCTGACGATTGCCTGGTGTCCCACCGCCGACTCCGCCCAGTAGAGGTATGTCCCGTCGTAAGCGATGCCGTGGGCCTGTAACACACGACAACTTTTAAACGTGGCGTACCTAGATATTCTATTCGCATGCCCAGCGTGGGGATTATGGGCATTACCCTCAATGATGGCACAACCCTGCGCTATGGCGCTCATTAGGGGAGGGCTATGTCCAGCAGTGGACTAATATAGCGTAAAGAAGAAGAAAAAGAAGATATTGTACTAATTAAAACTGTTTTTATACGGATTTATGCTCGTTTATTACATTTTTACAATTTTCCGATGTTTCGGCACTTTTTCGGGTGCCGTGGTCTCCTATGACTGAGGCGACAGGCGTCTTTTAGAAAACGGTTAGTTTCTATTTCTATTTAGGTTTATTTATGTTTCTATTGTACTGTACTATGTTATTGTTGAAGTCTCTTATGTAATTCCTGATGTAGGTACCTAAATATAATAAAGATTATTTTATTTTATTAAGGATCACCATATTCGGTGCTTTGCAAGACACGTCAAGACGTTGGTGCCAGCTGTCTTTAAATGGCAGTCGTTAAGCCATATCAGAGGTCTGATGGGAGGCTTGATAACTTCTGTAAGGCCCGCTACTTAACTGTCTTACAATCCTCCACCAACCCGGACTTGGCCCCCGTGGTGGAGTATGTCCTAATCTTCCTGCGATGCAGGAAGAGACACGTGCCCCAGCAGTGTGGGAGTTACAAGGGTTGATATCGACACATGCCGCAGTACCGATGGTCACTGTGGTTCAAAAGTTCTCGAGTGGAGACCACGAAATGACAAACGCAGCGTAGGACCACCCCGGCTCGCTGGAGCGACGGTCTGAGACAAATTGCTGGCAGTGGCTGGATGAAGATGGCCGAGGAATTAAGGAAGTGGCGTGCCTTGTCCTATGTCCAGTAGTGGACGTGTACAGGTTTGATTAAGTACAGGAGTGATTGATTGACTGACTGACTGATACTTTACCTGTTTGAGTCCTTCCGCCACGGTCACCTCCTGCATAGATTTGAGCTTGCGATATCTGATGTTGGTGTGGAGCGAATAGAAGATGAGAGGCTCGGCCGCTCCTGGAAATGAAAATTCAAGCTATAGTTCTTACTATAAGAGCTCTGGGACACAGCAATTGTTCGTCAAAGATGACATTAAGCGAGACCAAACCAGAGATCCGATAATTGTTTACCCATCACCTTAGCTTTTATGGGACACTTAGGGCAAAGCAAGATTACACGGGTCTAATCGCGATTATTTATTAGGTAAAACGTAATTACCTTATTTCCCGACGTTTCGGCAGCGTTACAGTTGCCGTTTAGCTAATAAGTAATCGCGATTAGACCCGTTTAATATATAACTATGTATGAGTATCGCGAATCATTAAGTATTTCTTAACGATTAAGAGTAAGTTGCTTATACCTTTATCCATTAAATAGGTTATTATATTTAGATACTTACTGAAAACAGCGAATAAAAAGCACTCAATCAATATTTTGGTGTTTGGATTTAAAACACACTCATATATTAGACCTCCATCTCAATGTACAACCTCCTTGCACAAAAAAACCTCGATACAAACACCTTATGCGAAGGATTAGAATAAAACCCGTTTTATGTTTTTTTCTGCCATTAGTAAACAAGTTGACCATCGTAATAATAATAAGAAAATTAATTTTATAAGAAACTAGCTGACCCAGCGAACTTCGTACCGCATAACAGTCGATTTTTTTTTATATTTTTATTTGATTCCGTAAGAACCATCCCGGTACTTTAAGGAATATTCTAAAAAAAGAATTGGCGAAATCGGTTCAGCTGCTCCCGAGATTTGCGCTTACATTCAACGATTCATTTTTATTTTAAAGAAGATTATTGCAATTTTAAGGTGCATTTTAATTAATTTAACCTTTTTTTTCTTCTGTAATATCTATATCCGCTTAAATCTTGTCATGCTATACAGTATGCAAATCTTGGATATAACAGATTTATGTCGAGGGTCATGAATCACTCAGAAGTAAGGATACTGACATAAAATGACTCGCTACGCTCGTGATTCAATCACCATGAATCACTCGGATCCCTAAGGTCGTGATTTAGTAGTTAAAATCCCTCTCATGTGAATGTCTCATGGGCCTCTATATAAATCCCATTTATATCCCGATTTCTTTTAAATAATAGATAGTTTATCGACAGCCAAGTCCAAATAGTCTTCAAACCCTTCAACCTGCATTACAACAACTATTATGGGACTCGTAGAGGGAAGTATAGAGTCTGATGTTAGCTTTTAGAATATACCTCGGGCTCTAGCTAGAGAAGGCTTCGGTTTTCGCCGAAAGCACAAGAGTGTAATACTAGGTACTTCCTGCTCTGTATAAAGCTTTTCTTAACTATTTTGAAAAGTTACGTAAAATTGAGTGTCATATTAGTACCGATATTTCTCTTACACGAATATACCTATTCAATTCTATCCGATAGTAGCCCAGGTACCTATATTCTAAAAGCTAACAGACTAATGCATTTACAGTCTAATGAATAGTCTACATTCTTACAATGATTTTAAGCGATCTACCCACCGAACTTTTTGAAAAAATCCTGTGTGAACCAAATAAGTGCTGACATGCCCTAAAACAACACTTCTTATGCTAGAAAAAGAGTAACTCGCCTCACAGATAAACCTGAACCTGTAGGTTTCAATTAAGGTTTTTTGTAGTTAATTATGAATGATCCCCAACCCGCATGCCCAGCGTGGGGATTATGGGCACTACCCCCTATGATAGCACAACGTGGCGCTCTTTAGGGGAGGGCTATGTCGAGCAGCGGACTAGTATAGCCTGACGATGACGATGATGAATGAATGAAAAATTCTTTATTGCACTCAAACAAATCTGTACAAAAGCGAGCTTAATACTAGATAGTATTTTCTTCAAGCTAACCCACGATAATGCGGACAGTGGAAGGGGTAGTGCCAGTAAACCATATAGTATAGGAGTGATTTATTACATAACCTAGGTAAACTAAATATAATTTAATTTAAATACACATACGTACTTATATAAAATAGCACGAAAAATATAAAATTATACTCCAAAATTTTCTGAAAATATATGAAAAAAAAAATGTGGAGACCAACAACAGAGACCCTTAACGCATACCCAAGAAAAACCTTACCTTCAGCCACGCAGAGGTGGTCGAGGGACCCCTTGACAAAGCCCTTCAAGCAGCTACAAGAGTACTGGCTGCCCTGCTTGGTGCACTTCTGCGAGCAGATCGGCTGCGGCTGCAGACACTGGTCTTTCTCTACGCAGGAGTGGCTGCTGTTAGAGTAGGTGGTGTTAGGGCCGCACTCGCAGCGCGGACCTTCGCGGCCCAGAATGCAGGCGGCGCCGCTGCCGCAGTTCAGCGATGAGCATAAGGAGGTCCCTGGTGCGGAAAAAACGAACTTAAAAGTAAGAACATACATATATCCCAGAGGGGCAGGCAGAGACCAGGGACTCCCACTTGCCACGATCCTGACATCACATTCGCTTCATCAACGTTCATAAGTCGTTGCATGCACGCACGGCTGTTCCGGGCCCTTTTTGTCTTCCCCTTTGCTAATACATCCCCTATTTGGTCCATGTATGTCCGCCTGAGACCTCTTCCACTTACATTCGCAATATATATTTGTTTCGTTTATCCTCTCCACATGTCCAAACCAACGCAACATTCCTTTTTCAATTCTAGTCACTACATCCTCCTTCAGTCCACAACGTTCTCTAATCAGACTATTGCGTATCCTGTCATTCAAAGTAACACTACACATACTTCTCAAGGACCTCATTTTCTACTTTCTTGCTTCTTTTGCCACACCCTAGTCTCGCTACCATACAAAGTAAGAACCATACAAATTAACGCTACCATACAAAGTGAGGATATGGTATGCGTCGTATGATTAATTTCGAACTTTATAATAATTTAGCGACTGAAGTAGTTAAAGATAGACAATATTTTATGAATGCTTTACAAAATACTTATTACATGCAAACATTCTTGAATTTTTACCTGGCAAGTTATATATTTTCCTATTTATTGCGTTCAGATTTACAGTTAAAATAAAGTCAGAGTTCTTGAAGTCCTATATTTTATTTTATAGTAATTTCGTGAGAACCCTCTCAGCAGTGTGTTGAAAATTCCTCTTAAATTGATCTCAATCTATTTATTAACTGTTTTTATAGGGGAGGGGTACCGATTGAGGAACTCCAAATATGGTTTCCTCAATCGGTACTATTCGAATAGTAGCGTGGTGTTCGGGTCATCTATCTCCCTCCAAAATGGTTGAGACTGATGATGGCTGAACACTGCGTTATGCTCGTGAACGAGTGCTGTTCGTGTGTCTGGCCGCAGCACTTATGTTTTCCCCTACTATTGTGAGATATTTGACTAATACTTTGGCATTTAGGGTTGTTAATGGCAATCATGAAATCTTATTAGGTTTACGTAGGTATGGCAAATCGGCAACTTATGTATTTGGTTTAAGATGATTTGAGAAAAGATGGTCAGAGTGGAGTTTTTTTTCCGCTGTCTTTTTCTCCACTACAATACGGCCCGAAGGCAGCGGCTTACATTTTACATTGACATTCAGCAAACAGAATGTAAATTCTTTACGTTGAAATAAATTGATTTGTATTTCAATTTTGAATTAAATTTATGCGGAACTTCCGCATTATGCGAAAGCGGAATCCTCATGAAAGCCATTATAGGTAGGTATTAATATTTTTCATTATAAGTGACTTTCAAGATACAGAAAGTCACTTAACTAATTGAGCATGGACCTTGTAACATGTTGACGTATACAATTGTACAGTCTGTTGGCTTTTAGAATATACCTCGGGCTCTAGAGTAGGCTTCAGTTTTCGCCGAAAGCACACGAGTGTAATAATACTTCCTGCTCTGAATAAAACTTTTCTTCACTCTTTTGAAAATTTATGTAAAGTTATAATAAACCTTACCTTATTGCAATATCCGATTCTATCATCCTTAATTCTATCCGATAGTAGCCAGGTATATTCTAAAAGCTAACAGACTGTAAAGCATGCATGTACCTACTTAAATACCTAGAAGTTTTAACTAATAGGTAGATAACACTTTATTGCACAACCAGAAATAAGATTTACAAACATGATTTCTTAAAATTAAGTAATGTTATACAATTAGCAGTCTTATCGCTCAGAGCGATCTCTTCGACCGCCTTTCGATGGAGTGGATTGCATGAAGAATATAGTCGGTATTAAAAACCTATTTAGAGGCTAAAAATTCCACCCATGCCGGGATTAGAACCCGCGACCTCTGGCTATCCGTGCCAGCGCTCTTTCCAACTGAGCTAACGGGCGAATCACCGGCATCAGTGAAATTTCGAATTTTTAAGCACGGGTTAGTGCATTAAAAATAGTATAATATAGGTAGTCGGTAGTTGCATGTACACAAATAGATTAAGTTTGACTTTGTATAATACCTCGTATTATGATAAGTTATTTAGAAATGAGTGGTTTAACTCACAGTTGCCACAAAAGGGTGCCTCATCCCGGTTGTCCCGGCAGTCCTGTATACCGTCACACAACCGGGACGAATCCACGCAGTCGCCTGCTGACTCGGCGCGCTGGTGGCTGGTCATGCCTGTTACGTAATGAAATGCCATCATCATCATCCACCCATTATTTCCCCACCGAGGGGCTCTCTTCCCTGAGGAAGGTATAGGCCACACTCCACCACGGGGACCAAGTCCGGGTTGGTGGAGGGTTGTTGCAAGACAATGCCAGGCCTTGCTGTCAGAAGTTATCAAGCCGCCTATAAGGCCTCTGACACAGCTTAACGACTTCCATTACATGGCACCAACGGCTTAAACACGGACTAAGTAATTTAAAAAATCCTTAAGAGTCTGTTTTCCTCAGCAAGTTCGGCATAATCTTGATTGTTATACTAAAAAGTTCTTTGGAATGGAATTTTACTTAGAAAACCAATCCTCGTATTATACATATATTCAACGGGTCTAATGTTATATTCATTATTTATTAGGTAAAATGTAGAGACGTTTATTTGCGGCGTTTCGACGTTTCGCACTCGTTGCTCTTACTTGTCGATGGAGTCTTTTTTGGGATCCGTAGTCAACAAGGAACAGTTTTGCTATGTCCGTCCGACTGTGTCAGTCCGCGGTCTAGCTCAAAGACAAAGAAGTCTACGTCGTCGTCGTCGTCAAGCTGTACTAGACCACTGCTGGATATGCCCTCCCATAATGAGCGCCATAGCGCCCTGTCATCAGCTTGCCGCATCCAGGATCTGCCTGCAGAGGGCGTCCTACACTACGTTAGTCTAGTACAAGAAAGCTTAAATATGGCATAGCCATACAATTAATCAGCCCGACAAAACAGTAGAAAAAGTCGTGACCTTTTTTTCATTTTACCCTCACCTATTTGAACCCGGGATTATATTTAATCTCGTACCATAGTGTAAAGGTAGAGTTAGATTGGCCGTTTCAAATTATTGTGAGTGTAGGAAAACCATTCTTAGACGGGATGCATTCACGAAATATTAAGCTTTCAAGCGTAATGTTCGTGAGAGTAGAGAATCCACTATAACTCTTCCAGGGCATGGCTACACCAGTCTTTTTGAACTACCTATAGTTTGTGCGACCGAAAAGCAGTTAGGCAATGAAATAACAGAAATAGGTATTATGCCGGCAATACAGGACTTTAAGTAGAACCATAGAAAAGGGACGAACTTACGGCAAAGAGTGTGGTTGTATTCGTCGCTCTTATCGGCGCAGTCGACCGTGTCATCACACACCCACAGCCAGGAGATACACTTGCCGTCTCCGCAGGTAAAACCTTTGCATTTGTCCTGGAACAAGTGGCCATTTCTAAGTCATATTCTATTCCCTAACATTAAGAGATATTAGCTAATACTTAGTTTAATAGCAAAAAACGTATTACAGAACAAGTTCTAATTTTTATTCCACTGGTGGCGCTCCCTAAGTGCCTTAAGCGAAAACTTTTTTAGGCGCAATACTTTGAATTGTGGCGTTGAAAATATTTTGTCGAATCCTAATAGACCTTGAACCTACCAACCACTGATATAAACTATATACTTTATAATATATCATTGAAATGTATAAATTGCACTTTTTTTTTGTCTTGGTTTTGCCAAAATTTCTCCTTAAAATTTTGGTTAGAAATTGGAAAACACGAGGATGGATCTTAAGGAGGGAAAAATAAAAAAAAATAAAGAATCGACTGTTAGGCGGTAGGAAGTTCGCTGGGTCAGCTAGTAAATAAATTAATTTGAATTTTTGAATAAACGCAGTGTAGAAACGCATTGCGAAGGACAAACGATTTGAGGCCGATTTTTGTTTTTTTAGGGTTACGTTCCTCAAAAGAACAAAGTGATCCCTTATAGGATCACTTTGTTGTCCGCGCCTCCGTCTGTCAAAACCCTTTATCTCGGAAAAGCGTGGAGGTATCGAGTTAGTTCCCATAAATCTGACAGTCCTTTGAAGTTAATGAAGTAAAAATAGAAAAAATGGAACTTTAAAGTTAACGCAAAAAAGTTACGGCTGTTAGGTATAATACCGCAACAACATATATTAATATAACAATGAATTAGCAAGTAAAATCGTCTCATACTACAATTACAGGAAAAGATTTGAATTTATGATTAGGTCATAAAATATTGTCCAGAAGAAACTGCGATATTCCATATCTAAAGTATTTATCATATGTAAGTACCATTGCACGTACCGACCGAAAAATTTGTACGGAACCCTCGGTGCGTGAGTCCAAATCGTACTTGGCCGGTTTTTTTATTTTTTATTTTTAGAGTACTGGCAGTGGCTGGATGTGGATGGCCAAGGACAAAAAAAGGGGCAATCCTTGAAGGAGCATATTTCCAGCTCTGGAGACGATATCAAACCTTGTGGGGACATAAAAGGTTTGACTGCTGCGGAACAAGTCTTTTCCTGCATCGCAAGAAGGTTAGGCCATACTCCTACGAGGCCAACTCCGGGTTGATGGAGGCTTGAAGTGCTTGGAGGTGGAGGATGCTCTGGACTAATTAGGGCTGATTGATTATACATACTTTGGTAGGCAGGGGCACCACACTGCAATTCTGTTCATCAGAGCCATCGTCGCATTCAGTGTTGTTGTTGCAGATCCAACTGAACGGGATGCACTTAGACCTGTCTGGGCATGCGTGTCCATGTGTTTTGTTGCACTCTAGGGGATCTATTTTAACTCCGGCTGGAAAAAATGTGGTAAGTAAGTTAATAGGTATTTATCTATAAAACCAACTTTAACATATGTGGGAAGTCAAAAAAACTTTAGCTTTTGCATCTAAGTAGGTAATGAGATGACTACACAGCTTCACGCACACTAGACGGGTGAAGGGATCACTTGGATGCTGCAGTGCCTGGGAATTTATTTTTTTAGATGATATTAGGCTTGTGGGTAGATAGATAATGACATATCATAACATCCACGCATCCCAGAAACTAGGATACCCTGTGATATGATGAACAGAGGGATCACTTCAATCGAGGGCAATGTGGCTCCGGTATTTATCCATTAAAAAACAGGCTAGCATTTTGATCAAAAAATAATTGTTGAACTGTTTTCTGGCAAGTACTTAGGGACTTTTCGTGAAACATTTACAGTTTCTGTACCAAGACTATTTAGACTGTGTTTGTTGAGGAGAGTTTTAAGGATTGCGAGACTGTCAGTTTTCAATGTCCTACTAATAGGTACTTATTAATAACGCGAAAGTTTGTATTGTATGGATGGTTGATCTTTGTTACTCTATCATGTAAAAACTACTGAATGGATTTTAATTAAATTTTACAATAATACCTATAGATTACACATCAGAGTGCTTAGTGCGAGTTTTTTACCTACTCGATCGCGTTAACGTAAACTTATAATTTATTTCTATGGCATTGAGGAAGCGCCACCTAGCGACAAGTATGAAAATTAAAATTGCTGAGTGCGAGTAAACCATTACAATGGTTTACGTTGAGAAGTGAACACGTTTACCAGCCAAAACACGAATTAACGCGAGTGCGAGTTGGACTGTGACAGCGTTTTGCCAGTTCGAACGGTTAACTTACTCATACTCACTACTCAATGCTCGGTTAACGCGGTAGTAAAGTTATTCGATTGGATCTGTCAAACTCGCACAAAGCACTCTGAGTGCTTAGTGCGAGTTTTTTAACTACTCGATCGCGTCAACGTAAACTCATATTATATTTCTATGGCATCGAGGAAGCGCCACCTAGCGACAAGTATGAAAATTAAAATTGCTGAGTGCGAGTTGTAATGGTTTACGTTGAGAAGTGAACACGTTTACCAGCCAAAACACGAATAAACGCGAGTGCGAGTTGGACTGTGACAGCGTTTTGCCAGTTCGAACGGTTAACTTACTCATACTCACTACTCAATGCCCGATTAACGAGATAGTAAAGTTATTCGATTGGATCTGTCAAACTCGCACTAAGCACTCAGAATAAATACACGTACAAATTATAACGAAATTGAGTGAATTGTCCAAAATCAAATATGACGATAAGTGTCAAGTAAGTGTCGACGATCTGTGGCGTAGCGGTAGCGCGTCTGCCTACCATGCAAGAGGTCCCGGGTTCGAATCCCGGCTGGGGACAAAAAAAAAGCCCAGGTCTTGGATGTTTACATGTTTGTGATGTCGTTGTTTCTGGTTCTCACGACACAGGGTAACCTAGTGTGGGGCCAGAAGCAATGTACCTATGTACTTCTATGTAAATGTTATGTTAAGTAGGACAAAATCTACCATCTGCAAGCTATTCTGGCGTGCGCTACCAAAACCGCTAGAGTTCAATTAAATTCGTTTTTTTAAATCTAAAAATTATTTATGTTATAATTTGCTACTTGACAAAATACTGATCTTACGCAGACAGTCGCGGGTACCAGTTCTTGAAAATTGATTATATTCTTTTTTAATACCCGTGCTGAGGACAATTTTAAAAACCCCTTTTTTACCGTGCCAGCGCGCAGCGCAGCAAAGTAGGTATCCGGGGCAGCAAGTGACGCAAATCACTTCAGCCAGATGTCGCTGCCTGTACCTACGTAATACAGAGGGTATTATAAAGAGGTTCAAAATTTCACTGATGCCGGTGAGTCGCCCATTAGCTCTATTGGGAGAGCGCTGGCATGGTTAGCTAGAGGTCGCGGGTTCGAGTCCCGGCATGGGTGGAATTTTTAGCCTCTAAATAGGTTTTTGAAAATCGATTGTTTTATGTAAGTATAATGTTTTTTAGAACGAGGCACGCCTTTGCATATAGACGAAGACCCTATCGTCTATATGCAAAGGCGTGCATACAGACAGTAATTGTCCATACCAGTCACCATAGGTAAGAGGGTATTTTAAAGAGTAAAGAAATTGAGGGTACACTCACGACAAAAGTGTTCGTCTGACCCATCCCTGCAGTCGGCCTTGGCATTGCAGTAAAGGTCTTGGTGGATGCACCCACCATCTTCACAGTGGAACTTGTCCTCGCCAAGGCATTCTTCCTCGTAGACCTGGACATCATCCGCGAATTGAGCGGCACAAAGGGCCAGACAAACTAGGAGGGCCGTACTAATTAAATATAGACGACCTTGCATCTGCAACAGTGGAAAATTGCATTAAAAAAAAAATTGAAGCCTGCGCTGCAATATAGTATGCAAGAGGCTAGGTTGCTGTGTTGGAAGAGACTATTGAAAAAGCGAAGCCAATTGAACGTAAGTACTGTAAAGTTTAGTACAAGCAAACTTACCGTTTTTGCAAGTAGATTGAAATGCGCTATATAAAAATTAAAATAGATTCATTGAATGAACATCGGGTAAGAAGAAATGATAAAACACCACGCGGCCGGTGGCGGTGGATAGTGAATGGCCGCCGACGATCGATTTGTCCGGTAAAATTGGTGTTTATTATCTACCCGCATTCCACCCTACGGAGTTCGGCATTATTATGTAAGTATCCACTGAGTTGAGTAACGTTGATTTTTACTTTTTTTAAGCTGCTCCAGCTGTCAAATGCATACATTTTTTGACACTTAGGAGTTGTTTAAATGCTTCACTCGATAGAGTGGAATGCTACATAATAGGAGGGCACATCCACAGCTTATTTTTTTTTAATCTGTGACTGTAATGTAATTTCGCGATCTACCCTCAGAAGTTCTGAGTTTGGGTTTGTTCTGAGTTAAAACAAACCTCGAACAAATTTACCCCCCTTTAGTTAGTACTGCCAGATTATCTTCACCCAAAGTGACCAAAAAATCGAAAAAACGTTAACTATTACTTGATAGTTTATACGTTTATATTATAACAGTTAATTATATATACTATTACAGTTGTAATAGTTTATATAATTAACTATTATATATAAGTATGAATCCAATCATTTAGTGTGAAATCTATCTATGATTTCTAGCCATCAACGCGCTTCGAGTGCACACACTAAATAAAGATAGGTACTACGCAAGTTGCCCGAGTGTCAACATCCAGCTCATGGTTAGAGCGCAAGTAACTGAAGAACCCGAGACCATGAAGTCTGCCAAGAAATGTAACACTGAACCTAATGGAGACGGCCTTGGTGGCGCAGCGGTTTGGCACGCTGTCTGTAAAACCGAGATTCTCGGGTTCGATCTCCGGCTGGGTCAAACTAGGAAACTAACTTTTCTAGTTTGTCTCGGGTCTTGGATGTTATATATGTATCTATTGTATTAAATCTATAGTCGAGTTAGCATCCGTAGCACAAGTCATTTAGTTGCCCTTAGTATGGGGCTAGCGAGATCTGTGTAATACGTCCATGGATATTTATTTACCTATAATTTAAAAATATACCAAAACCAGTACTCAAAAAGGTGAAAAATATCTATTGCATCATCATGACTTTTAGGTTTTCTTGACACACTTTGTAATTTGTCCTATTAATTGTTTTATTGTAGATGCTGACAGCAGTCTACTTAAAGTAGACATGAGGGGCAGGGTGGAGCTTGGTTTGAAGGAAAGGTTGTAAGAATTCAGATTTAGTTCCAGTAATAAGTAACAATAAACAAAATGGTTTTACTTTAGACCAAGTGACTCTGAAAATAAACCACCTGCAGAAAGCGACACTAAAGATACCCGACCAAAAACTCAATGAGCATTGCTGTATAAACTGTGTAGTGACTGATATTCCTAAAAAAAATTGGAGAAATTAAAAACTTTCCTGATTAGCTTTACAGCTGGACAAAAAAGTCTAGATATTAATTATGGCAACAATACTAATGTCGCAAAAAGTGACTTTTATAAATACATAGTTTTGTTTTTAATATTTTTTGGCAATCTATAAATTTGAATAATTGCATTAGGAATTACTATTTCCTATTTTCTAGTCGTTTTTCAAAGTGGCAAAATAAACATAAGGTCTATGTAAAAGTAGATAAGTAACGATATTTTCCAGGCTTTATATTTAAAATATATTGAGCATTTAGAAATTTGAGATTTATATTTACTAATATTATTGATAAAGTTTGCCGGCAGTCAAACTTTTTGAATCGTTGTTTTTATTAATATTGTTTTATTATGACAGCTACGCTCCAGCCATTTTTCAGTAATTCTAGTAAGAGAAGTAGATTCCTGTGATATTTTATAAATGAATTCGTTATCAATAACATCGAAATAGTTATTTACAAATTAAGTCTTTCAGCGCAATGTATGTGTGACCACGAAATACTTTAAAGACTACAGGAATCTATAAATAATTACATGATTAAGCAAAAAAAATACAAAAATTGTGTATTTGTAACAGAACCGGTAGCGAACAAATGAGATAGCTAAAATAGCGACAAATTGCCTTCTCTTGCAACACTGTTTCATATGAATTTGGGAACTGTTTTGTTTTTGCTTTGTTTGTTTAAACTAAAAATATTCTTCTAAGTTGTGTTGATTAATATAGTTTGATTGTTTCAATTTCTAATAAAAACTAACATTTATGTAGCCTCAGTTTGTGCTTAGATATTATTGGAAATTTTATTGGTACAGTTAGCGTTTTGTTTTTACAAAAAGTAACGTCATGTTCACATAACATAATAATCTGTTCGAAAACATAAAAATTATAATATTCTACTATCTACCTTGCATTATTGAAAATTCTTATAAAAGCATGTTAATAAAATAAACTAATTAAAATTATAATTAAACACAGCTTTACATTTCATAATTAGCAATTCAAAAAACAACTTTAGCATAATATATAATTCTGCAGCAAACACACAAGCAAAGTACAATACAAACAGTACTTATTTTACTCTTTGCAGTTAACTTAGTGCAGGGTTTACGAACACTCGCTGATCGGCTGTTTTCGTTGGCAGGTCAGAGTCCAACTCAATTTTAGTTTCCGTAACTTTACAGTGATTTTTATAAGGTATTCCTATAGGTTTTCACTGTTTCAGATACCTCAGCTGTAGATAGTGATATTCGTTAGAAATCTCGACGCAGCCATGGCCTCCAAGCTAGCCAATACTCTTCTCAAAGTACCCCATGCCAGCTCGACCGTCAAGTTTGGTAATTCATATTCCGTATTATTAAAAACTTTTAATTTTCTAAATACCTTAACTCTCTGCCTCAATTCGTAATCTTTGCCCTTTACTTGCCCCCAATTATATCCCAGTAAGTTAATTCCAACCATAATTCCTTTAATATTTTCATGTAAACTTTGGACTTTCTTGATTGTTGGCATTGAGACAAATTATTCAATTTATGCAGCGGAAAAGTTAAATGTTACAGTATTTCCACCGGAAAAGTTACTACGAACTTAATGATATATAAATTCATCATATAAGCTAAATGAAAGCTTTTGAAATGGATAACCTAAAATTAGAAATATTTTTTTTTCTTAGACACAGCTAGACGTGCCCTAAGCGTGGGAGCAGCCGCTCAACAGAAGAAGACACTGAAAGACCGAACCGGCAAGAATGTGGTGCTGGTTGATGGAGTCAGGACTCCTTTCCTGGTTTCTTTCACTGACTACGCCAAGATGATGCCCCATGAGCTAGCCAGGCACTCTCTATTGTAAGTGAGATTTTCTATGTACCTTCATTTCTGGACTATCATCTATTATGTTATGTTATCATCTATATATTATGCTCTAAATACTAAACCTTTTGTCAAACCTTAACAATCCACTATTTGACTCTCTTTGCAAGTAAGTCTTAAATGGTAAATATCGCCTCCGTAAGACCAAAAAATATTTTAGTATATTTTTTGAGGACCTAAAAGCAACGAAAAAATATATTTTAGAACTTTGCTTTGCTAACAGCCAAAAACGCGGTCAGTAATTTTTGTCTATGGTTTGAAGACCTGCAGTCTTGTAAACAAAGTTTGACATTCAACGACTGTGAGTGATTTGTGAGCATAGTGAAATTACAATGACAAAACCATGATTTCATCGAGTTTACATGGAATTATTATTATTGCATTGTTCGAGAATGCAAAAACATGTCAATAAAGAACCCCGGGAAGTTGTGGATTCGTGTACCCAGTGAAATAAACACACAAAAAAATTGGCTCAAACTTGCCAAAAGAGACCTTGATACTTTAACGACTGAAACTCTGGTGTATTTACATGAAGATCACTTTGATGTAAGTCCTATAATAATCAATGTCCACTGGTTCTGGCTGACAGATGTTTGTTTACAACTGAAAGATGCTTTCAACATGGCGGATAGCGTTTTCACCGTTCCGGATTAAAAACAGGAAATATTTTTTTAATTTTCGAATTATGCAGCCATCCTACATACTTAGCAAAGTCAATATATTACAGTTTCTTAAGTTAAATACTACAGGAAATATTAATTTATCGCGTCAAATTTGATACGAGTCAAGTACCGCTACTTGACTCGTATCAAATTTTACTTTTACACACTGATTAAGGTTGGTCCAGATTTTTTTTTAAAGGGACTAATTTATTATCAATATCATCACTAGCGCCATCAGTGGAATAAAAATCCTGACTTGTTTTATAGTGTGTTTTTTTCAAAACATAAACATGTAAAGTCTTGATATCTTTGATAACTATACTATTTTTATTTTTAATGCACTAACCCGTGCTAAGGACAAATTTAAAAACCTATTTAGAGGCTAAAAATTTCACCCATGCCGGCAACCTCTGGCTATCCGCGCCAGCGCTCAATTGGAAGAGCGCTGGCACGGATAGCCAGAGGTTGCGGGTTCGAATCCCGGCATGGGTGAAATTTTTAGCCTCTAAATAGGTCTTTAAAATCTTTGATAACTATTTTTAGAATCTAGAATTAGAATCTCTAAATAGGTCTTTAAAATCTTTGATAACTATTTTTAGAATTAGGTTCTAGACTGTAGGTTCTGTGTAATGTAAGACATAATTTGACTGCAATTATTAGAAATTCAAATAAGCGGAACAACTGATAAGTCCTTTTGGATTTTAAAGTTTTCACCTGTTTAATAGTTGACTGTATTTTAACGATGACAAGAAAGGATCTCAACGATAAGTAGAAACCCTGTGTAATAAAAATTGTTGGGGTTACTTCTTACTAGAACATTGAAATTGACTGGTTCTTATGGATCATTTTCCGTTTTTAACAGTCACATGTACCTAACAGCTCGTATGCAGGCCCATCCACCAGATGTTCGGACGTCCTAGTTACGGTAGCAGGGAGTTGCTGGATACGTGCGGTACAAGACCAACTTAGGTACATAGACTCCCACAACCATGAGGGAGGCCTATGTGCTGCAGTGGGTGTCAAGTCAAATGGCTGATGATGACGATGTACAACTCTATTGTAATTATTTGATTTTTATAATATCTTGTCTAACAACTCTCTAACAGGGATTTGCTGAAAATCAGCGTTGTGTTCAACACAACATTTATGCTGAGCGAATTCCTTTTTATCAATATCCTAAGTTTGTATAATACATTATTATTAAGTTTTTTTTTTTTGTAATGTGATAATGATAAATAAATGTTTTTTCAATTTCAATTCAATACCTAACAAACCAGTGATCATAATCACCAGTACGGAACGCAATCTCGCGAGATTGGGGCTCAGGCGAGATCTTGCGAGTTTATGAATAACGCAAGATCTCGCCAATTTCGATATCTCGCATTCAGGTTTCCTTCCAATTAGTTAGTTTGTCCTGTGGTTTCCGCACTTAGCCTCATAGTTAGGCCATTGTACGTAGCAGGGCTGTGAGATCACTCCAATAGAAGCTAGAACTGGTTTCCTTACTTGGAGTTCACGTAAAAGCTCGCTAGGATTGTTCTCAGGAGCACATTTTGTTGCATGTTACCCTTTAATCCTTCCCAGGGGTCTTCTACAAAAGACGGGCATATCAAAAGACATCGTGGACTACATAGTCTACGGCACGGTCATCCAGGAAGTGAAGACTTCGAACATTGGACGCGAGGCGGCCCTGGCTGCCGGCTTCAGCGACCGTACCCCTGCCCATACAGTCACCATGGCCTGCATTTCCTCAAACCAGGCTATTACCACTGGTGAGAAATGGAAAACTTCACTTACTATGCTCCAGACCAGGGGATCTATTATGTTTAGTCCGTTTATCCATATGTCCATTTTAGTAAACAATATTCTACCGGTAAAGTAGACTTTTTGGTCGAAACTATCATATTTCCATATAGGAAGTAACTTAGGACACTATTTTAGATAATACGCTTCCAATTTTTAACTGAATTAAAAAAAGACGGAGGTTATTGCGTATATTATACTTAGTCCAAAAAGTAGAAATTAAAGTGTAAGGTTTTGCTCAGACATTTTGTCTGTGTTAGTTAATATCTTGCACTTATAAAAATAAAAACTAGTCATTTTATTAAAAAGATGTACTGTGCTTAATCAAAGGTTGAAATGGTCTTAATTGTTGATAATAACAATTAAGAAAGTTTCACTTCCGGTTTCTTTAATTTTTGGACAAATATACCTACTTTTTTTTAATAAATAAAGTTCATGAACTTGCGAGAAATTTGGAGGTTGGAATCTTGTTTACTAAATTGAACAAGTAAGGATAAATAGACTGTAAGTAACCACTGGGTCGAGTGTTATCGACTTCTTTCAAGTCAAATTTCGAATGCATATATTTTGTGTTGTCGATTTATTTCAAGCTACATCAGCTGTCAAATGCAAATATTATTTTGTCAACGGAAATGTTAAGGTGGTGAACCGGTACATTATAGGGGGCTAAAGTGGGTCTTCGACTCTTTTTAGACTGGCTGCGAGAAATTTCTGTTGAATGAAATTCTCCTTTGCACGTAATTTTTATCACACTGTATGTTAAGTTTTTCTTGGTAATTTTTAGGATTCCATACCTCAAAAGGAAAAAGGGCTCCATTATTATGATCAGTTTGTTGTGCATCCGTCGGTCCGATTGTCTTCAAGATCCTTTATCTCGGAAAGGCGTGGATGTATCAAATAGAAATTCATTCTCAGGTCTACACCTTGAAGTTGTGATTTCTGAGAGCTATCATCTGGCAACAGTTATTGCTTACCTAATAAGTGAAATGAAAATAATAGTTAAGTAAGAATGTTTGTTGGTTTGTTTGTCAATCTTCGGATAAAACTTACTCGTCTTATAAAGTATTACAAACTTACACAATAATATAAAAAGTCACCGTGAAATAACAAAAAAAAAAGACCATTACAACATATTTAAAAACCTATTTAGAGGCTAAAAATTTCACCTATGCCGGGATTCGAACCCGCAACCTCTGGCTATCCGTACCAGATACGGTACGGATAGCCAGAGGTTGCGGGTTCGAATCCCGGCATGGGTGAAATTTTTAGCCTCTAAATAGGTTTTTAAATTTGTTCCTTAGCACGGGTTAGTGCATTAAAAATAAAAAAAATAGTATTACAACACATTTTTGTAATTTTTGTATAATAGGATATTCGACGAATAAGTTTTATCCGGGAAAAATCAGCCCTAATGACTTTATTCACAAAAATCTTATATTATCAAATAACACTATTGTACAATGACGTTATGGACCGTTGCCAGAATTCCTAAAAAGATTATAGGAGTTTTGGCAACAAATCAACTTTTGTGTTGCCAATATACTTCCATTTGGGAAGTAGCATTGCATTAAAAATCGGTTGCTGCATGAATTTGTATTGAATTTCGCTTGGTCGCTGTGGAGATAAGTTTATTTTCAGGCATTGCCATATGCCACATGGCCATGACATACATGTATTATGACGTATTGTGCATACTGTGTATGTATCACCCACGATGCGCTTACGCACGGCGAGACAAGGTGGAGCACTCTAGCTTTCTGCCAAACCAGGCTAAATGAAGTACTTAATTTCATAATCTCGATATCAATCCTTAACGCCGCAGTCCTGGTTTGTGAAGGATTGTAAAACGCTTTAAATTCGCACGAGCGCCAAGCCGTGAAGGATTCCCAACGTCAAGCTGCTAAATTTTGGTATCGCAAGTGTCAGGATCTGTAAGGCCCGCCACTGTCTTACAATCCTCCACCAACCCGGTCTTGGCCCCCGTGGTGGAGTATGGCCTAACCTGCGATGCAGGAAGAGACCCGTGCCCCAGCAGTGGGGACATACGAGGGTTGATAACTAAGTGTCAGGATTCCCTCAGGGTTTGGTGCGCTTAATGTTGGGCTGACCAAGACCGCCTTCCCACAGGCATCGGCATGATAGCCGCGGGCGCCTACGAGGTGATCGTGGCCGGCGGTGTGGAGTTCATGTCGGACGTGCCAATCCGGCATTCGCGCAAGATGCGGTCCCTGCTCCTTCGGTTGAACCGCGCAAAGACTCCAGGACAGCGGCTGTCCCTGCTGGCTAGCATCCGACCGGACTTCTTCGCCCCTGAGGTAATCATGTCGCTCGCTATTGACCTTAGCAGCGACGTAGAATTCATTTCGGTCGTGCCACAGTCGGCATTGTCGCATGAAGAGAAGATGCGGTGCGCTAGAAATTCCAGGTCAGCAATTTTCCCTGCTGTCTAGCATTTGCCCGGACTTCTTCGGTCCCTCTTGTTCTTAGCGTGCCGACGGCAAAACAATTTTGATCAAAGTCTTAACTAAACAGTCGTGGCCCAGGACTTTGCGACTTTCGGTCCTGAGGTTCCTGAACCTTTATTTACCTGCAAATTTTGTACGGAACCCTCCATGGGAGAGTCCGACTCGCCGGTCCGGTCGTCCTTATTTTTGTCATTAGTGGCGCTAGGCAATCTTATCGAGCCTCTTAAAAAAATTCGTTCCTAAACAACAATCTCCCTTGCAGCTGCCAGCAGTCGCGGAGTTCTCCTCCGGAGAGACGATGGGCCACTCAGCCGACCGGCTGGCCGCCGCCTTCAACGCCTCACGCCAAGAGCAGGACGACTACGCCCTTCGCTCGCACAAGAACGCCCACGACGCTCAAGCCAAGGGCTACTTCACCGACCTCATTCCGGTCAAAGGTAAGGTGACACCATGACACATCATGGTACATGCATACACTCGCGGTCTGAAAATGTTTACCACCTTAAGGTTGGTAATTGCATGCACAAATCTATGCCACATGGTCGATGATATTACGTGATTTGATTAGAGCATATATGAAGCAATAGAGATTCACCCAAGCGAGGTTGCCATGGTTTTACAATCAATTTCTATTATTTCAATCCTAGTATTTTTGATAAATGTCATTGTAAAACAATTCAATTATGTCAACTTTTAAATAAAGAAAATAGTTTCATCATCAAAACGTCATGAATGCTCTTTTTGTTAGAATCGATGCTACAACTATTAAAAAGTAATACATACCTAGATATAGCATTTTAGACTTTACTGCACACAGTGTGCTAAAGAATCTAATTTGAAAACTGATAAAAATTTTTAGACCGCGACCGTACAATGTAGATAACCTCACGCCTGTATCCCAGAGGAAAAGGCAGAGACCAGGGACTGCCACTTGCCACGATCCTGACAAATCACCTTCGCTTCATCAACGTTCATAAGTCGTTGCATGAACGCACGCCGGTTCTGGCTGCTTTTTATCTTCCCCTTTGGTAATAATATAAATAAAATACATCCCCTAATTGGTGTTTTTTTTTATATTATTAAGGAAATCAACAACATTACTAAAAATATACCGCGACAACGCTTTGTAATAAAAGTACAAATAGGTACAAGCTTTTTTTATTATACTTTACTCCTTTATTTTACTCCTGGCTCTCGACCCTGGGGTCAGAAAGTGTTTCACCGCCCATTACCGACGCTGTATAGGCATAGAAAAATCAAATCAAATTCGACAAAGTAGTTACCACCAACGTTCGGTAGTCAACGTTCGTATGCAACCAACCATGAAGTTTCCACTGTTTCCACTGGTTATTCCCTGCCACATTCAAACGTGTTGTCCTCTCTCTCTAGTGGAGGGTCGCGACGGCGTGGTGGACAAGGACAACGGTATTCGCGTGTCTACGCCCGAGCAGCTCGCCAAGCTGAAGCCGGCCTTCATCAAGCCGCACGGGACCGTCACCGCTGCTAACGCCTCCTTTTTGGTAACGACCACTTCCTCCGTGCTACCACAGTCACTTGATCACTTGACCAGGCTTAAGTCCTGACCTTGAAAATGGCAATGGTTTTCTATTCTTGTTTTCAAGGTCACGATTGTGGATTAATGGAAAAACATGTTTCAAAATTAGATAGTAATGACATTGTCATTGTACAAAAGGAGACTGAAAGAATTTAAAAATAAAACCATAAATTAGGTATTTTGGGATTTTACAGAACTCAAACTATTTTTAAAACCTACAGTCTAAAACCTAGGATGAACCACCCAGGACAATTGATGCTGGCAAAACTGATTCCTGGCCCTAGGTTCTAAAAAGAGCTATATATCAATTGGTAGAGCGCTGGTACGGATAGCCAGAGGTTGCGGGTTCGAATCCCGGCATGGGTGAAATTTTTAGCCTCTAAATAGGTTTTTAAATTTGTTCCTTAGCACGGGTTAGTGCATTAAAAATAAAAATAGTGTAGCTATATATCAATTAAGATATAATTATGATGTTCACATTTTCCAAAGCCGCGTAATAAAAGAAGATATTTGATTTTTTTTATGTGGTACGTAGTATCTAGCGCAGAAACTTCTTAGGCCTTAAATAAAAATGTGATAAGACACTTAATAAATGCCTGCTAAGTCAGGTCAGAAACCTGGCATTTATAGTATGAAATGGTTCAGGATTTGATGCACGTAATCTTTGTCATGTACGTAAAAGATGGGAGCTGTTATGGTGTTGTGTTCGCGTCGTCGCGCTAAGAGGTGGACGTGCGCGCGGATCTATACGAGTTCTCACCAGTAAATTACCTAAATTACATCGTGATTGGTGCATTGCTGCAAACTTCAATTCTTTGTCACTCCTGTGTTCTTTAAATGGACTAGCTCCTCCTGTTGGGTGTGTCTAGAGCGAGAGAACTGTACCTCCGAGTGTACCGTTACACGGAAAAAGTGTTGGACTGTTCGTCATTGGTGCCCTCCTCCACCCAGGCTTGAACCCGCTCTGCCGGAGCGAGAAACCGGTAGTGGTCCGACCGAGCCAAATCGACCTGAGACATCGATGCGAATCTAAGCGTCTAGTGCTACGCGCGACTACGTCACTGTGACTGCTACGAAGCATTGCTACGCGCTACTGAACTGCTACGTGTTTACTACGCCTACGACTGGAAGCTATTTTTAGACTGCTGTCTCAGAGCAACAACACGTGCGTCGACTAGTTTAATAACAAAATACGCGGGACGCGCTAACTTCAGAGTCGGGACTTACCAGGATACTATACCAGAATGGCTGACCAAGTGACTGAATCGATTATGAATTCAATAGGGGCTCTTTTTGATGAAAAACTTACTGCCTTTAAATCATCTCTTCTTTCCTCAGTAAAGGAATCTTACGCTCTAATAATGAAGGAAGTTCAAGCTTTGGTGAGCTCGCAACAATTTCTCTCCGAAAAATATGAAGAGGTTAAGTCTGAGTTTTCTGAACAAAGAAATATAATTTCAGATCTAATGAAGGAGAACGCTACACTAAAAAATACAGTGCATGAAATGTCTGTTAAGTTAGCTGGAATGGAACTAAACTCTAGAAGCTATAACGTGGAATTTCAGTGTGTACCTGAAAAGAAAAATGAAAATGTGGTAGAAATTGCCAAGAAGATTTGCGAGTTAACGACTGGATCAGCCTTGAGTGATGATTCTATAATCTCCTGCCGCCGTGTGGCTAAGATGAATTCTGGTTCTTCCAGACCCAGGAATATTCTTTTGACCCTGCCTTCACCGCGTCGTAGAGATCACATTTTGTCATCGGTGCACAGATATAATAAGGCAAACAAAGATGACAAACTGAACTCCAAGGCTATTGGAATTCCGGGCGACAAAATGCAAATTTTCGTGTCTGAACATCTCCCCTCTGAGACAAAATCATTGCAGGCGGAAGCACGAAAACTGGCTAGAGAAAAGCGGTACAAATTTGTTTGGGTAAAATTTGGTAAGATATACGTCAGAAAATGTGAAAATTCAAGTTACATCGTAATAAAGAACCGATCTTCTCTTAGCCTTATAATATAGGCGGTTAATTATTGTATTATTATATAAAACACATGTTACTTTGATTCACAAATAATATTCGATGTTTTATACATATTATCAAAATGTTAACAGAATTCGATCTAAGACGCAAGAAGTTTATAAAAATATACTATCAGAAAATTATGATATAATTTGTATGACCGAAACTAATTTAAATAGCGGTGTATTTAGCGGTGAATTGATAGACTCTCGGTATAATGTTTTCCGTAGAGACAGGGAAACATCTGACAGCCAAAAAGCCGAGGGGGGAGGCGTGTTGATCGCTGTCAAGTCTGAACTGCAAGTCGAACGCCAGGAAAGTTGGGAATCTGGGGCGGAGGATATTTGGCTTACATTGCATACAGACACATTAAAAATCAATATTTGCTTGGTTTACTTACCTCCAGACGTATCTACAGACACAATTGAATGTTTCTTTGAACGCTGTTACGATATTGTTACAAACTCGAACGAGCAGTTTATATTTTTAGGAGATTTTAACATGCCAAACATCTCTTGGAGCACATCTCTAGAGCCTTACGGACTAAATATGAAAATTACCAAAAATGATAAGAAAAGTAACCTCTTGGCAGAGCTGATGTCTCTGGGCGACTTAAAACAACTGAATTACTTAGCCAAGCTTAGTGGCGCAATACTAGATTTAGTCCTAACAAATTCATTAAATGTTGATATATTGCCATGCGATCCCATAAGCAAGCAAGATAGGCACCATCCTCCCTTTTTAATGCAAATAAAAAAAATTACTAGTAAGCAAATGAAACAAAACAATAGCCGTCGTACTTTTAATTTTAGAAAATGTAATTTTGATAAGTGTAAAAATGTGTTACACTCTATAGACTGGTACCACACACTACAGCATGACAACGTTAATGAATGTGTCTCATCTTTCTATAATATTTTGTATAATACAATTAAACAAACCACTCCGTACAAAAAAAATGACGCGCATATATACCCCATCTGGTTCTCAGAAGCTTTAAAAAAAACATTAATCGATAAAAATAAATTCCATAAAAGATTTAAAAAGTTTAATAACCCCCGTGATTATGACACTTATGCCTTGTTACGTGATCGTGTTAAAATTATGTTAAACGAATGCTATAGTAATTTTATAACAAGTGTCGAGGATTCCCTTCAGCAGGGTAACTCGAAAGCATTTTGGTCTTTTGTGAAAAGTAAAAGATCCACAGCAACGATGCCGCAAAACATGTCTTTCGGGGGCTGTCAATCTAGTGACCCCACAGAAATCTGCGAACTTTTTACTAGCTTCTTTGGCTCCGTTTATGAAATGGATGACACACAAGAAATCGAACCCAGCGTGGTCCAAGCCGAACTTTTACAGGGCATAAGTAAAATAACTTTGTTAAAAGAAGATATTCTAACTAAGCTTAGAACACTTGCCCCTAATAAAGGTCCCGGGCCTGACCAACTACCGTCACACTTTGTCAAAGCATTAGCCGAAGAACTAGTCACACCGCTCCAAATTATTTACAATAAATCATTAGATACTGGTATTTTTCCTGAGTTCTGGAAGGAGGCATACATAATTCCAATCCATAAATCAGGGGATCTGAGCAAATGCGAAATTATAGACCTATCAGCATTTTGTCTTGTCTAGCGAAAATGTTCGAAAAACTTGTCTATGACTATATATATGCACATGTTAAACCTTATATAACAGAGAAACAACACGGTTTTGTCAAAGCTAAGTCTTCTGTATCAAATCTCATGGAATACGTAAATCACATACACGCTTCCCTAAACTCAAAAAGGCCACTACACAGTATATATACAGATTTTAAAAAGGCATTTGATAAAGTAAGACACTCCATACTAACGCATAAACTTAATTGCCAATTCGGAATCCACGGAAGCCTACTCAGGTGGATTATAACTTATCTGTCAAATAGATCGCAACTGGTAGCAATTAAAGGTTATCTCTCAGCACCTAAAAACGTAACATCTGGCGTTCCTCAGCCACCTAGGGCCATTATTTTTCGTCTTGTTTATTAACGACCTTATACCTAAATTAAAGTCAAATTGTCTGTTATACGCTGACGACCTTAAAATTTTTAAATCAATATCTACAGTGACTGACTGCCACAATATCCAAATGGACCTGCGTTCCCTCGTCACGTGGTGTGAGCTCAACAAAATGTATCTAAACGTTGACAAATGCTTCGTCATGAAATTTTCCACCTCACATAATAATGTAAATGACTTTGAGTATAGCATTAATAATCAAATTCTTGAAACTGTTGATTCTATCAGGGATCTCGGGGTCATCATGGATAAAGAATTAACATTCAGACCACATTATGATTATCTGATCGCTTCTTGTAATAAATTACTAGGGTTTTTGTCAAGAATTAGCAAGGACTTCCGTAACCCTCTTTCACTTCTTATCCTCTTCAATAGCCTTATCAGAAGTAAGCTGGAATACTGTGCAGTGATCTGGAGTCCTTATTACAAGGTACATATTAATGCAATTGAAAGAATTCAAGCTAGAGCCCTTAAAATTGTGAAATTTAGATCCAGGCTACGATACGAGTGTCGATCGTATGATACACAGCTTGAAAAATTTAAGACATGGACTCTGGAAAAGCGCAGACTTAAAATTGCGCTAACTACGCTACATAAAATACGAGGGGCGGCTGAAAAGTTTTGAGCCTAAGGTATTAAAAATGCTGATAGAAATGTATAAAAAATTTATTTTTCAATGTAATCTCCCTCTATTTCAATACACTTCTTACATTTGTTTAAAAGAGCTTTTAACCCGGTAAAAAAATATTCGCCGTCTTTGCCTTCAAAATGCTCGTTTACGGCCGCCTTCATTTCTTCGTCACTGGAAAATCTTCGTCCTCGGAGGTCCTTTTTCAAATTTGAAAAAAGGAAATAATCACTAGGAACCAGGTCTGGACTGTAGGGTGGGTGGTTGATTTCTTCAAATCCTGTTTCGGCGAGGGCACGTCTCGCAACTCGGGCAGTGTGCACGGGCGCATTGTCCTGCAAAAACAGGACTCCTTTCGCCAGTTTGCCTCTCCTTTTCTCGACAACCACTTGACGGACTTTTGTCAACAATACGGCGTAATAGTCTCCGTTCATTGTAGTATTTTTGGGAAGGTAGTCGATGAACAAAATTCCTTCGCAATTCCAAAAAACAGTGGCCATGAGCTTGGAAGCCGATCTTTCCACTTTGAATTTCCGTGGCGGCTTTTCTCCCTTTGCTATCCATTGTATTGACTCTTGTTTTGACTCCGGATCGTACTGCCGGATCCATGTTTCATCGACAGTGACGAGGCGAGAAAAAACATCGTCAGGATTATCGCCACAGATGTCCAAAAATTCCTTCGAAGTTGCGACTCGACGCTGCCTGTCCAGTGGCGTGAGCATTTTTGGCACCCATCGCGCGCACACCTTTTTCATGTGCAAATGATTGTGCAAAATGTCACCAATTCGCTCCTTGCTGATGCCTATGGATTCAGCTATCTGCCACATCTTGATTCGCCGATCTTCGAGAACAAGGTTTTTCACTTTTTCAATATTTTCTTCGGTAACGGCGGTGTTTGGACGTCCTGACCTGGGATCATCTTCGAGCGACTCCCTGCCGTGTTTGAATTCACGTGTCCAACGTTTTACGGTGGCAAATGAAGGTGCAGAATCCCCATAAACTGCAGATATTTCTTCAAATATTTTTGTCGGCGTTTTGTTCTTCTTGGTGAGGAATTTTATGACAGCTCTGTACTCCAATTTCATGCAAAGCGCGGATGACTCAGACATGGTGTTGTTTAATGTTCAATTACTAGAAGCTTAATGATGATAATGACATGAAACTTGGTATTTATACTACTTAGAATACGCGCAATTAGTGATGCACATTGCGAGTCATTAGTGATTCTTAGAAGTACTTAGGCTCAAAATTTTTCAGCCGCCCCTCGTACTTCACGGTACCCTTAACACATGTTTGCTAAGCCAAGTGAAACTCAATGTGCCGATAAGATCAGATGACGTCACGAGTCAGATGACGTCACGAGCAGATGACGTCACGAGTGTCAGCGACATAAGTGCCGTTGAACAAATTTCATCATTAAAACTAAAAAAGTTATAATTTCTATTCGTTCTACAATCGTGTTGTGTTGGTTTCACTAAAATACAGCTCGTCAAGTGTTGGTGTGAGTTGACGTGCTTTCGTTCTGGTGTTATTACGCAAAGAATTCTAGATCGCCTGTGAACTACTTCACACCTACCCTCCAGCCAAGTGTTGTGTGAGAAGTTCACCACTTATTTCAACTACACTCGCAATTATGGTACAAAATTGCTCCTCTTGTGGTCGCTTCATGTCTCTAGCCGACGTAATTACCTGTTCCACTTGTGGTGTACAAAACCACAAAGGATGTGTGTGTCGCGGCTGCGACAAACCCTCCGACCCAAACACTACTGGGGAAACCGTTATCTCCGGGGGCGGCGGCAATGGCTGTGGCAGCGGCGCTGGTGAATTGATGGATACCTCCATCATCAACGCGACGGCGATAAACACTACAGATGAGGTCGACGTCGCTCTGGAGCTCCGCCTATTCCGTGAGGAGATGCGTGCCACACGCGACCAAATGGCTCAGTTGGCATCACAAATGTCATTTTTTTCAGCTGCACTAACTTCTACCAACCAGCGCATTGACACTATGGAGTCACGTTTGAATAACATTGAGCATAGTATGAGTGGTTTCACTTCCCTTCAATTAACAGTGGAACAATTAAAACTCGACCTTAACGACAGGGAGCAGGAACTACTCGCAAACGATATCGATATAACTGGTATCCCGGAGGCAAAGGGTGAAAATCCAATGCATATGGTCTCACTAATAGCCACAAAACTGGGAGTGGAGTTGGAGTTACGCGATGTGGTGCATGCGGCCCGTGCGGGGCCCATCCGCTTAGCCGAGGACCCAGCGGCTGGAGCTCCGCGCCCTCGACCCATCGCGGTGCGACTGGCACGGCGAGTGCTGCGTGATAACCTGTTAGGCCAAGCGCGTGTGCGCCGCTCCGTCACAACAGCTGATTGCGACCTACCTGGCCCCCCGCGTCGATACTACATAAATGAACGTCTAACACGGCAAAATAGGCAGCTTTTTAACAAGGCACGCGAAATGGCAAAGTTGAAGGGATGGCGGTATGTTTGGACGAGAGAAGGTCGTATTTTTACTCGCCAAGAATCCGGAAAGCCTCACTATCGCATCAGAACTGAAGAAGATATTGAACGGGTTTTTCAGTCTACACCAGTTAGGTCTACAGCTCAATTTTCCCGTTAAATGTGTATATATATTAAATCCGGCGAAGAGGAATAACACATCACTTTTGCTTCAATTAAAAATTTATATAATCGCTGTTACTTTACTTGCTCAATTGTATTGTTATATGTCTATTACATGTGAATTACTGAAATCACTAGTACCGTGGTCATACTTTAAGTCTTACATATCTAATCGTTCGGGAAATACTGTGGTAAATATTATCGATGTACTTCTTCATCTGTGTGTCGAGGGCGTGTTATACTTTTCAAAAGTAGTAAAAATACATTTTTATCAACTATTACTCATATTGTATTGCAAAGTAGCCTTTAGTTACCTACGTTTTGGGGCATGTTATCATTATCGCATCTTAGATGAAATTAAGTCTTGTAGGTTATTTAACTTCTTGCATACAGTTACCTCAAGAAGTTGTTTACATGATGACTATCACGTTTATTGTGTACCTATCGATTGTATGCGTGAGAATGTAATTTCCTTGTCAAGATGATAAGATTGAATAATTTAAAGTTTGGTCTTTTTAACGCGCAATCGTTAGGTACAAAGCACGATGAATTTATTGTAGCTCTTCAGCGCCATGCTCCTGACGTGCTGGCTATAAATGAAACATGGCTGCATAGTGGTCAAGAGGCTAAGGCACCGTCCGTCCCCGGATACCGCCTACGTCACGTACCGCGCCCACCGTCAGTGGCGGCCAGGGGCGGAGGCGTTGGTTTTTACATTAGGGAAGGGATTACTGTTAGAACTTGCGCTCATCCACTCACAGAGACTTATATCGAGCAAATGTGGATATCTATGAATATAAATTCCATTAAGTTTATAATTGGCACTGCCTACAGGCCACAATGGGTAAATGTCAGTGTTTTCATCGATGCTCTCACTGAATCGGTCGCCTCTTTTGCTCATTACGACAAGCTAATTCTTATGGGTGATTTTAATATAAATTTGTTAGACACAGAGTCGAGCAATTCAAAGCAGCTGTGTAATTTTCTACGATACTCGAACCTTAATAATCATGTAACTGAACCCACTCATTTTTTGGAAAATAGCGCAACACTCATAGATCTTATTTGTTCCCGTGCTGAAGTACACAGTGTTTTAGTGGATTATATTCCTGATTTAAATCACCATGCTATGGTTTATGTGGTGGTCAAGGTTAAAAAAGAAAAACCAGTCCCAATGAGTATTTCATACAGGCCGCTTAAAAACATAAACTATGAAAATTTTGATCGTGACCTTAGTCTTATTGATTGGAGCGTCCTAGATGTATCAGAATCTGTGGATGAAATGTGTTTAAGTTTTAATGATCGCTTGCTGGACCTCTTTGACTCACATGCGCCAGTTAAAAAGAAAGTTATAAAGAAGCAGAAGATTCCCTGGCTGACTAGTAATGTTAGTTTCATGATGAAGCTCCGTGACCAGGCTCATCAAGCTTTTCGTAAAGATAAGTCAGAGAAGTCTAGGGCATCCTACATTGAACTGAAACACCTGGTAAACTTATCTTTGTTTTTCGAGAAACGGGCTTATTTTGATAGTTGTATAAAGGGAAACTTGAAAAACTCGAAAGCATTGTGGAAAAATCTTAAGGAGACAGTAGGGGTAAATTTTCGAAATCGCTCTATTATTCCCGATCACTTTAACAATCCTGATGAAATGAACAAGCATTTTTTAAATATTCCAGGTAATAGGGAAGTCTCTTTCTCAGACCTAACATTTTTTGAATTTAATAGATTTTGTGATTCCTCTTTTAAATTGACCACTGTTACTGAAAATGTCGTAGCACACATAGTTCATCACCTTAGGTCTAATGCGCAGGGAGCTGATCGACTAACTATGGATATGATAATACTGACCCTTCCAACAACACTAGGCATAATCACACGGATCATAAACAGGTCAATTGTATCACATAAATTCCCTAATATTTGGAAGACCGCGTTGGTTAAGCCTATACCCAAGTCGAATAACCCATCCGATCTGAAGGAACTACGGCCAATTAGTATATTACCGTATATTTCAAAGATACTTGAAAAGGTTGTTTACATTCAAACTGCTACATATATTGAACAAAATGGTATATTACCGGAAGTCCAGTCAGGTTTTCGCAAAGGGCGTAGTACAAATACGGCCTTACTTGCTGTTGTGGACGACATGCTCACATCCCGCGATAGAGGTAAGGGAACAATTTTGGCTTTGCTGGATTTTTCAAGAGCATTTGATTGTATAAATATCAATCTGTTACTTTCAAAGCTGTCATTCTATGGTTTCGATGTTGATACAGTCAAATGGTTTGATAGTTATCTTAATGATAGACGACAGCAGGTGGTCCTACATAAGCGCAACGGCACTTGTCTTACATCTCAAGTCGCCATTTTGGATAGTGGTATTCCTCAGGGTTCAATTTTGGGTCCGCTCCTCTTTATTCTTTATAGTAGTGACGTAGTAAACAGCATTAAGCATTGCAAGTATCACATATACGCCGATGATTTACAGGTTTATATAGACTGTGCACCTAGTGAAGCAGAAAATGCAATTGAAAAACTGAATGATGATCTCAATCGCATATCCGCATGGTCCACCAAAAATGCACTAGTTTTAAACCCTGTAAAATCAAAGTACATGATCACTGGTAGCAAGCACCAAATACAAGGGATACAATCGGCAACAACTCCAGTTTGTATAATAAACAAACCAGTAGAGAGAGTACACGAGGCCAGAAATCTGGGGGTCATCATTGACGAAGAATTGCGCTTCGAAAGTCATGTTGCTGAGCTGGCAAGGAGTTGTTTCTACCGACTTAGTGTTCTCTATCGTATACGTAACTTTTTGAGTGAGGAACTCCGAGTGCGGCTTATAGAGGCCTTAGTTTTGTCAAAATTGAATTACTGCATCTCTGTGTACGGCCCCTGTCTATATGCAAGAACCATGCGACTAATCCAGCGCATTCAAAATGCCTGTGCCCGCTACTGTTTCAGTATCCCTCGTAGAGCACATATTACTCCATTTTTAAATAATGCAAACATTCTCAACATGAAGAGCCGATGCCAATATCACCTTGCCTGTCTCCTGTTTGGTATAACTAAAACTGGTGCCCCCAAGTACCTTAGTAGTAGAATTGAATGGTCAACTGCCACCCATAGTCAACATCTACGCAGTGTTAGAAAGGGCATTATCATATGTCCTCAGCACAAGACTGCAGCCTTTAGGGGTAGTTTCAAGTACGCTGCATCAAAGTGCTGGAATAACCTCCCTCCGCCCCTGAGAAGCATTGAGTCAAAGCATAGTTTTAAATCACAATTGAAGATACATCTGTTGAATAATCAATAGTTTGCCACAGCTTATATGCCCCTTGCCCAAGGTAGCATGCCCTAAAACAACTAAAAACAACAAACAATAAATAAAATCCCAAAGCCCAATTTAGGAGCTTGCATTGGACATGTGTATGATTTAGAGCCAATTCGATATATTTAGTGTAACGTTTATAATATGTAATTCCACAATAATTAAATGTACAATAATTAAAACTACATACCTACTTAATCTCACTTCGTCTTTTGTTTGTAAGCATAAAGTTATTGTTCTGTTGATTCTCGTGACTGTCACCCTGGGTCTTGACAGAATACCAGCGTTACGGGAAAACTCGTAACACAATGCTGAGTCAGGTACCCATTTATTGCCACGACACACAGTTTCGCTATTGTATTAACTTTTAGTTATAAGTGTCTAATGTTTTTCTTTCATTGGTTATTCTTTGTTAAAATTATTCTGTGTTTTGTGTGTAATAAATAAACCTTTTCTATTCTATAAACCTTTTCTATAAGTGCTCCCAGAAAAGCTAAGACTCACCAGGTATTTAATTTACCTCTGTGTAAAACCTTAAGGGCACAACACGAACCTTTAGTTCACATGTGTCGGTCATTCAACGAAATATCAAATAAAAATTTCGATGCCCTTGATATTTTTGTGAACCTCAGTCGCTTTAAATCACAATTAGTTAAGCTAAAAATGTTGTAAGTTAGATTGTTAATTGTTGTTTAAACTTTTCTTAGTTTTTTTTATTATTTAATTAAATACCTACTTATTTAAGTAAGGAGAGCTTTTATGGATCCATCTAGAAGCAGATCGAGCCATAATTATCTTCGGCTGCGACCGTTCGGAGTAAGGTGTCTGCGATACTTTGCGCTGAGTGGTCGCATTTGGTTGTATGTGGCTTGATGTGTTTTGGCGCTCGTCCATATTCTAACATGCTGTCATCACACGTTAAAGGATATGTAACTAGATTATAAGCTTTCGTCTTGATATTTTTACATGTTATGTTACTTATCTGTTGTGTAATGCTATAAATAAAATAAGATAAAACTGTGTGTTACAGACGGACGGTGCCTCGGCCTGCCTGGTGATGTCCGAGGCCAAGGCAAAGGAGCTCGGCCTCAAGCCGAAGGCCTACCTGCGCGACTTCACCTACGTCGCTCAGGTACGGTCATCCTAATATAACAATTCTTCTGGGGATCGACCAATCACATCCTAAAAGGACATTAAAAACCTACAATGTCTGCCGTGCGACTGAGTTGCATTTCACACAACATTCTCTTCTGCTTGACAATAATAGAGAAGGAATATATCTCGGTGGTGGTTTGAAAGCTGCTGCTATGTAATTAGTAATTTAAAATACCATTTCTTTAGAAGAGACTATTACTTTTACATTTGTTTGTGCATCTACTTCGTTCTCTAGTCCATCCAAAGGTTGTCTGGAAGAGATTACTTTTAGTGATAACTGATAAGGCCGCTGTCTGTACTCTTCGGTTAAGAAATATCTGTGTAATTTCCATTTTTATAAATAATAAATAAATAAATATTCATGGACATATTACACAGATCTCGTTAGCCCTATACTAGGTACAACTTAATGACTTGTGGTATATATAGGTGCTAACTCGACGGTAGACAAACAATAGTGTAGAATAAAGTGTTCTCTATTTATCTACTTTTAAGTATAGACAAAAAATAAGACAGAATTGTGTTGGGAAATCTTGGTCCGAGTGTGAAACCTTTGTCTCAAAGTTTACGAACAATACAGTCGCTTCGTCTATCAAAACAATGACCCGCAGGGCGCACGCACACCTCTGGTTGGCTGTGCTAAAACGAACCTTGGAAGAGCGTATGGTCAATAATTGCGATACGGTACTATTCTATAAATGATTCAACGTTAATAAGTCTCTGGAAGGGTAACATTGAAGCAACCATGTGGCAACGTCACCAGTGAAACTACGTCGCCAAATATGCAAGAAAATGTGACCCCCACGATACAGGAGGGGCTGTGCGAAAAGCGGTAATATTTGGAATTAGTTATTGTATCTATGGCTGGCTGATGGTTCACATAGATTCGAGTCGAGGTACATTCAGATTAAAAAAAACTAACTATCGTATTCGATCATCATCAGCCATTTGACGCCCACTGCAGGACCATGGCCTCCCTAATGGTTTTTGCAAGCTTTACGCTCTTGTACCGTCCGCATCCAGTGACTCCCCGCTACCGTAACCAGACCGTCAGACCATCTGGTGGAGGGCCTGCCCACGCTGCGTCATCCGGTCCGTGACCGCTAGCCTTGGGTAACTCAAGAGCCACATTTGAGTGGACACAGAACTCCCTCACACATACTCTCAAGTCAGTACGGTAGTCATCTCCTGCTACTTTATCCAGCTCACACACAATGCGCGAGAGCGAGATCAACATCGTCTGACATCGGTTACATTCGGCCGCATTTCTCGTCGTAACCAACGAGCGATGAGATAGTTCGCAAAAAAAAAACGTGTGACTGGATAAAGTAGGGAATAGGTAGACTAGACTGACTCACCACTTGTGTCTCTTGTTTCCACACGCACATAGTTTATTGGACGTCGTATGAGCTAGGACACAAGTGGTGAGCGAGATATGATAGGGATATAGTGTGTCTCGGTGAGCAAAGATATGAGATATAACAACTCCCTCTAAGGACATACTTTGCCCAAGTCTAGTGGCCGCCAGTTCAGACCTTTTTCACCTCAATGACCACCAGTTCTTCAAGCTATGTGCCCCGCCCACTGCCATATCAACTGAGCAATTCTTCGATCGTTTACGATGGCTGCATTTGACCGCGAATAGGAAAACGTAGCATAGAAACGTAGACGACATTCGCGAAGCGGTGGGCAGTAACTGGAAGAGGAGAGCCGAAGATCGGGCTCAGTGGCGTGTCTTGAGAGAGGCCTATGTCCAACAGGGGATTGGCCCTGGCTGATTAGGACGATGACTCGATAGCTAAAGCGCGTTAATTTTTTTATTCCACTTTATTGCACACGAAACATTAAACATGACATTACGTAAGAAATAACATGTACAAAGGCGAGCTTCTATCTGTAAGAGATTTTTTCCATCAAACCTTGGAGAGTCGGAGCAGCAGTAAAAAACGGGTCTATACACGTGTACAAAATAAACTACATAGACTGCAAAAACCCTTTACAATAATAACCTAAGCAGAAATAACACACTACATAGACTAAATACCAGTAAATATAAATAAATAAAATACGGTACGGATAGCCAGAGGTTGCGGGTTCGAATCCCGGCATGGGTGAAATTTTTAGCCTCTAAATAGGTTATTAAATAAAATACGTAGTAAATAATAAATATATAGCTCAAACTTCTACTAGGTTAATTTGTAGAAAGGAAAAACTGTAAAAGCTTCGTAATTAAAGGCTTCATTATTATATTAGCTCAGTTATGATAGAGATAAGGAGCGGTGGTAGCGGAGCGGTGTAGAACTCCGGCTTCTCAATCGGGAGGTCTTGGGTTCGAACCCCGGCATGTACCAATGACTTTGTTTTCGAAGTTGTAACGGTGCAAACCTCTTCACACCATTTTTATTTCTTTTTCCATCTATCATTTTCAAATATTTAAATTATGTACGTCACACATTCTTCGATTACACTCATTTTCAACACTATTACTTTACGCTTTGACCAGATCTGACTTTTTACCTGCTTCTCCGTTTATCCGTTTTTATCCAGTTTTCTGTTAATATTACTACAATTCTACAAATAAAACCACACCTAAAGTCGTTCCAGAGTTTATTTATTAATTATTAAAGTTATAAATCGTTCCAAAGTTATGTACATTTGTACAAATTATAGTAGCAATACTACTCGCTGACGGTGAAGGAAAACATCGTAAGGAAACCCTAGTGTCTGAGGTGTTAGCTTACCTCAGCGCTTGCTGCGTACAATGGCCCAACTATGAGGCTAAGTGCGGAAATCTCAGGTGTAACTAACTATGATAGAGATAAATAGTGCTTTTTCAACTGCTTCCTAAATGTTGTATAGAATCAGGCGTTACTTTGCGGAAATCCATAATAGCATTAAAAAGTTAAAATTACTTTGCTGAATTCCGCCAAAAATCCCACAAGCACCATGCAGCTAGCTAATGCACCGCCCTCCCTCCCACTTTTTCAAGCAGAAGCAAGACACGAACACACCAACACCAATACTTGTGTGAGAAAACACGCGACGCGTTTCGCCTCTAACACGAGGCATCCTCAGGCTCCCAAATGTTAGTGTTAGAGGCGAAACGCGTCGCGTGTTTTCTCACACAAGTATTGGTGTTGGTGGTGGTGTGTTCGTGTCTTGCTTCTGCTTGAAAAAGTGGGAGGGAGGGCGGTGCATTAGCTAGCCGCATGGTGCTTGTGGGATTTTTGGCGGAATTCAGCAAAGTAATTTTAACTTTTTAATGCTTCCTAAATGTACCAACTATTGTGGGACTAGCGCATATTTTGTATCTTTCATTATGCTGTGGCTTTCAAACCATTTGTATAACCATGGTATATTTGAACTGTGCAGGATCCCGTGGACCAGTTGCTGCTGGGGCCAGCGTATGGCATCCCCAAGTTGCTGAAGGGCGCCGGTCTAACCGTCGGCGACATCGACACCTGGGAGATACACGAGGCCTTCGCTGTGAGTTGGGGTCAAAGATTACACTATACATTACATCGTTCAATGATTACGTGAGACTCATTAGGGGCGTATCACAAAATATCACAAGTATTTGTATTTACAAATACTTTTTTTAAAATTAATGGCAACCATTTTCTAATAAAGGTCACAAAAAATTTTTTATGGCAACTCAAATCGACATAGGAAGTGCATAGGTACATTTGTATATATTTGAAAGATGTCACATGCAATGAAAAGAATAACTGAAATAAAATAAATCCGCAACAGTACAGTCTGTTAGCTTTTAGAATATACTACTAAAATCCGGCTACTATCTGATAGAGTCGGATATATTCGTGTAGTAGAAACATCGGAACTAATAAGACTACTTAACTTTACATCACTTATACTATTTTTATTTTCAATGCACTAACCCGGGCTAAGGACAAATTTAAAAACCTATTTATAGGCTAAAAATTTTGCCCATGCCGGGATTCGAACCCGCAACCTCTGGCTATCCGTGCCGTTTACATCACTTTTCAAAATAGTGAAGAAAAGTTTTATACAGAGCACGAAGTAGTATTACACTCGTCTGCTTTCGGCGAAACCAAAGCCTACTCTAGAGCCCGAGGTATATTCTAAAAGCTAACAGATAGTATCGGAATAGTATTATCTAGCTGTGCCTCGCGGTTTATAGATTTTCTCGTGGTAATAAGATATTTTCCCACAGTAAAACGTAGCCCATGTGTTCATCCAGGGTGTCGGCTAACTCCATACCAAATTTTATTAAAATCACTCCAGCCGTTTAGACGTGAAGAAGTAACAAAAATACACACTCACTTTCGTCTTTATAATGTTAGTGTGATAAATAAAAAAATGTCATGGATAACATGACATTTTTGATATTATATCCGTTAAACCCTAAAGACCCGGCCCATTAGCCAGTAGGAAATTTGAAAACAACTCCCGTCATCCGTGCGTCGTGTTTTTCAGGGTCAAATCTTGGCTAACTTGAAGGCATTGGACTCCGACTGGTTTGGAAAGACCTATCTCGGCATGCAAGGCAAGGTGAGTACCTACTTTGACTGCTCGCAGTCCATTTTTTATCGTAGAACATCTGACATTTCGACTGCCTCGCTAGTATAGCAGCTAAGGCGCTGGAAAATCAAAATGAAGGTCCTAGGTTCCATTCTTACTGGAGTTTCGTTCTATTCTTAGTTTTGACGTTATGTCCGATGAAAGTTCTGACTCGTTGGTCTAGTGGTATCATGTATTACGATGCTGCAGGTCGTGGGTTTGATTTTGATATGGACACCTAGTTTGAACTGTAACGTTCATTAAGCCGCAGTTTCTGCGCTATTGTGTAGTGTTACTTTAAATGACAGGATACGCAATAGTCTGATTAGAGAACGTTGTGGACTGAAAGAGGATGGTAGTGACTAGAATTGAGAAAGGAATGTTGCGTTTGGTTTGGCCATGTGGAGAGGATAAAGGAAGAAAGGTTGACGAAACAATTAAAATATATTGAGAATGTGAGTGGGGCCGATAAGGGACGTCCCAGGCGGACCATTCGTCGACCAAATAGGGGTTGTATTAGATTTTGAAATGGACACCTAGTTTAAATTGTAACGTTCATCAAGCCGCAGTTTCTGCGCTACTTTGAATAAAACCTTTTCATTTAATTTCATTCCATCAGCTATCTACAAGTGGATGTTATTTATTTCACGTCTTGTTCCAGGTCGGTGCTCCGGATATGTCCAAGTGGAACAACTGGGGAGGCTCGCTCTCTATCGGACACCCCTTCGCCGCCACCGGTGTAAGTACCACAAGATGAGAAAACTATCTAGATTTTGAAATTGGAAATTAAAATATTTGCGCCAGATCGCTGTCGGGCGCTAGAGTACCGAGAAATTACCAATTGATATACCAATTGTATAACATTACTTAGATTTAAGAATCATGGTTGTAATATCTTTCTGGTTGTGCAATAAAGACGGCCTCGGTGGCGCAGCGGTTTGGCACGCTGCTGCAAAACCGCCGGTCTCGGGTTCGATCCCCGGCCGGGTCAAACAAGAAAACGAACTTTTCTAGTTTGTCTCGAGTCTTGGGTGTTATCTATGTATTTATTGTATTAAATCTATCGTCGAGTTAGCACCTATAAGTCATTTAGCTGTACTTAGCATAGGACTACCGAGATTTGTGTAATATGTCCATGAATATTTATTTATTATAGTGTTTTCTATCTATACCGGCGACTACGTGATAATGTGACGTCAAACAAAAGTAACAAAACATAATAAAAATATAACAAAAGTCCCTATATCTCTGTGGCTTCTCGATAAAGCTGTCTCATGTGACGAATCGCGACAACGACGTTCATCTCACAAATGGTCTCGTTGTCAGGTTCGGCTGGCTATGCACACGGCACACCGGCTGGTGCGTGAGGACGGACAGCTCGGCGTCATCAGCGCGTGCGCGGCCGGCGGACAGGGCGTCGCCATGTTGCTGGAGAGACACCCTGACGCCCACACCAACTAGACGGATGCACGGAGCCGTCGGGAACGCCAAGCCCTCGTTTCTTGTCCACCGACATGCCAGTTAGACCCGAGATTTCCGCACTTAGCCTCATAGTTGGGCCGTTAAGTAGCAAGCGCTTAGATACGTTAACGCTTCAAACACTGGGGTGTCCGTACGATGTCTTCCTTCACTGTCGGCGAGTGGTATTGCTACAATAATTTCACATACATAAGTTAGAAAACAAAGTCATTGGTATATCGGTAGGTAGAGTTAGAACCTACGACCTCCCGATTGAGAAGCCGGCGTTCTACACCGCTCCGCTACCACCGCTTACCGATAAGCTATTCATGTAATAATGTTTGTATGCATTAGTTCTAGTTAGATCTGATTTCTGCACTTCACCTCACTAGTTAACTAGAATTTTACGTCTTCCGATCGGACAAAAGAACCTCTTGTTTAATTTCAAGGCCATCACTCAATGTGTTTGTACATAGTTGGGGCATTGTAAGTAGCAAGCGCTGAGGTACGTAAATTCCCCAGACACTAGCATTTCCTACTACAGCTTGACAAATGTAACTTACAAAACAAACTAATTGGTACATGCCGGGAATCGAACCCACGACCTACCAAATGTGAGTAGGCGTTCTGCACTCTGTTTACCGGGGTAACAAACAGTTTTTCGTACATTGGCAGGATTTTAGATGTAAAGAGTAGATTTGACAATAGATTAGTGGATAAGAAACTGGGGCTATGCTGAATGACAAGCGTTGGGGTAAAAATAATCTGATGTTTATCAAGCCTTCAAAAATTAATTACAAAATGTGCGAGGGAGGGATATACAAGGGAGCATCTCAACTAAAAAATCGTCATATAGTGCCCCATTGCAAAGAAATTCATAATTTACTATAATTCGATGCATATTGATTGCATAGTCGATTATCCAAGATTACTAAACGATTACGCATTGTACATAGAGTTCGGGTTTGTTAAATCAAATTCAAAACAATTTATTCTCACTGAAACATTTTTCTCCCAACGTTTGATATTTATTGCGAGAAGTATAATTTGGTTCTATTTATTTTGAGAATGGCTATCGTTTAGCTTCGACCCATAACAGATCTTTGGTGCGTCCAATGTATTCATGTCGTTATAACAGGCAATAGTTTTCATTGGACTAGTGACATTCAAGGACTTGAAAATAGAGTATTCGGAAAGAGTGTTATAACTTAGTGTATCTATAAAATGTATGAATAAAAAACAATAGTAACTAATAAGTAAATTATTTAACAAAGAAGACGAAGTGTGTAGTTTTTCTAAAAATCTTATTATTTTCTCTATTAGCTGTAAGTGTAAAACATATTTGTAAAATCGAATGCATGATTGATATGGAAAAGTTTATTAAAATCTATTATTAGTAGAGAAATACATTTTTCATTTACACGTTACCACATCCAACGTAAATCCTATCCAAAATATTGACAATATATTTTTTTACATTTATTAAATGAAATGCTTCTTTCCCACTACTTCCATTCCATTGCAGATGATGCGCAGGGATGATGCGCAGGTACTTGCGCTGGTATATTTTACCTTGGTGTGAACAATATTTAAAGCAGGCAGTGATTGCGCAAGCTAATAGGCATCGACTGCAAGCGGCGTTACTTTACTTAAAAATCAAAGAGGCAAATGAAATAAAACCAATGTAATTTAGGGCATCCTTTTATTGTGAGGCGCCTATGCGTATCAGCAAAGTTGTCGTTACTCTAAATATTAACCTAATTTATTCTAAAATAAACTGTCCAAATCCGGGACGAGCGGCCAGGCACGGCCTTCGATATACTATCCACATTTTATACAAAACACGCGGGCGTAACACCGAAAAATTATAATTATCAACCGTTAATTAAAATACAAGAAAATAGTTATAAAGTTATAATAAACAATAGACTTTGTGTCTAAAATATACGAAACCCATAAGAATGTTATGAACAGGTTTCGTCAGTCCTTGTTGCAAGAGCTTTGGAACGGGCTGGAGGCCAGCCAATCACAGAGAAGCATATTTGACGTTTGGCTATTCTTACAATAGAAAATTCTAGTTCATAGTTAATTTGTTAAATATTGCGCTTTTATAGAGTGTATTTCGCGCACTAACATTCACCGCAACGTCAGCTTAGTACATGTTACATTATTCGGTGTTTAGAATAAACTAACGACCTGTGTTTGCTGTAGGGCCATATTTGGTATAGATTAATTTTGAGATCGCAAAGAAATTCCCAATTTGGTCCCTATATCTGACATTGTGGCGACTCACTGAAATCGCTTTTAAAATAAATCCCCACACGATATTGCTACAGGCATCGCAGTGATAATAATTATAGTAACTATGTTGTACTTTGCTACATGAATCTATTACCACTATTACATTGTTTATTAAAAAATAAAATATCTAGGAATCCTCTATTATTTACTTTGTCATAATTTTAGTCATCTATTTATCGATAAAAGGCAGTCGTTTGCAAAAAAATTTGGTGTTTCATAATACAACTGTTACACTTTAATCTATTAATAACAATTTTATCAGATTGTCATCCATATTTCTCTACTAAAGAACTATTTAGTGTAAAAGCCCCACAAAATTTTGAGACAAACGTTCTTCATTGACAGTCATTTCGATACTTAAATATAAAACACAATCTCTTGTCCTTGTTCTGACAGTAAGACCAGCCACTAGTCTTGCAAGCCTCCACCAATCCGGACTTAGCCTCCGCGGTGGAGTATGGCCTTTACCTCCCTCAGGGAAGAGACCCGTGCCCCTCGGTGGAGACATAATAGGTTGATGATGGATCTCTTCTCCTGTTCCCAAACTGGGATGCCCTGTGCTATGGTAACCAGGCAAGGACATCAAACGCGGAAAAAACCCCGACTGAGGCCATTTGTGCAAACCGAGGCGGCCTTCAGCGGAAAAAGAACACACGACCTCTGCCTCGTTAGTCAAACACGTTAACGATAGACTAACGAGACAGTAATCTTTGGTAGTTGTAATATTATGCGTGCATGGCATAGACCAACTTATTTTTGCTTAAGAGCAGTGGATCTTGCAGGCGATGCGCAGTAGTTGCGACAGCGTTTCAATGCTCACTCGAGCTGTTCTATTGTATTTTATGCACAGTATAGCATCTGGCGGTCTAGTAGCTTCATCGACTAAAGTCGGCCTTAACTTCGGACTTGCCAGTACACACATACGGCACAGGGCTCAGGCCTTCTCTCGGGAAGAGTAGCTGTGGGCTTAATCACCGCGGATTGACTATTTCAAGCGCTGAGTTACTGACACAGTTATGTCTAGATGCAATAAAGTATTATCTATCTATATTCAAGCGGTGATTTCCTTCACAAGATATTTTTTAACTCCTTTTACAATTTTTTCATGATAAGCTTCGACTTCCTCTAAGAAGATATCTTCACGACAACTACTAGTAACGTAACTCAAAGCATTGTCCGGCTAAAACCCAATAACACTTAACACAGGCACTGATAACTAAACCTAGAATCCCTTAAAAATATATACAGCCTTACAGCTAGCACTTAGTGTGTTGCGTTATCCATAGTTTATTATTAAAAAATATGTACGATATTTCATCAAGAAGAAAACTTATTTGTTATATATTAGAAACGAAAAAAGCGGAAGGGCTGTGTCTGATTACACAGCCGTTGGTTTAGGCAGTGTTCAAACCAAACGAATAGTCAGCCGCCGAATGAAAGCAGGCTCACTGCGAGCCCCAGTGTAAACGTGAAAATACGTAGCCAATCAGCGTCCGCGACGCTTAGTGACGCGCTATATTATACGTAGCGAATCAGCGTCCACAGCGCATAGTGACGCGCTATATTAATACGTAGCGAATCAGCGTCCACGGCGCATAGTGACGCGCTATATTAATACGTAGCGAATCAGCGTCCACGGCGCATAGTGACGCGCTATATTAATACGTAGCGAATCAGCGCCCACAGCGCTTAGTGACTCTCTATATTAATACGTAGCGAATCAGCGTCCACGGCGCATAGTGACGCGCTATATTAATACGTAGCGAATCAGCGTCCACGGCGCATAGTGACGCGCTATATTAATACGTAGCGAATCAGCGTCCACGGCGCATAGTGACGCGCTATATTAATACGTAGCCAATCGGCGTCCGCGACGTATAGTGATGTGCTATATTAATAAGTAGCCAACCAGCGTCTCTGCGCGTAGTGACGCGCTATACTAATACGTAGCCAATCAGCGTCGGCAACGCGTAATGGCGCTCTATCTTAATACGTAGCCAATCAGCGTCCGCGGCGCGTAGTTACGCGCTATATTAATAAGTAGCCAATCAGTGTCCGCGGCGCGTAATGACACGCTATATTAATACGTAGCCAATCATCAGCGTCCTCCGCGCGTGGTGACGCGCTATATTAATCGGCCGCCGAATGTCAGCGACTACGCGTAGCGTAATAACGTATTGTCGGTTAGATATGAACGAAAAATGAATATGTATAGAAATACAATCAACTGCGTAAAGCTTTCTCACTTTCGACGGCTGGCGTCAGTTTGGTGTGAACTCAGCTTTAACGTGAAACGTCTATAAGTATGCGATATTTTTTAGCTGACACTGCGCAATGTATTATGCGGCACTGGCGCCATCTAGCTTGACGAGTCTGACGTCAGTGTCAAGAGGATCCTAGTTTGCTCCACTCAACGATATATAAATGAATTGCACAAGACACGTAGTTTACAGAGTTATAAGACCTCTCTGAGGCCATGTTTCCGATTTCAGCAAGTGACTCCTTGCTACGAAACAAAGACGTTTCACGTCAAAAAAGATGGGAAATACAGAATTATCATACGCAGAAAATAGACATCGACATAGCTGATTTATGTACAGTCGCGTGCACTAAAATGTAAGCACGCTAGAACCTTGTCACTTTTCTCTTCCAGCCTCGACTATTTTGACTTTGCCAAGGTACTGAAGTGCATACATGTTAATGCAATTTTTAGTCTTACAATCGTAGCTATTCATCGGACTGGTTCATTCGGACTTTGTCTCAGCGCAATGAATAAGTTGTTCAAATTCGTCATTAGACCAGCTCCAATACTACGCGCATCAAATGCTGAAAGATCTTACTGTCAAATTCCATACTGATTGCTATCGCAAAAGTCAGGATTCCGGCAGAATTTGGTGCTCATAATTCGACCTATAAAACATCGAGGTAACTACATCTACCATCTATATCTTTGTGAAACATTTAGAATTAATTTTTAATCATATATTAAACAGTCTAATCACGATTTTAATATATAACTATGTATGAGCAGCTCGAAACGTTAAGAAATACGAATTCAATTTTATACTCATTTCAAGATGATTAATTTTCCAGCAACAGATTTTCAAAACAAACTATATTAACCTACTTGAGAAACATAATAATAGAGGACATGATTGTATGGTCTACTCTATAATAGCTTATTTTACACCTATATTTGCTTCGTCATAAATATTGCCTCTCGTATGTCGGATGCCTGTAGCAGTATCAGTGGCAAGTTAACCTTAACGACACACCGTGCTTTGTGTAGTTTTTAATAATTGTATACTGGCTGTGGTTTTGGTAAATGAGGGCAGAATCGTGGAAGGAATTTAGCACAGAAAGTTTATACTGCGTTTATAAGCTTTAAGGCTTAGCGCGCATTGCGAGAAACATCGCCGCGATTTTTTCTCTAACGGATTCTAAATCGCATACTGATTCTTTCACAAGCGATCTTCTGAAAAAGTTTGTGATATGGAAAATGTACGATACATATCTTAGTATTTTTCATTTTTATTTTGCTAAATTCGGAAAAAAATCGCGCGGCGAATAATTGCGATGCGTGCTAAACATTAAGGAATTCGCGTTTCTGTAAATAACACTGTAAAAGTTTGCGGAAAACTGGTTCTTAGCCTGCAATAGTTTTAATTGTTACTAAGTATAAACAATTTTTCATACACAAAATAAAATTAGGTCATGGGCTCATGAAGCGCGCGTGCTGGTCGCTGACCGAGATACTAGCATCTAAGTCGTGCAAACTGGTAATATTTACTTGATTTTTTTATATAAAAACAACCGTTGAACCGGACATCACTATACAAAACCACAGCCTGCCATTGGGAGATTCTACTGGTCAATACCAACGACTTTTAATATGGGTCAAACTTTAAATAAATCTTTTTGCTACTTGGAAGTTTTCCCTATATTAAAAGTCGTAGGTAATATAAACACTAAATAAAAACATCAGGGCCGAGTTTCATCAAAAAATACAATTCGTAGTTTATTTTACAATTCGCGGTACATTCTGTAGCACAGTCTACTTGTTAACCGACTTTGCAATGTACATCGAATAAGCGTGACGACAGTATCAAATAATGAAAGATTAATTAACAATATTAGGGGAGTAAATATTAAAAGGATTTAAAACACTGATTTAGTTTTATATAAAAAAAGATATTACCAATATTTTCAATAAAATAAAAGATTATAATACTGCTTTCAGCCATTTTGACAGCAATCACTCCGCGTGACGTCACGCTCGGGTAACATTGGTAAACTTGACCCGTACTTAGTTTGATATTTGTTTAGCTATGCGTGACGTCACATTCAACGCCATGACACTGCGAGCTGTTTTCCCATAGATTTAAAATAATTTTAGAAAAATGACTGAAACCTTCGTAAAACTTTAGTTTATTACTGAAATATAGGTGTTTTTTTTTTTTAAATAATAAATGTGTCCCCACATTATCGAAGAGGATTTAAAAATCTTCCGTCATGCCTATTGTCAAAGAAACCATGAATTGTAGTTCAATGAAACAGGCTCCAGTTGCCCCATACTAAAGAATATCGCCACCAAGTTATCTGTTCAGGTGGGCAAAATTGTAACTACGGCCTTTTCATCCGCCATATTGAAAAGAAACATTCCGCTGTCTGTTGATTTACAGATATATTTTATTTACATTTAAAGACGGGCGTTTGACTTTAAATTTTCCATTTCTGAGTATATTTCTTAAATGGCATCCCCAAATTCTCCACTAGCGACGCTTTCAACTGTACAGATAAGATGGTGGCACTGTAACCACTTGCGACAAACAAAATGTATGGTATTTTAAAAACCTGTTTAGAGGCTAAAAATTCCACCCATGCCGGGACACGAACCCGCGACCTCTGGCTAACCGTGCCAGCTCTGCCAACTGAGCTAATGGGCGACTCACCGGCGTCAGTGAAATTTCGAACCTCTTTACAATACTCTCTGTATTACGTGCAGAGAATGATATTTATTGAAATGTATGGTACTTAAGAATTATATTTATTTCGCGATTTAACATCACTATTTGCACCGGAAGTTGGCGAACTTGGTATCGAGAGAAAGACGGCATAATGCGGCGCGCCTTGCGTCCCTTTTACCTAGGGCAAGGTCAAGATGAAAGTTTTATCGCACTGTCGAGTAGCATCTCGCTTCATGCGGCGAAATAAAACAAGACGGCGCATTTCGATAACGGGATAAAACTTTTATCGACCCGCCGTGATCCCCTAGCTGGCATATTATATAAAACAGTCTTTACAAAAAATTTCTAACAAAAAAAGATTCTTTAAAATGCTGTTAAAATGGTCTGGCGGAGGCAAACCCTGCGCTTATTAAGATAAACGAATTAGGTAATTCATTTTAAAAATCAAAACCTCGCAACACAAATTTCTTGAATTTCAGAGTATTAAAAAAATACACTGACAAAAGCAGGTGAAATGAAACGTTATGTTGTGTGAGAGGGAAATAGTTTTACAATTGCTTCACTTAATCTTGTTAAATACTCGTCTATGTGTAAAATGGAGTTTACATAATATTCAGTCTGGCGTCAGTCAATTCCATCAGTCTAGTTAGACTGGCGGCAGACGAGATCGTCTATTCAGTGGACTGATGGACCAGAATGACGGATGTTCGAATATTTTGAAGCTTCATCAGTCTGGCATCAATCAGAGCTTGATCAAGGTCACGGACTGAAGTGACGCCAGATTGAACGTGTAAACTCCGTCTAAGGGCGAGACGCGCGGCGTGCGACGCAAAACTTCAACCAATTGCTTCATGCAATGGCAATCAGCCGTTCTCAACATATTCCGTAGAGTCTAGTCTTGACACGAGGTTGTAATTTGGGGCTCAACTACATTATCTTCTGCAGTGTGACATGTCCGTTTCAACCTACTGCGAACACACATATTTTGACACTTTGGAAACGTCAAAATGCATAATCTAATCTGTGGACAGTTCTGCCATACGAGGGTAGATTTGCAACTACGCACTCTTTTCTAGGAGCGAACTATCACTTTTCACTGGTAAAAAATTGACAGACCACTGGAATTCCAATGACGTTGGGACAGTGGCGCTCTATATTTGTGTGGTTTATCAAGGCAATGAAAGATCCTACTGACATCACACGTGAAAATCTTCATGTTTATTGCCTCTTGTATTTTCTTGAATCCACAAGTGGATATCCACTCTCGAACTATCGAAACAAACTTAGGACGTTGATGATCAACTGCCAAAACATAAATTGTATCTAAGTGATAAGTTCATACAATAGTCATACCCCACCGTCTACTTACAGATTCATAACTACTGACATTTACAAAGACTACTCTTGTTCGAAGTTAAAACGTACCGTTAGGGCTTGTGTCTTCTAGATCTTGTTTTGAAAAAATATGATTCCTTAAAACACTCCTCAAAGGCATTGTTGATGATCTGTGGTACAGTAGAAGTCTGTGGTGAAGTAAAGTAGTCACCACAGATTGTTTACACTGCCTCGCCTCGCGTTTTAGAGGAATCGTATTTTTATAAGAGCTTTTGACTTTTATCTCTATTATATAGAGGATTTGATAGAGCACTCAACAAATCAGTCGACACTACCCCTAGAGTAGTTACAAAACAGTCCACACAGCCCCTAAGAGCATGTCCAAACCAGTCCACACAGTCCTTAGACTATGTGCGAACCAGTCCACAGAGCCTTATCTGCGTACAAACCAGTCCACACAGACTATGTGCGAACCAGCCCACACAGCCCCATTCGAGTCCGAACCAGTCCACACAGACTATGTACGAACCAGTCTACACAGCCCCAATTGCGTGCAATCCAGTCCAAACAGACTATGTGCGAATCAATCCATACAGCCCCATGTGAGTACGAACTAGTCCACACATGCCTCAGAGTGTGAACTACAAACCAGTCCCCACCCCTAATTGCGTGCAAACAAGTCCACACAGTTTATGCGCGGACCAGTCCACAGAGCCCCCATCTGCGTACGAACCAGTCCACACGTCCCTCGCAGTGCGAACTACAGACCAGTCCACACAGCCTCTGGAGTGTGCCACCAGTCCGGCGGCGGCCGCTACTGGAAGTCGGCCAGCGACTGGCGCCAGGTGGCGTGGAACGGGATGCGCAGGAGTTTCAGCTTAGTGGTCGGCAGCTGAGCAGACAGCAGCCGCTGTAGCGTCGGCAGCGGGAGGATTTCCACCTGACGACATTTTCGCACGTGATTGGTTGAACTTGTGAGGTGTTGTTGGCTCCGCACGTATCTACTTGTCTTCTCTGTGCGCTAGCCCGACTGAGCTGTCAGGATGGTATAGGTGCTGGGCAAGTCTCGTCGTCGCCGTCAGGCTATACTAGTCCACTGATGGACATAGCCCTCCTCTAATGACCGCCATAAATTTTGTGCTATAATTGGGGGTAATGCCCATAATCCCCACGCTGGGCATGCGGGTTGGGGATCGCAGTTCGGTGGAATTGTACTGCAGGGGGCGCTGCTGGCCACCCCCCGGTTTGTGTCCCTTAGTCGCTTTTTACGACACCCGCGGGAAGAAATGGGTTGGTGCTATTCTCTAGGCCGACACCGCACAGCAGAAAGCAAGCAAGTCTACTCCATCTAAACTACAATGTCCCAGGCACTGTTCTAGTGTGAATGAAAGTGCCACTGGACGCTGTATTAATGTCTCATTTGATAAGGCAGCCAACATTTATAGTTTGCTTGAAGAGCACAGGCTAGGGAGAGAGTATGGCTTAAGCACCACATGGATTGGCAATTTCAATCGCTGAGGTGTCTGAACACCTCAGGTTTCCTCACGATTTTTTTACTTTACGGCAAGCGAGAGGAATTTATTAATTTATTAAATTGCCACTAAAACTTCACAAATATCTAACTTAGAACACAAAGTCATTGGTGCGTGCCCACACTCGGGGTCTGTCGCTTCCGAGCCCATTACTACCCACTGGCCTACCACCACTTAAGATTATCTGTGGTTGACTGGTAGAAAATGCTTATAGCATTAAGTCCGCCACATTGCCATTGTATTTTTTTACTTATGTGCAATAAACGTATTAATAATAATAATAATTATTATTTTTTTAAATCTTCAGTGGTTTTATGTGTTCTGTGGTAGAAAAGCAATGGCACTCCGGTCTGAGTTCGGCGCAGGTTCCACAGAGCTGTGTAGCGGCGGGCACTGACCTGCGGCGGGCCCGCCACGTGGTGGTGCTCGGCGGGCAGCCGGCAGCCGGGCACGGGCTTCAGCACCGGGATGCACTCGCCGATGTCCTTCTTTTTGCTGTCGCCGCCCTGCGTCGCACAAACAGGAAAAAACATTTTAAATTTAATTATACTTTATTTAAAAACCTATTTAGAGGCTAAAAATTTCACCCATGCCGGGATTCGAACCTGCAACCTCTGGCACGGATAGCCAGAGGTTGCAGGTTCGAATCCCGGCATGGGTGAAATTTTTAGCCTCTAAATAGGTTTTTAAATTTGTTCCTTAGCACGGGTTAGTGCATTAAAATAAAAATAGTATAATTATACTTTATTACACGCGAAAAATTTAACAGGTCATTACATAAGAAATAACATGTACAAAGGCGAGCTTATCTCTGAAAGAGATTTCTTCCAGCAAACCTTAAGAGAGCCGGAGAAGCAGTAAAAAGCGGGTCTATATACGTGTACAAAATATACTACATAAATATTGAATAACCTACCTAACTATGAAAGAAAGAAATAAATTACGTAAACTAAAAATAAATACATAAATATATAGCTCAATGTTATGACAGAGATAGATAATGCTCTTTCAACCGCTTCTTAAATGTACCAGCAGTGGGACTAGCGCATATCTTTTGTGGTTTTGAAATTGGTTTTATTCATATTTTAAAAACCTATTTAGAGGCCAAAAATTCCACCCATGCCGGGACTCGAACCGCGTGCCAGCGCTCTATCCAACTGGGCTAATGGGCGACTCACCGGCATCAGTAAAATTTCGAACCTCTTTACACTATTCTCTGTATTACGTACAGGCAGCGACATCTGGCTGAAGTAGATTGCATCACTTACAACCCCGACTACCTACTTTGCAGTTAGGTTTTACATCGGAATGATATCGCTGTACCCACATGATTATACTATTTTTATTTTTAATGCACTAACCCGTGCTAAGGACAATTTTAAAAACCTATTTAGAGGCCAAAAATTCATATTGTTACAGGCTAGGGTTCTAGATTTGGAGGTAAAACGCCAATGATAATTTCTTAGAATTTATTCACGCAGGGTCTGGTCTGCTTCACGACACGAAGTCCACACGTAGATCGCAGGACTAATCGAAATCCTATAGTATCGCTGAGATCGTAGGTTATCGCTCGTATCGCAGGTATGTTCGCTCGAAATTCTCTTCGCTAGTCTAAACTGAACTGGCTGCGTGCCGTGGCGGCCGCTATTTATATCCGCCGGCAAGAGTTCTCGAACATTCCCGTGCGTACCTACGCTCGGTGCTCGCGGCAACGACTCTAAAACAGTTTCATGTCATAGAGTTTTGAGCCTTACAGCAGTAGACAGACATACGAGTCATTATTTCTTGCGGCGTTACTAAAACGCAGCATGCGACGACTACTCGATAGGCTTCCAGAAGGCTCCATTCTAGATGCTTCGCGATAGGACCGCGACAATATTGAGAGTAATTCACATTCACTTGTTATTGTACCGTAAGTTATAGTATAACATAATTATTTGTCTTATAATTATTCAATAAAGAGTTCATACATTTAGTTATTTACAAACCGTGCCCCGCGGTGTTGCCGCGGTTTATCGATTTACCCACGGGAATAAGATATTTTTCCGCAGTAAAACGTAGCCTGTTAATCCAGGGTGTCAGCTAACTCCATACCAGATTTTACTAAAATCGCTCCAGCCGTTTAGACAAACTTCTCACAAAGGATATTGACCATTTTGTTTGAGCATCAGGCTAAACGTGAACAGAATATCAGTAAAAAGATAACTTAGATAATAATTCTTGTTTATTTTTAAACAAATAATTTTGCTTTCTTCGTTGTAACCATTGAACGTAAAAATAAAAAAAAATATTTTGCTGGATCGACATTCTTGTTGAGATGAAATAGGCCATTGGCCTCCATTTTTAAAAGTTTCAAGTTTTTTAGGTACGTACATGTTTTACAACTAAAAAAATGTGACTGACATAATCACAAAAAAAAAGTTTTTAAAATATGACAAAACAGTTTGTGACTATTGAGAGCTTTTTTTTTGTTGCCAGAAAAAAGTAATCGATTTCCGATTCGATTCTTGTCGTATTTCTTTTCATTTGCTCGTGAGGGGTTTGTGAGAAGCTTAAGATATTAATTGATACACTTTTGCCTATTTATTCATTCCACACAAAACATTGTTTACAAAACACACCTCACTGTTTACAAAACACACTAAAAAGAACAAAACATAAATCACGATATGAATTATTTCCCAATCGATAATAAATAAATAATTAGTACTGGCAACACCAAAGCCGAAAGTGGCAAAAAAGACAGGAAGAAAACTTATTAAATTGATTGTTTTTATCGTTTAAATGGTTACTCCGAAAATATAAAAAATATTCGTGTTTTTATTAATAATGACCATTTATTACTTTGTATCATTATGAACATGCTGTTCACGCATAGCCGAGAGTGGTCAATGTCCTTTATATAATATTAGTGTGGTGTGATGATGATTAATCTTCTTAGAATCTAACTTTACAGGTTAACGTCTAATGCGATAGATAAAGTAACCAAAAGCACATGAATTAAACCAAAAAGAAAAACTTAAATCACACTCTGCTTAATGACAAATTAGTACGTAAATCTATGTCAAATCATATCAAATTGTGACATAAATTAACCATGTGACATAAATTAACCATAAAGTAACCATGTATGAGCGTCATTAAGAAATACTATTGCCTTTTCGCGCTCGTGGCATAGCCGAGCCGTGTGATTGGAATCAATCACTTGAGTTAGCCAACAACAGGCGCGGTCAGGTGCAGGTTGGGTGACCGTCCCGTGTCTACCGCTAGTGGCATTTTTTCCGAGCGCTTCCGTGCTTCGCAAGGCACGTTAAGCCGTTGGTGCCGGCTGTCATGCAATGGCAGTCGTTAAGCCATGTCAGAGGCCTTATGGGCGGTTTGATAACTTCTGACAGTAAGGCCCGCCACTGCCCTACAATCCTCCACCAACCCGGACTTGGAACCCGCGGTGGAGTATGGCCCAACCTTCATGCGATGCAGGAAGAGACCCGTGGCCCAGCAGTGGGTACTGTAGCGCTGACTTTATTGAAACTCTTGATTAGCGATACTTTCTATTTTATTATCTTATTTATCACAAAACCTAGCCTATCTGAGAGTCTCAACACCACTGACACCTACCTAAACAAAACGTAACGATATTCTTTTAAATATTTCAAACTCTGCTAGACGGCTACGCCAGCCAACACTATAAACAAGTATCGTTACAGTACATACAAGGGGTGATATCGGTGTGTATTACCACAGAGCATTTACAACAAGTATTAAGTTTCCTTTCTATTGTTTGGCGTTTTGGGGTGCTAACTAGCGCCACAAATGGTATAAAAATCATAACTTGTATTATAATTAACAACCAAGGACTTCAATCAAAGATTTCACGCCGGGACTCGAATCCACAACCTCCCTTCTTCTTCTTCAGGCTTACAAGCCGTGACAGGGCGTTATGGCGCTCATTAGGAGAGGGCTATGTCTAGCAGTGGACTTTAGAACTTAGGCTATACTAACGATGAAGATGAAAGCTACCACGCGTCATAGCATAAACGTCCCCAATAAGTAGTTCCGGTGGTTTGTCGACGAGAAACCGGGGGTTAAGCGTACCTGGTCGCATTGGTCGATGAACAGCTCCGTCACTCGCAGGAGCTCGATGGTGACGCCCCACATCAGGTGTGTCAGAGTGTCCTTCAACCTCAGGACTCCGCTCAGCACCTGCGGTTAGGGGGGAAACTACGTTATTTTCACGAACGCCTGTGCAAAATACTTTTCATCCCATCTATTCAAATCAAAAAGGACGACTTCGTTCGCCTTTAAGTGCACTCAAAGGTGATGGATTAAGTCTTATAGAAAATATAAGAAATTTTTAGCGGGCACTAATGAGTTTTTAATCCTCCTTATAAGTGCACCACCATTATCTTTGCCGCGCACTTTTTGAATTTGGAACATCTCAGTGTTCAGCGCCAACGTAATCGAACGTAAATACTGTTTGACTAAATACTCGCTGGTACGACGACGGCCCATAGTCGCGTAGCCGCTTAAAATAAAAAAAATCATCACCCAATCATCATCATCAACCCATTATGTCCCCACCGAGAGACACGGGTCTCTTTCCTGCTCCCAGCTTAAAGAAAAAGCTGGGAATATATTTTTTTGGCGCCGGCGACATACTTTGTTCTACTCCCGTTGACTACTCTAGAATCCACTTCGCTCCGGCGGTGCCCTCGTCGTAAAATACTATTGCTCCCTTATGGTACAATCTACTATTACATCCCTTCTATTCGAAAAGTGTCACGTGATGTCTCCTTGTTCCTCTGTAAGTGGAAGCACAATAGCTTCTTCCAATAGGAACTTTTTAGCGGGCGGAAATGAGATTGTATTTAATTACATAACACCATCTCTTATTTATTTTCTCGAGTATCGTTATCATCGATATTCGGAAACATTACATTTACACACTGGCACATACATTGCTAAAAATAAAAAGATTTTGTTCGAAATAGCACAGAAACTGCGGCTTAATGAACGTTACATGGTAAACTAAGTGTCCATGTCAAAATCTAGATGATTTTGGAGAAATGGACAAAAAAAATTGTTTATTTTGTATGTGTTGATATGTAGCCTGTTGGCGTTCCTAAATAAATAACTAGCGACATCAATAAACTGTCCCAGGCCTGTAACCTACCTGTTTGTTGGTAGTCGCCGACTGAGATACATAAGTGGGTATGATGAGCAGCCGCTGGATATTCTTGCACTCGGCCAGCGCGTCATCGAAGCCCACCTGTCGACAATATACTATATTAGAAATAAACAAAACAAATAAGCGAAAGAGGTGGTTTGTTAAGATCCGTGTTTCCGGATCGGATCTTAACAAACCACCGGACCGTGTTTCCGAAAGTGGCAGTGTTTCCGGAGACCGCGGCGAACAGACAAGCTGCCCCGTGTGACATAAGGAGGTACGCTAGGTCCGACGTCATTCTTGGTTCATATAAACGGAGTTCCTCAATAGCGTAGTAGGTTCAATACTTAACCTTTTATGTTATCGTCGAAGAATGTTAGAAAGACTCGTTTTTTAGTCTTATTACGTACCCGATGAATTCAGTTGATGATTTGTTTCCTGTGAAATTTACCCTATTTAAAAAACCTATTTAGAGGCTAAAAATTTCACCCATGCCGGGATTCGAACCCGCAACCTCTGGCTATCCGTACCAGCGCTCTACCAATTGAGCCAATGGGCGACTCACGGCATCAGTGAAATTTCGAACCTCTTTACAATATTCTCTGTATTACGTACAGGCAGCGACATCTGACTTAAGCAAATTGCATTACTTACAGCCCCGACTACCTACTTTGCAGTTAGGTTTTAACATCGGAACGATATCACTGTACCCACATGATTACACTATTTTTATTTTTTAATGCACTAACCCGTGCTAAGCTTGATTTGCTTAAGTCAGATGTCGCTGCCTGTACGTAATACAGAGAATATTGTAAAGAGGTTCGAAATTTCACTGATGCCGTGAGTGGCCCATTGGCTCAATTGGTAGAGCGCTGGTACGGATAGCCAGAGGTTGCGGGTTCGAATCCCGGCATGGGTGAAATTTTTAGCCTCTAAATAGGTTTTTTAAATTTGTTCCTTAGCACGGGTTAGTGCATTAAAAAATAAAAATAGTGAAATTTACCCTAACCAAGTATATTTGAAAGCTGAAACCATTATTTCAGTCACATTTTTCGAAGTTGATTGGAACTGGTGCAAACGCAGCATCGTCGCTAGAGGTCACAGCACTGCAGTACATTCGGCGGCAGCCGCCGCAGCATAGTGGACATATTAGCTAGTGTAGATAGTGTATTATTTTTTATATAAGATCTGTATGTAGGTATATTCTATACGTTATGTATAAATTGAAGAATAGGTGCTGACTTTAAATCAGTGTTGCAGGCCCAGCCTGCAGCAAATGCTGAGTCAGCTACCTGTTTGTGGCTGCGGAGATACAATGCCCTTCTAAATTGTAAATGTTTGTTTTATATCGTATTCTTTGTTATATAATATTTTTCTTTGTTCTTTCTTTTCTTATTTGTCTGTATTATTTTAATATCGTTATGTGTGTTATGTGTATTGTATCTTTGTGGCTTCAAATAAATGTCTCTCTCTCTCTCTCTCTCTCTCTCTCTCATACAGTGTGGCGGGCAGTGTACTAGGTCCGCCGTCATTCTTGATTGACATGAACGGTGTACCACAGACGTTCTAGAACTGACACTGTTTACGGTTGACGAATATTACCAACACTCGTTAGCCACTTTTAGGTAAACATTTGATCTATTACTCTCTATTGTACTCTGTATCTTACCATGTTTCATAATACCTGCGCTGGTGTACAATAAAGAATATTCTTATTTTATCTTTTAATGAGTTTTTTTCTCTCGAGCTCGAGCTGGTGCAGCCGCGGCAGCGTCGATAGCGCTCGCAGCAGTACACTCGGCGGGAACCGCTGCAGCATAGTGAGCAGGCTAGCTAGTGTAGACCCAGTGTGGGGTGTTACAAGGTAGTATACTAGGACCGACACTGTTTACTGTCGCCGTAAGTTACCAAAACTCATTGTCTAGTCTAATCACGCGCCTTTAAGTATACATTCGACCTGTAAACATTTTCCACTCACCTTGACGTCGAAATTGACCAGCTCGAGCTGGTGCAGCCGCAGCCGCGTCGATAGAGCTCGCAGCAGTACACTCGGCGGCAACCGCTGCAGGCGCCGCAGCATAGTGCGCAGACTAGCTAGTGTAAACTTGAGTGTGGGGTGCCACAAGGTACTATACTAGGACCGACGTCATTTCCGATTCACATGAACGGTGTTCCACAGAGTAATGCTCTAGGACCGACACTGTTTACGCTCGACCAATATTACCAAGACTCGTAAGTCACTTTTAGGTAAATATTTGATCTACAACTCTCTATTGTACACTGTATATACACTGTTATAATATATGCGCTGGTGTACAATAAAGAATATTCATATCTTATCTTTTATTCGAGTACTTCTTTTTTACTAACCTTGACGTCGAAGTTGACCAGCTCGAGCTGGTGCAGCCGCGGCAGCGTGGCCAGAGCCCGCAGCAGCGCGGGCGCCGCGCACTCGGCGGTGCCGCGCTCGAGCCGCAGGCGCTGCAGCCGCGGCAGCGTGGCCAGCACGGCGCCGAAAGAGGCGCGGAACGTGCACTCGCCCAGCTCCAGAGACACCAGCTGCTTCAGCGAGCCCACGATCTCGCACGAGCAGCAGCCCAGCTCCTGCGGGGGGGAGGGAGGGGAGCGTGAGGCGGGGGATACGGCGGCGAGCTGAGCCGCCGAGGTTGGAAACACGGAATTATCCAGCGCGATGATAAAGTGTTGGTAAACTGAGAAGGACTTGGCCCCCGTGGTGGAGTATGGCCGAACCTTCTTGCGATGCAGGAGGAGACCCGTGCCCCAGCAGTGGGGGCATACAAGGGTTGATAACGAAACTGAGAAGTGCGGGAGGGTCAAAAGATTCGCTAATGGTGCTTGGCGTATGGAACAAGAGAACCAGAAAGCAATGTATCCGTACCAACCCGACTCTTTTTCTATATGTCTCACGTGCCTACCGCTCTCGAGTCGGACTCCGAGTTATTCGAAACAGTATAAAATTCTTAAGCCCTGCCTAAATCTTAAATCTGTCGTAACGAACTATGATGATGATAAAATGCATTTAAATAAAAAGATCATTACAAAATATTACAGTTCGAATGTGTAAGGAATTTAACATTAAGTCGGTCATAAACCCGTGTTGGACAGAACTCGGCAGAGCTCGGCGTGGGGTTTAACATACTTTTATAGAGGTGAGAGGCAAGTGCTGCAGCCGCGACAGAGTGGCCAACGGCTGCAGATCCCTCGTCAAGGACAGGCCGGCTATGCTCTTGAGCTTTAGCTCGTGCAGGTGCGTGAGCGCGGCCAGCGGCCTTCTTCTTCTTCAGCCTATATTAGTCCACTGCCGGACGAACATAGCCCTCCCCTACTGAGCGCCATAGCTCAAGGTTGTGTCATCATTGGGGGCGTGGGTCTAACGTACCTTTCTGGAGGTGAGAGACAAGTGGTGCAGTCGCGACAGAGCCGCCAGTGGCTGCAGGTCCGTCGTCAAGGACAGCCCAGCCATGCTCTTGAGCCGCAGCTTGTGCAGGTGCGTGAGAGCGGCCAGCGGCGTGAGGTCTCAGATCACACCGACTTAACATACCTTCATAGAGCTAAAGATAGATGCTGCACACGTGACAGAGACGCGAGTGCCTGCAGATTTTTTGAAACGACAGACCCGTCATATTCCACTCGCAGTTTGCAGTGAATACTGTCTTAACATACCTTAATAGAGGTGAGAGACAGATGCTGCAGCCGCGACAGAGCGGCGAGCGGCTGCAGGTCCCTGGTCAAGGACAGCCCCGCCATGCTCTTGAGCCTGAGCTCGTGCAGGTGCGTGAGAGCAGCCAGAGGCGCGGGGTCTTCTTCTTCTTCAGGCTATATTAGTCCACTGCTGGACATAGCCCTCCCCTAATGAGCGCCATAGCTCAAGGTTGCGTCATCATTGGGGGCGTGGGGTCTAACTTACCTTTATAGAGGTTAGAGACAAGTGTTGCAGCCGCGACAGAGCGGCGAGCGGCTGCAGGTCCCTGGTCAAGGACAGCCCCGCCATGCTCTTGAGCCTGAGCTCGTGCAGGTGCGTGAGCGCGGCCAGCGGCGCGGGGTCCAGGCGCGCGTCGCGCACGGCCAGCGCGGACAGCGCGCGCAGCGCGGGCAGCGCGCGGCACACCGCCTCCACGGCGGACGCCGGGCAGCGGCACAGCTCCAGCCTGCGCCCGGGACAAGCGCTTAGCGAGACACCAACAAAACAAGAGAGACACAGACAGACAGACAGACAGACAGACAGACAGACAGACAGACAGACAGACAGACAGACAGACAGACAGACAGACAGACAGACAGACAGACAGACAGACAGACAGACAGACAGACAGACAGACAGACAGACAGACAGACAGACAGACAGACAGACAGACAGACAGACAGACAGACAGACAGACAGACAGACAGACAGACAGACAGACAGGAAGGAAGGAAGGAAGGAAGGAAGGAAGGAAGGAAGGAAGGAAGGAAGGAAGGAAGGAAGGAAGGAAGGAAGGAAGGAAGGAAGGAAGGAAGGAAGGAAGGAAGGAAGGAAGGAAGGAAGGAAGGAAGGAAGGAAGGAAGGAAGGAAGGAAGGAAGGAAGAAACACGAGAAAAAGAAAAAGTGTTTTTGTTCAGCCGTATTTTAAATAAAATATACCGATCATGCCGTAATATTTTATCCGTAAGACGTATTTCATTGTATTTTTAATTAAATTTGTAATGACATGAACACGGAAACCAATCCAAAAATAAGAAAATGAAACCACCTTTATTTACTGGTTAGTAAAGTTAAATTTCAATCGAAGAAACTACTCACTACTCGATTAACGCGGTAGTAAAGTTATTCGATTGGATCTGTCAAACTCGCACTAAGCACTCTAGATCATGTCCAAAAAAAAGTCCAGGTCTTGGATGTTTACATGTTTGTGATGTCGTTGTTTCTGGTTCCCACGACACAGGGTATCCTAGTGTAGGGCCAGAAGCAATGTACGTGCTTGTATGTAAAATGTTAATGTAAAGTGACAAAACCTGACCCCTACCTACACTTAAGGTCGTTTTCTCCATTTGCTGCGCAAAACTGGATTTCATAATCCGGATCATGCTTGAACGAAGTTTAAAAAATAGATTTATGATCATCCGATTTCTCCTGTAACTTTTTGATCTGGTTTACGAAAAATATGGTTTATTTTGAAACGCCCCTGACAAAAATGTCGAGAATTCTGTGATATTTTCGGTTATTCTTTGTAATTTCAAAACCTTTTTCGGCAATTTTGAACTTTTTTTCTGGCGCGGTTTGTTTTGTGCGAAATAAATTTTGAACGGCCCTCATAAAAGATGATGTTAAAACGAAAAAGAGATCCAACATTCACCAATAGTGAAAACAATATTTGGTAAAGTAAAACCCACAGAACATAAAAAAAGAGTAGAAGTCGTAAGTGGGCGGTGCCCGCGTGCCTCACATTAGCAATGTATTGCCTATGCGTAGTCGGTGACAGTTTTGTTGACTTCAGTTGCCGTGCGCTTCTAGTAAAGAAAAAATGGTGAAAACTTTCTTAAAATGCCTTGTTATGCTGTGTTAGAGAGCAAAAATAAAAGTTCGGGACCAAAATATATCGATCATGCCGTAACATTTCATCTGTAACACGTATTTCATTGTATTTTTAATTAAATTTGTAATGACATGAACACGGAAACCAATCCGAAAATGAGAAAGTGAAACCACCTTTATGTACTGGTTAATAAAGTTAAATTTTCATCGAAGAAAGTGTACGTTCTCTAGAAATTTCTGTCAAAATTTGAATTCTACTTAATTACGGATGGGGGCACACATGATAAAAATCTATCGATAATTAATTGTCTATGACTTCATACGAGTCATACATACTTAACGGTACTTAGGTATTGTAAATTCCAATTCGTCTAAGTAGGTAAAATAATTATTGTTATTTTATACCTACTTCCTAAGTGCCTTTTCATATGCATCCGGTCGCCGGGCCGGGTAAAGTAGTAATGTATGAGCTCCGGTCGCCGGCTGGTCGTTGTGCATGTGAAAACTGTCATTGGAGCTCATGCATTACTTTTCATACAAGATATGACATGAGCACAGCTAGATCGCAATAAAGTTTTTCATCACCAGTTTATCAGGGACTGAAATATTTAAGAAACTATCAAAGTAATTTTAATCTTACAGTTTAAATATTCCAACCGATATTCTATCCGCAACCGAGAGGTTGCGGGTTCGAATCCCGGCATGGGTGAAATTTTTAGCCTCTAAATAGGTTTTTTAAATTTGTTCCTTACCACGGGTTAGTGCATTAAAAATAGTATAATCAAGTGAGTTTTCGTTTAGTTTTCCTAAGGAAACCGGATACGAAATTAAAAAGGAAGGCAGCGATAAGAAGGCAAAATTGGTTCTCAACGAAGATGAGCACAACATATTCAGAGCATTTTCATGAACACTTTATAATAACTAAAAAAGGCGGAAGGTGGCACTTATGTGATGATGCAATACCAGTATAGGGAAGAGCGAGTGACCATGCTCTTCCACTATAAAGGGAAATTTCCCGCCAGGCAGATCGTATACCTGGGGACGGCCGGTCCGACTATTGTTAGTCGGACGTTATATTTATGGTATGTCATTGAAACACTTTGATTGAGCGATGCAGGAATGTTGGAGTTTGTAGTGCGCGCGCAGAGTTGACATGTGCTCGCCACACCAGAAAAAATGTGCTTCACTTCCAGGTTAGACTTTTGCGTATAAATGAAATTATATTTGTACAATCATCAATTAGTAGGTATTAAGTATGAAACATGGCGTACAGATAGACAAAGATCTTAATTGAGTCGTAGAATAATATTTCCCGTGTTATAATTTCTAACGCCGGCGAAGCAGCGGGTTAAAGCTAGATAAGAGATAACATTTTAAAATATTATGAAATCTACCACATTGTTTTATTTTTGCATCTATCCACCCTATTAGTATCAATTCTTTATTTCACAAAAGATAATGTAAAAAAGATGCATTTTCTACCAGTCAACCCGCAGGCAAAAAAGAAATAGCTAAAAATACTTCTGAGTACCAGTATTCGTATTCGGCTGTTGTATTAAACTGTTTGTATAATTTGTCGATAGGTTCTCCCTATCGACAAACTAGAACTCGCATTGTCCCATCCCAAACTGAGAATGTACTTGTTTTTCAATTTTGAACTTTATGTCTTACTAGGTAAAAGTTCTTTTCAGTCCGACGAGGCGGTAGTTCCATCTAGTGTAGAGTAGCGTTATTACAAAATGTCAACCTTAATTTCATCATTGTCATTTGACTTTGATCATTGTTAACATTACAAAAAGGTGCATATTTTAATTGAAACTTTTATGAAGTACACCTTTTCGGCATTGACTTTATTTACCAATGGCAGGTTGGCATTCGTAGTGTGCGTTTGGTTTGTAAGTATCAGTTTGGTTACACTGGTTTTCGTACTAATGTGTCATGTCGCTACTTCTACTCTTTTTTTATGTTCTGTGGTAAAACCTTTGACGTCTTTTGGCAGCTGATATCTGACATTTGTCTGACTGTTAATCTGGTTTTAGAAGCTAATCGTCCAATATCGGCCGTTCAGAGACTTTAGTTTAAACTTTGGTTTACGATGTTGGAGAAATCCAATCTGTTATTGTAATCTCGATTAGGAGTCCAAAACTGGATTTAGCTTGCCGTAATCTAGATTTGGTTCTATGGAGAAAACGGCCCTTAAGCGGTACAGAAGTCAGTTTACGCAGTGCAGTTACCTCTCAAGTGTGTCGACGGCGGGCAGGTGTTTGGCGAAGGCCTCCCAGAAGGCGGTGTCATTCTGCGGGAGCAGCATCTTGCGGAGGTCCAGTCGCGCGGTGCCGTGCTTCTTCAGCGCCGAGCACAGACCGGCCCAGTCGCTCACCTGATGGAAGGGAGCCGCTTACAATGAACAAACCAACCCAAGTGATTTGTTATATTATATTTATCTAGCTGTACTCCGCGGTTTTACCCGCGGTTTATAGATTTTCCCATGGGAATAAGGTATTTTCCAGAAGTAAAACGTAGCCTATGTGTTAATTGCTTTAAGCAATAAGGCCGCCAATTGTACTATGTATATTTGCAATTGTTTTGTATTTGTTGTTTTTCCAGTGTACAATAAAGAATATTCTTATTTTATCTAATCCAGGGTGTCGGCTAAATCCATAACAAATTTTATTGAAATCGCTCCAGACGTTTAAGTTGTGAAGAAGTAACAAACATACACAATCACATACTTTCACCGTTATTATATAAGTGTGATTTGTTATTGTCTCTGTGATGAGAAATTTTTCCTCCTATTTAAATGTCAATTATTATTGCTTTAGGTCTAAGAATTGCATTATTTATTCAAAATTTTTGATTATTTTTCCAAACCTTTGTTAATTAAATAACTTATAAATAACAAACACCAGAGGAGCGGGGCGACCTGTAACACTGGCCTCGGTTTAGTACAGGGCTCCGACGAAATTTTATGATTTGATGTTTAATGCATAAATGGTTTTTTATTATATATTTCTGTCGCGGTCCTATCTCGAACCATCTTGAATGGAGGTGACTGATCCTGCGATTTGGAATCTTCGTGTGGACTTCGAGTTGTGAAGACCTGCAGACCAAAGCCTGCGTGAATAAGTTGTCATTGGCGTTTTACCTTCAAATCTAGAACCCTAGCCTGTAACATTATTATTTAATTGCGGATACATTTTATGCCTAAATACCGCCAGATCTAGCCAATCCGTTGTTGGATCATGTAGAATACTTCTTCTTCTTCTTCAGGCTATATTAGTCCACTGCTGGACATAGCCCTCTCCTAATGAGTGCCATAGCGCAAGGTTGTGCCATCATTAGGGGGTAGTGCCCATAATCCCCAGGCTGGGCATGCGGGTTGGGGATCGTAGTTTGGAATTGCACTGCAGGAGGCGCTGCTGCTCGGAGTTTCTCTGAAGGATAGGAATCGTAACGAATGCATCCGACAGAGAACCAAATTTATCGACGTAGCTCGGAGAATTAGCGAGCTGAAGTGGCAGTGGGCGGGCCATATCTCGCGAAGAACCGACAACCGTTGGAGTAAGCGTTTTCTTGAGTGGAGACCGCGACTCGTCAATCGTAGTGTAGGACGCTCTCCGACAAGGTGGGATGACGATCTGCTCATTAGGGGAGGGCTATGTCCAGCAGTGGACTACATAATATAGGCTGAAGAAGAAAAAGGCGCTGCTGCCCACCCCCCGGTTTGTTGAATACTTACATGCGAGTTTTTCATGCGCACATGCCGCCACAGCGCGGGCGTGTCCGTCAGCTCTCGCCACAGCTTGCAGACGCGCGCGCAGTGCGCCAGGTCACGCATGCCCAGGTATTGGAATATCTGCAAGCAAACAAGCAAGCAGGCAGGTGGTTACTCACAGCCGGACTTCCCTCGAGACTGGAGTGAAAGAACATCTCGTGATTTCTGTTGCTGTAATTTTTGTGAACGATAAAGAATTCTATGGAGATACAAAATAAAAAAGTGAGACAAGACATTTTTCCAAATTTTATAGCCCATTATTTCTATTGCGCCAAAAAAACGCAGTTGTGCTATTTGAGAATCTGTATCATTCGAAAGAGAAATAAATAGAAATATATGGAAGTCTTTCTCAGTATTACTATCAATAGAATTAGAACTCTTACACCAAAACATCTTCTAGAACTGTACACACCAGAAAATAAAATACATTAAAATGTTTACATACTTATCTAAGTCTTCATATACAATTGGCGGTCTTCTCGCTAAAGGCGATCTCTTTTAGACATGGATCGAACTCGTAGATGAGCGTTGGTAAGTGTATATATATGAAGAATATGTACATGGAAGCGCTCGTGGCCTAGCGGAACCGAGTGATTGGAATCAATCACTTCGGTTAAGCAACAACAGGCGCGGTCAGGTACTGGATGGGTGACCATCTCGTGACTACCGCCAGTGGCATTTTTTCCGAGCGCTTCCGTGCTTCGCAAGGCATGTACATAAACTGACTCACAAATATTTACAACTAGCTGACCCAGCGAACTTCGTACCGCCTAACAGTCGGTTCTTTAATTTTATTTTTCTCTCGGTAAGAACCATCCTCGTACTTCAAGGAATATTCTAAAAAAAGAATTAGCAAAGAATTACGATGAAGATTGACGAAACAAATATATATTGCGAATGTGAGTGGGAGGGCTGGTAAGGGTCGTCCCAGACATCGAGCAAATAGGGGGTGTATTAGCAAAGGGAAAGATAAAAAGTACCCGGAACCGGCGTGCGTGTATGCAACGACTTATGAACGTTGATGAAGCGAAGGTGATCTGTCAGGATCGTGGCAAGTGGCAGTCCCTTGTCTCTGCCTACCCCTCTGGGATACAGGCGTGAGGTTATGTATGTGTAATTAGCGAAATCGGTTCAGCTGCTTTCGAGATCCGCGCTTACCAACACATTCAGCGATTCATTGTTGTAAATGTTTTTACATTTAAATTCGCAATAAAATATGCTTTTTTTTTAATATTTTAATTTTTACAGGACCATTACATAATTTATGATTAATATTTTTAATGTTGCCGTGCCACCATTATATTATAAGTACTTTACAATAGAAATAGCGGGATACACCACTGACCTGTATAACGCAGCTGTAGTTCTGCTCTTTGCTCTTGCCGCAGAAGTCTGTGAAGTAGTCGGTGTCGTCGGCGCGGGCGCGGCCGCGGCGGCGGGGGGAGGCGGCGGCGGGGGGGGCCGCGCCGTTGGACAGCCGCGGCTTGGGCCGGGCCTCGCTGCGGGGCGGGGGGGAAGCGGTTAAACCCACACCCAGCTCGGTCTTACCCCCTCGTGACGTAACGATCTGTTAATCTACCGCCAACAGCTGTCACATGCATACGAAAAGTGACAGCTCCGCACGTGCTCACTGCTGATACATTTTGGCTTAGCTTAGCGGGCTGTTGGCAGTAGATTAAGAGACTGTTACCGTACGATAAATCGGGGGTTAGTCTCGCTGAATGGGAAGCGTCGCTTGGTGGAGCTGTGAGAGACTTGCTGTGAGAGTGGTCGTGAACATTACCTTGTCATTCAGTGTTAAATTAGTGCTAGTTGCACGTCGTTCAAAATATTACCTTGTCATTCCGTGTACAATTTAATTATAATTTACACTTCGCGTTATTGAAATGGTGCCTTTTGAAGAATCTGCTTTATTTATTTAACTTAAACGTATTTGAAAAACCAACGGAGTTATTTGTGAAAACACGATTTTGTAAGATATTCTTCAAATGAAGTTTTGAATAGTCTTATGTAAATGAATAGACAGATTTGAACTGCATTTGAGGAGTTTAAGGATTCGTATCATTCTAACTTGAAGCGGCAATTTGAAGCCTTAAAATGTCTACCGTCCATTCAATTTGAATAGGGTTAAAAATAGTGGGAAGTAGATTCTTCAAAAGTATATATTTTTTGTGACGCCGATTCAAGGTCGACAATCAAAAGTATAATTTCTAGTGCTACTTGTTTATGTATTTATACGCTTTTTATTGATAAAAAGTTTCATACAATTTCACTAAACACTACTCAGGTAAATAGGAGTAAACAATTTAATTTCGACTTAGAACGGTTAACACAATGAAACGCGTCAAAAAGGAGATTAAGTAAGGAATAAAACAACGGTTATAATGTTTGGTTAAGTATAGGTAGCTTCTGTTCCGTGGCATGGCTTAGTTGTGATGAATGCGATACGCCGTCCAGCCGTGGGATGTGAGACGGTCATCTGTAAAGAAAGACAAACCAATTCTGAACATCGCTGAACATTCGTTTCTTATATTCTTAATTTTTTTTAACGCAATTTTAAAAACCTATTTAGAGGCTAAAAATTCCACCCACGCCGGGACTCGAACCCGCGACCTCTCGCTAACCGTGTCAGCACTTAGCCAGAGGAAAAAAAGGAAAAGAAAATAAAGAAAGGATAAAGAAGGGAAGGAGTAAAAGGGAAGGAAAAAAAAGAAGAGAGTCAAAACCTATTTGGTTTAGTATTACTATATTAGGACCATTTTTAAATTATAATAATTTTATATCCTGCGACCCCGATTATCCGTGCCAGGATTTTATTCATTTATTAATTAATTTATTTAGGATACTAACAGTTTTTTACTTAAAGTCCAAAAATACATTACTACTTCTAAACCTTGAGATCCATAACTTAATCAAAAAAAATTGAGATGCCCATGAACAACAAAGGAAAAAGTTAAACTGTATCAGCACGGTTTACGAAACACTGACAATTATGTTTTAAATATTTTGTTTACGAAAGCAATTGATGAAAAGGACTCACTGCTGCGGCGTGGTGATGGATCGTGGCACCACGATGAAGCGCTTCCCGTTGAAGATGGCCAGCGACTGCGGCAGCGCGGGGCGCAGCGCCAGGGCTCGCGCGGCGGCCGGCGCCGGCGCCGGCACCGGCACCGGCGGCCGGCTCACAGACCACACGCGCTGCCCGCCCGCGTCGCTGCCGGACACCTGCGGGGTTGGAAGGGAAACTTGTCTAAGGTTCAAAGACCTGGTGTACTGTTAACGGGGTTAAAGAGAGACGTAAAGGAGTAATAAGCCGTTACAACTACGCACAATTCGAGCTCTCAATACAGCGACACTCCGCCCACTCAGCAGTAACACTGTCTGTCGTCAGGTAGCGTCAGCGTGCGGTCTGAACCCTGCGTTTTGGTGCAGACTCCGCGAGGCAAGGACGCGGAAAACTTACCGGCGACAAGCATCCAGCCTTCACGGAACCTGCTAAAATTAACAAACAGGCAGCACGTTGGATAGCGCAGCGTAACGCTTCGTAGTTGGGGTTTCATCATGTCATGACGAGAAGCAGAAGTCCCGCGCCAGGAAACTCGAGCCTACCATCGCGAGAAGCAAGCGACACGAGCGTGGAGACTCACCGCAGGAATCTAGGGCCTACCTTCAGAAGCGGCGCTGAGGGCCAGTCCCCCAGCCGCAAGCGACAGAGGCTCCAGCGGTGGCGAGCTGGAGACACGAGTGTGGCAACCTAAGGGAAGACACGAGCATGGAGTACGGGGGCATACCTTCATGGTGAGCAGCACGGGGCGGCGCGGCGCGGCGCAGCCCGACTTGTGCGTGAGCGGCGGCGGCTCCGGCACCGGCGAGCTGGACCTCTTGCAGTTCTGGCGGGGACAAGGTTTTGCTGCACTTCACTCAACTTAACAATGCCGACGAGGGTTGATTTCAATTCAAACGAAACTCCAAAGTTATTGAATCTAAGCTTGTATAACATTACATAGATTTAAGAAATATGGTTGTAAACCTGGTCGGACTCTTCCGATATAACAACAGCCGTAAGTAGATCCGGACTAAAAGTCTACAATGTGTTGTGCTTACGAAAGTTTTAGTTCAAAAAATATGGTTGTATTTTTTTTCTGTTTGTGCAATCTATCTAAGTTTTAGGCTGTTTAGTCCCAAATAGTTATGAGTGTGCTGATGGGGAAGGGAATTGAAACATTTCGAAAATATAAAATAATTTTCAGACATTCTGATATTTCACGATTGTAAAGAGTATTGTTGTAATATTGTTTCAACATTTTTAACACACTTTCAACGAATCCGTTCTAAGACGCCAAACGCAGACTGGGCTTTAGTCTCCGCTTACAGTCCCACATCTCCTGACCTAGGTATTACCATTTCGCCTCGAGAACAAGTCTCAGAAGAAGAAGAAGAACGGCGCGGGCGGCCGGTAGCTTGCACAGGCCGGGTGGCACAGACAGAGGCAAGCGGCGCAAGCCAGACTGGGCACGGCGCCATTTTTAACATAATTTCAACAAATGTACCGCGCTAAGATGACAAGCGCAGATCGGGCAATCTCCGCTTACAGTCCCACATCTCCTTCTGAGTGTAAGCTTGTGTTATTTATTGTGGGTTTTATCTACGAATTTTGGTTTATTTTAATCGATAAATCTTTGTTATCGATATTTGATGTCCGATATATTAATTTCGAGAATTTTTAGCTGGTAAAATCCTTGTCATGGCAACACTGGGTTAAGTTGGAGAGTGGGTGGGTAGATATTACCGTTTTGCCTAGAGAACAGGCCTCAACTTACAGAAGAACGGCGCGGGCGGCCGGTACCCGGCCCAGCCGGGTGGTACAGACAGAGGCAGGCGGCACAAGCCAGACTGGGCACGGCGTCATTTTTAACATACTTTCAATGAATCTACCGTGCTAAGATGACAAGCGCAGATTGGGCAATCTCCGCTCACAGTCCCACATCTTCTGACCTAGATATAACCGTTTCGCCTAGAGAAGAAGTCTCACTGTGGGGGAAAGATGATGGGACAAGAAGCCTGTGACTGACCTGCCTGATACTGCTGGTTCAAAGGTGCGGCGAACGGTCGAAGTCTCCATGGTGGTGTATCCACGATGACGCGAGGGTGGTAGTGCGATCGCGGTTTATTTGATGATGATGGTTTCAAGGAAACGCTGATTTTCGGTACTATCGCCTCGGGACGGAAGCCGGGTCGCGAGCTTGATCGCCGGCGCGATGGTTGACGACGCAATGGCCGAGTCACAGGTCGAAGGGTAGGGAAAGCGGGTAGGAGAAATATTTGGTGCGACAAATGAAGGTAGAAAATCGCTAGTCGCTACGGTTGCGTTCACAAAATATCCATCACTCACCTTACAGAAGAACGGCGCGGGCGGCCGGTAGCTTGCACAGGCGGGGTGATACAGGCAGAGGCAGGCGGCGCAAGCCAGACTGGGCACGGCGCCGCCGCCGCACGCGATCGAGCACGGCTGCTGCAGCTGCGGCGGCGACCGGGCGGCTAGCGGGGCGACGAGCGGAGCGGGCGGCGAGTCCGCTCCGCTCTGCGACGGGCCCGCGGCCGGCGCCTCGAAGCGCTGGGTGGGGCAATGCGGTGTAGTGGATAGGCTGTTTGACAGGTCTTTGAAAGCCAACTGACTACGCTTCACATCTCTACTCAGACTCCTAAAGGTTTGCTGGAAGATCGCCTTTGTTGGCTAACTGTTAAGGTACTATTATTTTACTTATACTATTCAGAAGTTATTAATTATTAATTAAGTTACAACTTTGGTAGTTAATCGAATCTGACGGTCTTGCTGGGTATAGGGACATAAGATTTCGCCCTATTTACGAATCTTAGGATGACGCTATACTATACTTAAGTTTTATATTTAAGAAAACAAATAAATTAATATGCGTAGCTGGTGGGAATAAGTTGACACGTCTAAAATTACAACTTTTCAAAGTGTCTGACTTAAAATAACGTCGTCATAACTACTTCAAATTGCATCAAAAGTAATTTCAACGCCAAAACATGTAACACATGTAATTATAAATTCCCGAAATATATCTATTTATAGAAATATACCTATAAAACGAGTATACGAGTAATTCGACGACCTCTGTGGCACAGCGGTAGCGCATCTGCCTACCATGCGAGGTCCCGGGATCGATCTTCGGCCGGGGACAAAAAACCACAGGTCTTGGATATTTACATGTTTGTTACATCGTTGTTTCTGGTTCCCACGATACAGGGTATCCTAGTGTGGGGCCGGAGGCAATGTATGTGACAGTATTTAAATGTTATTGTTGTTATTCGTCTTATCAACTTCTTACCGCCATCTACGATTTTGAATAAAGAAAAGAAAGAAGAACATTTATAATACATTATATTTTTTTAGAAATTAACATATATAAGAAAGAATAACAAAGTATGCCCTACGCACAGAGGGCGGCGACTGACCTGCGGAATCGGCGCGTGCGGCAGTGGCTCCGGCGGTCGGCTGCGAAGCGGCGGCGGCGGCGGAACCGGCCGGTCCGGGACCGGCGCAGGCCTGTCCGGGACCGGCGACGGCCTGTCCGCGGCCGGCACAGGCCTGTCCGCGGCCGGCGCCGGCCTGTCCGCGACCGGAGCCGGCGCGGGCCTGGCCGCGACCGCGACGCTGTACGCTCGCGGCGTGAGCGCGCGGCCGAAGCCCGAGGGGGGGCCCCGGCCGCTGAGACCCACGGAGGAGTTGGCGCGGATTCGTACAACACAGGTTTTCGATGACCACTTTTTGTCAACTCTTATCGAGACGAGCCCCTTAGGCAGACAGACCCAGGCCGAGAGTCAAATACACACTTCAATAGAATGATTCTAGCACGACGGATAAAATCCCTGAAGATATTATTAGGCTTGCCCGAAACGCGGCTCAAAAAATGTGTTAAGTACACTTTGTACCAAAAAGGTTACTATAATATAAAGGATTATTTAGATGACAATGATGTCTGCAATTAAAGCCATGAGTTTTATGTTTTATAATAATTTTATGAAAACTCTGTTAATTAAGGACTTTGAAAAGACTAAGTTTGGAGTTCTTTCGTCCATTTTTTCTCCAAAAATATCTATATTTTGAAAGGGACACCTAGATTGACTTGTAACGTTTATTAAGCCGCAGTATCTGCGCTACTTTGAATAAAACCTTCTCATTTCATTTCAAAACGGGTTGCATGAAAGGAGCCTCCCCGAATAACGTACTCACTGAGCCCGTCAATCCGCGGATTGACGGGCTCAGTGAGTACGTTATTCCCTAACGTCCCTATTCCCTAACGCTAATTGGCAAATCCTTTCACCACGACGGCTTGCCATCCAAGAAAGCACGACAGTAGCTGTTCTTTGCTTGTAGTTTGAAGTGTACCAAAGCACTACCAGTACAATGTCGTACCAATGGTATAATTCGAACGATTTAAATAGTCCTCTTTCGCGAACAAGATTAAATCATGCGAGGCGTCGAGTTAAGTCGCAACAATTGATTAGTGTCAATAAAACTTTTTTAACTTCAACATCGTCCAGTATGTCTTCTAAATTTGTTTTGCGTATTTAGTCCGAAAAAGCGAACGCAACCGTAAAAAACCTGTGTTGTACGATCGAGCCCAACTCTTATAAGTAAATTATCGATAGAATTCAAATTCATGTCATATCAAAAGAATAGGTAATGAAAGTGTGTTACTCAACCATATTAAACTCATTTTTTGCAGGCTTGTTACTCTCACTGAATATATGTTTTTTATTGGTATCACACGTCTCGTTGTTATTTCGAATAAATGACAAGGTAATGTTACAACTATAGGTCAATAAATAGGTAGGACCTCTAAAAATCCTTTCCACTCACATTTTTATGTACATTCCATTCCATTCATCATGGGTGTAAACAAAGATGTTTTTTAAACACTGTCAAAGAAAAAAAATTGTAATAGGTCACTCGAGTCTTGATTAAACGAACTAGAACGTGCAAACCGTGATAAGCCGTATTGCATGGCGTATTTTAATTATTCTATCAAGAAACTTTGGCCTTTAAATCTAAGTAAGGAGATGATACCAAGGTCGCAGACGTTAAAGTGGAGATGGGCGGGACACTTGGCTAGAAGGGAAGACGGCCGGTGGACCAGGCCAGTATCGGAGTGGTGGCCAAGGGAGGGAAGGAGGGAAGGTGGGCAGACCACCGACACGATGGTCAGACGACATCGTGAGGGTTGCGGGTCAGAGATGGATCAGATTAGCACAGGACCGTGAGGAATGGCGCAGTAAAAAGGAGGCCAATGCCCAGCAGTGGGTTGATGTGGGCTGATTATAGATAGTTTATAAAAGGAGATGATTTATTCATCGTCCAGTAGCACCTCCACTCACACTAGATGAGTGAAGGGAACCACTTGGACGCTGCAGTGTTATGCTCGAGCCCAGTTCGTTCAAATGTTTTAATCATTACTAAAACTGTTTTTATACGGATTCCACTCATTACATTTTTACAATTTTCCGACGTTTCGGCACTTTTTCAGGAGACCACGGCACCTGTAAAAGCGAGACCACGGCACCTGAAAAAGCGAGACCACGGCACCTGAAAGAGTGCCGAAACGTCGGAAAATGTAATAAGCGAGCGGAATACCTGTAAAAACAGTTTTAATTATGTCTAATGCTCGTGTTAACCTTAGAAAATACTATGTTTTAACCATTGTTTAAATCCAGTACAAATGTGTATGGAATGCAACATATTGCGCTTCGTGGAACAATCAATCAATAAATTCATGATTAAGATATGTAAAGGGCCTTAGGGAAATATCGAATTACATTGAAGATCGATGTAAGAATATTTACATTCAATTGATCACACTTGCTTCCATAAGTCCCTTCACATTTATAGACAGTAATTTTTTTATGTTTCTCTGATAAAAGATATTTTTGGCTGCAATATTGAAACTTCAATCAAGGGTCAAGGAATAATTGCGAGGAACGATCATAACTTTTCCTATGTTATTTTGAATTATTTATATAGGTTTTTCCAACTTTGCTTCGTCTCTATTACATATTTTATATTAAAACCGTTAAGCTGGTAGATCGAAAAAATAATTCCATACAATTGTAAAATAATCCAATGAGTACGTAGTACAGAAACATTCTAGCAAAATTGTGATAGTTCCTCGCAGTGAAAAGAGAAACAATCTTCAAAATCCTCATGATTGTCACGGCAAGTCCACACGTACAAACATGCACACCATGTATGGGGTACTTATCTATCTGTTTATCTATTCTGTCGTCCGTCCTGTATATCGTTCGTCTAACTGTCAGTCTGTCTCTCTGTGTCTGTCTATCTATCACTAGGCTCTAATGAAATAAAAATTTCCTACAAAACAAAAAGTTCTGTCAAGTTCTAAGGCAAACCATCTCCACTCTCGAATCTGTAGTCGAGAAGAGACTATTTGTTGAAAGTCAAGTTATAAGACAGGCTATCTTCACTCTCCGATTACGTGTTCATGTATTCCAGGAGAAGGTAGCAACTTCTCACTGATCATCTTTTCCCAATGAATCTTAATTTTCTTTCTTCTTCTTCAGGCTATATTAGTCCACTGCTGGACACAGTCCTCCCCTAATGAGCGCCATAGCGCAAGGTTGTGGCATTGGGGGGTAATGCTCATAATCCCCACGCTGGGCATGCGGGTTGGGGATCGCAGTTTGGTGGAATTGTACTGCAGGGGGCGCTGCTGCCCACCCCCCGGTTTGTGTCCCTTAGTCGCCTTTTACGACACCCGCTTTTTTTTTAATTTTCTTTATCTACTATAAATACTTAGGTATTACATAGGCAGCTATGCACAATTGCACGTGTGGACTAGAAAATCGCCCACTTCGAAGGCAGCCGGTCCTCCCGCGAGAGCCTTCCCTCAGGAATATCTCGAGCCCTGGCAGTGCGTACCTGGGTTTCTTCCAGCCCGTGCTGTTGTTGTTATCGGCGCCGGCGGGGGGCGCGGGGGCGGCGGGGGGAGCGGGCTTCTTCGCCGGCTGCTTGGGCGTCGTGGTGGCCGACGCGACGCCGAGGCGAGAGCCCGTCAGTTTCACCTGGGACGGAGGGGGAATGCGTTTATTGCGCTGAACTTGTTAACTGTAATTCTTTCCAACCGGTCGTGATCGGTTGCTCCGAATCATCATAGTTTATGGACTGAATAGATAGGTATACTGCTTGTAAATAATTGAAATCCATTAAATCAGCAGCCACTTTAACAAGGAGGAAGACACGGCTGCGCATTCTATATAATCAGTTAAAACTATTATCAGAAGTATTTTTGTTTCCACTCTGGCCAACAGCAGGTTAATGGCTTGGGTGATCGCCGCCTTCAACATATTGTCTCCACATCATCTTCGTGGTTCGTGGCAAGTGGTCGCAGGGTTATAGGCGTGGGTTTATGCAGCTTTATAAAACGGCATACGTACCATGACGGCGCGTGTCAAGCTATTTATGACGCTTCAATATGAAACTTTGACAATCAATGTATTTGAAAGTCAGGACTTTCCAGTACAAAGTACAAGTATTAAAAAGTGCAACTGCGGTTGATTAGAGACGCTCTCGCTGGTCACGGACATCAAAACAAACATCTCTTTACTACAGTCCCTATGCAGAGCGTGCATGGAGGCTGAAGAAATAGCCGCCGACGTGCTGTTAGAGTGAATGGGGGTGGCCAAACACCGGATGGGCCTCTTCGGGAACCCGGAGACACTAAAGTAGGCCTGAAGGGATATTCTCGTAACCTACTGGCGTGCCTGGGAGCTCGGCTGGCAGGAGTAGTTAGCTTTTTAGACAGCAAAATAGGCTCAATAGTAGACGAGTTGCGGAAACCCACATTGCCACCAATACCAAAGGTCGATGTTAACGCCTAGGAATTGCTTACAACGGACCATGAGTGCGCTGAAAGTGCCAATTAAAAAATATAAATGTGAACCACACAGATCTTGGAGAAAAGAACTGGCGTTTATATTATATTTATTTTAGAGATTATTGACCTAACAACTTTCTTATAATATACACCTTTATAAATATGTTATATACACATTGTTTCTATCTTAAATTGTTGCGCACCAGCTCGTAATATACACCGCGGGCACTGACTGAAAACCAGCGGTGAGGGCTCACACCCTCAGCACAACGCTGAGTTAAATGCCCTTTGTGGCAACATTAAAAAACACCACAGGATGTACGAGGGGCGGCTGATAAGTTCGCGACCTAAAGCACTTAATAAAACAAATATATACATTTATATTTTTTTTATTTTAAATAAATAAATAAATAAATAAATAAATAAATAAATAAATAAATAAATAAATAAATAAATAAATAAATAAATAAATAAATAAATAAATAAATAAATAAATAAATAAATAAATAAAATAATAAATAAATAAATAAATAAATAAATAAATAAATAAATAAATAAATAAATAAATAAATAAATAAATAAATAAATAAATAAATAAATAAATAAATAAATAAATAAATAAATAAATAAATAAATAAATAAATAAATAAATAAATAAATAAATAAATAAATAAATAAATAAATAAATAAATAAATAAATAAAATAATAAATAAATAAATAAATAAATAAATAAATAAATAAATAAATAAATAAATAAATAAATAAATAAATAAATAAATAAATAAATAAATAAATAAATAAATAAATAAATAAATAAATAAATAAATAAATAAATAAATAAATAAATAAATAAATAAATAAATAAATAAATAAATAAATAAATAAATAAATAAATAAATAAATAAATAAATAAATAAATAAATAAATAAATAAATAAATAAATAAATAAATAAATAAATAAATAAATAAATAAATAAATAAATAATTTTTTTTTTAATGTAGTCCCCCTCAAGTGAAATACACTTTTCAGATCTTGAATATAGTGCTTTTGTACCACCGAAATAATATTCTTTCGATTTCTCTTCAAAATGGTCTTCTAAGGCCGCCTTCATCTCATTGTCGTCTGAAAATCTTTGCCCCCGTTACTCCTTTTTTAAATTTGAAAATAGAAAAAAGTCTCTGGGGGCTAGGTCTGGACTGTAGGGTAGATGGTCAATTTCTGAGAATCCCGTAGCTTTTAGGTGTGAACGGGCGCGTCGTCTTGCAGAAACAGCAATACGCGCGCCAACTTGCCACGTCTCTCCTGTACTACTGCTTCACGTGTCTGACTCAGTAAATTATCGTAATATTGACCATTCATTGTAGTTCCCATAGGCAAGTAATCAATTAATAAAATTCCTTCGCAATCCCAGAAAATGGTAGCCATAATCTTCGTCGTCGTCGTCAGGCTATACTAGTCCACTGCTGGACATAGCCCTCTCCTAAAGAGCGCTACGTTGTGCTATCATAGGGTGTAATGCCCAAAATCCCCATGCTGGGCATGCAGGTTGGGGATCGCAGTTCGGTGGAATTGTACTGCAGGGGGCGCTGCTGCCCACCCCCCCGGTTTGTTCCCCGGTTCTTTCCTGTGATATGTTCCAATTTGTTCCAATGTCTTATTGGAACAAATTTCTCAAATATATTTCAATGTTGTGGGAATATGTACCTACTTATAAATGTATTTACCGAAACGTAGATTACTAATTTTAGATAAAATAAACCCGAAACCGGTGTGAGTGCATGAAACGACTAGTTAATGTTGATGAAGCGAAGGTGATCTGTCAGGATCGTGGCAAGTGGCAGTCGCTGGTCTCTGCCTACCCCTCTGGGATACAGGCGTGAGGATATGTTATGTTTTACTAATAAAAAAGGGTTAGTTTAATACATGTCAAATCAAATCACTAAACAGCATTCCTTTAAAAGCACCAATAGTTTAGGTCATCGTCATTCTATCCAAGTCCACTGCTGGACATAGCCCACCCCTAAAGAGCGCCACGTTGTGCCATCATAGGGGGTAATGCCCATATTCCCCACGCTGGGCATGCGGGTTGGGGATCGCAGTTCGGTGGAATTGTACTGCAGGGGGCGCTGCTGCCCACCCCCCGGTTTGTTCCCCGGTTCTTTCCTGTGATGTGTTCCAATTTGTTCCAATAAATGTCTTTCTCTCTTATTTCGTTTTCACTTAATCAAAAAGACCTGCTGCGGCTTAAATAGTCGCGATAATCCATTTGGGTGTTTTACCACTGCGTCCTATTTTACCTTGATCTTGAGCGGCGGCGAGCCGGGCGTAGCGGGCTCGGGGCTGGCGCCCTTGGGCGGCTTCGGCTTCGGCGCCCGCTTGCCCTCCACGGGCGCCGGCGTCGGCGCGCTCGTCACCGGCGACTCCACGCGCCGCGCCATCTTGGCGTCCCTGCGGGCAAAGGACTGGGTTATACAACACTATCGAACATTCCAGAATAGCATTCTATGCCTGTATAATTCACAGCTCTGTCTCTTTCTAACACATCCATGATTCTGAAAGGCTCCCTTGTGTTCCGTTAGATTCATAATTTTTTGACCTTTTGGCTTATCGTAGTGTGTTAGTGTCAAATACAGGCCTCTCCGTGCCCTTCAAAGGTGATTTTATGAGACATCCGTGCGCACAGAACTTCCGCGAGTATTTCTACATTTCATACTTCACGTTTCCCTTCCTACACTTGATTTCCCAATTCCATCCTAAATCCACCATCTTTATTCACATTGCCTCTACACATTTTCAGTACCTAATGCGTAATCTAGATTAACATCTAAATTATTCTAAACGGTTCCATTCAACCCTCGCTGCAATACTAACAGCCCTATCGCACTACCATTTGCTATCTAAAATAGATGCGATTGCTCGACGAGCGAGCCGCGTTTTGACACTCAGTAGCAAAATGGATTGACGAAGAAATACTACACGTGGCTTTGTTACTTCGAGGACGCAGAAAAGATAAGACACAAGTCAACGACTGTTGGTTTATTGGTTTATTGACTAACATAAGTGACATAGCCTTTTAAGGCCCAATGTCCTCAAGCGATCACAAATACATTATTGTAATTTTTAAGGTCGGGCCGTACGTGGTTAAGTGGCCGATAGATAGACGGATAAATAGTTATTTGTGTTGTTGCACTCTTGGCAAAGTTGCTTTTTAACCGCGTGTTCAATTTTGATGACCGAGCAAGCGAAGGATTCTAAAATTGAATCACGAGCGCAGCAATCCTGAACTTAGAATCCTGAGCATTAGCGAGGGAATCAAAAGAGCACGAGGTGAAAAATCTTTGCACTCGCGTGCAACACGTAACTTTTCATTCCACCTCAGCGAGGAAATGACTAAATGCAAAAAAAAAACGTTTAAAATCACAAGATAGGTACACTTTTATTTCAGTTTAGGTATTAATTACTACATTACGACAGGTAAGTATTACAGTTTCGGTCAATTCTGTTGGCGTCAAACTTCCTCGTCGCTAGAATCACTCATTTTAGTTTTTTCACTTGTTTTAAGTTTCTTGTTTTTATGAAAAAATGCCGCGTAAAGAACCGCGTACAAAGCAAATTGAAAAAAGAACACCATGAAGGTTCCGAGTCTGAGTTTTTAACAAATAAAAAAAAAGTTGTATGATATATTCGGCAAGGCTTCGTAAGGCACGTTAAGCTGTTGGTGTCGGCTATCATGTACTGGCAGTCGTTAAGCCATGTCAGTGACCTTGATAACTTCTGACAGTAAGGGCCGCCACTGACTTACAATCCTCTACCGACCAGGACTTGTCCCCCATGGTAGAGTATGGTATGGCCTTATCTTCCTGCGATGCAGGAAGACATCCATGCCCCAACAGTGGGGACATACAAGGGTTGATATCGAATAAAACATGGAACTCATGCATTGTACTGGCTTTAACTATAGACACCATTGTCATCCAGTGTTCGAAATCATCAAGATAATTACGCTGCTTGATAATTATCGTAAGTGTAAGAAATTAATTTGCTATATTGTTTCATAACAAATGCACGATAATTTGGCAAATTCCAACAAAATCAAATAAATTTTAGGATTTTTATTTAAAATCAAACACAATTTAACATTAATTAAAGTAAAAAGTGTCCATCAGATTCGACATTCAAAATATACATTAAATTGGATTGACCAAAGATGCCAAAGGAATATCTCCATCCGATGATGATTCTATTTCCATTGGCTGTGTTGCTACTGTAGCTGCAGTAGAACTTATTTGTTGACCTAATCCTAATAGCTAACTAAGATCTTGCTGCTTGGTTTTGTTTGTTTTGCATAAACGAAATTTTTGCTATTTAAAAACCTATTTTTGCTATTGTCAATTGATAATAATCAAGCTATTTTTATCAAGATAATTATCACGGATAATTATCCTTTCGAACCCTGTTGTCATCTAAATACATCTTTATGTTATAGTAGCCCTTTTGGCACTAACTAGTGGCGGCTAACTTTAATAACACTCACCTTATGATCTCTTTCTCAGGGTCATCCACGCCCAGGGGTTCCTTGAAGAAAGAGAAGTTCTCCAGAGTGAGGCCCGTCCCCGATAGGTGCTCCGCTACCTGCCGCGAACAAAAATTGCTCTGTTAACTCCTGTGTACTTTGGACTGTGTATTGGGATATAACTCGATATCTGAAGAGCGGGAAGTGGACGCAAAATATAAAAAAAATCTGAAATAAAATACCCAAGAACTTCTGAGCATTAACTACTAAGCAAAAGGAACCAAGCTATATACTTCGCAAAGAGTTGCATTCATGATTTTGGGTCCCACCTGCTTAGTATAGCAGTCGGGTTGGTGGTTAATTTTTAATCCAGTTTTTATTCTTGTGTTTCTATTGATTTAATATATGTTATGTTAATTAATGCTCATTTGTAAGGCATTAAGGCACACAACTGCATTACAATCCTCCACCAAACCGGACTTCTTGGAGTATGGCCTACCCTCCCTGCGAAGCAGGAAGAGACCCGTGCCCCGGCAGTGGGGGCTTACAAGGGTTGATATCGAAGCTGATTTTATGTATCCTTTACATATTTATATTTGATTTTGATTTTCTTGTTACATTTAAGCAGATTTCATAACACATGCTCAAAAACGACCAATCAATTGAGATATTATCTATCAAAATCTCACCACCCATTAAGGAGTTAAAGGGACCATAGAATCGGACATACTTACACACACACACGCACACACATACACGAATATATTGACCCGGTTAATATACAACTACGTATGAGTAATACATATTTACATATTAAACGGATCAATATATCCAATGCTTTTGGGGCTTGGAGGTGAGCAATGGTCCTCCTCTTAGGCCCCAAAAGCATTGGATATAAAATTGGTATAAAAACGTGCGGCAGCCTCTCACCTCCCTAGTGGAGCGCAGCTTCTTCCCGCCAGGCGTGTAGTAGTATATGTCGGCGTTGCGGCGCGAGTGCGCGTCCAAGGCCGCCCGGTGCACCAGCTCGCGCCGCCAGCCGCGCTCCAGCGGGACGCGGAGGAGTGGCGAGGACATCTCAGTGGTGGTCGGGCGGCGCCCCCCGCGATACGCCGGCGAGGACGCCGCCGATGACGCCACCTGGGGGGCGTGTGAAGGTTCTTTAAGAGTCTTTTGCAACTGTTTTGTCTGTACAGTCTGGACGCATGGCGGTTCTTCTGTAAATGTTTTGTCGGTAAAGTCTGGACACCGCCGATGACGCCACCTAGAGGGGTATGAAGGTTCTTTAAAAGTCTTTTGTAACTGTTTGGTCTGTACAGTCTGGACGCATGGCGGTTCTTTAAGAGTGTTTTGGAACTGTTTTGTCGGTAAAGTCTGGACGCCACCGATGACGCCACCTAGAGGGGTATGAAGGTTCTTTAAGAGTCTTTTGCAACTGTTTTGTCTGTACAGTCTGGACGCATGGCGGTTCTTTAAGAGTGTTTTGAATCTGTTTTGTCTGTACAGTCTGGACGCCGCCAATGACGCCACCTAGAGGGGTATGAAGGTTCTTTAAGAGTCTTTTGCAACTGTTTTGTCTGTACAGTCTGGACGCATGGCGGTTCTTTAAGAGTGTTTTGGAACTGTTTTGTCGGTACAGTCTGGACGCCGCCGATGACGCCACCTAGAGGGGTACGAAGGTTCTTTAAGAGTCTTTTGCAACTGTTTTGTCTGTACAGTCTGGACGCATGGCGGTTCTTTAAGAGTGTTTTGGAACTGTTTTGTCGGTACAGTCTGGCCGCCGCCGATGACGGCACATAGAGGGGTATGAAGGTTCGTTAAGAGTCTTATGCAACTGTTTTGTCTGTACAGTCTGGACGCCGCCGATGACGCCACCTAGAGGGGTATGAAGGTTCTTTAAGTCTTTTGTAACTGTTTTCTCTGTACGGTCTGGACGCCGCCGATGACGCTACCTAGAGGGGTATGAAGGTTCTTTAAGAGTCTTTTGCAACTGTTTTGTCTGTACAATCTGGACGCCGCGGATGACGCAACCGGGGGGTTGTTTGGCGGTTCTTTAGGTGTTTTGCAACTCTTGTCTCTGTACAGTCTGTTAGCTTTTAGAATATACCTCGGCTACTATCGGATAGAATCGGATATATAATCGCGATTAGACCCGTTTAATATACTTCTAACTAATATGACACTTAATTAAATAAACTTAATAAGAAAACTTTTATACAGAGCAGGAAGTAGTATTACGCTCGTGTGCTTCCGGTGAAAGCCGAAGCCTAGTCTAGAGCCCGAGGTATATTGTAAAAGCTAACAGACTAATTGTTTTCTGGTGTGTACAATAAATAATTTTATCTTATTGTTTATTGGAAAACCAACAGCTTCTACACGAGGCATTTTTACAAAGAATAACATGAATTAGATTTAAAGCCAATAACAGGTTTTCACTGACAATCAGAAGAACATTTGGATTTACATAACAGAATTATCTTAATGTAGTTAACATATTCATAATTTTACGTGCTTTAATACTCTTATCTCCCTCAAGAGGCAATTCCTTAAAGGTTATTCTCAGTTGGTAGCATGATCAATCCTCAAAACATATTGGCAAAGTTTCATTGCGATTAAACATGTCATATGTAAATAAAAACCATATGTTTGTAAGGAAATTGCTTCCCGAAGAGAGGACTTAATGGGCTTGTTTTAGCGGGCTTACAGCGCATCTACATCACACACGCTAACGGCGAAGGAAAACATCGTGAGGAAACCCGGGGCTTAGTTAGCTCCGCACGTATTGACTAGTCTTTCCTGTGGGCTAGGCCAACTAAGTTGTCAGGATGGTATAAGTGCTGGGCAAGCCTACACCATCTATAAAAACCATGTCCCAGGCACCACAGCATCCGAGTGGTCCCTTCCCCATCTAGTGTGAGTGAAGATGCCACTGAACGTTGTATAAATCATCTCGTTACTTAGATGCAGAGGCAGCGCATCTGGCATGTTTGCGGATGCACAGGTAGATTTTATGCTGCAGGCTCCACGTCAGAACTAATCCTGACTATACACTGAAAAAATGTGGTATCTCAGGATACAGGAACACACTTATTACACATACATCTTAATTAGTATCAAACACAACTGACCGGAACTATGACAGGCAGCGCAAAAATAGTCGGAACTCCAGGCTGCGTCCAATAGCAAGAAAAATACAGTGTTAAAATCCCGTACAGTGCAAGGTTAGTCTCCATTAGTAAGCCATTCGTGTTACATACTCGATCGTATACCACACTTGACAAGAGTCAGCAGTGAGAGCGGTGGTAGTTGAGCGTTAGATTAGAACGTCGGCTTCTCAATCAGGAGGTCGTTAGTTCGAATCTCGGCATGTAGGTACCATTGACTTTGTTTTCTAAGTTATGTACATATGTGAAGTTATAGTAGCAATACCACACGCTAACGGTGGAGGAAAACATCGTGAGCAAACCCGGAGTGCTTAGTGCGAGTTTTTTAACAACTCGATCGCGTTAACGTAAACTCATATTTCTATGGCATCGGGGAAGCGCCACCTAGCGAAAAGTATGGAAATTAAAATTGCTGAGTGCGAGTTGTAATGGTTTACGTTGAGAAGTGAACACGTTTACCAGCCAAAACACGAATAAACGCGAGTGCGAGTTGTACTGTGACAGCGTTTTGCCAGTTCGAACGGTTAACTTACTCATACTCACTACTCAATGCTCGATTAACGCGGTAGTAAAGTTATTCGATTGGATCTGTCAAACTCGCACTAAGCACTCTGGTGTCTGAAGTATTACCATAGCTCAGCGCTTGCTAAATACAATAAATAGCTCAACTATGAGGCTAGGCTATTGTATAGTGCAAAATGTTGTAAGCCTTTTAATGTATTAAATTTTCTAATGTGTACAATAAAGAGTTCTAATCTTAGATCCAAAATCCATAAGTTGAAGGTAGAGCAACGTATTTTAAAATTAATAGTCACTCTTTTATAAGAATAGACATGTGTATTCTGCCCATCCTAACCTACGGCGCTCAAACCTGGTCTTTGACTGGGCAGCAGAAGTCCAAACTCAAGATTTGTCAACGTGCAATGGAGCGCAGCATACTTGGTGTTAAGTTGATAGATCGTGTCCGAAACACCACGCTGCGCTCTAAGACAGGAATACGCGATGTTGGTGTGGCGACCGCTCAACTTAAGTGGAGCTGGGCTGGTCACGTTTGCCGGATGGATCCGAACCGGTGGGCGAAAATCGCCACCGAGTGGATTGGTCACAGGTGGCGCTAGATAGAACGGAATGGAGAAAGAGGGGAGGAGGCCTTTGCCCAGCAGTGGGACACAAAACAGGGTAACTAAAAAAAAAGTCACTCTTTTAATACTCTTTAAAACTGGTCTCTTTTTTAACTTGCCGTTTTCTTACATGTCCGCTGTTTCAAACTTGTCTCTTTCCTAACCTGACTCCTTCCTAATTCGTTTCAAGAAAAACTTCCGGAGGGCCAAGAAGGCTGGCGGCATTGCCTCGCTGTATGGCGAGGCTTAACCTTATAAAAGTATATAATAAATACTATTTTTGCCACACGGTCAAACATCCTATTCTCATAGTGCTTTTGCATTTAGTTACATTACAGTATTGTTGTATTTGTGATCTAGTATTTTACTTGCGATTTGCTGTGTAATGCTTTGCAAATGTTTGTGTGTCTCGTGTAAATAAATTATTTATCTATCTAGCTATCATCGCCCTTGCAAATAGTTTACGGTAGGGACGTCTACTCACGTCAGTGGACGATAGTATGCCGTCACCCTCAGAACGCGATGACATTGCTGAAGAAGGCCGGGAGTTGTCTGCAAAAAGAATTATGGCTTAGTCATCTTTAGCTTCATTGAAATAAAGCTAAACCTAAAAACCTTCTAAATTAATTCCAATAAGTTTACCATCAATGATTTTAAAAACCTATTTGGAGGCTAAAAATTCCACCTATGCCGGGACTCGAAGCCGCGACCTCTAAACGTGCCAGCGCTCTCCCAACTGAGCCAATGGGCGACCACCGACATTAGTGAAATTTCGAACCTCTTTACAATAGTCTCTACGTATTAATGATTTTTCATACACATAGAGAGCAAAGTTAAACATTGTGTGGAAACAAAAAACCGGGCAAGTGCCCGTCAGGCCATGCGCACTACGGTTCCGTAGTTGCCCCTCAAAGTAAGCGAACTATTAAACTGCATTTAAGGAGTGTTTTAAGGATCATGTTTTCATAAATAGTACCTACCTACTCTCTTTATCTATCAGTTCTATCAGGAAGAGAAGGAAGCGGTGGTTTCCCATCACTCGGTTCGACTAGGCCACGAGCGCTTCTATATGCAAAAAACAATATGAACAGCCAAGATGGCCGTAACTAGTTTACCTGTACCAGTGTCTTGCCGCAGCCGCTTGCTGACCCTTCCCGTGGCAGTGGGTGTGGCTACAACATTGCGCACTGGTGTGAACGACTCGCTCACTGCGGACACCTCGGCTTTGATGCGCTCTGTCATGAAAAAGGAACACGTTAGTTTTAGCAATCTCATCAGTCTGTACTCGTCCATGCAAGTCGCGGGTTTACTCACGATGTGCCCCTTTACAATAAGCGGTTTTGCTAGATTCTTCTACAGGCTATATTATGTAGTCCACTGCTGGACACAACCCTCCCCTAGTGCGCGACATAGCGTCCTGTCTTCAGCTTGCCGCATCCAGCATCTGCCGGCAGTTGCTAGCTTGCTACTACATAACTTGGAAAATGTACGTAAATTTTAAAATAAAGTCCTTATTAATTAACCTTAATTTTACTGTAATCGCACCGAACGATCAATGAGTTACTAAATGGGTGCCCACTGTCTTACAATCCTCCACCAACCCAAACTAGGCCCCCATGGTGGAGTATAACCTAACTTTCCTGCGATGCAGGAAGAGAACTGTGCCCGGGCATTTGGCACATTTGTATGTGATCCCTTGTGGGTTAATATCGATAGAACTGATGGCCGTTGGGGCGAAAAAGTTCTCTCCGGACGACGCAGCGTGGGTAGATCCTCCACCAGATGGTCTGACGACCTGGTTACGGTGGTGAGGAGTCGCTGGATGCGGCACAAGACCGTGAAGCTTGGAAAACCATGAGGGAGGTCTGCAGGAGGCGTCGAATTACTGATGATAATATAGATTAGATTAGAACCATTTATTGTACACACCAGAAAATAAAAGTGTGGCCTAGCAGTGGGGACATACGAGGGTTGATATCGTGTGTGATACAAAGGAAATTAGAGAAACCATACGCTTACCCACAACCCGGTTATATTCGGCTGTAGAGTCGTCCAAGTTGCCCAGGTTGAAGCCCCGGAAATCTTCATTGCTGTTATCATCGCTGAAAGCCTCGGAGGCTCTGCGCTTGATGGGGCGTTCAACAAGCTCTTCCGCCTCCTCTGTGACACAAAAACATTTACAATGTTAGACAAATCGTGCACGTAGTATGCTTCTGGGCGCACACTGGAGTTTTTTTGCCCATTTTTCTTCAGAATGATCGGGATTTTGAAATGGACACATAGTTTCACTAGTAACATTCATTAAAGGATGACTCACGCTAGACCGTGTCGGGTCCGAGCCGAGTGTGACCGAGACGGGCCTCAACCGCGCAATCACCGTTGCACCAATGCAGAATATTCGTCCAAGCAAAATCAGTGTTGTAACTAGTCTACAATCGCGTTGAATTTTGACCCTTTGTTCCCGATGTCCCCCACTATTTGTCCACCACTGGCGGTCATCGAGAAAAAAAAGTTGCAATGTGCACCTGTGGGGGCCAACCCTACCAAAATCCTCACGTTGACCACCACTGGTGGACATTGGGAACAACTTAGTTGCTTTGTCCTCCAGTGGTGGATATCGAAACTGAACATGTCTCATTGTCCCTCACTGCCTAATTATACATGTTTGTATAACTAAAGCATTTTCTTTATATAATGTGTGTAAATATTGACTATTTACTAAAATACAAAAACAATGTATTTTTCTATTCAAATCAAATATATAGTATTCATTATGTTATATATAACACAATACTGACCTAAACATACAACTTATTGAGCACTGTATAGGCGCCATTACTTTTCTTCTCTATATAAACACTTTTATATATGAGTAAAACTTTAAATCTATAACCAACAATATCTATGAGAAAAACGAAACAATAAAAAGACCTGTTGCCAACTCAACTGTATCCTGGAAAGAAGAGTTGGAATTTACAATCTGCCAAGATTCAGACAAACCTCATACATCTAATCAACATTCACAAGTTGCTGCTTGAATGCACTATGTTCATCAAGGACTTGCTAGGTAATCGCAGCACAATCACAAGCTATTAAGTTTATACACAATTGGACTTTTAATAATTCATTCAATAGTTGAATGCTAGTTAAATTATTTGTGCAAACAAAAAATTTGCAATCAGTGCAAGTTAGATAAACAAGAACTGTTTAAAAATTGCTTCAATCTTTTGTTAGCGCTCTACCATTTAGAATCACTAACTTTTAACTACTATGTTGCAATACTGCAATGAATCTTGTTACAGCTGTGAAATGAAAATTGTGTTATAAATTATTTTGAAAAGAGTTAAAAATGCTATATTTTTTATAATAGCTGTAACAGATTGAAAAGGCTACTCTCAAATACTGTAAAGTAAAGCATAGATGTTGGACTTTAACTCAGTCATTTAAGACATGCACACATCAACATTCAGATTTATTTAATTAATTTTAACAGTCACACAAGTGGTCAAACATATTTTTCTGGGAAATCGTATTTTTTTTTCTTAGTACACTAAGAAGCAAATGTGATTTAATCAACATAGCAAAAAACACTGATCACCGTGAGGAGCTCGCTGATCATTGCACATGGTGCACCAGACGTACAGGACTCAGTAGATAGGCTCATAAATAGGTTTTTAGATAGGCTCTTTTCATACAGCTGCCATTCAAGTTGTAATTTGAAAGTTGTACTCAACAAAGCACCTATCAGCTCTAGCACTGCCAAAAGCTCTCCCCCATGTTTTTGTCCAACCAACAGTGGTTTGGCAACACATTTTTAATCTTTGTTTAGTGGTAATACCAGATATTTCTGCACTCAGCCTCAAAGTTAATAAAAATTTCTGCATAACACAATCACTTGTTCCGGTCCCAAACTAGGATACCCTGTGCTATGGTAACCAGGTGAGGACATCACAAACATGGAAAGACACCCAGACTGAGGCCATTTGTACTAATCTAGTATGGCGGCGTCAAGTGGGAATCGAACCCACAACCTCTGTTCTAGTAGTCAAGTGTGTTATCCACCAGACCATAATTGGGTTGAACATTGTACATAATAAGGATGGAAGAACTACTCCAGCGGGCTGATCTCTTTTCAGAATGGCAGCAGAGGTTTTAAATTAAATGAGTAGCTTGGTTTCAGTAGCTTCATTGGTTTAGCTGTAGAATAGTTGACTATGAAAAGCTGGGTTCAGTATTTCCTTGGGCGAGCATGTGGGTTTTCCCCTTGGGCGAGCATAGTTTTAATGGTAACAGTTTGGGGTATTGTAATTTAGGAGCAGAACAAGTAATCATGGATGTTATGTTATTATTTCCCTGATCCATCGTTTTCCTAGTCTCATATTTAATAATCCCAGTTTATTGTCTCTGATGCATGACCAACATCTGACATAGAGCCAATTGGTTAATCCCATGGTTATATTCTTTTTTTAATGCACTAACCCGTGCTAAGGACAATTTTAAAAACCTATTTAGAGGCCAAAAATTCCACCCATGCCGGGACTCAAACCCGCGACGTCTGGCTAAGCGTGCCAGCGCTCTCACAACTGAGCGAATGGGCGACTTCCCGACATAAGTGAAATGTTTACAATCAATCTTTAAAATCTTTACAATACCCTCTGTATTGAAGAGGTTCGAAACTTATTTTTTTTTAAATAATCCCATGGTGTGAATGTGCTTGTTCAGGGAGTAGTATCCTGATTGAACAGCTTGCTTTACACAGATCATCTCTTCTCGAGATTAAAGGTACTTTCCTTGGGGGTCTATGAACTGTGAAGAAAGCTATAAGTTGTTAAGCCTGTACTCAGTTTTTAGCAAACAAAATTGTATGCTGCAAAAAAGGGTAATGACATGACACATATCAGTATGCACTATTTGCTGCCTCTCACGAAAAACACTGTTTTATGTTGTATTGTTCTAGAGTACCTGCTATAGCATAGCAATAACTGTTTGACTGTATCTCAACCAGAAAAATATCAGAAACATTTGCTAAATAGGCTCATCAAAGTCAATCACTACCAATATATGGTTGACAAGCTACCCTAGATTAACACATTAGCTATTCACTTATTTTTCTCGCCTGATTGAAATATCTGGCCATTTTGCTGTTTTATCGAGACACAAGTCAATTTAGCTACTAACTCTCTCTTTCCAAATTACAAATGAAGCATAATTTAACTTCAAAGATTAACTGCGTTCAATGACTAGCACACCATTGTCATTGCAATGCAATTCCAGGTACAGTTCAAGGCATTATCTTTAAAGGGTCACCCACCCGAGGCTTACTCGCATTACACCTCGCTTAGCCCGAGAAGCCTCCAAATTCTATGAAATAGTCGTTTCTCACTTTTGATGCATTTTGACACACTATGCTAGTGTGCATAAAACAAGTAAAAGGCATACAAATTGTGTAACAGATGCCAACATGACAAGTTAGTGATTTTAGGTTCTGCACTAATGAATGGAGCTCTACCATCACCACAAATGATATATAAACGTAGTAAATTACCTTCTAATGAAATTGATTGACTAATATGTTTTAAAACTTAAGTTGTAACACTATTTATGACAATATAAAACTAGTTAGAGGTTATGTGATGCTAACTTACCTTTTATTTCAGATGTTGGTACTTCAGGCTGTTCTGGTGGTGGCTGGCTGGCGGGCTCCAAGCTGGGTCCTGGATCACCCGCGGCGCTCGCGACCGCAGTCCCATCACCATTCAATGCACTATCTTCAATTTTGACTGACACCTCCATGGGTTCAGACATCGTCAAAAAACAGGATTTCTAGCACAACTTCGCCGTCAGGGAATTAGAGTACACATAACACGTAACAACCCTCCAACAAGCCCTAGCAACAATATTTATAAGCGATTATGCGCGTCACAGTGGAGATTTCCCGCTATATGCGACGAGAAAAAAACTTGAAGTATTTAGTTCACGGGACATTAGCAAAACTTTCAGGTTACGTCCTTGTGTGGATAATTAAGATATGCCACCAGCTAAAGTACTTTAATTAGGTTGATATCAATGATATTTCTTGAATCTATCGCTATTTGCGTCCACATAATTTCCAAAAGAAAATGTCGTTCATAAACAACATCCGCTCATGGCGACGCCACAATTTTTTAGTCTATGGTTAATAGCAGTGTTACCAGGTCTAAAATTCACTTTACCTAATGGTATTATGTTATCGATTGTACGTAATGCTAATAGAAAGAATACTCCAAACGTATAATACATATTGACTGGTAGAAAATGCTTACAGCATTCAGTTCGCTGCATTGTCATTGTAATATCTACTTATGTGCAATAAACGTATTAATTATAATAATAATACAATCCGCTATTTCACATGTATCAAATTTGAAGCGATAAATATTTCCTATAGTATTTAACGTAAGAAACCGAAATATATTGATTTTGCTAATAAGTATGCAGGATGGCTGCAATATTTGCAAAATAAAAAAAAATCCTCGTTTAGTTCATAACGGCGAAAACGCTATCCGCCATCTTGAAAGCATCTAAAGTATGTAAACAAACATATTTCAGCCAGAGCCAGTGGACATTAATTATTATAGGACTTAAATCAAAGTGATCTTCACATTAATACACCCAAGTTTCAATTGATAAAGAGTCGGGGTCTGACAAGTTTGAGCCAAGTTTTTCGAATGTTAATTTCACTGGGTACACGAATCCACAACTTCCCGGGGGTCTTTATTGACGTGTTTTTTCATTCTCGTACAATGCAATAATGATAATTGCTATATTTTGGATGTAAGTTCGATGAAATCATGGTTGCGTTGTTGTTATTTCACTATGCTCAGAGATCACAAACAGAAAATTGAATGCCAAACTTTGTTTACAATTTTTTGGACTTCAAACCATAGACAAAAATGGCTGACCGCGTTTTTGGCTGTTTAGGAAAATAAAGTTTTTAATATATTTTTATGTTGCTTTTAGGTCCTCAAAAAATATACTAAAATATTTTTTGGTCTAATGGAAGAGTTATTTACCGTTTAAGGCTTACTTCAAAAGAGAGTCAAATAGCGGATTGCTTGCGTTTTGCAGTTTTGTTCCAACAATACTATTATCTAAATCAGTGCAGCTAATTTTCGTGTAATGAATACTAAATCATGCGCATAATAAGTTTTGAAACAATTTTATAGTGTACTGCAGTGTTTAAACAAACATACATAAACTCACGCTTGTGTATCGGAGGGTGCAATAAAAATAACCACATAAAATTAGAACAAAATACTGCTAATATCAATACCAACATGAAAAAGGGAATTGGAATTCAAATAGTTGAATAACCGATGCCACTCACATGAAAAAGCGATGAGTTTTTTGTAAGCTTCTTCTTCACATCCTTTATTAATTGTCAAACTAACAAGCGCTCGTGGCCGGGTGGATCTACACGAATTGTCGCTAATTCGTCATTGTTCTCATTAATCTCTCACAGTTCTCAGCACAACAGAAATGTACTAAGAATACAGTTATTGTCGTTTTAGTATGTAAGTTTGTCAGTCAACTCCAACTAATATAGAATTATTTCTAACAATATAGAAATATCTCTAACAACTGTTGCACTGACAACATAATAAGTGTGACACTTCCAAGGACAATGACGACGACAATTTGTGTAGATTCACCCGGCCTAGGCGAATCGAGTGATTGGAATCAATCACGTGGTTAAGCAACACAGGCGCGGTAAGGTACGGGATGGGTGAGCGTCCCGTATCTACCGCTAGTGGCATTTTTTCCGAGCGCTTCCGTGCTTCGCAAGGCACGCTAAGCCGTTGGTGCCGGCTGTCATATAATGGCAGTCGTTAAGCCATGTCAGAGGCCTTATGGGCGGCTTGATAACTTCTGACAGTAAGGCCCGCCACTGTCTTACAATCCTCCACCAACCCGGACTTGGCCCCCGTGGTGGAGTATGGCCTAACCTTCCTGCGATGTAGGAAGAGACCCGTGCCCCAGCAGTGGGGACATATAAGGGTTGATAACGTAAACTAACAACATTGACGTCACCTAAAAAAACTTTTTCTAATGAAGAAATATTTCAATTGAATTGAATAGTAGTTTCGATGTTGTAGTACAATACCTTTAGAGTAGTTCGTAATTGCAACCTATAAATAAAAATAATTGTTACTACAATTTGTAATTGCAAATGTAATGTGAGTCCATGTTTTTGTGTATGTTTAAAAATACAATTGTAGGTAGAGATAACAAACGAAAAATTAAAGCAATACCACTATGTATGTACCACTTATATACCGAACCTGCGAAAGTATTTAGAAAAAAAAAAATTTAAACCCTTAGCACATCTTACACTTAGTCGGTTTTTATTATTTATTGTTACACTAAAGGTATACCATTGTATAAATACATTTTTATTCGAGTTTTTACAAAAGAATAAGTATATACCACGATTTTATAAAAATAAAGGGCAGTTTTCATTAAAGGATTATTTATTCTCCACTTTTTTTTTATTTTGATTTTTTCACCATTCATCATCATAATTTAACGTTTCAACATACTTTAAAGAATATGCAGACCTTTATATGTCAGACAGCTACACGCAAATTAGTAGGGTTCATCTTTATACTCGTAAAGCAAACGAGGAATGAAAGATAACTTACCACCAGAATGCATCAAACGAGGAATGAAAGAGAACTTACCACCAGAATGCATATAGAATGAATCCTCTAATTTCTTCTTAGGCTGGTATCACTGATTGTCTCACGATGTCTATGGTTTGGTTTACAGCCCCGCTTACACTACAAATCTCTTTATATAACGCTTGCCTCTTGATGGCGTCATTCATTCATTACCTATCAATAAAATAAAAATAGTAATAGGTACATACATACCATTGAATTTCAAATTAAATGTACATACTACCAGTTTCGGTAACTAAAAAGCGCGCCATCAGTAATCAGCGTGGGTAATACCATTGAATTTATTCAATGGTAATACCACCTCCGTACTGATCTCAAATTAATAATCTGAGGGTAGTGCGAACAAACTAAAAAGTCAGAATTTGACTCTTGACGTTGGCAGCATCCTAGAGATCACAGACAGAACTAGAGATCCCTAGCTAGCCCTAGCCCCGTAGAGGGAGTATCTACGCCTAGCCCCCTTTAAAGCTTATTTTCTCCTAATACTATTTGGCGATTCTGCCAATGTCAGGTGTGTGGAGATCACAGGTGGAGATTGCATGTTTTTTTCGCGACCTTTAAAACGCGCAACTAACGACGTCGTATTCCCAGTCGTACTACAAACCAAAGAGTATATAACCACTACGTTTTAAGAGACGGGAGGACCTCCTTACATGCTTTTGTGTTGAGTTTAGCCCCGTTAGCAATACCAACCAATAGAGCAAAAATGCAATGTCAAAAGTAAGTGCTACCAACATAATAACTTGTCTGTGCAATAGGGACGTCCACATACATTACTACATTTATCGATATCGATAAATTATCATCCAGGGGCTTCGCAGTTAGCCGAATAAAATTATTAAAAATCAATGTTTTCAATAAAACGACAAATTAAATCAGTATTTTATTATTTATTATCAAATCACAATAATTGTGGTCAAGGTCTATCGAATTTATTTCAGCGGCTTGATGGTTTTTCTTTAGAGGTGTCCAATCTGAGCGAAGGTTATCAATTGGTGGTGGTTTGAATTCAGGTGCTGAAATCGTAAAAAAAAGTTAAGTTGAGTCGTTATTGATTATTAATTTGTTGGTAAACTATGCTACTTACCGAGATAGTTCTGATAAATATGCTGAGATTCCAGGCCACAATTATTGTGGTTAAATCCTACTGGACCAAAAGCAACAAATGATATTTTGGCTGCCGTACAAGGTGCTGAAAATGATAACACCTTGTAATTTATCAAAGTAAACAAACACTAGTTACAAAGAACTTCAGCGATACATGAAAAGTCTACGTACCAGAGTTGTTTTATGAAGCTCGTCAACTAATAGGTTTTTGTACAGCTGAATCTGAAAATAAACAATTGCGAGAATAGTCCGAAGAAAAATAAATAGTTTGTTCCTGTTTACCACATAACTGCATAATTGACTATGTAACTATTAATAACGTTATTAAACATAATTTATGATCTTGCTCTTGTGCAAGATGACAAAAACTGTAGCCAGAAATACTTACCGGTCTTCATCCCTAGGAAATTTACTCATAAACTTTCTTTTGGTACCCTTTGACCGGCTGCATCTTATTTTACAAATGGCACAAGTTCGACACCATCCGATCAGTGCTATTTAAAAGAAAATCACTAAACACTGTACAACAAGATACACACAGCTAGATATTGAAAAAACTTAAAACACAAAAATTTTAAACTATATAGAAAACTTTCTAATATGTGCCGCGTTCCGCCATGACATTAGTTTTGTTTAGTTTTCAGTTTGACAGCAAAGAAAGAGTAAGTAGGTAGTATTATAGAGTGAGACAAATATATGTCCGCCATTAAAACGGGGCTAAATGCGAACAAATAATTCAAAGTTCCTACTTGCGCTAGGCTGCTACAAACTACAAAACATCCTTGCGTACAGTGCAACACAAGAAATAAGTCTCGCGGATGTACCTGCGCAGACGACCAAATTTTGGATGTGCGGCAAGTTGATCGACCAATCAGATAGTTTCATTTTATGGCCTTTGTTGCTATTGGTTGATTCAAAGTCATCGATGCAGGTGACTATTCGTTCGGCAAGATTAGCGTGAGCGAAATAGGTAGCGCTACTGCGGCAATTAATTCTGCACCTTAACCGTATCGGTTAAAGATCATGTTGAATGTACTTATAGCTTCGGGTACTTTCGTTACCCTTCTTCCTAGTCTGCGCGAACGAAGATTCCCGAAAGGACTTTTATGATGTGTAGTACTGTACTACCCACAGAACATAAGTTCTGTGGTACTACCCATAGTTACAATTACAATGTATATGTCGCAGGCAATTTGTATTACACGTTTTATAAACGGCGTCGTCGGTTCATAAACGCGTAAAATATTCTTGCAACTGGTTCGGTTCAAGGATTCAGTTGCCTGATTGGTACGACATTGATTTTCAAAGTAGGGTGACTATGATAAAACACAACTATTGATAGTCGGACATTATATTTATGGTATGTCATTGAAACACTTTGATTGCGCGATGCAGGAATGTTGGAGTTTGTAGTGCGCGCGCAGAGTTGGCATGTGCTCGCCACAAGTATATTGTGCTGAAATTAGTCTCGTCGTCGTCGTCAGGCTATACTAGTCCACAGCTAGACATAGCCCTCCCCTAAAAAAAATAGTCTACAAAAGTAAAATGTAGCTATTTGGGTTCGTAATTAAAACAAAAGAAAAGAAAGAGAAAAAGGTCCTTTAAAAATATTTTATTGTCTAAAATTTACTTTTCTTGCCTCCCTTTTTCGCTTGCGGTTTTCCAAATGTCTTCCCTTTCTGATTAGCACCCTTTCCTTTGACGGGTTTTCCCTTACCTTTGGGAGGAAACGACTTGCCCTTTTGCACTTTATTGGCGTCATACCTAAGGCGCTTGGTGCCTGAGCGGGATGTGTCTGTCAGGTCGTTGGCGAAGTTACTATTTTTCTTCTTTGATTTCCCGGCTGGTTTACTGCCAGCCTTCCTTGGTATCCTATCGTGATGGTCGTCGTCATCCACAGCGCGAATGCGGCCTTGTTTGTGTTTCCGTTTGGTCATTCGTGATTGGAGTAATGCCACCTGAAACAATATTGAATGTAAAAACCTATTAAGAGGCTAAAAGTTCCACCCATGCCGAGATTCGAACCCGCGAACTCTGGCACGGTTAGCCAGAGGTCGTTCAGTGCATGAATGGAAGACCGTCTACTGACTAATGCTAGTGACATTTTTCCGAGCGGTTCCGTGCTTCGCAAGGCACGTTAAGCAGTTGGTGCCGGGTTGGTGATGATGACTCCTTCTCTGAGAGAAGGCCCGTGCCCTGCAGTGGGACGTTTCATTCAGTCAGTCAGTCATCAGGCTATACTAGTCCACTGCTGGACATAGCCCTCCCCTAATGAGCGCCATAGCTTGCCGCATCCAGCATCTGCCTGCAGTTTTTCGCAGACATCGTCATCCCACCTAGTCCGAGGGCGTCCTACATTATGTTTGCCGAGTCGCGGTCTCCACTCAAGGACCCGTTTACTCCAACGGTTGTCGGTTCTTCGCGAGATATGGCCAGCCCACGTGGGACGTTTCGTTATTCGTTCGTTATCAATCCTCGTTGTCCACACTGCTGGGGCACGGGTCTCTTCCTGCATCGCCGGAAGGTTAGGCCATACTCCACCACGGGGGCCAAGTCCGGGTTGGTGGAGGATTGTAAGACAGTAGCGGGCCTTATTGTCAGAAGTTATCAAGCCGCCCATAAGGCCTCTGACATGGCTTAACGATTGCCATTATGTGGGACGTTTATGGGCGACTAAAATCTACCTTCTCCATTTCCCTGTTGACTCGCTCCTCAGCCGTGTCTTTGGGCGTGTGCTTGTTTGGTTTTTTCTTCTTGCTCTTAATTTCCGCGCGCTCGCCGCCGCCCGGAGGCCCGCCGCCGTCAGAATCCGAATCCCGGCGTTTCCGCTTCTGGGCTTTGCCCTTCGGTTTGCCTGGACCAAAGACAAAAAAAACTTAATGGCGGGAAAACTTTTTTTGTCTATGCTTCAAAGGATTTTGTTTGTTTGGTAGGCCTGAATAGGTCGTAGGCTAGTTAAAATAGCAAAACAACGTAAGCGGAGGCTAACAGGATCTATTAGGATCGCGGCAAGTGGCAGTCCCTAATCTCTGCCTACCCCTCTGGGATACATGTTATGTTATGTTCCGTCATGTCATGTCATAGTCAAAGTCAAATGAATTTTATTCACTATAAAAACAAAATGTTTACTTACTGAACGTCAAAGCAGTTGTTAGTTTCACAATTTCACAGTGGATTGAGTGGAGAAGATACTAACAAAGATATTCCATATTTATTCTTTTCAAAACAGATGTCAACTTCATTAATAGAGTTTGTCATGACACGTCACGTCACGTAATGTAATGTCACTTTGAAAAGAATAAATATGGAGTATCTTTGTTAGTATCTTCTCCACACAATCCACTGTGAAATTGTGAAACTAACAACTGCTTTGACGTTCAGTAAGTAAACATTTTGTTTTTATAGTGAATAAAATTCTTATGACTTTGACATGACATGACGTAACATAACATGTATCCCAGAGGGGTAGGCAGAGATTAGGGACTGCCACTAGCCACGATCGTGATAGATCCTGTTAGCCTCCGCTTACGTTGTTTTGCTATTTTAACTAGCCTACGACCTATACAGGCCTACCAAACAAACAAAAAAATGCTTTGAAGCATAGACAAAAAAGTTTTTCTTATATACCTTTTCCGGGATGCAGCGTGAGCGCTAACCGCTCCTTCTCCTCTCGCTTCTCCTTGGCCGACTGGAACCAGGAGTGCTGGCGCTGGACCTCCAGTTGAGGCCCCTCCTGATCCTTCTCCTTCTTGACCACAGTCTCCAGCTTCTTGGTTTGCTTCTCCATCTTGTTGAGCTGCTTCTCCGCGTACTCCTCGTCGAGGATTGTGGCTGTTTGTGGGTGGAAGAGGAGTCTTATGAAAACACGATTGCTCAAAGAGAAGACATTTTCTAAGCGGTGGGCAGGGACTGGACGAGAAGAGCCGAAGATCGGGCTCAGTGGCGTGTTTTCGGAGACTTGCCTTGACTGGTGTGAGTTTTAGAGAAATCGTGTTTTTAAAAATAACAGTTGGTCGCGACATAGATTAGTTTTTATTGTGGCAACATTGAGTTACATTGTTATGTTGTCACTATTGTACACAGAGTTCGTGTTTTGCCGCTCCCGCACGCGGTCTGATTTTATAATATAGTCTTAAAAATAGTAAATCTCGGTTTTCATTAATCACCACCCTACAAAATACAGTCCACAAGCATGTGCTACAACATTTAAGAAACTTATGTTTCAGCGTCAATAACTGGAAACAGGTGAAAAATTTAAGAACTAATTATATTTTTTTAAACTCTCCATTTTTACAGATGGAGTTTTATGTTCTCGACCTCATTTTAAGATCCTTAAGTAGTACCGATAAATTGCTACAGTAGAATAACCGTGTTATTGTTTTGCATACCCGATTTCCACCAAATTAAATGAAGTTTATTAAACTCGACCTCATTTCAGAGAATGCACTACAAGATACACGTAACTGGCGCAAAATGTAAAAAAAATAATATACGCGTCGAATTGATAACCTCCTACTTTTTTGAAGTCTTCTTTTTCTTTTTCAACCACTTTTCACCAATGAGGTTTTATGTTCTCTCGCCTCATTGCAGATTTCGAAGATTATGCAAAAGTAGAATATTACCTCGTGGAAGCGCTCGTGGCCTTGTCGAACCGAGTGATTGGAATTGATTTGAGTTAAGGTGCATGATGGGTGACCGTCCTGTGACTACCGCTAGTGGCATTTTGTTCCGAGCGCTTCCGTTCTTAGCAAGGCACGTTAAGCCGTTGGTGCCGGCTGTCATGTAATGGCAGTCGTTAAGCCATGTCAGAGGCCTTATGGGCAGCTAGCAAAACATCCTTGGCAGCTTGATAACTTCTGACACTAAGGACCTCCACTGGGCGGTGAGCTCAATGGGCGGATTGATAACTTTTGTCAGTAAGACCCGCCACTGTCTTACAACCTTCCTGCGATGCAGGATGAGACACGTGCCCCAGCAGTGGGGACATACAAGGGTTGATAACGATAACGAGAACATTACCAATCTCAGGCTCCAGCCGCTCGAGCCTCGCGCGGTACTTGGCGACGATGTCAGGCGGGATCTGGCGCGCCTTGACGCCGTTGCGGGCTCGCTTCACGATGGTCTTCACCAGCTGCCGCTCGCCTTCACCAGCCAGAGACACCGATATACCAGCGCGGCCAGCTCGCGCCGTCCTGCCCACCTAGGACGTATCAATCATAGTAATAACATGTACTGATGACTCTTAAGTTACGTGCATTTGTGAAGTTATAGTACAGTTTTATGTACATACATACATAAATACATACATACATACATAACCTCACGCCTGTATCCCAGAGGGGTAGGCAGAGACCAGGGACTGCCACTTGCCACGATCCTGACAGATCACCTTCGCTTCATCAACGTTCATAAGTCGTTGCATGCACGCACGCCGGTTCCGGGTACTTTTTATCTTTCCTTTTGCTAATACATCCAATATCTGGTCGATGTATGTTCGCCTGGTACGACCCTTACCAGCCCTTCCACTCACATTCGCAATATATAATTGTTTCGTCAATCTTTCTTCCTTCATACTCTCCACATGTCCAAACCAACGCAAAATTCCTTTCTCAATTCTAGTCACTACATCCTCTTTCAGTCCATAACGTTCTCTAATCAGACTATTGCGTATCCTGTCATTCAAAGTAACACTACACATACTTCTCAAGGACCTCATTTCTACAATATGTTATTTATGTATTTATATTTATTATGAATTTTTATTTATGTAAGTTATTTGTGTGTATCTGTTGATAATTTTATTTATTCACACTATTATTGGGGCATGTATTTTATATAGGTACCTACCTCTTAAATTATCGGTCTCTATGTTTTTTGTACATCTATTTCTTTCCTAATAAATTAGTCCAGTTAATCCAAAGGTTGTCTGGAAGAGATCACTTTTAGTGTTAAGGCCACCGTCTGTACTCATAGGTTTAGAAATATGTGTGGAATTTCCTTTTTTATGTATAAGAAAGTGTTCTCTCTATCTATAAATACCACTCACTAACGGTGACTTACCCCCAGTTTACCCCCAGGCTACAGTTAACAGCTGACAAATGTTTTTTTCGTATGCACTTTGACCAACTGACAGCCGGAAGATTAACGGCTTGTTAATGTACAAGAAACCGGAGGTTAGTGACTTACACACTCCGCCAATCCGGACTTGGCCCCCGTGGTGGAGTATGGCCTACCTTCCTCAGGGAAGAGACCCGTGCCCCTCGGCGGGGACATAATGGCTTAATGATGATGACACAAAACAATCATTGGGAATCGATTTTTCAGGTTCAGCTAGAAAGATTCAGCTTGCGACGATAAAATATCCCTAAATAGAAACAGAGAGGATCAGTCGATCTACGGCGCCGAAATATCACGAGAAAAAGACACACAAAGAGTCAGCCCCTTCGTTATCAACCCTTGTATGTCCCCACTGCTAGGGCACGGGTCTCTTTCTGTATCGCAAGAAGGTTAGGCCATACTCCACCACGGGGGCCAAGTCCGGGTTGGTGGAGGATTGTAAGACAGTGGCGGGCCTTACTGTTAGAAGTTATCAAGCCGCCCATAAGGCCTCTGACATGGCTTAACGACTGCCATTATATGACAGCCGGCACCAACGGCTTAACGTACCTTGCGAAGCACGGAAGCGCTCGGAAAAATGCCACTAGCGGCAGCCACGGGACGCTCACCCATCCTGTACCTGACCGAGCCTGTTGTTGCTTAACCAAGTGATTAATTCTAATCACTCGGTTCGCCTAAGCCACGAGCGCGTCAGCCCCTTACCCTATGAATATAGTGCTCGAGCGTGGCGGGTAAGGTGAAATTGATGACTGTCTTGGCACCCGATATGTTAAACCCGCGCGCTACCACGTAGATCGCTACCAACATGTCCACGGCTCCTTGGATTCAGATTGCGGCGCTAAAATATCACTTGAAATTGAGACAGAAGCAGCCGGTCTGCGAATGTGACGAGAGAAAGACACAGAAAGAGTCAACCCCTTACCCTATGAATGTAGTGCTCGAGCGTGGCGGGTAAGGTGAAGTTGATGACGGTTTTAACCCCCGGTATGTCGAGTCCTCGCGCCGCTACGTCGGTCGCCACCAAGACGTCGACCTGCTCTTCCTTGAAGCGCTTCAGCGAGTCCAGTCGCTGCGGCTGGTTCAGAGCGCCGTGGAGTTCCGCCACCTGCGGAAGGCAGCCAAATAAATAAATAATAAATATTCCTGGACATATTACACAGATCTCGATAGCCCTATACTAAGTACAACTAAATGACTTGTGTTATAGGTGCTAACTCGACGATAGATTTAATACAATACATAGACAACATCCAAGACCCGAGACAAACTAGAAAAGTTCGTTTCCTAGTTTGACCCGGCCGGGGATCGAACCCGAGAACTTCGGTTTTACAGCCAGCGTGCCAAACCGCTGCGCCACCGTGGCCGTCAATATTAATCATATTAGAGGGAATCCTAGTTTGGGTGCCAGGACACTAATTGTAACACTTTTATTTGCAATGAAAACATACTAATTGTTATTGTACAAAAACTGATACTGCCTACACCCTCTCCTTTAACGGAACTTGGTCTTGCTAACAACTCCTAAATCCGAGCAGTATAGGCTATATGAAAGCCGTCTAAATCTGAGCGCGATTTGACGCGACTCTGCCTTACTATGTAAATTTATTGTTCTAGAACTTTCTGTGAAAGCGAGGTTGTAAGACAATTGAAAGGAGTCTAAATCCCAGCACGATAGGCGGTTATTAAAGTAAATCTGAGCGGGTAAGTATGAAAAGCGCCCGAATTTGAGCACGACCTGTCGTTCAATCGACGATTCAATGAACCTTGATCCCCAGCAAGCTCATCAGTATTAAGATATTGAAATTCCAAGGCTATTAGTTTTCTGGTTCCAAAGATCTTGGCCGAACGAAGACCCAACGAACCTTGATCCCCAGCAGGCCTAGGGCGACGTGCAGCCGGTGCGCCTGCTTCTTGGTCTGCACGAATATGATGGCGCGGCTGCGGAAACGTGTGGCACAGCCAGCTAATAACGGGGAGGTCGTGATGGGGAAGAGGTATATGATAAAAACTGTTTTTATACGGATTTCACTCGTTTATTTTACATTTTTACAATTTTCCGACGTTTCGGCACTCTTTCAGGTGCCGATGCCGTGGTCACGGAAGACTCAGAGGCATATGCCCAACATTGGAAGTCTTTCATGGACTATATAGAAAGACAGTTATTGATAGAAAGCTACTTCGTTTTTTGGTTTTAATGTTCTTTATTAGTACTATGATTTTGAAGTTCCAAGACTATTAGTATTCTTGTTCCAAAGTTAACCAACCTTGATCCCCAGCAGGCCTAGGGCTACGTGAAGCCGGTGCGCCTGCTTCTTGGTCTGCACGAATATGACGGCTCGGTCAGGAATCGTGTGGCACACCCAGCTAATAACGGGGAGGTCGAGGCATATAGACGTCTTTCACAGAGTAGTACTATGATTTTGAAGTTCCAAGACTATTAGTTTTCTTGTTCCAAAGTTAACGAACCTTGATCCCCAGCAGGCCTAGGGCGACGTGAAGCCGGTGCGCCTGCTTCTTGGTCTGCACGAATATGACGGCGCGGTCGCGGAACGTGCGGCAGACGAGCGCCGCCAGCAGCGCCTCGCGGTCCGACTCGCGCTCCTTGCGGATCCTGAGGGCGATTCGCACATGGACTTCATGGACTGTGGCCTCTGAGTGAACTATACGCAGAGGGCCTACAGCGACCTTCTTCAGGCTTTATTAGTCCACTGCTGGACATAGCCCTCCCCTAATGAGCGCAAGGTTGTGCCTTCATTGAGGAGTAATGTCCATAATCCCCGCGCTGGGCATGCGGGTTGGGGATCGCAGTTTGGTGGAATTGTACGGCAGGGGGCGCTGCTGCCCACCCCCCGGTTTGTGTCCCTTAGTCGCCTTTTACGACACCCGTGGGAAGAATTTGGGTAGTGCTATTCTCTAGGCCGACACCATACAGCGCCCTGTGCGTTCAATATAACAATGCTCTCAGAATGCTGTTAATACACACACACACAGACAGACACCCTGACACACAAACGCACACACACGTACACCCGTCCTTTTCCTCACCCCGTCCACTCCCCAATTTCATTTAATTAAAACATTATTAATATTTAATTTTCTCCACTGCTTGATATTGTATAGTAATAGTTACTAATGAAATCTATTTTTGGCTTTATTGTTACAGTAATTGTTTGCAGATATTTATTGTTATTTTGTGCTGTTAGATTTCCAAATAAAGAATAATAATATACTTTCGAAATAAAAGGGACTGAAAAAATAATATAATTTTGCTACTAATATTAACTTGTAGATTAATGAAGACAAATTAAACTAAAAAAAAAACCTTCTTCTTCTTCAGGCTATATGTCCACTGTTGGATATAGGCCTAAAAAAACTTATTAAATGTTTAAAAGTGCAATGCGGACTCACCTGACAAATTCCTGTCTCAAATTAAAAGCCACGTCCTTGTTAGAGTCAACGAACAGTCGCACGGGCTTCTGAAGAGACACCGCTGCTAGTGACTGGACCTCTTCATTCATGGTGGCCGAAAACAGCATCGTCTGCCGCTTGGGCGAGCACTGCCGGATGATCTCCTTCATCTGCTCAGCGAAGTACTCGTCGAGCATTCTGCACAAAAAAAGGTAAAGGTAAAAAGTTAAAGGTAAGGGCGGTGGTAGCGGAGCGGTGTAGAACGCCGGCCTCTCAATCGGGAGATCGTGGGTTCAAACCCCGGCATGTACCAATGACTTTGTTTTCTAAGTTATGTACATTTGTGAAATTATAGTAGCGATACCACTCGCCGACTGTGAAGGAAAACATCGTAAGGAAACCCTAGTGTCTGAAGTGTTAACGTACCTCAGCGCTTGCTACGTACAATGGCCCAACTATGAGGCTAAGTGCGGAAATCTTAGGTCTAACTAACTAGCTAGTTTGTCCTGTGGTTTCCGCACTTAGCCTCATAGTTGGGCCATTGTACGTAGCAGGGCTGTGAGATCACTGCAGCCATCCAATTTCTTTCCAGAAAGCCAGCAGTGCACCAATGTCACTGCTGGCCTCCCGAAGGGATCCCAGCTTTCCGATGGTGGCTGTCCGTTGCACTTCCACGCCTTCACACTGGATAGTCACGTGGGCGGGTGTTTCATCTTCCTTGAGGCATCCTCGGCACAACGGGCTGTCAGTCAGTCCCATGGTGTGGAAGTGTTCATTCAGTGGGCAGTGGCCCGTCATAAGTGCCACAGCTATGCGCAGATTGCATTTCCTCAGACGCAGCAGGCTGCGCGTGAGGCGCTTTGACATTTTTACCACTAACTAAGTTAAAGGTAATGTGATAAATCGCTCCGATGGCTGAGCAGTTTCCTCGTAGTGAAGAATGTTTGTTACATATTAAACGGGTCAAATCGCGATTATTTATTAGGTAAAACGTAATTACCTTATTTCCCGACGTTCGGCAGCGTTACAGTTGCCGTGGTCTCGGGTAGTCTACCCGAGACCACGGCAGTCGTCGGGAGATAGTCGACGGAAGCGCTCGGAAAAAATGCCGGTGAAGTGTCACCCATCCAGCACCTGACCGCGCCTGCTGTTGCTTAACCCTAGTAATCGATTCAAATCACTCGGTTCCACTAGGCTACGAGCGCTTCTACACAGGGCACTTTGTTTAAAATCGGAAAAAGTTATGTGTTTTAGGATCCAGCGCCAAGGACAAAGAAATTGATAATTTATGTACAAGGTTTACACTGAAAGTACACTGGCACGGTGGAAATTATAATGTACAGAAGGAGTTAACACTGAATAACTGCAATAATTAGATGAAACAATAGCATCTGCAAAATCGATTCCGATAGCAATCATACATGTTTTAGGCAGAATAGAAAAAACAACTTTTTAAAGAAAATCTCTACTTCTTCACGTAGCCTGCCAGCTATGCTTGGCGGTCGCAGGTCGAGCAATGAAATTCGAATCTGCGCGCGCAATCTTGCCGCCTGTGAATGTGTTGTAGAGCCAACCCCACAGGTTTATCGAAGTTTTTTCTATTATATCTGTCTGCCCCGTCGAGCACCAGAACCTCGATAGAATGGAGGCCAAAGGAGGCCTGAATGCTTGATGTTGTTGCTTAATCGCTCGGGTGATTGGAATCAACCGGCCGTGGCGTAGTGGAACCGATTCTAGTAGGCCACGAACGATTCTACCAAGGTATATCTTAGTTTAAAATCGGAAAAAGTTGTGTTTTATTGAAGCTTATCTTATTATACCTGTCTGCCTCGTCGAGCACCAGAACCTCGATAGAATGGAGGCCGAAGGAGGCCTGACTGCTTGATGTTGTTGCTTAATCACTCGGGTGATTGGAATCAACCAGCCGTGGCGTAGTGGAACCGATTCTACTAGGCCACGAGCGCTTCTACCGAGGTATATCTTAGTTTAAAATCGGAAAAAGGTATGTGTTTTATCGAAGTTTATCTTATTATACCTGTCTGCCTCGTCGAGCGATAGGACCTCGATGGAATGGAGGCCGAATGAGGCCTGACTGCGCCTTTTTTTGCTTAACTCTAGTCATTGATTCCAATCACTCGATTCGACTAGGCCATGAGCGCGTCTGCCAAGGTATATCTTAGTTTAAAATAGGAAAAAGTTATGTGTTTTATCGAAGTTTATCTTACCGGTCTGCCTCGCCGAGCACCAGAACCTCGATAAAATGGAGGCCGAAGGAGGCCTAGCTGCGCCTGTTGTTAATCAACCCTAGTCATTCATTCCTTTCAGTTGGTTCTACTAGACCACGAGCGCTTCTACCAAGGAATATCTTAGTTTAAAATCGGAAAAAGTTGTGTTTTATCGAAGTTTATCTTATTATACCTGTCTGCCTCGTCGAGCACCAGAACCTCGATGGAGTGGAGGCCGAAGGAGGGCGTGTTTCGCACGTGGTCGATGAGTCGGCCCGGCGTTGCAATTACCACGTCTGGGTTGCGACGCAGCACGCTCTCCTGTTGGATTTTGGACGTTATTGGCATGGCGGTAAGAGCTGATTCGGTTGTGAAGTTAGGAGCTAGTTTTGTTTGTCGGTTTTATAGAGGTCGAGGTGTCTTTTAGGTTTCGGACGTTATTATACACACAAACACAAGCATACACACGAGCACTGTGAAATTGTTAATTTTTCTTTTATATAGTTGTGCCGCGCGGTGTGACCAGAGGTTTATCGATTTTCCCATTAAACAAAGATATTTTCCCGCAATAAAACGTAGCCTATGTGTTAATGCAGGGTGTCAGCTAACTCCATACCTATATCCGGACTTTAGACGTCAAGAAGTAACAAACATACACACTCATAAAGTTTTGCCTTTATAATATTGGCGAGTTTATCTCTGTAAGAGATTTCTTCCAACAAACCTATGTTTTTTTAAATATTATAATTATGTAACAAACTAAAAGTGGAAGAGCTCAGATATTAAGGACTTCACAATATAATCATTACAGTTTATATGTGACTTAATCTTTTTATCCTTATCTTGAGATGGTGGTTTGTATTAGTTTTAATTGTGGTGATAGAAAGCCCTAACCATTCAACGGTAACAAAGCATCGAGCATTCGCCGTTTCTAAATTTGTCACACTGAACAACGAACAAAACCAAACATCGCTACGAACATTTTCATGATCGCCGAAGCAAAAGATCGTCATACTCGTAATATATAATGTCAGTAATATATATTGAAAGAAGTCGGAGCAATGACAAAACTCGGTACGGGAAGAAGCTTGAAGCCAACTGTCGTTTCGCTCACTAAAATACTCGCTAGAAAGCTCCCGTTTATGTCGTAAGTTAAACAAGATTAAAAATCATTATCAGAGCTAATAGCTGATTTTAAAAACCTGTTTAGAGGCTAAAAGTTCCACCCATGCCGGGACTCGAACCCGCAACCTCTGGCTTTAGCCTCTAAATAGGTTTTTAAAATTGTCCTTAGCACGGCTTAGTGCTATGATAGCACATCGTGGCACTCTTTAGGGGAGGGCTATGTCTAGCAGAGGACTAGTATAGCCTGACGACGACGGGTTAGTGCATTTATAAAAAGAATATAATTATAGCCGATTTCTCACCTGATATTTGACATCCAGGCCACCGACAGACAAACCGACAGAGACTGAAGTGAACTGGGCCAGCTGTCTCGTCACTGCATGTACCTAAAATTAAATAACGATTATTAAAAACCTATTTGGAGGCTAAAAATACCACCCATGCCAGGATTCGAACCCGCGACCTCTGGCTATCCGTGCCAGCGCTCTTTTCAACTGAGCTAATGGGCGACTCACCGGTGTCAGTGAAATTTCGAACCTCTTTACAATACTCTCTGTATTACGTACAGGCAGCGACATCTGGCTGAAGTAATTTGCATCACTTGTAGCCCCGAGTTCCTACTTTACTTTATTTAAGAGGTTCCTGTCATATTCACCAGGTGGCTCTGTAAGAGATGGTGCTGCCATCCGTGTTAGTTTTAAGTTTTGTTCATTCGCAAGTTTTGATTATTGTCGAGTAATAAACGACTTTTGAAGAGCGCTAACTAGCTTCACTGACCCCGTGCTAAGGACAATTTTCAAAACCTATTTAGAGGCTAAAAATTTCACTCATGCTGGGGCTCCGACCCGCGACCGCGCCAGAGGCTCACCGTGCCAGAGGTCCCGGGTCGGAGTCCCGGCAAGGGTTGAAATTTTTAGCCTCTAAATAGGTTTTTAAAATTGTCCTTAGCACGGGTTAGTGCATTAAAAAGAATATAATTATTCGTTTTGTTTATTTGAATTTACCAGGTGAGACTGACATTAAATGAGATGTGTATATGAGTGGGTACGAACGTCCGTGATATTTGAGCGTCTTGTGTATATGAATATAGGTGTGAAAGTGTGTATGCGAGTGTGTATACTACGGCTACACGCAGCAACGGCAGCATACCGATCCAGTGTCGGCCATTGCTGATGTATATGAGATAGTGAAGGTTCCCTTCACACACACACACTTATGTGTGAAATGAGTATGTGTGTGGTGTGTGGTGCTGTTGTGTGGTGTCGGCCTAGCATCAACCCGCATGCCCAGCGTGGGGATCCATAATCCCCACGCTGGGCATGCCGAAAGTGAGTACTGATTGAACATCAGGAAGAGCCTCGCCTTAACTGAAAGTTCAATCAGAACTCAACCTAACTTAAATAATCTAACTAAATTATTTTTAAAATATTACAAACGCTTACCTAACTAAACTCCTTCTTCTTTTTTTAAAAAAAATATGACAATTGACAAGTGCGGGATGGGGGCTATTACACACGCGTGCTTTTTTTTTACCTTTACCGCACTCGTGCCTTTTCTTTCCCAACTGTCAAAATAATGTCTATTAAAAAGAAAAACCAACCATGAAGTTTTTACTAAAAAAATTCATAGAAGTTTTTATGAGCTACTAATTTGTTTCAATATCAGATTTAATGATTTGATTGAATGAGTTAAGTTAGGTTTCATTTCATCTCATTAAATTAAATTTTCATTTCATATCAATAAAAAAATTCTACTGAAGACTTGGCTGTATGGGCATAGTTCCCTTTGCCTACTAGAATGGGTGAAGAAAAAAAATGCTTATATTTTTTTACGGTTGGCGCCATTATCCAAATATTTTTGCCTTATTAAATTGCTTATTTTTTTCGCAACTGTATTAAAAATTGTCGTTCAGTACACGTGCGGAACCGTCATTGCGACTTGTTCCGACTGTCAACCCTCGCCTTCGGCTGCGCCTCGGCTCGGGTAGACATTTGTCGGAACTCTTTGCAATGACAGCCTTTCCGCACTTGTAATAAAATATACTATTCTTTCTTACCTGCGCGCCCAGCTCTCTCGTCGGCACTAGTACCAGGACGCGCGTGACGCGGTCGCCGCCGACCGCCTTGTAGAGCAGCCGCTCAAGGATCGGCAACATATAGGCGGCGGTCTTGCCGGTGCCGGTGGCTGCGCACGCGCATATGTCCTTGCCTTTGGGGAGTGCGAGTTGTTTTAGTTTGTGCGGGCGTCATACGTCGTGATGCGATTAAAGTTTTATTTGTACAAAGATTATTCCTTAAAACACCTCAGATGCAGTTCAAGTGGTCTGTGCTGAAGGGAAGCTGTCTTATGTGTAAAAACAAGATTCCTTTAAACATTCTTCAAACGCAGTTTAAGTCTAAGATGTTAGAGGGAAAAACGTAAGCACAGATTAAACTATCTCAGAGGAGGGTTTTAGACGAAACGTGTTTTTACAAATCAAAATCAAACACTTTACCATAGAATTGATTATTTAAACTGCATTTGAGGAATGATTTACGCCACCTCATTCTCTATGCATTGTTCAATAATAATATTAGAGAACATACCCAATAACCAGGCAAGACTATCAAAATCATGGAAACACACCCAGACTGAAGCCAGTCGTACAAATCAGGTACGGCGAACTCTAGCGAGGATCGAACCCAAGACCTCACATATATGGTTTGTTCGCCATGCATGTTACCGCTAGACTGACAGTCAATCAGCCGAAGATCATGGGCTCTTCGGAACCGGCGTGCGTGCATGAGTCGTTGCATGCACGCACGCCGGTTCCGGGTCGTACTCAACCCTTGTATGTCCCCACTGCTGGGGCACGGGTCTCTTCCTGCATCGCAGGAAGGTTAGGCCATACTCCACCACGGGGGCCAAGTCCGGGTTGGTGGAGGATTGTAAGACAGTGGCGGGCCTTACTGTCAGAAGTTATCAAGCCGCCCATAAGGCCTCCGACATGGCTTAACGACTACCATTACATGACAGTCGGCACCAACGGCTTAACGTGCCTTGCGAAGCACGGAAGCGCTCGGAAAAATGCCACTAGCGGTAGTCACGGAACGCTCACCCATCCCGTACCTGACCGCGCCTGTTGTTGCTTAACCAAGTGATTGATTCCAATCACTCGGTTCGCCTAGGCCACGAGCGCTTCTGGTACTTTTCTGGTACCTTCGGTTCCGGGTACTTTTTATCTATCCCTTTGCTAATACATCCCCTATCTGGTTGATGTATGTCCGCCTGGGATGACCCTTACCAGCCCTTACACTCACATTCGCAATATATATTTGTTTCGTCCACCTTTCTTCCTTCATCCTCTCCACATATCCAAACCAACGCAACATTCCTTTCTCAATTCTAGTCACTACATCCTCTTTCAGTTTCAGCTTTTCTGTGTCTGTACAAAAATATAAAAAAACGCATACCCAACAGAGCAACTGGAATTGTAGCAGCCTGGATGGGTGTGGGGTGGACGTAGTTCAAAGTCCCAATAGCTTTCAGCAGCGGTCGTGACAGGTTCATCGTGTAGAAGGAGGCTTGTTCATCATAAGGTGGCGGCTCTTCAAAATCTGAGTCGTATTCAATGCGCGCGCCGGCCGGCGTCTCTTCGTCGTCTTCTAATTCCTGTGAGAATTAAGACGGAAACACATTATTAATACGTGACCCGTACCGACGTGTCGACACCCGATGTGCACCGTGCAATTACCGTGCGCATGGGGTCGCGTCGGATGCTCATAGTTTGATTCTAGTCATAGAAAATAGTGCAATGCAATTTGATTCGACTCAAACACGCGTCGCGTTTCGTGGGATCGCGTGGCGTGTTAATGTGTTTCGCCATTGAAAATAAGTTGAGCTTGACAGTTGGAATCACCAAGCTACGGTTTAAATAATTTCGTTTGTGTAGCCTATCTTGACAATATAATTTGTGTCTGCATGCTAGTTAATTTAATTAGATGATGTATATACCGCACATAATTATGGAAAAGCGTACGCTGTAATGAAATTATGTTAATTTGCGGAATAAAAAAAAACGTCCCACTGCAGGGTACAGGTATCATCTAAGGGAGAGAGTATTGACTTAATTACCACGTTAAATGGACGTCGATAAATGGATTTGTAAGATTGGATGGATGGATGTTTGCTACACTTTCACGTAAAAACTGCCTACCACTAAAACACCCGCTACAAGCGGGAACTGGAGTTTATATCGTGTAAACATTTTATTAACATGGGCGGGCTGGAATTGATGATGCATACCCTTATTGCACTATGCTGAGCCCTATCCCTTTTACCACATATCTGTTCCTAATTTTGTTATAGTCTGCACATGTTTTCGAATCTGTGTGATAAATAAACATTTTTTAATTTCATATAAAAGTTGTCTGGAAGAGATCACTTTTAGTGGTAAGGACGCCGTCTGTATTTTATTTAATAATTTTATATTAATATATTAATAATTAAAAAAAAAATCTAACCCCGTTCCCTCCCTTAAGGGTTAAATTAAAAAAACAGCGAAACCGTGTTCAATGAATTGTGTTGAAGAGTATTTATTTAAAGTTTCAAGAAAATTAGACAACATTCTTTTTACCTCCTTCTTTTTACCATACAAACTTTGGCAACCTTTCGCCCCTTTAGGGGTAGAATTTCAAAAAATCCTGTCGTATTCCTTGCCTACATTATATATAGACGCTCTGTCTATATATAATGCGAAATTTCAGCTTCCTAGGCCCAACGGCTTGGGCTGGGCGTTGATGAGTCGGTCAGTCAGTCAGGACTTCAAATTTAATTTATATAGATAAAGTGTTCCCTATCTATCTATCCATCTATTCATATTCAGATTATTGGTAGACATACCCTTTCCAGTTTCTCCTTCTTTGTCAATTTCTTGTCTTTAACCTTGATTTCATCCCTCTTGAGTTCGTCATCTGATATTTCCATTTCACTAACCTCGCCATCTAGAATTTAAAAGAATTTTAGAATTACATACATAGGTACATAACCTGAATTTTTGAATTACGCCTGTATCCCAGAGGGGTAGACAGAGACCAGGGACTGCCACTTGCCACGATCCTGACAGACCACCTTCGCTTCGTCAACGTTCATAAGTCGTTGCATGCACGCACGCCGGTTCCGGGTACTTTTTATAAGGCCTCTGACATGGCTTAGCGACTGCCATCTATCGTCGGCAGCCGGCACCAACTGCTTAACTTGCCTTGCAAGGCACGGTACCGCCCGGAAAAATGCCACAAGCGTTAGTCATAGACGGTCACCCATCCATGCACTGAACGCGCCCTGGGTTTAAGATCAGTCAAGCAGTTCGTTTTTGTTATGTTATATTATTAAATTCAGTAGATTGAGGTCAAATTAGATTCAGTTGTGTGGACCCACTGCTTTGATTAACTATAGAAATTTACCTGGGAACAAGACTCATCGTGAATTTTGCGAAAGGTCCTGCGTTCAAACCCTGGCTGGGTAATCCTTAAATGGGTAAATCCCCCAGGTCTTGGATGTTTACATGTTTGTGATGTCGCTGTTTTTGGTTACCACGACACAGGGTATCCTAGTGTGGGGCCAGAAGCAATGTATGTGCCTGTATGTAAATGTTATGTTATTGGTTATGTTATGTTACCTTTGCTCTCGACTTCAGAGTCTGTATTAACATCTTCAGATTTGCCGTTGACTTTGACTTCAGCTCTTCTTTGTTGTATCTTATCGTCTAGTGTCCTTTTCACATTCCTCCTGATATACTTTGATAGGTCATCCCAAGTATTCTGCAAGCCAAAAAATCATCATAAAATTTATTCTGTATTTATCACTTGGCCCCAGTGGTGGAGTATGGCCTAACCTTCCTGCGATGCAGGAAGAGACCCGTGCCCCAGCAGTGGCGAGATACAAGGGTTGATAACGAACGAATGATTTATCAGTTTGGTAAAAACCTATGCCAAAGAGCAAACATATAGATAGATAGATAGAGATCACTTTATGATTTCTTAAATCTAAGTAAGATTATACAATTGGCGGTCTTATCGCTAAGAGCGATCTTTTCCAGACAACCTTTGGATGGAGTGGATTGCATGAAGAATATAGTCTTCATGCATATAAATTAATCTAAATTAAATAATGTAACAACAAAATTTAAATGTAAAATATACTAGAGTTATTATTAATGTGATGATGATGATTGTCCCAACTGCATTACTTTATAGAATTAAATTAACTGTCTGAACAAGGTTTCTGCAGTTTTAAGGTATGATGACTACATTTAGGGCTACATGGTATCACACTTCAACAATACTGACACAGCAGGACATGACACAAATTATTTCATTATATAGAAGAATAGTTCATGGAGTTTATTTATGCCCTTTATTAGATACTCCACAAATGAATCCATAGTGGAACAAGCAGTGCTTAGTGTGAGTTTTTTAACTACTCGATAGCGTTAACGTAAACTCATATTTCTATGGCATTGAGGAAGCGCCACCTAGCGAAAAGTATAGAAATTAAAATTGCTGAGTGCGAGTTGTAATGGTTTACGTTGAGAAGTGAACACATATACCAGCCAAAACACGATTAAACGCGAGTGCGAGTTGTACTGTGACAGCGTTTTGCCAGTTCGAACGGTTAACTTACTCATACTCACTACTCAATTCTCGATTAACGCGGTAGTAAAGTTATTCGATTGGATCTGTCAAACTCGCACTAAGCACTCAGATAACAGTTTATGTTCGCATTCAAATGACAGTATTTTGTACCTTTTTTTTGCATTTTAATATTTCTTTGTCTTTGAACTAATGAATTTGTACCTTTATCTAGACAAGACTCGTGACCTTATTTATAAGCATGATATTACTAAAACCCTTCTAGAGGTGTATTACTTAATCTGTGGTTACATCTTTTCTTTTTAAATAATAATAATTTCATTTATTTCAAACAACAAGATTCATATTTGGCTAGAACCTTTTCAATTTTTATTATGTTAGCATAGTTAAAATCTTGACCATAGACTAGTAATTGTTTTCGGAGTGTTTTAAGGAATTGTTTTTATAAGCCACTAGTTGACCCAGCGAACTTCGTACCTACTGTCTCATAGCCGCTTCTTAAATTTTTATTTTATTTTTCTCTCTGTAAGAATCATCCTCATACTTCAACGAATATTCTAAAAAAAGAATTAGCGAAATCGGTTCCGTTGCTCTCGAGATTTGCGCTTACAAACACATTCAGCAATTCATTTTTATATAATAGACTAGCTGACCCAGCAAACTTCGTAACTCCTAACAGTCGATTTTTTAATTTTTTTTTTTTACTTTTCTCTCCATAAGAATCATCCTCGTAATTAAAGAAATATTCTAAAAAAAAAAGAATTAGCGAAATCGGTTCAGTGTTCATTTTTATATTATAGAAGATAAGCAGGTGTTTTATTATTATTCGCTGCATTGAAAGTGTCTATCTCCTACTTGTATGGGCTAGGTCTAATTGTAGTTAGTAAGTTAAATGGCAAATGAAATAAAGAGGCGAAAGATACAACTGCGTCTGAGATGCCTAGAACTTACTTTATTGTACTCTTCAACAGACGAAACAAACTCAAAGTTTGGATTGAACTCCCCTTTTTGCTTCGTCTTTAATTTTGATGGTTGGTACTGAAAACAGAGAGGACATTGCATTAATCATGATATGAGTAATAAGATCCCGTTTCATGGGAATTGACCAGAAAAACAGAGCGTGCACTACATACCTCAACTTCTTCGTCGGTTTCATCCGAGAAATCATCCACTTCCTCGCCTTCCTCAATGGTTCTGATTAAGCCTGAAAAGCCTTCCACTTCAAACTTACTCGTCATTGTAATTTACATTAATTTTTACAATGTAAATAATAAATTTCGGGAAGAACACACAAATTTTTAGGTTATCTTTCACTTCAAGCTCGCATGCACAGATATCGTTCCGTTTACTCTATTTTGACATATCACTTAATTAATCTGCCGAGGCTACATGCAAAATGCTGCGTGGAAAGAATTGATAAACTCCGCTCAAAAATCTAATTTATTACTATCATTGTAGTACACAAAACAGATCGGCATAGGGCATATAGAAGTGTTTATTAACTGACTAATTGTTAAGCAATTAAATACATAAATGTGTATAAATAAGTTTTCTATATTTATTATATATTGAATAAATAAAAATTACGAATATTTAATTTCATAAAGTCGTATCAAAAAAAGTAAAAACCAATTTCAAAACTGCCATCGTCCGGTGCTGTCATCGGGTGTGATGTGTGTACAAAAATCTGTTAAAAATTATTTGCGAAAGAATCCGTGAGAATGGCAGACCAATTATATATTCACGATGATATCAAGTTGTAAGTATGTCTTGTATCCCTAGGTAAAAAAACGCACCAGTTTAACGCTGTTGTTCAATGCTAGATCACTTCAAACGTGCTACCAGGTTACATGTAATAATCCTTTAGAATTCTATTAGCTTTAAAATTCTAATAGTACCCAGCAACCCCTAAGACTCTCTAAACATAATCTAAACAATTTCATCTAGCTGCTCACAGTTTGTGCAAGACAATACACTCTTCTAAGACCTAAACTGAACCATACCTTATCATGGCAAGACATACATATTTTATTCAAAACATATCAATATTTTTGTTGCATTTTTAAATAATATGGCCCATTAACTCTACTAATAAGTAGAAAAAAACTTGTATAATATTCTACTTGAAAGGAAGCACATGGTAAATTATATTGCCAAAAACGTAACCATCTTATGCGTTAATCCTGTATGTTATATTCTGTCTGTGTCCCTGATGTGCTGTTGACTACCATACCTTTTTCTGATGGTATAATATGTAATTTTGTTTTTGAAATGAATTAAAACTGCGTAAAATAATCTGTGGCCTTCATTTAAATCCATTTTGCTTATTAGTAACTCCCAAATCTATTTACAATTTGTTATATTTATAATATTAACAGTACAGGCAACTTACTAGGAAAAAAAATGTAAATGTCTATACAATACCTGCTTGCACTTTTGCTAGTCCAAACCTGGGATAACCTTTGATATGGCAACCAGATAAGGACATCACAACCTCTAGTTTGTGTTTCATCATGATACTGCTAGATCAAGAAAGCAGATCCATAGTCATGTTGAGCAGCATTGGTTAGTCTCAATTGTTGCTGCTGCGATCCACCTAATAACTGTAGTTGAATCCCTATGATCCCTTAGCAGTTGAAGGATCTCTCACAGAGTTAAGCTCGCCCTTTTACCTGTATTTTCTTAAACATTATTTCTTTTTCTGTGGGGAATAAAGTATAAAGCAAAAGTAATTAAAGTAAAGATTGCAGATCAAGAAGAAATACTGCCAAAGTTGCATGTTGTATTTGTCGTTATTTACAGGTATACAACAGCAGAGAAGTTCTACTTGGAGCCTACAGTCAATCCTACAGAGGTGCTGGTCATTGACCGTGTTTCTGGGGATGCCACTGTTCAAGGTACGGTTGCAATAACATCATAGAAACAGCTGATTTAGCGAGACCAGGCACTGTCTCACTGTTGAGCCATTGTACAAATTGCTGTACAAGTCACTTCAAGTTTTGTGAAAATTAAATAAAGACTGTTTTCACGGTCACACTTCCCTTAGTAATACATTGCGCTGCTGTAATTGTAATAGGCGGTGCATTAAAAAATATATGTTATATTTATTAATTGTTTTTATTATTCCAGCCTACTTTTATGGCTAAAGTAGTTTTTATGACTCTTTGTAGTCACCGGCGGGAAGCCTAAAACTGGGGCAATATGTATGGCTTACATATTGCTCTGCTAATAGCTCTCTAACCAGTGAGGCTGCCAATTGTAAATATTTGTGTATCTTTGTAATTATGTCATGTTTGTTTCTTCCTGGTGTACAATGAAGAATACTCTTCTCTTAACTTATGGTTTCTTTATACGTATATACACATTTGTTTTGTGATGTTCTTCTCCACTTTTAGTGTTTAGTTCATTATTATTATTTTCAGAACACGGATCATTTAAGATTCCAATACCTGAGAATGCCTACAAGCCAGTCTGCGGCTTCTTGGGCACTATAAAGCTGATATCGGGCAAATACCTTGTTGTGGCAAAGTACAGGATACTGGTAAGTCGAGTATCAATAATAGAAGCTATTTTCATAATGTTCAATGACCATAATATTGTCCTTTTATTTTATTTCCAACTGATTGAAACATTTCTCCTATAATAAAAAATAAATCTATAATATAAAAATGAATCGCTGAATGTGTTGGTAAGTGCAAATCTTGAAAGCAGCTGAACCCATTTCTCTAATTCTTTTTTTGGAATATTCCTTGAAATATGAGGATGGTTCTTACGGAGAAAAATAAAAAATTAAAGAATCGACTGTTAGGTGGTACAAAGTTCGCTGGGTCAGCTAGTATATTATAAAAAGATCAATCAATCACATCAAATACATTCTGTTTGCTGAATGTCAATGTAAAATGTTAGCCGTATCGTAGTCGACAAAAAGGCAGAAAGAAAACTCCATCGCTCGCAAAAAACTCCAAAAAAAATGCCATTAGTTTACCGATAGATTCTGCCAAAAACTCATCAAATCTCGGGCTCTTACTAATAAACACTGTATAAGCAAGTTACACAGGGTTTTGTTTACGTCATTTGAATGTAATTTTCAGTTGGAAGAAAAGAGACAAAACTGCTGGCTGTTAATATTCGCGATTTTTTGTGAAAACTGTACACAGTACGTCACCTTTTTTCGCCACAACTTGGTCGGCTAGAATAAATTACCAATTAGTAATAAGCCCGCTTATTGTACAATTTACTTGGTGCAATAATGAGTTTTAATAATTAAGTCTTATGAACTAGATAAACACTCTAACTATAGCAATTCTGGATCTCAAACATTCGTAAGTATTACACATTGAAAGATTTCGCTCTTATTCGAAGAGCTTAATAAAATTATGCTGATTAACCTAAAATATCGTTGTGAGTAAACGTATGCTGACGTTACGTGTCCTCAGTTGCTCGTCTCTGACTACGGGCGTAACTTGATTGGACTCTTTCGACAAAATTAAAGAGCTACCGGAATTAAGTTTGTAACGGTAACATTTTTTTCCGTGTGCCCCCGTGTGCCATCGGTGCAAAACTCTTCACACCATTTTTTTATATTTCTTTAATTCTGTCTATCATTTTCAAAATTTAAAATTACGTCACCCATTTTTGAGATTCCTTCATGTTTTTAGCATTACCATAGACCAAAAAGGTATACCTTTAGATATACCTTTTTGGTCTATGGCATTACTACCTCACATTTGGTCTAGACCAGACCATAATAATAATAATAATGGACATTTATTTCGGAAGAAAAAAACAGTGTTCCATAGTTCCATTCTTTTTATATAAATAAAACATAATTTATAACACACAGCTTTATTATTTACTATAAATTATATCTATCTATATCTATTATAGCTGACCCAGCGAATTTCGTGCCGCCTTACAGTCAATTCTTTAATTTTTTTTTCTCCGTAAGAACCATCCTCGTACTTCAAGGAATATTCTAAAAAAAGAATTCGGGATTCGGTTCAGCTGCTCTCGAGATTTGCGCTTACCAACACATTCAGCGATTCATTTTTATATTATAACTAGCTGACCCAGCGAACTTCCTACCGCCTAACAGTCGATTCTTTAATATTTTTTTATTTTTCTCTCCGTAAGAACCATCCTCGTACTTCAAGGAATATTCTAAAAAAAGAATCAGCGAAATCGGTTCAGCTGCTCTCGAGATTTGCGCTTACCAACACATTTAACGATTCATTTTTATATTATAGAAAAAGAAGATAAAACGCTTTACAACATCACAAGTTAACGATAATCTTTTTCATTAGTTAGCTTGTGTCATTACGCCCGCGCGTAGATCTGGACAGTCCTTATTTATCCCGGCATCGCACTTCAAGAGCCAATGCTTGACTGGATGGAATCTCAATTGGGATCAATTGAGAACTGGATCTGAACAAACTGATATATGATACATTTCTTTCTAAAGGTTGGCAAGGTGAACGGTCACGACATCTTTCAATTGGCCGGCCATGACATCATCCCGTACGCGAGGTCCACAACGCATCTTACCAGTAAACAGGTGAGCATCATTTAACCCAGTGCCGCTTTTACTCACAGTAAGGCCCGCCACTGTCTTATAATCCTCCACCAACCCGGACTTGGCCGTGATGGAGTATGGCCTTCCTGCGATGCAGGAAGAGGCCCGTGCCCCAGCAGTAGGGATATACAAGGGTTGATACCGAAGATAAGATACACAATATGGCTTTAAGCAACTTTTAAAAGATTAACAAAGAGTCTAAAAATTCCACCCATGCCGGGATTCGAACCCGCGGAATGGAAAGGAATTTTTAGCCTCTAAATAGGTTTTTAAAATTGTCCTTAGCACGGGTTAGTGCATTAAAAGGAATATAAGGTAAGATTTGGTGAATCTATTTTAAATAGCAATTGTTACTGCTAAATGTGTAGCCCATGTCATGCTGACAATAAATATTCTTATAGACAGTGTTGAACTAACTAGCCCATCTCTCTCCAGGTGGAAGAGAATGCGACCTACGAGACCATGGTCCGCGCGGCGCTGGAGACCCCTGGCATCTACTTCTCGTACGGACACGATCTTACTCACACGCTACAGAGACTGCACTCTGTCACAGGGGACTTCCACAAGGTAACAGTTGATCTAAATTTAGTATAGGATAGAAATGCGAAATTCCCCAAAATCTTACTGCGGGTGTCGTAAATGGCGACTAAGGGACACAAACCGGGGGTGGGCAGCAGCGCCACCTGCAGTACAATTCCACCAAACTGCGATCATCAACCCTTATGCCCAGCGAGCGTGGGGATTATGGGCATTACCCCTCAATGATGGCACAACCTTGCGCTATGGCGCTCATTAGGAGATTTATCATTATGTCCAGCAGTGGACTAATATAGCCTGAAGAAGAAGAAGAAATGCGATCCCCAACCCGCATGCCCAGCGTGGGGATTATGGGCATTACCCCCCCAATGATGGCATAACCTTGCGCTGTGGCGCTCATTAGGGGAGGGCCGAGCCCAGCAGTGGAGGGCCGTGCCCAGCAGTGGACTAATATAGCCTGAAGAAGAAGAAGAATTGGTATTGCTACATAACTTTACAAATGTACCTAACTTAGATAGCAAAGTCATTGGTACATGACCGCACTGGGATTCGAACCTGGATCTCTCGCTTCCGAGTCCATTGATCTACCCACTGGGCTACCGCCGCTCACAAAGTTACCTATATACATTTTTTTAGGACACTACTTATTGCCGTCAGAGCCGAGTGAGTGAGAAGCAGATAGTGTCTCAGTTTCTACTGCTATTCGATATCGACTTGTATGTCCCCACTGCTGGGACACTGGTCTCTTCCTGCATGGCAGGAAGGTTAGGCCATACTCCACCAGGGGGCACCAAGTCCGGGTTGGTGGAGAATTGTAAGACAGTAACGGGCCTTGCTGTCAGAAGTTATCAAGCCACCCATAAGACCTAACGACTATGGCTTAACGACTGCCATTACTTGACAGCCGGCACCAATGGCTTAACGTGCCATGCGGAGCACGGAAGCGCTCGGAAAAATTGCCACCAGCGGTAGTCACGGGACGGTCACCCATTCTGCACCTGACCGCGCCTGTTGTTGCTTACCTCGACTGATTGATTCCAATTACTCGGCTCGACTAGGCCACGAGCGCTTCGCTATTATAACATTATAAATACGTCCACCAGATGTCGCTGGCGGCGCGCGCCGAGGGTCGCTTCCTGTGGAACGGACACCTTCTGAAGGACTACACTCGACAGCAGTACGCGCGATTCGCGCTGCCCCTCATACAAGGCTGTATCCTTTTGAAAACGTATTATAATTCGTAACGATGGTAGTAAACTAACAGTTTATGCTTTCAAAAAGGCGCCTCAGTCTTCCGAGACCACGGGACTTGAAAAATTGCCGAAACGTCGAAAAATTGTAAAAATGTAAAATAAACCAGTAAAGGCTGTGTAAAAACAGTTTTTATTATATCTAGTGCTCGTGTTAACCTTAGAAAATACCGTATTATAACTCTTCATGCAATCCACTCCATCCAATGACTTCTAATTGTATAACATTGCTTAGATATAAGAAATCATGGTTTCTTTTCTTTTTCTGCTTGCTGCAATAAAGTGTTCTCTATCTATATATCTACAGACACAATCAGATTCTCAGCCCCTACGGGATACTGGCTTGAAATTATGTGTGAATGAATGATTTAATTTGAATGATTTATTTTGCTACAAACAAATTATATGCTTACATAACAATTATAACATAAAGTGTTCTTGTGACAAAGATACTATTTCAGTGTTTGCTGTTTCTATTCGAAACAGCGCTGATTTTCAAATAGCACCTTCACACCAATATTTGAAATAACGTGTCATGCAGGTAGGGCTTAACATGCAAAGAAATTGATTAAAAATTTACAAATAAATACATAATTTGGGAATATTACAGAAAATCAAATTAATGATATGGATGGATGGATGGATGGACGGACGGACGGACGGACGGACGGACGGACGGACGGACGGACGGACGGACGGACGGACGGACGGACGGACGGACGAACGAACGAACGAACGAACGAACGAACGAACGAACGAACGAACGAACGAACGAACGAACGAACGAACGAACGAACGAACGAACGAACGAACGAATGAACGAATGTATGAATGAATCTATGAATGGATGCATAAATTAATAACTCCGGTACCAGGTGAGATGACGATCTGCGAAAAATTTCAAGCTGGATGCGGCAAGCTGAATTCAGGGCGCCATGGCGCTCATTAATAGAGGGCTATTTACTATTAATTAAAGACGAAGATTATCTAATAGTAATTTACAGATTTCAATGCACTACAAATAGGGCGTATGACTGTCTCACACTACCTCTAAGGCGTGGGTACCAGGTGGCGAAGGATTTTCAGAACAGTTCTAAGCAGGTCTCATTCTTTTAATACAAAAAAAACATAACTTCCACTCAACACAATCACTTATGTTGTGTTAGGTGGAAGTTATGGACCTGGTCCCAAGCTAGGATACCTTATACATGGTAACCAGGCAAACAAATCAGAAACATCGAAATACGCCAGACTGAGGCCAATGTTTAAAATGTAAATAAACTATTGTTATTTACTCATTATTTATCAAGTGTCCTTGACTCATCCAGCTCAGTTGTGTCCATAAACCGTCTCTACGTGAACGGGATCCAGGTGACCTGGTCGCTGATATCGCGAAGGGGCGTCGAGCGCGCCGGCACCCGACTTTTTATGCGAGGCGTTGACGTTCTGGTGAGTAAATAGATAATAGTAATAATAGCGGTCAGAGTCGCTCGTAGCCCCGGCTGCCTGAGTGATCTTAAACGATCACGAAGGTTAAGCGACGACACATGGCGTCATGGCTAAGGGATGAGGAAATCATGGCTGTATTCTTTTTTCTGGTTGTGCAATAATATAAAGTGTTCTCTATCTATCTAAACCGTCTATGACTAACGCCAGAGGCATTTTTCCGAGCGGTTCCGTACTTCGCAAGGTACGTTAAGCAGTTGGTGCCGGCTGCCGTCGATAGGTGGCAGTCGTTAAGCCAAGTCAGAGGCCTAAGGGCGGCTTGAAAATTTTTGACAGTAAGACCAGCCACTAGTCTTGCAAGCCTCCACCAATCCGGACTTGGCCCCCGAGGAGTATGGCCTATACCTTCCTCAGGGAAGAGACCCGTGCCCCTCGGTGGGGACATAATGATTTGATGATGATGAATAACAGTCAGGGTCAATGGCAGTGGCAGTGAGGATGGCATTGGCAATGAACGAGTTACAGTTCTGCGCATCGGTACCTATAGTGAGATTCCTAGCTACTTGTTTGTGTTGTATTTGTCTAATTAGGCGATTGAAAAGATTAGCATCTTTTATCGTGACGAGGTTAAAATTCAATGAGCTAATTTTTTATCTTGACGAGGTTAAAATTCAATGAGCTAATCTTTTATCTTGACTAGGTTAATATTTAACGAGCTAATCTTTTCTTTTGTCGAGGTTAATTCAATGATTGAAAAGATTAGCATCTTTTATCGTGACGAGGTTAAAATTCAGTGAGCTAATATTTTATCTTGGCGAGGTTAAAATTCAATGAGATAATCTCTTTTTTGTTTAATTAATATTTTTTACAATTGCATACATTTTTCATATAATATTTTTTGTCGAAAGAATAAAGTCCCCGCACAGTACAAAGTTTACACAAAGATTTCGTGCCTTCGGCAATATTTGTCAACATCGATTGGTTGCCATTTCGACAAGAAATAAGCTAGAAGTAAGTGCGCATATATGCGGCACGTTGGCGACTGCCGTCGCCAAACGTCGACGGCAGCCGTCGCCACACGTCGGCGACTACTGTCGCCACACGTCGACGACGTGTATAAGCGCCCTAAGCAGAGGCTATTATCGAAATTATAGCCGTCTGACGGTGCAAACTGCTTTACACCATGACGCCCCACGTTGGGCGCCAATGTGATGTTGTAAAGCGTTTATGGGTGTTTTAATTCTAATATGTTTTATTTATAATATAAACAGAAAACTTGGTAAAAAACAGGATAAGCGGGTAAAGGACGATTTATATGGTCAGGTCTAGTCGAAATGTGAAGTAGTAATGCTAAAAACATGAAGGAAATCTCAAGAATGGGTGACGTAATTTTAAATTTTGAAAATGATAGAGAGAATTAAAGAAATTTTAATAAATCGTCGGTATAAAGGTAAAACTCATTAACTGCTTTTCCATTTTTTTATTTATAAACTGATAATTTTTTTTTTTTGCCAAAAAAATAACACTATCTAATTTACTCATAAAAGAAATAACGATGGGTGAGCGTTTTTATTTCTGTGCTAAATATTACATTTTAGTATCTCAAATTCACATTAGCGCAGTTTCTACGATTAGGCTCATTTGCAGTTACTGAATTTTACCTTTATACCGACGAAATGCTGTAAAGAGGTTTGCACCGTTACAGCCGCATAACCGAATGCAGAGGAAAATCTCGACTTCAGTGCATGTCAAGAAATCATGGTTGCATTCTTGTTTCTGGTCGTGCAATAAAGTGATCTTTATTCATCTATCTATAAGGTAAATTTTCCTGCGCAGGGCCAGGTAGCGAACTACGTGGAAACGGAGCAGATTGTGGAGAAGGGTGGGGAAAAGTCGTCCTTCGTGCAGACTCGTGGTTCAATACCCCTGTATTGGGCGCAGTATCCGAACCTAAAGGTGAGAGGGCATATCTTTTCAATTTCAACACGCTGTGAATAGCAAGTAGGGGCTCAATCTGTGTCATCAGAAGGCGAATGAAGCATTTTTATGTATAGATATATAGAATATACTTTGTTGTTGTCGTCGTCGTCAGGCTATACTAGTCCACTGCTGGACATAGCCCTCCCCTATAGAGCGCCACGTTGTGGTATCATCGGGGGTAATGCCCATAATCCTCACGCTGAGCTTGCGGGTTGGGGATCGCAGTTCCGTGGAATTGTACTGCAGGGGGCGCTGCTGCCCACGCCCCGGTTTGTGTCTCTTATTCGCCTTTTACGATACCCGCCGGAAGAATTGGGTTGGTGCTATTCTCTAGGCCGACACCACACAGCATACTTACATACTTTGTTGGAAGTACCAGGAATTTAATTTTTTTATGTAACCTAAACGTCCCACTGCAGGGCACAGGCCTTCTCTCAGAGAGAGAGTGAGTTTGGGCTTAATTACCATGCGTGCCCACCGCGGATTAGCAATTTCAAGCGCTGAGGTATTTTAACATTTCAGATACTCAGGTTTCCTCACGTTGTTTTCAGTTGCTACTATAGCTTCAGAATTTTTTATTTATTTCATTACAGACTCCGCCCTTACAGGGTTTCCACCTAATACAGCAGGTTAAATAAAAATAACACCACGAAAAAGAAGAAAATCGGCATTAACATAAACAAACAATGCAAAATTAATCAAATTATTCAGATACACAATCAATTCATAAAATTTCATCAAATATTTAAAAAAAAATACACATCGATTCATAAAAAAATCATTCCATATTAAAAACAAATTAAAAACCAGTTGCCCAATAATACAATACAAATTATGTATGAATTTTAAAGAATCACACAAGAGACATGTTTGATTTGTCACGAAAAATTGTGTTTTTTTGTGTCTACACCCTTAGAAATGTTTAAAATTTAAAATTGAAAAACTAAGACCAATTTTTGTTGTTATTATACCAACTTGATTTTTCGCATGACTTGAAATCAAAACCAAGTGCATTTTATGCAAAAGTAACGTAAGTCACACTGAGTGTCCATTTTGAAATCTTAACCATTTTGGTGAAAAATTAACGTCTACAATCCCGAAATAAAATCATTCCATTTTTTATGACCTTTTTCTATGCCACTCAAATTTTTTTTTAAGGTTAGGTTCCCATTAAAAACCAAATTTCAACAGACGTGAGATTTGTCTTTATAACAGCTGAGGTCCTAAAAAGGAAATATTTTTATACTCTTTTTTTTAATGCACTAACCCGTGCTAAGGACAATTTTAAAAACCTATTTAGAGGCTAAAAATTCCACCCATGCTGGGATTCGAACCCGCGACCGGCTATCCGTGCCAGCGCTCTTTCCAACTGAGCTAATGGGCGACTCACCGGCATCAGTGAAATTTTGAACCTCCTTACAATATTCTCTGTATTACGTACAGGCAGCGGCATCTGGCTGATGTACTTTGCATCACTTGCAGCCCCGAGTACCTACTTTGCAGTTAGGTTTTAACATCGGAATGATATCGCTGTACCCACATGATTGTACTCTTTTTTTTTTATTTTGTTACATTAAATGTATGATTCTTCGATCATTGTAATCTCCACAGTACAAGCCAGCTCCGGAGCTTTCGCACGAGGATCACGTGGCGGCTTATACCAAGCACATGCAAGACCAGCAGCAGCGGTACGGGAGCCAGGTGTTGGTCAACTTGGTGAGTACTTCGCTACCATAGCCGAGTCGTTCGTTATCAACCCTTGTATGTCCCCCCTGCTGGGGCACGGGTCTCTTCCTGCATCGCAGGAAGGTTAGTCCATACTCCACCACGGGGGCCAAGTCCGGGTTGGTGGAGGATTGTAAGACAGTGGCGGGCCTTACTGTCAGAAGTTTTTAAGCCGCCCATAAGGCCAAGTGTTGGTCAACATTTCTGGCTCTTGCCATACAGGCTTAAGTATAGTGTAAGGGTCAGCAAACGCCTATGGTACATTCCTTTCTACCCCTGATCTAACTGAATTGTTTTATAAGCATTATATTTGTATTCATGCTAAATAAGTAACAAGTTCGATATCATCCCTGGTTTGTCCCCACTGCTGGGGCACGGGTCAACAACAGGCGCAGTCAGGTGCTGGATGGGTGACCTCCTGTGACTACTGCTAGTGGCATTTTTCCCGAGCGTTTCCGTGCTTCGCAAGGCACCTTAAGCCGTGCCGGTTGTCATGTAATGGCAGTCGTTAAGCCATGTCGCTGGCCGTGTGGATGGCTTGATAACTTCTGTCAGTAAGGCCCGCCACTGCTTTACAATCCTCCTCCAACCAGGTCTTGGCCTCAGTTGTGGAGTATGGCCTAACCTTCCAGCAATGCAGGAAGAGACCCGGGCCCCAGCAGTGGAGACATACAAGGGTTGATAACGAAATTATTTATTTGTATAATTACATTGGAAATTAATTCAATTCAATTTATTTCAACGTAAAGAATTTACATTCTGTTTACAGAATGTCAAAGTACAATGTCAAAAACATGAAAGTGAAAGTCGCTGCCTTCGGGCCGTAGTGTAGCGGAGAAAAAGGCAGCAAGAAGAAAAACTCCACTCTGACCATTTTTTCTCAAGTCCTCTTAAATCTAGTTTAGTACATTAGATACCTACAGTCTATTTATTCTTACTTGTCCATTTTAGTAAACAACATTCTAACCGTAAATTATGATTTTTAGTCGAAAACTGCCATATTCCCATAAATGAAGTAATCGGGGAGACTATTTTAGACTCAGATCATAGAAAGAAGGAGATATGCCCTAGCCGCGAAATAAGTCCGGTACCGCTGTCGCCACTTTTGAATATGTGTGCGTTTTCATCCCATGCACAATATTGTAAATATAAGGTTCACGCACACGTCTGTCCAGTCATTTACTAGCGTTCTAATCTTTTCATTGGTTCGCACACTATGAAAAACAATTGTACGAATACACTCATGCACGTAAACAACAGCGTCGGTGAACTCCTTAGGGATGGAACACTTGTATCAAATAATACATCTATCGATAAAATTATCCGATGAGAGGTTATTCATTTATTAACAGTATACTTCGTGTTGGGATGATACAAAAAACAGAGCATGTTAAATTTACAAAAACAATATTATTAAAACAAATAATCCTATTTTAATTAACTGTCCTGTGAAATGTAAATATTTATTAAGTACGTGTCTTTTTGACAGTATTTCTGGCTTCAGTATATGATAAAGACGCAAACTTGGCTTTCTACTGATATAGAATTTAATTATTTTGATAATGATGATGACCTCTGTACTGTATACTAATACGATATGTTAAATTTGTTAAATTTGTTGGACAGAACACCACTGAAGCATACTTGGTAGTGACTCTGTCCGGAAAGCTAGGTCTTCTGGGTTTAAATCCTGGTAATGGAAAGAACTAATATTTGTGTGAAGAGCATGTCCACGGTCAGGGACGCATTTGTACCTGGATCTTGGATATTTCTTTGTATTTTATTTAGTATATGAATCCCAATGTAACGTGAAATGCACTTACATTACCATTTACAAATTGGATTTAAATATTGGTAACTCTGTTAGGACTCTGTAAATTAACAGCAGTTTTTGTTGGGTGAAAGAATGAAGTGCTGACTTTTTAAGAATACAATAGCAATCAATTACTTTTTCATTCTCTGAAAATAATTCACCCAGCTATATAAAAAATAGAATAAACACATGTATAAACTCGAAAAACAACCATTTTTCTAAACAAATTGCCACTTGTCTGAGTAACAGCGATATATTGGAAATCAGTAGCCACGCTTGGATTATAAGGATTAAGTAAAGAATATGTTTATGGCTGTGATTGAAATGTATCATGGACCTGTAAATAAAGTAACTTCCTAATTAAAAATACAGTAAATAGGAAGAACTTTTGTAAGCTTGTCAAAAAAAATTTCAATGAAACTTATATATAGATTAAAAAATAAAATCAGCATCCGACTGAAATCCTAAAGAGAATATTTTCATTATCGTCATCATTCAGCCACAAGATATCCACTGCTGGACATAGGCCTCCTCCATGGATTTCCAAAAAGACCAGTTGAAAGCGGCTTACATCCAGCGTCTTCCTTCGACTAGGATGAGATCTTCTCTCCATCTTGTCGTTCGACGCTGCACTTGCCGATATGACATATAAGCAAGGACCGACATACCATATTGTGGTCTCCATTCGAGAACTTGTCGGATCTAAAATGGTAAATAAATTATTAAAATACTGAAAATGCTTTATTTAACTTGTTTTTCATTACACAATCGAATTTCATTTATAACATAACGCTCATAAAAAATTAAACATATAAGACTATGATTTAGTATCACAACCACAACACCTGATTTGTTTCTTTAGAAACACTTTCTTTTGGAGAGTTATGCGTCGTCCATATGAAATGAAGATTAGAATAAAGTGATAATTGAATATTCTAAACCATGTAAAATTTTATCGTGATTTTAAATATACTGGTACCTCAACCTTTATGGAACTCGTTATTACTGGTATTTTCAAAGTAGGAACTGCCCACGGAAATATTTTTTCCCCCACTTTAGCATCTGGAAACACTTCTCTGTAAAATAGATGGAGCAAATGGTACTTTATTTGAGAGGAAATCAGTTATACCCTCTGTATTTTGATCCATTTTTCTTTCGTATTTTTCTTTATCTTTATTAGAAACTTTTTGAAATACATGATCGAAGCTAGGCCTGTTTTTAATAAGACAAAATCCTTCTACTAAAATAAAAGCTTCCTTAGCAACGCAAGCTGAAATCTACGCAGATGGAGTCGCGGGCAATAGTCGACGATAAGACTAGATACCTAGTCTTACAATAATTGGTTCTAGTAAATGCCTCAATAATATCGATACTTAATCAGTCTGAAAAGAAAGGTACTACCCCATCACTATGTCTCCAGCTGACCTACCGGTGAATTTGACATTTCGCGGCAAATACATGCGGCCGTACCTCGAAACATCGCATTGAACAATGATCAGCTTTGCGTGACGGTTCACTGCGGGCTGGCTTTTCCTAGTTAGCAAACTTCCACGAAAATCCTATATAGAAACAGCAGTGGAGTAACTACAATGTAATAAATACGTCCCATTTATGTTCTTAGTAATGTGATGCACATTGCACATAAAATTATTATAATAATGATTTTTCGTAGTTTATAAGACGAATATAGTGAGTAAAATAGGTTTACCGGTGAAAAGACACTCTCCTGTTTTTGAATAGCATGTATCACAGCGATTTCTGCAGGTAATCACTGCGCAATTAGGCATTTTTCTCAGATGTTACTACGACGGCTGGTGCGAAGCGATTGACGGCCATATTTTAAAGTTTCGCAGAGGTTAGCCCAAATGGGCTAACGTTGGGCGACAGTGCCACGCCCACAAGGCACTTCTCCTTATTTTTGTGTTCTGAGATTTTAGACAACACGCTGCCAATTTTATAAAGAAAGTTTATGAAGTCGCGAGAAAATATGTAGTTTTGCCATCAAATATCATTTTTGAGGTAAGAATCTTGTTTACTAAAATGGACAATTTTTATTTTTAATGCACTAACCCGTGCTAAGGACAATTTTAAAAACCTATTTATAGGCTAATAATTCCACCCATGCCGGGATTCGAACCCGCGACATCTGGCTATCCGTGCCAGCGCTCTACGCGCTGTACGTAATACAGATAATAGTGTAAAGAGGTTCGAAATTTCACTGATGCCGGTGAGTCGCCCATTAGCTCAGTGGGATAGAGCGCTGCACGGATAGCCAGAGGTCGCGGGTTCGAATCCCGGCATGGGTGGAATTTTTGCCTCTAAATAGGTTTTTAAAATGGACAAGTAAGAATAAATAGACTATATACGTATACGGTATAAGATTCCAAATATTTTTCGCTTCCACTTTTGTGAGTCAAACTCCAACGAACGTCAGCCAAATTCATCTTCCCATCGCAGATAGATCAGCACGGGCCCGAGGAAGCCCTGGAGCGGGGCTTCCGCGCCGCCGTGGCAGCCGCCGCTCTCCCGGGCGTGCGCTATGAGCCCTTCGACTTCCACACCGAGTGCCGCGGGATGCGGTACGACAGACTCAACGTGCTCATTGACAGGATACAGCACGAGCAGGTGAGAAACTTGCCCAGTCACTGTTGGACAAATAGATCAATCTGTTAGAAGAGAATTAGATAGAAGACAGACTTTGTAAGTGCCTTGTTTTCTCATTAGTTTTTAAGTATTAGTATTTGGGTGGGTCCTATACCCAACACACTGATTCACTGTTGGACGAATCGAGGAATCTGTTAGTCATTCATTCGTTAATTTATCGTTCATTCACTCACTCACTCATTCAACCATTCATAAGTGGATTTATAACTCAATCAATCGGTCCGTCATTTACTCATTAATTTACTCGATTACTAAACAATCAATCGTTCAAAAAAAACCTATTTAGAGGCTAAAAATTCCACCCATGCCGGGATTCGAACCCGCAACCTCTGGCTATCCATGCCAGAGGTTGCGGGTTCGAATCCCGGCATGGGTGGAATTTTTAGCCTCTAAATAGGTTTTAAATTGTCCTTAGCACGGGTTAGTTCATTAAAAAAATAATATAATCAATCGTTCACCGAGGGTGTTTTAACGACTTAATTGGTCAGTCAATGTATGAAGGTCCCGGGAAAGCTGTAGAGCGGAGATTCCGTGCCGCTACCCGTGCGGTACGAGCCCTTTGACTTCCAAGAGAAATTTGGCCAGACATAGATTTACTGTTGGGGGAATAAATCTATCTGATAGTCACCCATTCATCTCATTTGAGCCCTTCGACTTCCACACCGAGTGCCGCGGGATGCGGTACGACAGACTCAACGTGCTCATTGACAGGATACAGCACGAGTAGGTGAGAAACTTGCCCAGTCACTGATTCACTGCTGGACGAATCGAGCAATCTGTTAGTCACTCATTCGTTAATTTATCATTCATTCACTCACTCAATCATTCATAACCGGCTTAACTCGATCAATTGGTCCGTCATTTACTTATTAATTCACTCGATTACTAAACAGTTAATCGTTCACTGTGACCGTATTAATGACTTAATTAAAGAGTCAATGTATCACGGTCCCGGCGAAGCTCTAGAGATGAGCTTCCGTGCCGCTACCCAGGCGTGCGGTACGAGCCTTTTGACTTCCAAGCCGAGTGCCGCCGAAAGCGGCATGACCGGCTGAATGTGTCGATTGACAGGATACAGCACGAGTAGATGAAAAAGTAGATGCTGTGTGGTGTCGGCTTAAAGAACAGCACCAACCCAAATTCTTCTCGCGGGTGTCGTAAAAGGCGACTAAGGGACACAAACCGAGGGGTGGGCAGCAGCGCCCCCTGCAGTATAATGCCACCAATCTGCGATCCCCAACCCGCATGCCCAGCGTGGGGATTATGGGCACTAACCCCCAATGATGGTATAAGACAGGGCGCTATGGCCATAATTAGGGGAGGGCTATGTCCAGCAGTGGACTACATAATATAGCCTGAAGAAGAAGATGAAAAAGTTCGCCAGTCATGGATTCATCTGTTAGTCACTCATTCATTTACTAGACGATTAATAAATCAATCAATCGGTCCATCATTCACTCATTCACTCGATTTATTAACAATCTGCCGGCTATTCAATAAAATAAGTTAACGCTCAGTCATTGAATCAATTATTCAATCCGTCAAAAAGCCATCAGTCGTTTCCTCAGGATCTATGTCCATGTTTCGCGGCTCCGGCGAAGCTCTAGAGCAGAGCTTCTGCGTGCGCTACGAACTCTGGGGTTTTCCAGTGTGAGCGCGCTACACGTAAACTGGGTTTAAGTTGGAAATAAACATTTCGTCGTCTTTTCTTATCTTGCAACGACTTATGAACGTTGATGAAGCGGAGGTGATCTGTCAGGATCGAGGCAAGTGGCGGTCCCTGGTCGCCTACCCTTCTGGGATACAAGCGTGGGGTTATGTATGTATGTATATAGTATTTGTAGTATTTACTTTGCGCTGAGTGTTCATTTGGTTCTATGTGACTTGACGTGAAATGAAATGAAAATGAAATGAATATACTTTATTGCACACCAGGAATTACAATTAATAAAATTAATTTTAAATTGACGTGTTTTAGCTCTCGTCCATATTATAACATGCTGTCATCACACATTGAAGGATATTATTATGTTACTAGATTATAAGCATTCATCATGATATTATTACATGTAATGCTACTTATCTGTTATGCAGAATTCAGGTACCTGCGTCTGATGTTTCACGTACTTTCTTCTTTTTATAATTTTTTAATTTCTTGATCACGTTTAAAGATGCGCAAACGTAGACATTTTTTCAAGCGAATAGAATGAATGAATGAATGAATGAATGAGATGTCGAATGAGGAAAATTCTTGAATGAATGGGTTTTAAGTGTCATTCGGTAATTTTTTGTTGTTACTTGTCATAGATATATGGGGCCACTGTTTGATTTGAAAGTTCGCGCGCGAACAGTTGTGTAATGCAATAAATAAAATAAAAATTTCTTAGTGACTCGCGAAACTCATTAATGTTCACATCATAGGTAGTTTAATATTAAACTAAGAGTGACTTGAGCGTAAACCACCCACCCTCAATTCAATAATTGACTGTGCTCGCCACTTCAGTCTTCCTGTGACCACAGTAACTGCAACGTTGCCGACTGAACGCTGTTTCTTACCTTTTGTTCCCTAGACGGAGTTCGGCTACTTCCTCTCCCGCGGCGGGACAGTCCTCAAGCGTCAGAGCGGCGTCTTCCGCACCAACTGTGTGGACTGCCTAGACCGGACCAACGTGGTGCAGAGCCTGTTGGCTAGGAGACAGCTCAACACCGTGCTAGCCGTCCTCGGCGCGGGGGACACGCTGCCGCCCATAGCCGGGGAGACTTTTAACAGCGTGAGTAAACCCGCACTTGCTGCCTAGACCGCACAAACGTGGTGCAGAGCCCAACATAGGGTGCGTTCAGTCCATGGATGGGTGACGGTCAATGACTAACGCTAGTAGCATTTTTCCGAGCGGTTCCTGCGATGCAGGAAGAGACCCATGCCCCAGCAGTGGGGACATGCAAGGGTTAATATCGAAATATTAATCCACTTCTAAAACCAAAAAAAAATACCGTTTTTGAAGATTATTTTATATTGATAAGATATGGAAGATTAGGTTATGCCTATACCTTCTTTAGGGAAGAGACCCGTGCCCCTAGGTGGGGACATAATGGGTTCATGATGATTATTACAAATTCACTGCTAAAGTAACTGAACAGAGTGCACATCGTGTGCTGTCGAATCTAAGGGGAAATATCACCTGTGCCCCCTCTCCACCAGGTATGGGCAGACCACGCCGATATGATCTCCGTGCAGTACTCCGGCACCGGAGCCCTGAAGACGGACTTCACCCGTACCGGCAAGCGTACCAAGCTTGGCCTTCTTAGAGATGGCGTCAACTCCCTGACGCGGTACTACAAGAACAACTTCTGCGATGGATACAGACAGGTAAGTTTTTGGTATACACCTAGTTGATTGTAACGTTCATTAAGCTGCAGTTTCTGCGCTACTTTGAATAAAACCTTTTTATTTCATTTCATTGCCACATATTTTCATTGATACATATTTCTAATGATTCGCGATACTCATGCATAGTTACGCCCAACGGGGGGCGCCAATGGAATGTGATATATCATTTATAAATAATAAGAACTGGAACGACTTCAGGTGTTGTTTTATTTGTAGATAGTTATTTTATAATAAAGCAGTAAAACTATATAAAAACGGATAAGCAGGTAAAATAATCAGATCCGGTCGAAGGGTAAAGTTGTAATGATGAAAATGAGGGAAATTTCGAAATGAGTGACATATAAAATGATAGATAGAAAAAGAAATAAAAATGTTGTAAAGAGGTTTGCACCGTTACACGTTTAATAGATAACTAAGTGTTTTTTATCTTTGAATGCCTCGTGATGGTCCTACATAGTTATATATTAAACGGGTCTAATCAATGGTTTATCGATACATAGTTTAAACACTTTGACAAGTTTAAGTCATTAATTTGCAACTTTTCTCTTATTTGTAATGATGTTAAAAACTTTAAAACGTACAGTACTCCGTGCCCTAAGCAAATATTGTAAGTAATTCCATGGAAATCTGTAATTCATTTCGAAAATATGGCCCATTTCTAGAAACAAAGTTATGTATTGGGACATAACTTTTCCAACTGTAGATAAGGCAATCAGGGAGTACAGTGAACGCTATCCGGAGCGCTTAAAGTGCCACCCTAACGTACTCGCTACTCGCCTCGTTACAGACAGAAACCAGGGTTACTCCCGGCTGCGTAGGATAAATATACTGGATTTAAATTATTAAAGGAGGATGGAGGTCGATGGATCTCACTCTGCTAGTTTTTAAATTAAGGCCACGAAACACCAGAGTTACTTATTGTAGTCATAACTAAAGGGAGGCCAATGAGACGAGATAAAGAATGTAAACAAAGTTTCAGGGGTTCAAAACATTTTTATTTGAATAAATTATGGTTATACAAATTTCGGATTCCCTATTCTAATCGCTGTCGTCTGTATTAGTCAAACATGATTAACCAGAAGAGTCCGAATCAGCCGTATTTAAGACAAAACTATTCATAGTATTATCAACCATGTTGTCAATATGGCTATAAAAATTGTCCTCGTATCACTTCGAACGCAATCTAAACAGGAATGGAAATGGAACTATTATATTTCACAAAATGGCGGATGACACCAAATGTTGACAACTGCCGTACTGAAAGTTTTCCTGTACCACGAAATACGTAACGACAGCTGTTCGCGATCAAATGACGCCATTACCGCGTACGTGTGACCAGAGTGCTTAGTGCGAGTTTTTTAACTACTCGATCGCGTTAACGTAAACTCATATTTCTATGGCATCGAAGAAGCGCCACCTAGCGACAAGTATGGAAATTAAAATTGCTGAGTGCGAGTTGTAATGGTTTACGTTGAGAAGTGAACACGTTTACCAGCCAAAACACGAATAAACGCGAGTGCGAGTTGTACTGTGACAGCGTTTTGCCAGTTCGAACGGTTAACTTACTCATACTCACTTCTCGATGCTCGATTAACGCGGTAGTAAAGTTATTCGATTGGATCTGTCAAACTCGCACTAAGCACTAAGGACAGAGATAATAATCGCTCACTATCGCAATGTAACTCAGTAACGGTCCTTTAGATTTAGATTATACTATTCCGATGTAGGTTTTACATCGGAATAGTATAATCATGTGAGTACAGCGATATCATTCCGATGTAAAACCTAACTGCAAAGTAGGTACTCGGGGCTGCAAGTGATGCAAATTACTACAGCCAGATGTCGCTGCCTGTACGTAATACAGAGAATAGTGTAAAGAGGTTCGAAATTTCACTGATGGCGGTGAGTCGCCAATTAGCTCAGTTGGATAGAGCGCTGGCACGGATAGCCAGAGGACGCGGGTTCGAATCCCGGCATGGGTGGAATTTTTAGCCTCTAAATAGGTTTCTAATTTCGTTAGTTTTAGATGGGTAAGATGCCAGCAACCTTAATCCTTTTTCTCTTCCAGGACTCCATCGACCTGCTCCTGGGCAAGTACACTGTGGTGGAGGGCGAGGGGAACACCGTCGTCAGTCCGCTGCAACGGGACCGGACCTGGAAGTACCTCACTGTGAGTCGAACTGACAAATTTTATTTTATTTTATTTATTAGGCACACCAACAGCATACATACAGAACATGGTACAAAAGAGTTACAGGAAGATAAAATTACGTGTATGTACACCACTTATAGGTAAGCACAGCATTTATATAAATTAAGCTTACATCGTTAAAGAGTTAAAATCAAATATTCTTTTTTGTTTCAAAGTAAACAATTTAAAGCATTTCGGGGCGCTATCTAGCGCCACCAATGGGAAAAAGAATCATAACTTGTTTTATGATACGTTTTTAAAATTTAATATATATTTTTTAATGCCCTTACCCGTGCTAAGGACAATTTTAAAAACCTACTAAAACCTAACCTAAATAAACTTAACCTATTGAGCGGTGGTAGCTCAGTGGGTAGAACCATGGACTGGCAAGCGGGAGCCCCAGGTTCGATCCTGAGTGCGGGCATGTACCAATGACTTTGTTTAATTTCAAAGTTACGTACATTTGCGAATTTGTAGTCGCAATACCACACGCTAATAAACCCGCGGCTTGGTTGGCTCCGCACGTATTGACAAAAAAGGCCAATATTATTATTATTGTAAAGAGGTTTGAAATTTCACTGATGCCGGTGAGTCGCCCATCAGCTCAGTTGGAAAGAGCGCTGGCACGGATAGCCAGAGGTCGCGGGCTCGAATCCCGGCACGGGTGGAAATTTTAGCCTCTAAATAGGTTTTTAAAATTTAAAATTTGCCACCCATTTTTAAAGCCACCCATTTTTGCGATTTCCTTGATTTTCACTTTATATTTCAACCAGGCCCTATTACACAAATCGTCTTTTACCTTCTTATTCTGTTTTATTTAACAAGTTTTCTGTTTATATTATAAACTATCTGACCCAGCGAACTTCGTACCGCCAAACACTCAATTCTTTAATTTTTTCTCTCCGTTAGAACCGAGGTACGAGGATACTCCAAAGAATTAGCGAAATCGATTCAGCTGCTCTTGAGATTTGCGCTTACCAACACATTCAGCGATTCATTTTTATATTATAGATAAATTAAAAAAAAACACATTTTAAATAAAACACAGAGTTGAAGTCGTTCCAGATTTATTATTTATAAAATGTTCTTCAACATCACAAAGTAACAGTCAAAATATATTGTTAACTGGCTATGCCTCATTATACTATTTTAATTTTAAATGCACAAACCCGTGCTAAGGACAATTTTAAAAACCTATTTAGAGGCTAAAAATTCCACTATTCTCTGTATTACTGTACGTAATACAGAGAATATTGTAAAGAGGTTCGAAATTTCACTGATGCCGCTGAGTCGCCCATTAGCTTAGTTGGAAAGAACGCTGGCACGGATAGCCAGAGGTCGCGGGTTCGAATCCCGGCATGGGTGGAATTTTTAGCCTCTAAATAGGTTTTTAAAATTGGCTATGCCTCATTGAACCCGCTCTCCCGCAGTTCCCGTCAGTGCTGCTGGTAGCGGTCTCGATGTTCTGCGCCAGCGCAGCACTCCCGCAGCGCTACAGCAGCGAAGTCCTCCTCTACCTCATGTTCTGGGGCGCCTGTGTTGGAGCCACGCTGTCGTTCATTCTCAAGTGAGTCTACACTTTCAGTAATAACGCGGCGTTCCTGTAGTGTTTCTGTAGTTTTCACGACCGTGAATTCAAGTGAGTGGTGCACACCTTCAGCAAAGATGCAGCATTCGGGCAGTATCCTGCAATGATTCCGTGTCACTACGCCACCGGAGTATCACTATCATAGGTTCTGGGGCGCTTCTTTCGTTCATCCTCAAGTGAGAAGTCTACACTTTCAGTAACAACGCAGTGTCTCTGCAGTGTTCACGCAGTGATGCAGCAGTGAAGTATTACTCTGCCTCATTTTCTGGGGCGCTTGTGTCGGAGCCACATTGTCGTTCATTCTCAAGTGTGTCTGCACTTTTTATAACAACGCAGCGTACCTGCAGTGTTCACACAGAGATACAGCAGTGAAGTTTTACTCTGCCTCATATTCTGGGACGTCCGTAATGGGCCACACTGTCTTTCATTCTCCATTGAGTTACATTTTCAGTAAAAACGCAGCTTCCCTGCAGTGTTACAGCAGTGTTCACACAGTGATGCAGCAATGACGTATCATTTACACTGCCTTAAGTTTTTGGGGCGCTTTTATTGGAGTTGAAGTATTACTCTGCTTCATGTTCTGGGGCGCTTGTGATGGAGCCTCATTGTCGTTCATTCTCAAGTTACTCTACACATGCTTTCAGTAACAACGCAGCGTTCCCGCAATGTTCCTGTAATGTTCACGCAGCGATTCAGCAGTGCATTATTACTCTCTCATGTTTCGGGGAGCTTGCGTTGGAATTGTCCTTCATCCTCTAGTAGAGGAGGTAGTCCTCACTTTCACTAACAATGCAGCGTTCTTGTAGGTTCACGCAGCGAGTCAGTAGTGAAGTATTGTTCTTCCTTACGCCTGTGTTAAAGTCACATGTTGTTTATGTTCATTCTCATTCATTTAATTAATTACCGAAATTACAGGGTTCCTGTAGGTCCTAAATTTAAAAATCTAGTACGTTAGATGTATGGCTCTCTAATACAACCCATACACGTCCGCAGGCACGGCAAGGAGTTTGTGGACTGGCCGCGCCTGGACGCGGGTGGACTGGCCTCCGCGCGCGCCCTCAGCCACGCGCCGTCTTTATGATCGGGGATCTGCCTATCGTCGTTGTAGTCTAGCCATACAACTCATACATCTCCATAAACACTTCGTTCAACCCGTCCGGTGTTGTCTTGTTACTTGAAAGTAGTTTAAGTGCGTTTGTTTGACTTTTAAGTGGACCATCCAACTCCATACAAACTTCATACAAGTAATATTTAGTTTCTTAAAGGATGCGTTTAATACGCATTAAGTGTTTTTTTTAGTTTTCATACGATTTGTTAATGGTGAGTTGGCCATGTAATGCCATGCAAATGTCATACAAACTTCGTGAGAAATATATTGATGATTTTCTCTTTTTGTCCAAACTAATTTAATCTATTAAGTATAAAGTACAAATTACCGTTTTCAATACGTTTTATGTCAATGCAACTTCATCTAAATTAACCTAAAAGTTCCTAAAATTCTTTAAAAAAATTTCCACCAAATACATGCTTTAAAATACTTTTATATTTCACACGTGCGACTAATTTAATGAAAGCACCATCTCCTTACAAACTTTCTGTGCGGACTTTTTGGAATTGGTATTTTAAACATTTTGTAAACTTAGCATTCCATTTTGTATACTTGTATCACGTAATCACGAGGTGTGTTTCCATTTTGTATACTTGTATCACGTAATCACGAGGTGTGTTTCCATTTTGTATACTTGTATCACGTAATCACGAGGTGTGTTCAAACCACAGTAAGTAGCGCGATCCCATTAGACCAACGGGCTAACCCCCAACTTCTCGAGCTCTAACGATCTGTCAATCTACATTTCAATTCTGCTTTATGGACTCGCTGCACTGATTGTATAGTACAATTTCGCCAATGTCACATGTAAGGACCACACTATAGCCAATCACGTCCGCGTGCGTGCGTTCGTGAGTGCGCGTGTACGTGTGTGCGTGAGTGTGAGTGTGTGCTGTGTGTGTGTGTATGTGTGTGTGTGTAAACAACTTTGTGTAGCAATGAAAAAGGTATCTTCTGTGGAAAGTGCATTTAGCGCGCATATTTTGTCGGTTAAGGGCTGATTTTTCAATAGTCCGGTAACTTTTATCTGAGGAATAAAAATGGCGGTTTGACATAATTTTCATACATAAGCTGTCAAACCGCCATTTTTATTCCTCAGATAAAAGTTATCTGACTATTGAAAAATCAGCCCTAAATGTGTTATATTATTTCGCAGACCCATGTGGTTTACGGTCGCGCTCATCCTGTTTAGTTTGAACACGTGTACGTGTAATTGTTTTTTCAGTATTGATAAATTAAAGACATCGTAAGAATATTCGTTATTGCACTGAAGAGACAACAACCACAGGAATAAATTTTACAATGACAAAAAACTACAATGGGCGGCCTTTTTCTAATAGCTACTAGCAATTGCGGACTTATTTCTTTAGCTGAAAGCCAGTCAACATTGTGAAAATTTGCCGGAACAGAAGTGATGGACGCTTGGTGTAAAACAAATAAAAACTACTTTCATCCAATAAGCGAAAGTTTTAATGTAAATTTTTATCTTTCATAATATCCGACGCGACATATTTAATCGCGTCGGATTCCATGATTAAAAAAATTCTCTTTTTCAAATAGCGGTGTTAGTGGCGCAGTAGAAAGCCGAATCCACATACGGTTGGTCGTGGCTTCGAATCCCGGCATGTTCTAATGACTTGGTTTTCTAAGTTGCGTACATTTGTGGAGTTATAGTAGCAATACCACTCGCTAACCTAAAGGAAAACATCGTGAGGAAACCTGAGTGTCGGTTAAAAAAAGCCAATGCACGGTGGGCACCCGTGGTAATTAAGCCCACACTCTCAATCTGGGAGAAGGCCTGTGCCCCGCAGTGGGACAGGCTACTTTTGCTTAATGGAAGGAGTATAACTAGCGATGTTTCTCCCACCTCCTGCGGTTGACTGGTAGAAAATGGTTATGGCGTTAAGTCCGCCGTGTTGCACGTTAGTTTATAGTATGGTGCAATAAAAGTATTAATATTGAAGACACTGTGTCCAGTTTATCAGTTATTTCAGTAATGCATTGTATACAATTTTGTTTCACAACCATTTATTTGAGACGTAAGAGGAACTGCTTTGTCATGTATACAACCTTTTAAAAACCTATTTAGAGGCTGGAAACTCCGCCCATGGGACTCGAACCCGCGACCTCTGGCTAACCGTACCAGCGCTCTCCCAACTGAGCCAGTGGGCAAGTGCCGGCATCAGCGAAATTTCGAACCTCTTTATAATATTCTCTGTACTATTTATTTAAATAAAATTTAAATTATTTAAATTTCTCTGAGTCCCGGCGTGGGCGGAATTTTTAGCCTCTGAATAGGTTTTTGAAATGGTCCTCGGCACGGGTTAGTGCAACAAAAAGAACGTAATCATGTATACGACCATTTTTTTATAGTTACAATTAGTTACGAGTATTTCCTTTGGTTTAGCAAGAACTTGGAACAAATATTTCGTTCCCACTGTAGCGTAAACACGCTTCCATGTAAGGCGAACGCTACACGTCAATTATATTGTGATAATTATCACGATATTTAATCAAGTATCTTGAGCCGGATCACAGCACACCCTACACCAAAGATACGGATCGCGTCAGTATTGAAGCGTTTTTATATGAAGCAGACGTTCTGGACCCTAGGCAGAGCAAAATAAGAGCTTGTGCGGCGATAATTATATCCCAATCAATAAAAAACGCGTAAAAAGAAAGCGTTCAATGAAAAATAGGCTACAAAAGTGGGCAATGTTTACACATTTAAATTTATTGGACGAAATTTGCCTTCACAATGAAATGGACGGGATTGTTGGAACTTATGAAGGGATTCTGAGTTCAGTTTAAGCTCTTTTAAGACAATCTTGTCGCCTGTCAATGATTCAGAAGCAGAAGCGGTGTCATAGACGTCGTCCATTGCTGCCGTCTCGCTGCGTACTGACACGATAAATATAGACTCGCAACACTACACTCGCGATAAATATCACGATCCAGGATCTTGGATCAGATCACAAGGATTTCCGGAAATCCAGCGATAATTATTGTGATCCCTCAATACACTACCCTACACGTCAATATCGTGATCCAACAGTTTATATTGACGGATCACGATATATATTGTTACGGGCTAGGGTTCTGGATTTGGGTGTATAACGCCAATGACAACTTCTTAGGATTTATTCTCGCAGGGTCTGGTCTGCAGGTCTTCACGACACGAAGTCCACACGTAGATTCCAATCGCAGGTTCAATCGAAGTCCAATAGTATCGCTGAGGTCGTAGGTTATCGCTCGTATCGCAGGTATGTTCGCTCGAAGTTCACTCTTCGCTATTCCAAATGGAACTGACAGGTCGCCGCGGCGGCCGCTATTTATATCCGCCGGCCAGGGTTCTAGAACATTCCCGTAACTACGTGCCTACACTCTGTACACGCGGCAAGGCCGCTCGAACAGTTACTAATTTAAAGAGTTTTGCACCTTACGCTAGTGGACATACGAGTCATTATTGCTTGCAGCGTTTATTGTTTACTAAAACGCAGCATGCGGCGACTATTCGATAGGCTTCCAGAAGGCTCTATTCTAGATGGTTCGGGATAGGACCGCGACAATATCTTGCGTGTAGCATTCGCCTAATTCTTGAACCTTGGTTTAATGTGTATTAAAGTATGTTTAAGGCCTTATTTACATATGGCTTATTTTCATGCTTTTTATTGAGGTAGAATAGAATAGACACGCCAAGAGAGTTCACCTGTAAGGGATAGCAAGTTTTTGGGGTACACTCTCTATGAGAGCCCTGTGTTTATTTCCTACTAGCTGTGCCCCGCGGTTTACCGATTTTCCCATGGAAATGAGATATTTTAACATAACATTTAACACTTATTTACATAAAGGAACATACATTGCTTCTGGACCTTTGTCGTGGGAACCAGAAACAACGACATCACAAACATGTAAACATCCAAGACCTGGGGTTTTCCCGCGGTAAACCGTAGTCTGTATTAATGGTTTCGTTTTCTGCATTAATTGTTGACGGCCTCGGTGGCGCAGCGGTTTGGCACGCTTAGCACCTATATCACAAGTCCTTTAGTTGTACTTTATTATAGGGCTAACGAGATGTGTGTAATATGTCCATGAATATTTATTGTTTATTTATTATAATGCAGGGTGTCAACTCCGTATCAAATGTGTGTGATGTGAAGTGTAATGTATGGTGACCTCCAGATATAGACTAAAGATCTTAGTCTGTGGGTAACACCGAAAAATTGGATGTCTCTTACCAGTGTAGGTACGCTTTTAGGACTTCGGTCATGTGGTCCGACGGACTTGTTCGATCGGTCAGACGACCAATATTTTTTTTTACTCATGGTTCGATTGATCGAACCTCTTAAGTTCTTAAAAAAACCTATATAGAGGCTAAAAATTCCACTTATGCCGGGACTCGAACCCGCGACCTCTGGCTAACCGTGCCAGACCGAGTAGTCCGAGTGTCAAACTACTACGACTTTTACATTTGCTTGTTCGATCGATCGGGCCATGACGTCGGTTTTTTTTCCTGTTGGATCTATTGATCGAATCATGTGTAATCGGACCATAACGACTACACTAGCTTTGTTAGTGCATTCTATTCTACCTCCTCGTAAAGCATGCATGAAAAGCATAAAAATTAAGCAAATGTAAAGCAGGCTTACAATTGTGGGTAAATTGTGGACGTTTTAAAAATAAGTAGTTTTTTCAATGATTGGGGCTTTTAAATCGGGCAGACTTTACAATAAGTATCTGTATTCTTCAGTTTATAAAACTTAAATAGCTTTCTTTACACCTACGAGCTACGTCACACGATTGACTCTAATATGACATCAGTTATCTCTCTCAGTCACTCTCGGTTCCAAACTGTGCTGTACTTCGAGTAAGTATACTATCTATCAATATGAGGATTGTGCAGTGAGATTAATACCAGCTCACTAGTGTAAAGAATGCTTATAACGTTGAAATATACCTGCAATTTTATTCACCATATTTTTGTAAGTGAAAGTTTTTAGTGGCAAAATTCACTTTTATTAGGGATTAATTCAAAGGAGAGTGGTCCATTTCAAATTTATGTTTACATGTTTTACATCACACGTATAGCCTGCCATATTAAGCTAAACAGTTCTATGGCAATTTCTCGTCGCTCCCGAGCCGGTCCTTGTTGATTGATTGAATATGTTTATTCAAAATTCATTTTTGCCCATCTCATCTCTGCCCATCTCTTTAAATAATCGCGAGATTATTTAAAGAGATGGGCAGAGACCAATCCATCAAAATTATTTAGTTGTTGCAAACACACTCGCCCAGTACTTTTAATGTTGCCCTTCGCCTACGCATTCCCTAAATGGTGAACTGAAGGACATTGCAGCTGAAAATTGCCAGAGTACTGGCACGCCCACTTGATCACCTGAAGATCTATATTCTATAATAATAATAATAAAATTTTGAGTTTTGGTGATTGGTTGACTGGCTAGGCACTATGAACGAGTAGGCAGATTTAATTATTCGTCGCCTGTAGAAATAATATCGGGCTGAAGTAAACTAATGAGCACAAGAATTATAATTAGAATTTTAGTCGCAGTACTGTATTTACATCTTGGTTTAAATGAGTAAGATAAGAATATTCTTTATTGTACGTCAGAACAACAACAAATACAAAATAGAGAATATTCTTCTATATGTTTTTATTTTTTTAGTTTTTTTTTAATTAATGGATAACAAAAGATAAGTTGTCGGCAGCCCATTAGAATCCGCTTGTACTAAAATAAAAATTATAACTGATGTGCATTATTGATAAAATGTTTTGTTCAGTTGCATTTCCATAGTCTTCCTTGCGAAGTTGTACCAACAGGAACAACACCACAGGAACAACACCAGTGGAACTGCAGTTATAATGTGAAATATTACTTGTTAATATCGCGAAATAAATAAATATTCTATTGCTGATATGTGTTATTTCTACAAGGCGATGAATAGATAACGTTATTTGTAGTCAACATGACCAGAATAATTTGTATGTATCTGCCTTTTAGTATCAAATACATCGATGGAATAGTAAATTACATCGATTATAGCAAAGAAACCTCATTGAGTTTAGTATCGCCATGTTGACTATAGGTTTCGATATGGTCCGTTGATTTGTTGTTATTTTTAACTGGTATGTTTATAATTTAATTGTCTATCATGTAATTATTATTAAACATTACGTTTCATTAAATAAAGTGATCAATTTAACTGTTTTTTTTTTTGTTGAATACCTTTGTCATGGCTAGATCAAAATAGAAATTATACATTTCATGATGTCGCTTATCCTGGTCACAGCACTAAGTGTAAAGGTACATAACGTACGGCATAATAAACGTACGGCATCAGTGAAATTTCGAACCTCTTTACAATACTCTCTGGCACGGATAGCCAGAGGTCGCGGGTTCGAATCCCGGCATCGGTGGAATTTTTAGCCTCTTATTTAGAGGCTAAAAATTCCACCGATGCCGGGTTTTTAAAATTGTCCTTAGCACGGGTTAGTGCATTAAAAGTAGGTAATATAATACTATCTGTATTACGTACAGACATCTGGCTGAAGTAATTTGCATCACTTGCAGACTTGCAGCCCCGAGTACCTCCCCGTCGCTAACTGCAAACTGTTAGGTTAGGTTTTACATCGGAATGATATTGCTGTACTTTTTATCATTGCCAATGGCTGAGAAGGCGTGAGCGCGTGGCTCTGTGCCCTGATAACTATGATTAATGTAGGTAATTGTGTAGAAACTCAAGTCTATGCATAGCATGAAGTCTGCGTGGGCAGCCCAGGCTAGGCGCATGCTGAAATGCAGGCGACGCAGTATCCCGCGCGTGAGAAAAACAGAATCACAGAATCCTGTGGATGAGAACGAGATGGCGCGAATCACTCGCGCGCTGGCAGAGCTTATGTGGTACAGTCGACAGCAATAGCCACGTATAGGTACATTTTGTTGCTTCTCCAATACGATCGCTTGAAATATGCTGAGCCTCGACCCTTTGTCTTAACATGTCAATAGATGCATTCTATTCTAAATAGACACTTAAGGTGCTTGGGGGTGCTAACTAGCGCCGCTAATGGAAAAAAATCATAACTTGTCTTATAATACGTTATTAATCTTATAACTTGTCTTGTAACACGTTATTAAAACTGTTTTTATCCGTATAAAAACAGTTTTAATTATGTCTAGTGCTCGTGTTAACCTTAGAAAATATTTTAGTACGTTTTTATTTAAAAGTAAACATGAGAAATCTTAACAACTTTCATAAAAGTCGCAGATAGTGTGCTATCGGCTGTCCCGGGGCAGTCCTTCGCAAATTACTGAGACATATTTTTTTTTATCTTCCTGTAGTCCCTCTTGTAACTAAGGTGCCATAATTACACTGTTTTTATTTTTAATGCACTAACCCGTGCTAAGGAACAAAATTTAAAAAAACCTATTTAGAGGCTAAAAATTTCACCCATGCCGGGATTCGAACCCGCAACCTCTGGCTATCCGTACCAGCGCTCTACCAATTGAGCCAATGGGCGACTCACGGCATCAGTGAAATTTCGAACCTCTTTACAATATTCTCTGTATTACGTACAGGCAGCGACATCTGACTTAAGCAAATTGCATTACTTACAGCCCCGACTACCTACTTTGCAGTTAGGTTTAACATCGGAACGATATCACTGTACCCACATGATTACACTATTTTTATTTTTAATGCACTAACCCGTGCTAAGGAACAAAATTTTAAAAACCTATTTAGAGGCTAAAAATTTCACCCATGCCGGGATTCGAACCCGCAACCTCTGGCTATCCGTAACAGCGCTCTACCAATTGAGCCAATGGGCGACTCACGGCATCAGTGAAATTTCGAACCTCTTTACAATATTCTCTGTATTACGTATAGGCAGCGACATCTGACTTAAGCAAATTGCATTACTTACAGCCCCGACTACCTACTTTGCAGTTAGGTTTAACATCGGAACGATATCACTGTACCCACATGATTACACTATTTTTATTTTTAATGCACTAACCCGTGCTAAGGAACAAAATTTTAAAAACCTATTTAGAGGCTAAAAATTTCACCCATGCCGGGATTCGAACCCGCAACCTCTGGCTATCCGTACCAGCGCTCTACCAATTGAGCCAATGGGCGACTCACGGCATCAGTGAAATTTCGAACCTCTTTACAATATTCTCTGTATTACGTACAGGCAGCGACATCTGCCTTGTAATTGTAAGTAATGCAATTTGCTTAAGTCATAAAAATAGTGTAATCATGTGGGTACAGTGATATCGTTCCGTTAAACCTAACTGCAAAGTAGGTAGTCGGGGCTGTAAGTAACGCAATTTGCTTAAGTCAGATGTCGCTGCCTGTACGTAATACAGAGAATATTGTAAAGAGGTTCGAAATTTCACTGATGCCGTGAGTCGCCCATTGGCTCAATTGGTAGAGCGCTGGTACGGATAGCCAGAGGTTGCGGGTTCGAATCCCGGCATGGGTGAAATTTTTAGCCTCTAAATAGGTTTTTAAAAATTAAGGTGCCATAAACAAGAAATGAATTGAATTGAAATAAAGCCAGGTGTTAGGAACATTTATCGTGCTACCCTCAGATCATAGAAAGAAGGAGATATGCCCTAGCCGCGAAATAAGTCCGGTACCGCTGTCGCCACTTTTGAATATGTGTGCGTTTTCATTACATGCACAATATTGTAAATATAAGGTTCACGCACACGTCTGTCCAGTCATTTACTAGCGTTCTAATCTTTTAATTGGTTCGCACACTATGAAAAACAATTGTACGAATACACTCGTACACGTAAACAACAGCGTCGGTGAACTCCTTAGGGATGGAACACTTGTATCAAATAATACATCTATCGATAAAATTAACCGATGAGAGGTTATTCATTTATTAACAGTATACTTCGTGTTGGGATGATACAAAAACAGAGCATGTTAAATTTACAAAAACAATATTTTTAAAACAAATAATTCTATTTTAATTTACAGTCCTATGAAATGTAAATATTTATTAAGTACGTGTCTTTTTGACAGTATTTGTGGCTTCAGTATATGATAAAGACGCAAATTTTGCTTTCTACTGATATAGAATTTGATTATTTTGATAATGATGATGACCCCTGTACTGTATATTAATACGATATGTTAAATTTTTTGGACAGAACACCACTGAAGCATACTTGGTAGTGACTCTGTCCGGAAAGCTAGGTCTTCTGGGTTTGAATCCTGGTAATGGAAAGAACTAATATTTGTGTGAAGAGCATGTCCACGGTCAGGGACGTATTTGTACCTGGATCTTGGATATTTCTTTGTATTTTATTTAGTATATGAATCCCAACGTAACGTGAAATGCACTTACATTACCATTTACAAATTGGCTTTAAATATTGGTAACTCTGTTAGGACTCTGTAAATTAACAGCAGTTTTTGTTGGGTGAAAGAATGAAGTGCTGACTTTTTAAGAATACAATAGCAATTACTTTCTCATTCTCTGAAAATAATTCACCCAGCTATATAAAACATAGAATAAACACATGTATAAACTCGAAAAACAACCATTTTTCTGAAAAAATTGCCACTTGTCTGAGTAACAGCGATATATTGGAAATCAGTAGCCACGTTTGGATTATAAGGATTCACTAAAGAATATGTTTATGGCTGTGATTGAAATGTATCACGGGCCTGTAAATAAAGTAACTTCCTAATTAAAAATACAGTAAATAGGAAGAACTTGTGTAAGCTTGTCAAAACAAATTTCAATGAAACTTTCGAAACATACCTTTAAAAAAATAAAATCAGCCTCCGACTGAAATCCTACAGAGAATATTTTCATTATCGTCATCATTCAGCCACAAGATATCCACTGCTGGACATAGGCCTCCTCCGTGGATTTCCAAAAAGACCAGTTGAAAGCGGTTTACATCCAGCGTCTTCCTTCGACTAGGATGAGATCTTCTCTCCATCTTGTCGTCCGACGCTGCACTTGCCGATATGACATGTAAGCAAGTACCGACATACCATATTGTGGTCTCCATTCGAGAACTTGTCGGATCTAAAATGGTAAATAAATTATTAAAATACTGAAAAGGCTTTATTTAACTTGTTTTTCATTGCATAATTGAATTTCATTTATAACATAACGCTCATAAAAATTAAATATATAAGACTATGATTTAGTACCACAACCAAATCACCTGATTTGTTTCTTTAGAAACACTTTTTTTTTTTAGAGTTATGCGTCGTCCATATGAAATGAAGATTAGAATAAAGTGATAATTGAATATTATAAACCATGTAAAATTTTATCGTGATTTTAAATATACTGGTACCTCAACCTTTATGGAACTCATTATTACTGGTATTTTCAAAGTAGGAACTGCCCACGGAAATATTTTTTCCCCCACTTTAGCATCTGGAAACACTTCTCTGTAAAATAGATGGAGCAAATGGTACTTTATTTGAGAGGAAATCAGTCATACCCTCTGTATTTTGATCCATTTTTCTTTCGTATTTTTCTTTATCTTTATTAGAAACTTTTTGAAATACATGATCGAAGCTAGGCCTGTTTTTAATAAGACAAAATCCTTCTACTAAAATAAAAGTTTCCTTAGCAACGCAAGCTGAAGTCTACGCAGATGGAGTCGCGGGCAATAGTCGACGATAAGATTAGATACATAGTCTTACAATAATTGGTTCTAGTAATTTTGGAAGTCTGGACGAACGATTATAAATGCCTCAATAATATCGATACTTAATCAGTTTCAAAAGAAAGGAACTTCCCCATCACTATGTCTCCAGCTGACCTACTGGTGAATTTGACATTTCGCGGCAAATACATGCGGCCGTACCTCGAAACATCGCATTGAACAATGATCAGTTTTGCGTGACGGTTCACTGCGGGCTGGCTTTTCCTAGTTAGCAAACCTCCACGAAAATCCTATATAGAAACAGCAGTGTAGTAACTACAATGTAATAAATACGTCCCATTTATGTTCTTAGTAATGTGATGCACATTGCACATAAAATTATTATAATTATGATTTTTCGTAGTTTATAAGACGAATATAGTGAGTAAAATAGGTTTAACGGTGAAAAGACACACCCTTGTTTTTGAATAGCATGTATCACAGCGATTTTTGCGGGCAATCACTGTGCAATTAGGCATTTATCTCAGATGTTACTACGACGGCTGGCGCGAAGCGATTGACGGCCATATTTTAAAGTTTCGCAGAGGTTAGCCCAAATGGGCTAACGTTGGGCGACAGTGCCACGCCCACAAGGCACTTCTCCTTATTTTTGTGTTCTGAGGTGCTACCGCATACCGGGGGGCAGGCCCTAATTTGTGGGCTTTGCAGAAGCAATTAGTTTCTGGACGAAGTCGTGTTTTTATGAACGCATCTTATTGATTTGTCATCTGTCAAACACATTCTGAGAGTGTTTCATTTCAGTGTTTCAAAATAGTGAAAATATTTTCTTGGTGATACGAAAAATATGCAGATTATCTCGTTTCTCTCATTTATCTTCATAATAAGTCTTTTCTTGCAAAATTTTCCAAGCCAATCCATGTGATCTGTTTTTGTCTTTACTATCTGTGTATTCAATTTTCCACATGCCAAGTAGACAATTTAAACATTTTTCAGAACGTACACGTTTGCGATTGCGGAGGAAGGATCGCAAAAAATATTTACAGTTTTCTTTATTTATAAGGGCCGCACAAACCTTAATTAGCTCGATGATAAATTAAACTAATACTTATAAACAGAAAGCCATCTAAACTAACAATAGAACACCCAGTCCTTGGCCCAGAAAACAAAAATCAAATGTCGGAAAATTGAGTTGGAGTTTTATTGAGCTAAGTTGGTGCCAGGATGTCTGACGAACCAGAGGCTCGGATGTGGGATGAAGAACGTGGCTCTAGATACGAGGCCAGAGGCCGAGGGGTCTACTATGAGTCAGCGTTTGCTTCTACCGAGCACCTGGACAGAGCACCACTCTTGGCCGAGGTGAGTTTTCTTTTTTCATTTTCCTCGGAAAATTGGTATCGTGAAAATTTCGTCTAATTATTTCGAAAAAAGTCTTCCAAATTACTGTTGGAAGAATATTTTTTTAGGGTGTACTTTAAATTTATAATGAGACACGCAGCACAAAGTTCTATTTACCTTGGTTGTAGACTTATTTGATAAACACATTATCATTGATAAAGCAAATTGCGTAGTCTTTTTTCCTTGCTGAATTATTAGTCTGTCTCAACAGCCAGTGAAAATAGACTGCTCAAATGTTTCCTTAATTTTGCTTGTCTCAAAATTTGTATTAGGTATGATATGCAAATCAAAAAGTGGGAGGTAGGGTAAACAATCGTTAGGCAGACCAATGTACTGACAGATGCATGAGTTTACAAAAGCTGTCTAAAAGGAATGGACTAGATTGGTATGGGACTTGTCAAGACATAACTTTGGGAGAATTAGATAAGTGTTTGGCATAAAAGGGAAGAAGCCTATGCCCAGAGGTGGACTTCATTCATAGACTCTGTATCTACCCAGTGAAACCTTTATCTATCTATCTATCCAATGTCTACCTAGACAGATAATGTAGGTATACTATCACTACTCATTCCACTGTAGAGTGTCAGTAGTTGTAGTTAGACCTGAAGCTTCAGTACCTCTCTACAGTCTATTTATTCTTACTTGTCCAATTTAGTAAACAAGATTCTACCCTTAAACTGTGACTTTTTAGTCCAAAACTGCCATATTTCCATAAATGAAGTAACTTGGAACACTCTTTTAGATAACACGCTGCCAATTTTATAAACATAGTTCATGATAGTTCATGAATTTGCGAGAAAATGTCTAGTTTAGGCATCTAATCTCAATTTTAAGATTAGAATCTTGTTAACTAAATTGGACAAGTAAGAATAAATAGACTGTAGATCCTAACGTACCACATGTGAAGCACAGCCACGCAGATGTAGCTGCTTTGCCAGCCAAATGCCACATGACAATGCTCGGTCTGGTGGGAATCATCTATTGATATTATTATATACTAGCTGTGCCCCGCAGTGTTACCCACGGTCTATCAATTTTCCCATGGGAACAAGATATTTTCCCGCAGTAAAATGTAGCCTATGTGTTAATCCAGGGAGTCAGCGAACTCCTTACCAAATTATATTAAAATCACTCTGCCGTTTAGACGTGAAGAAGTAACAAACATACACACTCACAAACTTTCGTCTTTATAATATTAGTGTGATTAATACAGAAGCAGCTTTAATGTCACTTTTGTGCACTTATACAAGGTGTCTCATTCAAATAGGTCAGTATGGGAAAGTCTGAAACTATAAGACATACGAAGATCTGTTCTGAGGAACCATGTCATCGATTTTAATGACAAGAAAAACTGCATTCATATAATTTAAAAAACATCTGTACTCTGTTCGGGTATCGAACCCGGTTGTTTTGAAAGAAAAAAAACCTATACTATTTCTATTTAGATATCGATTGTGTAGGTCTTAAGCAGTTAATGTCTGGATGAAATATGATGTCTACAATGCATTGTTTTCATACAAAATGCAATCGTATGACCATTACCTAAATGTGTTGAATATTGTATTGAAAAAGTCGGCAGTCACTTCGAGCACCTGTTATAATAAATTAAAGTATGTGAAAACAATGCATTTTATTCATTTTACACATCATGTTTCATACAGACATTTACTGCTTAAGACCTACACAATCGATATCTAAGTAGAAATAGTATAGGTTTTTTTTTTCTCTAAACAACCGGGTTCGAGTCCCGAACAGAGTACATATGTTTTTTAAAATGTATGAATGCAGTTTTTCTTGTTATTAAAATCGATGACATGGTTCCTCAGAACAGATCTTCGTATGTCTTATAGTTTCAGACTTTCCCATACTGACGGATTTGAATGAGACACCCTGTATGTCATGGTATTTAAAATACAAAATACACATCATTCTTATTTTGGAACGAGTGCTCCATTGGGTGAAAAAGATAGACTTGCTTACTTATAACACGTACGTAAATTGGTGTCAGAACCCTTTCAGTAACTATATCATGGATTTTAAACCTAACATAGTATTCACATAATCCTGTTTCTTATCTGTAAAGTACCTATACTTTGTATTTTTTATCAATAGAGGCAGTCAGCTATATATGAGTTACAGTGTATTGAACACATGATAACAACCTTGTCCCAGATAATTAGATTTCTAACTAAAGTAACTATATATAAATTCTACCTACCTATAAATTCTTAGTCAATGTAGAACATTTCTTTATGTAGACTATAAACTTCCCACTGCTGGGCACAGGCCTTCTCTGAGAGAGAGAGTAAGGTATTAGTTACCACGGGTGCCCATTGTAATATAATAATAATAATATAAGTCTTTTTTTCTTGACTTTTGCTTACTATAAAACTAGTTTTAAACAGTTCATATTGTCATTAGCACTGAAACTTGTCTAGTTGTCTCTTGACATAAACCTGCTCCATGGTTTTCCACGTCGCCCTATCCAATGCTGCTCTTCAGAAGTTTGCTGGCAAATCATCCTCCCATTGTTTGTGTGGTCTTCCTCTCCTCCTTATCCCATCTCTTGGGTAATATTCTGTGATTCTTTTGGTCCATTTCTCTGTTTTATCTCTCAGTATTTGTGACTTTAAGGGCCTGTTTCACAATCTGCATATAAAGTTCCGGATAAGCTATCCGCAACCAGGGCTGCCGTTTGTGCTAAATTTGAAGCCATAAACAAACACACGCAGCATAGGAATATTTATTTAAATTTAGAAGAAACGGCAGCCCTGGTTGCGCATAGCTTATCCGGAACTTTATTTACAGATTGTGAAACAGGCCCTAACTCTATTACTTTGGTGATGATGTCAGTAATTTTAGTTATTTCTGCTACATCTCTGATCCGTTGCTTGTCATTTAGTCTAACATTCAACAACTTCTTTACGGCTGCCCATTGCAGATACGCAATTTCAAATGCTGCGGTATTTGAATACCTCCGACACTCGGCTTTCCTCACGATTTTCTTTCACCGTTAGCCTGGTATAGCTATTATAACTTCACAAATGTACATAACTTAGGCCCACTTGCTTTTTTCTTCTTCAGGCTATATTAGTTCACTGCTGGACATAGCCCTCCCCTAATGAGCGCCAATGCGCAAGGTTGTGCCATCATTGGGGGGTAATGCCCATAATCCCCACGCTGGGCATGCAGGTTGGGGATCGCAGTTTGGTGGAATTGTACTGCAAGGGGCGCTGCTGCCCACCCTCCGGTTTGTGTCCCTTAGTCGCCTTTTACGACACCCGCGGGAAGAATTTGGGTTGGTGCTATTCTCTAGGCCGACACCACACAGCACTATTTAAAACCTATTTAGAGGCTAAAAATTCCACCCATGCCGGGATTCGAACCCGCGACCTCTGGCTATCCGTGCCAGCGCTCTGTCCAACTGAGCTAATGGGCGACTCACCGGCATCAGTAAAATTTCGAACCTATTTACACTATACTCTGTATTACGTAAATAGGTTTTTAAAATTGTCCTTAGCACGGGTTAGAGTGCATTAAAAATAAAAATAGTATAATCGAGTTAACTTGTTAAGTCGATTAATTTGCATGTGAAATGATCGATTTAACCGGTTAACTCGAGTTAAATCAGCTAACCCGGGCTGACGCAAGTGGACCTTAATAATTCGAAATTGGTACATGCGCGCACTGGGAATCAAACCTGGCTCTCACGCTTCCGAGTCCATCGTTTTACCCACTGGGCTACGTTGCCGCCGCTTCATACATGATCATACAAAGTCGATCTATCCACAGATTAACGAGTAGGAGGCTCAGCTAGGCATAAACACAAATCCCCTCTACTAGAAGAGCACAATCACGATAAAAGTTTTATCGCATGTAGGCTAGCGCTATCTTGCTTTAATTCACAACGCAGAGCGATAACCTACCCGATAGTAGGTTTTTTAAAACTTTTATCTCGACCTTGTGCTTCCCTATCAGGCCTTTTAAATCTGCTGCTTTTAACTACCCCCAATGAATACAAAGAAATGAATTATGAATTGAAGTTCCTCACGGCTGTATCCCAGAGGGGTAGGCAGAGACCAGGGACTGCCACTTGCCACGATCCTGACAAATCACCTTCGCTTCATCAACGTTCATAAGTCGTTGCATGCACGCACGCCGGTTCCGGGTACTTTTTATCTTTCCCTTTGCTAATACATCCCCTATCTGGCAATTTGATGTACATTGCAGAGTCTATTAACCCACAGATTAACAAGTAGACTCCGCTATACAATGTAATATGACGACCGCGGTGGCACAGCGGTAGCGCATTTGCCTACCATGCGAGAGGTCCCGGGTTCGAACCCCGGCTGGGGACAAAAAACCCAGGTCTTGGTTGTTTGTGTTTGTGGTGTGGCTGTTTCTGGTTCCCACGACACAGGGTATCCTAGTGTGGGGTTAGAAGTAATATATGTGCCTGTATGTGATGTTAAATCTAATTGTCAAAATAAAGTACGAATTGTAGTTTTATGGAACTCGGCCCAGGCCTTATCAATCAGCTGCTTGCAACTAGGTACTTCCGATGAAAGCAAAGAACATTGAATTGCCGCGTTTGCGTCAATAAAAGATGGTGGCAAGAAATATTATGGGGCAAAGACAACAAGCCTTCAACTAGTTCAAGTTTAAGTTCGTTTATTGCGATATGTGGTACAGAATAGGTCTTAACATAAATAATTGTCCGCAACATGAGCCCAAGGGCACTGCATATGTTATACATAAGTAGCTTACGTGCTACATTGTTAATACATTGTCTACTAAACGAAAGAACAACGTTATATAATTATGTTGCAGGCAATTTGTAATATTTCGCGTTTTACAAATGGCGACGTCCTTTTAAAAACGTTCGTTGGTTTGAAGTATGCCGGAGGCAAAACATAAATAGCCTTGCGATCCGTTCAATTGTTAAAATGAAGACATTGATTTTTATAATAGGGTGACTATGATAAAATACAGGTTTGACAAATCAGATTTATTTTAGCAATCAGGTATCTTTCCAATTAGAAGTAACTTAGGTAATACTTCTATTTGAAAAGATTACCAAGAGCTTGCCGATAAACTGCATTAGCAGTTTGGCAAACTATTGATATTGTAATCTTGCATTGTTTACAGTGAATAAATATATAAATAAATAAATAAATAAATCAAAAAACCATTTTCGACGCTATTTGCCTTAATTTGATTGGCAGCGCCGGGCGTGGTAAAAAAAAGAACTAAATACATAATATGTACTTTAATTTGCCGCGTCATTTTGCAAACGGCGCGGAGATCGACGAACTGTCTTCCAAATGATGTGGCATGTTATGTAGTGACAAGACTATTTACACTTTGCCTTCGCCATATACGTTCGACGCAGTTTGTAAAACGCGGAATAAAACAAATTGCCTGCGACATATAGATCTCGTTCGATCTACCCACAAGAACGAAAACATGCCTATCCACAAACTTCTATGCGTTTATTTGAACAAATCCATTCAAATGCAGTCTTAGCCCCGACAATTAATTTTATTCCAATCAAGAAGTTACTTTGCTGTTGTGATTTTTATAAAAAAGGCGTTCTGGTCTACAGAGATGAAGGATTGTACAGTAAGTAGACAAAATACAGAGTGGCTTCGAAAAATAAAGGACGTTTTGTCTGAATTGTGCGCATATTTAAGTACATATTAGGTAGAAAGATGGAGTAAAATTTTGTGGCTTCGTTAGCGTGCTAAAGCTAAGTTGCATTGCTCCTGAGTTAGTGCATTACTTGGCACTTTCGCTAATTCGTCACTATCGTAAATTCGTCACATTCCCTATTCGATCCTGACAAATTCTTTCGCATCATCAACATTCAACATTATTTGGTATTTATTTATTCATTTTCATTTGTGAAGAATAGCGAGGAAGCTGAAGTTAAAGAACGATAGTTTAGCTACAACATTGAAAAATACTGTGAAAGGTATTTAGGTTAGACTAGAAGCTATGAGAAGCTGGCTGGAAGGTCATGTGTACGTAAAAATTGTTACATATTAAGATCTGTAACATTTCATCGAAACCCTTGCGCTTTAGAACTTTGTCATAAAGTATCAGCACAGCTTATATTGTGCGCCGCTATTTTAAATCGAAAAATCGTACTTAATATTATAAAAAGTCTAAGTTTGTAAAGATGTTTGTCACTCGGGTCTGAACGGATTTAGAAGAAACAAAGATCTCAACGGAGACGGTGTGAAACTTGTAATCTCCGTAATGCGCCCTGCACTAATCCTGCGCAGTCGATGTCGCGGGCACCAGCTAGTTACATGTAATTATTAAATTAGAAGGTTTAACCGCATTTAAATTTCCCGCCACATATCGTTTTAGTTTCACCTTAACTCATTTTCGTCTAAAAACCTATTTAGAGGCTAAAAATTCCACCCATGCCGGAATTCGAACCCGCGACCTCTGGCTTCCGTGCCAGCGCTCTTTCCAACTGAGCTAATGGGCGAATAATCATTTTCGTCTCACGATAAAAACGTGTGCTCCAGGAGTCATACACCGAGGTCCCGGTGTCGGCGGACCCGCGCGCGGAGCACTGCCACTGGAAGGCCGGGGCGGAGTCCCCCAGTGCGGTGCCACAACTCGTCGCCGCTATCGTGCTCTGCTTCTTCTTCATGGTGAGTGGAAGAGAGAGAGAGAGTTAAGCTGCAGGGCCGCCAGTATGAGATACAAGTAAGATGTGTGTATCTTGCCTCTACGCCAATAAAACAATAGATGACGGTGCAGGAGGAACACTGCCTCTGGAAGCCCAGGGCGGAGCCCCCAAGCGTTGTGCGTCAAATCGTCGCAGCTACCGTTCTCTGCTTCTTTTTAATGGTGCGTGGAAGCGAGAGTGAAGCCTGTGAGTTCGCCAGAAGGAGATATGTGTGTCTTGCATCTAAGCCAGTAATACTATAGATACAAGAGGAGCACTGGCACTGAAAGACCAGGGAGCCGATTCTCGCCCATGCGAATTGAAAGCGTAGACGGAAAATATTAGAAGGATTAAAATTTGTCGCATAAAAAATTCAGAACAATTTCAGGTGTTCTTGCAAAGTTGTATGCGCAAATTTGCTAGTAAATTTCGCTCGCTTTGAGGTGTCGTAATGCCGTAATCATAATCATTATTGACTGTCGTTCGACTTTTTGTGTAGAATTCGTACGCCTTAGAGTATACGAATTATTTGTTAATGAAATGAAAATAATTTTATTAACACACACGTTTAGCTATAACTACGACATTAGCAGTAGCCACCATACAAGGTCGGGCCTGAATCGTGGTGGCCTATGTTTGGGTACATTGCTGCGTTTTTTTTTGGGTTACAGGAGTGTCATTTGTTTATTAATTATTAGGAATTAAAATTACGTAACAAAGATAAAAGATTATTGATAAGAGCAAAGTGTGTATGTATGATTATTACAAATGAATTAAGAATCGGCTCCCAGCCAATTCATAGGAGCCTCTGAGCGCTGTGCCACAACTTGTGTGCTCTTCTTCTTCATGGTGCGTGGAAGAGAGAGTTAACCTGCGTTCGTAGCAACCAGTTACGTGGGCGCCCAAAGGGAGTAAACGACGCTCTACCTGATTCTACCTGACAGATATGCGAAGTGATCGGCGGCTACCTGGCGGGCAGTCTCTCGGTGATGAGCGACGCGGCCCACATGCTGAGCGACTGCGGCGGCTTCGCGTTGGCGCTGCTGGCTTTCCACTGCGCCAAACGCCCGCCTGACGTACATATGTCCTACGGGTATAAACGGGCCGGTAAGATTGCTAAGCGAACTCTCTTTAGATTGTTTGATGATTCAATCCAATCCATCAGCCCAAATTCGTTAACTGCTGGATGTGCAGCTCCCTGCTCCCCCAAGGCACATCACTTCTTTCAACCGAGGACAGGCTATCGAACTCACTTTGCTTGATGATTCAATCCAATCCATCAGCCCAAATTCGTTTACTGCTGGATGAACAGCTCCCTGCTCCTCCAAGGCATATTGCTTCTTTCAGCCGAGAACAGGCTATGTTCATATAGCCGCTGTAAGCGACTCTAGGGCTTCGCTCTAGCGCTTCTGGCGTTCCAATGCGCTAGCCGCCCTACAGACGTACACCCAATATCTCCTATTAATTATTGAAACCAAGTTCTTTGGATTTAAACTTTTTATTCTTTTTAATGCACTAACCCGTGCTAAGGACAATTTTAAAAACCTATTTAGAGGTTAAAAATTCCACCCATGCCGGGATATGAACCCGCGAGCTCTGGATAACCGTGCCAGCGCTCTTCCGACTGAGCTAATGGGCGACTCACCGGCATCAGTGAAATTTCGAACCTCTTAAAACTGGCTGTCAAGTTTGTGACGAACTTGTGATATGCTTAGATTCTTTGGTGATTTAGTTTGAGGTTTGCGAACTTATTTAGATTCTGTGCTGGTTAAGTCCAAACCAGGAGACCTGGAGGAGCATTCATAAACTGCTGGATGTCCCGGTCGCTCCGACAAAGCACGCCATTCTTGTCCTCAGGTATCCTTATCCAGCACTGCGCTAGGCGCCGTGACGTACATCCTACTGGTATAAACGGGCTGATAAGATTGTTACTGAATGCCGGAACTGTATATAAACGGGCTGTTTGCGAACCAGCATACCAGATTCTGTAATAGGCATGACGACAGATTTTTATCTTCCATAATATGGGGACCTATGTTTTAAAGTAATAAACTATAGTTTAAGAGGGTTTAAGCCATTTTTCTGTCTGTGGGAAAACAGCTCGCAGTGTCATGGCGTCGAATCTGACGTCACGCCTAGGTAGACAAACATCGTAATCTTTAGTAGTCGCAAATTAAGGGTGAAGTTTACCAATATTTACCTAAGCGTGACGTCACGCGGTGTGATTGGTGTCTCAGTCAAAATGGCTGAAAGCAGTATTATAATCTTTTATTTTATAGAAAATATTGGTGATTTCTTTTTTTTATAAAACGAAATCAGTGTTTTAAATCCCTTAATGTGTACTTTCCCCTAATATCATTCGATCTATGATTATTTGATACTGTCGTCACGCCTATTGCTGTGTGTTAGTATAAAAACTAGGTTTTTAAAATTGTACTTAGCACGGGTTAGTGCATTAAAAAGAATATAATTCGATTATGGTAATTCAATTAAATTTAGTTGATATCAACTCAATTAATTAATTTAATCCAATTCAATTAATCAATCAATCAGTACAAGTCAATTCAATTCTTTTTTTTTAATTATTTTTGTTCGGGACCCATCCAGTGTTAGTTTAATTAAAAATGTTATCAAAATTGTCTATGATTATTATTATTGTTATTATTTTGGCGACCGCTGAAAATCAGCGTCATGGTCTCCAACGATCATGGCATATGCTGAGCGGCGGCCATTTTGGTGCCATGTCTTATTTATGGTAGTAAGTACTCCACGTAGAACCTAAGTTACCTACACGCTAAACCATTACAGCCTTACTAATAAACTTGGTGTAAGTGTTGTATAACTATTCAGTTTAAAAACCTATTTAGAGGCTAAAAATTTCACCCATGCCGGGATTCGAACCCGCAACCTCTGGCTATCCGTGCCAGCGCTCTACCAATTGAGCCAATGGGCGACTCACCGGCATCAGTGAAATTTCGAACCTCTTGATGCCGGTGAGTCGCCCATTGGCTCAATTGGTAGAGCGCTGGCACGGATAGCCAGAGGTTGCGTGTTCGAATCCCGGCATGGGTGAAATTTTTAGCCTCTAAATAGGTTTTCAAATTTGTCCTTAGTACGGGTTAGTGCATTAAAAATAAAAATAGTATAACTATTCAGTGTTTTGTCTTTTTGCCTTCCAACTGAAAATTACATTCAAATGACGTGAACTAAACACTGTGTAACCAGGCTCATACGGTGTTTATTAGTAAGAGCCTTTGTTTTTGATTTGATTCTGGTACCAAATAAACGTTTTCTATTCTATTAATCCCAACTCTCTCCTCGTAGAGGTGCTAGGCGCGATGGTGTCGGTTCTGATGATCTGGGTGCTGACCGGCATATTCGTGTACGTGGCGGCCGTGCGCCTGCGCACCGGCGACTATAACATCGAGGCTGACGTCATGTTGGTGGTCTCCGGCTGCGGCGTCGCCTTCAACGTGCTGCTGGCCTTAGTGCTGCACGGCTGCGCCAACAATATAGGTATACACCTGCCTGTTAGGCTTTACAAAAACTCTAATGAAGGAATAGCAAGTAAAAAAAATGTGTCACCATTATGAAAATATCAGTCCAATAAGAAAAGGATTTTGCAATTTGTTACATGTACTTTGACACATTTTTGTAAGTCTACAGTAACAATACCACTCGCTAACTATAAGGAAAACATCGTGAGGAAACCTCAGTGTCTGAGGTGTTCAGATACCGCTGCGCTTGAAGTTGCCAATCCGCGGTGGGCACGCTTGGTAATTAAGCCTATACTCTCTGAGAGAAGGCCTGTGCCCAGCAGTGGGATGTTTAGAGGCTACAGCCATTTTGCCCTCAAACATCCTCATCCAGCCGCCTTTGTAACATTTACACGTTACTTTATAATCAATTAGTTTTTAGCTGACTGAATTGTATTTTAATATTACCGACTGCCTCCTCTTTTTCTTTTCTGGACGTTCTGAATAATCATTGTCTAAGGAGGCTGTTGGGTTACATTTTCATATAATATATTGGAATCACTAAGATTGCACTGAAATGAAATAAACACTTAAAGCAGCAATGAAATTAAATCGACATATTTGTCCACTTGTCATTGTACTACAATGCGTTAACAGAATTTAGGGCCTAGCGTCAACATGCATGCAATCACAGCCTATAACAATGCATAATAATCAATATTATTATGTTTTCAATCAGCGAGTACCTGACGCTAAATGGCAAACCTTTCACCACGACAGCTTGCCGTCGTCACGCTAAAAAAAAATATGTTTTCAATCGGCGAGTACCTTACGCTGATTGGCAAATCCTTTCACCATGAAGGCTTGCCGTCGACACGCTAAAAAAGTTTGTGTTTTCAATCAGCGAGTACCTTACGCTGATTGGCAAACCTATCACCACGATAGCTTGCCGTCGACACGCTAAAGAAAGTTTTTCAATCAGCGAGTATCTGACGCTGATTGGTAAATCCTTTCACAACGAAGGCTAGCCGTCATCACGCTAAAAAAGATTATATTTTCAATCAGCGAGTACCTGACGCTGATTGGCAAATCCTTTCACCATGAAGGCTTGCCGTCGACACGCTAAAAAAGTTTGTGTTTTCAATTAGCGAGTACCTTACGCTGATTGGCAAACCTATCACCACGATGGCTTGCCGTCGACACGCTAAAGAAAGTCTTTCAATCAGCGAGTACCTGACGCTGATTGGCAAATCCTTTCACAACGAAGGCTTGCCGTCATCACGCTAAAAAAGATTATATTTTCAATCAGCGAGTACCTGACGCTGATTGGCAAATCCTTTCACCATGAAGGCTTGCCGTCGACAAGCTAAAAAAGATTATGTTTTCAATCAGCTAGTACCTGACGCTGATTGGCAAATCCTTTCACCATGAAGGCTTGCCGTCGACAAGCTAAAAAAGATTATGTTTTCAATCAGCTAGTACCTGACGCTGATTGGCAAATCCTTTCACCATGAAGGCTTGCCGTCGACACGATAAAAAAGTTTGTGTTTTCAATCAGCGAGTACCTTACGCTGATTGGCAAACCTATCACCACGATAGCTTGCCGTCGACACGCTAAAGAAAGTTTTTCAATCAGCGAGTATCTGACGCTGATTGGTAAATCCTTTCACAACGAAGGCTAGCCGTCATCACGCTAAAAAAGATTATATTTTCAATCAGCGAGTACCTGACGCTGATTGGCAAATCCTTTCACCATGAAGGCTTGCCGTCGACACGCTAAAAAAGTTTGTGTTTTCAATTAGCGAGTACCTTACGCTGATTGGCAAACCTATCACCACGATGGCTTGCCGTCGACACGCTAAAGAAAGTCTTTCAATCAGCGAGTACCTGACGCTGATTGGCAAATCCTTTAACCACGAAGGCATGCCGTCGACACGCTAAAAAAAAGTTTGTGTTTTCAATCAGCGAGTAACTACCTTACGCTGATTGGCAAATCCTTTCATCACGAAGGCTTGCCGTCGACACGCTAAAGAAAGTTTTTCAATCAGCGAGTACCTTACGCTCATTGGCAAATTCTTTCACCACGAAAGCTTGCCGTCAACTCGCTAAAAATAATTGTCTTCGATCAGCGAGTAACTGACGCTGATTGGCAAATCCTTTCACAACGAAGGCTTGCCGTCGACACGCTATGAAAATTAAGTTTTGTTCGTCCGCTGTACAGCGCACCACCACTCGCACGGCGGCGCGGCGTGCGCGCACGGCCACGCGCACGCGCACGCGCCGGTGGGTGGTCTGGCGCGTGGCTTCTTCCGGCGCGCGCGCAAGCCGCACGGGGGCGCCAATGGCGGACTCATCAATGGCGACTACGTCATGAAGAGTGTCTCCGAGGAGTGTGCGCCGCCGACGGTCGCGTCTCCACCCACCAGGTGAGCCTTTCAGGGTTCCGTAGCTCGAAAGGAAAAACGGAGGCCTTATAAAGAAGTAGAAAACATACCGAGTTATTCAACTACTCGATCGCGTTAACGTAAACTCATATTTTTATGGCATCGAGGAATCGCCACCTACCGACAAGTATGGAAATTAAATATGCTGAGTGCGAGTAGTAATGGCATTGAATTAATTCAATGGTAATGGTTTACGTTGAGAAGTGAACACGTTTACCAGCCAAAACACGAATAAACGAAAGTGCAAGTTGTACTGTGAAAGCGTTTTGCCAGTTCGAACGGTTAACTTACTCATACTCACTACTCAATGCTCGATTAACGCGGTAGTAAAGTTATTCGATTGGATCTGTCAAACTCGCACTAAGCACTCAGGAGAAGTTGTAATTTGTTAGTTGCAGTTTGAAGTTTTAGTTAAAGATGAGTAACGTTGTTATTTATTTATTGTCACTTTCACGTCTTAGCTACTCTACGGTCATTTCGTTACTGTCTCAATACAATGTAAAATACGTATTATGGTGTAAAGCGCTAACGCAGCAAAATACAAAGTGTGCGGTGTAGACCGTACACTGGTAGACTCTAGTTTTAAAGACACCGTTATGTCTCCGGAAAGACAGACGAAGGTCTGTCTTTCGTTTTCGATCCGGCAACGCGTTTAACTAAAACTATATCGCCATTTTCCTCCTTCATTGACTCATTTCATTTTTCTTTCCTTTTATTCTTATTCTTCTACTGTTGGTCGCAATAAATAAATTTTTACTTTTTTTTACTTCTTTCAGGAACATCAACCTAAGGGCTGCACTGATACACGTGATAGGCGATCTCATACAGAGTTGCGGGGTCCTTCTGGCCTCCATATTGATTAAGCTTTATGTAAGTACAGGTGAATTAATACTTATTAATTACATCCATGATTTATTAACTTTAATAAATCAGTCTTGTCTGTGCATAGCTACCGAATGCACGTGCGCTAAGTTGAGCAAAACCAGTGTTTCCCAAGCTATAAAATACGCATTGTGTTTTCAAGCAGCATGTTCCTTTGTAATGGTTGTGACCGCGAAGCCGAAGATGGAGCTCAGTGTACCCAGTGTGAGCTATTCTATGACTATGGTTGCGCTGGAATTACCGAGGCTGGTTACAGAAGACTCGGCGAAAAGAAACGTAATATATGGCGTTGTCCCAAATGCAAAATAAGTGGATTTCCACCTGCCCTCGCAAGCACGGACATGGGAAGTTCTGCTGCGGCAAGCACTGTTAACATTCCAATGTCTCCTGCACTGCAAGACCCACTTACGTTGGAGCACGTTATAAAACGACTGGATGGATTGTCTCAACAATTAACCCCACTCAAAAGCCTTGAAGCTGGAGTAAAGTCCATAAAGAGCGACATGGCGAAGCTGAAAACTTCAGTAGACGGCATCAACATCAAGGTTCAAGATCTCGACAAAAGAGTGGCTAAAATTGAGCAAACTACCCAGCAAAGTTCACTACCGCTGTTGGATAAGATGTCCCAACTTGAGGAAGCCTTCGAAGCTAAAGAACAGTGGCTAAGGTCCAATAACGCTGAAATTAAAGGCATCCCGATCAAGCAGGGTGAAAATCTATTCACCATTTTATTTAAAGTGGCCGATGTGATCCAGTATCCAGTCACTAAGGAGAAAGTTAATTTCATCGCTAGAGTACCCGTCCGTCAGTCTGGAGGTCACACTGGAATCAAGCCGATAATTGTATCTTTCACAAGTCGTTACGACAAGGAAAACTTTATAGCTGCTAGCAAGTCCTTTCAGAACCTATCAACCACTGACGTAGGGTTTCAAGGTTCCGGTCGGATCTACATAAATGATCACCTTACCGTCAAACAGAAACAGCTGCTATCTGCTGCTAAATCACTGGCGAAGGAGAAGAATTTTCAGTTTGTATGGGTGAGCTATGGCAAAATTCAGATGCAACGAGATCAAACATCTCCAAAGATCCTGATCAAGTGTTCCGACGATCTTGCGAAGCTTCAATAACCAAAATGACTTTTTACCTTCTTCTTTTCGTAATAAGTTTGAGAATCAGTGTACTTTTCTACGAAACAGCCGATACATTGCCAACGCTATTCATCAACTTGTTTTTTGCTTTACGCACACCAGCACACGTCACAGATCTCGTTTTCTGCACATATTTAGAAAATAAAATGAACCTTATCTGCCTACTAATAGAAATTAATTTTCTATTCTACATTCCACTGCCATTATTTGCCATGATGATATACTCGTGTCGAATAACCCTTAACTTATTTGCTTATTGTCTCGGCCGCGGCCTGCCGATTGATGAAGTTATGCTTTTTTGCCTATTATCTACTCACCAAGTTACTGTTTATTATGTTGCCTACTTATATATTATGTTTATATACGATGTCGGGTCTTAATATTTACTATCAGAATACTCGTGGACTGCGAAGCAAAACCAATATATTTAAACGTAACTTAGCACTTTCCAACTACGATATTATTTGCCTAACAGAAACCTGGTTGTTGAATGGTATCCATGATCAAGAATTGTTTGATGGTACGTATTTTGTGTGGAGGCGAGACCGGAATTACGAACTTACTAATCAATCACGCGGAGGTGGCGTGCTCATTGCGGTAAGGCGCGATCTCTCGACACTTGATCGCCCGGAGTGGCGGTCGTCAGCGGAGGACATATGGGTCACGGTTACCTTACGAAATAGAGGTTCTAAAAATCTCACAACCCTTCATATTTGCAACGTATATTTATGTACTCAGAGCTCTGGCAATTCGTTTTCAACTCAACTCTCCAACTTTACTGATAAGTTATTTGATATTGTTTCATCAACTCCCGATGATGCATTTTTAGTTTTAGGTGATTTTAACTTACCCAACGTTGTTTGGATCCCTCAGTCAGTGAGCCTTGAACCTTTTAATGTATCAGGCGATAATCAGTTGCACTTTTTCGATACCTTGATGCAATGTAATAAAATAAGAAATTTGAACGATAGGATTCTTGACTTAGTATTTAGTAATAACTTTTTAAAAATAGCATTATGTGCTGACCCTCTGGTACCGGAGGACCCGCATCATAAATCGCTCGATATCGAGGTTGAATTTATTCATGTCTCGCCCTTAAAGGAAAAACCGCGAGTTAAATATTTTTATAATTCTGGAAATTATGACGGATTATGTTCTGAACTTCGAAATATTAACTGGGCGTCGACTTTACATGGTATTTCTCTCGACTCAGCAACCAAAAACTTCTATGATATATTATATAAACTCCGCGATAAATTCATACCTCACAAATTATTATCTGTTAATAAATGCCCTCCGTGGCATAGCGCTGCCTTAAAAAAGATACTAAAAGAAAAAATTAAGTTTTATAAAAAGTTCAAGACGTATGGCAATCTCGGGGATTTTAATACTTTTTCGCTGCTCAAAACGCGCGCAATTTCAGTAGAGAGGGATTGCTTTCAGAAATTTATAAGAAATACCGAAGAATCGATTATTAATAACCCCAGAGCATTTTGGTCGTATATAAAGTCACTAAAGAGTGTTAATGGCACTTACCCATCCACAATGTATAGCCACGATATAACAGCTAACAACGGACAAGACATCTGCAATCTTTTTGCTACCTATTTTCAAACGAACTTTCTTCCTCACAACAGCTCAAACTCCACGACTTCTCAATGCCTACTAAATGATGAACATGTTGTCCGCCCCATGAGCAAGCCAGTTAACATTGGAGACGTGGAGGTTGAACCTAGCAACGTTTTAAAACTACTCAAAAGTTTAGATTTGAAGAAAGGTGCAGGGCCAGATGATATACCCCCTACTATAATTGTTAAATGTGCCTCATGTATTGTAGTGCCACTGTGCATACTTTTTCGTAGATCCTTGGAGGAGGGTTTTATGCCATCATTGTGGAAATCAGCCTTTGTTACACCCATACACAAAAAAGATGATAGAAATTGCATTAATAACTATAGGCCAATATCGAAGCTCTGTATTTTCGTAAAAGTATTTGAACGTATAGTATACAATCAGGTGTATGCAGCTCTTAGTATATCTTTCATCCCGGAGCAACACGGATTCTTACGTAAACGCTCTACCATATCAAATCTTATTCTCTCATATGATTATATTTCAGATAAAATGCAGTCAGGCGGCCAAGTAGATGTAATCTTTACTGATTACAGTAAGGCATTTGACTGCATTGACCACTCACGTCTCTTACTTAAACTGGGCGATGCTGGCATTCATGGTAACTTATTCAGATGGTTTGCTTCCTATATTGACAACCGTTCTCAGGCAGTTGCTATCAATGGGTTTCTGTCATCGTGGATGCCGGTACCGTCAGGTGTCCCGCAAGGTTCGTTACTTGGCCCCCTATTGTTTGTCTTATTTTTAAACGACATTGATTCATGCTTTAAATGGTCCAAATTTTTCCTTTTTGCCGACGACATGAAGATTATCAAACAAATCAGCAGCGTTTATGACTGCCACCAGCTACAGGATGATCTTTTGAGATTCGAAATCTATTGCGAGATTAATAAGTTGGAACTAAACGTTTCAAAATGCTTTAAGATATCATTTACGCGGAAAACTGCCTTAACTAATTTCATGTATACTATCAAGGGCCAAGTTTTGTCAAATGTTAATTCTGTAAGAGATCTGGGTGTGATTCAGGATTCCAATCTCAAATATGATAATCACATAGAATCAATCGTCAAAAAAGCCTCCAGATCTCTGGGCTTCGTCATAAGATGCAGTTCTAAATTCAACAATATTAAAACTATTAAAATACTTTACTGTTCGTTCGTTCGTAGTATCCTGGAGTACGCATCGCAAGTTTGGAACCCTCGCTATGCTTGCTATGTTGATAGAATTGAGTCTATCCAGAGGAGATTCTTAAGATATGTACAATTCAAAACAAACAATAGATAAAGACTATGTATCTCGTTGCATCAGACATCATTTCTTACCATTACAAGTACGTAGAAGTGTAGCTGACCTTACCTATCTCTTCCAAATAGCAAATGGTTTCATTGATAGCCCGGAATTACTAGCTAATATTAAAGTCGTTGTCCCTGCAAGATCTAGTTCACGGCGGTCTCTGAGACTACACGTCCCTGTTACGAAGACTAACTACAGACAAAATAGCTTCTTTGCACGAGCGAGTAATCTATTTAACTCCTTGAGTGATAATTTGGACATTGATCTATTTAACTCAAACATAACCACGGTAAGGCAAAAAAGTATCAACTATTATCTCGGTACCCTTTCGCATGCATGAACGCATTATCTGGTACTATGGCAGTGGTTTCCTTTTCTTTATTAATTTACGAGCCCTCAAGGACGCGTCCTCGGTGCTGTAGTGTAGTTTAAACTCATTTTATATAACTTGCACATATTTTATACTTAGTTACCATATGCGGAAACTTATTTTTAGCTTATAGTTAGTCATTAAGAACTGTCCATGTTTATGTAAGCTGCAAGTTTCCCAAAATGAAATAAATAAAATAAAATAAATAAATCATGGATGTAATACTTTTTCTTCTAGTGTTGCAATAAAGTGTCCTCTATCCTCTGTCTATCTATCTAATTATACCTTATTGCACTTAAAACTTGAAGCGCTCGTGGCCTTGGCGAACCGAGTGATTGGAAACAATCACTTGAGTTAAGCAAGAACAGGCGCGGTCAGGTACAGGATGGGTGACCGTCCCGTGACTACCGCTAGTGGCATTTTTCCGAGCGCTTCCGTGCTTCGCAGGGCAAGTTAAGCCGTTGGTGCCGGCTGTCATATAATGGCAGTCGTTAAGCCGTGTCAGAGGCCTTATGAGCAGCTTGATATCTTCTGACAGTAAGGCCCGCCACTGTCTTACAATGCTCCACCAACCCGGACTTGGCCCCCGTGGTGGAGTATGGCCTAACCTTCCTGCGATGCAGGAAGAGACCCGTGCCCCAACAGTGGCGACATACAAGGGTTGATAACGACTAACGCTCTTAAAACGTTTAACAGGACATGACATAAGAAATTGTGTCGAAATAAATTTCTTTATGTGTTATGAAAGCAAATGTGTTATAAAATATTTTTTCATCCCACCATCTCGGAAAGAGTATTTTTAATCTTCAATATCTGAGTGGAAAAGCCGTTTTTATTCTCTAGATTCACAAACTTAGTGCACACGATGTTCTAAACTTACTTTATCCTTTAGAGTCTAGAGGATAAAGTAAATTGAATTTAAAACATCGTGTGCACTAAGTTTGTGATAAACTTTTTTGCATTTAGTCATTTCCTCGCTGAGGTGGAATGAAAAGTTACGTGTTGCACTCGAGTGCAAAGATTTTTCACCTCGTGCTCCTTTGATTCCCTCGCTAACGCTCAGGATTCTAATTATGAATCACTCGCTGCGCTCGTGATTCAATTTTAGAATCCTTCGCTTGCTCGGTCATCAAAATTGAACACGCGGTTAAAAAGCAACTTTGCACTCTTGTATAGGTATAACAAATAACTATTGTCTTTGGCTTAACATTTGCAGCCCTCGGCGAAGTTCGTGGACCCGCTGTGCACGTTCATATTTGGCGCGCTCGTGCTGGCCACCTCTGCGCGCGTCGTGCGAGACGCCCTGGCCATGCTCATGCAGGCCGTGCCGCGAGGCTTCAGGTCAGGTTACGTTACGATACACTGGGTTACATTACAATTCTTTATTGTCGGCGCTCGCTATGCTCATGCAGGTCGTGCAGCGCGGCTTCAGGTCATTTTACGTTACGATACACTAGGTTACATTACAATTCTTTATTTTTGGCACTCGCCATGCTCATGCAGGCCGTGCCGCGAGGCTTCAGGTCAGGTTACATTACAGCTCTTTATTGTTGGCGCTCGCCATGCTCATGCAGGCAGTGCCGCGCGGCTTCAGGTCAGGTTACATTACAATACACTAGGTTACATTACAGCCTTTTATTGTTGGCGCTCGCCATGCTCATGCAGGCCGTGCCGCGAGGCTTCAGGTCAGGTTACATTACAATACACTAGGTTACATTACAGCCTTTTATTGTTGGCGCTCGCCATGCTCATGCAGGCAGTGCCGCGCGGCTTCAGGTCAGGTTACATTACAATACACTAGGTTACATTACAGCCTTTTATTGTTGGCGCTCGCCATGCTCATGCAGGCCGTGCCGCGAGGCTTCAGGTCAGGTTACATTACAATACACTAGGTTACATTACAATTCTTTATTGTTGGCGCTCGCCATGCTCATGCAGGCCGTGCCGCGCGGCTTCAGGTCATACTGCATTACTTTGTCAGACAGCTGCATTCGAAGGTTCTTTCAAATTTGCCGCAGTCAAAATTTGTTATGACATTTCACCAATCGGTACGAAACTCGCAGATTGAAGTGACCTTTAAGAAAAACATCAAAAAACATATTTTACGTATTTAGAAAAATGCAACTTAACAATATTATACTCAATAATGGACTAAGCGGAATCTTTTTTCGTTACATGTACTCGTAACTTTTATTCTTTTATTTGAAAACCCTTTTGTAGTTTAACTGGACTAAGTAAAACTTCATGCTGATTCATGGAATTATGTATTTATTCATTCTTTCACTATTTTATTAATTAATTCTTTTGCCTATTAATATGTTCATTCACTCATTCAATTATTGATCTAACGAGTTTTCGCTTTTATATTGACTGATGGAGATTGTGTAACTGTGAACAGGTATAAAGAGTGCGTGGCGTCTCTAAGCAGCGTGGCCGGCGTGCGTCACGTGCACTCGGTGCACGCGTGGGCTCTCTCCACGCACCACGTCGTGCTCAGTGCCCACGTCGCCATCGGTGAGATTACATTACACTAATACTCTTTATCGGTGAGATTACATTGCACTAATACTCTTTATCGGTGAGATTACATTGCACTAATACTCTTTATCGGTGAGATTACATTGCACTAATACTCTTTATCGGTGAGATTACATTGCACTAATACTCTTTATCGGTGAGATTACATGGCACTAATACTCTTTATCGGTGAGATTACATTGCACTAATACTCTTTATCGGTGAGATTACATTGCTCTAATACTCTTTATCGGTGAGATTACTTTGCACTAATACTCTTTATCGGTGAGATTACATTGCACTAATACTCTTTATCGGTGAGATTACAAGCACTAATACTCTTTATCGGTGAGATTACTTTGCACTAATACTCTTTATCGGTGAGATTACAAGCACTAATACTCTTTATCGGTGAGATTACTTTGCACTAATACTCTTTATCGGTGAGATTACATTGCACTAATACTCTTTATCGGTGAGATTACGTTGTACTAATACTCTTTATCGGTGGGATTACATTGCACTAACACTCTTTATCGGCGAGATTACATTACATTAACACTCTTTATCAGTGGGATTACATTGCACCAATACTCTTTATCGGTGAGATTACATTGCACTAATACTCTTTATCGATGAGATTACATTGCACTAATACTCTTTATCGGTGAGATTACGTTGTACTAATACTCTTTATCGGTGGGATTACATTGCACTAACACTCTTTATCGGCGAGATTACATTACATTAACACTCTTTATCAGTGGGATTACATTGCACCAATACTCTTTATCGGTGAGATTACATTGCACTAATACTCTTTATCAACCGCGCAGCGCCTTAAATATTGTAGTGATTTTGTTGATATAGAGCCCTCTCTGTTCCTAAAAGCCTCGAATGCCCCCACAGACGAGCTGACGGACCAGGAGGCGGTCCTGCGCGCGTGCCAGTCCATCGCGCGTTACGAGTTCGCGGTGCAGGCGGCCACCTTCCAGGTGGAGCGGTATGGCGAGGCCATGGCCGCCTGCGCCGCGTGCCGGCAGCAGCCGGCCGTGCGCGCGTGACACGTCACCACGCTGTGCCGCTAGGCGGCCGGGACACCTTATGCTTCAGGGTGAGGGCGGAGGAAGTGCGAGGCCGTCGTTTTAGGTGGAGGACGGAGTGCGAGACCGTCATATTAGGTATAAAATGGAGAAATGCGAGGCCGTCGTTTAGGTGGAAGACGGAGTGCGAGGCCGTCATGTTAGGTGTAGGACGGAGAAGTGCGAGGCCGTAGTTTTAGGTGCAGGACGGAGAAGTGTGAGGCCGACGTTTTAGGTGCAGGACGGAGTGCGAGGCTGTCGCGTTAGGTGTAGTATGGATAAGTGCGAGGCCGTCGTTTTAGCAGGAGGACGGGGTGCTAGGCTGTCATGTTAGGTGGAGGACGGAGAAGTGCGAGGCCGTCGATTTAGGTGGAGGACGGAGTGCGAGGTCGGCATGTTAGGTGGAGGGCGGAGAACATGCGAGGCCGTCGTTTTAGGTGACCTTGCCGGCGTCAGTTTTTCTGAGGCTTATAACCTGAACCTCTATGTTTGTGAATAGGCTTCTTCTGGGCCAACTCCACGTCCATCCTAGACCTAATCTTTACTCTCGGGCTACATAGAGGTCAAGAGTAAGCCAATTATATAGAAAATGGTGGAGGATGGGGGAAGTGCGGGGCCATGCTGTCAATAAGCACAGGATGGACTCGTACTTTCGCACTTTCTTGCGCGTAGAGTGCGTTTGAGTGGAGAACCCGTCCTTCTAGGCGGAGGAAGTGCGAGGCCGTCATTTTAGGTAGAGGGCCTCGTATTTCTGCGCTTCCTCGCACGTAGGTTTATTGTAGGTGAAGAACAGAGCAATTACGAGGCCATCCTGTGCTCATTGGCGCGGAAGGTTATTTTTGGTGGGGAAACGGAGTAAGTTTGAGGCCAACCATGACCACTCGGGGGTAATCTAATCTATAATCTAATTTATTGTGCCGCTAGGAGGCAGTTAGGCGTTAATCTCTATGCCGCTATGTGGACAGAGGCCATTTGCGATTTAATTCTCAGTCCCCCTAGTAGCACATGGACTCTTGTTCTACTAAATATGATGTATTAAGGGACATGTTTGCTTCCGTAGAAAAATAATTAACTTTGAACGTGGTTTTGATAGTATTTTTAAGGACACTGATGTCAAATTTATTTGCTGGTTCAAGGTAACAGTCACTATTCGATTTTTCGACAAACTTACTTGGACCAATTTGAAGCAAAATTCTTATCCTAAAATTAACTTGAAAACAGTTGTACCTGTTATGATATGAAATCGCAGATTTAAATGTCCAAAAATTACAATTTATTCGTACTATTGCTGAATTAGGAACCACTTCATCAATAACCTATTATGTCGACGCCGAGGGGCAAGGTCTCTTCCCTGAGGAAGGTACAGGCCATACTCCACCACGGGGGCCAAGTCCGGATTGATGGAGGTTTGCAAGACGTGTGGCTGGTCTTACTACTGTCAACGTTTTCAACCCGCCCTAAGGCCTCTGAATTGGCTTAACGACTGACATCTATCGACGGCAGCCGGCACCAACTGCTTAACGTGCCTTGCGAAGCACGGAACCGCTCGGGAAAGCCGCCCTAAGGACGCTATCCACTTAGTTCGCATGAAAAAGGTGATGGGCTTAAATTTTATTTTAAAAACCTATTTAGAGGCTAAAAATTCCATCCCTTCCTCGTGGTCTAACTCAGTAGCCAAACTGATTTGACCACGAGGAAATTTGACATTCTTCGTGGTCAAACTGTAACTATATAACCTCTTTGAACATACTGTATACGCTGTAGTCTTATTGTACAACCATCTCCTCGACGCCAAGAACAAATATTCCGAGACGAATTCATAATAAAGTGTCGGATGGAATTTATACATGGCGATATATATTTGTCGGTTGCTTTTAAAATAAATTACGTTACACAAAACTTTTTTCTATAACTGTATAATTTTATTTCAAGACACAGGGTGTATTATTTAAATAATAATCTTTCTTTTTGTTTTTTTTGTATTGGGGGGGTTTCGGGGTTTCCTAGTGTGGAGCCCCACACTAGGATACCCCGTGTCGTGGGAACCAGAAACAAGGACATCACAAGCATGTAAACATCCAAGACCTGGGATTTTTTTGCCCCAGACGGGATTCGAACCCGGGACCTCTTGCATGGTAGGCAGACGCGCTACCGCTACGCCACAGAGGTCGTCGATATGATAGTTTGACCGCGAAGAATGCTAAAATTCCTCGTGGTCAAATCAGTTTGACTACTAGGTTTGACCACGAGGAAGGAACGAAAAATTCCACCCATGCCGGGATTCGAACCCGCGACCTCTGGCTATCCGTGCCAGCGCTCTATCCAAACGAGCTAATGGGCGACTCACCGGCATCAGTGAAATTTCGAACCTCTTTACTTTACTTTAACTCTTTAAATTTTATTGTTTTATCTTTTCGTAGTACGACGTAGCGTGGTTATTCATGTATATTTGGTAGGAAAGAAAAACTTTCACATCCCATCTCGAAAGGGCAGGTTTAATGTAAAGTTATTCTTTTGGTTGAGAGCTGTTTTTTTACAGTTTTAACCCTCAATTTTCAGTTCCAACCCTCAATGATAGAAAGGCACAATAGAAATAAGACATATAATAATTAAGTACATATTATATTAGAAATTTGGTGCAACAAATTGTGCATTTTCATGGTGTTGATTTTTAAGTATTAAACCGATTAAGGTGACTCTACTCATAATTCCGAATATCTTTTTTTTTGTTCTGCATTTACAAGAGTTTACGAAAAAAAACTGTTCAATACAAAATTTAATCGATACGCTTCGCTTAGACAAACATGTAACGCGAAAATCAGAAAACTTGAAATACAAATCCAATAATATTTCTTGTTGAAAAGGCCACCAAACTTGTTGAAATGAATTGCACAATTATGCTTAGTACAAAAAGTCATCAAAAAGTCTAAGAGAATCGTTTTTTATTCCATGAAAATGAGAAACTTGAAACGAAAGTTCTATTTTTAAGAAATATAACTTGTTGAAATGGTTATCGACAAAAACTATTCTCAATACGAAATTTCAAATGTCATCAAAGAGGCTAATGAAACAGTTTTCCTTTTCGCGAAAATCTGTAAAGTTGAACAATAGTTCTATTATATTTCTTATTGACATTGGAAACAGCCTATTGCCGACAAATTCTGCCAAAGTCACGTCTTGACACGAAATGGGCAAACACATTTTATACCCGCGATTTCTTAAGACAAGATAAGAATATTCCTTATTGTACATAACATGGAAATCAAAAGTTATTGAGTATTAGTAGCATCACCTATCAATCTGCTTAAAATTTGAAAACAACACATTACGTACTACTCTGAACTGATAGATATTTGTTGACACGTACGATGTAGTGATACAATGTATAAGGACCACTTGCGTCAGCCCGGGTTAGCTCATTTAACCCGAGTTAACCGGTTAAATCGATCATTGGACCGGTTAGCTCGAGTTAAATGAGCTAACCCGGGCTGACGCAAGTGGGCCTAATTCGCTCAGAAACAGTATTCAGCTTCTTTAGCTAGTTAAAAACCATTCCAAACGTTTATAGTAAAGTTAGTCTTAGGTACTTACTCCAAAAATAATTTTAAGGCAATCGTTGATACATAATTGAATTATTACAATGCAATTGATATACCATAATAATTTATTTCAAGTTTTAATTTGTATATTAGAAACTTTAATTTATTTTCTATGAACCAATGTGTAGGAGAATTAATTGTTATTTATTTTAGAAAGCATCACAAGTAATTTTACCAATGCTATCTATTTATAGTTTAACTTAAGACTCTAAAGGCAAAGTCATGTATGTGCTCAATTAAAAATGAAATTTAACATGTGATAGAACACTATAATACTGTATATAATGTTATAAGGTATATTATTATGTTAATGACGAGGTAGTTTTCTGATTATAGGTTTAAAACACCTGCATTATAGACAAAAATATTGTAGGTAAATAACATAACAAAAACATAACATTTACATACCCCGTGTCGTGGGAACCAGAAACAACGACATCACAAACATGTAAACATCCAAGACCTGAGGTTTTTTTTTGTTCTCAGCCGGGTTTCAGACCCGGGACCTCTTGTATGGTAGGTAGATGTACTACCGCTACGCCACAGAGGTCGTCAAAATGAACTAAGTATTCCGTTTGTCCGAAGTAGAGTCAAATATAAAATGACGTGTGTATCTTAGCTAAGAATATACAGGCTTAAGAATATTCAGGGTGGTACTTTGAGATGGATTCATAATTTCAACTTCAAAGTTTAAGCTTATTTTAGCCTTGTTTAGACATCAGGCATTCATTATTAAGTGTTGAGTCCTGTAACATTATTTCAAAAATTTACTCTACATATTATCTTATTGTACTATAGCCACAGCGGTTTATCTCTGATTTTGATGAATAAATAATTTTTGGCTTTATTTACGACCCCATTACGGTACCACCTGTATAAAACCGTAGTGTTTTAGTGACTTCATGGCCGCATTGTACTGTTCTGAACATTTTTTAATGTGAAGCTATTTACGGTGTTATTTACAAAAAACTACATTTCCTCCAAGTCCTTCCTACCGCAAAACTGTTTAAACTACACTTGAGGAGCAGTTTAGAGAAATCGTGTCTTTGTAAGTAACACCGCTAATTTCCGTTTTTAAAACTTCCTCAGTCCTTATTTTTAAGGTGATGCCTAAGGATATTCCAAGGAATGAGATTTGGGTATGCAAGTACTAGAGGAAGAAAATCTACCAAATTGAAAATTCGCGGAAATACTACTGTGTATACACATGAGCATAACTTTCAGTCGAAATAGTACTGCGTCTCGATAAGTATTTTTAACGTATACATATGTGTGCGCAAATGGAATGTTTACTTAGCTCTGCTGTATAGATATCAGGCGTAATATGTATCACTCGTAGTGGATACATCTGAGACGTGACAGTGATATTGAGACACAATATTTCTTCTTTGTACACAAATACATACGTTAAGAAGTTACCTAATCAAGAATTGTTTGAAATCAACAATCGGCTATAAAGTTACTAAATTCATCGCAACGTAAAATAGGGTTCATAAATTACTAGTGATCTAGACTAATTATAAAATTAAGATGCCAAAATGCAACCAAAAACAAGGTATTTTTGTAATAATTTGTGTTTGAACTAATATTTGACAAAAACTGTTGACATGTTTTATTAGAGATTTTTTTTATACGTAGTATTCAATTGTTAATAAAATGTATTTTCCGTCCCCGTGTGTAAAGTTAGAATTAATTTTGTTTTAATCGTGTATATTTGAAGGAAAATAAAAGTAATATGAAAACTAACTTGAAACGTTTAAAGATACCAACCTATACTCTGTTTTTTTATTCCGTAGAATTCTGACATTTCATAAGCGTTGCTACTAAGATTGTGTTGTGTGAACTTGCGTGGAAGTTATTATTATTTTTATTATTATTAAATTTATTAAAAAAGCTCTCCACCGAAAAAGTATTTGACCCATTTGGGCAAAAAGAAATAAATTATAATCTGTTAGCTTTTAGAATATACCTCGGGCTCTAGAGTAGGTTTCGGTTTTCGCCGGTTTTCGTACTGATAATCGAGTTCTGATTTCGAAATTAAGTGTCATATTAGTACCGATATTTCTATTACACGAATATTATATCATAGGGACCACGAGGGATAGTTATCCCTCGTGGACCCGTTAACGGGACAAAAAAATGGGACCACGTGAAAACACCCATTCTATCCGATAGTAGCCGAGGCATATTCGAAAAGCTAACAAACTATACTAGATATTATTTTATGTTTTACATACAAAAGTCAAGAAATTATAGCTGTCAGAAATCTACCGAATAAAAAATCTAAGTAGAAATCTACCTGAACGAAACGATAAATTACCTTTTTTTAATTGTTCTAAACCTGATATAAATGGTTAAAAAATATTCCAGTCGACACTAATTAACGAAATGAACTGTCAAATGCAGAGCTTATTTAAATCTTTATTCAGTTCAGCCAGTGATAGTAAAAAAAAAATTCATAGACTTCAGGCAATAAAACTACTTATAAAAGCGTTCTTACTATCTTTGTTCTTACAAATATATACTATTTCAGAATGATCCTTTGAAATTTGAAACGGCTGTCTAATGCACACAAACTTTCAGCAGACGCCTAAACTTCGAGATCTTTTGCAAGCTGTGTCCACACTTGTACCACAGCACAGATAAAGGCTTGAAATTAAGTATTGTGCTATAAATAAATGGAGCGTAATCAGGGACCTAAGGGAATCCTTCAGAATCTTGCCGTCTTACTACAAAAAAAATACAGGTGTTGAGCAAGTGTTTCAAAATATGTTTACCATAATATAGTACATTACACAACTAGGGTGGTAATACAAAGAAAGGCCGAGATCGCAGACGTTTGCGGCCCGAGCTGCAAGCGAGATACGTAAATATGCGATCGAGAGCTTTCTTTATTACCTCCCGTGTTGTGTACATATTTTTATGTCTACACTTGGCCAGAAAGCGGCTTAGCGGCCGTACGCGCAGCATGCGGAAAAAGCCGCTTTATTGCCAGGTGTGGCATAAAAATATTAATAATGAACATATTACACAGATCTCGTTAGCCCTATAATAATACTAAGTACAACTAAATGACTTGTGTTACAGGTGCCAACTCGACGGTAGATTTAATACAATAAATACATAGATAACATCCAAGACCCGAGACAAAAAGTTCGTTTCCTAGTTTGACCCGACCGGGGATCGAACCAGAGACCTTCGGTTTTACAGTTAGCGTGCCAAACCGCTGCGCCACCGAGGCCACAAAGTACATAGTGTCATTGTACAATTCGAACTTCTGCATATTTAAGCTATATTTGCTAGCCTTGGGTAACTCAAGAGCCAGATATGAGTGGACACACAACTCCCTCACCGTCAAGTGTGTCCCACTCATATCCCAGAGATGTCAACTATATCTGGCTCCCTCACACATCTCAACTCAGTACAGTAGTCATCTCCTGCTACTTTATCCAGCTCACACACAATGCGCGAGAGCGAGATCAACATCGTCTGACATCGGTTACATTCGGCCGCATATCTTGTCGTAACCAACAAGCGATGAGAGAAAGTTCACAAAAAAAACGTGTGATCTGGATAAAGTAGGGAATAGGTAGACTAGACTGACTCACTACTTGTGTCTCTTGTTTCCACACGCACTTAGTTGATTGGACGTCGTATGAGCTTGGACACTAGTGGTGAGCGAGATATGATAGAGATATAGTGTCTCAGTGAGCAAAGATATGAGATATAACAACTCCCTCTAAGGACAACACTTTGCCCAAGTCTAATATTTGCTTCACAAGACTTATACTACTTATTTTTATTTTTAATGCACTAACCCGCTAAGGACAAATTTAAAAACCTATTTAGAAGCTAAAAATTTCACCCATGCCGGGATTCGGACTCGCAACCTCTGGCTATCCGTGCCAGGATAGCCCGATACTGGCACGGATAGCCAGTGGTTGCGGGTTCGAATCCCGGCATGGGTGAAATTTTTAGCTTCTAAATAGGTTTTTTTTAACAATACTTTTCGAGTGTCCAAATATAGACTGTGTCTAGTGTCTAAGCCGTGACTGGGTCTTACCCATCATAAAACACAGTATTGTGGTAAACATATTTTGAAGCACCTGTTCAACACCTGTTAAAAATTTTAGGAGTCAGACGACAAGCATTCCTCTACATAAAATAAACGATTTTCGGAAATCTAAAAGTGTCTCGAAAGTTCTGTTTATGTGTGTATAGTTAGGGTACGAACTGGTTACCCTAAAGACGTCAGGACCACAAATTAGACCCCTCCTTTCCCGTGGTACATCTGTGTGAAGTTACAGTAAATGGGTGGCCCACGAGAATATCGGGACAAACGCTTTTTCACTATGATTATATTTTCATACATATTATATACAATTACCAGTTAAACTACGGGCAATACACTCTTCTTCTTCTTTAGGCTATATTAGTCCACTGCTGGACATAGCCCTCCCCTAATGAGCGCCATTGCGCAAGGTTGTGCCATCAGTGGGGGGTAATGCCCATAATCCCCACGCTGGGCATGCGGGTTGGGGATCACAGTTTGTGGAATTGTACTGCAGGGGGCACTGCAATACATTATTTTAAAATTATTTAAATCATGTTAAAGGTGGACCTCGGGAAAAAAAAAACCCCGTGGTCCAACCGGGTGGACTACGCAGGTGTACCATGGGAAAGGAGGGTTCAGGATAGTAGGTTCACTCTCTAAGCACTGAACAGATTTCTAAAGGCATCTCTTCAGTCCCTGCTCAAGCATTCCACACCCCTTTTGAGATTGGGCGACTCCTTGATAACTATCTCCTCTCTCCTCCTCTTGAGACTATATTAGTCCACTGCTGGACATAGCCCTTCCGTAATGAGCGCCATAGCGCAAGGTTGTGCCATCATTGGGGGGGCCCATAATCCCCACGCTAACTATCTAAATTATCGATATTTTTTTGTAGGACGGACCCACAATCTTACAATTTTAATACAATGTAATATACCCACGACCTCCAATTATTTAAAGACTGTATTTTCTCCATGCATTATGCGTTACTTGAAATCTCATTGCAGACGATGCGCAGTACATAGTAGCTTACGCAAAAAACCAAATAACATGTTGAGCTAGTACCACAGAGGATAGTACTAAGCTAAAACTGTTCAATTGATATTTTATGCTCATTAGCGCAAGCTGCGCATCTTCTGCAAGCAGCCTTACTGTAAGGCACGTGTGTGGAGTTACCCCAACAGATAGTATCACGCTTAGCAGGTGCTTATTTCCATGTTGTTCTTATCATCAATAAAACTGCTGTGATGGCAGATGCTACCGTAAATTGGGATCGAGTTTCCGATTTCGTTGGGAGATATTTTTGGTTCTTCGCCGTTCTTTGCAGAGGTGCGTGTGTGTTTCCTGTTTGAGGTAAGCAAAAAAGACGTGGAATAGTTAAAACACTCTTTTGAGGATTGAATACTTCGCCACAGAAAATTGGAGTGCCGGGTGGGTACGACCGACTGTCAACTAACATTCGGTCGTACCCACCCGGCACTCCAATTCCTCCATAGTCTGTTAGTTTTTAGAATATACCTACCTCGGGCTCTGAATAGGCTTCGGTTTTCGCAAATTTCCGCCGCTGTTCGTACTGATGATAGAGTTCTGGTTTCGAATATTAGTTACGATATTTCTATTAGGTACACGAATATATCCGATAGTAGGCGAGGTATATTCTAGTTACGTATTTTAAACACGCAACGGAGTTAGTGCACCGATGCACAGGATTTGCTGGTCTACATTGTACCTGTACAAAGTTAGGCCATACTTCACCACGGGGGTTAAGTCCGGGTTGGTGGAGGATTGTATGGCAGTGGCGGATCTTACCGGAAGAAAGAAGTTATCAAGACGCCCATAAGGCCTCTGATATAGCTTGACCATTGCCATTACGTGACATCCGGTACCAACGGCTTAACGTGCCTTGCGAAGCACGGCAGCGCTCGTCCAAAAAAAAAAATGCCTTGCCGTTCGAAAAAATGCCATTAGCGGTAGTCACAGGATGTTCACACATTGAGCACATGACTGGACTTGGCACCCGTGGTGGAGTATGGCCTAACCTTCCTGCAAGGCAGGAAGAGACCCGTGCCCCAGCAGTGGGGACATACAAGGGTTGATATCGCAAGCAGTCCACTAACTTGTAGTTGCGGCAAGCGTCGCTTCTATGTCGCTCTAGGTAGCGGCTCTGGCTGAAGGCCTTGCCGCACTCGCCACAGCGCCACTGCCACGCATGGTGGCCGCGCGTGCGCTGGTGCGCGCGCAGGTTGGATCTATAGCAATATATTACGGGGTATTTTATTTTCACTCTTTGCCCGTGGTACGGTTAAGTTGTCCGGTCAACCGGACCACGGAAAAAAAATATTTTCCATAGTACAGTTGGCCGGACTACGGAAGTTTTTTTTTTCCGTAGTCAATTTAGTTAATCACAAGAAGCTCATAGCGCAAACACAATTTGGGTAGACAATTCATTAGACTTAACATATGCCAATTAGGAGCTTTTTTTGTACGATTAGAATCACAACAGGAAATTCGTTTCATGAGGATTTTACGAAAAACAAACAAATGTATGAAATTTGGAAGAAAAGCTAAGCTAAAAATATTTAAAACTTTGGTACACGATATATATATATCGATAACGATAATAAATACTAAGAGGGGATTTTGTGTGTGTGTGTATGTTTAATTTATGTGTGTAGTAGCTTTGTATGTTAGGTGTACTTTGCAGCGTGTCTTTTAGCCGTTTTTTGAATACTTAATACTGCGTGGAAAATGTCGGGTTGAGTACCGTTCCTTCCTCATGCAGCCTCTGCCAGTAACCTGCTACAGAACGTCGGCTGCGTCCTACGCTGCGTTTGCCAGTTCGTGGTCTTTCCACTTGTGAACCTTTGCACACCAAAGACTATTCGGGTTCGTGTGACAAGGCCAATGTTCAACTGGTTAACTATAGACTATCGGCCTTATTTAAAATACGTTTCTACTAAAACACTCCTACACGTATTTCATTTAATCTGTGTCTTAATGTTTTCATAATAAAATCTCCACTACAATTTTGGTGAACGTTTTAACAAATTGTGTTTTTATAAATAAGGCCTTATTTTCTACCTACCTGCTTTGGCGAATCATCTAATTTTTATGTGAACGATCAATGAGTTTCAAGGCATAGCCGATCCAAAGCACTCCGACGACCAATTGAGAATTTCGCTAAGTAAAAACTTAACTGTAGTGCTGTCTCTTCGGATTTCTTAGCAAAGAGCTTGACAGAAGGTTACAGTCTGTTAGCTTTTAGAATACGCCTCGTTTTATACAGAGCAGGAAGTAGTACACTCGTGTGCTTTCGGCGAAAACCGAAGCCTATTCTAAAAGCTAACAAACTATACTTAAGTATTTACTCAGTGAAATTCTCAATTCAGAAACAGGCCCTGAGCCACTTTGAACCTGCGGACGATATCTTCCGTCACTTACCGATCAGCAAAAGATCTCCCGCACAGTGGCTGGGGGCACCCAAAGGGCCTCTCGCCGGTGTGGAGTCTCAGGTGCCCCTTGAGCACCCAGGGCCGGTCGAAGGTCTTGCCACAGAAGGAGCACACGTGGACGGGGCGCGCGGGCCGTGGCCGCTCCTCTGTCCAGCGCGGGGCCGGTTCCACGGGCTTAGCGACTGCAGGGTTTAAGACGGAAGAGAAGTAGTTAGACCGAGAGTTAGACCTGAGATCTGTAACGAACGATGAAGCGCTCGTGGCCTAGTTGAACCGAGTGATTGGAATCAATCGCTCGAGTTGAGCAAAAACATGCGCGGTCAGGTGCGGGATGGGTGACCGTCCCGTTACTACCGCTTGTGGCATTTTTCCGAGAGCTTCCGTGCTTCTTCCGTGGGTGCCGGCTGTCATATACCTAATGGCAGTCGTTAAGCCATATCAGAAGCCTTATGGGCGGCTTGATAACTTCTGACAGTAGGGCCCGCCACTGTCTTACAAAACCTCCACCAACCCGGACTTGGCCCCCGTGGTGGAGTATGGCCTAACCTTCTTGCAACGGAGGAAGAGACCGCGCCCGGGCGCCCAGTATGTCCCCGCAGCGGGGACATACTAGGTAAAAATCGATCTGTAACGATACTTTTTTATAATAGCTGGCCGGAACATCCGTCCAGTCAAGTTTGAATTATTTTAAAGGAAATCGTTACGTTTTGTTTAGGTCTCCGTCGTGTCGAGACCCGCAGGTAGGCTAGGGTTTCGATAAACAATGTAATATAAAAAGAAAGTATTATTCTAACTCAGCGTTTCAATATGTAGAGCGCTACAGTACGTATAGGAAGCGCTGAGGTATTTTAGACATTGGGTTTCCTCACGGTACTTTCCTTCGCGGTTAGCGAGTGGTATTGCTACGGTAATTTACAAACGTAAATTAGAAACAAATCAAAGGTTTACTACCTTTAAGTTCATAAGTGCTTAATACTTATGAACTTCATTTTCGACAATACCAAGAATACCACTAATTTTCACAGGCGGTTTCTTGAATTTTTGGAACAATAATAAAATATAATAATTACAATTAAGAGCAAACTCGTACCTACGCTACAATTTATACATTTCTTGCCTAACCCTTAGCAAGTAGGTACCTACCTTTGCCGTAATCCTGCTTTTCTGAAAACGGCTCTGCATTCTCCTGATCTATCTCAAAAGACTCCTTACAAAACAGCAGCTCTTCGTTCAGCCTTTCCTCGGCGCTGGTCACTAAACTCTTCAACTTCTCCGCTATTTTGTGGATCTCCGAACCTTTCTCCCCTTTCAAAGTTTCCCGGTTCTTCATCTCCTGGAGAATTGGCGCCAACGGCTCTTTCAAGCATTTCCGCTTCGTTTCCGGAAGTTTCAGTTCCGAAACGACGGATTGCGTTTCGCTGTCAGCTTTCTTGCGCTGCCGAGGTCGCGTGCTCTCGTAGAAAACTCTGCGTTCCGTTTTTGCTTCATTTGAACGTAAGTTGTAGCGGTTTCTTTCAATTTCCTTTTTGTTTGCACTCCTATTTCTTTGTATTTCCGGTGGGTTCACGGCCTTCTCACTCTCTGAAGCGTAATCGTAAGACTCTGTGTCGGCAAAATGAGGCAAGAACTGGGTTTTCTTCAACAGTTGCAAGTAAAATCGGGTGGAAATAGGCACTTTGTCGTGATACAGAGTTTCGTTGGCCTTTAGTAAGGTCTTCTGTTTCTTAAAATTAGTTTTGAATACGCGAAACTGTTTGCTATCCGCTGGGGATAAAAATGTTTGGGTAAGTTGGTGAAATCAGGGCCCTAAAGTGACAAAACCTTTTTTTTATGTACCTACTGTGCCCCGCGGTTTATTAGGGAAAATAAATTGTGTAGTAGCAGCATAATATATTTTCCCGCAGTAAAACGCAGCCTATGTGTTAATCCGAGTGTCGGCTAACTCCGTACCAAATTTTATTAGAATCTCTCCAGCCGTTTAGACTTTAAGAAGTGACAAACATACACACTCACAAACTTTCTTATATTAGTGTGACGTGATGTGATAGTGTGATTGTTCCTAGCTAAGGATTCTTAGATTCTAGTCGCCCAAGTCTTGTTGAAGTCGTCACATAGTCTTCGTGTCGCTCTGTGCGTTGCTTGTTCATTGGTCAAAAGCGTTCATACAAAGGAACCAAAGTAAAATATCGTGAGTCTAGTGAAAATATATTTATGATGATTTCTTCCACCCTTTCCTTAATTTTTTCACTAAGGAACATTCACCGCTTTGCCAGTTATACTAAATGCTAGTACCGCTACCTGCTACCTAGGTTTTGTATGGAATACAGCGGATTACAAATCTGCAACTACAATAAATCGAAACACCGCAAAGTAACTTACTTTCAACTGAACAATTACCATTTTCTTGTGTGAAACTTTCACAGTGCGGCCGCACTGAGCTTAGGAAACATCTAGGCATTATGTTAGGATCAAAATTTCACTTAAAAATACCCTAAAACTATATAAAATACTAAATAAAACGTGTCTTTAAATCATAGTACTTGTAGGGCACTTGCTGTCGATGAGACGCGACAGAAACAAGCGAGTCTCATTTTATTTTAAGAAATTCCAGATTCAAAATCGTCGTGCGGCCGCGGCTGCCAGTGTCAGCGTGCACGTCGGCTGGACAGCGTCAATTTTCATTATTGTTTCAACTTTGGGAAAGCAAGTCGGTTAAAAAATCCTCCTTTCAGCGCGGAAAGCTCTGCTCTTGGTGGCGCGCGTGCGGGCGAGAAGGGTGGCGCGGGGCGGGCGGGCGCATCGATTATTCGCCGCTCGGATTCCGCGGCGGCGGCACGCGTTGTCATTATATTTAACTCGTCGCGAGCGAGCCGCGGCGATGGTTCAGCGGTCTGTTGTGAATCGCGTCCCGGTGGTGGTCGGATCGTGTGCGAGTGCGTGAGTGGGGTGCCGTCGCATGTTCAGTGGCTGGAGGTGATGGACCACTAGGGCAGCTTCAGCCGCTATGGGGAACTCCTGCAGCTCCGGACAAGCCCACAAAGACAAGGACAATGTGTCGCAGCACTCAGAAGAGTGAGTACCACAGCACAGCATGCGTTTAGAGCACGGCCGTGCAGAGCGTGAAGGTCACGCCGTTGTAGCGCGTACGGACGTTCGCAGCGTTTGTTATTTAATAGGTGGCCTGAAAACAACATCGCAATATTTTGTCATAGTCCATTTAGTTTTGTTTTACGGTGTTCGCCGTTTCGCTGCGCCGCGGCCGTGAGTAATTTTCGTGGTCTTTCGGCAATCATCAAAATAAATCGATAATGACAGCGACTTGGGGAGGCCAGACTCGTCTCCTGCGGGATAATAAAATGGCTCCGTGTATCCCTATACTTAGTAGGTACATGTTCTATTTCTAAGCACCCCCGGAGTGAGGTTATCCAGTCCGGACGTGTCGAGGATTTGAAAATCAATATCGCGGGTACATAGTCCTTGAGGATGAGGATTGAACTCGACTGCTGTTTTAGTATAACGGCTTTGCTATTCGTCGCACGTACATTAGACGTGCAACTTTCTTGCATGTGTGTGTCATATTGTTCAAGATAACACTGGCACGACTGGTGAAGCATGAAGTCGCTTCGTTGGTTAATTAGCTTGATACTAATTTGCTTATTGCTTGGTTTTTTTTTATTTATGCCTATCGCTATCATGTAATATATAATATATATACTTCATTCAGGGTACGCAGCTTTATTGTGATACTGATAGTAGGGTAAACGTGAAATAATTTGTTTAAAAATCCTCAATCGCTCGTATTGTAAATACGAGTAAAACACTTATTAAGTAAATCTTTGTCAAGGCATCGCAAAGTTTCGGACCGAAAACCAATTCTTACAGTTTTATCGTCGACATGTTAGTCAGAAATTTTTAAAGTCGTCCGTAACGTAACTGATTAGAGTGCTTGTATATATAGGTTGACGAGATGTCGACTGTACTCCAATCGCTTCACTCGTTTATTCGTCTTTGCGTATTTATACCTTCCAGGCATGGGTGGAATTTTTAGCCTCTAAATAGGTTTTTAAAATTGTCCTTAGCACGGGTTAGTGCATTAAGAATAAAAATAGTATAATCATGTGGGTACAGCGATATCATTCCGATGTAAAAACCTAACTGCAAAGTAGGTAGTCGGGGCTGTAAGTGATGCAATCTACTTCAGCCAGATGTCGCTGCTTGTACGTAATACCATTGTCAAATTCAATGGTAATACAGAGAATAGTGTAAAGAGGTTCGAAATTTCACTGATGCCGGTGAGTCGCCCATTAGCTAAGTTGGATAGAGCGCTGGCACGGATAGCCAGAGATCGCGGGTTCGAATCCCGGCATGGGTGGAATTTTTAGCCTCTAAATAGGTTTTTAAAATTGTCCTTAGCACGGGTTAGTGCATTAAAAATAAAAATAGTAGAACCTTCCAGGTTTACAAAATAAATGGCTAATTATTATAATTACTTAATGCTTTTATTGCACTCAAACAGTGTACAATGCGATGGACTTAAGGCCGATTTTCGAATTGAGAATTTTTTAAACTAATTACTTACCTGAGTAACGTTCTGTCACACTCTTTTCTGGGAGATTCAAAGAGACAGCACTACAGTTAAGTATTGACTTAGCGAAATTCTCAATTCAGAAACTGGCCCTTAATGCCTTAAGCATTTTCTACCTATCAACCTTCATGTTTGCCAATATTGCAAATACGAGTACCTAGTGCAAATGAGGCGTCGGCACAAAAGGTGCCCTGATCAGTCGAAATGACATAAGGATTCGGCAACACATCACGCTACTGGGTTAACAAATGCTTTTACAAGGCTTGCTGGGTTACAAAGTGGAATAAAGAAACAGACCAACATAATCCCTCACTCGAAACAACGGAAATTACACTTGAAAAATGGGCTGTCTTATGTAAAACACAATAAGTACCTACTCCTAAAGAGTTGTTATGCACGGTGAAACATCGACTCAATTGAATTTCGAATTTCAGTCAAATGACTCATAATCACACTAAACACATTATTAATATTATAAGGCAAAAGTTTGTGAATGTGTATGTTTGTTACATTTACGATTCTTGAGTTACTTGACAGCCTGGGTTAACACATAGGCTACGTTTTACTGCGGGAAAATATCTTATTCCCATGGGAAAATCCACGGGTAACGCCGCGGGGCACAGCTAGTGCATTATAAATTGATTCTAGGTTTTGTACTTATACAGATGTATATCTATACTACTTAAATAAAATTTAAAAGTTTATTGTACCATCTTTAATATTGAATTAACTTATTCAGCTAGAACTCGCCATCTCTAGGTAATACCCAAATATTGCCACATTGATTTATTATTAATATTTTTACTTTATTTACCATACGGTATGACTTTTTGCTATCGTCTGCAAACGATTCTACATCATTTGCATGTTTTATCGTGTAGGTAGTTAAGTTCGATACTTGTATGCTCTGCATACCTACTCGTCACGTACAGGGTGGCGAACGCTACTCTACGCTTAACTAGGGTAGATTTTTTTTAAATTTTATCAAACTACCTACATATTAACTAACAACAATAATAACCTACGACAATATACGTATACCATTCATCGTAATTTAACAGCTTTATCTAAATACTATAGCGATAAAGGATATTATTATGTAAGAAAATCGACAAAAAAGTTCTGCAGTTAAATCTGCAAAAATTAAATTACGTAGGTGCTAATCAGGTTGAGCGACAGGAATCTGGAAGACAAAACTTATTTTTGCATTCGTGTGAAAAAAGATGACTAGCAAGCATGCTTAGATAAGGGTCCAGCTTTACTTAGCTTTGTCCACATGGTCTTCTTCCTCCTCTCTGCCTCTTTTTATGAATGGCTCCTCAGGCATATCGTGATATTGCGTACAATAAAATTTATGATAAACTTTATTATACTTTATTGCACACGAAACATTTAACAGGACATTACATAAGAAATAACATGTACAAAGGCGAGCTTATCTCTGAAAGAGATTTCTTCCAGCAAACCTCATGCCTCATCATCATAAACCCTTTTAAGGAAATGAAAGCCGAGATTTCAACTTTGAAAACTCAATATCTCGTAGTAAATTTATAAGGTTTTTAACTAGGAGTGGGTCGTTGTCCGATTTTTCGACGACGAAACGCAACCGTTTTTTCTGGAACGAAAACAGGTCCTCGAAACGGTCCTCGTTCGCAACTGGTTTCATTGTATGCGAACGAGCAAGGCGCAGAGGACGGTCAAACGAGTGCGAACGAGACGTAATCACGAAACATCGGAAAAAATAAGTTGTTTTACACGATATTCGACTGTATACTCATAGACATAAAGATTACTTTATTGTATCACAGACCAAAACGAACGGAACGAGCAAGGAGCCGACGACGACGTCGACAATGATCTCATTACGTTCTAGGCTCTATTAATATAGCACTAAAGGACATATCCGCGTCAAACAATCTAAGGACTGGTCTCGCGACGAACAAACGCTGGCACTGCTTTCGAGTCGCTGGCACTGCTTTAGAATGAAACGTAAAACGGTCCTATCGTCGCGGAACACAAAACGGTCTTATAAAACGGTTCGTCTTTGCAACGATCACGCCTATTTTTAACGATTTCAAAAAGTAGGTTAAGTTGGTACCTACACGTTCTATTATTATACTTATGTCTGTATATATTGAATACGTAGGTACGTACAATCAATCAGAAGTGCTTACCCCAATCAAGTGTCTACAAAGCATTGGGTTACATCATAACGAACGGCATGCTCATTTGAATGGGCGCAATCAATCATCTTGAATTGTACAACATTGTCAGCTGTCTCACATTGTGATGTCGTGATCTGAATCATCATGCCTCTGACGTTGTTTCACTGCTGTTGTATACTTGCTGTATCTCTCAACAATGCCAAAAGCATGTCGGAAACCATCCTCAATAGGTACATTATATAATGAGAGAGAGAGAGAGAGAGAGAGAGAGAGAGACATTTATTTGAAGCCACAAAGATACAATACACATAACACACATAACGATATTAAAATAATACAGACAAATAAGAAAAGAAAGAACAAAGAAAAATATTATATAACAAAGAATACGATATAAAACAAACATTTACAATTTAGAAGGGCATTGTATCTCCGCAGCCACAAACAGGTAGCTGACTCAGCATTTGCTGCAGGCTGGGCCTGCAACACTGATTTTCAGTCAGCACCTATTCTTCAATTTATACATAACGTATAGAATATACCTACATACAGATCTTACATAAAAATAATATTTATAAAACAATGTCAATAGAATAGAATATGCTGTGAAATATACTAAATATAGAATATCTAAGTAACAATGCACATAATATGATAATAAAAATATGTAGCAATAAAAAATTATAAGCAAAGAAATAACAAATAAGTACATATTGGAATTATTAAAATAGCTTAATGTAATTAAAGTTAACATAACATAAAGGAGAAAAACCATATATATATAATATATATATATACTTAAAAGGCGAACTGCAGGGGGATTCGGTTAAGGAGGGTGTTTCCGCAGGGATAGCAGGCACATTTTCAGCTTTCGCTTAAATGTATTCCTACTAATGGAGTTGTACCTAATTGGATTTTTCGATCTAGAATACGATCGACGATCTAAGAATATTTTGAAATAGACACGATGAAATTATGTTTTAAAACTTGTAATGTTCATGAAGGCGGCCCCTACGGTATACTTCCCCAAAGTTCACTCCAAAGCTGATGTTTTGTCAGTGTTCCGAGTGCCGACGTCGTCGTCAGGCTATACTAGTCCACTGCTGGACATAGCCCTCCCGTAAAGAGCGCCACGTTGTGCTATCATAGGGGCCCATAATCCCCATGCTGGGCATGCGGGTTGGGGATCGCAGTTCGGTGGAATTGTACTGCAGGGAGTGCCGACGTGCAGAACTCGAAATAAACTAGTAAATCAAATGAATGTGAAATTATAAATTATTCATGGTTAGGTACATTATCACGCGTAAGTGTTCATTAATTAAATAGAATAAGTAGGTAAAAATAATAAATGCCATTTTTCTCATAGTCAAGTAGATGGACCCAATTCGAGCCCAATTCAATGTCGTCTTGAAGGTTGTGTGTGAATCATAGTTTTGTTACCCATATTTTATTAATATCGTGGGTAGTCTACACAGAAGGTAATTTCTTCTTTATCACTGTCACAGTTTTATCGGGTCAATTTCTTCCTTTGTTCGTTTCTCGATAGAATCCAGGAAATTCTGACAGCGAAATTTTCTTCTCAAATATTCGTGTTTTTGTAACCAGTCAATCAGGCATGTTCACGTCATAACAACGAGAACACTTCAATCCGTAAGTGCGCTAAGCGAAAAACGTAATGAAGGTCATGTCGGCCTTACAGCTTTCCTTGAACCTTTGTATCTACCGTAGGTAGTAAAGAAGTAGGTAGTTTTGTTAAACTTTTTGAAGACAGCTCTATATTATTCGCAACATTATTGTCAAAATATCTCAACATTGCCTTCCGCTGCTATTCAAACTCTCTTACAAATATCTCGTATAATAAATAATAAGAACCGACACAGATGGTCACAATTTCTAGAATTCCTAGCGGTGCAAACCCATAGTAAAATGAAATACCAAGCTCCTCAAAATGACATTGTCTACATGGGCTCAGTAAATTGCTGTGTCAAGTTTATTAAATGCTAAGTATAGTGCACGCAGTAGCGTACGCAGTCAGTTTCATAATTTAATTAGGTACAAAAGTTGTCGGAAATAATCTTATCGAATGGCAGTGCAATATATTCCGTACAAAATGGCCTGCATAGGTGATAAAAATGTCGTCACTTTTGGTGGTAAAATATATTATACTTTGGTTTATTTTGAAATAGCTACTTTCCCAATAAATATAGATCAGAAGAAATGTGCTTAGAAAACCTCACAAGAATTGCAAAGCGCGACGAAGATTTTATGAGACAGCGAAGGCCGTTACCGTACATCTCCGGATTTTTCTGCTATAAACATATATAATATTTACGTAGGTCTACACAAATTATGAAAATACACCACGTCAATGAACGCTTCAACGTAAAAAGAAGCTTGAAGCATGTCGAATATAGTTTGTTGGCTGAATGAGACGTTTCCTTACTAAAATGAAAACATAGAAAAAAAGAAAAAAAATAGTTGGCGCGAAAATAAAGCTAGATTATTCACAACAAAAACATATTCGCTGTGATGTTATGAAACCAAAGCAAGCAGTTATATCGTAGAGTAACAGTATCTAGCAAATCTATTTCGGCCACTTATTGGTTCTAAACGTAAACAAAGCAGCAAAAATTTGATTTTTTTCACGCGATAGTCGAGTTCTGGCAAAGCGCCAACGATATTGTTGACTAACATAACATAGTGGTTTCAATTTGGCTTTCGGAGAGGATAAACTTCCGCTAATAGGTATAAAAAACACATTTTATAAAGTAATAAGTAATTGTTTAAATAACACCTTTTACGAAGTGACATAATTTGAGGATCTCTAATCGTTGATTTAATGAAGCGCTTGTGGTCGAAACGAGTGATTGGAATCAGTCACTTGAATTAAGCAACAGGCGCGTTAAGGGGCCGGATAGGCGCACAGAAAAAATGCCACTATCGCTAGTGGCATTTTTTCCGTGCGCTTCCGTGTTTCGCAAGGCACGTTAAGCCTTCGCTGCCGCGGCTGTCATGTAATGGCAGTCGTTAAGCCATGTCACAGTAAGGCCCGCCACTGTCTTACAATCCCTCCACCAACCCGGACTTGGCTCCCGTGGTGGAGTATGGACTAACCTTCCTGCGATACAGGAAGAGACCTGTGCCCCAGGAATGGGAATATACAACAAGGGTTGATATCGATGTAATGTAAACCCGCAAGAACAGGTGGTAACACAACGGTACGGACTTATATAGGCTACTTGGTTTTGCCCACGACTCCGTCCGCGTGGACTTCAGTAGCTACAAAATTTTGCAACCCCGTTCACTCCCTTAAGGGTTAAATTTAAAAAAACTGTGAAACACGTGTTCAATCAATTGTGTTGCAGAGTATTTATTTTAAGTTTCAAGAAAATTTTACAACATTCCTTATACCTCCCATACATATACCTCCCTCCCACCCTTTTGAATGAATGAATGAATATTCTTTATTGCACTAAAAACAATTTTTTACAGAGGCGAGCTTAATACTAGATAGTATTTACATCCAGCTAATCCACGATAATGTGGACAGTGGAAGGGGTAGTGCCAGTAAACAATATAATATAGGAGTGATTTCTTATAGTTAACCTAGGTTAACTAAATAATAGAAACATGATTTACATCGTTATCAACCCTTGTATGTCCCCACTGCTGAGGCACGGGTCTCTTCCTGCATCGCAGGAAGGTTAGACCATACTCCACCACGGGGGCCAAGTCCGGGTTGGTGGAGGATTGTAAGACAGTGGCGGGCCTTACTGTCAGAAGTTATCAAACCGCCCTTAAGGCCTCTGGCATGGCTTAACGACTGTCATTATGACAGCCGGCACCAACGGCTTAACGTGCCTTGCGAAGCACGGAAGCGCTTGGAAAAATGCCACTAGTGGTAGTCACGGGACGCTCACCCATCCCATCCCATCCCATGTCAACTTGTTGCGGTCTTGAGCAGCGTCAGCGAGGTCTGCCCAGGCCAAACCAAGTGTTTACCTCTTACGTCTTACGAGCTGGATAGTTTTTGCACTTCCCCCATTCTTTCATCTTCCCGGAAGATACGTAGGTACATAGGCTGCTACTTATGTATGCGGAATCTGGGATTCCAATAATTTTAAACGCAATGTCTGACCTCCATGGTCAATTTCGTTCGTTTTTTTAATACTGGCCGCTAATATTTTTCTCTTATATACGTTAGTGTTAGATAGATAGATAGAGAACACTTTATTGCACAACCAGAAAAAATATTACAACCATGATTCTTAAATCTAAGTAATGTTATACAATTGGCGGTCTTATCGCTAAGAGTGTTTTGTTTTTATTGGGCTTAAAATGTCATATCGCTGAAAAAATGGAACTCAAAAAACCTATTTAGAGGCTTAAAATTCCACCCATGCCGGGATTCGAACCCGTGACCTCTGGCTATCCGTGCCAGAGGTCGCGGGTTTGAATCCCGGCATGGGTGGAATTTTAGCCTCTAAATAGGTTTTTAAAATTGTCCTTAGCACGGGTTAAGGGCTTCACACACAGCAGCTATAATGTAGAGATGTACATTATAGCACGATACATCTCATTACATCTTTCCATAGAAATCGTCAGGAGATCACACACGACAGCTATAATGTATATTTTTACATCTTTGAATCTTAAAATACAGAGCGATACGAAAATATAAATTTATATTTCGATACATCTTAATACATCTCAATACATTTCCGTATATCGCTCTTCGAAAAGGATGTTCAAAAAGTTTCTGTGATAGACAGAGACACACAGTAGCGTCTGTTTTAGTCACTCAGTCAATCAGTCTGTTGACAGTTGAGTTCGGAAAAGGTTGATCTTGACTCCCGGAAATAATCACAAAATTTTCCGTCAGATAATTCATCAAGTATTTTAAACTCTCCGGAAATTTCCTTATACTTTATGTGATCTTCAATCTACATCGTTCTGTTTTGGCACATGTGGCAATACGCGCGTCAAAATCACAATCCGAATCATCTTCTGATGAACTATCTAGTAGATCTAATAGTAAGTAACTCGACGGGTCCATAGTATTATAACATTAAAAATAAGAACACCTTTATAACACTTTCGCAGCTGGAGAGTGTGTCAATCGGGACGTATGCTAATGAAATGAAGGGAAAGATACATTACATTACCTGTTGTGTGTGTGATATATTAAGATAATTTGAAACTATACATCCCGGGATGTAATGACCATTAATATACATTATGGGTTTAAAATGTCATATCGCTGAAAAAATGGAACTCGTGAAAATATTCGTGCTATGATTTATTACCATTTTCGACGTGGTTTAACGCAACAACAGTGCGTAGATCAATTAACTTCGACTTTTTGTGGTGAAGCTCCATCAAAAACGACTGTGTATCACTGGTTTAGTGAGTTTAATCGCGGGCGCAGTAAGCTCACGGACGAAGTTAAAGAAGGTCGCCCGAAATCGGTGGTTGTGCCACAAAATATTGAAGCTGTGCGAAAACTAATAATGCAAGACCGCCATGTTACGTATCGCGAGATAGAGGCTATTCTGGGCATATGTATGACGAGCATTAATAGGATATTGTATAAACATTTGTCTGTAAAAAAAAATGTTCGCGTTGGATCCCGCACAACTTAACTCAGGATCAAAAAGATGCTCGCGTCGAATGGTGCAAGAAAACCTTAAAAAAATTCAACGGAGGCGACTCAAAATCTGTTTATAATATCTACAGAGGTGACGAATCCTGGATCTGTGCGTACGATCCCGAAACTAAACAACAATCAACAGTTTGGGTGTTTCAAAATTAGCCAAACCCTACGAAAGTGGCTCGTGCAAAAAGCACTGTAAAGCAAATGGTGGCCTGCTTTTTTGGTATTAATGGCCATGTGGCTACAATACCACTGGAGAATCGCAGAACGGTTAATTCGGAGTGGTACACGACCATTTGTTTGCCGGAAGTATTTGAAGAAATACGCCAAAACAACCAACGACACAGAATCATACTTCACCATGACAATGCCAGCTGTAATACATCTCAGGAAACAACTACATTTTTGGATGGTCAAAAAATAGAATTGATGGGTCATCCACCGTACAGCCCTGATTTGGCTCCCAATGATTTCTATTTATTCCCAAATGTAAAGAATAAATTACGTGGTCAACGATTTTTGACCCGTGAAGATGCCGTAGATGCGTTCAAACAGCACGTTTTGGAGGTACCTCAATCAGAGTGAAAAAAGTGTTTTACAAATTGGTTTCATCGAATGCATCGATCATAGTGGAGAATACTTTGAAAAACAATAAAAGCATATTTAGCCATATACATTTGTTTATTTTTTCTAATCCGCATACATAAGTAGCAGCCCTCGTACATAATGTGATTGACATTTGTGTCTTCACCTAACGTGAAGGAATACATCGTGAAGAAATCTGCGTGACATGCTATCTAGAACTATCATTGGTTGAAATCGCTAATCCATCAAGGGCAAGCATAGTGAGCGGTAACCCTAGATAGTTCACTTCCATATCAGTTTAAGAACAAAAATGTCGGGCACAACCTCAATTATTTCGCTTTCCTACCTACCGGGTGCGTTTATTTCCCACAGTAATTTCTGTCTAAATATCGGATTTCCGTCTGTTGCAAAGTGCAACACCCCGTTTCAAACTCTACATTTTACGTAACTAGCGTTAGGCTTGGGAAAAATATATCGATAATAATTTTTCGGTAACTGATATTTTGTGGAAAATATTAAACCTACATCGTCGTCGTCGATATGTTCAATTTCCAATTCAAAGTATTTCTTTGCAAATACATGAAAAATTACTTTATTAGGTAGGTAAAATTGACAGTACAAATAATTATACCAATAAACACAATATACGTTAGTTTATTCTACTGTTAGTATCAGTATGAAAATTAGTAGGTTCAGTACGTAGTAACTATTATCTAATCTGTGGTTCAGTACAGCTTACGAGTGATATGCACGTCTTTTTACTAATTATTAAAAACGAAGGATAACTACGGTGGCTCCGGACAGAAAACTCTGGACTGAATTGGGAGAGGTCTTTGCCCAGCAGTGGGGGACGAATATAAGAGTGTAGTGTTGTAAAACTTTATAAATAATAAAACTGGAGCGACTTTAACTTTGTGCTTTATTTATTGTTATATTTATAATATAAACAGAAGACTGGATAAAAATGGAATGAGCAGGTAAAAATAGTCATGTCTGGTCAAGATGTTACGTAGTAATGCTAAAAATGAGGGAAATCTCAAAAAAGTGGTGTAAAGATGTCTGCACCGTTACAAGGGCTACAAAAAAAATTTTTTTTGCACATAAATTAACAAATTATAATGTCAATTACAAGTTTATGATATCATGCAATTAAATTATTGTCAATATAACATTAACTTATACTAAATAAGAATTTAGGATATGCGTATCGATAGTTTTTGTTCATAAGCTGCAAAGTAGAGATAGAACACTTTTTCAACCTTCTTTTTTATTTCTCAGATTATCTATTTTACATAAAACTCTTCTTTATAACTACAGACTTATCGATATACCTACTTAGCGAATTTTGTGCTCGACAAATAGGTACCTAGATGGCTACTATTATCGACACCATTTGTAAACATCGACTTATTATTTTTTGTCACTTGCGCATTCCTAAAGTTGCGTCGACGCAGTCACTTGTATTTTGTACAGCGACTGGCACAGTAACAACAATGCGACAATACACTACTTAGACAAAAGGAGTAACGCTGACGCTTGCTTTATCCTCTTACCAGTGTAGCCTAGACTCCAGTCTACCGTTTGTGTATGTAACCGAATCGAGTTCAGTGTTCTTTGGATTACACTCTGTCTCGAAAGAGTTAGCAAATGCATATTTTTAGGGGGCCCTTTAGCCTTTTGCCTCTATTGTGAGGGAGGGCTCACAAATTGTTCTGTTTTAGCCTTTATGTTACGCTTAAATAAGCCTAACATAAAAGCTAAAAAAGGGCGAGAGGCTTAAATAAGCCTCTAAGTTTATTTAAACTCGTGGCCTAGTCAACGAGTGATTAGAATCAATCACTCTTCTGACAGTAAGGCCCGCCACTGTGAAGGAGTATGGCCTAACCTTCCTGCGATCCAGGAAGAAACCCTTGCCCCAGCAGTGGGGACATACAAGGGTTGATAAACATTATATAAATTATTGTTAAACATTACATTGATTAGAATATCTTACCTTGCAATATTCCGTGGGGATTTGGCGCTGGGTGCCGTAATACAGGTTTTACGCCTACCTCGGCAGAGGCTAATCTATATATTTAAGTAATTCATGTAACTATTCTTAGTTATAGATCCTTGTAATATCATTGGTCAATAAGCTATTAACTACTATGATCCTGTATCTATTGATCTTCGGCAAGAACAAGTCTTTGAGAAGAGACCTTTGCCAACAAGGCCTAGAACGTTGTTTTAAAAATATCCCCTAACATTTTTGAAAAAGCGACCTGCCATCTTAAGTCATTTTCGTAGAAAAGGTCACCCTGCAACGTCTTGCACCGGAAACCGAACCTAAAGCGGCGGCAGTGACTGCCGACCCGCGCGCGAAAATCAATGTTCCATTTTCGCACTTGAAGGCTTATGGACCTTAGGACAAAAGCTGCTTTCATTTTTACAATAGGCCATTGTGGCCGAAACTAGCCTATTGACTTCACGCAACCCGCACCTCGCTAAATGGGCTCCCATTTTGCGCCTGGCCTAAGGTTATTAGCACTTTTAGACATGCGGAAATTTTTGCTGCAAAGCTGGATTGGCATAGGAACTTCGGGACTGCTGAGCCAGCTGTGAAGGTTTCGTCTAATTTAGTCGTAGATTATAAAACCCTTCCACTCACATTCGCAATATGTATTTGTTTATACTCTAAGTTTAAAACATAAAACATTGGCACTCTAATCATATCAAATGTAAAGAAGTTGCAGCTTTCTCTTCTTGATAGAAAGTATGTCAGTAGGAACCGTGGCAATCGAAAAAATGTAAACACCACGATTTATAGAGCTCCTAAGGGATGCATCAAAAGCACCAACGCTTTGTATTGGATACACCCCAAATACTTTTTTCCTTAATAAGTAAAAACTTCCTATACTTTCCTCGGGGAAGAGACCCGTGCTATAAGTATCAGAGAAAACGTCACTGTTGCGCTCTTTACAGGTACTGCACATCAAAGTTTACATAGGCTCTCTAATCAGTTACTTTAGAGATTACGTAGCAATAAAAATGTAAAGGTTGACTAATGAGCGCCATAGCGCCCTGTCTTCAGCTTGCCGCATCCAGCATCTGCCAGCAGTAACTGATCGCATCTTAGGTATTAGTTTTTTCAGGCCTTACTTCTGGATAAATGCCTCCTGTGAATCAAATTCGAGTACATTTCAGACCGCCAAGAAACAATGGTTCAATCCATCAATTCCATTGACACAGAAATCCACACAACATTACGTCCGCAGAATATATAAACGATGATTAATACGCACGATGACAGTGGGTGTTATTTTTAATTTCAATTCATCAAGCGAGCGAGTGCGATGCGCGCGCGCCGCTCCACGTCCGCACGAGCAATTAGCGTGCGGTAATTTTAGCACAACACCCGTCAATAAGGGCGAGAGACAAATTGATGAGGTGAGAAGATGAACTGCTTTCAAACTTCAGTGTTTCGTTGGTCTAACGGTAATACGCTTGATACGCTTGATTAACGGTAATACACCTGTTCTACTTTATACCCAGTAGACTCACTCAGTCTAGTTGTATTCAATGGCTACCCTAGCACAAGGTTAGTTATTCGGAAGCAAGGAAGACTACGCAATATGCAACAAGTTGTCGTAATAAAATATGAACAGGCGTTACGAAAGATTTTTTTCACACCTGCTCGACAATGCCTTATTACGTACCGTCAAATATCATCGAAAAGCATAGCCTGGTCTCTCGAGGGCAATAATAATGAAGAATTTCCCTAGGGAATAAAGTGATTTGAATTTAGAATGTCAAAATTCGCATGAAAACTATGAAGAAGCCCCGCATTGCAATTCGAAATTCGAATTGTTGTTCGAAACTCACCCCTTTTTTCTTTTTTTTCTGAACTACTGTGTCGTGTGACCGCGCGAAACACCAATAAAAAAAAGAAAAATTTTATTGTCTCCCAGATGGTGTGAAAAGTAGAGTATTCACCTCTGGAATAAAACATGTCTTAGTCTCGGGCGGTATGAACCCCTGGCTTCACTCAGGACTCTACATAACTCCCTCGCTTCACTCAGGAGTCCTTCGCTCCGCTCAGGGTTCAATATACCGCCCATGACGTAATACATGGTTTTATTCCCTTAATGTATAATCTACTATTAATGCTCTTCCATAATGTGGGGACAGATTTATTGTTTACAAAAAAAAACCTATATTTCAGTAATAAACTAAAGTTGAAAGAAGTTTTTTCTAAAATTATTTTAAACCTGTTCGAAAAGAGCTCGCAGTGTCGTTAGTCACAAATCACGGGTGAAGTTTACTAAAGTTAACCTAAGCGTGACGTCACGCGGTGTGACCGGTGTTTCAGTCATAATGGCTGAAAGCAGTGTACTTATTATAATCTTTTATTTTATTGAAAATCTCTTTTATATATTATGTACTTTCCCCTAATATCATAGAATCTCATTATTTGATTCTGTCGTCACTCCTATTGTAGCATTATTAAACAGCGCTTGGTGTGCAAAAGTTATCTATCTAGTTTGAGACCAAGACAATCGTTTGTGACGTAAAGAGCTTTATCGGCGCCAGGATCCTTTTGAAGAAACTCCTGTTTTATTGGCCAAAGAAATCACAAATTACTTTGGTCGTTGGCTCCCGTAAGTAAAAACATCATTGTAAGTGATTGAAGCGCGAAGCATCGATAAGCAACTATTTCTTCTACTAGCATAATTTTGCAAGCTGATGATTCTCCAAACTGTATAAATAAATAAAAATGTTTTCTTCTGTAGGTAATTGTAAAAAACGCGTCTGATGTTTTTGGTGAAATTAATTGTGTAGGTGCCCAAAATTAATCTTTTCTTTGCTTATCTTTAAATCCGCAGACTCCACGTCAAACCTGGAGAGGTGGCAGCCCTGGCCATACCCACCAATAATAAATCACTTGCAGCCCGACTAATATACCTACATAAAGTAGTCCGAGTGAAAGGGGAGGTCACACGGCGTAGGGCAGGAAGTGAGGAAACGTTTTGCACATCCGTCCGTGGAAACTGGCGCAGATTTGCTTCAAAGCTTGGGTGCTCGGCTTATCCTTCACGCCAAGACAGCTATTGTACATGAAAAGTACATATTTTTTGTGTTTATTTGGAAGGTCTCAGTCTGAGGATAGGTGATAGGTGGTCGCAGGCTAATTAATACGACCAAATCGGCTCCCTGTGCATAATAATTAATAAATAAGTGCTGCTTAGCAAGTGGTGGAAAAACTGCAGGCAGATGCTGAAGCTGAAGACAGGGCGCTATGGCTCTCATTGGGGGAGGGCTATGTCCAGCGGTGGACTAATATAGCTTGAAAAAGAAGAAGTAGAGAACTGTCAAAGGGGCGGTATCTATCAGGATTCGATAGGAATCTATCAGGATTTGGTGCAGGTGTTGTGGCGAGCCAAATCTCCAACATTCCTGCATCGCGCAAGCAAAATGTTTCACGTGAAAAATTTAACGTCAGCTAGGGGAGCGTCACGATAAAAGTTTTATCCCAGTATCGGCTAGCGCCATCTCGCTTTATTTCACCGCGTAAAGCGAGATGCCGCTACCCCATAGTGCGATATAACTGTTATCTTGACCTTGTACTACCCTAGCAGAACTACAAATATGACGTCCGACGAACAATAGTCCGACCGGCCCTCCCCATGCATACGATCTGCCTGGCGGGAAATTTCCCTTTATAGTGGAAGAGCACGATCACCCGCTCTCCCCGATACACGTAATGATTGGGATAAAAAAAAGTTAACCCGCCTGAATGGAAAACTATTTCTTATTTGACTAATGCTGGAAAAACATCGATGATACCATCGGCAACTCAGAACAATAACGGCAACAAAACATCGATCACTAAAATGCTGTCTGATTTTTAACATTGCCAAGTTAGACATGGAATGGAAGATTTCTATCTATCAGAGTCCAGGGTATGAGCAAGATTGTCGGTAAAAAACTGAGAAAACTAGAATAAAACAAGCATTTAGATTAAGGCTAGGCGCGCACTACGATTTTAACTTTTGCGACACGATTTTAAAATCGCGCTGTTTATCGTAAAAAATCACTGCGCGCACTGCGATGAAAAATTCGATGGATTGTTCATTTCCAACATGGATTTCGTACAAATTGCCTGTCTTGCTTTACTTCTGAGGAGAAAAAAAAAGAGAGAAGGTATTCGTCAATACTGGATTCATCCTGCCAAAGGTTTCTTTTCTCTGAAATACTACGATCTATCCCAAAAAATTCTTTGGCTATTATCGAATGAAGATTCAAACATTTGACAAATTACTGAGAATTGTTGGACCTCAAATTAAATATAAAAATACTAAAAATGCAATTTTATTATCGCAATGCGCGCGGAGCCGTGCAACTGCATAGGCTAAAGTTTAGTTTTGTTTGCGACAATCGCGTCGCTAGTAGTCGCTCAAAAATGTAACAAATCACAATTTTAAAATCACTGCGATTTGTTTGTAGCTTGTGCGCACATTGACATAATAACTCATACGTTATGTTTCTGCGACAAAAATATCGCGCGATTAAATATCGTAGTGCGCGCCTGGCCTTATAAGACTCGTCGTGGTCGTGGCCTGTGCTTTTTAACAGTTAAAACCACAAACTAGCTCGTATGACTCACTAACATACGACGCCACGCGTCATAGCCTTTAAAAAATATTTAATAGTGAATAACACAAAAAAACATTGTTTTTGTGTCTTAAAGTTACTTCTACAATCAGAAGAAATTCAGGCCCCATGGCTCCCGGTCTAAGTTCAAAGCGGGAAGCTAGATCGTAGGTTGCATTTGTACTTCCCAACCAATTTGAGAGCGGTTATGAACTTTCATATTGGTAAAGTTTATAGGTTGCGGGAAGTGTATCTTTGCTTCGTTTGCTTGCATAGCTGCTGCAATATTGCCTCGTTGGAAATGGGATGGAAATGAGGAAGAAGATGCGACGCTGCGTTGAGTCACTCGGCATTTTATATTGAATAAAGCGGAGTGGATATATTATTATCTTCTATAACATAAAAATGAACCACTGCTGAATGTGTCGATAAGCGCAAATCCCGAGAGCAGCTGAACCGATTTTGTTAATTCTTTTTTAGAATATTCCTTAAAGTACGAGGATGGTTCTTACTTCGGGAAAAATAAAAAAAAAAATAAAGTATCTTAGGCGGTCAGCTAGTGTATTATAATATATACTCGTATACAGAATGCATTTTTGTAACCTTACCTGAAGTGAAAGTAGGCACTCTACCGAACTTAACATGAGCATAATTATTTTACTCTGAGAAAAAGAAGGAATCCGGAACCGGGAATCGAACCGGCTAAAATCCGAAAAAAATTACACGCTTCATCAGTCGATATTACTGCGCACCGATTTCTACCCTATGCACTCTTCCCAGTTCAGTTACGGGCTATTTAGCAACTAAAATGTAAAGGTTGATGTGCAGTTGACTGTACTGTAACATTACAAAGTGATCCTTGGCCGTTCCGACGTACACGCTGTAACTAGGTCGGGTCGACGTCACGCGCGCCGGCTGACGTCACGGCCGCGCCTCGTGACGTCAGAGCCGCCCCCCCGCCCGCGCGGGGCGTGGCCTCCGGAGGTGTGTTTGTTTGGGCCGATTGAGTTTACTCATGTGTGGCTTTTAGTTTTTCAAAGTTTCCTTTAAGGCTGGGTTCTAAGACCTACCTAAAACAGGTGTTTTGTAGTACACAAATAGGTACTGTAATTTTAAAGAAAATCATGACCCCCAGCGGTTCGCGAACTTTTAAGGTTATGGAACGCTAACAAACTTCATTAATTTTATGGAATTAAAGATTTAGATTGGAAGAAGATTTTCTGTATATATGGAACACTAACAAAGCTCATTAATTTTACGGAAACAAATATCAAAAACAAGATTTGACGTCACTTGAAGATTCTGAACGTACCGCCCCCCACTGTCCCATTACCTACATTGGTATTGGTGGTATTTCGGCTTTCCGCAACTCGACTGCTATTGAAGACGTTTTTGCGTAACGGAAGATTTTATTTCTATTTGGAACACCAACAGACTACATACCAACCAATACGGTAGCATTGAACTTCAAATTCAATGACGGTAGTAACAAAGTCTATGTCTATACTTCTGACATTTCTCAGTTAGAAGCATCCAAAGATGAAGAATCCACAGCATTTGCAGAGATTCTATATAAAATAAAATTGGTATAGGTACAAACAACAACTCAGGGCTAGTTTCTGTATTGAGAATTTTGTTAAGTAAATACTTATCTGTATAGTGCTGTTTCTTCGAATTTCTCAGCACAGAGCGTGACAGAACGTTACTTGAGTATTTACTTAGTGAAATGCTCAATTCAAAAACATGCCCTAGGTACCAATATTCTCCTTTCAAAGTTAACAACTTAATCATAATTCAGTCACTCAGTCGATCACAACTTAGCATGCAAATTTATTTTACGAGGGTTTAAGTGATTTTGTTCACGAAATTCCTGGGCGAATCATTAAAAATGTCCAAATTTTCCATTTTGCGCTTAAATTCATTACGTTTTTAGATATTCTGTTGGAACGTGCTTGAAATCCTATATTTGTCCTAGATGGAGTAATGCCAAAATAATATCCTACACATTGGTTGTCTTGGGTAATCGTACGGAAAGGCAAGTTTAATATTTCCTGTTATGCTATCGGGGGCTATATGAATGTTTACGATATTATGTAGGAACAAGGTAGAGGGATAGCGTCCAATAACTATTCCGCGCTCGTAGCCCAGTCGAACCGAGTGATTGGAATCAATCACTTGAGTTAAGCAACAACAGGCGCGGTCAGGAGCAGTAAGGGTGACCGTCCCGTGACTACCCTTAGTAGCATTTTTTCCGAGCGCTTCCATGCTTTGCAAGGCACGTTAAGCCGTTGGTGCCTGCTGTCATGTAATGACAGTCGTTAAGCCATGTCAGGGGCCTTATGGGCAGCTAGCAAAATATCCTTAGTAGCTTGATAACTTCTGACAGTAAGGACCTCCACTGTCTTACAATCCTCAACCAACCCGGATTTGACTCCCGTGGTGGAGTATGGCCTAACCTTCCTGCGATGCAGGAAGAGACCCGTGCCCCAGCAGTGGGGTGAAACAAGAACTGATATCGAAACTATTCGTGTCACCTCAGTTCCTCTAGGAACGCCACCAGCTTGCGGATGTCCATGCAGGCCTTCTTCAGCTTCCACGGGTTTCCGAGGAGAGCCATTTGTTGTCTGGCCACCCCCGTGCACTCAACCATTACATCTAAACTACACGGACCTGCAAAACTAACTATCACACTTTTAAAATTGCAATAACTTTCTAAGTGCATAAGATACAAGTACTTTCGAAATAAAAACGACTCCAGAAGCGTGTAATATTGGCAAATAACCCAACGAATCAGTTGATGTGATTTTTGGAACTTCTGTGGCGAAGAGACGCTGGTGGTCTGCGATGCCAGCGGCCTCATAGAAGGGACGTAGGACGGGGTCGCGGGTCGCGACGCGTTGTGTAGAATTGATGTCTTCGCGTCCCGTCTCTTGTACATTTTGCATGAAAAGTCTTGTTCGCGTCTTTTCCACGCCCCTTCTGTGTGATCGTTGGGTAACCTTTGGAGATTTTTCTTGAGCCGTAATCGGTAGGTATACTAATAAATAAGTAGCCAGTTGAAAATGTGTTGTCACGAAAAACCGTCTAATCGGAAGCATTCGTTTACTGGGATGGCGCACTCGGTCCGAGCGTACTAAGACCGTGAAAACCTGGCCTTAGTGACTTACAAGCACTTTACTGTCATTCTGATTAGGACGGTAGTATAATGTAGTCTTTATAGTGTAACAACATTATAATGAACCGTGCCACAGCTTGGGGGCGCATGCATGGGCTGATATCGATTATAATAAAAACACCAAGTGCGGAACGGACACTTTCAATGTTCTCATAACAAAACCCTACCTCATTTAGGTAATAGTCCAGCCCCCATTGGGACGAGCGTACGACCAGCCCCACCCGTTTACGAGTTCGTTGTGCATGCAAATCACCCCTTTTGTGCGTCATACAGGACATTTGCCACCCTCTATTGCTGGCCGCCGCCCGCCCCTTCGGCCTGTGGTCACTGGGCGGGCGGCAACGTACATACAGTCGACATCAAAAGGCTTACTAATTTCCATAGTCTATGCATGAGATGAGTGACAGGTCTTCACATACATCGGCGCTCGCAATTGTCAATCCGCGGTGGGCACGCGTGGTAATTAAGCCCATACTCTCTCTTTGAGAGGTCTGTGCCCAGCAGTGGGACGTCCACAATAATTGACTGTACTGGCCACTTCAGTCTACCCGTGACCACGGTAGCTGCAACGTTGCCGAAACGTCAGGAATGAAGGTTTGACCAAAATAATAATCGCGATTAGACCCGTTTAAAACACTATCAATGTACCTGCGTTCTTCTGCATTGAATAACATAACATTTACATACAGGCACATACATTGCTTCTGGCCCCACACTGCGATACCCTGTATCGTGGGAACCAGAAACAGCGACATTACAAACATTTAAACATCTAAGACCTAGGGGTTTTTTGTTGCCCCAGCCGAGGTTAGAACCCGGGACCTCCGGCATTGGTAGGCAGATGCGCTACCGCTGCGCCGCAGAGGTCCTCATTTCATAAGTATGTCGTTTTGGGATTTCATTCTATGATTTAAGAATAGATGGTCAGACTGGACTTTGGAGCTTTTTCTGCTTAAGTGGCTAACTTTGTGCCTTGACATTCAACAAACAAAATGTAAACGGCCTTAGTTATTAAAATAATCCTCAGAGGCTATTTAATAGACTGTAAAAAAAGGAAAGACGTAACCATAGATGACTTAAACTCCATCTGAAGAGTGTTGCTGTGTGGTGTCAGCCTAGAGAATAGCACCAACCCAAATTCTTCCCGCGGGTGTCGTAAAAGGCGACTAAGGGACTCAAATCCGAGGGTGGGCAGCAGCGCCCCCTGCAGTACAATTCTACCAAACTGCGATCCCCAACCCGCATGCCCAGCGTGGGGATTATGGGCATTACCCCCTTTATAATGATGGCACAACCTTGCGCTCATTTGGGGAGGGCTATGTCCAGCAGTGGACTAATAATTATTAGCCAGAAGAAGAAGAAGAGTGTTGTATGGAGAGTCGTGTTTTTGTAAATAAAACCGAAATTCTTTACGTTGAAATCAATTTTCATTTCTGATTTCTGCAATTTCTCTATCGACTGCCCATCGCCAATAATATGACGTCTGTTTGCGGTGATAATATTTGCGCGCTTTGATTGATACCGCGTCCGTCTGACCCACCAATCGATTGAGCTGATGTTACTGTTACTGGCCGGTTTCTAAATTGAGAATTTCACTTAGTAAATATAAATATTCATGGACGTATTACACAGATCTCGTTAGCCCCATACTAAGTACAACTAAATGACTTCTGATTACAGGTGCTAACTCGACGATAGATTTAATACAATAAATACATAGATAAATACATTATGTACATGAAATAAATACATTATGTACATGCACCACGTACAGACTATATTCTTCATGCAATCCACTCCGTCCAAAGGTTGTCTGGAAGAGATCGCTCTTAGCGATAAGATCGTTAATTGTATAACATTACTTAGATTTAAGAATCATGGTTGTGATATTTTTCTGGTTGTGCTATAAAGTGTTCTCTATCTATCTATCTAACATCCAAGACCCGAGACAAACTAGAAAAGTTCGTTTCCTAGTTTGACCCGGTCGGGGATCGAACCTTCGGTTTTGCAGTGAGCGTGCCAAACCGTTGCACCACCGAGGCCGTCGTCATATACTTTAGTAACGTTCTGTGACGTTCTTTACTGAGAAATTCGAAGAGGGAGCACTACATAATTATATTATTTTTAATGCACTAACCCGTGCTAAGGACAATTTAAAAAACCTATTTAAATTTAAAAATAATATAATCATGTGGGTACAGCGATATCATTCCGATGTAAAACCTAACTGCAAAGTAGGTACTCGGGGCTTCAAGTGATGAAAATTACTTCAGCCAGATGTCGCTGCCTGTACGTAATACAGAGCGTATTGTAAAGAGGTTCGAAAAACTAATGCCGGTGAGTCGCCCATTGGCTCAGTTGGAAAGAGCGCTGGCACGGATAGCCAGAGGTCGCGGGTTCGAATCCCGGCATGGGTGGAATTTTTAGCCTCTAAATAGGTTTTTTAAAATAACCGTCTAGTAGCAATTCGTAGATACCTATGTACTAAATAAAGATAAGAAAAAAAATGTTTTTTGACTGCCTAGTCGGTCTAGAGCTGTCACGTTTTATTACCCTGCTGGAGGTCGTGGGTTCGTTTTCCGGCGGGGGACGTACAGTGTAGGTCAGGACCGCGTGTTACTAAAAATTCATGGTTGAATTTGCTGACGCTACCTACCCCAAAAGAAAGAAAGAAAGAATAAACATTTATTGTCATGCAAGTTTTACAAGGCTTATATTACCTATAGTTACTTATCTAGACAGAACTTGGCTTTAATAATAAAAAAAACAGATGTTGTTTATTAGGTTCTGTCAGTAGGAATGCATGACAATCGGACATACGCTCAGCATAAGCTGTTGGATATACCTATCCTAAAAACAGCGCTGATTTTCAGCGCAGCCCGTGTTACTAAACTAATACTTAACTATAATGAACTTAAATTAACTTATACTACCTATGTGCACGCAAGTAATATTTTAATATATGTGCACGCAAGTAATCTTCTTCTCTATAATATAAAAATGAATCGCTGAAAGTGTTGGTAACCGCAAATCTCAAGATCAGCTGAATCAATTCTGCTAATTCTCCTTCAAGAACATTCCTTAAAATACGAGGATGGTTATTACGGAAAGAAAAATTAAAAAAATGAAATTTAAAGAATTTAAAGAATCGATGATAGGCTGTTCGCTGGGTCAGCTAGTATTTTAATATATTTTACTAGTTTATTACCTACATGGTCGTTTTATATGTTTTCAGAAGCAGATAAGTACCTACATTATATAAAAACACTCCTTCCCGGTTCCCTTCTTAGTACTTAAGGCATTGGCAATCATAGTTCAACTTTTTTATTTTTTTTTTATTACTGTTAGTTCTGCATACTTGTTATTATTATAATTATTAATATTATTTTATGAATTTGTACGTGTTCTTCGTGTGTATAATTTGTTTTTCTATAAGAAGATATTTTACTCTGTGTTTAAATGTTATACTAGTTAGAATGTTATACTAAAAGATAGCTCTAAATTGGTTGCGAATAGTTTCCACTGATGTTTTTCACTTTCTCACTGAGCCTGATTACCATAGCACATGCCCATACCATATGTGTTAGGTATTATACCGTTTTAATTAAAGGAAACTATTTGCCTCCCACTCATACGAAATTGTCGTTTTTACTGTGTGAGCAAGAGGAAATTAGTTATCAGCCCTTTCCTTTAATTAACCGTGCTATATAGCGATCACGATCTTTCTGTATAGTATTTCTTGATGATTCGCGATACTCATACATAGTTATATATTAAACGGGCCAAATCGCGATTATTTAATGTAAAATGTACTAATTACCTTATTTCCCGACGTTTCGGCAGCGTTACAGTGGCCGTGGTCTCGGGTTGACTCAAATAAGGTAATTACGTTTTACCTGATAAATAATCGCGGTTTGACCCGTTTAATATATAAATACTCGTATAGTCATAATTCATAGCGTAGATCGCATTGTTGCGCGCGCAGGTCCCCGTCATACCGCGTCAGCAAGCCGTCGGCGGAGGCGCCGGCCGAGCCGCCCGCGGAGCGCCAGGCGGCGCTGCTGGAGCCTGCGCCTTCGCGTCCCAAGCCACAGCTGAAGGGGCCCCGGGCGGTCGGCTCCAGCGTCTCTGGTAAGTTGTTGAACCTTCGTTGACTTCCCTGAGAATCATTTTCCTCCCTAATCCAAACTTTTCTATATATCTATCTATTACAGACTTTATAGAGGCCACTGTTGGGTAAAGGGATCTTCTTTTTCACGCTGACCTCACCGGTCCTTTGCTGGTCTGTCCAATGTACCCCAGGCGCATTTATAATGTCGTCAGCTTACCGAAAGCGGCTGGTCGACCGAACTGGTATAAACGATTGTGTGATTCACAATAATTCAAAATAATTACTTGACAGTCTCTCTGGATTAGAATACAGCTTTTTAAACCTGACATCATCTGATGTCAAAAGTAGAAGACGAAATTTTAAGGTTCTTAATTAATATATAGATATTAATTAAGAACCTTAACGAATATCAGTTTTATAGAGAACTATAGAACTGATATTCATATACATATGCCAATACATATGACTCGATCTCGCTAACTTCACCGGTGCCTAGATCGAAACCTATCGGGCGAACCTCAACCTTTCAAACTGTCGTTCCAGAGTCGATCTCGACCGTACCAATGTCAACACCAATCCACCTTCTTACTTTCCTTTCAGACTATCTCGCTATTGTACCGTACCCAGATCCAAACCAAATAGACAAGCCTCATCCTTTTAAATTATCTTTCCAAAGTCAATGTCGTTTTTTTCACCCGTAGATATCCACATCCAAAACAATTGCACGCTCCTCAACCTTCTAAACTTTCTTTTCAGACCTATTGGACAATCCTCAACCTTCGAAACTTACCTTCTAGATTCGATCTAGCTATTGTAGCCTATACCTACATCCAAAAAATTGGACGCTCCTCAACCTTCTAAACTTTTCTTGCAGACTCTTTACCCACGCCTTGATCCAAACCTATTGGACAATCCTCAACCTTACAATCTTTCCTTTCGGACTCAATCTATCTATTGTAGTCTGTACACACATCCAAAACAATAAGACGCTCCTCAACCTTCCAAATTGTATCTCGCATTTGTTTATCCAGATCCAAACAATTGGACGCTGCTCCACCTTCCAAACTCTCCTTCCAGACTTTATTTAGCTATCCCGCACCAAGATCAAACCCAATCAACCTTCCAAATTTTCCTTCCAGACTCGATCTCGCTTTCATCGCCCGTTGCGTCCGCCTCGCCGCGCGAGCTGGAGGGTCCTCCGGCGCCGCTAAGCGTGGCCGCGCTGCCCGAGGAGCACCGCGCATCGCTGCTGGGCCGGCTGCCAGCGCAGCGCGCGCGCCGGCGCCGCGCCATGCTCATCTACGTCTGCGCAGCCGACTCGCAAGGTGAACAAACCATTGTTGGTTCGGTTAACCAGCAGCTGTGGAGTTTGTACTGAACAGCTGTAGGTCAACCATCGCTCATCATCACCAATGGCCGTTACATCAATTGCAGATGAATTATGCAGCGTTGTTAGCTCAGTGGGTAGAACCATGGACTGGCAAGCGAGAGCCCCAGGTTCGATCCCAAGTGCGGGCATGTACCAATGACTTTGTTTAATTTCAAAGTTACGTACATTTGCGAATTTGTAGTCGCAATGCCACTAACCGTGAAGGAAAACATCGTGAGGAAACCCGCGGCTTGGTTGGCCCCGCACGTATTGACGAGTCTTTCCTGTGGGCTAGGCCGACTAAGCTGTCAGGATGGTATATAGGTGCTGGGCAAGCCTACACCATCTATAAAACCATGTCCCAGGCACTACAGCATCGGAGTGGTCCCTTCACCCATCTATTGTGAGTGAAGATACCACTGGACGCTGCATAAATCATCTCATTAAGTAGATGCAAAAAGGCCAATTATTATTATTATTATTATGCAGCGTTGTTTGAGCGATTACGCTCGTGACTAAAAAGTCCTCTTCGAGAGAGGACTCCCCCGCCAGCATAATCGGAATGTGCCGGTTCTGTTGGTCGGAGTTTAAAGACTGTGCCTGTTCCCCCGTTTATCAACCAGACGCAGAAACCAGGCTTGGTCATGAGTAGCATGCCTCAGCGTAGTACTCTGCAAAAAATCTCTGAAAGTCTTCATGACCACAGGCGCCTTTAATCAGGCCTCGTCTTCTTCCTAACTACGCCTACCTCAAAGTACGTCAGGTACCCTTAGCTCAGACTGTTCAATTTTTCGAAAAAATAAGTTAGTTCCACCCAAGACATCCACTCGTCCTGGTCCCAAACTAGGAACCCTACAGTAACTACAGACAAGCACATCGCAAACATGGAAATGCACGCAATGTTTATAAATTCTACAACTGCGGCCCCCAGAGGGCGTCGCATGACCTTCGGCATCTCGCTAACTTCAGACCAACAAAACGTGATCAAAGTTTCATGGTTATTTTACAGTTCCATAAACAAGACTATTGTTATACTATTTTTATTTTTAATGCACTAACCCGTGCTAAGGAACAAATTTAAAAACCTACCTACCTATTTGTTCCTTAGCACGGGTTAGTGCATTAAAAATAAAAATAGTATAATCATGTGAGTACAGTTTTTTTGAAATTGAAATCATTTATTTGCTCAAAAGACCTGACAAAACAGCTGTTACTTACATATAGCTTAATACAAGACTTATGCGATTATTATTCAAAATAAAATGTTAGCAGTTTGGATATATTCAGTCGGTAGGTTGGTCACAAATTACTTTGCTTGTTAAGTAAGCAAACGCCCAGAACATGGTAACAGCCAAAGATTTACTACTACCCTCCGCACTAGTTTAAGAACTGTGTTGCGGCAGAGTAGGTTCGTCGTCAACGTAACCAGTTTAAATAGAACCGTACAGTGAGCTTAATTCTATGTTAACAAAGTTCAAGTAGATTTGGACCATGTTTCAAGTGGTGAGTGTGTGAATAACCAGTTATGTATGTCCTTTCTGACTTGACAGTGATATCGTTCCGATGTAAAACCTAACTGCAAAGTAGGTAGTCGGGGCTGTAAGTGATGCAATTTGCTTAAGTCAGATGTCGCTGCCTGTACGTAATACAGAGAATAGTGTAAAGAGGTTCGAAATTTCACTGATGCCGTGAGTCGCCCATTGGCTCAATTGGTAGAGCGCTGGCACGGATAGCCAGAGGTTGCGGGTTCGAATCCCGGCATGGGTGAAATTTTTAGCCTCTAAATAGGTTTTTAAAAGACTATTGTTACATATTACCTGTCATGTCATGTGACTGACCGCCTTAGGGGTAGGGCGAGCAAGAGGGCAGTGTGTAGGGAGTCTTCATATATCTTTTTCAGTATTATATGTACCTAGCATATAAGAAAACTTTAATTTGTAAATTATATTCTTTTTAATGCACTAACCCGTGCTAAGGACAATTTTAAAAACCCATTTAGAGGCTAAAAATCAGAAGACATCAGTGAAATTCCGAACCTCTTTACAATACTCTCTGTATTATCGCCCATTTGGGAGAGCGCTGGCACGGTTAGCTAGAGGTCAAGGGTTCGAGTCCCGGCATGGGTGGAATTTTTGGCCTCTAAATAGGTTTTTAATTTTTAAAACCAAGAGCATCTGCAAACAAACTGTTATGCAGTTTGGCAGAAACCAACTTCTGTATTTTTGTTTGAATAAACGTACCCCTGCAGTACAATTCCACCAAACTGCGATCCCCAACCCGCATGCCCAGCGTGGGGATTACGGGTAATTACCCCCCAATGATAGCACAAGCTTGCGCTATGGCGATCAGGAGGGCTATGTCCAGCAGTGGACTAATATAGCCTGAAGAAGAAACCATAATAATAATACTCATGGACATATTACACAGATCTCGTTAGCCCTATACTAAGTACAACTAAATAACTTGTATTATAGGTGCTAACTCGACGATAGATTTAATACAATAAATACATAGATAACATCCAAGACCCGAGACAAACTAGAAAAGTTCGTTTCCTAGTTTGACCAGGCCGGGGATCGAACCCGAGACCTTCGGTTTTACAGTCAGCGTGCCAGACCGCTGCGCCGCCGAGGCCGTCGTCGTTGATGGCTCCGATCAATGAATTAACCCGACCTCTTCCCAGACTGCTGCGCAGAGAAAGGCGCGCTGCAGTGCGGCGCGGCGGCCCGGCTGCGCGTGCGCGCGCGCCGCCGCGGCTGGCGCATCCACGTGGCCGACCTGCACTGGCGCTCGCCGCTCGAGCAGCAGAGGGACCACCGGTTCCCCGTGCTGTGCGTCGCCGAGCTGGCGCGTGAGTCATCTTACCATCATCTGGCACAAGGCTTTCTCGGCCCCCATGATACACGGAGATCATGGGGGCCGAGATCAATAGACTGTAGAGTCTATTTATTCTTTTTTCTAAGGTTAACACGAGCAGTACACGTAATTAAAACTGTTTTTATACGGATTTATGCTCGTTTATTACATTCTATTTATTCTTTCTTGTCCAACTTAGTAAACAAGATTCTAACCTTAAAATTGAGATTAGTTGACTAAACTAGACAATTTCTCGCAAATTCATGAACTATGTTTATAAAATTGGCAGCGTGTTATCTAAAAGAGTGTTCCAGGTTACTTCATTTATGGAAATATGGCAGTTTTGGACTAAAAAGTCACAGTTGAAGGGTAGAATCTTGTTTACTAAATTGGACAAGTAAGAATAAATAGACTGTAGGCCTAGTGTGGGGACCACCGTTACTTCAAAACTTTTCAACAGCCTTTATGTTGAATTCATATACCTACCTCTTTAATTTAAGAATTTGTAATCTTTATGTTATGCATGCAACCTTATTTAAATAAATTATTCTTGTTCTTATTCTAAATTGGTTTGGTGGCGGGAAATTCGGATGAATACGGCCCGAAGGCAGCGGCTTACATTTAACATTGTACATTGACATTCAGCAAATAGAATGTAAATACTTTAAGTTGAAATGAAATTTATTTTTTTCGCTTGTTCAACATTTACATGGTACAAAGATAAGCCGTTACTATTATAGTTTCATGCAAGAAAAGATTCACCACCCTCCGTACTAGTATTGACTGTATTACGGCAGGGAAATAAATTGATTTCATTGATTGATTTGAATTGTGCCCATCTCAACGTCCTATATAGGTAATGGAACTACAAATCATGGTTTAAAATAAATAACTACTTCTTCTTCTTCAGTTATTAAATCATGGTTTAGACGAAACAAATGTCGTAAAACAACGAAAGTTAACAAGAAGAATCTGGTTCACTATGAAAATTCGACGTAAGTACATTACTACAAGGATTATAATAATCCTTTCAGCCATTTTGACTGACAAACCAATAACACCGCGTGACGTCACGTTGAGGTAAACATTTGTCTACTTTCTTTAGGGCATACACGACATGATTTAGCCACAGATTTAAAAAAAAATTAGAAAAATGGCTTTTCCCTTCGTTAAACTTTATTACTGAAATATAGATTTTTTTGTAAATAATAAATCACATTATGGAAGAGGATTTAACAATCTTAAGTCATGTCTATTGTTGTATTCACAATTACCACAATTTTTAATTACTTAGATTTTCTTTTCGTCTTTGTCTCTCATACGTCACTCAAACGAAACCACCAATTTTGTAGGCATTCCGACCCTCCTACTCCAGAGCTCTCCCTATAGAGCACCTTCCTGTTGACCAGGCCCGACACGACAATATCCCTCAAATAGGTAGTCCACAAAGCAATAGCAGTACAATGTCATTCCAGGGGTATAACCCGCGCAAACCCGGCACCGAGCTAAGTAGCACCTTTTTTGCATCTACTTAATGAGATGATTTATACAGCGTCCAGTGGTATCTTCACTCACACACTAGATGGGTGAAGGGACCACTCCGACGCTGTAGTGCCTGGGACATGGTTTTATAGATGGTTTTTAGGCTTGCCCAGCACCTATACCATCCTGACAGCTTAGTCGGCCTAGCCCACAGGAAAGACTAGTCAATACGTGCGGAGCCAACCAAGCCTCGGGTTTCCTCACGATGTTTTCCTTCACCGTTAGCGTGTGGTATTGCGACTACAAATTCGCAAATGTACGTAACTTTGAAATTAAACAAAGTCATTGGTACATGCCCGCACTCGGGATCGAACCTGGGGCTTTCGCTTGCCAAGTAGCACCATTGCTTGGACAACTATGCGTTTTAGACGGAGTTTACACGTTCAGTCTGGCGCCAGTTCAGTCCGTGACCTTGATCAAGCTCGCATTGATGCCAGACTGACGAAGTGTCAAAATATTCGAATATCCGTCTGTTTGGTCCATCAGTCCACTGAATAGACAATCAGTCTGCCGTCAGTCTAACCAGACTGATGGAATTGACTGACGTCTGACTGAATGTGTCGTCGTCGTCGTCAGGCTATACTAGTCCACGGCAGGACATAGCCCACCCCTAAATAGCGCCACGTTGTGCTATCAAAGGGAGTAATGCCCGTACTCCCCACGCTGGGCATGCGGGTTGGAGATCGCAGTTCGGTGGAATTGAACTGCAGGGGGTGCTGCTGCCCACCCCCCGGTTTGTGTCCCTTAGTCGCCTTTTACGACACCCGCGGGAAGAATTTGGGTTGGTGCTATTCTCTAGGCAGACACCACACAGCAGAATGTGTCAAGTCTGTCATATAGACTCGCCCCCTAGGTCGTTAGTCCATCTGATTCTTTTTCTTCACCTCCAGGTCAGTCGGAACTAGGCGCCGTAGTGCCGGTCCTGTTCCTGAACTCTGGGCTCGGCACGCCACTGCTGCCTCATACGCTGGAGTGTGCAGACTTCAAGGCCGCACTGGAGGCGGCTGATGATGAAAACGACAAGGCTTTGCTTAATAAATGGTAAGGAGAAGCTTCTACGTGAACGGTCCTGACTTATTCAAGTTATCATGATGGACATCTCAGAACACAAAAATGATCTGAGATGGACATAAATAAGGAAAAGCATAAGGTAGAAAAAGAAAGTCACGTGGGTCCACAAAATCAGAGAATGGACTGGAGCTCTATTTCGCTTGGCAAAAAGAACGTAATTCAGAGAATATTTAAACACCTATTTAGAGGCTAAAAATTTCACCCATGCCGGGATTCGAACCCGCAACCTCTGGCTATCCGTGCCAGCGCTCTACCAATTGAGAATACCGCAGAGGTTGCGGGTTCGAATCCCGGCATGGGTGTAATTTTTAACCTCCAAATAGGTTTTTTAATTTGTCCTTAGCACGGGTTAGTGCATTAAAAATAAAAAATAGTATAATCAGAGAATATTGTAAAGAGGTTCGAAATTTCACTGATGCCGGTGAGTCGCCCATTAGCTCAGTTGGAAAGAGCGCTGGCACGGATAGCCAGAGGTCGCGGGTTCGAATCCCGGCACGGGTGGAATTTTTAGCCTCTAAATGGGTGTTAAAAAAGAAAAGCACAATATGCAGACCTGGCAGCCAATTCTCACTTCATTTATTAGCAAATCATTCGAATAGGACTCATATGAGAACGCATATGACTTGAATTCTACATAAAAAAAGTCGGGCGACAGCCAAAATCTGTATTCTGGACGCCATGCTACGAGTACTTTGAATTCAAATCAGAAAATCAGTGTCTAATGACTCTGTCGAGTTATGTTATCTTATTTTTATGCGACAAATGTTTCCTTCGAATATTTTGCGTCTACGCTTTCAATTCGCATGGGCAAGAATGGCGCCTATGAGTATGACCTGTATGTCATAGTGTAACACAGACTTAACGCGCTAACGCGATATATTATTAAAAACATACTTAACAATGTAAAACTTATTATTACTCTGAAATAAAGTCCGAAACCGATGAAAATCTTGTTAATTTTACCGTGACTCTAAACAAAACATAACATTTATATACTGGCACATACTCGTACATTTGACGACCTCTGTGGCGTAGCGGTAGCGCATCTGCGTACCATGCAAGAGGTCCCGAGTTCGAATTCTTTCTGGGGACAAAAAAGTCCCCATGTTTTGGATGTTTACATGTTTGTGATGTCGTTGTATGTGCCTGTATGTAAATGTTATGTTATGGCCCAACTCTAGGATACCTGTGTCGTGGGGACCAGAAACAGCGACATCACAAACATGTAAACATCCAAGACCTGGGCTTTTGTCCCCAGCCGGGGATCCAACATTCCAACATAATGAATAGGCAAGTGAATAAGATAAGATAAGAATATTCTTTACTGTACACCAGGAAAAAACAGAATAATTACAAAGATACAGTACAACCGGCGGCCTTAGAGCAGTTTCTTCCAGACAACCTACGTTGGAGCGTTGCTGAAGGAAAGTTGAGTGAATCTGAGCTGGCGATCGTCCCCGCAGGTACACTCTGGACGGTAGCGCGACGCCGCCGTGCTACCGGCTGGTGCGCGGCGCGCCGGCGCGCTGGCGCCGCGAGATGGCCAAGGCGCTCAACGTGCTAGTGCGCACGCTACCGCAGGAGGCCTGCGACGCATACCTCACCACCGTCGTCGAGCAGGTGACGCCCACCTTTCTAGTTCTCCCCCTACGAAATTACCCTGATGTTCACGCTCTTGGAGGTTTGGAGAATATAGGAAATTCGAATCTCGCCCAAAGGCATTTCGTTCCACCCTGTACATAGAGTTGAAACGTTGTATATCCTTTACAAATAATAATAAACACTGGAACGACTTTAATTGTGGCTTTATTTGTAGATGTGTAGTAATATTTTAATAAAACAGAAAACTGGATAAAAACGGATAAGCAGGTAAAATAATCAGATCTGGTCGAAGGCTAAAGTAGTAGTGATGAAAAATGAGGGAAATCGAATAATGTGTGACCTATTTGAAAATGATAGATAGAAAAAGAAATAAAAATGGTGTGAAGAGGTTTGCACCCTTACAGAGTGAAGAGATAGAGTTGATAGCAAGCAATGTTTGTGAATTTATACACTTTATACTTTATCGTCATCATGATCAGCCCATTATGTCCCCAACGAGGAGCACGGGTCGCTTCCAGATGGAGAATGAAAAAGGTAGGAATTTTTGGACGAACTATAATAAAATATAAAACTATTTTTGCTCTTAATTACAATTAAGAGCAAACTCGTACCTTCGTTATCAACCCTTGTATGTCCCCACTGCTGTGGTACGGGTCTCTTCCTGCATCGCAGGAAGGTTAGGCCATACTCCACCACGGTGGCCAAGTCCGGCTTGGTGGAGGCTTTCAAGACTAGTGGCTGTTACTGTCAGAAGTTTTTATGTCGCCCTAAGGCCTCTGACTTGGCTTAATGACTGCCGTTGCAGCAGGCACCAACTGCTTAGCGTGCCTTGCGAAGCACGGAACCGCTCGGAAAAATGCCACTAGCGTTAGTGATAGACGATCGAACTTGGTACGGGCCGGAAAGCGGATTCGCTACGCTCCATACCATATCCGTTTGATGGTATGCCTAATCCGCTGTCTGGAGATATGGTACCGTTACTTTATCCTCTGTCCGGCCCGTACCAAGCTCGATCGTCTGTTATTAATATTGGTTCGCGCTAAAACGACAAAAAAACTCCTTCCTAGTACCCAGGAAGTGCAGCACACGGTATTAACGAGCGTGTGCCGCCCTTACCAAGCTCTAGATTAGAACGCTTTATTGTACGCACCAGAAAACAAAATAAGTCATTTCTTACGTTCGATCGTCAGTTATTAGTATCACGGGTAGTACAGGCTAAGGGACAACGACTAAATTAACTCATCCTACCATCCTCACATCCTCACATTAGCAATGTATTGCCTATGCGTAGTCGGTGACAGTTTTGTTGACTTCAGTTGCCGTGCGCTTCTAGTAAAGAAAAAATTATGAAAACTTTATTAAAATGCCTTGCTATGCTGTGTTAGAGAGCAAAAATTAAAGTTGGGGACCAAAATATACCGATCATGCCGTAACATTTCATCTTTAGGACGTATTTCATTGTATTTATAATTAAATTTGCAATGACATGAACACGGAAAGCAATGCAAAAATGAGAAAGTGAAATCACCTTTATTTACTGGTTGGTAAAGTTAAATTTTCATTGAAGAAAGTGTACATTCTCTAGAAATTTCTGTCGAAATTTGAATTCTATTCGATTACGGATGGGGGCACACATGATAAAAATCTATCGATAATTAGTTGTCTATGACTTAGTAGTCATACATACTTAACGGTACTTAGGTATTGTAAATTCCAATTCATCTAAGTAGGTAAAATAATTATTGTTATTTTATACCTACTTCCTAAGTGCCTTTTCATATGCACCCGGTCGCCGTCCGGTCGCCGGGCCGGGTAAAGTAGTAATGTATGAGCTCCGGTCGCCGGCTGGTCGTTGTGCATGTGAAAACTGTCATTGGAGCTCATACATTACTTTTCATACAAGACATGACATGAGCACATACAATACATGAGCACAGCTAAATTGCGATATAGTTTTTCTTTACCAGTTTATCAGGGACTGAAATATTTAAGAAACTTTCAAAGTAATTTTAATCTTACATTTTTAAATATTCCAACCGAGATGTAAAATGAGGTTATCGAAAACGACTCATATGGTTTTTTTTTACTTCAGTTAAAAAAATTAAGTAGTTTACTACTGTTTACCTTTGCTCAATTGGTAGAGCGCTGGTACGGATAGCCAGAGGTTGCGGGTTCGAATCCCGGCATGGGTGAAATTTTTAGCCTCTAAATAGGTTTTTAAATTTGTTCCTTAGCACGGGTTAGTGCATTAAAAATAAAAATAGTGTAATACTGTTTACCTGTTCGAGGTTGTTCTCTTGGCGAGCATAAGATTTTTGTTATGTTATTTGTTTTATGGTTTTTTATTATTCTGCTATTTACCCTTAATACTTCAACCCCTTTGACAACAGCAAACCGAGGCAATGATAAAACAACCCTCTGGGATTCAAAACAATTTAGAAGTGAGTTTTCGTTTAGTTTTCCTAGGGAAACCGGATATGAAATTAAAATGGAAGGCAGCGATAAGAAGGCAACATTGGTTCCCAACGAAGATGAGCACAATATATTAAGATCATTTTCATGAACACTTCATAATAACTAAAAAAGGCGGAAGGTGGCACTAATGTGATGCAGCATTACCAGAAAAAATGTGCTTCACTTCCAGGTTAGACTCCTGCGTATAAATGAAATTATATTAGTCCAATCATCAATTCGTATTACGTATGAAACATGGCGTACAGATAGACAAAGATCTGAATTGAGTCGTAGAATAATATTTCCCGTGTTATAATTTCTAACGCCGGCAAAGCAGCGGGTTAAAGCTAGTTTTAATAAGAGGTAACATTTTAAAATATTACGAAATCTACCACATTGTTTTATTTGTGCATCTATCCACCCTATTAGTATTAATAATTTATTGCACAAAACATAATGTAAAAAGATGCATTTTCTACCAGTAAAGCCGGTACCAGTAGGTACCAGTATTCGTATTCGGCCGTTAATGTGTTAAACTGTTTGTATAATTTGTCGATAGGTTCACCATATCGACAAACTAGAACTCGCATTGTCCCATCCCAAACTGAGAATGTACTTGTTTTTCAATTATGAACTTTATGTCTTACTCAGATCAATTTTTGTGTTCTGAGATGTCTTACTAGGTAAAAGTTATTTTCGATCCGACGCGGTGGTAGTTCCATCTAGTGTAGAGTAGCGTTACTACAAAATGTCAACCTTAATTTCATCATTGTCATTTGACTTTGATCATTGTTAATATTACGAAAAGGTGCATATTTTACTTGAAACTTTTATGATGTACACCTTTTCGGCATTGACTTTATTTACCAATGGCAGCTTGGCATTCGTAGTGTGCATTTGGTTTATGTGTATCAGTTTGGTTACACTGGTTTTCGTACTAATGTGTCATGTCACTACTTCTACTCTTTTTTTATGTTCTGTGGTATGCACTATCCTTTACATAGAAAGGGTATAACAGTTGACGTACCCTAAGGGTAGAACGTGCTAACGGAAAACGACTAATTAAACTCCTTCCTCTAGGAAGTGCAGCACACGGTATTAATGAGCGTGGAGGCGGCGCGGCGCTGCGTGTGGGTGTGCCGCGCGGGCAGCGCCGCCGCGCCCCCCGCCGCCCCCGCCGACCCCGCTGAAAGCGCCGACGCCGCGCACAGCCACGAGCTGCAGCGGAGGCTCGCCAACCTGCAACGAGACTTGAAGGTACCAACCGTCTGGGATCCCGACGAAGCGCTCTTGCGGCGCATCTCTATTGTTAATTTTAGCAGGGATTCTAGGCCTTCCTAAGCTGTGGTCTATTATATGTATACCCAATGTTTGTGTGCAATAATCCAGCTAGCTAGTCCCATGTCCCGGGCACTACAGCGTCGGAGTGGTCCCTTCACCCATCTAGTGTGAGTGAGGATACCACTGGACGCTGTATAAATCATCTCATTAAGTAGATGCAAAAAGGCCAATACTACTACTACTAGTCTTAAAAACCTATTTAGAGGCCAAAAATTCCTGACCTCTGGCTAATGGGTGGAATTTTTAGCCTCTAAATAGGTTTGTAAAATAATTGCCCTTAGCACGGGTTAGTGCATTAAAAAGAAATTTTAAGCTAGTCTTAATCAGGTAGTCTACTTTAGGATGTGTGGTGTTTAGACTCAGTGTAGAATTTCACGGCGAAACGACGACGAAGCGTGGAATGTCTGGATTTTTAATTTATTTATTCAATATTGGGAAAATTAACAGCACATAACAAAGAGTAACAAAAACATTAAACATACAGAAGGCCAATTATAATTCTCCACAACGACATAAATAGTTCTCTACCTAATTAACTACCCTATTGATGGGCAGTTTAACTGCTGCAACTTTGTTGGCTTGATTAGTAAGTACCAGGTGGACACATATGCCGAAGAACCGATGGAGACGATGTGATGCAAAAGTTCTCGTAGACCACGAACTGGTGAACGCAGTTAAGAACGCTTTCCAGCTCGCAGGAGCGATGATCTCAGAAAGAAAAGAGATATGAGTAGGTTAGCCGAGGACTGAATGAAGTGACGTGCTCCAGCAGGCCAGCAGTGGACGGATACGGGCTGATGGATCGATCGCTACGGCTCGCCGTAGTTTATACGTTCACTCTGGCGTCAGTCAATTCCATCAGTCTGGTTAGACTGACGGCAGACTGATTGTCTATTCAGTGATGGACCAGACTGACGGATATTCGAATATTTTGACGCTCCATCAGTCTGCATCAATTCGAGCTTGATCAAGGTAACGGATTGAACTGACGCCAGACTGAACGTGTACACTCCGTCTTAGAAGCTTGGTGTGGATCAACGGAACGTGAAAGCAGATCAGCAGGGCTTAAAGAGGTAGGAACGCAGCGCCAAGGAGAAGAATTACTCAGTCTATTTATGGTACCAACTCTGTTAGCTACAAAAACGGTCGGCGATATGTTTAGTAAACAAACAAACCCTTTTGCAGCAACACTTAATCGAGCGCAACATAATCCGCGCGAGCGTCCGCGGCCGCACGGCGCCTGGCGGCGAGGACGAGTATACGGAGGGCGTCCGCTCCGCTCTGGGCGAGCGGCTCGACGCCCTGCTTGACGCGCTGGTCGCAGAGGGCGAGACGCCCGCTGGACACAACGGGATCCCCGCCAGGTGAGTGTCAGAGATGATTGGGCAGAGGGCGTCCGCTTGCTCTGCATTTTGCGGCTCAATGCTCTGGTTGACGTCCGTGGGACGTAATGGCAGCTCTGCCGGGTGAAAGCGACATAGCTAAGGTGGAGTTTCTGCTCCGCTTTAAGCAAGCGGCTAGACGCCCTGCTTAACGCGCTGGTCGCAGAGGGCGAGACGCCCGCTGGACACAACGGGATCCCCGCCAGGTGAGATTGAGAGATGATTGGGGCAGAGGGCGTTCGCTTGCTTTGCATTTTGCGACTCAATCCTCTGGTTGCAACTAGTTGACGTCCGTGGGGCCCTGCCGGGTGAAAGCGACATAGATAAGGTGGAGTTTCTGCTCCGCTTTAAGCGAGCGGCTCGACGCCCTGCTTGACGCGCTGGTCGCGGAGGGCGAGACGCCCGCTGGACACAACGGGATCCCCGCCAGGTGAGTTTCAGAGATTGGGCCGCTTGCTCTGCATTTTGCGACTCAATGCTCTGGTTGACGTGTCTGGTGGGTAAAGGCAGACCTGTTAGGTGAAAGTGGCACACATAAGGTGGAATCTCTCCTCCGCTTTAAGCGAGCGGCTGGACGCGTAGGTCGCAGAGAGCGAGACGCCCGCTGGATACAACGGGATCCCCGCCAGGTGAGTGTCAGAGATGATTGGGCAGAGGGCGTCCGCTTGCTCTGCATTTTGCCGCTCAATGCTCTGGTTGACGCCCGTGGGACGTAATGGCAGCTCTGCCGGGTGAAAGCGACATAGATAGGGTGGAGTTTCTGCTCCGCTTTAAGCGAGCGGCTAGACGCCCTGCTTGACGCGCTGGTCGCAGAGGGCGAGACGCCCGCTGGACACAACGGGATCCCCGCCAGGTGAGATTTACAGAAAAATGTGGAGCAGAGGGTGTTGGCTTTGCTTTGCGAGCAGCTCGACGCTCTGCTTGGCGCTCGCCGGAGACATGACAGCCCCCTCGGGTTAAGACAGGGTGCAGTGTCCGCTATACTTTGAGCACGCGGCTCGTCATTCTTTTGCTCCAAATTAGTAAAATCACACTAATATTATAATGGCGAACATGTTTGTAACTTCTTCACGTCTACAAAATTTGGTATGGAGCTGACACCCTGGATTAACACATAGTTTACGTTTTACTGCGGGAGAATATCCATTTCCCATGCGGCTATCGATAAACCGCGGGTAACACCGCGGGGCACAGCTGGTTGTGTTATAAGACATGTCTACCTCTTCCAGCTTGTTCGAGGAGCTGGGCGAGCACCTCTCCTTCTGTCAGAGGGCGGCGCAATGCACTTCTAACAGGGAGATCACGCTCAATGAACTCAAAACGTAAGTAATCGCTATCACTGTTTGATTACACGGCGAATTATGAATTATGACAACCCTTAGCCAAGGAATTCTTATTTAATTTTCACGTTTAACAACCAAGAAACAAGAGGTAAATTTTTCAGCTCAATTGACAGATGCCCGTCATGGGTGCGTTCAAAAATCAAACTTCTATTCTTAACAATATTTTTTATTATAAAATGATAACGGGACTCATTCGTAGGAACCTAAATTTTATAACAATCGTAGGAAATGTGGTCTAGTTTCATTTATTATGGCATGTTAAGGTTGTAAAACGAGTTAAGTAAGGATTTTTCCGAAAACTATTTTAGTCGCCATCTTGCCAAAATGAGGCCGAGCGGCAAAGGTGTGAGGTGACAAAATGAACATTCTGACGGACCAACTCATTGAATTTTCAAATCTCCCGGGAAATATTATATGTCAATCTTCCAAATATTGGGCAAATATAAGATCACACACAGATAAGTCTGATATTGGAATTTGAAGGACCGAAGAAGATACATACTTAAGTACTTAAATGTGTTCTCCACAGGCAGTTAATATTAGTTTAACTCTGCCACGAAATTATAATAATAATTCCCACCCCAATTTAACTTTATTATAACTCTGAAATAAAGTCCAAAACGATTAAGAATTGTTACTAGCTCAGCCCGTCGAATCTGCGAAAAACTGCAGCAGCTGGATGAGGCAAGCTGAAGATAGGGCCACATAAGGGGAGGGCTATGTCCAGCAGTGGACTAATATAGCCTGACGAGTACGAAGCCCGTCAAAATTAGCCTGACACTCGTTTACAACGATCTCAAAGACAGACTTCCACTTCCACAGAATCAGAGAGATTCTCTTCATCCGCTGACAAATCAAACTTAACTTTACCCCTCGTTTCCTTACAGCTACGACCATAAAGCCTAGGTTTTCCAAAGGTTTTTTGGAAGAGATCACTTTTAGTGATAAGCATGTTTTATTCATACTTATGTATCTGAAATATTTTGATTTATTTGTACATCTACTTCCTTATCCAATATATTGCTCCAGTTCATCCAAAGGTTGTCTGGAAGAGATCAGTTTTAGTGATAAGTCCGCCTTCTGTACTATTATGTTAAGAAATATCAGTGTAATTTCCATTTATATTGTACAATAAAGTGTTCTCTATCTATCTTCTAGAGCTAGTTTGCATTTAGATCCTGTGCACCAGCTAACGCGCCAAATGTATCCTTACCACTGCATTCGTATTCCGTAGTTGGTCCCCATTTAGATTCGGTTGATCCACTAACAGCAACTTAACCTTATACCCCACCCCCGGTAAAGCGGTTTTAGCGCCGATCTATCGCCGAACTGAAACATGTTTCACTTCAAGACTATGTGCGTATTAGACCCTAGGGTGTTTGCCGCCTCGCTAAGCGACCAGTTTAAACTGACCCCCGGTCCTTGCAGCTACGTGACCGGCGACAGCTCCGTGCCCCTGGCGCTGATCGGTGGCGCGGGCTGTGGGAAAGCGACACTGGTGGCGCGCGCCGCCACTATGGCGCCCACTTGGCAGCAGGATTTGGCTCTTATCATCAGGTGAAAATCCCGAATCAAAATGTTTTTTATTCAAAATAACACAGAAACTGGGGCTTAATGAACGTTACTTTTGCGTGTTTTAAGACGCGTTTTCACTATCTTAGGCCTGATTTACATTTGCTTTATTTTCATGCCTTTTAAGCATGCTTTGCGTAGATCTAGAATAGAAACGCCAAGAGTACACCCGTAAGGGACAGCAAAGGCCTTTTCTCCCTTTCGGAAGAGATATTTGGCCGTTATTATCACGGGCGTCCACCGCGGAAACCCCAAAATATTTGCTATCCCTTACGCACAGCTGTACGGTTTTGGCGCCTCTATTCCTAACTTAGGCTCTAACAGAGAGTAGGTAAATCTTAGTGACAAAAAACTGTAGGCCACTAAGATGGTGGTGTACAAATATCTTAGTGAATTCAGATTTTTGCTCTAGTTTAATGGAGTTCAGCTAGACATCAAACAAACCATGCTTTAACAGTACCTATCAATAAAACTAGGAAATTCCCACCAACAAATTTTCTTGGGGACCAGTCGTACTGCAAGAAACCGCTACACCATAAGTACAGATGTAAATAATTCCTGGTGTGTAATGGTGTGTAGTGTGTAATGGTAATGGAACTCTATCTACAGGCTAAGTTAAGTCAGACTCATGTTACGGATTTAGAACTCACTGATTGGCCTTTTTTTGCATCTACGTATTGAGATGATTTATACAGCGTCCAGTGGTATCCTCACTCACACTAGATGGGTGAAGGGACCACTCCGACGCTGTAGTGTCTGGGACATAGTTTTATAGATGGTGTAGGCTTGCCCAGCACCTATACCATCCTGACAGCTTAGTCGGCCTAGCCCAAAGGAAAGACTAGTTAATGCGTGCGGAGCCAACCAAGCCGCAAGTTTCCTCACGATGTTTTTCTTCACCGTTAGCGTGTGGTATTGCGACTACAACTGCGGCTCCCGAGTGCGGGCATGTACCTATGACTTTGTTTAATTTCAAAGTTACAGTACTACACATCATAAAAGTCCCTTCGGGAATCTACGTTCGCGCAGACTAGGAAGAAGTGTAACGAAAGTACCCGAAGCTATAAGTACATTCAACATTATCTTTAACCGATACGGTTAAGGTGCAGAATTGACTGCCGCAGTAGCGCTACCTATTTCGCTCACGTTATTTTATTATTGCCAAACTAAAAGTCACCTGCATCGATGACGTTGAATCAACCAATAGCAACAAAGGCGCGCGGCCTGCCATAAAATGAAACTATCTAATTGGTCGATCAACTTGCCGCACATCCAAAATTTGGTCATCTGCGCAGGTACATCCGCGAGACTTATTTCTTGTGTAGCACTGTACGTACATTTGCGAATTCGTAGTACAGGAAGCAATAAACTGATTGGAATCTTTGCGTAGACCTTGACTGGCCGTCCCCCCGGCAGGTTCGTGGGCCTGACTCCGCAGTCCAGCAGCTCGCACCTGCTGCTGAAGTCCATCGTGGAGCAGTGCCACGTGCTGCATACGGGCGCCGTCTACCGGGGACGCAATGTGAGTGCACCTTTTGGACGTTGACTGAAACGTCAACTTGTCAACATGTCACGCAAACTAGCTGGCGAGCGGGCGCGTTGGCAGCAGTGGCAGAAGGCCTCAAGTGGCGCAAATATTCTGTCCTTGGGGACAGCTACCAATTTGCGCCGTTTGGGGTCGAGTCGATGGGTCCGGTGGGGCCCGAGGCGCGTAAACTCCAAGAAGAAATTTCCCTTGCGGCCGCCATCGCAATTGAGTTTCGCAAGCAGTTGTGATGGAGGATTTAAAGGATGAAAAATCCTCCATCGCAACTGATTGCGAAACTCAGTTGCGATGGCGGAAAGGAAATTTCGACGCGCCTGATCGACACATCAGGCGACCCAAGAGTAGTGCCTCGATTCTGCTAGTGCATTATAGTGCCAGATACAGAGACGGGTCACGTCACACACTTCGGTGAATGTGCGCACATAGACTTAGCGCGTAGCTTATCGACGTACGAGTACTGCCTAGTTCGGCAAGCAGAGACTATAATGTAAAATTGTATGTGTGACAAATAAATAAATTTCATTTCATCCATAGTTACATAATTATACAATTCGTCGTCGTCGTCAGGCTATACTAGTCAACTGCTGGACATAGCCCTCTCCTAAAGAGCGCCACTTTGTGCTATCATAGGGGGTAATGCCCATAATCCTCACGCTGGGGCATGCGGGTTGGGGGTCGCAGTTCGGTGGAATTGTACTGCATATTACATGTTACATATATATTAAACGGGTCTAATCGCGATTATTTATTCGGTAAAACGTAATTACCTTATTTCCCTACGTTCGGAAGCGTTACAGTTGCCGTGTTCTCGGGTAGACTGAAGTGGCGAGTACAGTCAATTATTGTGGGTAGGATTTTTAGTTTTTCGCAGCTGGCCGACACACAACACTCACTACGCCCCCGGACAGGTCCGGTAATAAGGCGCGTGATTTGTATTTGCATGGCACTGAATTTAACCTACTTGAAAGCATGAAACCATCCTCTTTGTTGAATTCATGTTAATTTGTTTTCCCGAACGATTCTTCGATAATACGGTCGATTGGCTTAGAGAACTTTCGGTCGATGTAGCTTGATCAAGTGGTTCGTTCGGCCCAGCGAACTTCGTACCGCCTAACAGTCGATTCTTTAATTTTTTTATTTGTCTTTCCTTAAGAACCATCCTCGTACTTCAAGGAATATTCCAAAAAATGAATTAGCGAAATCGGTTCAGCTGCTCTCGAGATTTGCGCTTACCAACACATTCAGTGATTCTGGCACGGATAGCCAGAGGTCGCGGGTTCGAATCCCGGCATGGGTGGAATTTTTAGCCTCTAAATAGGTCTTTAATATAGAGAAGAATGTTATAGATAAAATAAATAAAACACGAAGTGAAGTTGAAGTTTATTAGTTACAAAAGGTTTTCCGAGCTCACAAGTTGGCGGGTGCTCGCAGGACGTGGCGTCGCTGTCGGGCGCCCTGCCGCGGCTGCTGGCGGCGTTGGGGCGCGCGCGACCCACGCTGCTGGCAGTGGTGGGCGCGGACGCGCTGCGCGGCGCGCGCTGGCTGCCCTCGCGGCTGCCAGACAACGTCAAGATGCTCGTCACCGTCACCGAGGGTGAGACACTTTTGTGGTCACTATACAGCGCTGTGGCGATCGACTCTCTCTAGTATTATTATTAGCTATTGCATTAGGCTGGCCCGCTCAGCATAGGGACCGCGCGCTGGCTGCCCTCGCGGCTGCCAGACAACGTCAAGATGCTCGTCACCGTCACCGAGGGTGAGACTATTTTGTGGTCACTATATTGCATTAGGCTGGCCCACGCAGCATCGGGACCGCGCGCTGGCTGCCCTCGCGGCTGCCAGACAACGTCAAGATGCTCGTCACCGTCACCGAGAGACTATTTTGTGGTCACTATATTGCATTAGGCTGGCCCACGCAGCATCGGGACCGCGCGCTGGCTGCCCTCGCGGCTGCCAGACAACGTCAAGATGCTCGTCACCGTCACCGAGGGTGAGGCACTTTTGTGGTCACTATTCAGCGCTGCGGCGATCGACTCTCTCTATTGTGATATCATTAGACTGCCCCACGCAGTATGGAAGGGCCGAGGGTGAGTCACGTTCGAGAGCAGACCGTCTCTAGTGACTCCAGCATTATGTCGCTCCGCACGCTGGCTACCTAGCCCCTGCTCAAGAACGTCAAAATACTCATCACCGCCATCGAGGGTCACTTCATAGCGCTAGAACGATCAAGTCTCTCTTGTGTGGCAGTGTATCATTAAGCAGCGCCATGCGGCTTAAGGGGCGCGGGATGTTGCGCTCGCACCTGCCCCACAACGTCAAAATGCTCGTCACCGTCACCGAAGGTGAGCCACGTTCGAGAGCAGACCTTCCCTAGTGATACTAAAGCATTATGTCGCTCCGCGCGCTGGATACCTAGCCCCTGCTCAAGAACATCAAGATGCTCGTCACCGTCACCGAGGGTGAGACACTTTTGTGGTCACTATACAGCGCTGTGGCGATCGAATCCCTCTAGTATATGAGCATTAGGCTGCCCCACGCAGCTTCGGGGCCGCGCGCGGGCAGCCGCCCGACAACGTCAAGATGCTCGACACCGTCACTGAGGTTGAGTGTATGTCCCCACTACTGGGTCACGGGTCTCTTCCTGCATCGCAGGAAGGTTAGGCCATACTCCACCACGGGGGCCAAGTGCGGGTCGGTGGATTGTAAGACAGTGGCGGGCCTTACCGTCAGAAGTTATCGAGCCGCCCGAAATTGAGAGCCGGCACCGACGGCTTGGCGTGGCTTGCGAAGCACGGAAGCGCTCATAAAAAATGCCACTAGCGGTAGTCACGGGACGATCACCCATCCTGCACCTGAATTAACTCAAGTGATTGATTCTAATCACTCGGTTCGACTAGGTCACGAGCGCTTCACGGTGGCCACGAGTGTGGTAGTATAACATTAGGCTACCCCAAGCAGCTACGGGGCCGCGCGCAAGTTACTTAGCCCCTGCCCGACAACACAAAGATGCTCGTCACCGTCACCGAGAATGATTCACTTTATAACGCTGTGGTCACCGACTCTACCTCTCTAATGTGACACTAGCATGGCTTCCCCACGCAGCATCAAAAGTGCTGGCTGGCTTCCATCTTTTTTCGACAGAATCAGAAGTGGGATCCATTTAAAATTCGCAACATCGCAAAAGTACGTTTTTTTACCACCCACCGTGCAGCAGCCGAATTCTAGCGTAATAAACCGCGTTCTCTGCTCCACAGAGAAGGACGAGCCGTCCAGCTCGGCCATAATGGCCGTCCTATCTTCGGAGGACGGGCCCAAGGTGGTCCGCGCGCCGCCCGTGGGCCCCGAGGAGGCCAAGGCCGTGCTGGCCGCGTGCGCCGCCTCCTACTGCCGCACCGGCGCCGCGCCGCCGCCGCCCGCCGCTGAGAAGGCTGTGCAGAAGTGCACGCTGCCGCTCTATGCTAAGGTGGGGTTTTTGACAGCATTCGAAGGTGGCTGAATACGATAGCATTGGTCCGGTCACTTCACTCGTTTCAGAAAGCCCGTTCCGTTGATTTTGGGCCTAAAGAGGGCAAGACTTTGATAACCGCTTACTTCGCCTCTTAGTACTGCGCCGCCGCCGCCCGCCGCCGAGAACGCCGAGAGCGTGCTAAGGTGCTCTATACTGAGGTGGGTATTTCTTTGACAGCATTCAAGCTCCATTGGATAACGCTGGAGCGTTCACTTCACCATGTTCAAAGTGCCTGTTCCGACGATTTTTGACTCAAATAGGGCAAGCCTGTGCTAACTGTCTGCACTCACGAGAAGGCTTTCCAGCAGTACGCGCTGCCGCTTTTTGGTAAGGTGGGTATTCCACTGACAGCATTTAAGGGTGGGTGGCTGAATACGATAGCATAGTTCAGAATGCCTGTACGGACGATTTTGGGCCCAAAGAGGGCAACTGTGCTAGCTGCCAGCGTCGCCCGCTGTTGAGAAGGTTATGCAGAAGTGCACGTTGCCGCTGTATGCTTAGGTGAGTAATTCTGAATATTCCAGAACTATATGTAGTTCGCACGGTGACAGACTGAGAAAACTGTTAATAAACTTGCCTAAAGTACTCGATTTTCCAATTCCAGTCCACTACAAGAATCCTCTGGACTGGTGGTGGACTGGAATTGGAGAATTGAGTTTTTGTCATCCGACAAAAACCACATACATAACTAAAAAATGCTTTGTAAAATTACTCCACCGACGACCTCATCGGGCATCTAATCCGTAATGTCACGTACTAATTACTAATACGTAATGTACTAATTTTCATCTTAGTTTCTGTTGCCTACAGATCCTAGCCTGGCAGATCTCCCTGTCTGCTGAGACCTTCACGGAGCAGTCTCAGCCGGAGACGGCGCCCGAGCTCACCATCTGCGAAGACCTGGAAGGACAGCTCACGCAGATCCTGGTCACAACTGAGCAGGCGCTAGGTATCTTTTTTAAATGGGGGGGGGATCATCAATCAATATGCAATACTCAATACACAAGATCTTTGTGGACCCTGTAGGGCACGCAACATTTTAAAGTGCTATATAAAAGTATGCATTACATTAACTTAAATTTAAGAGTGATTGTCATGCAATTTTAGTTAATTGTATTTGTAAAGTTACATTTATACAATTATTTATCTCATTTCATCTATACTATCTTTTAAATATTCTTCTATCGTATAATAACATTTTGAAATTTGTATTTTCTTTAAATCTTTATTGAAACTGTAGTCGTTATTCAATTCTCTTAGGTGATTTGGGAGTTTATTATAAATTTTTCTAGCCATTACCAATGTACTGGAAGAGTGTAATCTCCAAAGATACACGACTTCCTGGGGAGCAAAGCCGGTTTATGTGGGATTTTACCCACTAAAAACTTTTTAGTCCACCTGTTGAGTTAATTTTTCTATGGATTTAACCCCGTGGCAATCGAAGTGGATTAGCCAATAAGAACGATCTTGCAGTCATACGTAGGTACCTTCAGATATCAGAGATGGATTCTATATGCGATAATACCGCTAATTATTATACCATTTTACTGATATTGTACCGGACCATTTCCTCAGAACAATATTTTTTATGTAGCCTATACCTAAACGTCCCACTGCAGGACACATGCCATCTCTCAGATACAGAGAGACTCAGAGATATTATGGGCTTAATTACCGCGCGTGCCCACCACGGATTGGCAATGTCAAGCAAGCCGGCAAAATGGGGTATTTGTACTTCTGTGGCACTCAGGTTTCCTCGCGATCTTTCCTTCACAGTTAGCGAGTGGTATTGTTACTATAACTGTAGACAACTTAGAAAGCAAATTCAATGGCACGTGACCGCACTGGGAACCATTAAACTTAATAAATTTCACGTAGATACTTTCGACACGCAAAATTGAAAGCGTTGTTAGCTAACCGGTGCCGGTCTCCAGGTGCCGAGAAGGTGAAGACCTGCCTGGCGCTGCTGACGGCCTCCCGACGCGGGCTGGATGACACCGAAATCCTCGACCTTCTGGCGCACGAGGAGCTGTTTCGAAGCGAGGAGACTTATTGTGAGTTCTGTGTATTTTGATCATAAAAGGAGAGTTGTAGTCATTCTATTTAAGGGCTTTTACTTCTGCGAATTCTCTTGCGCACATCGTAAGTTTTGTAATGATTATAGATACTCTCACAAGCAAGCAAACACAATGAATGCGTAATGAAGCGCTCGTGGCCTAGTCGAACCGAGGGATTGGAATCAATCACTTGAGTTAAGTAACCGGGCGCGGTCAGGTGCAAGATGGGTAACCGTCCTATGACTCCCAATATGTCGTGGCATTTTTTCTGATCGCTTCGCAAGGCAAGTTAAGCCGTTGGTGCCGGCTGTCGTGTAATGGCAGTCGTTAAGCTATGTCAGATGCCTTATGGGCGGCTTGATAATCTCTGATAGTAAGGCCCACCACTGTCTTACAATGCTCCATCGAGCCGGACTTGGCCCCCGTGCTGGAGAATGGCCTAACCTTTCTGCGATCCATGGAAAGACTCGTGGCCCAGCAGTGGCGACATACAAGGGTTGGTATCGATCGAAACAAGCATACGCTAACTTCCATAACCAAAATAAAAGTAAAAATCAAGCATAATGTTATGAATATAGTTTGTTTTGTGCAGTATTTGGGTCGCGTAATTTCTTCTTCTTGACAAATGTCAAACAGCGTAAGGACTCGCTGATTGGATCGTTGGCATAATATTATACCTCTTTTAAAAATTTGCCACAGTGGTCGTCATGCTATCAAATCATCCTATATTCAAATCATCCCAGATTCAAAGTATCAAATTACAACAGCGGGTACAGTGCTACCAAACCATCTTTTATTAAAAGTAACGAAATGCGCTAGTGTGCATCGTGCTATAATCCGCAATAAAAAGTAACGAACTGCTTCGAAACTCCGCTCTATTCTGGCCGCAGCTGATGACCACTGTGATACCAAACGATAGATTCTCCCTCCAGTGCCGTGCGCGCCAGTGTCACTGTTCTGAAAGCACCTGATGATCATCGTAGTACGAAACGATAGCTTCTCCCCCGTGCCAGTGCCGTGGGCGCCGGCATCCCTATCCTTCCCGCAGCTGATGACCATGGTGGTACCAAATGACAGCTTCTCCCCCAGTACCGTGGGCGCCGGCGTCCCTATTCTGGCAGCACCTGATGATCGTCGTAGTACCAAACGATAGCTTCTCCCCCAGTGCCGTGGCCGCCGGCATCCCTATCCTTTCCGCAGCTGATGACCACCGTGGTACCAAATGTGAGCGTCTCCCCTCAGTACGGTGGGCGCCGGCATCCGTATCCTTTCCGCAGCTGATGACCACCGTGGTACCAAATGGCAGCTTCTCCCCCCAGTGCCGTGGGCGCCGGCGTTCCTACTCTTCCCGCAGCTGATGACCACTGTGGTACCAAACGACCGCTTCTCCTCCCAGTGGCGTGAGCGCCGGCATCCCTATCCTTCCCGCAGCTGATGACCACTGTGGTACCAAACGACAGCTTCTCCCCCCAGTGGCGTGAGCGCCGGCATCCCTATCCTTCCCGCAGCTGATGACCACTGTGGTACCAAACGACAGCTTCTCCCCCCAGTGGCGTGAGCGCCGGCATCCCTATCCTTCCCGCAGCTGATGACCACTGTGGTACCAAACGACAGCTTCTCCCCCCAGTGGCGTGAGCGCCGGCATCCCTATCCTTCCCGCAGCTGATGACCACTGTGGTACCAAACGACAGCTTCTCCCCCCAGTGGCGTGAGCGCCGGCATCCCTATCCTTCCCGCAGCTGATGACCACTGTGGTACCAAACGACAGCTTCTCCCCCCAGTGGCGTGAGCGCCGGCATCCCTATCCTTCCCGCAGCTGATGACCACTGTGGTACCAAACGACAGCTTCTCCCCCCAGTGGCGTGAGCGCCGGCATCCCTATCCTTCCCGCAGCTGATGACCACTGTGGTACCAAACGACAGCTTCTCCCCCCAGTGGCGTGAGCGCCGGCATCCCTATCCTTCCCGCAGCTGATGACCACTGTGGTACCAAACGACAGCTTCTCCCCCCAGTGGCGTGAGCGCCGGCATCCCTATCCTTCCCGCAGCTGATGACCACTGTGGTACCAAACGACAGCTTCTCCCCCCAGTGGCATGAGCGCCGGCATCCCTATCCTTCCCGCAGCTGATGACCACTGTGGTACCAAACGACAGCTTCTCCCCCCAGTGGCGTGAGCGCCGGCATCCCTATCCTTCCCGCAGCTGATGACCACTGTGGTACCAAACGACAGCTTCTCCCCCCAGTGGCGTAAGCGCCGGCATCCCTATCCTTCCCGCAGCTGATGACCACTGTGGTACCAAACGACAGCTTCTCCCCCCAGTGGCGTGAGCGCCGGCATCCCTATCCTTCCCGCAGCTGATGACCACTGTGGTACCAAACGACAGCTTCTCCCCCCAGTGGCGTGAGCGCCGGCATCCCTATCCTTCCCGCAGCTGATGACCACTGTGGTACCAAACGACAGCTTCTCCCCCCAGTGGCGTGAGCGCCGGCATCCCTATCCTTCCCGCAGCTGATGACCACTGTGGTACCAAACGACAGCTTCTCCCCCCAGTGGCGTGAGCGCCGGCATCCCTATCCTTCCCGCAGCTGATGACCACTGTGGTACCAAACGACAGCTTCTCCCCCCAGTGGCGTGAGCGCCGGCATCCCTATCCTTCCCGCAGCTGATGACCACTGTGGTACCAAACGACAGCTTCTCCCCCCAGTGGCGTGAGCGCCGGCATCCCTATCCTTCCCGCAGCTGATGATCACTGTGGTACCAAACGACAGCTTCTCCCCCCAGTGGCGTGAGCGCCGGCATCCCTATCCTTCCCGCAGCTGATGACCACTGTGGTACCAAACGACAGCTTCTCCCCCCAGTGGCGTGAGCGCCGGCATCCCTATCCTTCCCGCAGCTGATGACCACTGTGGTACCATACGACAGCTTCTCCCCCCAGTGGCGTGAGTGCCGGCATCCCTATCCTTCCCGCAGCTGATGACCACTGTGGTACCAAACGACAGCTTCTCCCCCCAGTGGCGTGAGCGCCGGCATCCCTATCCTTCCCGCAGCTGATGACCACTGTGGTACCAAACGACAGCTTCTCCCCCCAGTGGCGTGAGCGCCGGCATCCCTATCCTTCCCGCAGCTGATGACCACTGTGGTACCAAACGACAGCTTCTCCCCCCAGTGGCGTGAGCGCCGGCATCCCTATCCTTCCCGCAGCTGATGACCACTATGGTACCAAACGACAGCTTCTCCCCCCAGTGGCGTGAGCGCCGGCATCCCTATCCTTCCCGCAGCTGATGACCACTGTGGTACCAAACGACAGCTTCTCCCCCCAGTGGCGTGAGCGCCGGCATCCCTATCCTTCCCGCAGCTGATGACCACTGTGGTACCAAACGACAGCTTCTCCCCCCAGTGGCGTGAGCGCCGGCATCCCTATCCTTCCCGCAGCTGATGACCACTGTGGTACCAAACGACAGCTTCTCCCCCCAGTGGCGTGAGCGCCGGCATCCTTATCCTTCCCGCAGCTGATGACCACTGTGGTACCAAACGACAGCTTCTCCCCCCAGTGGCGTGAGCGCCGGCATCCCTATCCTTCCCGCAGCTGATGACCACCGTGGTACCAAATGGCAGCTTCTCCCCCCAGTGCCGTGGGCGCCGGCGTTCCTACTCTTCCCGCAGCTGATGACCACTGTGGTACCAAACGACAGCTTCTCCCCCCCAGTGGCGTGAGCGCCGGCATCCCTATCCTTCCCGCAGCTGATGACCACTGTGGTACCAAACGACCGCATCTCCCCCCAGTGGCGTGAGCGCCGGCATCCCTATCCTTCCCGCAGCTGATGACCACTGTGGTACCAAACGACAGCTTCTCCCCCCAGTGGCGTGAGCGCCGGCATCCCTATCCTTCCCGCAGCTGATGACCACTGTGGTACCAAACGACAGCTTCTCCCCCCAGTGGCGTGAGCGCCGGCATCCCTATCCTTCCCGCAGCTGATGACCACCGTGGTACCAAATGGCAGCTTCTCCCCCCAGTGCCGTGGGCGCTGGCGTTCCTACTCTTCCCGCAGCTGATGACCACTGTGGTACCAAACGACAGCTTCTCCCCCCCAGTGGCGTGAGCGCCGGCATCCCTATCCTTCCCGCAGCTGATGACCACTGTGGTACCAAACGACCGCATCTCCCCCCAGTGGCGTGAGCGCCGGCATCCCTATCCTTCCCGCAGCTGATGACCACTGTGGTACCAAACGACAGCTTCTCCCCCCAGTGGCGTGAGCGCCGGCATCCCTATCCTTCCCGCAGCTGATGACCACTGTGGTACCAAACGACAGCTTCTCCCCCCAGTGGCGTGAGCGCCGGCATCCCTATCCTTCCCGCAGCTGATGACCACCGTGGTACCAAATGGCAGCTTCTCCCCCCAGTGCCGTGGGCGCCGGCGTTCCTACTCTTCCCGCAGCTGATGACCACTGTGGTACCAAACGACAGCTTCTCCCCCCCAGTGGCGTGAGCGCCGGCATCCCTATCCTTCCCGCAGCTGATGACCACTGTGGTACCAAACGACCGCATCTCCCCCCAGTGGCGTGAGCGCCGGCATCCCTATCCTTCCCGCAGCTGATGACCACTGTGGTACCAAACGACAGCTTCTCCCCCCAGTGGCGTGAGCGCCGGCATCCCTATCCTTCCCGCAGCTGATGACCACTGTGGTACCAAACGACAGCTTCTCCCCCCAGTGGCGTGAGCGCCGGCATCCCTATCCTTCCCGCAGCTGATGACCACCGTGGTACCAAATGGCAGCTTCTCCCCCCAGTGCCGTGGGCGCCGGCGTTCCTACTCTTCCCGCAGCTGATGACCACTGTGGTACCAAACGACAGCTTCTCCCCCCCAGTGGCGTGAGCGCCGGCATCCCTATCCTTCCCGCAGCTGATGACCACTGTGGTACCAAACGACCGCATCTCCCCCCAGTGGCGTGAGCGCCGGCATCCCTATCCTTCCCGCAGCTGATGACCACTGTGGTACCAAACGACAGCTTCTCCCCCCAGTGGCGTGAGCGCCGGCATCCCTATCCTTCCCGCAGCTGATGACCACTGTGGTACCAAACGACAGCTTCTCCCCCCAGTGGCGTGAGCGCCGGCATCCCTATTCTTCCCGCAGCTGATGACCACTGTGGTACCAAACGACCGCTTCTCCCCCAGTGCCGTGGGCGCCGGCGTCCCTGTTCTGGCCGCAGCTGGCGGCGCTGCTGCTGCCGTGGCTGCGCTGGGACGGGCGCGGCGCGGCGCGCTGGCGGGACGCGGCGCTGGCCGGCGTCGCGCGCGACCGGTACCTGGCCGACTGCGAGCGGGACGTGCGCGGGAAGCTCGTCGCTTACTTCGAGGTTAGTGCACGAAGTAGTGAGACGTGCGCGGGAAGCTCGTCGCTTACTTCGAGGTTAGTGCACGAAGTAGTGAGACGTGCGCGGGAAGCTCGTTGCTTACTTCGAGGTTAGTGCACGAAGTAGTGAGACGTGCGCGGGAAGCTCGTCGCTTACTTCGAGGTTAGTGCACGAAGTAGTGAGACGTGCGCGGGAAGCTCGTTGCTTACTTCGAGGTTAGTGCACGAAGTAGTGAGACGTGCGCGGGAAGCTCGTCGCTTACTTCGAGGTTAGTGCACGAAGTAGTGAGACGTGCGCGGGAAGCTCGTCGCTTACTTCGAGGTCAGTGCCGAATACATGCGCGAGCTAGGTACCTGGCCGACTGCGAGCGGGACGTGCGCGGGAAGCTCGTCGCTTACTTCGAGGTTAGTGCACGAAGTAGTGAGACGTGGAACGTCTTCGCTTACATCGAGGTTAGTGCGAATAGGTACCTACGTGCACGTCGAGTTTAAGAAAAGCCATCCGGAGGGGAGCTAGGTACCTGGCCGACTGCGGGCGGGATGTGCGCGGGAAGCTCGTCGCTTACTTCGAGGTTAGTGCACGAAGTAGTGAGACGTGCGCGGGAAGCTCGTTGCTTACTTCGAGGTTAGTGCACGAAGTAGTGAGACGTGGAACGTCTTCGCTTACATCGAGGTTAGTGCGAATAGGTACCTACGTGCACGTCGAGTTTAAGAAAAGCCATCCGGAGGGGAGCTAGGTACCTGGCCGACTGCGGGCGGGACGTGCGCGGGAAGCTCGTCGCTTACTTCGAGGTTAGTGCACGAAGTAGCGGTATGTGCGCGGACGGTCGTCGCCTACTTCGAGGTTACACGAACTAGCGGGACATAAGTACATAGCGGACAGCGGGCGGGACGTGCGGAGCAACTGAGCCAAATGACAATCAAGCAATTTCTTAAACAGTTAGGGCCATTAAGAGATTATTTTACGCATCACTATTTTGGGGACTTATCGTCCTGGTTTCTTTGAAGAAATATGTTTTCCGTCTAATTCACTTTATTATGTGGGTGTATTTGCATGTTTGTGATGTCATTGATTGATTATCACAGCACAGGGTATCCTAGTCTGAAACCAGGACGAGTGATTTTGGTGTGTGAAAGTTATTCCTTTCGTGATACTTTTATTCCCAGTCCCTTAAAATGTATTTTAAACTTTTTAAAGTCTCAAAATGCACGAATCTACAAGGTTTCTAACAGGTATTGACATATTTATAATCTGGTTCCAGGGTATGTGGTTCATGGAGAACGATCCGAAGATGGCTGGCCGTCTCATTTCGCAAGAAAATAAGTTCTCCGATGAATGGTAAGAAACATTTTTTGGCCTAGGGTTATTCTTTAGGGGGTCCGACCATAAAAGCGATATGCCTGGTACACCGCATCCCAATGCAGTGTGCAACATCCTGGAGTGGACACTGATCCATCTGGAGCGAAGGTGTGCGGACACTAACATTGTCCCTATCTGTGCCAATGACTAGTACTAGGCAACCTCTACTCTTACTAGTTCAATTGATTGAACTTTCCAGTATTAGCAGACTATCCATGTCTGAAGCACCGTTTGTTTTTTCCCAATCTATATATTTCCTGTAATTCACTAAAAAGCCACGAAATGTGCCTCATTTGGAAACGTGACCTTGACAAAAGTGCTAGAGCCTTACGGCCTTACTTACGTGATAATAAAATACCGCTTCCACTAAAAGACTCCTAGATACTGTTACGGCCTTATGTTTATAAAAACACAATTCCTTAAAACACTTATAAACGCTGATGAGAATAATCTGCTGTGAAGATGTTACAAGGAAACCACGTAGCTACAGGCAAGTCCGCAATTGTTTCAGTGACATCCACTAATCCAACCATTCCTCCGCCAGCTACAACACCCGAAAACTGGACGAGCTCCCCTACCAGTACTACCACCTGCTCAAAGACGAACCGGAGAAGTTCGCGACGCGACCCTTCTTCACCGACACCACCTGGATCCACGACAAGATCGCAGCCACCGACTGCGGACATTTCCTAGAAGACATAGCCCTAGTCCACCTGGACCCGCTACCGGAACACATCGCCGTACTAAAGGACTTCCTAGAGACCCACTCCTACGCGCTGGACTACGAACATAGGCAGTTCTACGGACTCCTGAGGATCACGCTAGACAAGTGGATACGAGAAATATCGGACCTCAAGTCGGAAATATGCCAGGACTGGTTCAATAAGGCCTGCAGTCCGCCGATACCGACGCTAGTGGCCCTCAACGATGACTTCTCGAAGGTGATGGAGCAGCGCGAGAAGAGAGACGTCTCGATGGAGGGTTTCGACACCAAGAGCTTTGACCAGATAGTGAGACTCGAGAAGTGCGGGAAGTACGTCGCGACTGTCTCCACGGAGCGGGAGGAGATCTGCGTTTGGGACGCCTCCACGTGAGTAGCTTTAATAAGTTTACTTTTCGAGCTTCATCACAGTGGGTAGCTGGGCATAGAAACTCAGAGTAAGCAGAGCGTGGTTTTAATACATGATTTTAGAGCGTAATTCAATTAGAAGCAATTTGATGTAGACCTTTGATTCCATTCTGCTTTATGGACTTACTACACTGATTGTACAGTACAATATCGCCATTGTCACGTGTCTGACAAGTGTCGTCAGCCTCAGCCAATCAAGAGGGAATGAGGCTTGGTCAGAATTTTGAAGCAATCGAAGTTTGGTCAATCGGAATCAGTTTGATACGATTTTACTCAATACGTCTCGCATGACGACCTCAGTGGCACAGTGGTAGCGCATCAGCCTACTATGCGAGAGAGCCCGGGTTCGAACCCCGGCTGGGGACAAAAAAAACCCCAGGGCTTGGATGTTCACATGTTTCTGATGTCGCTGTTTCTTGTTCCCACGACACAGGGTATGCTAATGTGGGGCCAGAAACAATGTATGTGCCTGTATGTAAATGCTATGTTACTGTGAAGAAAACAACGTGAGGAAATCAGAGTCTATGCGGTTTTCACCAAGAAGGGCCCAACTCTGAAGTTAAGTGAAGTCTCAGATCTAACTAACAATCTTTGTCCTTGTCACATCATCGTCATTACCCTAACGCTGCCCACTGCTAGGTCGTCCTCTTACGTTGCTTCTCCGACTAGCCAAGGTTGACTGCCAAACTCTGCATATGTATCTCTGTCTAACGCAAGGCGAAAGAGATAGGCAGCCCTTGCGACTCTGGTCCACTCCCCTCCGTAGTTACTCTCCCGTTACTCATATAAGATTTAGTTTTTCATGGATTTTCCCCAAGTATGCAACCTTTCTGCTTCGAATGGTAACTCAAAGCTCCTTGTTGAGTGTAGAACTGTTCAATCAATCTACCGAGAGTCACTGCTAGGTATGCCTTTCCCCCAAATGTAATATCTTAAAACCTCCTGTTTCTAGATTCTGTTAATGCATTGTAGTACAATGACAATTGCACGTACATGGCGATTTCATTTCATTGCTGCTTTAAGCCCACACACTAGCCAAACCCTCGAGGCGCCAATGGTTTAAAAAACACGTCACGTGACCCGTCCATTTATCTGTCATTGTAGTATTAGCCACTAACAGAATTAAGGCCCTGGCCTGCCCCCGCGGGAAGCAGGCGAGAGTGTATGTAACGTGCGCGCGCGTGTGCAGATGCCGGCGCGTGCGCACGCTGCGCGGGGTGCCGCAGCCCATCAATATGGTGCCCATCGACCAGTTCCGCTGCGTCGTGCTGTGCCGCCGGGAGCTCAGGGTCTACGACCTCGATAAGGTACCTTCAATTACCTACAAAAAAAAATACAAAAAATACAAAAATCTTTATTTCTCCATCCACAAATTAGTTGAAAAATAGCAGTGGTACAATATGGTGCAATAAAAGCGATTTGTGGACAGACTGGGTCCCAAACTAGATCAGAGATCTGTATCTTAGGATGCCAGGCCACCCAAAAAAAACTAGTACAACAAAGTATGAAACATACTGTAGACACTAAGTCAGCTCAAATTACGACCGACAGACAGAGATATTACAGAAAAAATATAGAAAATGTACAAAAATTATAAAATACAAAAAAGCAAACAATAGTAGGTACTCATATTTATACTACAGTACAATTCCACCAAACTGCGAACCCCAACCCGCATGCCCAGCGTGGGGATTATGGGCTTTACCCCCCAATGATGGCACAAGCTTGCGCTATGGCGTTCATTAGGGGAGGGCTATGTCCAGCAGTGGACTAATATAGCACGGGTCTGGCAGAGGGATGTTTGTGGACGAGTCGGCGCTTTCGACACGATGGGTGAAGACTTGCCCGAAACTTTCTGATCAAGACGGACTCTCAAAAACAACTAGGCCCAGGTCCACGCTTAAAGCCTCATGTCGTAGTAGTACAATTCGTAGATAATGACAATTCGATCTGCATTGTATAGCCGAGTATAATATGTACAGTCACGAGCACTTACATGACTGTATGCAACTCAGTACCTTGTCAAAGTAAAAATAGTTAATTTCTCATTCATCAAGCTAGAAGAGGTTAATGTGACTAGTTTCTAACGTGTTTAAATGTTAGTGCAGGTGACTGTACGAAGACTAATTAATCGGCTACGGTTTACCTACGATATACAAGTATGTGAGATATATTTCTAAAATTTGAAAAAGAATAAATTGTTGGGGATAAGGCGACTCACTGGACACTCCTTAGGCTGCCTCGTAGTAGATAGGTATCAGGTTGAATGGGGCCGCGGCACAGGGGTGCAATATCAGCATATATCGCCCAACTGCAGAGTCCATAGGGGTAGTTCTTTTCGCACCCTCCAGTGGATGAAAGGGGAAGGCTCACTAGCAGTAAAACGTGAACACACACGACACACGAAACACAGTGGTCGACCGGCGCACACGCGGGTAGGAAGCACGTACGTCTATATCGCACAAAGGTCCATAGGCAATTGTAGGGTTCGCAATTTGCGAATCGCAGCGCGGCACACAAGGTATGCCGCCGAAAATGAAAAGATCGTCGCTCACCCATTAGAAATAAAATTACACGAAAATAGGAAACGCATACGAATTCAAACCTGCGTTGTCTTGTAGGAAAATAAATAAAAACTAATAATATGGGACGCGACGGAACATAAATGGCGATTAACATACCACATATTATTCCTCCTAAGCCCTGGCGTCCTGAAAATAGGACGTCACGAATAACTTTCTTAATTTACACCCAATGATTTATTGACTTACTGTTCCAGGTCCATTGCTTTCATCATTTTTTGGACAACAAGAACAAAAAGTTCTTCAAAATCTACGTAGTTTTAGAAGACTTGAAGTAACTGTTACCTCCGGGGCTTAGGAAGTTAAATATAGGATATATATATATAACATTATATATATATATATCGTTATATATATATAATATAATATATATATATATATATATATATATATATATATATATATATATATATATATATATATATATATATATATATATATATATATATATATATATAATGTTAATCGCCACATATCTATTCAGTGGTAGAGAATAGATCTTTTGCGATATATCTTTTTTTGTATTTATATTTTGACCGCAATTGAGTTTTCATCGATCCATAATTTTTAACACTTTAAACTCGGCTTTCTAGATAATAAACCAATATTTTAGAAGTCTCGCCTAAATCATTCCACTCCAGCTGGGCAAATAGTACCTATCCTGATTAGCCACCCACTGTCCGTACTGTCGTTTCGATAGAATGCTCGCTCGAAGGTCCGCTAGAATGCTGACACGCTATACTATTTTTATTTTTAATGCACTAACCCGTGCTAAGGACAATTTTAAAAACCTATTTAGAGGCTAAAATGCTGACTCGCTGTGACCGCAGGGCCAGTTCGTGGTAGCGCTGAAGGGCGTGATGAACCAGAAGATGCCGTACTACGGGCCGCACGACCAGCGGCACCTGGTGGCCCTCTCCCGCAACCGGATGTACGTCAACCTCATGAACATAGAGACTGGTGAGCACGTTTGCCGTTTTTGAACTAAAACTTTCGTAAGAACTAGGTATTTCATCATAATTTATGAACTAAAACTTTCGTAAGCACAACACATTTTAGACTTTTAGTCCGGATCTACTTACGGGTGTTGTTATATCGGAAGAGTCCGACCAGGTTTCGCTCCGATTCGCAGAGCTTAATCATGGTGTGATACGAGCAACCGCCGCCGCGAGCTCCGTCTCTGCTCACCATGATTAAGCTCTGCGAATTGGAGCGAAACCTGGTCGGACTCTTCCGATATAACAAAACCCGTAAGTAGATCCGGACTAAAAGTCTACAGAACTACACATTATTGATTTTATACAACCGGTTGAACTTGCGTGATTTTTTGTCGGAAGAGTCCGGCCGACATGTTGTTTGCCGATTCTCGCTCATGCTACTTGAAAGTGTAGACGCAAAATATTCGAAGGCTTAGACACTGCCTTCGAATATTTTGAATATATAAATGTAAACACCCGTGGCATAATAATAAGATAACTCGACAGTATAATATCTCGAGTCATTAGCACAAAACAACTAAGTCATTAGACATTTATTTTCTCATTCGAACTCAATGTTAAGTCATTAGACATTTATTTTCTCATTCGAACTCAACGACATTAGGACACCTCAAAGCGAGCGAAATTAATTAACGCATACGACTTTGTGAGAATACAATTTTTATGCAAAAAACGTCTAATCCTTCGTATATTTTACGTCTACGCTTTCAATTCGCATGGGCGAGAAGCGGGTCCCAGGTTCTTAGGACAAAAATCCAAGAAATCAATAATGTTTGCCGTATTGTTGGTACGGTCTAGACTTTTTTCAGTTGTAAGTCAATTTCGATGCTAATAAAATTACAAATACCTACCTAAATATATTGTTTACACCTGAAAATATAGCTCATAGATTTTTTAAAACAATCTGAGGAGAATCGCGAACGCCACGGCGTTTTAATACCACCGTAGGTTTTTAACACAATAAATTCCTTCAGATGATGCATCTTGCGCAAATAGCCTAAGAAAGGGTTGTGCTAGGTATTTCATCATAATTTGGGCTCATACCGGAACATAGTCACTCCCAGCGGAGTCGTGACTTAGACAAACCCGAATGTACCTAAACTCTGTAATCCGCAATGCTAATCTACATTAACTTCTTATATGACTGATGATGGAATTCAAGCTTGTGCATTCTTCAAAAGAGGCGGTAATTTAAAACAAAACCTTGTTATGTTCGTCAGGTGACTGCGTGACGACCTTCAAGGCAGGAGAAGACAGATTCTTGAACTCTCTACTGGTTTCCGGCGATGGAAGGTAAATTTCTACTTCATTTTCCTATATGTAACCATCGTTTAATAATAAAAACTTGCATACGATACAATCACTTGTCCTGATTCCCAACTAGGGTATCCTGTGCTATGAAAACCAGGCAGGGACTTTGCAAAGATTGTCGACGTATAGACTGAGCAGGTCTTTGAAGCACATACCCAGACTAGCGTCGATATCAACCCTTGTACCTATGTCCCCACTGCTGGGGCACGGGTCTCTCCCTGCATCCTGGTTAGGCCATACTCCACTACGGGGGCCAAGTCCGGGTTGGTCTAGCGTACTTTGCATAAAGAGCACACACACACACAAAGAGACAAAGAGAGAGACACCTACATACATACCTTTGAAACCACTTCATCCTCTCTCCCACAGAATACTGGTCTGTGGCGACGAGACGCAGAAGCCGTTCCCGCTGCTCGTGTGGTCACTCACATCGCGGAAGCTTCTCTACGACCTGCGCATCCCGCACCACGACTTCGTTACCTCTAAAGCTGCCATCACTTATGAAGGTGAGTTTCGGAGCTTTTGAACCCATTTCTCATGCCGACTTCGTCGTGTAAGTGTCTTAATCTTAGATAACGCTTCTGATGTCGACTACGTCACCTCGAAGGCGGCCAACACTTATGGGGGTGAGGTCAGAGGCTTTGATCCCACTTCTGATGTCAACTTCATCACCTCTGTGGTCGCCATCACTATGGGGGTGAGTGTTGGAGCCTTAGATCCCACTTCTGATGTCGATTTCGCCACCTCCAATGTCGCCATGACTTATGGGTTGAGGATCGGAGGCTTTGGTCCCACTTCTGATGTCGACTTCGCCACCTCCAATGTCGCCATGACTTATGGGTTGAGGATCGGAGGCTTTGGTCCCACTTCTGATGTTGACTTCGCCACCTCCAAGGTCGCCATGACTTATGGGTTGAGGATCGGAGCATTAGATCCCGCTTCTGATGTGGACATCGTCACCTCGAAAGTCATGATCACGAGCAAGGAGCTTGAGTGATCATTTGGCACCCTAGATCGGCTTATATTTCGCAATTTTGTGTACTATGCATGTCTAAATGTGTACAATAAAGTATAGACTAGTAGGCATTTTTCACGGGATTTTTTTAGCATCTCACCACGCCCCTTGTGATATTTCGTGATTTTTTCCGAACTTCGTTACATTTTATTTATCCAAAAAGTTGTGCTCGCGCTCCACAAAACCTTACTTAACCTAAATAGCAATAATGAACTTGTAAAGAAAAGAGTCTTCAGAGCCACTGTCAAGCTAGTAAAAACTAAATTTGCTAAGAAATTCGGTGAATTCTTGCACCCATTCATTTACAACAAGGTCCACAAGATTTGCGATCTCAGCAACTGCGACTATTTCACAGCCAAAATAAAACTTCGTGACGCGTTGCTTAAAATGACATATTATCAAACGGAGTTATATCGTGAGTTCCTGTTATAATATTATAATATTGTATAATATTTTTAATTGTATTGTATTATATTTTTTATTATAAATGTATATTTATTATATATTTGTATTACACCACACCACATTACACTACACCACCACTCTACAATCTTGTTGCATGCTTTAAACTAATGTTATTTATGGCATTTGATTTTGTTAATAAGTATGCCTTACCACCGCGAAATAATTAAATTGTAAATGTATTTCTGGTATCCCACGATACAGGCTTGCGCAATAAGTTTATCTGTGGGGCCACAGATAAACTTATTGCACTATTGAATTACTCTTATTATTGTAATAAGGCAACCCGATGTCAATCCACTGTGTGAAAAATCTTTGCTGAAATAAATAATTTTGAATTTTTTGAATTTTGTATCCTAGGTATGTCACGTATGTCACCCACGCACTACACATTTAATAAGGTAGATATATTTTTATCGAATGTATGTCTTCCAGGATCCTATGTATGCGTGGTCTCCCGGGAGCTGGACGAGCCATCGCCAAACTTCATCGTGGTGTACGACTTGCAATCGGGGACACTGTTCAAGAAATGGAAGCCAGGCTGTGACACCGTGGCTCTCGCCATCAGCTCGGCTGACGGCTGCGTGGTCTCCGGGTTAGCGGACACCAGAATACTAGTCTGGGACTTGGTTACAGGTGAGTCTGGGAGGCGGGAAGACTTTCATTCATCAACCCATCATTAATCTTCTGCTGGAAGACTTGGCCGGGGATCGGGTTCGATCCCCGGCCGGGTCTAACTAGGAAACGAACTTTTCTAGTTTGTCTCGGGTCTTGGATGTTATCTATGTTTTTCTATTAAATCTATCGTCGAGTTAGCACCTATAATACAAATCCAAGTCATTTAGTTGTACTTAGTTTAGGGCTAACGAGATCTGTGAAATATGTCCATGAATAATAATTTATTTCAATAAATGACCCCAGCCTTCGTCCAGCCGCCACTGTCAAAAAGGACAAGTAAGGACAGACTGTATAAAATTTTGCTCAGCACCAATTTATTTTGAGAGCCGCATTCGGTCCTTCTATGACCACGCCCGTAAGCGCCATCTCTGAATACATCTGTTGACATTTCATATTTTACAACGCGCAAAACTAAAAATACCGTTTCTTAATTTTGCTATCTTGATTAGGGACCATCCATAAATTACGTCACACGTTAAGGGGCGGGAGGGCGTCGACAAAGTGTGACATTGTGTGACAGGGGGGAGGAACGGGTCCTAAATTTCGTGACGTCATATTTCCAAATCTACGCGTTAAAACACGAACTTGGGACTATTCACGAAATAGGTGCACAAAACATTTGCGGCTCTTAATACTCGTATAAAACTAATTTCGGAACTGCTGTTTGAATTCAATAATATTGCAAAATATGTGACATCACACTAGGGAGAGGGGGAGTCTCACAAATGTGACCAGCTGTGACAAGGACGGAGGAGGGGTCAAAAATTCCCGAAATTCGTGTGACGTAATTTATGGATGGCCCCTTACGAAAAAAATACTCATTTAATTTTTTTATTATAGCTTAACTTTAGAGAAAATAATGAATGTAAATCAGAAATTGTGTGATGACGTCACACATACGGTGGAATGAGGAGGGACCGTAGCCTAATATTAAAATTGATATGACAGATGTCATTTTCAATTTCATTCAAATGTCATGTCGGAGAAATTACTTTTCCTTTCCTTAATTCCAGTGGTTTTTAAAAAGGCGGCAAGGGTATTAAAGTATTATTATGCCGTATGTGTGACGTCATTTGGCGGTGACGTCCTTTTAGAATAAGACGAAATTCAAACAGAAAATAAAATTATAGAATATTAGAATTATACTTTATTGCACACGAAACATTAAAAAGGACATTAAATAAGAAATAACATGTACAAAGGCGAGCTTATCTGTAAGAGATTTCTTCCAGCAAACCTTGGAGAGTGGAATTTCCGAAAACAAAAAAATATGGGTCGTTTTATTTCGCATCTAGTTTCTTTTAATACAGATAGGTAGGCATGCTAAAAAATTTAAATGTTGTCAAGTTCAAGTTCGTTTATTGCTTCATGTGGTACAGAATAGGTCTTAACATATAGGCATAATAGTGCGCAACATGAGCCCTGTAAGGGCACTGCAATTTTACACATAAGTAGCCTACGTATGGGAAAAATAAGTATTTAATTATTTTTATGCATTAAAGCAGCGCCCCCTGCAGTACAATTCCACCGAACTGCGATCCCCAACCCGCATGCTCAGCGTGGGGATTATGGGCATTACCCCTTATGATAGCACAACGTGGCGCTCTTTAGGGGAGGGCTATGTCCAGCAGTGGACTAGTATAGCCTGACGACGATTAAAATAGAATAAGAGTGTCATGTATTTTTAATACAATTAGTGTACACTGTTACTTATACCTATTTAATACTAAAAGGCTAACTTTGCCTCCTAAGCCCTGTAGTCCTAGAAATAGGACATCACGAATAACTTTCTTAATTCACACCCAATGATTTAGTAAGAAGTCCGGAAAACTTACTGTTCCAGGTTCAATATTTTCCTCATAATTTTTTGGACAACAAGAAGATAAAGTTCATTAAAATCTACGTAGTATTAGAAGACTTCAAGTAACTGTTACCACCAGGGCTTAGGAGGTGAAAACTATGTGTATCGTGCGCAGGCAACTGCCGGCTGACGCTGCGCGGGCACGTGGCGGCGCCGGCGCGGCTGCGGCTGGCGCGGCGCGGCGGCGCGCTGCTCTCGGCGGACGACTGCTGCCGCGACCGCGGCGTGCGCCTCTGGGACCTGCACGCCGGTCAGTGCCCAGTGCGCTGCTGCGCCGGAACACACTCCTATGGCCTTACTAATAATAACACTTCCGGCCTTACTGATAAATAGAATAGAATAGAATAGAATAGAATAGAATAGAATGGAATAGAATAGAATGGAATGGAATGGAATGGAATGGAATGGAATGGAATGGGATGGGATGGGATGGGATGGGATGGGATGGGATGGGATGGGATGGGATGGGATGGGATGGGATGGGATGGGATGGGATGGGATGGGATGGGATGGGATGGGATGGGATGGGATGGGATGGGATGGGATGGGATGGGATGGGATGGGATGGGATGGGATGGGATGGGATGGGATGGGATGGGATGGGATGGGATGGGATGGGATGGGATGGGATGGGATGGGATGGGATGGGATGGGATGGGATGGGATGGGATGGGATGGGATGGGATGGGATGGGATGGGATGGGATGGGATGGGATGGGATGGGATGGGATGGGATGGGATGGGATGGGATGGGATGGGATGGAATGGAATGGAATGGAATGGAATGGAATGGAATGGAATGGAATGGAATGGAATGGAATGGAATGGAATGGAATGGAATGGAATGGAATGGAATGGAATGGAATGGAATGGAATGGAATGGAATGGAATGGAATGGAATGGAATGGAATGGAATAGAGTTTATTTAATAATTTGCATGCACATTACATAAAAGTAGATGAGGTACATTGCAAAGTTGCTCCATTTAAAATCAAACATTACGGTGATCCCCACACTATGCCTAGCCTGTATCGTGGGGATCAGCAGAGTGATTTCCAAAACACTTATTAGAACCGTTGACCAGTTTACCAGCATATACCTATAATAAATCTTAATGTTTAGCCATAGATTACAAAAATTACAAATTTGGTTAATAAAGGTTATGTGCTGTGTATACAGCCGTTATAGCGGCCCTACTAATAAAGGTTATGTGCTGTGTATACAGCCGTTACGCGAGGTCTGACAAACTGGTTATTTGTACGCTAAATGCGATTAAACCAGTTTAAATTGATATACGTCAAATATACTATTTTTATTTTTAATGCACTAACCCGTGCTAAGGACAAATTTAAAAAACCTCTTTAGAGGCTAAAAATTTCACCCATGCCGGGATTCGAACCCGCAACCTCTGGCTATCCGTGCCAGCGCTCTACCAATTGAGCCAATGGGCAACTCACGGCATCAGTGAAATTTCGAACCTCTTTACACTATTCTCTGTATTACGTACAGGCAGCGACATCTGGCTTAAGCAAATTGCATCATTTACAATTCAAATCCCGGCATGGGTGAAATTTTTAGCCTCTAAATAGGTTTTTAAATACGTCAAATAGTTATTCAAAGTGTATAACTTATTTATTAGTAAGGCCATTTCGAATAACTATTTGACGGCATATCAATTTAAACTGGTTTAATCGCATTAAGCGTACAAATAACCAGTTTGTCAGACCTCGCATAACGGCTGTATAAACAGCTCATAACCTTTATTAGTAAGGCCGCTATAACGGCTGTATACACAGCTCATAACCTTTATTAGTAAGGCCGCTAGTGTCTAGTCACTTGATTTATGCCAGAATATAAAGACAGAATTTTACAGTAAGCGTACTGGAAGGTCGCGGCTTTTAGCACTTGAAAAAGCGTAACTAGCGTCGTCGTAGGTACAGTCCTACACAAGAAAGAAGTCTCGCGGATGTACCTGCGCAGATGACCAAATTTTGGATGTGCGGCAATTTGATCGACCAATCAGATACCTAGTTTCATTTTATGGCAGGCCGCGCGCCTTCGTTGCTATTGGTTGATTCAACGTCATCGATGCAGGTGACTATTAGTTTGGCTATATTAGCGCGAGCGAAATAGGTAGTGCTACTGCGGCAATCAATTCTTCACCTTAACCGTATCGGTTAAAGATCATGTTGAATGCACTTATAGCTTCGGGACTTTCGTTACATTTCTTCCTAGTCTGCGCGAACGAAGATTCCCGAAGGGACTTTTATGATGTGTAGTACTGTACTTCCCTTGCTGCTTGTTTTCTGCAATATCCATCAAATTTTCATAAGAAAGCATAAATTGGAGATGTAGAAAATGCAAAATTTTGACAGTTCCAGTCAGAATACAATCAATATAATACATAGCAAAACCGTAAACCGTTAGATGTAAACTAGCAAAAAAACAGGTGCATCCGCAAACGTTTCGTCCGAAGTAATAAAATAAAAAATATGCATAAGCAAGATGTCCCGATCAGAAAAGAATCAGTACATCTAGTGCGAAGATGTACTGATTCATTTTGTGCTTTCTGTATAATTTTTATGTGTGGTATAATAATATAAAGTACATCAACTCGAGTTTCTTTCGTCGCCTTAACCGCCACTTCCCCCCACAGGCAAACTAATAGCAGTCTACACGCCACCAGAGAGGATCACCTCCTGCGAAGTGCTTTGCGGGGGCCTCTACATCGCTCTAGCGTTGGAAAACTACAAGAAACTGCTGACTCTGCGCTTAGAAGGTCCCGTTCCTGACACGGTGGTCCAAGGGCAGGAGGCCGACGAGCCCTTCTACGGCAGTCAGGAGAATGACGGCAAGACGTTTGACCTTAAGGACTCTGAGCAATGCTGATTGTTATGTTGCTGCAGAAAGCGGCCTCCGTCTGTTAGGCGGCGGCGGTCCCAAACGGCTGTGAGGTGTGGCAGGGCTATGCGCATCTAGAGGGTTGGGACACGCTAGAGGGTTGTTTCTCAGCCCGTGATGTTACCGTATGTCGAACATTCAACCCGTTTATAACGATCACTTCACCAACTCTTAAAAAATCACTCGACAATTTGTTGTGTTCCGGACTCAGAACAATAACTAATAGCTTTAGTTGTTGTTCTGAGATTCCGGATTAACCTAAAAGCCTTTCAACGTAAAAAGTATACTGTCAGTTGCGTAAGCCATTTTAGTAACAAAGATGCTCGAGACTAGTCCTGACTTTAGATTCTAAATGTTTCAATAGGTAGGTACATTTTTAAAGCTCTCAATTTCCTCTACATTTTTTACTCTGTCATTTTTTAATCTTTACTTTTTACGCCTGAAATGTTCAAATGTGTCCGGGCTATTCAAGTTCAAGAATTTCTATTTTCTACCTGTTTTTTCTTGTGGACTTAATTTTTTTTATTTATTGCACATTTTGAATTCGATACACCCCGTTAACAGTAATGTTTTTAAAAAGAGAGGCTTTAATACCGAATAGCTAATGGCTCGAGTAAATAAGTAAAAGTGTTGGTTGAGAAATACATACGCGGTTGGCTGACAAATACATTCAAGAAAGATTGGGTTTAATTCCCATTGGAGGGCATAAAATAGCCTCAGTCTGGATGTATTGCATGTTTGTGACGTCCTCGCCTGGTTTCAATAACACAGACAATTCTATTTTGGTACCAGGGGCCATATTATGCGAACCAAATCCTGTCGCGATCCTGACGGTTCGTATAAAATTTTACAGTTACGAGTACAACATTGGAATCGTTCAGGATTTAGTGCGCGTAATACAGAGGCAGGACAAATGATTGTGTCGTGTGTAGATTATTATAAATAATGTTACATCATGGGTTGTGTAACAACCTGTTTCTCGTAAACAGTCTGTTAATCTATTGTTAACAGTCTGATGCATGGCTCAAGTGCATACAAAAATACAACCGACGCTGAGATTGTAAGTGTAACGGAAAGCGAGAGTAATTGATTCATTCGAACGCATGTGCCCCGGAAAGCGAGGTTAAGTGATTCATTCGAATTTTGTTGGTACTCGTGCTGCAGAGACGGCCGAGTAGGGCAATAGCGACAAAAACTCTCCAGAATGGTGATTTTAAATTCTATAAGGACTACGATGATGATGCGGGTAACATACAGGCAGATAAGAATAGAATACAGAAAATATCTTAGCTTAGTAAATACGGGCGGGCGCACCTCTAGTAGGTACCAAGCGGCCGAGACAGCCCCCTTGTTATGTAACACTTACTTCTCCACTGTTGGTTTGTCCATCTTAACGTTTTCGAAGTGTCAAAATACGTATGCATTTCACAGCTGGATTAGCTTAAAGTGAAAATCGACGACACTCAACCCAGTGGATACCTACTTACATAATAGATCCCCAGGGCCGCCAACACTGCTAGTCGGCCTCTGTCGTGATGGCGCGTCGTGTGAACGCCTTACTTGCGCGGGATGGTGGGCTACTGGCTACGGCGTCCTACACGTGTACGGTCAACTCATCAGCCTAGGTAGGACGATTACACGAGTCTCTCGTTTCGTGGCGATTAAATGTCAGAATTTTACTATTACAGTAAGTCGCATTTTTCGACATTTAAAACCGCGACTAACATCATCGTATCCTCCTAAGTCCTGGAGGTAACAGTTACTTCAAGTCTTCTAAAACTACGTAGATTTTGAAGAACTATTTCTTCTTGTTGTCCAAAAATGATGAGGAAAATATTGGACCTTGAACAGTAAGTTTTCCGGACTTCCTACTAAATCATTCATTAGGTGTGAATTAAGAAAGTTATTCGTGATGTACTATTTTTAGGATACTAGGGCTTAGGAGGGTATTACCCAGGCTGGATGACTTGTGGTCAGGCCGTAATGGTATGCTCAAACTCAAATGCAGAATTATCATCATCAGATCCTGTTCTGTTCTGATGATCATGAATAATTCATCACCGGAGTTTGCGAAGAGACAAAATCACTTGTCTCCCGTGCTTCGAATTCGCTCACAACGTTTTACGAGCATATTCTAACGTAACCTTTAATTAGAAGCTTATGGGATTAGTTTTAAAATAAATGGTGGGACAAAGTAAGTATTTATTTGTACGCCGTAAGTTTTTAATTAATGGTTAGAATGACCCCTTAAAGTAACGATGAAAGGATCCAATGTCACCGAAGACTCAGACTAGAAGAACATGAAGACTAGTAGATAGAAGGTACAGTGCTACACAAGAAATAAGTCTCGCGGATGTACCTGCGCTCATGACGTAATTTTGGATGTGCGGCAAGTTGATCGACCGATCAGATAGTTTCATTTTATGGCAGGCCGCGCGCCTTTGTTGCTCTTGGTTGATTCAACGTCATCGATGCAGGTGACTATTCGTTTGGCAATATTAGAGTGAGCGAAATTCGTAGCGCAACTGCGGCAATCAATTCTGCACCTTAACCGTATCGGTTAAAGATCTTCGCTTCGCAAATAGCTTCGGCTACTTTCGTTACACTTCTTCCTAGCCTGCCGCGAACGTAGATTCCCGAAGGGACTTTTATGATGTGTAGTACTGTACTTAACTGTCAATCAACCATGTAAAGTCCTAGAAAAAGTAACGCAGCACTCTAGCTGATGTGCGAATTGAAATGTATTCTCCTGATGTAAAAGGATATAAAGAAAGGTAACGGTAAAACAATATGCCGGCTACTTTTCCGATGCAAGGAAATCACGAAAATCGTGGTTTTATAACAAGATACTTGTGAAGTGAAACAAAATCAAGCAATTCCCAGTGGCTTACTACCCGCCAAATGAATCTAGAAGTATTGAAGGAAAAATATTGAAAATAAAAACATCAATGTTTTTAATCTATTACGCTTATTAATTACCATTAATTAAATTAATATATTATACCTAATGAAACGTAATATTTAGTGAATTCTATATCGGTAATGTTGATGTTAGTGGTTAAGATTTGTGGACTCTATAAAAGTAAGAAAATTGATGAGGTGTCCTAAACAGTGTTAATAATGGTATTTGAGTGCATGTTTTCACGTTGTACTTCTATCTTTTTACGCCACACTTAAAAGAGTATATAATAAATTGTGTGTCAAATTCTTGTAAAAAGTATCACGGCAATTTCACATTTGCGCTTCGTATTTTTCAGGTTTCTTTTGTTCTTAAGTTGAAAACAATCACGTTCCTATTTTTTCAAAGTTAAATTTTTCAGCCCTTAAGTTACTGAATCGTCATCAACCCATTATGTCCCCGCCGAGGGGCACGGGTCTCTCCCCTAAGGAAGGTATAGGCCATACTCCACCGCAGGGGCCTAGTCCGGGTTGATGAGGCTTGCAAGACTAGCGGCTGGTTTTAAGCAACTGAATAAATTGATTAAAATCTGATTAATATTCCGTAATGACTCGCCCTGCTCATACTTAGTTATGCATTAAACGAGTCTATAATCGCGATTATTAATCGTCGTGAATGTAGGTTAATAATCAATTTTACCTAATAAATAATAATCGCGGTTAGACCCGTTTTGCTATATCATAACAGGATTTTTAAAACCTATTTAGAGGCTAAAAATTCCACCCATGCCGGGATCCGGACCCGCGACCTCTGGCTATCCGTGCCAGCGCTCTTTCCAACTGAGCTAATGGGCGACTCACCGGTATCAGTGAAATTTCGAACCTCTTTACAATATTCTATGTATAACGTGATTGTATATTATTATGTCTTATCGCCTATTTAGTCAACTTGCGTTTCAATTTAATATGTAAAAATTTCATGTCACAGTTTTTGTTATCACATCCGAATGACTTCACCGATTTTTATAAAATGTTCTGTGTCTATTGCTATTAGCAATAAGGCCGCCAATTGTATTTGATCTTTTGTATCTGCCGTTTCTGTAACTATTTTTCCGGTATACAGTAAAGAATATTCTTATATTTAGTGGGTCTGAGAATAGGTCGTGGGCTAATGTGGCAACAACGTTTGCGGGTTCAGCTAGGGTTATATACCTACAACTAGATGTGCCCCGCGGTTTATCGATTTTCCCATGGGAATAAGATATTTTCCCGCAGTAAAATGTTGTCTTTGTGTTAATCCAGGGTGTCAGCTAACTCCATGCCAAATTAAAATCGCTCAAGCCGTTTAGACGTGAAGAAGTAACAAACATACACACTCACACACTTTCGCCCTCATAATATTAGATTTATTTGATCGTGGCGCAAGTTGACTAAATCAACGTCAAGATTAGAGACTACTACCGCACCTACAACTGATAGACATGATTAAGTGGTGAGATCCGTAGTACTTTTTATATTAATTCATACTATGTATTTCACAGAAGATAAATAATATGGTTTATTGTTAAATTTGTTCACTTAAAAAGTATTTAAGCAAAATAAACTTGGAAAATTAATTAATAAAATTTTATATAAAAATAAATTACATTACCTACGTACCTATAGACATAAGGAAAATACTTAACAATTTCTCGGAGACTCTAAATTAGCAAGAAAATTATCAAAAATTATGGAACAAATTTTAAGCGCGCACATCGTTTTTGTTTGAAACCAATCAAAATTAAATATTTTTTTCATAATTATCATTACTTATTTGAGCTGTTTGCTAAATGTAAAAAGCATCGGGGCTTGATTCGACCAAAGCAATTTAAGTAATATAAATAAAAATAATTAATAAAAACAATGTAGATTCTAAAAAAATATCCTAAAGGCCCTTTTAAAATGAACTGAATCTTATTAAATGTCTTCAATGTGATTTATTGAGTGTAACCTTAGCTGCCATAATTCAAAAAAATATTGTAATTTTTAAAATAGACCTAAGTATTAAAATTTAGGCGCACATTTAATTTTAAACTTCAGCACAAAATGCCTTCCTATGTCAATCTAAGTTGATGGCTCTGTATAATAAATATAGGTAGGTCCATATAAAAGACGCATGCATATTGTCATTTAATAAAATACCTACTTATATGTGTGAAGAATTCTGAATGAGTATGTAAGTCTATTCCGTATTTTGTTAAACAGTCATTAAAATTGAAAAAGACAATTCAATGTAAGAATAAAAATCAATAAGTAAATGTAAATCTAGTCTCAAAAAAGAGTCATCTGCAGTTGTTTTTGTATTTTTTTCGATAATTAAACCACTTTTCAATTTTAATCTACAAAGTTCCAGTTTTTCTTCTTTTTTGAGTTGCCATTTTCAAGCAAAGTATTATTCTTCTAATTAAGTTGGTAGTTTTTTTTTTTGTTTTAGAGTTAAAACACAGGCTGGTCCCTGTTTTCTTGATATTCTAGTAACTAAGGAAGTACGTGCAATGATAACTTATTAAAAATATATGAAATTAGCTCGATATGGAGTTACGTTAATTTAAGGTTTAAAAACGGTATAATCAATTGAATTGTTAAAATTATTTATGTATTCTGGAAAGTTACGTACATACCTTGTCCTAATTAAATTTAATGAAAAATCTGCTGTTTTTTTCTTATACCACCCACTTTTACCTGCATGGTTAGCGCAATGGCACGATTTACGCGTTTTAGGAGCTAATACCTATGTGATTAAAGATCTGACAAGGTACAGAAAAAATCGCGACTTTTGATATTAAAACTGCCCGACTAACATCGCCGTACTACCCAGGTTGGATTTTAATTGACTAGCGCCTGACAAATCTGTTTCTATAACTTCAATTATGTTATAGAAACAGATGTGTCAGAACTACCTTTGTTCCTGTCTACTAGCCAAGTTAATGTAATCTAAGCCCTTAAGTGGCCTATGTTTGGATATTTTCACACAACCATATTTTATAATTTAACTTTTGCGGTTTTGTATTGAAATAAAAACGTTCTGTTTCGCGATTTTTCGTAATTATTGAGTTATTTATAGATATTTTTATTTTTACAAACTCTTTCACTTACAGTAGGGCGACTGGAATGACTTTTTTATGCGATGTAATAAAAACGCAATGAACGGCAAAATCCAAAAAACTGATTCGCAAAGATACGAAAAAACGAATTAACTCGAAAACTACGAAGAAAAGTGAAATATACACATCTATAGCCATACCTGGGGCTTTACTTTTTTGTTATTTAAAACAGCTGATATTTATGAACCTCTTTTATTTTTCGTATTATTACGAAATTTCCGTCAAAAACGGTTAAGTCCTTGGTTGGGTTACGGTAGTCTTCTGCAGAACAGGTTTTCGGATTAGAGAAATTGGCAAGTTAAAAATTGGCGAGAAAAAAAGAGGAAACGTGCTTTTTTATAGGATTGTTACATTAATTCAAGGCAGGATATCTTGGTCCGCTAATTTTAAATGTAATAATATTATCAAAAGTATGTTTTAAATATTTTTATTATTTTTACAGCATATTCACATGGAAATAAAATTAATCTACATTTAGAGAACTAATGAATCTAGCAGGACTGGAAAAGTCCCTTCTTGCGCATTTCTTCGAATTCCTTCTCAGCGTCGTATGTCCTGGGAAAAGTTTTTTTTAAAGATATTTAAAGTATAAAGTACAAAATGTACATAATAACAATTGAAAGCTATACTTGTGGTAATTTAAAATATTGTATACAATATCAGAACTTGTAGGCATTGGATGATTCTCTACATCAAGAAAAAGTGTATTTACAGTCACTCAGGTGAGTTGTGTCTATTACGCCAACACCAATAGACTATGTAAAAAACATGTACCTTATAACATAATGATAAAGTCCTAAGAAATGAATATCATCGTTCATATTGCAGAACGTTCTATGTCAAAAAACACTATTTTCGCTTTTTCATCTAAATTGAAGGAAAACTTGATTCTGAATGTAAGTTTAAGACAATATAATGTAAGCCTGAGTAGGTAAGGATTATGATGTCTTGCTATTTTCTTTGTATTTTTTTAATTTTTCATACAAATTTGGTGAAAAAACGTACATGTTTTTGTTGACATGGCGCATTTTGCAATATGAACGGCGATATGTAACATTTCACTTCAATAAAAAAATAAATGCCAAATTAAAGCTATATCATGTGCTGTTTATATCAATATAAATGTGAAAAAGAAAGCCCACAAAATACAAAACCATGCAAAATTGGCTTACCTGTAGAACTCTGCGTATCTCTTCTTGCGAGCATCGTTGACCAGCACCTTGAAGGCGACGCCGCTAATGCCGGCCATTGTCAGTGAGATGATCAGGTTGCGCTTGATCAATGCGGTGAGAAGTCCACGCATCTGCGGCTTCGCGGCAGTCGACACGGCTTTGTCTGCCATTCTAGATGCATCAGAATCGTGAGTTAGTAAGTAAATAAAACAACAGCAATTAAACAAGGATTTTTTCTTCCTAAAAGTGCGCCAAAGTTCTAAATCATAGGTAAAATTTAAATAATGAGGTAAATTATACAGCAATGCCCTTGTGCGAACATCACACCAGGGATTTTCAGGATGATCATCATGAAACACATGCTCAGTGGGACTGAGTACTGTTTTTTTTAGTTCGAATGGTTCCACTACAAAATTTCAACGATAAAATTTACAATATTATAGGTTATGTGGGTACTCTCTCTTTCACTTTAGAAACATAAAAATAACAAGAAGTTATTGAGTCCGGACTCGTGGTCACACCATATTGTTACTTTCTTGTAGCAAGAACTGCAAAAATATTTTGTGATACAACAAAAGAACCAAGAAAAAGAAAATTCAAAAACGGAATTGACACTAAAACCTAAATTAGGTAAACCTATAATTAAATTAGGTATGGGACTATGTAGTCAAAAAATTTGGCAAATGCATTTTTAGAAGTTAATAGACAATTATGTTCCATATAGATAACGCAAGACTCGTGCATCAACCTAAAATTAATTCAGAGATAAAATGACAACAGTCTTACATAATAATTCTGTCAGTTTTCTTGTGGAGAAACACGGGAAAATATAATCGAAGGGCATCTTTGGTTTATACCGGAAAAATACTTGATAAATTAAAAGGAAATACTTACTTTCTCAGTGAATTATTCAATTAAAATAAATTTCTAAATACTAAATCACGATGGTTATCAGCACAGCAAGTACGTGAATAATTTTGTTTCCAATGTACAAATTTTCGTGAATGTTAAGTTAAACTACGCCTGTGATTGGTGCTATTCATTGATTTAAATTCATGTCACCAATACAAAATCAGTAAGTATGTTTTCACTGCGCACCACCTATATTTCTATGACAGCAGTGCTGCCAGAGCCCGCATGTCCAAAAATCCAAAAGTTACAATTTATATCTAAATATTTTTCCTTTGAAAACTTTCATTTGAAAGTTACTAACCCTCCTTTTCGGTTGTAAGTTGTAAAATTATTCTGCAATGCAATCTGTTACATACAGTACAGACAAGCCCCATACCAGGCGTCCGTCACTCGCTCAAGGTCACGCGTTTTATACCTGCCGCTCGCCGTATCGTCCACGATACAACCGACAAAGGGCCGCTACGCCCGCCTGAGCGCTCGCACCGCACGTTTCCCGCGTTTACTACTCGTAATGCCGAAACCACGTAATTATTGTTCAGTAGATGGGTGTAAAGGTAAAAGAACATATGAAGAATTATCATTATTTTCACTGCCGAGAGACGAAGAAAGGTAAGTGGTATTTTAAATCTTATATTTATTTCTTTAAACATTTAGGTAGGTAGGTACTATAAAAGTAAAATAAATATATAAAGGTAACTGTTTTTTTTTCGAGGACTTGTTAATTTTGATTCTAAATAACCACATCCGTTCTAACATTATTATGCGTAAGTGTCTCTTTCTGTCACGTTTTCACGGCTGTACTGTGGCTATACCGAACATTTTTAAAAATGCACAACAATCATAGTCGTAAATTGATGGAAAATGCCAAAAATATCAATTTTATAATAGTTCGCTCCAGCAGTTGCTAAAAGTCGTGGAGTCGTGAAAAACAAATACATGCACGACAAAGATGGGTAGTTACCATCGATAAAATATTACTACTTAAGTAATATTTTATTGATGGTAGTTAACCATATTTGTCGTGCGTGTATTTGTTTAAAAACCTATTTAGAGGCTAAAAATATCACCCATGCCGGGATTCGAACCCACCAGAGATTGCGGGTTCGAATCCCGGCATGGGTAAAATTTTTAGCCTCTAAATAGGTTTTTAAATTTGTTCCTTAGCACGGGTTAGTGCATTAAAAATAAAAATAGTATAATCGTGTATTTGTTTTTAATGTTAATTTAATTTAGGATCAACTAAATTGGCTTTTAAGTGTTTCGTAGTAAAAATTAGAAACAAAACATGTACAACAAACATGGATGTCAAATATTTACTATTTCTCGAATTCAAACCAATATAATGTGGTCGACTCTGACCGCCACGCCCAATCCAAAAACTAAAATCAGTTTTGTCTGTCCCCTTCTTTTTAGATATTTGTCAAGGAATAGAGAGGGACAAATAGAACCCATTCCATTTTCAGGATTAAACGTGGCGGTCAAAATCGCCCACAATGACGAAAAATTAAGTTTGATACCTTAATGTTTGCTTTTCAGACGCCGCAATTGGCTTGAGATAATAGGGAGGCCTGATCTAATAACAACTCAAACAAAGCCAGCTTGTCATTTTATATTACATATTTTTGACAAATAAATAAATATGGTTATATCACAACATTCGTTTTATTACAGTAATAATCATCATAGCTACAACCCTAGCGCATTCATGCGATGACGCGCTTGCACGTGAGTCGCACGGTGGGCAACACAATCTCGACTCTTTGAGCGGGTACTTATGGTATATTTCTCCTCGCTGTGAACAGTAGTTATTATTATTAAGATTTTGTAGGCAATTATAGCGTAGGTATTTTCGCTTTAGTATGGGAGTGATGTATCTGTTACGTAGTAACTATTATCTAATCTGTGCCCATACTACAGTCACAAAAAAGTTACGCATATTACGGTACCCTGATTTTTATCACTGTTGCCATGTTATCGTAATTTAAAAATAGTGTTGTAGCCAAAGTGATAGAGTCTTGAAAGGTTAGGATGCTATAAAGAAATATTGTAAATGAAAGTATCGCTCGTAGCCCCGGATGCTGCCCGAGTGATCTTAAACAATCACATGGATGAATGACCGTCTACGACTAACTCTTGTGGCTTTTCCCGAGCGGTTCCGTGCTTCGCAAGGCACGTAAAGCAGTTGTTGGTGGTGGCTGCCGTCGATGGATCGCACTCGGTGAGCCAAGTCAGATGCCTTAGGGCGGCTTGGAACCTTCTGACAGTAAGGCCAGCCACTAGTCTTACAAGTCTCCACCAATCCGGACTTGGCCGACTACTCTGCGCCGCGCTCGCGGCGCTAAGTACAGCACATAATGGTGGTTTTTTTACGGGTACCTAGAGAACTTTATGTAAAATTTAATCAAAGATCCATAAATTACCGATACAATTAGATCTTATCAGTGAGCTATAATACAACACTATGCTGTATGCTTGCAACATTGAAAAAAAGGAGGTCGAATGACATTAACTTGACGCGTGAGAGAATTGGTAACAAGGACATAACATGTGAATTAGCTTTTGGACCTAATCGGAAGATGGTAAAACAAGCCCTCAATCCTTTTATTTTCCCCAAGTAATGAGAATGATTTCATATTTAACATGGTAACAGTAAACATCTCAGTGCTACCAATTCTCTAACGCGTCAAGTTAATGTGAACGCACTGTAGTAATGTACTTTGTCCAAAAAGTGTAGAAATTAAAGAGTAAGGTTTTGCTCAGACCTTTTGTCTGTGTTAGTTATTTTCTCGCACTTACAAGCATTATAAAATAAAACTTGTTTTCAATAAAAAAAGATGTATTATTTGTCAAATTGTCTTAATTCCACATTACTATAAATAAACTTTCACTTCCGGTTTCTTGAATTTTTGTCAAACTGTAAGCAATGGTCAATGGTCACAAAAAAATTACAAAGTGTGCAAAAGTTACGTTTGTGACCTCAGAAGTCAGAATAATTTGAGTTAAGTATTGTTCGGAGTTTGTGACCAACTGTCAAATCACAAAATATGGCACGCTGATGACAGGTCTATCTATCCACATTAGGCCAGCGACCGCGACGTGCGGGCATAACGACCTAAATATAACGGCATAAATAATTGGTCTACGTGGGCGCAACTATACAATGTAAACTACCCACGGTTGATAGATAACACTTGTTGAAAATAGCATTTATCCATGAGGACTTCGGACTCGGTAATAATCATATTATATTAGTAAATTATATGTAGTTGTATATTTACTATATTTAAGTGCGTATTTTATGTTACGTGATTTTATTGCAAAATACAATGTTTGCGAAATCTTTCATAGCTGGCACTACTTCCGCTATCCCATTATCCACATAACGTGTGTTGGGTTTGCCAACATGTCTTCTTCTTCAGGCTATACTAAGTAGTCCACTGCTGGACATAGCCCTCCCCTAATGAGCGCTATAGCGCCCTGTCTTCAGCTTGCCCCATTCAGCATCTGCCAGTAGTTTTTCGCAGATCGCCATCCCACCTGGTCGGAGGGCGTCCTAAACTACGTTTGCCGAGTCGCGGTCTCCACTCAAGAACACGTTTACTCCAACGGTTGTCGGTTCTTCGCGAGATATGGCCAGCCCACTGCTACTTCAGCTTGTTGATTCTCTGAGCTATGTCGATAACTTTGGTTCTCTCTGTCGGATGGCAACATGTACCTATTTATAAGAAAATATCGGCCAGTGTGATCAACTGATCATAGGCATGGAGTAAAAACAAAATATATTTTTTTATCATTTATTAATAAACTAACTTTACAAATTTAATAATAGCAGAACAATAATATTCCTTATTTCTTTTTCATTCATATTAATATGATAATAATTCACCATGACTCGTCGTACTTTACGCAAAATATAATTATATGATTTTAAAAATTAAGGTTTCAAACGACAGTGAAAGCAACTTACAAAAGAAAAGAAAAAAAGTATAATGCACAATAAAAATAAAAATGTAGACGAACTTTATATAAAATTGCCAGCAACAAAAAAATTACAGGCATCATTGTCTAATTTGTCTGCGAACGACAAGCGCACGCGCGCGTAACCATCAACACGTACTAGTAAAAATATTACAATAACATAAAGTTAATTTTATTGTATCAATTCTTTTCATTTTACTATTCTGCAATCTATATACAAGTTTATAATTGTTTACATTACATACCAAAAACTAAACGCTATATCGAGTGTGGTGGAACCCCTAAACCTATATTTATAGTGTTAAAACTATTTGTATTTCTCTTTTCTTACATTATACATGTTTTATAGTGATCAATATATATGTTTAATAGATATTTTTTATATATCGGCATAAATTACTAAAATTAGCTTGACGAAAAACAATAAAACAAGAAATGTCTAAATGATAACTATACACCCAATATACACAGCTTATTTTGAGAAGGTCGCTCGTTAAAATTATATTATACAAGCTTCGCAACGATACTTCTTATATATTACAGTATAAGGCTTCGCGCATCTATGGGCCACCACCAGGCCCTGTCCGGGCCCGGCTATTTACAGACTCAAACCGACCACGGAAACGATTCAAAAACGTTATACAATCATATATATCTTATACAAACAAAAAAAAAACAAAAATCTTAACATATATTCGTAATATATATTAATTTTCCCATCTGTACATACAATTTTACACAGGAGATTGTACATGGACGTAAAAAAACTGCTGTTTCACGGAATCCCTCTCTACCCTGCCCGCCTAGCGCCCCTCACTACAGACTACACAATTTAAAGAAATAATGCAATTTATGATTAATACAATATTATATTCACACAGCATTAGACACGGCACACGGTTTAGGGCACAATTTTATCAGGCGATATTTTATTATTTTTTTATATAATAAATACAGCTAATTGTATAATACTACGTACACACTACATATTTTTTGTAGCACTATATCATTTTCTGACTGAACTAAGAGTGACGCAGAAGTGGATAATAAGTACAATTACTTTGAAATCGCGGAATTGGATTGGACTAAAAAGAAACGGAATAATTGGTGTTTATAACTAAATACATTTTCCAAAGCTTCGAAACTTAACCATAAAAGCGTGTTGAATAGTATATTTTTTACGCTTTCTTGGTTTGGACATAATTCATTGCAAATGAAACTGAACTTTACCACGATTATTCATTTATTTAAGTGCCGAAATATCGAAAACTTCATATTTATACTGGTGATAAGAACCAGAGATCTATTCACAATGATGTAGCTGTTAGTGCTTAAATCTGTTTGGATTGACAACTTTCATTGGTAGAGCTTTTACTTTCGCTTATTCCAAAATTCACTACAAACAAAAATGGTCACATCCATGTATTATTGCTCAGAGTTCTCAAACACACAGGAAACTTGAAATCGAATAAAAATATTTTTGTGAAGAAAAATTAAACGTGTTTTCTCGAAACTGCAAATTTTAAGTTAAAAACGAGGTACATTGCGCGTTCCTTTCGTGACAAAAAAAAACACTTCTAGAAACTACAAAGAAACGCCGTAATGTTGATTTCAATCTAAGTATGTACAATGTGTGTAAAAACCTAGTTACCTACAAAATAAGGACTAAAACTTCACTGGTTGAGATAAGATTAGAAAATCCATGAGGGAAAATAATTTATCTATCGATAGCTTTGTAGATAAAATAATCATTACATGAGGGTTAAAGAAGGGGAGTGAATAGAAAAAACCTTTGTCGGTATAGTGGAAGCCCGAGCAGATTGCTGAATATATCAGTCTCTATTGTGCAATGTCGAGCAAGATTATCAACTTCAAACAATGGTATCGAGCAACATCAAATTAGTTACCAAAATTCTTAGACGCCATTTTGGCTATGATTTAGTAGCCTATGGAACTTGTATACGAATGAATGGTGAGGAAATTTGTATACTTTTACACCAAAATTACTTCAGTTAATTATAAACAAACAAGCACTGCACAAAATAAAAATAAAAAATGTTTATGGTCGTAAGGGCCAACTCTGTTCTTATTTTCTCGTTTACGGATTAACCCCCTTATTCATAATAGTCTGTTAACTTTAAGCAATGCTTATTCTCACTCTGTCCTCTTCTATTGACCTAAGTCAGAATGAAAGAGAACACTCTTTAGCAGCTGTTTTAAGCTAGCGGACTATTATGAATAAGGGGGTTAATGTTTAACGTAAAGGAAAAAATTTTTCGGTGCCACAATACTTCGCACCGCATTGCTTGTTTCGCCTGATAACGTGATTATGTGCAAAAATTATATAACATTACTTTTAAAACATTCTTAATCAAATCATGAACGGAAAAAACCTTCCCTAAAAATATTGCAACGACTTTAATTTCAGCCCTGTAGCACACTGCTGATGTTGTCATTTTCAGGCACCTATACGAACTGGGATTTTGTAAATGAATCCCGACTTAGGTATACTGTGTACTTGAATACTCATAGTCGATAAATAAATCTCAAAAAGGTTACATATATAAGATACAATTATTAAATTAAATTTGGTGTTGGCATGTGTCAACGCACTTAACAGATCGCAATCATTAACTGAGTCACACATCGCGGTCATTAGAGATCTATTTCAATGGACCGCATTTTTGACTGAACTTTGTAGGAAAAATAAAAACATTTACAAGGAAGCAATTGAGGGTGAAGAAAAACATCGTAAAGAAACCTGAAAGTCTAAGGTGTTGAAATACCTTAGAGGAAAAAAATACATATTGCCAATCCGCGGTGGGCACGCGTGGTAATTAAGCCCATACTCTCTCTGAGAGAAGGCCTGTGCCCGTGGGACGTTTAAAGTCTACATATAAAAATCAGGAACAAGCATTACACAGACTATCCTCAGAGTCGGGCATCGTTTACCAAATCCACAGCTTCTATTGGCTTCGTGCCTTTTACATAATTTTGCTTGACATTGCTCTAAATTGGCCGATGAAAACTGGACAAGTTCGTAGTTCTGGAGGTGATTTTAAGGCGACTTCCAGACTGGATTAGATTGATTACCGACGCGGTCGCCGGTTTGATTCCAGGTAGAGTGTACATTTGTTCACTAGAAACTGTACACTTTGATTTAGAGATTATTTTAGTTTAAGACACGCATTGTGTTGTGTGTCAACTTCATTAGAGATATTCTTTAACAAAATTTTAACTCATAGCAAGTACGTATTTATAAAATATCGTCCAGTCTCCAGCGACCAGCGTTTTCAACAGTAACCCTATGAGACTACGCACATTAATCTTTCAATAATTTAAATTACATTTATTGGTCGTGAATTTCCTATTTTAATATTACTAAGCGCGAGCGCAATGAAGTCACCCGATGGTTTGCAAGGAAAGAACGTTTTATAATCGAAACTGGCATTTCTATAGAATTGTCATGGTTGTCAGAATGTAAACAAAAAAAAAACAGATACAGTTATAAAAAATACAAAATGGCCGAACAAGATGGCGGCGTGAACTTTCCCGCAAAACCATCTTACCTTCGGATGCGCACGCTAAAAGTCACACCACATGACAATACATATTACGTGCAAAAACGTATGAAAATATCTTTAAAAATGTTTGTTATGCACTTCATTTCCACCCTTTGCTATACTTATAAATCGGATATTATCGTAATTATTTAATTAAATATTATAACAACGTGCCTAGTAGTCGTGTGCTTAGTTGTACAATACAACTTATATATTCACTAAACAAATGCTCCCATGCTTGACTTTTAAACTCTGGAAAATTCTAGAAATTCCCGATGATTTCTAGCATTTTACAAATTCTGTAATATGAGTAAATATATTAAGTGTGAAAAACTATGGTTTAAAAAGAAACCTAGTGCTCTTTATAGAGAATGGTAACATGATTTCGTTTCCTATCTTATAAAATAAGAAAGGCAACTATGTACAGTGCATGAGCTTGGCAAGGCAAGCATCGTTAAAGTCGTCAAGTTGATTTGACACCACGTTTGGTGAGTTTTAAGATAAATACAGTCATTTCATCCGAAGTCCATACCAATGCCCTACGCACCATTATGAGTTGATATTGCACATTTTCGTCAAATAAATTTTACAAATTTTGAGATTCATAAAATTAAAAAGTTGTAATTTTTATTAGCCAAATATTTTATTTTATGATTGAGTTTTGGGCAATCACATTAATTTCACTACTCAGTTATACCAAAATGGATAAACCGCTTTCAATAAAGTTCGATTTGAAGGATTCGTCGCAGAAAGTCCTGTCTGCACAAAATTCCGTTCGCAAAATGTTTCAACTGCAAAGTATCATTCTCAAAACGTCACATCTGTAAAAGTAAAAGCGAGTTGATCTCAATAGGGATTTTTAGTCATTTTTTTTATTCTTTCTCATGTTGATCCATCACCTTAGTTTCTTTTCTGGGACAAATAAATTTATACAAATATAATATTTTTAAGGTTTAGTTTATCTGACGGGTTCCAACGGGAATCTATTAATATTCCTACGTCGAACCTGTAAGGGCTTTTCTATTGCATCGTAATAGGCAGACAGTTGAATCGTTCACAGAATATGACTTTTTGAGGAAGATTGACCAACCATTATTAATGGTTGGTCAATCAAGTAAAAAATGATAGTCCTGTTTATGAAAACACTATTCCTTAAAACAGTCGAAAAACGCTGATTAAAATAATTTCAGGTGGAGAATCTACAAGGAAAAACCCAACCACAGATTAAATAATCTGCCTTTTTAAGGAATGCTTCTAAGGACTCCTTTTTATAAATAAGTGTATAAGTATATTAGAAATGTGTTTGTTTTTGCTTCCTGTCTCCATGACTGTTTTCTGTTTCATAGACGGCACGTTTTCTGGATGGGACGTTTTGCGAACGGGACACTTTGAGAATGGGACAACCTGTGACGAATTCAAATAAATACATATTACATAAAGATTTTCTGAAAAAAATCTGATTTTTACCAGAGCCATGACTATGTATTAATATTATATAAAAACAATAAACTACTTCACCCTTTACCAGACTGCCTACAAACAATTTACACTAACTACTTCAAAACAACTGCCTCCTAACCAATTAAATATCAAACTATAAAGCTGTTTTATTTTATTATTTAGCCAACAAGCTAACACTTTTCACCATACACGCAGGATATTACTATCTTCGAATTGTGACCATCTGATAAAGGGTTAAAACGTCAAGCATACCAAGTCAATGATAATATTTTACTCAACATTTTCACTAAACAGCCAACAAACGAATGAACATTTTCCTTTTTTTCAGCTCGGAACCGGCCAGCATCGCGACCGTAGAACGTCAATTTACCGTTCTTCGCGATGAGGATTTTTCACAAACTGCCAGCGCGGCTGGGCCTACGGCAATAGCTTTTTTTTCTACACAGCCGACAAACCATAGAGGGGCACTTTTTTCTTCTGTCAAGGCGAGGATTCGCCTCATGCAGCCGGCGGGGGGTGTCAGTCGCACGGGTAGAGTAGCTGGAGGGGCAAAGGCAGGGGCGGCGTCGCGGGGCGGGGCTCCGCCCTACGCCGCCGTCACTTGCCGTCGCGGGAGGCCCGCCGCCGCCTCACGAGCCCCGGTGTGGGTATTGCACCATCGCCCACTGCGGATTGGGGGAGAGTCGGTTAGAGCTTGTGGATGACACTAGTATAATGTTCTATTCGTATCACTCTGCCCAAAGATACAATTCAACTTAGTTAGGCGTTCAGGGCTACTTTACATATTGTTACTAGTTGTTCTGCCCAATAAAAATATTTGAATTGAGATGCTGTTTCGTGTACGTAAGAAAACTATTATTTGAAATATAATAAAATCCACATGTGGATATCAAGAATTGATGTTTTTTAATCAATAAGACGAAGGTCACAATAGCAAATTAGTAGATAACTTCCTTTTTCTCGTATTTAAACTTCTTCTTCCTCTTCAGGCTCATATGTCCACTGCTGGACATATCCCTCCCCTAATGAGCGCCATAGCGCAAGGTTGTGCCATCATTCGGGTTGGGGATCGCAGTTTGGTGGATCGCCTCTTACGACACCCGCGGCAAAAATTTGGGTATTTAAACAATTTTTATCAACTCTTTGTTGGTATCCAGGTGAAGCATCTGAACTAAAATATATCCATGAACAGAGCAAAAATAATAACACTCTTATAAAAGATTACAGTACCTGATTGATGTTATAAAATATTTTAATCATGTAGCCAGTAGTCAAAAATCATAAAAAGTTGATCAGCGCCCAGCATTGTTATGAGCAGCCAAATCAATTGTTTGTTCCATAGTTTACAAATGTAAACTGGGCATTTATGTCAAATGTTAACCGGCTTATCTATCGACAATTAAATCGATTACAGTCTGTTAGCTTTTAGAATACACCTCGGCCTCTATCGGATATATTCGAATGTAATAGAAATATCGAAACTAATGAGACTTAACTTTACAAAATAGGGAAGAAAGGTTTTATACAGAGCCGGAAGTATTATTACACTCGTGTGCTTTCGGCGAAAACCAAAGGCTACTCTAGAGCCCGAGGTATATTCTAAAAGCTAACAGACTGTACAAAAACGCCCATTAGTCGTAAACGGCCAAAACATTATCCAAGCGCAAGTAAAACTTGAAGTTGACTAAGTAGCTTAGCTTAGTTTTTATAACAACAGGTTTACATAAGTCTCTAATGTTCTTCTTCCTTACAATACCTTACCGTGTTTCCTTGATGATGGAACCTCATTCAATTACCTGTTGCTATGCGAACTAAGCTAAGCTAGCTAGCTAGTCGGCGAAAGTCCCATCAAAATCGGCTCAGTAGTTTCAGGTAGCCTCATGTCTTGAAGACGGAGAGTTGGACATGAAATAGAAATGGTGAATTTTGAGACGGTGTGAAGTTACTCGTAAGACTTCAAAGGTACAATTTAGACAATAAAGATTAGATAGGAATACAGGGAGAAGATTGTCCCGTGTACCTGCAAGCTTTGCTAAGTAATTTGACGTCATATTTGTTGAAGTCACTATAAAATCACTGTGTCTGGGTGGGTAGAACGATGGCAGCATCACGCGTTTCGTGGGGCTAAAATATCACAATTTGACAATGAATGGAAAGTAGCGACCTTTCTCATTTAAAACGCCGTCGTACTACCCATGCTGAATAGGAGAAGGTTGAATTTACGTATACTATGTAATGCCTGATGAATAACTTGACCGATTTACTTTGACTTCGCATTGACTTATTTCGTCACTGACGAGGGACGCGAGATGTGACTCAAGGAGCAATTTCCATAGAAACATAGATGTGCCGAAGGAGTATATATATATATATATATATATATATATATATATATATATATATATATATATATATATATATATATATACACACATATATCGACCTGTGTCCTCTAAATTTTAGAGGACAAAGATCGAGGTTTGAAGTTGAGACTTCTTTAGACCTTAGTCCAATTATAATTAAAAAAATGCTATTTTATGCTCATTGCAAACTTATCGCGGCTGCGCGTATTTTCGTTCAAGTTATCTTACGGGCATTACAATTATTTTAGCCAAGGTACTAACTAACATGTCTATAAATTGCCATAGTAACATCGGAGTGAAGCGTTTTTACGTGGAGTTTATTCGTAATGCGATCTATAAGTCTCATGAAAATGCAAAAACTCACCAGCACTTCTAGTTTTCCGTCGCACCGGTGTATTATTGGGGGGCGCCGGCGAGGGCGCCACAGGGGGCGCGGGGGCGCCGGCGGGGGGCGCGGGCGGTCCCCCCGGCGCCCCGTGCCGCACCGAGCGCCTCGTCCCGACCCCCCCTACTTCCACCCCCTTCATCAGCGCCTTGACCATTCCCCCCATCGCCTTAACCCCTTTGGTCTTCCCCCGCACTTTGCATATCAAGGGTTCGTCACTATCACTGTCCGAGTCTTTTTTGCTCACTTTGCCTTCCGCGCCCGGCGTTTGGCTCACGGGTTTTTGACACTCCACTTTCCTGGGCTTCTTCTTGGGCCGTCCGGCCGGGGAGAGGCCTTCCTCGCAGCTGATCGTGGACGCGCAAGAGCTTTCGCTCTCCCGGCGCTTTCTTTTCGCGCCGGGCGGCGGTTTCACGGGTATGTTCATGTTAGTCCGCGGGCTCGTCTTGTCGACGGAGTCACTCCTAAGGCAGTTTCTCGGTTGCAATGCCGGGGAATCTGATCTTTCCATCTTGTTGATCCCGGGGCTTAGGCGTGGCGTCTTCGGGCCGTCAGCTGGACTATTCATTTTGCTGCTCGACCGTGTTCTCACGCTGCTCCTGGCTACTCGCTCGAGGGCTGAGGGGGATGGCGATTCGGGCCTCTTGTTGACGTAGTCTTGCGCTGGTATCTCGATTAGCAACTGCTCCAGTAAGCTTTTGTCGGGGAAGTCTGCTTTCATCGGTAACTGTTTCTCCTTTTCTAGTTCGCTTTTCGTTTCGCCGTTCTCAGAAATGGACTGTTTCTCCTCCTTGACTTCCGCAGTGTCGTTGGAGAGCTTTTCCTGGTTAGAGTAGGTATACAGAGGCGGCGAGACCCGACTGGGTAGATCGAAGTCCTCGACGCCCTTTTCCTTTTTGGGCGACGCGCAATTCGCGTCCCCCTTAACGTCCTTTTGAGCAATGTCACTGTCCTCTTTACTACACCCGCTCTCCGCGCTGGAGTTGTCCGCTTTCAGATCTTTGTCTAGGTTACTCCGGGCTTGACTCGGTGGTTTTTCCTCGTCGTCCCGGAGTATGGGCGTGGGTTCTCTCTCGACGTCGTCTTTGGTATGTCCCGCGTCGTCGGGCGGCCTCCGCGGCGCGTCGTCGCCGTTTATGTGGTCCGCATGCATCTTGGCGAGCTCGGCTTCTATGTCGCCCATGTCGTCCAAATCTGGTGGTCCGGGGTCATAGTGCGTCTGCCCCGTGGCTAATGACAACCGTTCTAGGAGTTCATCGGACTGCTGGGGCGGATCTAAGACGCCGATTATCCTCTGCACGGAGGTGGGGCTGGTGGAGCGAGGCATGTCGAGGCGTTCCTTCCTCTGGGGGCCAGGCGGAGATTGGCTGGCTTGGTTCGGGGATTTCTCTGACAAGGCGTCCATAGATTCGATGCCGGAGTCTTCTCCCTGGGCTTGGGAGTTGGGGGATCTGTTAGTGAACTTTTCGGCGTCGGGTCTGGCGGCGCGCTCGGCCATAAGTTTGCAGTAGGACTTGTCCTTGGGACGCTCGCGGCGGCGCGGGGACGCGGCGCCCGCTCGCTGACTAGTGACCGGCGTTGGGGACGCGGGGCCCAGGGTCCCCACATTTGTAGAGCCGGGCGGCTCTGGAAATTAAGGTTTGGATTAGACTTTATTTGAAATCGACACAGGATTTAAAAGCAGCTTAATTGCTTCAACTCGCCGGCCCTCTGACGTCCATCCCCTGCTCATACAATCCAATACATTCCGCTCAGAAAATTCATAAAAATTCTAGTAAGCGATTCCCGAATTAACATAGGTCTCCTCAAGGCACACCACTTCCTTCCTCACATGTCACTTTGATAAAATTTTCCATTTGCAAGCCTAAAGCCTAAAGCCCTAGCCTAAAGTAAATCATTGTCCTGCATAAATAGATATCCATTCTACGACATGGCTTTATGCATCGCAGCATAACAGGACTTACAAAATCGTACAAAGAGGACTTGCTCAATGAAGAGTTACAACTGTATAAGTATAAAATGAAGTAATGTCCCGGACACATCAATCAAATCTAATCACAAATTAATTTACAACACTTACCTGGACAGGAACTATGGCTGATCTTCCGCTTCTTCTCCGACGTCAGCAGCCCATTGGGTGACGTCACAGCACCATCCAGCGTCCTCTTCAGCTTGTTGTCTACTTCTGGAGTATCACTGAGTGTCCTGTCACACTGTAACCTATCGTCCCCCTCACTGGTTACACTATCACATTTGTCAGTCACTTTGGGCGCGACGGGTAACTTCTTATTCTTCACCTCGTGGTTGTTCGGTTCTCTGTAACCCTCGTTCTGGGCGTATTTGCCCTCCTTTTCCAGCAGGTCGTTCCGCCACTCAGTGTCCCGCTCCGTTTTGTCAGCGGACTTGCCTTCGCTTAGTGACTTGTTTTTCTTCTTAATCTTCAGCCCGTCTAAGCCTTGGACCTTGTTCAGCAGTTTATAGTCAAGCGAGGACTTGGTAACGATGTGGGCGTTCTTCGATATGGACTTCATTCGGTACACAACGTTATTTTCACCGGTGATTTCTGTCTTGGTTTCGCTCTCGGCGTAATGATTGTTATGCTTTATACTTTTGGCGTGTATGTAGTCGTCAGTCTTTGAGTTCTCCGTCGCCTCACTGGATTTTGCCGCTAAGCTTTCTTCGCAATCTCTCCGATGCGACTTGTCGTCGGATTCCGAAGCTTTCCTAATCTTTAATTTCTTCGAATGCACGTCGCTCGAGTTCGGGAACTTCTTCTTTTCCTTCTTAGAGTTTTTTATGACGGCCGAGTTGCGGCCGCGCAAGCTGATATGCAGGGGAGGCACGCGGAGTTCGCCTTCCGTTTTCTCATTCTTCTGCTGCTGGTTCACAAAGCTGATGTCAGCTTTGTACACAGGTTGAACTACGGGCTCGTTCTTGTCAAGTTTGAGCCGCAGTTTTATCGACTCCTTTTCCCCCGGGGACTTTGGGGCTTCAGGGGTAGCCGGCTTGGCGACCGCCGGTCGGTTTAAGGCAACTTTGGTAGTTTTAGGGACGATCTTGTCCCTCAGGATGGCGGGCTTCTCTTTCGCGCCCGCCCGGGGCTTTCCGCCGCTCACAAGTTTGTCCTCCCGTTCCTTTTTCAGTTTGTTCCGCTTCTCTTCCTCTAGCCTTTTGCTCTCTTCCGTCTCCGCGGGTTTGGCGACCTCGGGGCTGGGCTCGACCTTATCGGTGACCTTGCACTGCGCCACGGTGACCTCCTCCACCTTTTTCTCCTGTTCCTTCGGCGGCGGTATGTCGTCGTCCCTCATGAGGGTCTTTATCAGGTACTGTTTGCTTTGCTCCTCGATCTCTTGAGCCGTGGCTTGGCTCCCGACCGTTGCCGTGGCGACGGAGGTGGATGGCCTCATCGGTACCCGCATGGGAGGCGGCATAGCCTGGCTGGGGCTCGAGTACGAGGCATTCGGCGGCGACTTGAACGGGGGATACGCCGAGTTCGCGGGTGAGTTAGTCCCTTGGGAGAAGGTCGACTTTTGCGTGGCTTGCGTCGACGTGGACGCTTGTTGGGGGACCGGCGGCGGGGGCATGAAGACGGAGGGGTTCTGGCTCCGTTCCGGTAAGGCTTGGCCCGCCTTGGACCCCGAAGGCACATTACTCTCATTATTCTGAACACTGGTTGTAGCTTCACTGTAGGGGCCGTTGGGCTGGCCGCTGTAAGTTGGGCCGGCTATATCGTGGAGCAGGCTGTCTGGGGTTGGGTTAGACTCCGGTTGGTTCTCCTGGTCGTAGAGCAAGTCTAGCTTGGCGTTGGAGTCTAGGTCGGAGATGGCGGAGAGGGCTTGGTCGTCCAGGTGCAGGTCTCCACCTAGGGTGGGCAGGAGGTGGTCCAGATCGCAGTCAGGCAGCTGCAACAGCGTGTCCCGGTATGGCTCGTTCCAATCGGGCTGCGTCTGCGCTCGCGAGGCGGCCAGCTGTTGCGCATTGTACTGCTGTTGGTAGCGCTGGAACTCCTGCAAGAAAAGGGTGATTTTGAATATTGAACCCTGTAATACTTTTTTCGTTACTTTGTCATTTTATGTCAGATTGTATTGAACGAAGCTCAAAGCGAAACGATCAATGAATCTAGATCAGGGGGCTAAAACGGCCTGCAGCGAAAACAAGTCTCCTCGGTGAGAACAGTAACTCTGTAACTATGTGTCGCGTGTATTTACATAATCGTTAATTCATTTATATATCGTTAAGAAGTCATTACTCAGATTCGTACCGCTCGATGGTGCCAGTGCCTCAAACTGCCGTTTAACGCTTACTTACAGACGTTTAACGTTTAACTAACGGTCGTATAAACCTACACACCTACACACTTTAGTATGGAACAGATGGGGTTCCGTAAAACAAAAATAGCCTGAAAAGCGTACGAACAGCTAGTCTACCTGCCAGGAAACATGAAACATTTTGGTGACGAGAGGTGTGTCAGCATTGTGGCAAGAGGCAAATCCTGCCTCCCCTCTAGGATACAGGCGTGAATTTACGTCAAAAAATCAATCAATCATTGCACCCTGGGCTCAGTCCCTTACGCTGATTGGCAAATCCTTTCACCGCGATAGCTTGCCATCGATACGCTAAGAAGAAGACTAATCAATCGATTAATAAATCAATCAATGCTGGACATGGGCCTGCCCCGCGGCCGGCCACTTCTTCCACTATCCTCATCCAAAAACTCCCAGCAATCTGCTTCAGATCGGCGATCCAGCGAGCCGGTGTGCCTCCAACGCGGCTTTTGCCAGTTCGTGGTCTCCACGCGATGGTAGTCCGTGGTCGGAGTGTATCTAGTGTAATGTAATAAAAGTCTCACCTGGAAGCTGGACTGGGTCTTCTGATCCATGGAGGCGGGGGGCGGCGGCAGCAGCGCCTGCAGGTCTTCCGGCGTCACGTGGGGGCTGACCGAGCCCAGCGGCGGCCGGAGCCGCATGGGCGCCGCGCTCGTCGCCTGCAATCGGAGGAAGGGGTGGAGGGTCAAGTTTCATGATGATATGGAAACTTGACGTCTGGCGCACCACTGGCAATGGAAGAGCGGTGGTAGAGGAGCGGTGTAGAAAGCCGGCTTCTCAATCGGGAGGTCGTGGGTTCGAACCCCGGCATGTACCAATGACTTTGTTTTCTAAGTTATGTACATTTGTGAAATTATAGTAGCAATACTACTCGCTGACGGTGAAGGAAAACATCGTAAGGAAACCCTAGTGTCTGAGGTGTTAGCGTACCTCAGCGCTTGCTACGTACAATGGCCCATCTATGAGGCTAAGTGCAGAAATCTCAGGTCTAACTAACTAACTACCACGGGCAATGATCAGCAGATTGGCAAATAGTTTCAAAATAATGGCTTGTCTCGACATAGTATTTTCTAAGTATAACACAAGCACTAGACATAATAAAAACTGTATTTGCAGATATTTACTCGTTTAATTTTCTTATATCTGTGCACATACAGTTTCTGTTTTGTCTCGATATGCTAAGAAAAGATGACCTTATAGATAGTTTACTGGTGTTAATGCTGGTATGTCTGGCATGCTATCCTGCTTGTATTATCTAATTTGTCATTGTAAAAAAACTGTTTCATAAAATTACAAACTTTCAAGATATATTTTTGCTATTCTGTAACTAGTTTTTGATTGAGAGAACCTCTTTTCTTTATCAAGAACTCGGTACAGTAATCTAGCACACATCCCATTGCGCCTATGACCGTGACGAGTGGAGAACTATTATAGGGTCATGCATGATCTTCAGAATTGAGGGATCTATTTAAAAGAAGTACCTAATAGAAAAACAAAAATGTATTTAAAATGTTTGCAATATTGTTGCCTAGCAACGCCTCAGACTTTGAGGTAGATTTGCATTTTGGTGCTGTCAGAATGCCACATTGTGTTCAAGTCATTTATTATTAAATCCTGGCATTGTCACAGGTGGTAAATGTAATTTGCTAAGGTACACTCTGTGAAGGTATTACAATGTATTTATTTCGCTTAAAATGAAATAATAAGAATCAATCATCAGCCACTTGACGCCCACTGTAGGAAATAAGCCTCCCTCATGTGTTCCAAGCTTCCTGGTCTTCTGCCTTGTTTTTATGGCCACACAACTATATACTTGTGTTTCCCTTAAAGGAAACATGACAATATTGTATGGAATCAGGCGTTACTTTGCGGAAATCCATAATAGCAAAAGTGAAAATTACTTTGCTAAATTCACGCTTCACTTTTTCACTTCACTTTCACTTTTTAATGACAATATTGTCATGTTTCCTTTTATAATGTTCTAAGTAGGGGAAACTGATTACCACCTGTCTGTGTAACCGAACGTCCATTACGAATAGAATAGAAAAGGTTTTATTCACAAATTAATTTGATGTACGAATAAATAAATTATCTGGTTCCCAGTGTTGAAACTTTAGTATCTGCAGGACGACATAAGTAAAAGTATACAAATAAATTGAATGCAGATAATCGGACTTACCGCCATATGCCGGTACGGCGGCGGCGGCGGCGGCGCCTGAAAGGGCTCCGGCGAGTAGCCGGCCGCGGAGCCGGCGCCGGTCGCGGGCGGCGCAGCGCCGGCGCCGGCTGCGGCCGGGTATCGCGCGCGGGACACCACCGTCGCATTGGGCACGCCCGACGGGACGGGCCTGCAAGCGGGAGCGGACGTCTGGTCAGACACTTGTGTTCGTTGCAGCTCAAAAACTGTACAGGGGCCTAATTAATGGCACCAAATCCTATCGAATCCAGCTAGAGTAGTACGGCGATGACAACCGCGCATTTTAAATCGCGACTCTCCAGTACATTTGTACATTTGCCAATTGTAAGACAAAGATAAAGAGCTTTATTTGTAAAAATTTGTAAAACATGTGTGTTGTGTTTAAACATGTTTTGCCTGTGAGGCATACAAATTTATACATTTAATATACAATAGTAACGGAACGTATGACAAATTTACATATTTAATTTACCTGATTAAAGTAATAACGTATTAAGATCTAACTTTACATTTCTTACAATCGCAAGCCTTTTGTAATTATTTTGTATTTGTTGTTTTTCCAGTGTACAATAAACAATATTCTTGTCTTATCTTACATTAATTGTCAAATTCCGATATTTTAGCGCCATAATACGCTTGCTTCGCGCCATCCTACTACCGAGGCTAACGTTTGCGATAGCAATTTATATGTAAATTTGACAGTTAGACGATTGGAATCGACCAGGATTTGCTGGGCGAAATGTACTGACTTAATTATTGTCAAGCAAGATCTAGATAAGCAAGTCTCTAAAATGCATAGTTTTTCAATAGACTCATATTAGTACGGCAACGGTTGTTTCATTGACACTATATTGGTGGTCTAGTTATTCGCATCCCAATAGTATAACCCGAGCAACTTGTCTTGGCGCCTCGCGCGATTTGATCTTCTTCCCGAGAGATGCCTATTTAATTTGCGCGGGTTATACCTTCGGAACGTCGTTGCTTAGTAGACTACCGATAAATAACAAAAAAATGGTGGAAACATGAAATAACTCTATTCTTTTCTAAATAGGTTCTTATATCACTCTGTTACAAATTTTATCCTATGGCTATAACCCTTAGGCATGACTTTGTGACTGGCCCCGGTGGAAGTCTCCAGAACACGTATGCATTGTCCTCCAGCACATTAAAGAAATGTATTAAAATTCCGAACACAGTCGGGCTCGCTCACCTGTAAGGCACGGCGGGGCGCTGCTGAGGCGCGAAGGGGCGGCGCGTGAAGGGCGGCGGGGGCGGTGGGGGCGGCGCGGGCGCCCGCGGGGGCGGCGGGCGGGGCGCGGGCGGCCGGGGGGGCGGCGCGCGCGGCAGCCGGTACTCGAACCCACTGGCGCGCCCCACTGCCAGTTCCACCTGCTAGGGGGGCACCAAGTCAGTTACGCGGGTTCAAAACTGTGAGCTGCAGGGATACTTTGCCTTTGCCAAAGGCATTCTCATATCTTTGGCATTCTGTTTAACGTCCCGCCTGTTTCTCGTAGTGGTAAGCAGAGACCAAACCCTATTTCTAGGAGTACATTGTTTAAGATTTTTTTTTACTTTAACTAAGGGAAAAAAGTTGCATTAAATAAAGGGACTTGTCAAATATTTGCCGCTCCTACCATTCCTAAATTTCAACTTCGGAGCCAAAAAGTGGCCTCGATGCAGTTTTAGGGCCCATTTTAGAATTACAGCTTTTAGCCCCCTAACACTGCAATGAGGCAATAGCTGGCCTCTTTGCAGTGTTAGGGGGCTCTGACCAGGGGACACAGAATTTCAACTTCTGAAGCAAAAAGAAGCATATTAGAAGTCCAACTCTGAACGGTGTTACGGCCACGACCACTCCAGAATTCCTCCTCTTGAGACAAAACCCGGCCACATTGCAGCGTCAGGGCAGCGTTCCGATCGCAAATCCATCTTCTCAGGCCAAAGCCGAACTCTCTACAGAGTGGGGGCGACTGACCTGTCCGTCGTCAAGCCGCTCGAGCTTGGCGGGCAGCGGGGGGCGGTGGCGGGGCGCGGGGTGCGGCGCGTCCGTCTGCAGAAGATTGACGAGGAGCGGCGAGGACTGCGCCACGTTGGGCGGCGCGGGGGCGCGGGCCGGGTACGGCGGCGGCGGCCCGGCGAAGGCGGCGCGCGGGTAGGCCTCCGGGGTCGGCGGCCTCACGCCCAGCGTGTTCTCCTGGCGGGGCGATTGGGGACTTACTATAGCGCGACTGGCCTCGGTTACGTCACAGCTGGGCGAAACTTTTTATGCAATAAATTTTGATAGTACTAAGAAGCGCTCGTGGCCTAGGCGGACCGAGTGATTGGAATCAATCACTTGGTTAAGCATCAATAGGCGCGGTCAGGATGGGTGAGCGTCCCGTGACTACCGCTAGTGGCGTTTTTCGGAGCGCTTCCGTGCTTCGCAAGGCACGTTAAGCCGTTGGTGCCGGCTGTCATATAATGGCAGTCGTTAAGCCATGTCAGAGGCCTTATGGGCGGCTTGATAACTTCTGACAGTAAGGCCCGCCACTGTCTTACAATCCTCCACCAACCTGGACTTGGTCCCCGTGGTGGAGTATGGCCTAACCTTCCTGCGATGCAGGAAGAGACCCGTGCCCCAGCAGTGGGGACATACAAGGGTTGATAACGAAGTAAAATGTGTTTTGGCCCAAGAAAGCAGAGATTTTATTTTACTTGATTTCAAGTTTATGAAAAAAAAACCTATTTAGAGGCTAAAAATTCCACCCATGCCGGGACTCGAACCCGCGACCTCCGGCTAACCGTGCCAGCGCTCTACCAACTGAGCTAAGTCGCCCGACTTACCGGGATCAGTGAGATTTCGAACGTCTTTATTTTTTTTTTAATTATCCTTAGCACAGGTTAGTGCATTAAAAATATAAACTGGTCGAATCGCTGACACGAAAAGAAGAAGAAGTGCATTAAAAATAATATATTCAAGTTTATGCTTTAGGATTCCACAGAATAACAAAGAGAAGCTTGTTTCGTAGGCAAAAAATAATTCTTCTCACGTAACTGGTCACGAAGCGTTGGTTTCGTTAGCGGCCGTAGGGATTAATTAGCTCAAGACCTATTCTCAGACCCACCAAAGGTATACAAAATATTTCATAAAAATCGGTAAACCTGTCTCGGAAGAATTCAATAACAGATACTGTGACACGAGATTTTTTGTATATTAGATAACGCTTTTAAGTGTACTACCATTTTTTTTGCATCGTATCAACCTTTTTGTATGTACCCACTGTTGGGGCACGGGCCTCTTCCTGCAGCGCAGGAAGGTTGGTGGAGGATTGTAAGACAGTGGCGGCCTTACTATAACATAAATTATCAAACCGCCCATAAGGCCTCTGACATGACTTGACGTCTGCCATTACATGACAGCCGGCAACGGCTTAACGTGCCTTGCGAAGCACGGAAGCGCTCAGTAAAAATGCCACTAGCGGTAGTCACGGGATGGCTATCCTATCCTGCATCTGACCGCGCCTGTTGTTGCTTAACCCAAGTGGTTAATCACTCCAAGTGGTTCCAATCACTCGGTTCCACAAGCTCACGAGCGCTTCTAGGCCACGAGTGCTTTTTTTTCGTAATAAATTTAAAAGAGTGTAGTAAGCAAATCGCAACTGGAAATAGGGTTTGGTCTCTGCGTACGGATAGATAGATAAATTATTTATTCACATACGTATTATACAGACGGGAGTTTATACAGAATATGCCCGAATGTCCCTATGCGTCTCAAAATAGGATATTCTACTCGTCAATACAAATATCAGATTTATGTTTCATAGAACATAATATTGATACTAGGAATATACATATGTCATTTTAGACTTGCAAAAGTTAATAAATCCTTTATCAGGCACTGTATACGGTTCCACAATAAGATTCCTCAAGATATGCAGCAGCGACAACTACAACAGAATAGGTTCGACGCATGTGACAATAAACGCAAAAGGCCAATTCCACATTTTTGGCGTATTGCGTGTTTTAAACTCATCAATGACCATGGAAATTACAAAACACGCAAAATGCCAAATAGACATTTTTGGCGTATCGTGTGTTTTAAACTCATTAATTACCATGTTAGAAAATTACAAAATACGCAAAAGGCCAAATAGACATTTTTGGCGTATCGCGTGTTTTAAACTCATTAATGACCATGTTAGAAAATTACAAAATACGCAAAAGGCCAAATAGACATTTTTGGCGTATCGCGTGTTTTTTAAACTCATTAATGACCATTTTAGAAAATTACAAAACACGCAAAAGGCCAAATAGACATTTTTGACGTATCGCGTGTTTAAACAATTGACGAAAAACGCAAGAGGTCAAAAGGTCCTTTATTTTTTAACGGATAGAGTATATTTTTATGCATTTATATACTTTTATCATGTTGATTGTTAGTTGGAAAATCTTCTGAGAAAACTAACTCTGCTACTGTGTTTAAAAAAGATAAAAAAAAAACATCATAAGTAAGCCAGATAATGCCAGATTATGGGTTGTCTTGTTAAGTTAAAGTGTTTTGTTTGTATTATAAAACAAAAAATATTGTCCGTTAAAGATTTAATTTACTAGCATTTAACGCGGTGGCGTTTAAATATTTAAATCTTTAATATACATATCGTTGCAGAGCTGGTATAACCAAGGTTGTAGCTTCGACAGAATTCGGAGGAATAGAAGTAACTATATGTCCTTAAACGAAAGTGCGTTTGGTGCGATCCCTCGTCTTTTTCATATTTGTGTATGGTGCGGAGATGATCACTGCGTAATTTATGCGTTTGAGATGTGGTGTTGAAAAGGCTTTTGAGAATGTCCTGAACAGCAAAAAGAACCAACGAGTTTATGATCTTAAAACTCTCCATCAAAAAATGCATTTTTACGTTTTGCCAAGAAAAGGCCATCAACTTTTTCGGATACACCACACACATTGTCCGTACATACGTTCTCCCAGGCACATTTAGGAGAGGCTTATGATGGTACCTACAGACGGTACCGTGCCCTTTCACCGGTACCTACAGATTACCTTTAATTTTATGATTACCTACACTGTTTCAATGATCTAATATTATCCTAAGCTCCATGCTGTAAGTATTAACTAAGTTTGGAGCTTTTGGTCCATTTTATCTCCAAAATTATCTAAATTTTGAAATAGACACCTAGTTTAAATTGTAACGTTCACTAAGCCGCAGTTTCTGCACTACTTTGAATAAAATCATTTCATTTCATTTAATTTCATTTGTCGTAAGCCTTCAAATTGTGAACTTTTTGTAGAGAATAAAGATTTCTTAATTTATTACGGTCTGTATCCCAAACTGCTTCATTGACTTTGGTTTCAGAGGTGTCGTTCGATTCATCTCAACTGTAAGAGTGACACTTAAACCTATGGTATGTAAAAAAACTCTTAAAAATCATTTAAAAAGCGTCTTTGGAAAATGTGAACCTGATAAATTATATGTGTTTTATGTGTAAGTATATAATTAATGTGTAAGGTTTTCTTTTTCATTTCTTTTTATTTTTGCACGCCTGCCAAGTTTTTGTTATACCGGTTGACTGGTAGAAAATGCTTATGGCTATTCATGAAATATAAGTTCGCCGCATTGTACAATTTTATGGTGCAATAAAGTATTAAGAATAATAATAATAACCTCAGTATTTTTAATACCTACAGACAATAACCAAGGTGCAAGAGTCTAGGAATATAAAGCAGTTTTGCAAAAAAACGGCCGTTTTGGGGGAAATCGATTAAGTCCTAGATCCTATTGAATTATATTAATTGCATTTTAAACTCATTGTTAAAATAAATTATATAATAGTATCAAACTTCCGCCGTCGGGGCTTCCAGGCACATGTGTCTAAACACTTAATAGAAAGTTGATAACGAAATATTTTTTTATTTATTTATTGATCCCAGGTTCTAGACTGTAGGATCTAAAAATAGTTAGCATGTTCACTTGTTAAAAAACGTATGTTTAAAATAAGTTATGAATTTCATTGCTGTCGCTTGTTAGCACCGCTTAGCGCCGTAACTACTAAGCAGGCGGGACCCAAATTCACAATTCTAACTCAGTGGGGATTGGGTTAGAAAATTTTCTGAAAACTCTTTATTTGAAAAAAAGATGGTCAGAGTGTGGAGTTATTTTTCCTGCTGCCTTTTTCTCCACTACACAACGACCCGAAGGCAGCGGCTTATATTTTGCATTGTACATTGATATTCAGCAAACGGAATGTAAATTCTTTCCGTTGAAATAAATTGATTTAATTTGATCATTATTTCACAATGAATCATTCTGCACACCAACAACAACATTGTCGTTTGCATCTACGTAATGAGAAGATTGATATAGCGTCCAGTGGCATCTTCACACACACTAGATGGTGAAGAGACCGCTCGGATGCTGTATTGCCTGGGACATGGTTTTATAGATGGTGTAGGCTTGCCCAGCAACTATACCATCCTGACAGCTTAGTCGGGTTAGCCCACAGGAAAGACTAGTCAATAAGTGCGGAGCCAACCAAGCCGCGGCTTTTTCTGCACAAAGGCAAGCTTAATACAAAAAAGATCGTAGTTTTTTCTTCTTGTGCAATAAAGTGTTCTCTATCTGTCTGTCATTTTAACCCTCGAATCGTCGCATGGGGTCTTTCAAAGCCCAGGTCTTAGAAAACTAAAAAATATATTGCCTTAGAATAAGTTTACAGGTCTCTTACTTTAGGTAGCCTCCCAAAAGGGATTACGGTTCACGCTCACGTCATCGCACCTCAGTCTGCGCGCGCGCGCCGTCAGGTATAGACGTTTGTTTCTGCGCAAGGCTCTGAGAGACCCCGCGCGACAAACGACGTAAGTAAAATTTTAGTATGAACTCAATGGTTTTTTTTTTTGTTGTATTGTATTGTTTGTGTTTATATTTATGTTTTATTGTTCCAGAATATTGGTTATAAGAGTAGAAATGGATAATAGACAATCTCAGCGCATTTCAAGTTGGTTAGAAGAAGATGATGAGGATATTGTTGGCGGTGAAGAGGATGATGAAGAAAATGTTAACTATCCGGATGAAGCTAGTGAGCATGACACGGAGTCTGAACAGGAATATGAGGAAAGTGATCATCTTGAGCAGGATCATCCTTCGGATAATTCAGGTGACGAAGAGAATATGCCATTAGCGAATTTATCCTCGCGTAATTTTTATACTGTCAAAAAAAAACAAAGAGATAGTTCTTACACGACTGTTTGCAAATGGAAGAAAACTCCCTACCCACAAGGTGTAATATCACGACAGCATAATATAGTCACCGAGCCTGCAGGTTCACAAGGTGCTGCGCGAGAGGTTAGCAGTCCTTTAGAGGCTTGGTTATTGTTTATGGATATAGATATGTTACAGCATATAGTGCAAAGAAACAGAAATTTGTAATTATGCTCTCAACAATGCACCACAATGGCGTCATCGATGATACCAGTGCCAAGAAATTGCCAGAAGTTATAGAATTCTACAATAAAACTAAAGGAGGGGTTGATGTTGTAGACAAACTTATTACTATTCAGTGGCGCGAGTTTGTCGCCGTTGGCCGCTGCGACTTCTATTTACTTTCCTTGACGTTGGGGCACTGAATGCTCATATGATACTGGATGCTATGAACCCATCAAACAAGATGCAACGGAAAGTTTTTTTGAAAACTTTGGCATTTGAAATGTGCAGTCAAGAATTGCAGTCACGAGCCACTGTGCTGACGTTACCTCGTGATTTGAAACAGTGTATACGACGGTTTATACCTCCTCTTCAGGACTTGCCTGCTGATGATGTTCAGCTGGTACCTATGAGAAAGCGTTGCATTCACTGTCCAAGACGTACAGACAGGAAATTCAAGTCAACCTGTTATCAATGTAAAGGAAACATTTGTCCAAACCATACCAAAACCATATGTACTGATTGTGTCCAAAGAAATAGCTAGACGGCTAACTAAGAGTTAAGAAGTATATATATTTTTGTTATGTTTTCAGTTGATTTATATTCGATTTTAATGTTTAGTTGATTGATCTCAAATTAGTATATAAAAAAGAGAAGTAGTCCTTTGTTTTTTATTTTTAGTTAAATTTAAGGAGACTGAGTTAAAATGTAAGAAAAATTGTAACTCCTATTTCTTTTAAGTTTTTATAAATATAAATAAATGACTGATTTACAATATATATAGTTTTTTGTTTCAATGTAGTCCTAATCAAATGCATAACAATAGAATCATGTTATAAATTTATAGTATAATACCAATTGATTGCTATTTATTTTTGGGGTCGCTGCAGACCCCATGCGACTGTTCAGGTTATAAAAAAGGCGCGACAAGCGGAGGGTTAAAATCAAAGAAAAACTCAGAGGCGAAGACTCACCTTCCGATGTATGACCCTCGCCTGGGTCATACTGCCGAAGGGGTACTCGCAGCGGTCCGCCGTCGGCGTGGGAATGTTCTGCGGGATCTTGCCGTCCATCGGACACACCGTGTTGGGTGATTTGAACTGAAAATACAACATCACCTTAGGGGCCATCCACAAATTACGTCACACGAATTTGGTGATTTTTCACCCCGCCCGGCGCCCCCGTCCTTGTCGCAGCTGGTCACATTTGTGAGACTCCCCTCCTCCCCAGTGTGACGTCACAATTTTATATTTAGAAATTATAGAATTGAAACAGCAGTTCCGAAATTAGTTTTATATCAAGTGTTAGGGTGATATTACACTTATCAAATATCTTTGTCCAATTTTGCTGTCAAATATTTTATAAAATTTCTTTGAGGTCCCATTCCACTTGTCCAATAACTGTGTCCAATATTTTTTGCATAGTCTTAAGAAAATGGAGGTACGTGGAGCGTCTTCATGTGCTGCTATTGCGTCTTTAAGTGGTGCTATTATTATCGTTATGTTATTAATGAAAAAACAAAAGTCAAAACAAAAAAAAAGTATTTATTAAAAAAATTGTCATTGGAATCGTCCACGATATCTTGTTTGCAGCCATTTTGTTGATTTAAGTGTCATTAATATTTGATCAAATATCGGTGTTTCCAAGACATTTGATAAAGTCGTCCAATTTTTTTGATCAAATCGTACATTGGACAAAGATATTTGATAAGTGTAATACCACCCTTACAAATGTTTTGAGTACTTATTTCGTTAATAGTATAAAGTTCGTGTTTTAACACGTAGATTTGGAAATGTGACGTCACAACATTTAGGACCCCTCCCCCTGTCACACTTCGTCGACCCCCTCCCTCCCCCTTAACGTGTGGCGTAATTTATGGATGGTCCCTTAGGGGGGCGGGGGACGAAAATAAGATTTAGTTTATTTAATGCCAAAGATGTGTCTAATTAAAGCCAGTGCAATGTATGTTTATGTTTATTAAACAAGGTCAAGATTAAATACGTAATTATCTTTTTTTCGTATGTCCCACTGCAGGGCACAGGCCTTCTCGTGGAGAAAGAATATTGGCCTAATCACCACGTGTGCCGACCGAGGATTGGCAATTTCAAGCGCTGCGGTATTTGAACCCCTCAGACACTCAGGTTACCTCAAAGTTTCCTTTGTTTTGCCATCTATACGCTAAGAAGACCAATAATAGGACACTCACCTGCGTGTCCCGCGACGTGGAAGGCACAGCCGCGGGCTCCGGCGGCGGGGCTTCGCCCTCGACGCCCGCGATGAGGCGCCCGATGCCTCCCAGATTAGCGAGCAGCTCCGGCGCCGGCTGAGGCCGCGGCTGCCCGCTCGTGCTCGCGTCTGGAAGGGAACGACGAGGTAAAGTCACGCTCACTTCTATACTACCGTGTAGCATTAGCTGTTTATGGGTTGCTGTGCGAAATTGGTTGTAGGTAGAATAGACCACCACACTAAAGTTCATAAAGTTTTTACCACGACGAGACTTTTTTTGAACTAAAACTTTCGTAAGCACAACACATTGTAGACTTTTAGTCCGGATCTACGACGACGAGCAAACGACGACGCGAGCTCCGTCTCTGCTCACCATGATTAAGCTCTGCGAATCGGAGCGAAACCTGGTCGGACTCTTCCGATATAACAACACCCGTAAGTAGATCCGGCCTAAAAGTCTACGACGAGACTTATTTGTCTATATATTATGTCTCGTATAAATTCTACCCAGATAATAAAACTACACGGCTTAGTTATCGTTCATTAATCACGGAGGCTTAAAAGGAAAATTCAGAAAAATTACTTGACTCCCCATTGCTCTACCGGCGCGCCGGTAATTCTGCCAGAATTAAATAATACCTGCACCTGAAGATATTAGTATTCTGAAAATTTTTAAAACATTCTACGATTCATTTATTCATTTTATTTATTCTATAAGTTTATTTTAATTTAAAATGCAACATAACAGTAAAATTAAACCAAAGTATCACATCTTCCAGCATCACAAGAAATTTTGTATAAAACCACACTGTTTTGTAGTCTTAACCTCACCCCTTGTATCAAACAGGGAATAAGGACAAATTAAAAAAAAAACCTATTTAGATGCTAAAAATTCCACCCATGCCGGATTCGAACCGGCGACCTCTGGTATCCGAATCCCGGCATGGGTGGAATTTTTAGCCTCTAAATAGGTTTTTAAATTTGTCCTTGGCACGGGTTAGTGCATTAAAAATAATATAATCAAGTGAAGAAGGAGTAAGAAAATTACTAAAAAATATCACATCATAAAGTACGTCGTACTATCCGTAGTCGTATCGACGGATAGATTTATAGGAAACTGCCATTACAATGATATCATTTCCTAATGCGCGTATCGCGCTAGTGCGATACTGGACCTTAGACGCACCAATAAACCTAAACTAGTACTTATGAGAGACCACTGTTTCCATTTGAGGTTATTCTCGCATGGAACAACAAATATCTTCCATAATATAAAAATGAATCGCTGAATGTGTTGGTAAGCGCAAATGTCGAGAACAAGCTGAACCGATTTTGCTAATTATTTTTTTAGAATATTCCTTGAAGTACGAGGATGGTTCTTACGGAGAGAAAAAAATTTTAAAAGGAATCGATAGTAGGCGGTACGAAGTTCGCTGGGAAAGCTGGAACGCTGGAAAGACTATTAAAGGGTTTCCAGGAAAAAACATTGTTTACATCACTAAGCGAATTTCCGAGAAACTAGCCGTTTCAAGATAAGGTTTATTATGCTCGAGCGTATTTAGTATTTATTTTATTTCAATGATTGTTAAATCGGCATGTTAACAGGAAACGATCAAAAGCTCATCGCATCATTATACGATCAGTTAGACGATTACATAACAGTGATGATTTTATCGCTAAAGGTCGGGAAGAAAACGGAACGGAAGTCATTAGTGTGATTATCTTTGCTAATGAAGACAATGTCAAGATCGACAAAGTCTTCTAATGGACTCGAGATAATTTGAAAGAACTACTCAACTATCTTTAAACTAGGCATCGTTTTAAAAGTGATATCTATATCTCGCTACTAATTTCGGCCAGAGCACCAATATTTCTAGATTTCACGGCTTTGATAACAAAATGGGCCATCATAGATTAGTTCCGCGGCATTACTGTACAATCGGCTATCACGGTCAAGTTTTCATAAAATGGACATCGTGGGCTAGCTTTTTATGGCTTCCCTGTAAACATTAATGATAGCCAAACGGGATTTCAGAGCTCTGATTTCACAGTGCGAACTGACCGGCGTAGTCCGTGTCGATGCGGATCTCAAGGTGCTGATTCCAGTTTCACGAAAACTGCGAGCTCACCTACGAACTCAGTGTCGATGCGGATATCTACGCCCTGATTTCAGCAATACTTACGGAGGGGCTTAGCTGCAGGCTCCGTGTCGATGCAGATCTTCGCGCTCTGCTTCCAGCTGCACGGACAGTGGGGCACACCTGCGTTCTCCGTGTCGTTGCAATCTCTAGGCCCTGATTCCAACTGCAAGGACAGCGGGGGTTTCCTGCGGACTCCGTGTCGTTACGGATCTCCACGCACTGATTCCGGCTGCACGGACAGTGGGGCTCATGTGCGGACTCAGTGTCAATACGGATCTCCGCGCCCTGATTTCAGCTACACGTACGGAGGGGCTTAGCTACGGGTTCAGTGTCGTTACGGATCTCTGCGCACTATTTCCAGCTGCACGGTCACTGGGACACCTGCGGGCTCTGTGTCGTTGCGATCTCCGCACTCTACTTCCAGCTGCACGGACACTGGGGCACACCTGCGTTCTCCGTGTCCTTACAGATCTCCACGCCCTGATTCCAGCTGCAAGGTCTTTGGGACTCACCTGCGGGCTCCGTGTCGATGCGGATCTCGGCGCCCTGCTGCAGACGCAGGCTGACGGCCGCATCGCCGTCCAGCTGCACGGACAGTATGCCGAGCGCGCGCAGCTGCGGCGCGCCGGCGGCGGCTAGCGCGCGCAGCCGCACCGCCGCCGCGCGCGGCACCGTCAGCGTCACGCGCACGGAGTTCCAAGGTTCCACCTGCGGGGTGCAACTTAATGTGAGCCTCATCCACTTTAGGGTATAGGTGGTGTTTGTTCACGTTCGTTACGCACGAACGCGATTATAAGATTAGGATAGTCTGTTATGATTATGGGGACTTCCAAGGCTATAATAATATTAGACGATAGTAGAAGAATAGTGGATGGAGTGCAGCGGAGCGTAAATAAACTGCCAAACTTACCAAAACTACTCGACGCCTTACTGACCGCAGCCGTATAGGCCGAAATAAAAAATAAATGTGCAGTTGGGGATTCCCGGATCCCGTCAGTGATAATTCGAATTGGTTGTGCGGTACTTCCCAGATGATGAACCATCTTTCATGTAGTTTCACGCTAAGAAGAAGACTGATATCTTACTTCTTCTTTTCGTGCCAGCCATGCATGTGTCACACTTAAGCCAAGACCAAGGGTGTGCGCGTCTGCTACTAAGCAAAAGATTCATACCATACACTCAGCAGCTATTCCTCTTGGTCTAAAAGTCTACCAGCTCTCTGGAGCGCAATTAACCTGCTAAACTAACCAAAACTACTGTAACTAAAACATGCGGTGCTGCAATGCATCCAGAGCACGCCGGTTTCTGAAAATGTCCTTAACAAAGGGGTCGGTGGCCATTGGCGGTTGACTCGCCTTGTTGACTTTGAGCGTGTGCGGGTGCGGCTCGGCGAGAAGTGAGCGCAGGTCGCGCAGCAGGCCGGCGCAGGGGCGCGGGGAAGCGCGGGTCGCATATAACGTTCTCGCAGGTCACGACTACGCCATACTATTCACACTACAAGGATTTGCGCGTCTGCTACTACGCGAAAGATTCGTACAGTGGACTTAGTAGCAACTCCTCTGGGTCTCAACGAGTCTCCTGGCTATGTAGCGCATAATTGAACTTCTAAAGTAACCAAACCTACTGTAACTAAAACATGCGGTGCTGCAATGCATCCAGAGCACACCGCTTCCTGAAAATGTTCTTAAAAAATGGGTCGGTCGCATATATCGTTCACGCACGTCATGACTACGCCATACTATTCACACTACAAGGATTTGCGCGTCTGCTACTACGCGAAAGATTCGTACAGTGGACTCAGTAGCAACTCCTGGCTATGTAGAGCACAATTGAACTTCTAAGGCTGACATTCAGAGACGAAAACTAAGCAAAGACTGGTCTTACAAATGTCCAAATCACGTTCAATCCAAATCAGTTTTCGTCTCTGAATGTCAGCCTAAATGTCCTTAAAAAATGGGTCGGTGGCCGTTGGCACTTGACTTACCTTGTTGACTTTGAGCGTGTGCGGGTGCGGCTCGGCGAGAAGTGAGCGCAGGTCGCGCAGCAGGCGGCGAAGGCGCGCGGGGAAGCGCGGGTCGCGCAGATCGCCCTCGCACGTCACGACTACGCCGCACGGCCCGCCGCCCGCCGCGCCCGCCCCGTCGCTGTCCGCTGCCATGCTGCGGGGGTACGGAGCTTGTTAGCTTCTGGGAGACAGGCAGATAGAAATTAAATGAAAATAATTTATTCAAAGTAGCGCAGAAACTGCGGCTTAATGAACGTTACAAGTGAAACTAGGTGTCCATTTCAAAATTTAGTCCATTTTGAAATCAACACCGTAAATACTCCAAACTTGGGACCTGTTTCTGAATTGAGAATTTCGCTAAGTAAACTAGTAACTATAGTAGTGTCCCTTGAGATTTTTTTCAGAAAAGAGCGGGACAGAACGTTACTTATTCAGAAACCGGCCCCTAGTCTTTTAAAAGTTCTTAACAGAGTTTACATAATTATTGTACAATTACTAAATAGTATATTATATATTTGTAAATAGTGTACGGGCCAAACCGCACACCTAGCGTTTTACTCGGATATTGTATCCAGTACCCTATCAACCGCCACGGCGAGCACTAGTTCATTAAACAGCAAATCAGACTTTACATCATCGTCATACAACCTCTGTACAGCAGAGTAGGGACATCACTTATCGTCATAAAAAGCCCGCCTCTGCTTGTATAGATAGAGAACACTTTATTGTACATAGAAATGGAAATTACACAGATGTTTCATACATAACCTACGAGTACAGACGGCGGCCTTATCGATAAAAGTAATCTCTTTCAAGCAACCTTTGGATGGACTGGACTAATATATTGGAAAAGGATGTACATGTGCAAACATACAAAATCATAATTTTGGACGAGCGGCAAATACAGTTTTAAGTACCTATAGTTCTCTATCTAGTAATGGTTGTCTGGAAGAAATTTCGAGTAGTAAGGCCGCCAATACTGCGTACTGCAATTGTTTAAGTGCAATTTATATATAGTTCTAAAAATGTGAAAAAAAAAATATTTTCACAACCTTTGTATGTAGTACATATTTCTCATATGAGTTTTTGCATATTTGAGTTTACCATATTTATGGGAAAGCAAGTAAGTTCTTATTAGTAACATTTTAAAAATTAATTAAAATACCCGTCGTCGTCGTCAGGCTATACCAGTCCACTGCTGGACACAGCCCTCCCTTGTTGTTGAGCGCCACGTTGTTGTTATCATAGGGGGTAATTATGGGCATTACCCCCTATGATAACAACAACGTGGCGCTCTTTAAAATACCCCTGAGATATAAATATTGCTGTAGTGTACTACGGCATTGAGGATTATTCAGTATTATGAACAACAGCAGTATGTATTGTTCAGTGTAAGTACAGTACAGAATGGTACATTACATGTACTGCAACAATGTGGGTTGTTCATTACACGTACTGCAACAATGTGTATTGTTCATTACATGTACTGCAACAATGAGTATTGTAAATTACATGTACTGCAACAATGAGTATTGTAAATTACATGTACTGCAACAATGAGTATTGTAAATTACATGTACTGCAACAATGTGTATTGTTCAGTAAATGTACTGCAACAATGAGTATTGTAAATTACATGTACTGCAACAATGAGTATTGTAAATTACATGTACTGCAACAATGTGTATTGTAAATTACATGTACTGCAACAATGAGTATTGTAAATTACATGTACTGCAACAATGAGTATTGTAAATTACATGTACTGCAACAATGTGTATTGTTCAGTACATGTACTGCAACAATGAGTATTGTAAATTACATGTACTGCAACAATGAGTATTGTAAATTACATGTACTGCAACAATGAGTATTGTAAATTACATGTACTGCAACAATGTGTATTGTTCAGTACATGTACTGCAACAATGAGTATTGTAAATTACATGTACTGCAACAATGAGTATTGTAAATTACATGATGTACTGCAACAATGTGTATTGTTCAGTACATGTACTGCAACAATGAGTATTGTAAATTACATGTACTGCAACAATGAGTATTGTAAATTAAATGTACTGCAACAATGTGTATTGTTCAGTACATGTACTGCAACAATGAGTATTGTAAATTACATGTACTGCAACAATGAGTATTGTAAATTACATGTACTGCAACAATGTGTATTGTTCAGTACATGTACTGCAACAATGAGTATTGTAAATTACATGTACTGCAACAATGAGTATTGTAAATTACATGTACTGCAACAATGTGTATTGTAAATTACATGTACTGCAACAATGTGTATTGTTCAGTACATGTACTGCAACAATGAGTATTGTAAATTACATGTACTGCAACAATGAGTATTGTAAATTACATGTACTGCAACAATGAGTATTGTAAATTACATGTACTGCAACAATGTGTATTGTAAATTACATGTACTGCAACAATGTGTATTGTTCAGTACATGTACTGCAACAATGAGTATTGTAAATTACATGTACTGCAACAATGAGTATTGTAAATTACATGTACTGCAACAATGAGTATTGTAAATTACATGTACTGCAACAATGAGTATTGTAAATTACATGTACTGCAACAATGTGTATTGTAAATTACATGTACTGCAACAATGTGTATTGTTCAGTACATGTACTGCAACAATGAGTATTGTAAATTACATGTACTGCAACAATGAGTATTGTAAATTACATGTACTGCAACAATGAGTATTGTAAATTACATGTACTGCAACAATGTGTATTGTAAATTACATGTACTGCAACAATGTGTATTGTTCAGTACATGTACTGCAACAATGAGTATTGTAAATTACATGTACTGCAACAATGTGTATTGTAAATTACATGTACTGCAACAATGTGTATTGTTCAGTACATGTACTGCAACAATGAGTATTGTAAATTACATGTACTGCAACAATGTGTATTGTTCAGTACATGTACTGCAACAATGAGTATTGTAAATTACATGTACTGCAACAATGTGTATTGTTCAGTACATGTACTACAATAATGTGTATTGTTCAGTTCATGTACTACAATAATGTGTATTGTTCATTACATGTAATACAATAATGTGTATTGTTCATTACATGTAATGAAGCAACTTGTATGTACTATAACAATGTGTATTGTCCAGTACATATACTAGAGCAATGGTATTGTTCTATACATAATTGGGTGATTCTACGATAAGAGGTAACTTGAACGGCAATCAATATTAAATAGGTTTTTTATTCCATATTGTCCAATCCTTTACAATCAATTACACCATTTTAATGTACTTCAATGAATAGAGTCACAATTAAATGCTGAAATATTATATTTTTTTCTGAAATTGCCAACAAAGTCCAAAAAAGTATCTACCCTGGCCTGTCTCTTTGCCGATTTTAGTTAAAGTTACTGCCGTACCTAATTTGTTTGTATCGCTTTCTAAACTAAAGCATGGTAAGTATGAATTTGAATAAATAAGCTGTAATAATTTTAAGAAAAAATCCAACAAGTATGTTTTTTGTGTATATTTTCTGAACTTTAATTTTGTCCCGTATTTTTTGTGTCTTTACCCTGGCAAATTTTGTTCCACTACTACCAATATAAAATAAAACGGAAGTATTGCAAATTCCTCTCAAGGACATCTAACGACGTGAAGTTAGCCACTAATAACAAGCGAGCCGTTAGAGGCCGCCATCTGCTAGTTGTCGCGACGCGTCCGTGCGGTGCAGTGGTCTCGCAAAGTCATTGTGTCTCCCCACTGGTAAGTCATAAAAGTTATATTAATGATTTGATTCATTTGTATTATATTACATTTATTCAATAATACTGTACTAATTCAAGTGGGATATTTAATTAAGCCAAAAATGTTATAGGTCGATTACAATATTTGAATTTATCATGAAAACGTCTTTCCCCTGGCGTATTTCCCCTGCCAATATAAATACCAGGGGAGAGACTTAATAGCCAGGGGAGATAAAACATGTCATATAATGTAGTCACAAAGTAATTTAAATATAGTTAGATTGTACTGAAGTCAGATTTAAACGGTATATTGAAGTATTGATATCCTAAAAAAGCGATATCTAAGTAACACGTAAAGAAAAACTACAAAAGAAACGTGAAGCAGAAAGGCTAAGATATCAAAGGATTAAAAATGACTCAGAAAAGTATAAATTGCAAAATCTAAAAGAAAAAGAAAAATATTTGAAAAAGAAAGAAAAAGGACTAATAAAAACTGTCGATCAAATGACTCCTAGAGAGCAACCTAAAGCACGAAAAATATGGAAGAAGAAAGCAAGAGAGCGTAGGCAACGACTTCTCAAAATGTAGCTAATGTTCAGTTGATGATCAAATACCAAAAAGAAATTTTGAGTCAAGAGCTTTGGTTGCTAAACTTAAATCAGACTGAGCAAGAAGGCAACGATATTTGATTAGTAAAAAAAAAGATGAAACCATAAATAGATTAAATACAAGTGGCATGTTACAAAAAAAAACCGGCCAAGTGCGAGTCAGACTCGCGCACCGAGGGTTCCGTACAAACCTGTATTATAGACCTGAGTATTTGGTATGAATTTCAATTTAATACCTCTACGCGTTTATGAGGAAATGGGTAGTAAGTTTAAAATTATTAAAAAAAAATATATTATGTGATGTAACTAAAAATTTATGGTTTTCGTAATTTTTCCTTTATCTATGCTATAAGACGTTGCTTCGTACCAAATTTCAAGATTCTGAGTTCACGGGAAGCACCCTGTAGGTTTTGATTCCCTTGCAAGTGTCGAAAATTTGCGGCCTAAACGGCTGTATCTTTTGATTGCGTTGGCTTAGAAGTTTGATTTTTTCACAGCTTCAAGGGACAGTAGACCTGAGTAATTGATATAAATTTCAGCTTCATACCTCCACGCGTTCCTGAGAAAAAGGGTCTTGACAGACGGACGGACGGACGGACAGACGGACAACAAAGTGATCCTATAAGGGTTCCGTTTTTTCCTTTTGAGGTACGGAACCCTAAAAAGGTTACAAAGATTAAGAAAGCGGGAAAAACTTACACCTAACAGCTAAGTGGAAAAATTGCTGCAGATGTACTCCATCAATAATTAAAAGATAATTATTCAGCTCTTCCAAACGAAAAAAAAGCATTTTTATAAGAATGATAAGCGGGAAGTTGGTGAAAAAATATGGGATACTATAGAACGAGAAAAGTAAAAAACCCTTGAGAAAACTTCGAAAACTGTAACTAATTTATAATAAAAGGAAAGGCAAAAAAGGTTATGAAGTAATAAAGAGGAAAATTATAGATTTTCTTGAAGAGGATTCTAATTCCAGATTATGTGCCGGTTAAAGAGATTATAAAAACCTATTTAGAGGCTAAAAATTCCACCCATGCCGGGATTCGAACCCGCGACCTCTGGCTATCCGTGCCAGCGCTCTATCCAACTTTAGCCTTTTGTAGCCTCTAAATAGGTTTTTAAAATTGTCCTTAGCACGGGTTAGTGCATTAAAAATAAAAATAGTATAAAAAGAGATTATGTGACGAAGAAAGGAGATCGCAAACAAAGAAGAGTTCTCCAGGATACTCTGAAAAATCTCCACAGATCTTTCATGACGAAGTGCAATATAACCATCTCATATTCACTATTCTGCCGTCTAAAACCATTTTGGATAGTACGACCGAACTGTGATAAACATGACACTTGCCTATGCGCTACACACGCCAATATAGATCTGATCCTTTCAGCTTTATTCCAAGCCAAAATTATATTATCATCAAAATCTGCTTCAGGAAATTTGTTGCAACAGGTATAACGAACAGTGTCTTTCCCGAGATTGCCCAATTTGTAAAAATAAAGGGCTCAGTTACAAATAATTTGATAATGCCATTCAAATTGTGTAAAAAAATGGGAACCTGTCTCCACCACTATAGCTAATCCAAAAACGATGATGATGTTTTTGATGATGAGAAGATGTTTAATTTTTTGTTAAATGTATGAAGACACGTTAATTTAATTTTGTTTTATAATTAATAAAAGGCTTTAAGGTGAGAGTATATAAAAATACCAACAATTAATAGTCTAATAAAAAAGATGTTTAATAAAAGTTGATTTTATTAATTTAATTCATTATTTCATTGCCCGAATCTCTCCCCTGGTGTAATAAATATCTACCCTGATCTTGACGTCTCTACCCTGGCCTCGATATTTACCCTGGCCTTCTAAAAAGTAATAAAATATGTGTGAAGTAACCTGCCATTGGGTGAAATGATTAATCAATGGGTTCATTAGCATAATTTAACATTTTCATGACAAAAATCCAAATTTTCTTCCTGGTCGCATCTTCTATGGGCTCGAAACCTCTTATCGTAGAACTACCCAATTACTACAGCAATATTTATCGTTCAGAGGTATCTTTATGGTATTTGCAACCTGTTAACCCTGTTGTTACGTCGAGAATGCTGTCTTGCTCACACAGTTTAACAATTTGAGTGATTTTACTAAGATTTTTAAAATGAGTGTACTTTTTAATAAATGAGGTCTGAGGTTTTGATGGATAATTAAACTGGCGAAATTCTGGATTCCGAAATCTATAATATAAAAATGAATCACTGAATATGTTGGTAAGAGCAAATCTCGGGAGCAGCTGAACCGATTTTGCTAATTCTTTTTTTACAATATTTCTTGAAGTACGAGAATGGTTCTTACTGGGAGAAAAAATAAAGAATCTATGGTAGGCGGTACGAAGTTCGCGGGGTCAACTAGTCTATAATATAAAAATAAATCGCTGAATGTGTTGGTAAGCGCAAATCTCGAGAGCAGCTGAACCGATTTTACTAATTCTTTTTTTAGAATATTCCTTGAAGTACGAGGATGGTTCTTACGGAGAAAAAAATAAAAAAAATAAAGAATCGATGGTAGGCGGTACTAAGTTCGCTGGGTCAGCTAGTCGATAATAATTATGTAAACTCTGTTAATTAAGGACTTTGAAAGACTAAGTTTGGAGTTTTTTGTCCATTTTTCCTCCAAAATTGTCTAGATTTTGAATGGACACCTATTAAATTTCAATTAAACACCAACTAAAATGTCCAGATTTATGTAAATTATGCTTGTAAATTAATGTAGTAATAATTACCAATGTTAAATTGTACGAGCGAGAGAGCATGAACAGCCTTATTACATTTCGCACAGAATTCTTCTAAGAAGATTTGACTTCCAACAAACATACATTAGTTAGTTAGACCTGAGATTTCCGCACTTAGCCTCATAGTTGGGCCATTGTACGTAGCAAGCGCTGAGGTACGCTAACACCTCAAGACACTAGGGTTTCCTTACGATGTTTTCCTTCACCGTCAGCGAGTAGTATTGCTACTATAATTTCACAAATGTACATAACTTAGAAAACAAAGTCATTGGTACATGCCGGGTTCGAACCTACGACCTCTCGATCGAGAAGCCGGAGTTCTACACCGCTCCGCTACCACCGCTCTATACTACCACCGCGCTAAACATACATTTTGATGTTTCCTAAAAGTAAAATATAAATTCATGCAGAGTAGGCAGAGACCAGAGTTTGCCACTTGCCACGATTCTGACAAACTTCCTTCGCTTTACCAACACAGTCATTTGGTACACTTTATCATGTTTTCCTCTAATACAACCCCTATGGTCTGGGACGCCCCTCGCCAGCCTTTCCGACAAAAAATTCAAAAAGAGATATTTCGCTGGTTGCTGTGAATCGTGACGCCTGGAGAGAGGAAGTTCGGGAGTGCCGCAAGACCTGCGATGAAGTATGTTGCTTGAGGCTTTGGCCAAGAGAGCCAGGAGGCACTAAATTCATACCGACTTGACTCCGGGCTCTTCCTTTATCTGTCCTACATGCAGTGGGCCTGCCCTTCTCGAATCGGATGTTTAATCACTCAAAAAAGTGTCAACTCTTAGGCACTGTTTAAATCGTCCGTAACAGACGCAAAAGCCTATGATGATTATGCACCCAACCCATGTCAAACAGTGGTGTAGCTACCTAGGGGCTAGGCGGGGTAGTGCCCCAGGGCCCTCAAGCTCAGGTGGACCTCGAATCCTTACCAGAAATCTCGATCGAACTGACCTTTTGTATTGTATACGGCAATAGTTAGATCTGTAAGCCTTATTATGTAATTTGTTTTCTAGTGTGTACAATAAAGAGTTCTAATCTAATCTAATCTTTTGGAAATTTCTCCCATTTTCAAAATAAATATGACAGGTTGAAACCCCACTTTAATCATGACAACTCATTTGAGAGAAATTCAAAAGTTATGCCTAGGGAATTGCCCTAAATTCTTTCTATGCCCCAGGGCCCTTGGTTACCTAGCTACGCCACTGATGTCAAAACCAAAGTAACATTTCCGTTTTAATTCTAGTACACACTCTTGCAATCCACAACATTTTCTGATTGTATTACACCTTTGCATATATTATATTATGTCGTAAAATTAACATAATTTCAATTAAAAGTTGTGTTTTTAGTCAGTGAGTATTTAATAGCTGTAGCGATTACTTTTCCTTCTGCCAGTATGACTAAATAAAAAAATGCTGAACGAATGAAATATGAAATTGCATGTCTATGCAACTGTACTTTTATTACAGAGATTTCAAGTAATCCTACAAATAATATAAGCCCTATTTACCATATTGTAATCAATTGTATGTATGTCACTGAATCATGCATGTTTGGTTGCAGTTTTTAAAATTGTGGCGCTATCTGGTGCTAACTACCTCCACCGATGAAAAAAAAACATATTATATCCTATTTTATAATGCATCGTTGAAAACGGTGAATATCATACAATTTAATAAATATATTTATTACAATTTAATAAATATATTTATTACAATTTAATAAATATAAATGATATTCACTGATATACTAGCTCATTTTTGAACCTACCTAGGCCCCGCAAAGTAGGACTTGAAAGCATTTTTCCCAAAAACGGCCATTACCAGTGGAAATCAATTAAAAGTTGTTGATCGTAGGTTCTAGACTTTACATTCTAAAAGTAGCTGTCACAGTTTTATGATGTTCAAGTTTAAAAACAACCAGTAATATAAAACAAGTTATGATTTTTATTATATTGGTACCACTACTTAGCACCGTGTAATGCCCTAAAGAACAATGGGTAAATTTGTATGTACCCCACTCCCACCCTTGTAGCAGTATAGACTAAGGCCGACTTGTGTCAGCCCGGGTTAGCTCATGTAACTCGAGTTAACCTCTTAAATCAATCATTTTGTATGCAAAATGATTGATTTAACCAGTAATTTATTTATTTATAAAAACACTATTTAAAACTAATCTATCTCTAAAGTACTCCTTAGAGATAGATTATTTACACTGTGATTAAGTTTTTTCCTAGATTATTTTAATCAGCCATTTTAGGAATCAAGTTTTTATAAGACCAAAAGTGTCATTTAAAAGAGGCACACTCCAAAATTAACGAACCAAACAAATTATTAATGAATATATTAATTCATTTTTGTCAGTGAACAATCTTGAGTGAGGTATTATTTGTGTGTTAACGAGCCTTACCACTGCTAATCTGTAATAGCAGAGCTGAAAGCTATGCCTATACTCTGTGAATCAGTAGTACAATTTCCCGCCATTATTGTGAGTCATCAACCATTCCACTGTGCCACTGACAATTAAGAAAATATAATCATTCATCCAAGGGTTCCGTTTTTTTCCTTTTGAGATAGGGAATCCTAAAAAAATATGTATTTTCAAAGTCACTTCTAATCTCATGTTATTTGATAAATATATTATTACAAGGGTGGGTATATCTGTGTAAAACTTTTAATCCAAATTATGAACAAATGAAGTCACAGGCACAGTTAGTGATTGATAAACAATACTGTATACAGTCATATCTTTGTCATACAACACTAAACACGAGAACAAATTTAATCTATTTATTGAACTAGTCTATTTATTGAAAAAGGACTGCTTAATTCAGCAATTTTTATGAATTTGACACCCGTGTTACACTGGAAATGAAGGTAAAATGCTTTGGTAACAATTCCCATAGCAATAACTAGGGATGGGAAAAAACATTATTTTTTATTCTCTATTATCAAATTTATAAAACATCAAGGTTTTTAATGTACCAGCTTTTATGAACATATTTAAAATGAGTAAAACACACAAAAATTTAGAGCTAAAAAAACATGATTTAAAACACAGGATCAAATGTTGAAAACACTGAACTGTTTGTTTTATAAATTTAAAAATAAAAACTTTTTTCTATTGTTCCTATAATTTCATGATTAATATTGTTTTGGTGATCACAGTTTCTTAATAAATAAACATTTTGATATCTATGTAGGAAAACCAATATTGTCACAGATTTTGTTGCATTAATCAATCCTTTTGGAACCTATTATTAAATTATGCATTAACAGGCTTATTTATACAATATTAACTGCACTAAAACACTGTTAAAACTGAGTTAAAACTGGTAGACTACAGGAATTCTACTCACAAACCAGCATTAACACCATCTCAATTCAATCAATTTTTTTTTTAATGGCACCCCTAGGATTCTGAAGGGTTGTATAGTGTGAACGATCTTTTAGAAAGACTGTTTTTGTTTTTATCTATCAAAACTTTCTGTCACATTTGGTTGACTCTATTATTTCTGTACAGAGCCATACCTTTTAGTTGTTTAAGGTGTTCTTAATATTGTGTTTTTTTAAAACTGTGTGTAAATCTCTGTTTAAAACAATCCAATTAGAAACACATTGTACCTATTTTCTGTTTTAAATAGTGTTAAAAACATATTTTAAAACACTGTTTCAAACATGCCAATGCCATAGCAACTTATATAATTTTGTAGAATGTAGTTCTTTTGATACGTATTGCAGGCATTTTTAACAGTGGATTATTCAGCATTTTTTTTACTAGGGATATGCGACGGAAATGCAGACAATTCTATAGAGATTGTCTTTGCCTTTTAATATAAATTTTATGGTTTTCATTTGTGCAGTTATATGCAGTTATACTCACTAACAGTAGTGCCTGAGGTGCTTAAATACCTTAGCATAATATTGCCAATCCGCAGTGGGCACACATGGCAATTAACCTCATACTCTCTCTGAGAGAAGGCTTCTGCGGCTTCGGCTTATTGATGAACAAGGCAAAATAGTGTTTCATGTTTGACTTTAACAACAAATAAGTTGGAAAACAAAGAGGGAGGCCTGCAGTGGAACATTTATCATCTTCATCATCAACCCATTATGTCTCCACCAAGGGGCATGGGTCTCTTCCCTAAGGAAGGTATAGGCCATATTCCACCACGGAGGCCAAGTCCGGATTGGTGGAGGCTTACTGTCAGAAGTTTTGAAGCCGCTCTAAGGCCTCTGACTACGTTTATAGGCTGCATAAAATAACATTATTTCAATTCCTATATTACCTACATAGATACACTGCAATAAATAATACAGTAAACAAATTACCAATCTCATGTGTACTCATAACATTGAACTTTTTAATATTGATAAGGTTAATGCAAAAATTCAGACCGATCCTCATTCACTTGTGATAGGCAATAGCCATGCCTAACATGTGACATTGACAAAATTGTACTAGACAATTCGAGCAGTGAGTCCATAAAGCAGAATTGAACTGAAGGTATTTCAAGAGATTAAAATGCATAACTTCAATGTTTTTGAAGTTGTCCGATCTTTAGTTATTTATTGGTTATTCTAAATGTATCAAACTTTTAATATTATGTTTTGTTACTTGATCAGGACAGTGTGTGGTGCTATTTGACTGATCTAATTTATTCTATTACCTTATTAAACTGTTTATCAATTGAGTTGCATAGAAACAATAGTGGTTTCTTTTTTCTAGCAAAAATTACACTAAGACAAAACAGTAGTTAGTTTTTATACATTGCCAGAAAAGATGTCTTTGATTCTACATAAGTATAACTAAGTTTGCCTGGATATATGTCAAGTAGCCTACTGTTTAGATTCACCAAGCTTATTATAAACCATTCCAACTTATTATAAACCATACCTAGGTTTAGAGAAGATAATTTGAATATTGCAAAACACATGAATGTCCTGTATAAGAATAAAGCATAAAACACAAAGTAGCATAAACCCTTCTTTAGGTTCTGTATTCCTATATACTACAAGTATTATGTATGACACATCTATGGTAGTTATTTAACCCAACAGAAACATGTTATTCATAAAATGAGAAGTTAGTGCGCATTTGGTAAATAGAGTCGAATCAGCAGCAAATGACATTAGGAAAACAAAACAGCATGTTTCTGCTATCTGTTGAGTTGTTACACAACATTGTAAAGTCAGATTTTCGTCTCGAACGTCGAACTATGTACGACGAATACACTGAATATTGGGCGGCGGGCGGCGCGCGGCCGTGCAGCGGCCGCCCCGGTTGCGCCACTGAACTAATGTGCCATTTCGGAACCGCACAAGCACGCGTAATAAAATGTAAATAAAGCGGAAAATAATAACCACTCACCTCTCATACAATGTCACATTCCGTTCAATTCCGCGATAGATCTATTCTCTCCTGGCCGTAGTCATCGTGAAATATCGCGAGCAACATTACAATCCAGCTCGGTTGCAAAGGATTATCAGTCCTATGTCCACCGACCACTACTCCAAAAACATATGATACTCCACTTTTGTGCCAACGTAGAGGCAACAGCGGCGCTGTCCACAGTCAAAGTTTGGATTTTCACACTGAATCGCACGACTAGATGCGAGCAAATCCCTTCAGAAAATCGAATCCACTGATTTATGTTCCAGTGACGCAAAGCTCATATATCGCGAAGAGCAGCAGCCATTTTGAAATGTTCGGGGTGTTCAGTCACGGCATGGAACATTCGTAAAATACAGCCTCTTCCCACTCCTGCCTTAGTCCTTAAGTAGTGCGATGCCGAAAACACTTTACACTCTTTCCATTTTATCACAATGGGTCACAGAACTTCACTCCATTTTCTCGTTGAAACTATCCAAAACAACCTAAGCGACATCCGATAATTCCAGCTTACCCCATTTGCATGACACACTTAAAATACTGAAAAAACACTCAAAACACTTAAAAACGTACATAAAATGTGTCGTGCCGGATTACGAGAAGTTACAGCATCGTATCATTACTAGAGTTCAGTGGAAAAATCGCTAAAAAGATGGGTATATAATTTACAAATAGTTAATTCAGTACGAACAATAACAACGGCCGCCATTTGCAATTTTCAAGTTGACATGCGCATTGACTTCGAGCGCAGACAAACAGAGCTACGTAACATTGAAGCGAGGTACAAAATTTCGAAAAAGAAACTTAGGTATCTTTTTATAAAAAAATCATTAGATGCAAGTCATTAAAACTATTTGTTAAGCAAAGAGGTAATCTTTTTAATTCTAATCTTCTGAATAAATTTTTTGGACAATATTCCTTTTTGGTAGTCGAAAAAGTAATTTAAAGACGTTGGTACAAGGTTGTACAAACCAGTTTCATGGTCCACTGAAACTTGTTTCCCATTGGTAGATATACTAATTCTCAGAGTTTTGTAATCTAAATATGAGATGGTGATTGGCTGCCGCTGAAATGTGAGGACACGAGTCACTTCCTCCTCATCACTCATTTCCTGTTCGTTTTACTGAAAATAGGCAGACAAAAATTCACCGAATAAATAATCTCTACCGGAGTTTGCAGAAAAACACAAGACCAAACGAGAAAGATAATTTATTATATTGACTCATTTATTTCTATTTCTCATAAGCATCTTTTAAAGATTCTGGTGGGACCGCTTGAAACAATCCTTTTCGAGCCATCTCTTCTGCGAGATCATCAAATTCTGTTTTTCTGAAAATAAAAAAGGGTTTTGTAGATGAGACTATCTAATAAAATTTACAAGTAGTACTGTATATTTAAAGCTTGGTTTCAGATTGCATAGTTTCTGAGGTTTACAAAGTCTGTAAAGTTTTCTTTGCAAGTTTTTTTGTAGTAAAAACGTGTCTCTAAGGTCACTTCGACCGTCTCCGTGTCTTTGTCGAAGTGTTGTCGACTCGACTTAAAGTAGATTTGACAGTACCGATAAAAATAAAATACACTACTCTTTGGGGTCTTCGAAATTGAACCTTGACACTTCGATCCAAATGTACAAAAGTACATTTTGAACGTGTTACTCAATCCACATTATAACTATGTTATAACGAGCCGAAGACATGCGGTCGCCTATTAAGGCCCATTGAGTCATACCATTGAATTTTAAGTAAGTGTATGCTTAAAATTCAATGGTCATACAAATAAAAGTGAATCAAAGCCACACTTTGCGCATATAGATCTGCGCGAGAAACGTGAATCGTACCTATATCTATAATGTTGCGCGAATCATCTGCAATAGCAATCGTTTTTATTTAAAAAACTGATATAATGATATTCTAAATAGAAGGAAAAGATTGGAAAACTCCTACTGAATAATACTGTACAGTATTTTTTGGGGTTCCGTTGGAGGTTCCTCCGAGTAGGTTACCAAAGAGCCATTTTCAGCACAAATTCACAAAGCACTTCAAACGTGGCGCTTATAGGCGTGCACATGCAAGAAAAGGGACACTTCTGTCAAATATTGCTCAGCGAGTCAGCGCAGATTAATTTTGACAGTCTTATTCCGGTTCTTCTATGGCTACACGTGTAAGTGCCATCTATGAAGTGCTCTATGAATTTGTGCTGAAAACGGCTCATTGGACCCTATTATAAAACCTACGATGTCTGTCTGTATGTCTGACCTATAAAGAGCTCTAAATCTTAAATTGTGATATGTGACCCGTTGTTTAATACGCTATTTAATTGTCAATATGACGCATTGCCCGACAAATAATAAAAACACAAGGGGTGTGAGGGCGAGGGACGACTGGAAAAGGATCTTAACACGTCAAGACCCTTTTGCAGTGGTCTATGTTATGTATGAGTATGTCCAAGACAAAAAAAATCGAGACTTGTTGAAAATTACTTGTGTTTGAATGTGTCAGTAAAATACCCGGCCCATCGTGTGCCCGTAGATTATCACAGAGTAAAAAATAAGCTAACTCACAGAACACTAAAACTAAAACAAGTTGTCTGTGAACAAATAGGGTTGCCGTCTCAGAATAAGTTCTGAGGTTGCCGAACTTGGTTAAACCCACAACCTTTTATAAAAAAAAGTTGCCGAAATTGCCGAATTTTTTAGAAAAAAATATACATAAGTAGGTACCTACCTACCTATTTTATGTAAAATTGTAAATTCCGAAATATTTTTACAGGTGAACAATACAGTAAATAAACTCCAAGTAAGATGAAATAACTGGAACTACTTGTTCTTCCTCAAAAATAACAAACATCAGGTGAGTCACGACCCAGTTGTCCATGTTTCAGTTTCCTTTTCAAATGGATTGTTCACACATAAATACTCTAAATAAATTCGCCTTTTGCTAAGCGCTCGCATCAACTAAGATAAAGATAAAAGTCAGCGTGTTTGGAGTGTTCTAAGGGGTTGTGTTTTCATAAATAAGTTTGCAAGACTATGGATGAATTTTGTTTCTCAGTTGACCTAAACCAACAGTGCTTTGTGAGTGAGTTTATTATAATAGTTAAGAAGAGAGACAGGAAAGAGTAGGCCTGTAGCGTTATTAATGAGAGTGAGTTTACCAGAGGGGTTAGTATGTCCCTAGAGACATAGTCTGCCTTTGGCACTAGATTATCTCTCAGGCATGCTTCAAATCAGAAGAGAGTGAACGCCAAGACAAAAACAACTACCATAAGACTGGATCTGTATACACCAACAGAATCTCATTATAGAGTAAGCCAGCATGTCGTACTGGGATGATGAGAGATGCCTATGTGTATGCCGCCTAGGAGAGATAATTAGTGTGAATATGTGCATACTTGACTGGTTCTTTCCTTGTGCCACATGGAGGCCTTTCGGCACCCAATCCAAGAGACAGAAAGTTGGCCTATGGTGCCAAAATATCATGACTTTTAAGTCAGTCTACCGTGCTATGTCTGTTGCGCTATATGTCATGAGAGAAAATTCAGCCTGAGCCAGGTGCTAGATTATCACTTGTTATAGAGAATTAGTCTAGGATGCTAGTGTCAATAGCAGAATAGTAGTAGATAGATTGATAATACTCAGCGTATCAGTCTGTGTGTATAATATTTTGTACCTACTTGTTGTTTTTACTCATTAGCATTAAGAATATTCTCATATGAATTGAAGTGAATAAATTGATTAATTAATTTTCAATCTTCTTCGGGCTATATTATGTAGTCCACTGCTGGACATAGCCCTCCCCTATGCCATAGTGCCTTGTCTTCAGCTGGCCGGATAGGGACCAAATCCGAACTCCACGAGCACACCCGTATTAACAGCTAGTGTCGGCCTGCAGTGCTAGAATGCCACTAAAATGTGATTCAGCCACTGTAATTTCACTAGAGAGAAAGATATACCTATAATACTCGGCGTACGCGTGCCGCCGTGGATAGGCGATGAGTGCGAACCCCAGGATGCCGGTGATGGCTGCCAGCAGAAATCCTGTCGCCAGCAGGCGCTTCGTCTGCGCCATGTGGAGGCCCCGCATGACGGGCTTCACCCGGCAAGGCGGGGCAGGATCCGGCGGTGGGCACGTCTGCTGGCACGGATCGGGCCGCGGTGGTGGGCATAAGTTCGACATTGGCCTGTTAAGGTTACAATTGGGATAGTTGTACGGCAAAGAACTCAATATCATCTCACCAAATGTATGGTGGAAGTGCTGTCAACTAAGCGCCAAACCATACAATAGGGCTGTGATCAGGGTTAGGTTAATTCTCGGTGGAAAAAGGGTGGAATTTTTCGCCATTGATCAGGCACAGTAGATAAAGTATCTACACTTGGCTAATCTATTTACAAAGCAGAGTCACGCTCGCCGACTAATCTTTCCGCCCTTGAAACACTCTAACTCCTAATCACTTAAGGATGTTCAAGTCCTTGGCATCATTTCCAGACATAGTTTTATGGTTCCAGGCACACCCATCCAGATGAGCCATGGCACAAAGTTCTCACGGAGGAGGTAGCCATCGCAGACATCGGGAGCACGATGGGGGCGCCACCCGCTACACAAACACCGACTGGGAGGCCAAAGAGGCTCTCTACAGGCGAGAACTCGACGAGGCCAGGGCCCGGGCCACGCAGATGGAGAAAACAATGCGCTGGTGGTCCGACTGCACAGCCAACTGGCGCGAGAAGTGGAGCAAGGTACGTACCGAACGCAACAAGGCCAGGGACGAGGCCAAGCAGTACAAAAATAAACTAGACCTCCTAAACAAGGACCTGACGCTTCTAAAAGTCGAAAAGAACGACTTGGAACACCAGCTACTAGACGTTAAAAGGGACAATGAAAAACTACTCAGTATAGGCGAAAACAGAATAGTCACTGCTGATCTGAATCAAGACGACGGCGTGGAGTTGAGGAGAAAGAATGTTGGGTACGTTTCGCCTAACGAAAACCAACCGTCGATGAGGCAAAGGGCCTCCTTAGATTCCCACAAATTCTCCAACGTCGATAGCGTGTTAGCGAACAAGCTAAGCGCGATGCGACTGAAACTAGACGAGACATCGAAAAGCCTTCAAAGCGAGAAAGATCACAAAGCATTCCTGCTAGCCAAAATAGAGACACTGACAGCAGAGCTGCACAATTCGAAAATGGAGCTGCATAGTGATAGAACACTAGGCTCGACCGATTCTAGTCAAAGCGAAGTGGAGAGGCTACAGAACGAGTTGCAGGACGAGGTCGCAGCGAAGCAAGTGCTGGAGGAGAAGATAGCCGAAATGAAGATGGAGACGGAAAGACTGAAATCGGAGAACAACATCCAATGGAGCAAGCGGGAGTTGCTCGAGACTGAGAACGTCGCGATACTGCGGGAGAACAAGAAGTTGTACAGCCAAGTGTGCGAGATGAGGGAGCAGATCCACAAACTGAACAGGATATCGGACTGCAGCAGTTACGGTTTCTCTAGCGAGCAAAAGCTGGACGCCCTCCAGGTCAGAAAGACGAGTAGTAGCCCCCGAAGTAGGGAAGCGTCGAGTAACGGGTCGTCAGAGGCGAATCTTGCTCATTCCGATAGGAAAACTAACACGTCCGGTGAAGAGGACGACCTGGCAATAGTGGAATGCGGCGAAAATTAACTTACTCGGGATTCCGAAGGTTTTCGTGAAAATGCTAAATGTTCTCTAGGAATTTGACACGGCAAAATGTTTTTGACTTCTGTCACTGTCAGCCTGTGATGTCATCCGTGGTCACACACAACTTCATTTCTTTCTTTGCCAGGTATTTTTTTACAATACCTATATACCTATGTGACCACTGACCTTTCTCGTTCTGCAGAAAGCAAGTCTATCTACCGAACTACTACTAGCTCAGGCCCTAGTCTACTTAGGTACGTAGTTTTTTAATAGAATGGTATAAACACGACATTGGTGGTTATTTGCCTCTATTTGGTAGTCTACAAAGCAATAGCGGTACAATGTAATTCCAGGGGTATAACCCGCGCAAATTATATAGGCATCTGTCGGGAAGATCGTTGTTGTTCAATAGTATCAGTTCAATAATGTTATGTTAGTCCGGTAATGGTAGTTTCATTCACACTATCGGTAGTCTGGTAACCAATCGTATTGCAATAGAATAATCCGTGCTACTTAACTCGGCGCGGCGCCTCGTGCGATTCGATCTTCTTCGCGAGAGATGCCTATTTAATTTGCGCGGGTTATACCCCTGAAATGACATTGTACTGCTATTGCTTTGTAGACTACCGAATTGAGGCAAATAACAACAATTGTCGTGCTTATAGCGTTCTATTGACGAACTATGTAAGTATTAGACTCCAGGGCCTGGCCGTGAGTGACCACCGGTTTCTTCGTCATTTCTTAACAGCTGTTAGTTGTCTTTGCCCCATTAATTCAATCAATCAGTCCACGCAACTGCTGGACACAGGCCTCACCCAAAACACGCCACTTCCTTCTATAGCCATCCACATCCAGCCACTGCAAGCCATCTGCCTCAGATCGCCGGTCCAGCGAGCTGGTGGGCGTCCTACGCTGCGTTTGCCAGTTCAGTGTCATCATTCGAAAAACCTTTGCACCCCATCGAACACCGTTTCTTCGGTTTTATGTGCCCATCCCACCACCACTTCAGCTTGCTAATCTGGTTAGTCATTCATCTCCGTTCTTTGGCCTGCTGACAGTTGTTAAAAGATTAACAAATAAAACGTAACATAACCTCACGCCTGTATCCCAGAGGGGTAGGCAGAGACCAGGGACTGCCACTTGCCACGATCCTGACGGATCACCTTCGCTTCATCGGCGTTCATAAGTCGTTGCATGCACGCATCAACAAATAGTGTAAGAGAAACCGGGATTAGTCTATTATGATGACGTTGAGTCTTAAGTGTTGTAGCTCAGAAAGGAACTAGATCGTGAAAGTGTTAGAAAAATGCTGTAGATTTCGGAAAATATATATTTAATATAAAATATGTAATTACATACTGTTGTTAATGACTGTCATAGTTTAGCATGAACTGCCCCTATATTACTCGCAGCATATCCTGAAAGATTCCCAATGTCTAGTTGTCTCAAGTCCATATTAATTGCTATCGTACCTAAACGTCAGGATTCTGACAGGATTTGGTGGGTTATATTAGGCCTTTGGAAGGTAAATAATTTATAATTACTAAACAGTTGATGCATTTAACTCCGACTATAACAAAATCTCCTTAAACGTACAAAAATGGGAAACTGCATTTCAATATGAACAATTTCAATATGAACATCTTTTACTATAGACTCCTATAAGCCCTGGGACGTTCTATACATAGGAAATCCTTTATAACTTTCTTAATTTACAACCAATAAAGCTAATATGGAAAACTGTTCTAGGTCGAATAATTTTTTGCCAAATTATTTTCAAACGAGGAATTTTCGCCTTCCGGGATTTAGGAGGTACGAAATATGCAAAATTTATATCAGTTGTTCCATAAATTTAGCCAACACGTCCGGTGAAGCGTCTTTCGGTTCGGTGTATGTTTGTTACCTACTTCTAAACGGCTGGAGCGAATTAGGGCCCTCGCCCACGGCGACTTTTTGCAGCGATGCTGTCCCGCGTTTGCATCGATACTGCCGCGATGCGGTCGCTAGCTGGTTGGTGCTGCTTTTTCGTTAGTAGCGCGTTGGCATCGCTTCCGTAGCGCGTTTCAAATGCGACTTAAGCGCGTTCCTAGCGATGTTGTTGCGACAGCGTCACTACAAAGTCGCCGTGGGCGAGGGCCCTTAAATTTGGTTTAGGTTTAGCTGACACCCTGGATTAACACGTAGCGTCATTTGCTAAAATCTAACGCAACGAAAATATGACGCATCTACTAGGGTAGTCACCACAGAACATAAAAAAGTAACTCTGTAACTACGTGTCGTATGCAAAGTGTTTATATATCGTTGAGTAGAGCAAAGCAGCTGTTATCTCAGAACTTTTGTGTTCTGTTGCTCAAATCCTCACGACTGGTGCCACTAGATGGCACCAGTGACGCATGACAAGTCACCAGTTTGAGTTAAAAAATAACGCAACAGACGGAGTTTACACGTTCAGTCAGGCGTCAGTTCGGGAGTTTTCTCGTGGTCCCATTATTTTGTCGCGTTAACGGGTCCACGAGGGATAAACTATTTCTCGTAGTCCCATTAAAGATGATGCCTTCTGTATAATGGAAAAATAGATACAGCATAATATACTTAACGCGATACAATGTACGAGTGACCCTGATCAAGTTTGGATTGATGCCAGACTGATGAAGCATCAAAATATTTGAATACCCGTCATTCTGGTCCATCAATCCACTGAATAGACAAACAGTCACGTTGACAATCTACTTCAGCCAGATGTCGCTGCCTGTACGTAATACAGAGAATATTTTAAAGAGGTTCGAAATTTCACTGATGCCGGTGAGTCGCCCATTAGCTCAGTTGGATAGAGCGCTGGCACGGATAGCCAGAGGTCGCGGGTTCGAATCCCGGCATGGGTGGAATTTTTAGCCTCTAAATAGGTATATATAATAGCCTCTAAAAAAGTCACGTTGAATCAAATGCCGTGTTTGTAACCCTAGTATGGAACAGGTGGTATTTTTCCCCATTTTTATTGTTACAACTGTATTGTTCAGATTGTGCCACATGTGACGTAATTTATGATGCAATGAAAAATCTGGATTATATTGTACCCAAATAAAACCATGTTGAACGTACAACAAATATAATAAAAATTTAGCACAGTGAGTGTGCAATGCATGCATTTTAGACCATTTATTTTTTTTACAATAAGTTCTTCGATAGTTTGCTTTAGGATTATGTAACTTATTCTCATAGTTTTAAGGCGTAATTTAACTGACTTCAAGCAATCGTGTAATTTTGATACATATTTTTTGTATAGGTTAAATTATTTTTATTGTATTGTAAAATGCCATTTTCGTTCTAACGGCCTAAGCATTCTAATAACGAAGTTCAAATCTCATACAAGTGACCTATAATAAATATGTGTAGTTAAATAATTAATTATTGAATTAACACAATATAGTTCTTAATAAAAATGAGTGTATGGAGAAGTAACTAGTTTTCTTTTATGGATTTAAAAACCCTTAACGAATGAAACTATTTAAATAATACTTTCAATATAAACTTAAGTTTTGGATATTAACATAGTTCTGAATAAAAAATGCTACTCATCTAATGTCATCAAGGAAGTTGTGATGTGTAAAAACTTATTTTCTAAACATTCACGGTTTTATAAAAACACGATTCCTCTAAAACACTCCTCGGCGGCAGTTTAAATAATATGCTGTAACGTCTGTCCATTTACCACAGACTATTTATACTGCATCTGAGGAGTGTGTATACGTCTTGCGTATAACGATACACGATTTTGTAAAACATTCGTTTATTTGAGATTGTTGGTTCTTGGCAGCTTTGTATGATAGGATTTGAAGTAACCAGTGCATATATTCATCATCAACTCATTATGTCCCCCCCGAGGGGCACGGGTCTCTTCCCTGAGGGAGCTATAGGCCCTACTCGACCACGGAGACCAAGTCCGGATTGGTGATTGGTGGAGGTTTGCAAGACGCATGGCTGGTCTTACTTTCAGAAGTTTTCAATAAGACCTCTGACTTGGCTTAACGACTGCCATCTATCGATGGCGGCACCAACTGCTTAATGTGCCTTCCGAAGCTTTGCTTTTATAAGCCCTATTACTCCATAATTTGTAAAGCCTACATATCCTTGATAGTTCTTACCGTTTAAGTTTATTGTAAGCGCTACTACCCTGCATTTTTCAAGTTTCTACAATAAACGGTTTAGTCGGGAGATGAGAGGAACACTACTCTAACATAAATTTTCGCTTTAAAGCTTAGTATTTCGCAAACGGATCCCAAAATCTAAAAGTGGTTTTTAAAAGACCAATCTGAGGAAATCCCACACTATAGGGTAGGCCATAAAAATCCCTAATTTTGAGGTAGGGAGAGTATCCCAAAAAAAATCTTTACGTTTTTATCCTACCGTTTTGTCGGCGTGATTAATGTCCTATCTCGAACCATCTAGAATAGAGCTTTCTGGAAGCCTATCGAATAGTCGCCACATGCTTCGTTTTAATAACAATCAATAATGACTCGTACGTTTACTAGCATAAGGCTCACAACTCTATGACATGAAGCTGTTGCCACGTGCACCGAGCGAAGGTACATGCGGGAATGTTCGAGAACCCTTGCCGGCGGATATAAATAGCGGCCGCCGCGGCACGCAGTCAGGCGCCCTCCTCGGCCTCGAGGGGGGTCGCTCAGGATGTGGGTTTAGGGTTTATTAGGACCAAAACCAGCTCCAAGGTGGTGTTTAGTGGGTAGGCGCACTTCTTGTGTGTCCCACATTGGCAGCACGGCCGGGTCCGTGCTGTTATGCATGAGCATTCACCACCTCCCTCCCCCGTGTCCTCCGGAGGGTGCCCTTTATAGGGCTAAAAAAAAACACGCAGTCAATTCGCTTTGGTCTTGCGAAGACTAAACTTCGAGCGAACCTACCTGCCAAACGTGGTAACCACGATAACAAACGTGATAAGAGTGATAGATAACCTACAACCTCAGCGATACTTGGACTTCGATTGGACCTGCGGTTTGGAATCTTCGTGTGGTGAAGACCTGCAGAGCAGACCCTGTGTGAATAAATTCTAAGAAGTTGTCATTGGCGTTTTACCTCCAAGGTTCTAGAACCCTAGCCCGTAACAATATGCCAAATTTGATTTTTCTAGTATCCGTCGTCTCTGTGTTAAGCCGCGGACAGACAGACGATCATGGCAAAATTATAATACGGGTTCCTTGTTCTATGAAAACTTATAAAATATCTTAAATGACCTTATCTCAATTATTTTACCCTGTTTTGACCTAATTCACACGCAAATTTAAAATCAATTTAAGCCTAATCACCGTCTTTATTCTTCTCGACCACAGACAATATCCCCAAGCTTCGGAGTCTATTTTTCGTAGTAGATTTCAGTTTCTTCTTCTTAGGTGATCTCCGACCACTGCGTTTACTTCTACTCCCCTTAGATTTCACCTCACGTTCCTCTTTGTCCGGTATATAATCTGGTATTATGAGCTCGGCAGTAGATTGACTAGCCGTTTTTTTGTATGTAGCACAAGAGTCCGTTTCCTCAGCCACTTCGATAATTATTCGATTTTCAATCTCCTCTGAGGCGTCCATCTCAATTTCTTCAACTTTTCTCTCCCGATTCTTTACTCTGTTTAATATATCATCTATACTATAAATACCTATTTCACTTTTGACTTCTTCCGAAGCGGCCACTTCAGTTTCTTCCACTTGTCTCTCTCGGTTGTTTTCTTCGTCTGAACCATCATCTACTCCATTCTCGACGTCCTTAGTAGCATAGATTTCTATTTCTTCTCTCATTCTGCGCCTGTTTCTTAGGACGTCGTCTACAGTTTCCGACGTGTCTTCTTCATCCTCTGAAACTTTCTGCTGACGGTTCTTTATTCTGTCTAAAACATCGTCGATGGTACCGAAGTCTTCCATATCGCTGTCCTTTTCCGACGAAATGTCATCATCGCTGTCGCCCGAAGGGACGAATGTGTCCTCGTCACTGGAGTCTGAACTCTCGTACTTGGGTTTTTTCCTGTTGGAGCGGCCTCGCGTGGTGGGCGCTGGGCGTTTCTTGGGCGAGGTGGTGGGCGGGGGCTTGGTGGGGCTTCCTGTCTTGATCCTACCTGGCTTGGCGCGGATGTCTGGCTTGGACGTGGACGGAGCGTCGACCTTTTTCCTGGACAGAGAATAATAGGCGTGACGATAGTTTCAAATCATCAAAGATTTTACGAAGACATTACCAATATTTTCAATAAAATAAAAGATTATAATACTGCTTTCAGCCATTGTGACTGAAACACCCATCACACCGCGTGACGTCACTCTTAGGTTAACATTGGTAAACTTCACAGGTGCTTTGTTGCGACTTCTAGTGATTACGATGTGGCCATTGTATGTAACAAGTATGTTAACAAATTTAAAAACCTATTTAGAGGCTAAAAATTTCACCCATGCCGGGATTCGAACCCGCAGCCTCTGGCTATCCGTGCCAGAGGCTGCGGGTTCGAATCCCGGCATGGATGAAATTTTTAGCCTCTAAATAGGTTTTTTAAATTTGTTCCTAGGCACGGGTTAGTGCATTAAAAATAAAAATAGTATGAGTATGTTAACACTTCAGGCAATAGGGTTTTCTAACGATGTTTTCTTTCATAGTTAGCCATTGCTAATTGCTATTGCCATAACTTCACAAACTTACATAAGTTCTACTCGAATCGGACGGGATGTACCAATGACTTTGTTTTCTAAATTACGTACATGTGTGTAGTTATAGTAGCTGTACGAGCAGAGGCGGGTTGTATGATGGTCACTGATGCCCTACTCTGCTGTACAGGGATGATAAGGTTGTATGATGATTATGATGTAAAGTCTGATTTGCTATTTCTTGATAGATATTTAATAAACGAGTGCTCGCCGAGGCGGCTGATAGAGTACTGGATATATATACGAGTAAAATGCTAAATGTGCGGTTTGGCCCGTACAGTAGCAATACCACTCGCTAACGGTTAAGGAAAATATTCTGAGGAAACCTGAGTGTCTGCTGTGTTCAAGTACAACAGCGCTTGAAATTGCCAATCCGCGGGGGGCACCCGTGTTAATTGAGCCCACAATCAGTCTCTGAGAGTATGGGCTTAATTACCACGCGTGCCCATCTGACCAGTATGTGGCCTGCAGTGGAACGTTAATAGCCTTACATAAACAAATACTAATAATTATTACGCTTAGGGCATTAAGTCCGCCGCATTGTACGAGTACATTTATTTACGTAATACAGAGAATAGTTTAAAAACCTATTTAGAGGCTAAAAATTTTTTCACCCATGCCGGGATTCGAACCCGCAACCTCTGGCTATCCGTACCAGTGCTCTACCAATTGAGCCAATGGGCGACTCACGACATCAGTGAAATTTCGAACCTCTTTACAATATTCTCTGTATTACGTACAGGCAGCGACATCTGACTTAAGCAAATTGCATTACTTACAGCCCCGACTACCTACTTTGCAGTTAGGTTTAACATCGGAACGATATCACTGTACCCACATGATTACACTATTTTTATTTTTAATGCACTAACCCGTGCTAAGGAACAAATTTAAAAACCTATTTAGAGGCTAAAAATTTCACCCATGCCGGGATTCGAACCCGCAACCTCTGGCTATCCGTACCAGAATACAGAGAATAGTGTGAAGAGGTTCGAAATTCCACTGATGCCGGTGAGTCGCCCATTAGCTCAGTTGGAAAGAGCGCTGGCACGGATAGCCAGAGGCCGCGGGTTTGAATCCCGGCATGGGTGGAATTTTTAGCCTCTAAATAAGTATTTGTTTACGTGCAAAAATATATAAAGAAATAAATTACCTCGCCTCCACGCTCATGAGGTGTTTCATCTGACTGACAGTGTCGGCCATTGCGCGATGCTTGATAGACTGCACCCGGTCGTGATGATTGACCGTTGACGGCGCTGGAAACAAAATTACCTTATTAATGGATAAATTGCGAAAAAAAATGTTTTAATCTCTTTGGATATGCTAAGTTAACCCTTTAGTGCCTTTTCACATGCACCCGGCCGCCGTCCGGTCGCCAGGCCGGGTAAAGTGGTAATGTATGAGCTCCAATGACAGCTTTCACATGCACTACGACCGGCCGGCGACCGGGTGTCAGCCATGCTTATCGACTATAAAGTCGATTTTGACCTGGCAGCCGGCTTCCTACACTACGTTTGCCGAGTCGCGGTCTCCACTCAAGAACACGCTTACTCCAACGGTTGTCGGTTGAGCAATACCACTCGTCAATAGAGGAAACCCGCGGATGGTGGGCTCTACACGTATTTACTTGTCTTTCCCGTGGACTAGGCCTCGGTATACTCGGCCTAGTCCAGGTGCTGGGCAAGCCTACACCATCCTAAAATGTTCCAGGCACTTCGGCGATCGAGTGGTCCATACATCTATCTAGTGTGACTTGTGAGTGAAAGTACCACTAGACGTTGTATAAATCACATCATTACGTAGATGCAAGGGCACCTGTTTTTAAACATACCATTTTTCCATCCTTCCGTAATGCAAGGAAAAAAAGATAAAGATAGATAGAGATAGAGAACACTTTGTTGTACATAAAAATGGAAATAACACAGATATTTCTTAACCCAAGACCTAAGAGTACAGACGGCGCCCTTGTCACTAAAAGTGATCTCTTCCAGACAACCTTTGGATGATATTTATTTGCTAAATAGAAATTGGCATGGTTACAATACAAGTGCGGTATCTAAAATGGACTTTAAGTTGTGCTGTGCTTTATGTCTGTATCGCAGAGGATTTGGACAGTATGCATAAAAAACATTTAAAGTGTGTCTGTTTTTTTTGTGGTTGTTTAAAATTAGTTTCAAAAGTAAATAAATAAATTGGACAAGTACGAGTCAGACTCGCGCACCGAGGGTTCCGCACCAGTAACGCCATCTCGCGTCTGGTGGTAGAAGTAATATTTATTTACCTTGATAGCACAGAGTAGTAAAAGGATTTTCGTTTCCATATGGCACCTTTGGTTACGGTACCCTAAAACACGGTTGCTCTAAGACCGTTGTCGTTCCCATTACCATAGAATATTTAAACTGAATTTGAGAAGAAGAAGAATAGTGTTATAGAAATGAAGATAATTATGGCATCTACTATTAATCTACTATGAAGCGCTCATGGCCTAGGCGAACCGAGTGATTGGAATCAATCACTTGGTTAAGCAACAACAGGCGCGGTCAGGTACAGGATGTGTGAGCGTCCCGTGACTACCGCTAGTGGCATTTTCCGAGCGCTTCCGTGCTTCGCAAGGCACTTTAAGCCGTTGGTGCCGGTTGTCATATAATGGCAGTCGTTAAGCCATGTCAGAGGCCTTATGGGCGGCTTGATAACTTCTGACAGTAAGGCCCGCCACTGTCTTACAATCCTCCACCAACCCGGACTTGGCCCCGTGGTGGAGTATGGCCTAACCTTCCTGCGATGCAGGAAGAGACCCGTGCCTTAGTAGTCATACATACAAGGGTTGACAACGAACTAATAATTATAACTGTAAGTAAAAACGGACACATTTTACATACCATGTTTCCATCCTTCCGTGATGCGAACAAAGAATTGGGACAGTATGAATAAATTTCGTTTAAATGTGGATTGACGGTACTCGCGACCGGACCAGGACAGGGTCAAACATCTACACTACACACGGCTGGGCCGTGTCTAGTACTGTGTATCGTGAATCTGACGTGTACTGCGCAGACGAGGGACTATCCTCCGGGTACTTTTTTGGCCGTCGATATATACCTCTTATAAATTGCATCGAATAACGCACACGAAGGACTAAAAGTACCCCGTACAAAAAGTCCCTCAAGTTACCAAGGACATCAAGAGACCGGACTGGACAAAAGTTTGGTGTTTTCTTTTGAAACGCCTTTTCTTTTTCAACTTCATGTAAATTACAACACAATCTAATCTCAGAATATTTGCTTCTATAGCGTACGCTTCACTCAATTTCCGGGGAACAAATGACCGCACACCGTAGGCGTTGAGTCCGTGACAAGTACTCACAGAACAATTTTCACGATTCAGGGACTTTTGTCCCTTGGGGACGAAAGTCTTGTCTGCGCAGGCCTTAAGAGTCTCTCTCAAGAAGCAATTGCCGTACAAATGTAATTTGGTTTTTATTTACAAACGACATCACAATGAAACTTTTGCAATACGTTCGAAGACACAAATTGAGGTTTGATCATGCCAATTCAGAATAACATATTATGAAATAAATTAACCGCATACCTATACATTTTTTTGGGGCTTATACATTTTACAAACTTTTACTTGTAACTTTCTTTTGCGTTAACTTAGAAGTTTGATTTTTGCTTCAAGGGACCGTAGACATGAATATAGGGTTTTCACTTCAACTCGATACCTCCACGCATTACCGAGCTATAGAATCTTGACAGACGGAAGGATGAACGGACAATAAAGTGACCCTAGAAGGGATCAGTGTTTCCTACAGTGTTACGGAACCCTAGAAAATGGGACTATACGTATAAAAACCGATTAAAGCTAGACTGTAAGTTAAATCTTGAAATGGGGTTTCGTATACTAAAACAAGTTTATTACTATTGACGACCTCTGTGGCGCAACGGTAGTGCATCTGCCTACCACGCGAGGGGTCCCGGGTTCGAACCCCAGCAAGGGACAAAAAAACCCTAGGTCTTGGATGTTTATATGTTTGTGATGGCCAAAAGCAATGTATGTGCCTGTATGTAAAAGTTATGTTGTTAGGGTAAGCTAATAAATTATATTCTTTTTTAATGCACTAACCCGTGCTAAGGGCAATTTTAAAAACCTATTTAGATGCTAAAAATTCCACCCATGCTGGGACTGGACCCCGCGACCTCTGGCTAACCGTGCCAGCGCGCTTGAGCTAATGGGCGACTTACCGGCATTTTTTCAGCCTCTAAATCTTCTTCTTCTTCTTCAGGCTTTATTAGTACACTGCTGGACATAGCCCTCCCCTAATGAGCGCAAGGTTGTGCTATCATTGGGGGGTAATGCCCATAATCCCCACGCTGGGCATGCGGGTTGGGGATCGCAGTTTGGTGGTATTGTACTGCAGGGGGCTCTGCTGCCCACCCCCCCGGTTTGTATCGCTTAGTCGCCTTTTACGACACCCTCGGGAAGAATTTGGGTTGGTGCTATTCTCTAGGCCGACACCACACAGCCTCTAAATAGGTTTTTAAAATTGTCCTTAGCACGGGTTAGTGCATTAAAAAAAAGAATATAATCATGTGGGTACATTTCCGCGATATCATTCCGATAAGTAGGTACTCGGGGCTGCAAGAGATGCAAATTGCTTCAGCCAGATGTTGCTGCCTGTACGTATTAATACAGAGAGTATTGTAAAGAGGTTCGAAATTTCACTGATGCCGGTAAGTCGACCATTAGCGTAGTTGGGAGAGCGCTGGCATGTTATGTTGTTAGGGTAATCTTCAAGGAAACATAATAATATAAGTGTGAGACTAACCTTCGTCCTCGTTACCATTGATCAGCTGCTTCAGGGAGGCTGACAGCTCGCTGGCCATGTGTTCATTCACATAGCTGAGAGTCCGGTCTGGCTTGCTGGTGCCTGAAATAAATACAAAATATTTTATTCAAAAGAGAAAGATTATAAGCATGTTTTACTTGTTTTACGAAGCGCTCGTGGCATAGTGATTACCGAGTGATTGGAATCAATCACCCGAGTTAAGCAACAACAGGCGCGGTCAGGTGCTGGATGGGTGACCGTCCCGTTACTACCGCTAGTGGCATTTTTCCGAGCGCTTCCGTGCTTCGCAAGGCACGTTAAGCCCTGGGTGCCGGCTGTCATATAATGGCAGTCGTTAAGCCATGTCAGAGGTCTTATGGGCGGCTTGATAACTTCTGACAGTAAGGCCCGCCACTGTCTTACAAACCTCCACCAACCCGGACTAGGCCCCCGTGGTGGAGTATGGCCTAAACTTCCTGCAATGCAGGAAGAGACCCGTGCCCCAGCAGTGGGGACATACAGGGTTGCAATCACATCATTTTTTACGTTGGTTACCACACTAGATGTAAGTCTTCTTCTTCTTCAGGCTATATTATGTAGTCCACTGCTGGACATCGGCCTCCCCTAATCTGTCTTCAGCTTGCCGCATTCGGCATTTGCCTGGATATTTTCGCAGATCGTCGTCCCACCTGGTCGGAGGGCGTCCTACACTACGTTTGTCGAGTCGCGGTCTCCACTCAAGAACACGCTTACTCCACCGGACTTGGCCTCCGTATGGTGGAGTATGGCCAACCTTCCTGCCATGCAGGAAGAGACCCGTGCCCCAGCAGTGGGGACATGCGAAGGGTTGATATCCATATGCATTTAAAACGAGATTTTTATATTTTAGATTTTTCGCTGCCTGTACGTATACAGAGAAGTATTGTAAAGAGGTTCGAAATTTCACTGATGCCGGTGAGTCGCCCATTAGCTCAGTTGGGTGAGCGCTGGCACGGTTAGCCAGAGGTCGCGGGGTCGAGTCCCAGCATGGGTGGAATTATTTTAGCATCTAAATAGGTTTTGAGATCTTTATATGTTAGACGTAAAAAGTTAACAAGGAAAATGGGTCAAAAACAAAGAATGATAAGAACTGCTTGAAAGTATCATATTAAATCACCCAGTGAAGCCTGGTCAGCCAGGGTGATTAGACCACACCCCACAAACCACAAGGCTTGTGGGAGGCCAAGCAAGTCCTGGAGAGGGATGTATGTGGTAATGATTATAATATAAACATAAACATATTTTTTTATTTAAAAACCACTTTACACAAAGCTACAAAGGGTATGAGAAGGTTAAACATTAATTGGTTTATGTTAAGGATAAAACAACAATGTTTACTGGCGACCCCCACACTAGACGATAGTCTGTATAGTGGGGGACTGGTCAAGTAGGTTGGACATTTTAACATTAGGCGACGGTTAGGAAACAGATTATTATTACAATATTAAGGTTGCAAAAAATTAAGGTTAGAATAAATTAAGTTACAGGAGACAGTGGAAAGAGCAAATATATTCATAAAAAAGAGGCTCTTATTATTATTATTCTGTGGGGGAAATAAAGGTAAATGTCTCGTCTGACCAAAGTGGCCAGACGGACGCCCTCCGGCTGAGGAGTCCAAGCGGCCGGAGGTCAGGGCGAGAGCGAGAGAAAACGCCGGACTATCCGGGCTGTATCAAGCAGCACCGCCTTCTGCATGATAGCCGGAAGCATGCCCACACGGAGTTCCAACCGCCTCAGATTGTTAAAGAGACTGGTTGGAACTAACCCATTCGCGGACAGGACTATAGGAACGATTTCGGCCGACACCAACCCCCACATGTCGGCAACCTCGTGCGCCAGGTCCAGATACTTGGTTTTCTTATCTGTTTCGGCCTTCACGAGGTTCTCATCATGCGGGACAGTAATGTCGACCAAAAACGCCCTATTCTGCGCCCGGTCCACCACCACAATATCAGGCTTATTCGCGAGTATAGTCCTGTCTGTGATAATGGGCCGGTCCCAATAGAGCTTGGCGCGGTCGTTTTCGAGCACGGCTTCCGGTGTGTACTTATAATACGGTAGTCCCTGTGCGACGAGACCATATTTCAGAGCGAGCGCCTGATGAAGAATCCTGGCTACTAGATTGTGTCTGTGCAGATACTCAGTGTAAGCAAGCGCCGAACAACCGGATATAACATGCCTGAGTGACTCACCGGGATGGCGACACGCCCGGCAAATATCGGCAGTGCCATCCTTCAGGATGTATTTCCTATAGTTGTTGGTCTTGATAACCTGATCTTGTATTGCACAGACAAAACCCTCAGTTTCCCCGAACAGGTCACCGAATCGTAGCCAGTGTAGTGAGGCCTTCGTATCCACGTGGGGCTCGTGTAGAGCCATGAAGAACCTCCCATGCAGCTCCTTCTCCTTCCACATGTCCTCGCGACCAGAGACACTCAGTACTACCGGGTCTTGCCATTGCTCGTTGGCTAAGGCCAGAGGGGTAAGTCCTTTATCACACCCTATGACATCTCTATGCATCGGACTGTCCGTCATCGTCAGGAAGTAGTTACGGAGGTTGCTTACCTCGCGATTGTGCATGGTCTGGGCATTCAACAGCCCACGACCACCATGCTTTCGCGGCAAGTACAACCTCATCACTGACGACTTCGGGTGATGCATTCTATGGAGAGTCATAGTTGTGCGGACTTTCCTGTCCAGGGCTTGGAGCTCAGTCTGATTCCACCTGAGTATGCCGAACGTATACATGATGGTGGGCATGACCCAGCCGTTATAAGCGCGTATCTTATTCTCGCCCGACAAATAGCTCGTAAGCACTTTTTTCATTATTATTATTTTCATTATTATTTTTTATTATTATTATATGTTAGACGGAGGTAAACTCACCAGTGACGACGGCCTTCGCCCGCGTGTACCGCCTGCCGAGGCTGGCCAGCTCCCTGAGAAGGTCCAGCTCCTCGTTCTGCCGGAAGAACACCCCCTTGGGCCGAAGCCCTAGTTTATCTAGACTGGTGGGTACTGGAACAGAAGACGCGGGGTGAGCCGTGGTGTTTGGGAGAGCTTCTGTCTCAGCGAATTTCTCAGAAAAGAGTGTGACGGAATGTTACTTGAGTACATATTTACTTTTTGAAGTGAATTTAAATATTCTTTATCTTATCTCATTTATTTATCATATGTGATAATGATGTTTTTTTTTTCAATTTCAACTCTGTTTTGTCTTTTATTCATCTTCCTTCTTTCACTCTCTCTTTCTTTGTAATTACTATCTTTCTCTCATTTTTTATTTCCATTTTTAAGAAATTTCTTTCTTTCTTCAATCCTCCCCTCCCTATCTTTCACGCTCTCTCTCACTTTCTTTATTATTTTCTTCTTAATTCTTATTTTGACATTTTATTATGATTCTTTATAAACGCATTGTATCTAGTTCTAAGGCCAATGTAAAATGTCATACGATAAATAAATAATCAGTACTCCTCCTGTAATCAGTACTCCTCCTGTAATCAGTGCTCCTTCAGTGAACTCATTTAACAACAGACTCGAAAACACCGTGCGTGCAACGACTTATGGACGTTGATGAAGCGAAGGTGATCTGTCAGGATCGTGGCAAGTGGCTGTCCCTGGTCTCTGCCTACCCCTCTGTGATACAGGCGTGAGGTTATGTATGTATGTCGATAAACATTTCGCAAGCGCAAAGAAGTAATATACACGCATCAGCTAAAAGCTGCTTGTGTATTCTTCTTCTTCTTCAGGCTATGTTAGTCCACTGCTGGACATAGCCCTCCCCTAATGATAGGTAGCGCAAGGTTGTGCCATTATTGGGGGTAATGTCCATAATCCGCACGCTGGGCATGCAGGTTGGGGATCGCACTTTGGTGGAATTGCACGGCAGGGGGCGCTGCTGCCCACCCTCCGGTTTGTGTCCCTTCGCCTTTTACGACGAAGAATTTAGGTTGGTGCTATTCTCTAGGCCGACACCACAAACCAACAATATTGGCTTGTGTATTAACTAATAATTATAATAATAGATAAATGTTCTTTCAAATTCCACCCGGATTTGCCTCGGAGCACTCACCATCGAACCCCTGCCGCAGTTGCCTCTCGAGGCCGTATTCTCGCTCCGCGATGTGGTACTCGACTGGGCCCTCCACGAGCAATGATCCCAGTATATACAGCACGTCATGTCTCCGGTGCTTGCGCGCGATGTCTCTTATGCAGTGCAGCGCGTCCAGGTCAGCTGGCGTGATCCGCAGGGGGGCGAAGCCCGAGTAAGGCTGCAGATGGACCAGCGCGTACACCAGGAATAGGCCGGCCACGGATTCCTGGCGGTTATGTTGTTTATTTTAGTTTATTAGGAACAAAGACGGCGTGAAAAACTTATAAAATAATTCCTATTTCACTCAATAAGGCTATGTTGTCCACAGCTGATTAGTTCAACAAATGGTTGTCTTCATAAATATACTTGTACAAGTAGCTTGATGGATAAAAGTGCTTCGTAATATTGGGTATATAGGCGGCCAAATATTAGTTATTTATTAGGAAGTAACTATATTTTGAGTTGAATTGAAGTGCCACTAGAGACGTAATGGGAACTAAATTTGAGAATAAAAATGCCTGCTATGTATATCAATATTGTATGAAACAGGCCCCAGCAGGTATATTTAAGAAATAGTGTTGTCCTACTGTAAATTTATGTATACACATACTATGTCCTTAATGAAATAACCAGACAGCTGGAAATTTCTGTAGCTCCATAAGTGTACCTTCTACAATTTAAGAGCTCTCTGAAGGTAAAATATACCGGTACCACAGGTACAGGTTTAGGCTCTGGATACATTATGGAAGGCTTCTTTGGGTACAGAACATTTTTACCTAACTGTATGTCATATAATAGTAGGTGGCGCTGCAAACTTTGGGCATTTTTTATTTTATTTCGTGAATTTTTCCTAAGTTTTAATATACAGGTGGAGACAATTATTATTCCAACAAATCAAATCTATAATATAAAAATGAATCGCTGAATGTGTTGGTAAGCGCAAATCTCGAGAGCAGCTGAACCGATTTCGCTAATTCTTTTTTTAGAATATTCCTAGAAGTACGAGGATGGTTCTTACAGAGAGAAAAATTAAAGAATTGACTGTTTTTTTGTCAAGTTTGCTGGGTCAGCTATTATCATATAGTATAACATAACATAACATTTACTACAAGCACATACATTGCTTCTGGCCCCACACTAGGATACCCTGTGTCGTGGGAACCAGAAACAATGACATTACAAACATGTAAACATCCAAGACCTGGGGTTTTTTTTGTTCCCAGCCGGGATTCAAACCCGGGACCTCTTGCATGGTAGGCAGACGCGCTACCGCTACGCCACAGAGGTCGTCAATATAAATTGGTCCAGCAGTTCATAAGACATTAACTTTGTTATTCTATACTTATGTTATGTTATTTTACCTCAAAATTACTGGTATTGGCCAACATATATCTCTTGGCTATGTGAAGAAATTCCTCTGATAACTCGGCCACCTCTGGTCCTGAAGCACGGCCTCTAAAACAAGGTTTTATTTTACAAATTTGTTTTCTGAACACAATTTTCGCGATTATTTATAAGGTAAAATGTTTACCTAATAAATAATCTTAGATTGGGCTTAAGACGAAAAGGTGTTCATCTGAATAAATAAAAGAATTTTTGCAACTAATTTAAAAAAATTATAAGCAAATGCTACTATACAATTAAAGAATTCATTGAGGATAAGTTGCAGACCTATCATGTGCCCTCTTAAAATGCTTCGTCTCACTGCAGGTAAAAGGATTGTAAGATAGCTTACCTACTCCTACTAACTGTTTATAATTACTTTGTTTTGTTCTGAATTTGTTTTGTTTCCTTAAGTTCAGTACACTTGTAGGGCACTGTGAACATATTATGTTCACCGTGGCCTCACTGAGCAAATGTACTGAATTTTTATTTAATGAAACACTAAATGTATAAGCCCACATTCGATCTCGACCCGTGGTATGTCCCCACTGCTGGGGCATGGGTCTCTTCTTGCATCGCACAAAGGTTAGGGCATACTCCAAAATGAGGGCCAAGTCTGGGTTGGTGGAGGCTTGTAAGACAGTGGCGGGCCTTACTGCCCACATGACTGCAATTAATTAAATAAAATAGAAAAATACGGAGCCTGATTACTAGCCAACTTACTGAAACACTAAAGCGAAATTCATATCCTTCCAAATGTTACAGAAGACATGGTAATTAAGTGTTTCAGACTGGAGGCACCGGTGAATTAAATCGTCACAGTCATCAGCGAACCCATCGGCGATTGACGCGTTGAAACTCGGTGCTCTGTAGGCTGAAATATAGAAATGAAAAAATTAAGAAGGATATTCTCACTGAAAATATTTACAAATCGTATTAAGTTACACAAGGGTTTTTATAATAATGAGCATGAAGATACTTACACTTCATCCTAACTTGAAGACTTTCAGCGGGTTTTACGTTGAATAATAACAAAAAATATACCTATTCGCTAAATTCATCACAAATCGGTGAAATAAAATCGCACGTACAATACCCCAGTGTTACCAGACGCATGCCATCCAAAGATCCAAATTAATGCAAAGTTGCCGAAAGGATGATGGGCGTTTTGGTCCTTATGTCCAATCAAGATGAGTCATATGTCGTTGGATAGCTCTTTTCAAGTGAAAAAATAAATTATAGGAAGACGAATCCGTATGAATTGTCCATTTTGAAATATGCTCGTCGGAAAGTACCATTTTTTGCTCTAAATAGAAATTATAAAAATTCATATCTCTGGTTTAACTCAACCGATGCTCATGATTTTTACGAAAATCACATCTATGCATACTCTGTCATAAATCATTAGAGCGAGACAGCGACATTGCGCTCTCTCTCCCACTCACGGTCACGGGTAACGCTGGAATTCGGTTTTGACCCCTCTCGCGCTCCGGGACACGGCGCGGGGGCAGGTATGTTAGGGTGAGGAACGCTTGGCCGCTTGCGTAGGTAGTCAGTCGTTTGCTGATATTGTGTTAAGTGCTACGTTATTACGCTCCTCATTGTTCACATCGACTTTGACCTTGGCATCATTTTGGACTCTGTTACCCGTTTTATTTGTTGACCGTGGCTTTATATTGGACTTGGGTGCTTAACGATTGGATTGTTTCGTTGCAATGGAACGTTACCGTAACTGTGTAATGTGCCGAAGAGGGCTATACCGAGGCAGATATCAAGTACGCGTTCTGTCGGAAGCCTTGACAAGAACACACGTGGAGCTAGTAACATTTATACGAGAAAACGCTGCTCTGGAGGTTTGTACCTATTGCACTTTTTTTTTCCACTCGATCCTCACTGAACCTTCGATATAAAAGGAAACCAATTGAAATCATGTGCAACTGCATCCCAGATCTATTCTAGTAGTAAATGAGGTAACGAAGACGTAAAAGTGAAAACCAATTGATAAGTGATTCTGGTCGCTTAAAGAACATTCAAGTGATTCCTTTTTCACTTTTACGTCTTCCACGATGTATTTACCACCAAAACAAGGCCTACACAAAACCACAACCAATTACTGTGGTTGCGGTTTTGTGTGGTTGTGTGTATGCCTTGTTTTCGTACACACAACTACAGAAAACCGCAACCAGATCTCTGAGAAATCTGTGAATCTGTGGCATATATTTGACGATTCGCACACCTTCTGACAGAAAAACAAATCCCTCCCACAAATGACCCCCAATGCGTTATTTTGTTAGGTATTTTTCGGAAACCAAAGTTGTTTTTCTTTTCCTTACATTTTCATATATCATTTTCAGGTCGTGTTTGACAACACCCGAAGAGTATGTTACCGATGCTGGCAAAGAGCCGAAAATGCGACTAGAGGTCATGCAAACCCTCAACCCGAGCCGGAGCCGCAAGAACAAGCAGAACCGCAAGAACAACTACAACCGCAAGAATAACTACAACCGCAATTAGAAGAAATGCTTCATATTCCTGAATATATGAGAGCACCTAATACCGCGACGCATTGTATCTTTCATGGCTGCGCTAATGAAACCCGCCATCGAATTCCAAATGTTGTTAAAATCCACGTATTTTCTCAACATAAATTGTATATCCCCGACAGTGCCAGAGTATGTCACGATCACCTTAATGGGAATGATTGGGATGATTTGCCCCAACATTGCAACATTTCCCATGATTTTACGGCTGCCCACTTCAGGGATGTTTGTGACCTAATGCGAAATGCCTTAAACTCACCCAGATTACGTTTTAGCGACCGAGGCATGAATGAAGAAGAAATGCACTTTTGGACTGGACGTACTAATGATGAATTTAATGCCATCTTAGAGCAAAATCCATTATTAAGAAATAGAAGTGCAGATCCCAGAACCACTTTGGGCATTTTACTAACGAAACTACGCACAGGAGAACCCAACGCGAGACTTGCGACGTTGTTTAACATGTCTCGGAGAAAACTCGAACGCCAGTTGGCCATCGCACGAGAGTGTCTTAGCACTGACTACGTTGTGCGACACTTGGGAGTGGATCACATGAATAGAGAAGATATATTGGAGAGAAACTTGAGGATTCCAAAAGCACTGTATGGAAATGAAGACAACAATAAAGCCATTATTATTTGCGATGGTACGTATATTTATATATACAAGAGTTCAAACTTTTTGTTTCAGAGGCAATCCTACAGTTTACACAAGTTCCAAAACTTGTTGAAACCATTTTTAATCGTAACCACTGACGGATACATTATAGATGTTAAAGGACCATACGCTGCAACAAAAACTGATGCGCAGATAATGAGCGACTTAATGACTGACGAGGAAAATCCCCTTCATATATTGCTTCAGCCGAATGACGTATTTATTTTGGATCGCGGGTTCAGGGATAGTCTGCAGCATATAGAAGCATGTGGCTACGAATTTCACGTCCCCCCGACGAAGAACCGGGAAGAGTCGCAGCTCACGACTTCTCAAGCAAATGATTCCCGGCTGGTGACAATGTGCCGATGGGTAGTGGAAGTGGTTAACGGGCGTTTCAAAAGAGATTTCAAGCTGTTGCGCCAAAAATATTTTAATAACACAATGCCTAATATGTTCGGGGATTTTATGATTGCAGCAGCAATTACAAATCACTTCCACAGGCCTATTGTCGATAGCCAACACGCAGAAGCTTTTTTACAAAAAATTGTTGAAAGAAGGCAAACCCCAAACGTGTTATATGATTATGTAGAAGCAAAAAGATTAAACAACAGAAGAGCCAATTTCCAGAGATTGGAAGCAAATGACATTCAAGACTTTCCACGATTGAGGGAACAGGACGTGATTTTGCTGTCATTGGGGACATATCAGTTAAAACTGGCAAAATCATATTGCAGCGAGCACCTCAACAACGGCTTATATCTTATAGAAACTTATAGAGAAGCTGCTTTGGAGGATATCCATGAATATGGGATCCACGAAGATGCGTGGCTGTTGCGTGCACGCATACAGTCCCGACATGTACGATCAAAACAATATTTTTGCTATATATTATTAGACAGAAATAGTAGAAACATATTACAACATTATTGCACATGTTTGACAGGACGCCGCACGATAGGTTCCTGTGCGCATATTATATCTATTGTGTGGTATTTAGGATATGCTAGACATGAAGGCTTTACTGAACCAGCACTATTTTTAAATAACATTATCATGGATGAAACACATTAAACGATAAAACTTACTCTGAACTTGTTTTATTTACTTCGATAATAAACAAACAATGATAATATAATAATCAATGCTGATCATTTGTAATTAAAATCGATATACAATGTCGAAAAAATATCAAAAAGAATTAAAACAACAGAAAAAAAATTAAATAAAAAAAAACTTTTAACGTATGATTACTCAAATTGGACAGAAAATCGGGACTAGCGCTTCGATTATTCTTATTCTACAAAAAAATACCTTTCCAACGACGTATTACTCATTCCGATTGGTGCCAGGACCAGGTTCCATACATTTGTGCCCATCATCCTTTTTAAAAACGACCAATGCTTATTCGACGTTTTTCGCCAATCAAACAATTTCGTTAAATAGTGGTGCTTGTAGTGTCGACAGCAGAGCAACCTTTCCGTTTAATTGCAAAGTCACCCCTAAAATGCACGCATGTAAAGGATGATGTGATTGTGTTGTCGACTGTACGCAACTGGTTCAAAGTACCTAACTCAATTAATCTTAACCCTTAGCTATAGTGGTGACAAAATATCACGGTTCTATAGTGGTGGGTCCATTGGACCCAGCAATTTTCAAATGTATGTGAAAAAAAACTTGAAAGTTGATTGAGTATTTTTTCTTTAATTATATCTTTTAACGTTTATAATTAACACAATGTCTCACACAAACATCAATAGAAACATAGTTTTCTTAGGTAATTGACACTTAGAAGAACCAGTATCTTTTTCATTAATCACAAAAACAGAGTTACAAAAAATATTAATTAAAAATAGGAAAAACAATGAAAAAATTCTATTCTTCACTTTATAAAACGTTATCATATGTTCTTTTTGGAAATAGTAAAATAGTAACGAAATAACCATGTGTAAAAAAAAGACAGTCTTCCAACTTCGACAATTCAAAGACAAGAATTACACAGAGTTTTTGCACAAGTCATGCAGATAGGTTTTTGACACTTGGCACACAGATGTACTGATTTGGCTCTGTTGGCGGGAGGGCATGACACACACCTTTTCCTCTTATTCCTGTCCAATTGTACAGTCTCCCCAGTTTCTTAGTTTCAAAAGCGAGGCAATACTCATTCTAAGTTATGTAGGTAATCTTTGATTATACTCAATATCTTTCTTTCATGTAAGTTTCACACAGTGACTTTGATAAACCTTTCATAAAGTTCATACGCTAAATAAGTTAATTTTTGTGCATTTTGGTGGCTCTTTTGGATGATGAAAATATAGACAATTAATACCGTAGCTATAGCCTCCTGAGTCCTAGACCAATTAATTTCACAAATGTGAAAACATACTACTATTTTCTGAAAGGTTATAAAAGTGTGATGCCCGGAAAAATAATTTTAAAAATCCCCCCTCTCCCCCTCTCTATTTATCTAATGTCCTCATATGAGTACGCAAGGCGTCAGTTCTCGTATGAGGAAGTAAAGAGTTCATACAAAGTTATTCGAAATTAGGGTGTGAGTAGAATAAAACACTTTATATAATTATTGAAATCAACATCCAAAACTTTAGTTTTCAAAAGTCTTTTATTTCCTTACAGCTATAATCATAAAAATCAGAATTTTTTAGTATGATTACTTACTTCTAATAGAAAATCACATTGAGATCAACAAATTATCTAAGCAATTCTACATTCTAGTACCTAATTGGTTCTAAAAAACTCTTGCCCTGCCTTTTTTGCTGGAAGATCTGTGTTTCTTGAATTGTTTCAGTATCGGTTTAATTTTTTTCGTCATCCGAACTGGAATTTCTACTAGAATGAGTAGGTAGAACCAGTTCATTTTCGCTGTCTGATAAAGTTTCACCATCAGATTCATTCAGGCAATGGAAAATATCATCTTGCAAACCTAAAAACAACACAAATCTTTAGAACGAGTGTCATCTGTGAGCGCGTATAAGCATCCCAAGAGTTGTGTTGAGAACGAAAGTGATCATATGAGGACATAAAAAAGAAAAGCTACCCCACAAAGCCAAAATTGATGATTTGTATGAAATATTGGTTTCCAAATATACCTACATATTACCTCTAACGGTTTTGTACAAAAAACAACAAAAAAAAAAGTAAAATTTTATCGAAATATTTGGATAAAAAATATAGAAACTCACCGCGCGGCATGATGGCTCCTTCATCTATAGTTTTACCGTCGCCATGACAGAATTGCATAAAGAAACCACAAAAAATAATATTGATTCAGGTGTGGCATCATCTCGTCCATGCCCCAAACACCGCGAAATTCAAATATGTGTTTATGAGTTCGTTCATGATTTTTTAGAAGTCTATGTCATCGTGTGAGGTCTCAGGGTCTCAGGAGGATAGTGGTGGGTCCAATGGACCCAGGTGAAAGCCAGTACTTACCTTTCCAGCAGCAAGCGCGGCACGTCCGTTCTACATAATGCGCCTCGGCTTACTAATAGACAGTACTGAGACGCGGAGGGACCTTCATCACTCCTATCGTTTTCTACGCCTAGTTGAAAATGTTGCCTGGGTCCAATGGACCCACAACTACAGTTAAGGGTTAAATACTTTGCTGACGTAAAACAACTGGTCAATCTTGCTGTCAAGCTGCTATTTTACATTCATGGGCGCTTGCAGCAACAAATCTGAATAACAATAAATCGAGAAATAAAGACACGATTACGTAAAAAATACATATGTTTTGATTTTTTTAGGAGCCTAAAAGTCATCAAAATGTCAAAAGTGTTGTCAAAAGTGTTGTGTATTTTCATGTATTTATAGGAAAAATTTACATAAATGAATTAAGTAAGTAAAAGTCAGCGAAGCGCTTGTGGCCTAGCCAAACCGAGTGATTGGAATCAATCACTTGAGCACAGCAACGACAGGCTCGGTCAGGTGCAGGATGGGTGACCGTCCCGTGACTACCGCTAGTGGCATTTTTTCCGAGTGCTTTCGTGCTTCGTAAGGCACGCTAAGCCGAGGGTGCCAGCTGTCATGTAATGGCAGTCGTTAAGCCATGTCAGAGGCCTTATGGGCGGCTTGATAACTTCAGACAGTAAGGCTCGCAACTGTTTTACAATCCTCCACCAACTCGGACTTGGCCCCCGTCGTGGAGTATGACCTAACCTTCCTGCGATGCAGGAAGAGACCCATGCCCCAGCAGTGGGGACTATCAAGGGTTGATATCGAAGTAAAAGTCATAGTTTAAACCAAAACTGAAAAGGCAAAGTTTTATAGAGGTACTGCAGAAAAAAAAGTGTAAAGTGAACACTATTTTTTATTACCTATCTTGCAGAAATAATCGCATACATTTAAAATACCCCCTTACTTGTTGATTTATTAATTTTTAAGTGAATGTTTGATTAACTAAAATTTAATCAATGTTTTGTAGTTTGGCGGTATGCTAACTTTACAATGGTACTGAGAAACATTGAAAACCATCATAAAGTTAGAATACCGCGAAACTACGAGTACAGTAAATTATAAACTTACTCCAAGTAAGTAAGGTATGTACTCCAAAAACATATTATTTCTACATGAACTCTCTTAATTCAATTTCAATTTGAAGACGAAGCAACTGTACGAGCACAACTCATTTTATATTCCAATCACCAACATTCCTACAACTAAGTTATCCTATCACAAGTATTCATCTCTATTCAGATCTGCCGACTTAAATACCAACTATAGGTAATTTAATGCTGCTGCTTACCTATTCTGAGATGCGGGCTCAGGCTTAGGATCGGCTACGAACGTAGGTACTGATCAAAGCTAAAAATTTGCTTAATTGCTTTTATCCTCGATATAAGGCCTTGCGTGTCTCCTTAAGGCGTTTGTTGGTTTTAACTAGCGCCACCAATTGGAAAAATCATAACTTGTTTTATAGTACGTTTTTATCTAAAAATGATCGTGAGAAATCTTAACATATAACAAATCAATCGATAAACACGTATTATAAAGCAAGATATGTTTTTTTCCATTGGTGGCGCTAGTAAGCACCTTGAAGCACCTTAAATAGTTTTAGAAGTCTTAGTATATAAACCCTGCCTTTGTTTTTGACGAGTAAAAATTACGGACCTGAAAACAAATAATAATGATAAAACATACCTACATTATTTCAATATATATATTGTAATATAAACCTATAAATTTCTTGATAGTTATTATAGTTTCTGGTTTCGCGCACGGTTCTTCCATTTGCAAAAAGTCACTTCACACATCTCTGGCGATTATATATTTACAAATATTACACTTTTCCCATACAGTTAGTGCATAAATCAGGTCATCCTCAATTTTGAATTATTTGATTTACCGGCCATAGTGGCCGGTTGCCGATTGCAAAGGTCGCCACTGCACTGAGATAGCCCAAAAGGGGAAATAACCTCTTTTCTGGCAACACTGCGCGCAGACATTATTTTTTGGCGCAGACCAATAAATACTTTTGATGACCACAGAAAATGTTTTGACAGACAGTCTGGCGGGTTGAACTAAATTCAATAGACCTTGACCACAATTATTGTAATTTGATAATAAATAATAAAATACTAATTTCATTTGTCGTTTTATTGAAAACATTGATTTTTATTAATTTTATTAGGCTAACTGAGAAGCCCCTGGATGTTAATTTATCGATATCGATAACTGTAGTAATGTAAGTTGATGTCCCTATTGCACAGACAAGTTATTATGTTGGTAGCACTTACTTTTGACATTGCATTTTTGCTCGATTGGTGGTATTGCTAACGGGGATAAACTCATTACAATACAGCATATAGGGAGGTCCCGTTTTTTAAAACGTAGTGGTTATAATACTCTTTGCTCGAACGTTGTTCTGTTTGCTCCACATTGGTTAAAGATTACCTGTAACCACCACGGATGTCCGTGATAACCGCTACGCATATGGTCGGACAGGGTCCACTTTTATGGGTTGACGCTGGTTTTTTATTTTATTACTTTTAGGTCTCCTTAAGTACATTTTTTCGGAACGTAACATTGCTCTAGTGTTTAGATACTCTTTGCATTGCTCTGAGAACGGAATGTAGTCCTAGTGTTACTGTATGTAAAAATTATGAAGAAATGTTGCCACCTACTAGTCAGTGTAATAGCGGATTTATAGAAAGCAGAAGTTAGGTAGGTACTTCTGCATTGGAGACTTCTTGTTTACATTCCGTAGGATAGCCAGAAGTAGAGCAGCAAAAAACCGTTGATTTGACCTGCGTTATGGCTATGACTCCCTTGGAATTAACATTATTTAAACATAATACGATAAGGTAAGGAACGTCCCAGACGGATATACGTCTACCAAGTAGGGTATTAGCAAAGGGGAAGATAAAAAGTAACCTGAACCGGCGTGCGTGCATGCAACGACTTATGAACGTTGATGAAGCGAAGATGATCTGTCAGGATCGTGGCAGTCCCTGGTCTCTGCCTACCCCTCTGGGATACAGGCGTGATGATAAATTATGTAATATCATATTATGTTCACGTAAAGCAGACTGCTGGCTTTACAGAGTTCTAACCTTGTACAGCCATTCGAAGTAAACAAAAATTCAAAGTTTTTGATGACTTTTAATGACTAACTACATAAAACTAAACCCTTTTAAATTATTTAACATCATTTATTGCAACAGCTAGAGCCAAATACATACAACTGCCTGAATAAAACACTGGTTATCGTTACTCTTACAATTATTTAATATTGATTTGTTTTTTATTTTGGTTATTTCACAACATTTGAACTACCCGCATCTTATGTGCAAAGGAACCATAGACAATGGCGGTCTAAGAGATGTAGCGTGCTTATTTCCGGATGCGTTCAGTTTCAATGTATTTAATTGAACTCACTACATATATTATTGTAAACTAAATATAGAGTGTGTTTATAGCGGCGTCTTCTCGGTCAGTTTGTACCAGTGGCCGCACTCGCAGCGGCGGGGATGGCCCTGTAACACAGAAGGCTCAAGGTTATTCAGGCGAAAAAAATGATCAGTTTTATATAAGATTTAAAAGACTCCTCAACTGCACTCTAAGACGGAATTCAAACGTTCAGTCTGGCGTCAGTTCAGTCCGTGACTTTGATCAAGCTCGGATTGATGCCAGACTGATGAAGCATCAAAATATTCTAATATCCGTCAGTATGGTCCATCAGTCCACTGAATACACAATCAGTCTGCCCTCAGTCTAAACAGACTGATGGAATTGACTGACCCCAGACTGAACGTGTAAACTCTGTCTAAGTGCCTGTGGTTGGTAGCCGGGAAAGCGGGTCCTCCCCTTTTCCTCCTTTACTCTGACAAAATTTTGCGCATTTAACATTGATAATATTAAGCAAACGGATACCCAAAGCGACAAATAGTCTTTATTCGATCATATTTTTAAAAGACCAATCGTATGAAACCTTACCAACGTAAGGTTGTCTGGAACAAATTGCTTTTAGCAATAAGGCCGCCAATCATACTATGTACATATGTAATTATTTTATATTCGTTGTTTTTCCAGTGTACAATAAAGCCTATTCTTATGTTATCTTACTGTATGGTATAAGCGAGAAAAATAGTTACATCCCTAATTTTGGTATCGGGGAATATATTTTTAAGATTTTATTAACCTTTTTGTCGGCGGGAGTGATATTATATCTGTGCTAAATTTCAGCTTTCTAGTACTTGACGTCTCTGCGTTAAGCCGCGGCACAAACAGGTAAACAGAGAAGGCAAAACTATGTGTTCCTTGTTGTCTCATCAATCATCATCATCATCGGCCGACGATTGTCCACTGCAGGACATAGGCCTCTCCCATTGCACTAGGCGTGATCGTTGCAAAGACGAACCGTTTTATAAGACCGTTTTGTGTTCCGCGACGATAGGACCGTTTTACGTTTCATTATAAAGCAGTGCCAGAGACTCTAAAGCAGTGCCAGCGTTTGTTCGTCGCGAGACCAGTCCTTAGATTGTTTGACGCGGATATGTCCTTTAGTGCTATATTAATAGAGCCTAGAACGTAATGAGATCATTGCGACGTCGTCGTCGGCTCCTTGCTCGTTCCGACAATAAAGTAAACTTTATGTCCATGAGTATACAGTCGAATATCGTGTAAAACAACTTATTTTTTCCGATGTTTCGTGATTTCGTCTCGTTCGCACTCGTTTGACCGTCCTCTGCGCCTAGCTCGTTCGCATACAATGAAACCAGTTGCGAACGAGGACCGTTTCGAGGACCTGTTTTCGTTCCAGAAAAAACGGTTGCGTTTCGTCGTCGAAAAATCGGACAACGACCCACTCCTACATTGCACGCCACTGAGCACGGTCCTCGGCTACTCTCATCCAGCTCTTGCCAGCCGCCCTGCGAAGATCATCGCTCCACCGAGTCTGAGGACGTCCTACACTACGTTTACCGATCCGCGGTCTCCACTCAAGAACTCTTCTACCCCATCGGTTATCAGTTCTTCGGGTCATATGGCCGGCCCACTGCCACTTCAGCATGCTAATTCGGTGGGCTATGTCGGTGACTTTGGTTCTCTGTCGGATGACTTCGTTTCGAATTCGATCTTTCAGAGAAACCCCTAGCATAGCCCTTTCCATAGCACGCTGTTGACTACAGAACCCTTAAAATACAATGTCTTCATTTGGACACAATGAACTTATTCGGTTTTACCTTTTTTAGGCTTGTAATTGCATAATTAAGTTTCACATCTAAAACCATTCTAAGCAAGCCTGTATCGTGGCTTTCGACGCCTCTCAACGATCTCTTAAATATATTTCAATGTTGTGGGAATATGTACTTATAAATGTATACCGAAACGTAGATTAAATAAAGATTACTAATTTTAGATAAAATAAACCCCAAACAGGTGTGCGTGCATGAAACGACTAGTGAATGTTGATGAAGCGAAGGTGATCTGTCAGTATTGTGGCAAGTGGCAGTCCCTGGTCTCTGCCTACCCCTCTGAGATACAGGCGTGAGGTTATGTTATGTTTTACTAATTAAGAAAAGGGTTAGTTTGATACATGCCAGATCGAATCACTACAGAGTTCCTTTAAAAGCACCAAATGTTTAGTTGCATGCGACCATTTTAGCTGTCTTTGAGGTCTTTAGACCTCTTTACAAGATACTCTGTATTATTTACAGACAGCGACATCTGGCTGAAGTAATTTGCATCACTTATGTTGCACTAACCCGTGTTAAGGACAATTTTAAAACCTATTTAAAGGTTAAAAATTCCACCCACGTTTTATTTACACGATTACTCATATTTACTTTATTCCGCACAAAACATGTACGCGTAGTATATGTCGATCATTGGTTTTGGACTTTATTTCGAGGTAATACGGTTCAATTTAAAGTGGTAACAATTTTACCTCTGTCCAATTAAGGTTTAACGGGACATTACATAAAAAGTAACATGTACAAAGGCGAGTTTATTTACCTTGTGTATCCAAAGCCAGTTGATAGCCGTGGAGTGTTCGTCGCCTGAAACAAAGGGCAATAACACTTACACTTTATGACCCAGACATTAATAGTTATCTTAAACTAGCTGCCCAGCGAACTTCGTGCCGCCTTAACAGTCGATTCTTAAATTTTTTTTCAATTTCTCTTTCAGGAAGAACCATCCTCGTACTTCAAGGAATATTCTAAAAAAAGAATTAGCGAAATCGGTTCAGCTGCTCTCGAGATTTGCGCTTACCAACACATTCAGCCGGAGCCGGATTAACCTTAAGGCAGAGTAGGCAACTGCCTAGGGGCCCAGGATTGACAGGGGCCCAATGCAGTCCGCAAAAAAAAAGTTTTATGGATAAATACTTTATACATACAGCACCATCTAGTATCTAATATTGGAACTAATATAATCCTAACTAATTAATAGAATCCGAACTAATTAATATAATACTTTAAATTCATTGTCGATACTGGCAATTGAAAATGATGTATTGGGAAAGGTCCACATTGAAAAAGTCGTAAAAGATTTTATATCTAAAAAAGTTAGAAAAACCCATATTTAAATTAACAGAAGGTACTGAAATTACTTCCCTTTTTCTTTTGTTTATTGCGTTTGGTTAAATATATATTTTAAATTAAAAATACCTGAGTCACGTTTAATTTTTCATGTATAGGTACATAGAAATTGTATTCAGGAATGTCGGTAGAAGGCAAAAAAATACATCACATGATTTAGTCAGTCATATTAGGTAAAGAAAAGGGGCCCGAAAATTGTATTGCCTACAGGCCCATACAGGGTTAATCCGGCTCTGCATTCAGCGATTCATTTTTATATTATAGAAGAGAGAAGATAGAAGATAGGAACGACGAAAGATTTTTAAATCCTCTTCCACATAATGTCGAAGTAAAATGTAAATTTACTATGATGTGATGCAAATTACTTCAGCCAGATGTCGCTGCCTGTACGTAATACAGAGGATATTGTAAAGAGGTTCGAAAAGTCGCCCATTAGCTCAGTTGGAAAGAGCGCTGGCACGGATAGCCAGAGGTCGCGGGTTCGAATCCCGGCATGGGTGGAATTTTTAGCCTCTAAATAGGTTTTTAAGATTGTCCTTAGCACGGGTTAGTGCATTAAAAATAAAAAAATTGTATAAATTTACTATTTACAAAAAAATCTACATTTCAGGAATAAACTGATGTTTAACGAAGGTTAAAGCCACTTTTCTAAATTTATGTTAAAACTGTGGAAAAATAGCTCGCAGTGTCATGGCTGAAGACAGGGGCACTATGTCGCTCATTAGGGGAGGGCCATGTCCAGCCGTGGACTACATAATATAGCCTGAAGAAGAAGGTCATGGCGTCGAATCTGACGTCACGCCCAGGTAAACATACATCGTAATCATTGGTAGTCACAACAAAGCACGGGCGATGTTAACTTAAGCATGACGTCACGCGGGGTGATGGGTGTTTCAGTCAAAATGGCTGAAAGCAGTATTATAATCTTTTATTTTATTGAGAACATTGGTAATATCTTTTTTTATACAATTAAATCAGTGTTTTAAATCCTTTTAATATGTACTTTTCCCTAATATCGTTAAATCTTTGATTATTCGATAATGTCGTCACGCCTATGCATCCACATGATGATTTCATTTAGGCCAGGTTTTCACGGTCTTCGTACGCTCGGACCGAGTGCGCCATCAGAGTAAACTAATGCTTGTGATTGGACGGATTTTCGTGACAACACCATAATAGCCAATCAGAAGCATTTTTTTACTCGGATGGCGCACTCGGACCGAGCGCACTAAGACCGTGAAAACCTGGCTTTATGGCTTTATACAGCGTCCGAAACGCGAAGCACGAAGCGCTCGTGACCTAGTCAAACCGAGTGATTGGAGTGGTGAAGTGAGTTAAGCAACAACAGGCGCGGTAAGGTGCAGGATTGGTGACCGTCCTGTGACTACCGCTAGTGGCATTTTTCCGAGCGCTTCCGTGCTTCGCAAGGCACGTTAAGCCGTTGGTGCCGGCTGTCATGTAATGGCAGTCGTTAAGCCATGTCATACACCTCATGGGCGGCTTGATAACTTCTGACAGTAAGACCCGCCACTGTCTTACAACCCTCCACCGACCCGCACTTGGCCCCCGTGGTGGAGTATGGCCTAACCTTCCTGCGATGCAGCAAGAGACCCGTGCCCCAACAGTGGAGACATACAAGGGTTGATATCGATACAGCGTCAAGTGGCACTTTCACTCGCACTAGAGTGGTGAAGGGACCACTCGGACGCTAAAGTTCCTGGGTCATTGTATTTAAAATACCCAAACCATCCTGACAGCTCAGTAGCCCACAGGAAAGAAAAGTCAAAACGTGCGGAGTCAGTCAAGCCGCAGGTTGCGTCACGATGTTTTTCTTCACGGTTAACGTGTGGTATTGATACTACAAGTTGGCAGATGTACAGTCTGTTAGCTTTTAGAATACACCTCGGCTACTATCGGATAGATAGATCGTAAAAGGGACATAAACCGGGGGGTGGGTAGCAGCGCCCCCTGCAGTACAATTTCACCGCACTGCGATCCCCAACCCGCATGCCCAGCGTGGGGATTATGGGCATTACCCCGTATGATAGCACAACGTGGCGCTCTTTAGGGGAGGGCTATGTCCAGCAGTGGACTAGTATAGCCTGACGACTATCGGATAGAATCGGATATATTCGTGCAATAAATAAATAATAAATAAATACTTATGGACATATTACACAGATCTCGTTAGCCCTATATTAAGTACAACTTAATGACTTGTATTATAGGTGCCAACTCGACGATAGATTTAATACAATAAATACATAGATAACATCCAAGACCCGAGACAAACTAGAAAAGTTCGTTTCCTAGTTTGACCCGGCCGGGGATCGAACCCGAGACCTTCGGCTTAACAGTCAGCGTGCCAAACCACTGCGCCACCGAGGCCTAAATAGAATATCAGAGAATAGAAATATCAGAACTAATATGACACTTAACTTTGAAAATAGTGAAGAAAAGTTTTATACAAAGCAGGAAGTGGTATTACACTCGTGTGTTTTCAGCGAGAACCGAAGCCTACTCTAGAGAAGGAGGTATATTCTAAAAGCTAACAGACTGTACGAATCTTTAAAAATAAACCAAGTCATAGGTATATTCCCGCACTGGGAATCGAAGCTGGGTCTCTTCTTTCTACGTCCATTGCTCTACACACTGGACTGACGAGTACTATTTTTATTATAGTTTTTGATGTTTGTTATGTAATAGGGAGTTACATACTGTGTGTTGGCAGGGGACCAAGAGGGTTGCGGTGGCAGGGAAGAGGCCTAGTCGGCTCTATTGATTGACTGGATGGATATTTATTTTAAGTTTAACAACGTTATACTATTTTTATTTTTAATGCACTAACCCGTGCTAAGGACAATTTTTAAAAACCTATTTAGAGGCTAAAAATTCCACCCATGCCGGGATTCGAACCCGCGACCTCTGGCTATCCGTGCCATCGCTCTATCCAACTGAGCCAATGGGCGACTCACTGGCATCAGTGAAATTTCGAACCTCTTTACACTATTATCTGTATTACGTACAGGCAGCGACATCTGTCTGAAGTCGATTGCATCACTTACAGCACCGACTACCTACTTTGCAGTTAGGTTTTTACATCGGAATGATATCGCTGTACCCACATGATTATACTATTTTTATTTTAATGCACTAACCCGCGCTAAGGACAATTTTTAAAAACCTATTTAGAGGCTAAAAATTCCACCCATGCCGGGATTCGAACCCGCGACCTCTGGCTATCCGTGCCATCGCTCTATCCAACTGAGCCAATGGGCGACTCACTGGCATCAGTGAAATTTCGAACCTCTTTACACTATTATCTGTATTACGTACAGGCAGCGACATCTGGCTGAAGTCGATTGCATCACTTACAGCCCCGACTACCTACTTTGCAGTTAGGTTTTTACATCGGAATGATATCGCTGTACCCACATGATTATACTATTTTTATTTTTAATGCACTAACCCGAGCTAAGGACAATTTAAAAAAAGCTATTTAGAGGCTAAAAATTCCACCCAGGCCGGGATTCGAGGGCGACTCACCAGCATCAGTGAAATTTCAAGCCTCTTTACAACACGTGCGTACGTAATACAGAGAGTATTGTAAAGAGGTTCGAAATTACACTGATGCCTTTAGCCGCCCATTAGTTCAGTTGGAAGAGCGCTGGCACGGATAGCCAGAGGTCGCGGGTTCGAGTCCCGGCATGGGTGGAATTTTTAGCCTCTAAATAGGTATTTGTAATGAATAGTTTGTAATTGTGTGTTTCTAGTTGTATTGTTATTGTTCTTTTATTAATTAGTATTGTTTGTGTCTTGTTCATTCTTATTAGCTTAACTATTGAATTAGGGACTCCCTGTAATGATAGTTAAGTTTGTTGAAATAATAATAAATAAATAACTATGAGCCTAGTGCTGAAAATCTCAGATCTAACTACAAACTACTACGGTACATCGCTGCAGGTGGCGGTTCGCAATATCGCGCACCGGAATCCAGTTTCGACGAATGGAGGAATGCATTCTACTGAAGTATTGTTTTTCCAATTCTTTTCCGATGGTTTACATCCATCCTCGTTGTAGTATTTTCTTAAATAGAGTGATTTTCACCCTCACATACATACTCTTCTACTGACTATAATTTTCTACCGTTTCCTAAATGTTTAAAAACCTATTTAGAGGCTAAAAATTTCACCCATGCCGGGATTCGAACCCGCAACCTCTGGCTATCCGTACCAGCGCTCTACCAATTAAGCCAATGGCCGACTCACGGCATCAGTGAAATTTCGAACCTCTTTACAATATTCTCTGTATTACGTACAATGTTCCTAAATGTTCCTGAATCATTATAATACAGAATTGTTTACTTTATTCTCAACATTTTTATCTCCAGTATTTCGTTGGGAAATAAGGTAATTACGTTTTACCTAATAAATAATCGCGATTTGACCCGTTTAATATATAACTATTATTGTCTCCACTTATTCAAACAAAATCCGGAGATGTCCCTAACTTTCCGTTTAATAAAGGAAACTAGGATGAAGTAAATTAAATAACAATAATTATGCATGTAGAAGAACTCACATATGCAGCCAACGATGCGAGCGTCGAAACAAGATGGCACAAGTGTGGGGGAATCCTTGGAGCCGGCGGCCTTCTTCAGGATCTTCATGTTGAAGGGGTCCTCGTCACCTGACTGGAATGCCATCAGCTCCTTGCGCTCCAGACCCGTGGCATGCTCAATTGGGTCAGGCATCACTGGTGGATGAGAAAGGTTTGTTGCTTAATTGTAGCAGTTGTTGGTGGCAGTGGGGCGGTAGGCCGGCACCTCAATCAGGAGGTTGTGGGTTCGAATCTCAGCATGTACCAATGACTTATTATTATTATTATTATTATATGATACACTAGCAGCTTAGAGCTGATACGTGTATGTCTTATCACTGCACTTGATTGTTTTTGGTTTTTACATGATTATCCAGTCTATTTTTAAAACAGTTCACTGAGTCTGCACTAACAATAGAGTCAGGAAGTTTGTTCCACTCTCGGACGACTTGGTTTACTAAGTTACGTACACTTGTGAAGTTATAGTAAACATAGTGAGAAAGCGCTGAAGTGCTTGTGGCCTAGCCGAACTGAGTGATTGGAATCAATCACTTGAGTTAAGCAACAACAGGGGCGGTCAGGTACAGGATGGGAGACCGTCCCGTGTCACCGCTAGTGGCATTTTTCCGAGCACTTCTGTGCTTCGCAAGGCACATTAAGCTTTTGGTGTTGACTGTCGTGTAATGGCAGTCGTTAAGCCATGTCAGAGGCCTTATGGGCGGCTTAATAACTTCTGACGTTAAGGCTCGCCACTGTCTTACAATCCTCCACCAACCCGGACTTGGCCTCCCTGGTGGAGGTCGGCCTAACCTTCCTGCGATGCAAGAAGAGACCCGTGCCCCGACAGGGAGGAAACCTGAGTGTCTAAGGTGTTCAACTACCTCAGCTCTCGTAATTGCTAATCCGCAATGGGCATGCATAGTAAATAAGCCCATACCATCTCTGTATAATATATCCATCTCTGCAGTGGGACATTGGTGGGACGTTTAATTAGTACACACACTTGGGCTGTTTCAGCTAGCAAGGGACGGAGAGGCCTAATAAGCACTTGGCTTGGGATTTCAGTTTGGTTTGGTCCCTACCTTAGGGTCTGCCAATCAGCAGTTCTCTCTGAAAGAGAGTTGACCTGCATTTTTTAGTTGTAGCTTCTAACAATTTTAGCAGGAATCACAGAACTTGTTCAGTTTAATAAGAAATAAAGAATAAGAATATTTCAGCATGTAATGAGGTGTCTTCGCATTCAAGTACTTGTTAGGTAATTTTACCCACCAACTTGTCTTAAGCAGTGGTTTTCAAATCTCAAATAGGTTTAACTTAAACCTTCAGTTTTGTAAGTCATACAGTACAAAGATTTTTTGATTCAGTTTCAGTACACAGCTGGGGGTATGATACCACTTGGAAAAGTCTCTGACACTCCCCACAACAGATCTTATTTTTCTATGCTCTTAAAAGTATCTTATATATCTTTAAGTTTATATTGCAGTGAGATTAGTTGCATATGCACAGTGAGCTTACACCTATGCCTCATTGCAGATGCACTCCATGAGAGTCACACCCTTTACGTTAAGGTGTCTGTAGTCTACGGTTTGAGGTCAATCTCTGAGAATCTTATTCAGCTGTCCAAACACTAAAGAAATGTACTGTTTTTGTACATACACATAAAGGCTAATCAACCATTCAACCTGCACTCACTGATGAACATAGGCATAGAGTTTTAATAATATGTCAGTGTTATTATGAACAAACCAGATATTCTGAACTCTGATAAGATAACCAAAATGAATTAGTTTCTAATTGAGACCAAGATAAGCAGGTGGGTCTTTGTTAGCCTAAGTTACGTGAAATTCATCATTCTAATATATCCAGCAACTTATCTCTGCTGTAGTTCTAGGTTGTTAAAGCCAAGAGGATCTCATCTGACAGCTCAATATATTTTTTTGGGTAAAAGTGACCTTGACGCCAGTAGTTTTTACAATATCCGGGAAACGTAAGTCCGTCCTGTTTTATAGCAACATACTACAAAACAGGTTACAGTCATTTTTCCCAAATTTCCGTGAAAATTAGGTACTTTTTTGACATTACGTAATGGAGTTTGACAGAAGTGAAAAAATTTGGTTATAAATTGAAAATCTTACTTTTGTCCGCATATCCGCGCTTGGCGGTCGACAGGAGGACACTTCTAAATGCATTTCCTCGAATAATTTGTCTACACAACGAAGCCATATTGCTTAATTTTCCACAAAACCGCTTCTCACGATAGCAAGTGGATTGAGCACCTTTCAAAGAGATAATTGTGAAAAACCGATCTTTACCGCATGAAGTTTACACCCCAATTTACCGGTTATTTTATTTCATTCTCTTCGCTAGATGGCGCTGCCAGTAACATTTTGATTAAATACACCGCAACAGTTCCACCAAAATTACACTGACTGTTTTGTTTTGAATAGAATCTCAATGATACCTAATAGTAAAATAGAGTAGGTCGAAAGATTTTGCTAAGACTTTATCTACTCTGATACTATAATACAAAGATTATGAAAACTGAAAACAAAACTCTTAAGACAAACATTACGCATAGGCCAAAAATAAAAAGGTTTAATACGATGCAGGTCTTGTATGGACACCTGTGTTCATTATATAACTTTTTAATCATAACGATACACCTATACAACCTCCAGCTGGACCAAGAAGGTTGAATCTCTACTAAAAAAAAAGGTTTCAATGAACGAGTCCGCGGCGACGCAACACGCATGCGCAATCGATATTTGCGCCTTGGCGCCAACATTTAAAAAACTTTTCAATATTTATGTAAAAAAGTTCTGTTTAATATTATTTTATGTATTATAGTATGAGAGTAGATAAAGTAATGTATGACACTGTACACTTGGTCTTATAACACTGTTGTGATACTATACAAAAACTCGCCTGCAGCTCGTTTTTGAAAACACACTCGTGTTTATTATGCAACAGTATCATAAACTACTTGTAACGGTGCAAACCTCTTTACACCATTTTTATATTTATATTTCTATCTATCATTTCCAAACATTTGAATTATGTCACACATTTCGAAAATTCCCTCTTTTTTACCATTACTACTTTACATCTTGATTAGACCTCACTATTTTTACCTGCTTATCTCGTTTTATCCAGTTTTCTGTTTTTATTATAAATATAAAATAAATAAAACAGGACAATAAAGCACAAAGTTAACGTCGTTCCAGTTTTATTTATTATTTCTAAAAGTTTTACAACAGTACATACTGTTATCTGTGTCTATGAGTCATAAAATTATAAGCTACAGTGATTTAATTGAAAAACACTCCATAAATATTGTACGTACCTAACTACAGTCATCGAATTGAATAAAAGTTGATGTTCGGTGAAATATTATTATTCTTCCACTTCCCGCGTCTCACTTCTTTTTACCAATCGAGTACATTTTGGCACCAAAAAGGGACAGATATAAATTTTTCAAAACTGTGATTGCTCGGTCTCCCTACGGTCAGTGATGACGTTGTTGAAATTACAGTTCTACTACAGAGGAAAATGTACTACCTATATAGGTTTATCTTTTTAGTCGACAACTGCAAATATGTGCATGGCAGTTTCAACAACAAAAGCGGTTTACAAAAGAACGATATCTTAGATTACACTATTTTTATTTTTAATGCACTAACCCGTGATGCCGTGAGTCGCCCATTGGCTCAATTGGTAGAGCGCTGGTACGGATAGCCAGAGGTTGCGGGTTCGAATCCCGGCATGGGTGAAATTTTTAGCCTCTAAATAGGTTTTTAAATTTGTTCCTTAGCACGGGTTAGTGCATTAAAAATAAAACTAGTGTAATCATGTGGGTACAGTGATATCGTTCCGATGTTAAACCTAACTGCAACGTAGGTAGTCGGGGCTGTAAGTAATGCAATTTGCTTAAGTCAGATGTCGCTGCCTGTACGTAATACAGAGAATATTGTAAAGAGGTTCGAAATTTCACTGATGCCGTGAGTCGCCCATTGGCTCAATTGGTAGAGCGCTGGTACGGATAGCCAGAGGTTGCGGGTTCGAATCCCGGCATGTGTGAAATTTTTAGCCTCTAAATAGGTTTTTAAAAAAGATATCTTAGATCTCTATAAATTTGAAATCTTCTGCATTTACAATTATTTTAAAGTACAATTTCTGAAATACCTCATATAGAGTGAATGAACTTTTTTCTTTTTTTTTTCTTTATAGTGAAAGAATAAAATAGAATAGAAACTTTTACTTGGCTTCAAGCGAAATGAGGCGCAACAATCACAATCAAAGTTATCATAGATAATGCTTAAAACATTTTTCTATAAAACAATTATTTACCGAAGGCCTCGTTTAACTCAATTTTCATATGAATTGTAGACTGTAGCGGTGCTTATTACTGTTGAATGTCATGGTTAAGAAGGCTTATGGTAGCGAGACTCAGATTTAGAAAGAAAGTCGTTTCTTTCTAAATCTGAGTCTTTATTTATTTGATTCCTATAAAGAAAACTTTATTTATAGGAATCAAATAAAATCTTAAATTATCTTAAAAATGAGGGTGACATGTTATTTTTAGTAATAGAGAACCTTTATTTGTTAAGTTCATTTTTCAATATTTCTTGAAGAAATGAAGATTTACGTCTAGAATTTTTCCAGTAAAAAATCTGAAAAAGAGTTAATCATGCATTAATTCAGTGCAATATAGTAATAATAATTAAGGTCTTCATAGCCAATTATTCCGAATTGGCTACGACTTTTGTAATACACATTTTCAAGTTATTATATTATAGTATGTCTCGCAAATTGGCATGCCTTCTGGTATGGGCCTGTACGCTGAACTGTACAAGTGTAATCTCTGCTACTTTGGTCCTGGTGATATCGTCCTTCCATCTTGTTTTCGGATGTCCCTACATTCTAGTGTCTTATATCTACTCTTGGATACCGATAAGGTCACTTCTTTACTCTATTTGTTTATTTTGCAACATATAAATATAACGGAATCATAAAAAGTTAAGAATAATACTAACCCACAACAAAAATCTCAATTTCTTTTTTAATTTATTTATTTTCATCAGGCATAGAATGAAAGAGATTGCCGTTTTGGAACAAAATCAGTTTCTCGTTCTGCCACTTCTTTGTACAAAACACCCTTTGAATGAATTGAGTCTCACGTCAATTTCACCTTCTTCCAGCTGTAAGCATTATTAAGTATTAGACAAAAGTAGGTACAGTGCAAACATAGGCTTATAAAATTCAAGCATGCTAATAATATGCAACGCATCGATTACCAGATAATAGTTGTTAAATTTTGAAGATATGTTCAAGTCAGTTTGAGCTTATTTGAATAAAACCGGATTAATTTTTTAATCAGTTCCAATGAGCAAAAATTTTTAGATTTATTTAGTATTTTTTTATTCTTTTAAGTGCTTCTGTAGTAAAGTAGAGACACTGAATAAATGTTTTTTAGGTTTTCCATTATTTCAATAATTTTCGGTTAGACTTAAAAGAGTTTATTAAAGGCTCAGCGTTAAATTACAATTACCGGATCAGCCTGATAAAGTTCTTTGTAGCAAGAGGGTGACACGCATTCTCGTACACAGCGTGTTCGTCCCATCCCAGCCAAGTGGCTACAAGCGTTACTTTGTTCACACGCAGACTCAAACTCTCTGAAAGTCATTTCCTGCGAAAAGAAAGGAACGAATGACAGAATCGCTAAAACTAGGTCCAAAAACCATTTATAAAAAATAATAATAGACTAAGTACTTTGCACAATATTTATTATGTCACTGGAGGCTATGTTAAAAGAAAAATAATGTTAGTAAATCTTTTTCTTTACATTTAATACTTTATATTATATATATATAATATTGAAAACCTATCGAAAAGTAATTTATTATAGTCACGTGATGTATCAACATGGTCCATACAAATAAAAATCGCACAAAGTGACGTCACAAGTGACTCCTTATTATATGTAATACGAACAATTTATAAATATTTGAGTTGTCTCGTAAAGTTTTCTGTACCTAAGCCCAATTTTAGAAATAATCTAAAATTCAACATCAAAAGCTCAATCTAAAAATCGAATATTGTTTTTTAAAACATTAAGCGCATTTTTTTAGACATGTAAAATCCCGAAAAAGAGTTCAAATAAAAAAAAATCAAATAAGATTTTTTTTATTTCATTTTTCCATGTCCTTAGTACCACTCCAATTAATTTTTGACCATGTTACTAATCATGTATTTACACTCATCATATAGTCATCTTTACACATAGGTATCCACTACTCCGCTATGTGACTTTGTAATAAAAATAAGTACCTAATAAACATTATCAACTGCCAGCTATAATTTAAAACGAGGACTGTTATAAGGAATCGTGTGAAGATGGAGTTTAAATAAACTGTGGTAAAGGGAAAAACATAACCCCAGATTATTTAATCTGCTTCTGAAGAGTGTCTTTACAAATATCGATCGTTATTCTTTTATATGCAGCTAACACCAAAAGAATCTGCTGGCAGTGGCTGGGTGAGGATACCCAAGGACAGAAGGAAATGGCGTGCCGACGAGGAGGACTATGACCAGCAGTGAATAAGTACAGGCTGATTAATTGAAGTACAAAAAAAGGCAATCTTTTTCGGCTGTTGAATAAGTTTTACGCTCTCTGGACTTACATTTTTAGGCGAATCCTTGTACTGATACTCCTTAAAAGTGAAGGTGACTGGACTAATTTCCGCACCATTACTAAGTTTTTCTGAGCCGACAACAAAGAAACATCCTAGGAGAATAAAATATTGATTCATTATGTTTTATATGATCTATCGCTCAGTTTCCATTACATGAATAAAGCAAGATAACTTGGCGTTGTTCTTTTCAAGAATCAATATTTTTGACTTCAGGCAGACGTGAGGCAGACATCTGTTTTCCTGCTGCGCATGTCTGATGTGTCTGATGCATGCATATCTATTTTATTTTTTCGACTTTCAAATCATCGATGATTACCGGTTTTTCGAATTTACTTGCAAACTCTATTACACTTTCAATATTTTTCTGTTTTGATGTCCAACAAGTCTCCTGTAACGTCTAAAATCTTTTATTATACTATCATAAACAACGAGTAATATTGTTTTTTTCCTAAATAGGTAGAAGATGGTAGAAGAGAACATATTGGTTCTACGATTTTGTTTCGCGAATTTACTATTGATTGTGTAGATAACCGTACCATTTATATCCATGACAAATCTAGTTCCTTTGAGTCAATGCTGTCGCGAAGATTGATCTGTCGTGTTTTTGTCTATCGTCGGTCGTATCATCGTATCGTATTCATCGTATTTGATTTTCTCAATTTTCGATTGTAGTTTTAATAGTTCTAGTTTACCAGGAGATTTCCGGTGTGATCTTTAGTGCAATACTTTTTTTGAAGTGATACGTGGAAACGTTTTGTGTCGACCATCTGAGTACACAGCTTCAAGATAATTGGATTTAGTGAGTATTTCCTTGTTTTCTTAGGGATCAACGAATTATGGTTATATTGGTTGTTAAGTTTCTCTCCCACTCGACTATTCATCAAATAGGTTTCAATCAGATTCAATACAATTCAGAAACAGAAATTTAGTCTGTACCTTTTGTACATTGTCTTCGGAATTGTTTCGCAATTTCGTACTAATTATCATGACGACATGAGACGATAATGACGAGGAAAATTATCTTTTAACATCCGAATCGTAAAGAAAGTGTGGTTTAACATAGTATATGAGAAACCATGATATCTATTTAATTTCCAAACCAATGAATGCTGGAAGTACATAGAGCTCCTTGTTAGTCCCAGGTCCTCTGTATGAGGTTTATTAATTTTATTGCTAAAGAATCCAATAAAATAAAAGGCCTCTACAATCACAATAATTATTATTAGGCATCATCATCCGCTACAGATTATTTTTGGATCGGTATCCAGACATCTTTTTCCTGCTAATATAAGGTGTGGGTTGGCTATAGATAGATAAAAAAATATGTAAAAAACTTACCCCTATATCACCGAAGACACCAGGGTATGCCATTTTAAACAATGAAGTAAGGTGTGTGATGTGATGATCTTTGGATGTTTGTTACTCTCTCGCAATAACAGCTGAACGGATTTACATAAACTTGGTGTACAGATAGACAAAAATTTGAATTGACTTAGGATGACGTTTGCGGAGACAGCTTCTAGTTAGTTAAAAAGGGAAAATCCTTTTTATTTCTCTTTTGACCCCTTCATAATGTGTTAGATAGATACTATTATAATGGTGGATGTTATTAGAATTATTGGATTATAAGAATGGAAACACAATTTTATTGTATTTTTTGGATTGCGATGAAATTGATTAGGTTACCGAATGGTTCAAATTGGCCAAGCTACTTATTTTTGATATACGTTTTTTATAATTAATTTCAAAAATATGGACCATTTCAAGAAACTAATTTCGTTAGTTTTGAATTTTATTCATTATTTCTATTTTTAATATTTATTTCAAATTTTGTGGTGTGTGACGTCATCATAGCATGTTTGAAGAGATAGTTTTTGCCTACATAATAACTGACGTTGTTGATTTCACAGAACAATTAAACGTTGATTTGGTCGGCTCACAGAACAATGGTCGGCTAACCGTGTATTCTGTAGTCTAACCTCACGTTATTTAATACTCTTAAGCCTCAACTCGTAGGTAATAAATATTGAGTTTTCTTACTTAATAAACCGGAACTGAATAAAAAACAGCCATAAAACCGCAATATGACACTTTGTGAAACCGACCGACACTTCAACACCACAGACTACATAAATAATCACTCGTTGACATTTTGTAAGGCAAAGGATTAATACCCAAACTGCCTTTGCTGATGACATACAAAAGTCATTTAAGTACAAAGCTTTTTATTGAATATCTTAAAAAATATAGACTAATTTACAAATCTGATAAATAGAAATTGTATGGAAAGCAAAAATCTCGAAATGGTTTTGAGATTTCCGTTCATATAAAAAATGGAGCATGGTCAATTATGCAAGTACTGATACAGCGCTGTTATAATAAGGCTAAGGTTTGTGAACAGTCTCAGTGCACCATATTTCCGTGCAGTGGTTGTCGTTACCGTAAGAGGGTATCCATTTGTGCTAGGTTTAATGAACAGAAAGCCAAAGCTATCAAGGTAAGCAGTGTCTGTGTTTATTAAGTACTGTCATTGATTTTTAATAGTGTAAATGACATTTTAATGCTTTGTGCAATAAGCAATATTATGCAATAATGAACCTTTTCAATTTACTACTGCTAGTACCTATAGTATTTATACATATGCATTGCGGGTTCGAATCCCGGCATGGGTGAAATTTTTAGCCTCTAAATAGGTTTTTAAATTTGTTCCTTAGCACGGGTTAGTGCATTAAAAATAAAAATAGTGTAATCATGTGGGTACAGTGATATCGTTCCGATGTTAAACCTAACTGCAAAGTAGGTAGTCGGGGCTGTAAGTAATGCAATTTGCTTAAGTCAGATGTCGCTGCCTGTACGTAATACAGAGAATATTGTAAAGAGGTTCGAAATTTCAATGATGCCGTGAGTCGCCCATTGGCTCAATTGGTAGAGCGCTGGTACGGATAGCCAGAGGTTGCGGGTTCGAATCCCGGCATGGGTGAAATTTTTAGCCTCTAAATAGGTTTTTAAATTTGTTCCTTAGCACGGGTTAGTGCATTAAAAATAAAAATAGTGTAATCATGTGGGTACAGTGATATCGTTCCGATGTTAAACCTAACTGCAAAGTAGGTAGTCGGGGCTGTAAGTAATGCAATTTGCTTAAGTCAGATGTCGCTGCCTGTACGTAATACAGAGAATATTGTAAAGAGGTTCGAAATTTCACTGATGCCGTGAGTCGCCCATTGGCTCAATTGGTAGAGCGCTGGTACGGATAGCCAGAGGTTGCGGGTTCGAATCCCGGCATGGGTGAAATTTTTAGCCTCTAAATAGGTTTATAAATGAATACCAAACCTCATTTGAAAAATATTAAATAAGGAAAAATGGAAAGATTTTGTTTTATAGAGACATAAGCCAGGTTTTCACGGTCTCTTTGTGACTTACACTTAGCTAAGTACCAATTCATACTCAACTTGATAAGATTCGATTCTGAATACGAAATATTTCTAAGTACGTGATTTTGATATTTCTGAGACCGGTCTTAGCTTAGTTTTCGTCTCATACCCCCGGTTTCTCGTACACTAACAAGCTGTTAATCTACTGTTAACAGCTGTCAGTTGGCCAAAGTGCATACAAAAAAAACAACTGACAACTGTTAACAGTAGATTAACAGCTTGTTATTGTACGAGAAACCGGGGGTGAATGTCAGCCTTAGTGCGCTCGGTCCGAGTGCGCCATCCTAGTAAACTAATGCTTCTGTTGGCTATTTTGGTGTTGTCACGAAAACCAGTCCAATCAGAAGCATTAGTTTACTCGGATGGCGCACTCGGTCCGAGCGTACTAAGACCGTGAAAATCTGGCTTTAGATCGTGGGTTTGACCTAATAATGTAAACTATCCTAAACCAGAGGCAGTCAAACTAAAAAAAATACTTATCGTATTTTCACTTTCACACTAACAATTCCTGCAGTTCACGTCGACCTTAGTTTCAGTTTTTCAGTGCAAACTCGGTGCACGAGTACTCAAGTGCCTAGAGGTACAGTCATTGGCAAATTGCTCTCTATTTTCGTGACGCAAAGGTACAAGGCCTTCCACTATCGTTGGCTGTAAAGGTAATTAGGGATGCATCGCTATTGTAGACTACTACATAGACTTTTAAATGAAGGCTAAATAGTTTGGCCTGTGAGTCAAGACACAGGCGAGTTTTCTGGTCTGTAAACAAAGGAATGGCTACTTGTGTTATTAAAAAAAAAAGTCGATTCCATTTAAACACTTTTCAAACGGAGATTTAAAGACTTTGCATGCAACGACTTATGAACGTTGATGAAGCGAAGGTGATCTGTCAGGATCGTGGCAAGTGGCAGTCCCTGGTCTCTGCCTACCCCTCTGGGATACAGGCGTGAGGTTATGTATGTATGTATGTATGTATGTATGTATGTATGTATGTATGTATGTATGTATGTATGTATGTATGTATGTATGTATGTATGTATGTATGTATGTATGTTGTATGTATGTATGTATGTATGTATGTATGTATGTATGTATGTATGTATGTATGTATGTATGTATGTATGTATGTATGTATGTATGTATGTATGTATGTATGTATGTATGTATGTATGTATGTATGTATGTATGTATGTATGTATGTTAAAGACTTTAACACACAAAAATAAACATAACATAAACTCACGCAAGTAACACTAAGAGATAGGCAGAGACCAGGTTTTGCTACTAACTAAAATACTGGGAGTTTTCTTTCACTTCATCATCATTCGTTAAAAAAAGATTTTGCTAAATCTTGATTTATAAAGAGAATTTAAAAACCTATTTAGAGGCTAAAAATTTCACCCATGCCGGGATTCGAACCCGCAACCTCTGGTAGAGCGCTGGCACGGATAGCCAGAGGTTGCGGGTTCGAATCCCGGCATGGGTGAAATTTTTAGCCTCTAAATAGGTTTTTAAATTTGTCCTTAGCACGGGTTAGTGCATTAAAAATAAAAATAGTGTAATTATAAAGAGAAATCTGCATTTTATTCTTGTGCCCATTTTAACGCCTCCACAATGCGATGTAACCTTCTTACCGTCGAATAAGTCTATTTAATTTACAAAACAGATTAGGCTGTCGACGAAAAACCTTGTTGTTGTAGTTTATTTTCAGAATTGTGTAACCTGAAATCTAAAATGTCTGCGCAAATCAACATACTGCTTAGGAACACAATCTGCGCGTCGAGATTTTTTATGTAGGTATCCTATAAGACGACCAGAGAGAGAGAGTATGGGCTTAATTACCACGAGTGCCCACCGCGGATTGGTAATTTTAAGCCCTGAGGTATTTGAACACTTCAGACGCCCAGGTTTCGTCACGATGTTTACCTTCACGGTTAGCGAGTGGTATTGCCTCTCAAACGTCGACAAATAATTTGTATAAAAAAATTAACGGAGACTTGGAAGGGCACAGACGTCAAATTGAACAGCTCATAATTAATTGTGTGCTCATAGTTACAACAAAAACATATTGAAACACCCATAGAGTGTCAATGTATGAACCTGCATCTTTTCATCATCATCATCTCTTCATCAACATTTAATTACAATTTATTAGAAAGGTATAGCTCCGAGTACCATGGACTGAGTTTCGAACTAATAATTCCATTCTCCAAAAACGTAGCATTGAACAGCGTTTATCTAATCTAGTAAAAGATCAAATCCTGCGGTTCTTTGACCATGTATCCTGACGCGACAATCATGACATTGAGCGTATCGTTGTCCAGGGAATGGTAGAGGACACCAGAGCACGCCGTTAAGCCGTTGGTGCCGGCTGTCATGTAATGGCAGTCGTTAAGCCATATCAGAGGCCTCATGGGCGGCTTGATAACTTCTGACAGTAAGGCCAGCCACTGCCTTACAATTCTCCACCAACCCGGTCTTGGCCCCGGTGGTGGAGTATGGCCTAACCTTCCTGCGATGCAGGAAGAGACCCGTGCCCTAGCAGTGGGGACATACAAGGGTTGATATCGACCAGAGCACGCGTTAGAGCTCAAATGCGATGCATCGACCAAGTTAAGTCCGCAGACATCTGCATGAATGCTCCAGAGCGGCATATAACCGAGAGCAATGGCAGGACATCGTGAGGCATGCAACGTCAGCCTACAATAAAGCCTCTTCATGAGGGCCACGGCCGTTCTGTCAAGAGCGTACCGACCAAGAAGAAGAAGTTATTGCAATAGTGGAAAGCATCTTCGATAATAAAATCCCTGAAGATATATTAAGCTTGCCTGAAACGCGGTTCAAAAAATATGTTAAGCACACTTTGTGCCAAAAGGGCTACTATAACATAAAGGATTATTTAGATGACAATGATGTCTGGAATTGAAGCCAGTACAATGCATGAGTTTCATGTTTTGTAATAATTATGTGAACGATTCTAACTAAGGACTTTGAAAAGACTATGTTTGAAATTTTTCCTGTCAATTTTGTCTCCAAAATGATCTAGATTTTGAAATGGACACCTAGTTTGAATTGTAATGTTCATTAAGGCGCATTTTGTGCGCTACTTTAAATAAAACCTTTTCATTTAATTTCATCGCTTGCCTTATTAATTTATAAAGATATTATTATGTATCAATTCTCAATATTCATTACTTGGTTCGTAATTAAGGTCGTGACCGCCTTATCAGTGCCGGTGCGATACTTGTTTTTAATTTTGTTAATCACCTATGAGTCTTATGAGCTACCGTTAGCTTACTAATGAGTATTTTCTTAATTTTTTGTTGGTCACGTACCAGTGACTTTGTTTTCTAAGTGATGTTCATTTGTGACCTTATAGTAGCAATCACACTCGCTAACGGCGAAGGAAAACATCGTCAGGAACCCCTAGTGTCTGATGTGTTGAAGTACCTCAGCGCTGCTACGTACAACGGTTTTACTTGATAATATGAGCGTAAATCTCAGGTCTAACTACTACCATTAGTTTACTAATTGATTATTTCCATGCAATAAATTACAATCGGTCACAAATTTCAACGCGACGCATGGTCATGGGAATAAACCAAATATGATCAGCAAATTGATAAATTTTCGTCAGCAAAATAAATAATCAGCAAAACACACTGTTACATTCTCATAAACTCACGCCTGTATATTCGCGAAATATGGCCAGCCCACTGCCACTTCAGCTTGCCGACTGCTTAGGTCATGACAGGCAGGAGGCACTGATTGAAAACTTTGTAAACGTGTTCTTGAGTGGAAACGTAGTGTAGGACGCCCTCCGACCAGGTGGGATGATGATCTGCGAAAAACTGCCGGCAGATGCTGGATGCGGCAAGCTGAAGACAGAGCGCTATGGCGCTCATTAGGGGAGGGCTATGTTCAGCAGTGCACTAGTATAGTCTGACTAGTCGGATCTCGGAAGAAAGACGCCTGTCGCTTCATCGAAATCCATAATTCGTTGAATGCACTCAATCTGGGAAATAATTACCGAATCCCACAGCAGACGGGAGTCAATAGGTACTTATATTATGGACTTTCTCCACTTCCTTCTCTCTCTCTGGGGTCGGTCCCTCATGTCTGAGGATCGTGGTCAGCCTCAGGGTTGCATCTGGAGCGGATGATTTGCCTCCATCGGGATCTGTCCAACGCGTCTTTTACAACCGTGTAAAATTTGGAGGTCGACGAATCTTTAACTTGATCCGTCCACCTTGTTGGTGAGCGACCGCGCGATCTTTTGCCCTCGGTGTTTCCAACCACTACCAATTTTGCCAAACTTTCGTCACCTCTGCGCATTGCACCACTTCCTTCTATCTCGATGTTATTGAAATAGGATGAATCTTGATTCATACAAAATTTATCTTACAGCTTGCTAAAACTTAGGTACCCGCTCCTATCATTTTCCTAACCTTGATTGATTGATTGAATTATTTATTGATTGATCATTTTAATGATTGAATGATTGATTCATTCATTCCATTGATTGATTCATCAATTAATTGGTTCGAATCTATAATGACGTCACAGGTCGGTAAATATCCGAGAACCCAAGAGTTGACTTGACGTCAGTAATTCCTGTGCGACGCAATATTGCTCAAGGTAGCGTTTTGGCGGCTTATTTGAAGAGTGTTTTTTTTGCCTTTTTTAGAAATAATACAGGAAAGATTTAAAAATTATCACTCTATGAGCACTTATCCGAACGAAAAATGTGTGTTCGTGTTCAGTAACTATCAAATAGCCTATTATAGATTTTAATATGAAGTCTAGAAAATCATATGGTAGGAGTAAATTCTAAAAATCGATTCATACTATAGAATCGAGCAGCTTCCTTAAATAATTATGTACGGCCAAATCAATTCATACTTTCGCTGTGACTTTATATACATACCTATATGTATTCATATACATACTTATAATACATTTATTTAAATTAAAATAGTTGACATCAATATACAATTTACAATTTTTCTACTTTATTAATCTATTCACAATTTATGTTCAACTATCGCAACTGACATTGCCCTATCAATTATTCTATCCTAATTATCTTTTTACAATTACCATAACTGACATTCATCTTACATTATCCCGCATTCCACTTTGTTAACTCAAAGTTTGACTCGCTGCTTATAGCAAACTAGCGGCCGCCCGCGACTTCGTCCGCGTGGCTTTCGGTTTCCGCGGTAAGAATTTGGACAATTCACGCTATATCTTTATGAATTGTAGCCTATGTGTTATTCGGATGTATCAGCTACATTATTGTAAAGGTTCATTAAAAATATTAAAATCCATACAGAAGTATTTGCGTGAAAGAGTAACAAACATCCATAGAAACTTAAAAACCTATTTAGAGGCTAAAAATTTCACCCATGCCGGGATTCGAACCCGCAACCTCTGGCTATCCGTACCAGTGCTCTACCAATTAGCACTGGTACGGATAGCCAGAGGTTGCGGGTTCGAATCCCGGCATGGGTGAAATTTTTAGCCTCTAAATAGGTTTTTTAAATTTGTTCCTTAGCACGGGTTAGTGCATTAAAAATAAAAAAAAATAAAAAATAGTGTATCCATAGAAACTTTCACATTTATAATATTAGTAGGATAAAATATAAAATAATAGCTGGTACCCGCGACGTCGGCTGCGTACTTTTAATTTGAATATTAAGGATTCTATTGAAGGAACGGTATAGATTTGGGTATAGCATTTGGTTAAAAGACAGTAGGTATATTTAAAAAAATTAATAAATATCTGTTTACAGTAGGTATAAGGTACCTATGTATTCCATTGAGCGGCAAAAAGTACCTGGGAAAATTTATTGGTCCCTTATATCCAAGAGACACTTACAGGGGCCAGGGGCGTCACGTTGTGTACAAAAATATTTCAAAATGACCCAATTTAAAACATTTTTGTACACAAAGTTTGCTGTCTTGTTATTATTTGTTAAAATGTGGAGATTGTTTGGACTCGACACTCGCGAGCAGGCCACGTACAGACAGTTGGCCATGCGAAAAACAGTTTTGCTCTAAAAGGACACCTGTTACTTTAAGTGTTTGCCCTTGCGCTTTGTTAATGGTCATTGCGAAGGCTGGTTTGAGGGGAAACTGGATTCTTTTAAACTGAAAAGGTAAATCTGTAGGGATCATGGGTATGCGGGGAATTAATTTACAGGACCTAACTAATAAAAAATACTTACTTAAAAAATTATACGAAACAATAAAAAAATCTCTGTAGCGCAAATTTCTCTAATCGCATGCGTCCGACAACAACTTAGGCATAGTTAAATTCGTGCGCTCCCCCACCACACGACATCGCCGTTGCCCGCCGCCACACTTCGGCGAATGTGCGCGACGACGACCGACAACGACCGACGACGACCGACGGCAGCGGCGGCGGTACATAGTGTTCGTTAAAAGGAACTTTAACTTCAAAAGCCATTTTTTTTAACTTGATCCATTTTATCTTCAAAAATGACGAACTTTATACAAACTTTCAACCCCTATTTCATCCCCTCACAGGTCAAAATTTAAAAAACGCTAGAACAATTTGTTATTTTATTTCTTATCATGTTCCTAAATATAAAGTTTCATGGTTTTATCCCCAAAAATGACGAACTCCCATACAAACTTTCAACCCTTATTTCACCCCCTCGCTGGTCGAAATTTCAAAAACGCTAGAACAAATGTTTAATTATTTCTTATCATATGCTTAAATATAAAGTTTCATGGTTTTATCTTTTAAAATTAATAAATCCCACACAAACTTTCAACCTCTATTTCTACCTCTTCATCCCTATTTTTCTCAATAAAAGGTAGCCTATGTCCTTTCTCAGGGTCTAAAGATTGTCTGTGCCAAATTTCATCAAAATCGGTTGAGATGTTTAAGCGGGAAAGCGTAACAGACAGAGTTACTTTCGCATTTATAATATTAGTAGGGATAACTCACTGTCTCTTATTTATTTATTTGCTTAATCTTATTTACGATTTTGTTCAGGTTCGTACTAGGTATCTCTCAGAGGCCTGCATGCCGCCTCACGGGTACTGACGGAAGACCAGCGCTGGAGTATCATATCTCCAGCTTATGCTGAGTCAGAGCCTTTTTGCACTTGCCACACCCACAGTACTCACATTGGAAAATGCTCTGTGTCTCTGTTTCATTGTGTATCGTATTGTTGTTGTTTTTCTTCTCTTGTACGTATAGTCTGCTTAATGTTTTTATTGCGTGTGTGTGTAAGTGTAAATAAATGATTAATAAATAAATATAAAATAAATAAAATCGGGGTACATTAAAATAATTCTTCCTTCCCAGGACAGAAAATTGAATTGCCCTGGTGTCCACTAATTCTCTTAGACGTTTCTTTTGTTTTCGAGTTGGGCCTGTTCGGTGAAATCGGGTGTATAAAGCTACCGAATCGAAATGAAAAGTATAATTCAACGTAACCCCATATGAATTATGGACAGCCCGGACAGCGGGTCGATGCGCTCGCATGAAATTCAGATGACTAATCGGTCCACACTACGCGCTGAATCAGCTGAACACGAAACAAAGGAGGTACGTGCTACACAAGAAATAAGTCTCGCGTATGTCCCTGCGCAGATGACCAAATTTTTTATGAGCGGCAAGTTGATCGACCAATCAGATAGTTTCATTCTATGGCAGGCCGCGCGCCTTTGTTGCTATTAGTTGATTCAACGTCATCGATGCAGGTGACTATTAGTTTGGCAATATTAGCGTGAGCGAAATAGGTAGCGCTACTGCGGCAATCAATTCTGCACCTTATGGGTTTTCTAACCTTATGGGTTAAAAGTCATGCTGAATGTGGCTATAGCTTCGGGTACTTTCGTTACACTTCTTCCTAGTCTGCGCGAACATAGATGCCCGAAGGGACTTTTATGATGTGTAGTACTGTACATTCGTACAGATGAACTAAGAGAAAACTATGCGCTTTGGCCTTATCATTATTACTGTACTGAACTCACCAAGGGTTTCCAGTACAGTCATAATGTACTTATTCATCATCATAATCCGCCGGTGTCAGTCCCCTGCTGGACATAGGCATCTATTAAAAGTGCTAAATGCAGTACCGTCTGTTAGCTTTTAGAATATACCTCGGGCTCTAGAGTAGGCTTCGGTTTTCGCCGAAAGCACACGAGTGTAATACTACTTCCTGCTCTGTATTTCGTAAGTGTCATATTAGTTCCGATTTCGAAATTAAGTGTCATATTAGTTCCGATGTTTCTATTACACGAATATATATCCGATTCTATCCGATAGTAGCCGAGGTATATTCTAAAAGCTAGCAGACTGTAATGAAGTGTAATTTTTTTATTATCTCTTTATTAACAAATCGCTAGCCTATCCAGGTCTCGACTGTCACCTGAAACACAACGTAACGATTTTCTTTTAAAAAATTGAAACTTGACTAGACGGCTGCGCCGGCCAGCTATTATAAAGAAGTTATTTTTATTCGTTCAAGCGTAACATTAGAAAGAAAGAGAGAGAGACGGAAAGAAAGAAAACATAAAAAAATGCCACAAAAAGCCGTCCAGCCGTTTAAATTGCTATAAAAATAACATAATTAAGACTAGGCATTAGGCTTGGAACGTTTTATAACTTTAATAATTAATAAATAAACTCTGGAACGACTTTAGGTGTGGTTTTATTTGTAGAATTGTAGTAATATTAACAGAAAACTGGATAAAAACGGATAAACGGAGAAGCAGGTAAAAAGTCAGATCTGGTCAAAGAGTAAAGTAGTAGTGTGAAAAATGAGGGAAATCGAAGAATGAGTGACATACATAATTTAAATATTTGAAAATGATAGATGGAAAAAGAAATAAAAATGGTGTAAAGAGGTTTGCACCGTTACACTACCCGGGGGCAACCGGTAAAAAAAAATATTTTTTTAAATATATTTATTTAAAAAAAATATATTTAAAAAAATTTTTTTTTTATAAAAAAATTGTCAAGTAAAATTATTTAATTTAAAATTTAAAGTCGAGAATCCAAAGTAAGGTCGATGAAGGTCGGGGATGTGGGATGGTAAGTAAATAAATTTAAATATTAAAATAAAATATAAAAGATGGGCGATGAAAAAAATTTTGAGTGTGTGGGGTGATATCTACAATGAATATTTACATTAGGCAGTTCCACTTCTATTCATCATCTACCACTCATCCCTAGCATGCATCATCTGTCATTGTCTTCAACTACAGTAAAGGTGAAGACGTTCACTCATTATTATAGACAAAATCTATTTTTATTAATTAGATTTATCCAGAAACTGGCCTAAATTAGTAATAGGCTTATTTAGCCAGTTACCACCCGCTGGTATTCGGTAGTGGTAAGGCTTATTTATTGAGTCACAATCCGCTCTATGAAAGTTATTTACATTTTAACAATATTTATAATATTGGGTACATAGTACCCGACGGGGTAGAATCCGTCGTAGTAGTGCTCTCAAGAGTTATGGTGGGGTAAACACCGTAACGCGTTTAATTAGATAACGCGATTGATAAGTAAATTAATTGACCTAGGCTTATTTAACGTGTTGTCGCCGCACCTGATTGAATATTTGGATGTTCTAAAAAAAAAGATTAGTAAATGTCCTGGAGGATAGTGGTGTAAGTGTATAGTTAATAAATAAATAGAAAAATACTATGACGCAAATGTGTCCGAAAAGGTAATGTGGTGATTATATACAGAAAAATAAAACTATAAAAAGGTGACGTTGGTAGGTTTTGTACAAGTTGACAGTTAAATATTTAAAAAGAGTACGGATACTATAAAAAAAGAGGTTAGGAATTATTTTAGTAATGAGGTAAGGATGGGGTGAGGGTGAGAGTTTTTATTTTATTGCCAAAGAGTTCCTTGTAGGTTTAACCTGTGGAGGTCTTGTTTTGAATTTTGAAAAATTTTATGACAATGAATGGTGTCAGAATTACTGACGTCTAGAAATTTGGTTTGCAAAGATTTTGTAAATAATTATAATTTAAATTTTAATAATATAATATTGTTATCAATAGACTGTATGAGTGCAGCTTCGCCTTACCTTCGAGTCGGCCTCGAAGACCTAGAGGGTAAAGCTAGGCTGTCTACGTGTAATTACCCAGGATACTCTCCTGAGGCAACGTAAGTTAGTAACCAGTCCCACCTAGAATTATAAATTCCAGGTTACCGAGGTCTATGGAACTGCTAGTGAGCAGCCTGTGGTTGTGTAACTGTCTGATAAATGCGTGTAGAAGTTATTGATTGTATACTGTTGGTGTATACTAACTGTGGTATGTTTCGGTTAGGTGGGGTGCAGATAGATAGAATAGGACTTTTATTAGGGTCGAAAAAAATTGTTACTATGGGTGAATCTAGTTAGTGAAGAATGGTCAATGAGTAGTTATGATGAATTACCTTGTGGTCCAGAAGTCAAGTCGCACTTTAAAATTAATTTAATATTTTATTTATAAAACACTTAACAAAAAAAAAAAATCTTGCAGGTCTTCAGAAATGGAAGAAGTCCGACAGAACCCTTAAGCAAGGCTGTGGAGCTCCAAGGGATGCGTATTTGATGAATGAGGTCGTGGGTCGTGGGTATAAAGCAGCAGCAGCAGTTCGATGATTGTGCACACGTATAATCGTGGTAATCGCACTCGTATTTGCCTTCGCACTCGCAGCGTAGTCGCGGTGGGTGGGCTTTGTCGCCTCGGCGTATCAAGCCGTGGGGTGACGTTGGGTTTCGTTATTATCGTTGGGCGCCAGTGGAACGTTTTATAACTTTAATAATTAATAAATAAACTCTGGAACGACTTTAGGTGTGGTTTTATTTGTAGAATTGTAGTAATATTAACAGAAAACTGGATAAAAACGGATAAACGGAGAAGCAGGTAAAAAGTCAGATCTGGTCAAAGAGTAAAGTAGTAGTGTGAAAAATGAGGGAAATCGAAGAATGAGTGACATACATAATTTAAATATTTGAAAATGATAGATGGAAAAAGAAATAAAAATGGTGTAAAGAGGTTTGCACCGTTACAGGCTTATGTAAAAATGCCGCAAACATCATGAGCTAAGAGCTGCGGAAAAGGGGAAAGAGTGTGCAGTGCGAGTCGCAGGGATTGATTTTCGGACCTGTTTTCTATGTATTCCTTATCAACCCTTGTATGTCCCCACTGCTGGGGCACGGATCACTTCCCGCATCGTAGGAAGGTTAGGCCATACTCCACCACGGGAACCCAGTCCGGGTTGGTAGAGAATTGTAAGACAGTGGCAGTGACAGTTAGACGATTATTTGTATTATTAACTAGCTGTGCCTCGCGGTTTTACCCGCGGCTTATCGATTTTCCCATGGGAATAAGATATTTTCCCGCGGTAAAACGTAGTCTATGTATTAATCCAGGGTGTGAGCTAACTCCGTACCAAATTTTATTAAAATCGCTCCAGCCGCTTTGACGTGAAGAAGTAACAAACATACACACTTAAAAAACTTTCGCCTTTATAAGATTAGTGTGATGTGATGTGGTATAGTGTGAAGAGATTAATACACAAGCAGCTTTCAGCTGATACGTGTATATCACTTTCGTGCACTTGTTAAATGTTTACTAGTCCGTTTGATTGTGTCGTCTAACTGCCAAATTGCAATTACTATGGAATTTGACAGTTAGATTTATAGTGTAACTGTCAAATTAAATACTAATTGATTTGCCCTCAAATATTCATTAGCTTTCAGATGCTTAATTGGGTATGGCTCCAACATCGTTAACTTCGTTCTTCAGGTTCAGTCAGTCCTTTTTACACCTAAGATGCTGCGTTGCATCTCGCGTTGGCGAGCCCTGAGTTTTGATTTTTCGACAAGATGACTGATAATTTAGTTTTTGTTGAATTTCGCAATGTTTGTACTGTGATCGTTTTTAAATAGGTATTATTATGTTTTTTCTGTTGTACGATGAAGACTGTTCTTTTCTGTCATTATTATGCGCCCCGGAATAATAGCCATAATTTGATGTTTTTTACCAAGTCGTCGCTGTATTGCGTCTCACTCCTAGGTAAGGCTCCTTCACGAAATTACCAAATCATATATCTTTGAATCATTTCAAAGATATGATTACAAAATAAGAATTAATAGCACAACCTTTTAAATCAATTTGTATGTCCCTACTGCTGGGGCACTGGTCTCTTCCGCATCGCAGGAAGGTGGTGGAATATGACTTACTCCACCACGGGGCCCAAGTCTGGGTTGGTGGAGGAATGTTACTTAATTCACCCGTAACGTAACTGATTAGAGTACGCGGATGTAAGCGTTGATGTGATGTCGACTGTATCTTCATTTTATGTAGCCTCTATTGTGTCCCACTGCTGAGCAAAGGCCTCCCTTTTCGCTTTTCACTCCTCCCTGTTCGTCGCCACCTCCTGCCAGCCTGGCAAAAAGGTCGTGAGGTGGTCCCCATCGTCGCTTGAGTCGGCCACTTTTGCGATATCCGTCGCGCGGAACCCAGTCAATGACAATTTTCGCCCACCTCCTGGGCCCATACGGCTTAGGTAGCCAGCCTAATTCCAATTCCGCGACAGCTCAAACATCGACAATTTTGGTTCTGGAGCGCAGCATTGTATTACGAATTTTGTCAATTCTTTTTACACCCAGAATCTGCGCCTGACTGTAGCTACCTACTTGTTTTTGTTGTTTCTTTGTGTGTTTATTTCAATCACCTGGTTTGTTTCAAACTTTGTAATCAGACGACAGCATTTTGTTATTGCACTGCGGTCTATTATATCTTATCTTATTAAGTCTCTTACGTGTTATCGCCGTTTTCTGGATTAAGAATTTTCGCTGAGCAAATAACTATGCATCTTTCTGTCTCGTTTTTTCATAAAAATTTGAAAACACAGCGATACAAAAAATGCTTTATTTGAACTATATTACAAAATACCTATTTATGTTTTTTGTACAATATTAAAGGAGCGTGTAGGATATATTTAATGTTTTAAAACAAACTAAATGAAAGAAAGACGTCGTCCATTATAGTTCTATGTTCTGCACGTACGTATACATATACGTATGTTATTAAGAGTATATTGTGATCAGCAGTGTACCACAAACCGGTCGCCAGTGGGTCTTTGACCGCCGATCGAAGGCCTAACACAAACACGGGTCATGCTGTAGATAGAAATGGCCGATGATCCTACAAACCAACATTGTATTTTGAATCCTGAATGCGAGTCTGTTTGGACAATTTTAAAAACCTATTTAGAGGCTAAAAATTCCACCAATGCCGGGACTCCAAAGTAATCTGTGCTATACGGTAGAGTAGGTATAAATATGATAGAATACCACTAGGTACTCTTCTAGAGTCGAATATTTCGAATTAAAAATCGGATATCATATCGAATTCGAATAAATCGCTTCTTACTAATGATCAACAACTCATTATGCCTCCACCTAGGGGCAAGAGTCTATTCGCCGATCAAGGTATAGGCCATACTCTACCACGGGGGCCAAGTCCGGATTGGTGGAGGTTTCTAATATTTGGAATTTTATGAAAAAGGACTTTTATTAGCTCCTACGATTATAATTTAGTTTTCGGAAATTAAACATAGCAGTAGATTTTTTTCTTCGTTAGATAAGAAAGAAAAAAATATCTGTCTTATTGTGACTAGCAGTACTTCAATGAAACCTGGGCTGTTCTGAAATTATTGCATAGATGCTTTATCAAATATTTGACTTGAATTTGATAAAGTATCAGAAAATAAGTAATCTACCAGTTTGTTGACAGTACTCTTTTAGTTTTGGCTATAGCGCTGGTGGTAGCATTGAAAACAGTTCGAAAACGCAAATTTATTCAATACTAGCTGTTGCTCGCGACTTCGTTCGCGTGGCGTGATTTGAATTTTTCCGGGATAAAAAGTAGCCTGTGTGCTAGTCCAGACTATAATCTATCTCTGTGCCGAATTTCAACCCAATACCTTCAGCCGTTCTGCCGTGATTGAGTAACAAACATCCATGCATACATACATACAAAATTTCACATTTATAATATTAGTAAGATTCATAAAACATTTTTTTTTTATTTAAACCACTTTACACAGAGTTACAAGTGTATGAGAGTGTTACATATTAATAATTGCTTTGTTTTAGGAATAAAAATGACAATGTTTACAGGCGACCCCCACACTAGACCATAATCTGTATAGTCAAATAAAGTCCAAGATATTCCAATAAAAATAAATGCAAGCGAATGTTGCAAAAAAAACGAATATTGGAAGTGCAAGCCCTAAACACAGTTATAGTCTGTTAACTGTTAACCTCGGCTACTATCGGATAGAATCGGATATATTCGTGAAAGTAATAGAAATATCGGAACTAATATGACACTTAATTTCTAAATCGGAACTAATATGACATTTAATTTCGAAATCGGAACTTGCTTATCAGTACGAAAACCGGCGAAAATTGGCATAAAACTGAAGCCTCTAGAGCCCGAGGTATATTCTAACAGCTAACAAACTATACACATAGACTGTGCATAGTATAGAAACGTAGAGACTGGGGGACTGCGTTCGCCTCATTAGCGATAGGAACTTTACCTAGTGTTACTATCTTCTATAACTACTCATATTCCTCCGTATGAAATTTAATGAAAAGAAAAGGTTTTATTCAAAGTAGCGCAGAAACTGCGGTTTAATGAATGTTATAATTCAAACTAGGTGTCCATTTAAAAATCTAGATCATTTTGTAGAAAAAATGGACAAAAAAACTCCAAACTTAGTCTTGTGAGAGCACTATGTGATCTGCCATCATACCCAGACAGCAATTATACTGAGCCTCTGTCCTTCTTCATTTTGAATTTGAGTGATGAATAGGGTCCGATATGTTTTTTTTTTAACAAAACTCATTGCCTTATAAAGCTTGTACCTAATAATTAAAATTCTCGTGTCACAGTATTTGTTATCAAACTCCTTCGATACGCCTTCACCGATTTCTATGATTTTGTGTATATTTGAGTATTTGGTCAGAGTATAGGTTAATTATTAATATGGCAACCTATGGAAAATGGGATGAACTGTCAATCGACAATAATGTAAGGAACTTAATCCTTTGGCAACTTAATTGCTTTTGTCATTTAAATGAAATGTTTGGCGCACTTCCAGGGTCTTTGCGCAGTTTATTCGATCCATAGTTTATTATCATAATTGGATGTACCTCCAAAACCAACAGATTAACAACTAGATTCGTGGCAGAATCTAGTTGTTAATCTGTTGGTTAATCGATGTTCTTTGTCGTTTCTATTTTAAAACCTTATGTGCAACAAGAAAGCTAATAAACGTCTGTTCTATTCTATTCTATGCCTCTATGCAGCTCATAAACAGATCCCACTGTTGGGCATAGGTCTCCTCTCTTTCACGCCAATTTTAATGTCCAATGTTTCCCAGCCGCTTTTACAATGTCGTCAGCCCACCGGGCTGGTGGTCTTCCCACCGACCGTCGCGTCGACCAGTTCTTGGCCACCACTCAGTGTCTTTCTTTGTCCACTTGACGTTTTCCCGCCTAGCCAAATGCCCCGCCCATCTCCATTTTAGGCTTATGATACGTGTGCCTATAACTTCGATCATAGTGATTCTATGAAACAGTCCCCTGTAGTACCCAGGCATCTACTTTAGCTTTCATATTGTCGTATAAAGGTAGCAAGTATTTGAATAGGACTTACACACGGTCTATCTCTAAAATCCTTGTATACGTGTGCCTTTTATTTGCTCAGCAAATAACATCTTTTACATTTGTGCGGTTAGGTAATCGCGTAGGCACTTAATGTAATGTATCGACTAGACGCCTGCGCCGATATGTGACATATCATATGTTATGACATGGTAAAAAATATAGGAAATTATATGTACTCCGTGGATATGCGCACAAGGGCTTTTTATAATAAAAAAAGAGTATTGTCCAAACCGGTTCAGGTGTTTTCGAGTAATCGGGCATCGTGCATGAATAATAAAAAAATTGGAGGGATTGAAAGCGTCTTTTTTGAAGTCGGCGTAAAAGTGATCGCCTGCAGATACTTAATAATTTTTTTAGGAATGAAAATGTACAGTCTTATATACATCATCCTCACCGTAATCTTATGTGTCATTATTTCTGTTATAAAATTAAAACATAGCTTACTCTTGCTCTATTTAGACTATATTGACGACCTTAAATTTGTGAAGTTTCCTCTAATAACTAGCACAATAGCAAAAATACAGGTTAGTTTTCGTTCAGAGAAATACAAAACGACAAATTAAGTTTGGGAATTACTAGAGTAAATTAGCTACACGAACGTAAGATTTAAATTATGTACATATTAACTTTCAATTGCTCCGATCAATGGATGTAATCGATTATTTTTTTATATCTTCTATCTTCTTATAATATAAAAATTAATCTATAATATAAAAATGAATTGCTAATGAATTGGTAAGCGCAAATCTCGAGAGCAGCTGAACCGATTTCGCTAATTCTTTTTTTAGAATATTCCTTGAAGTACGAGGATGGTTCTTACGGAGAGAAAAATAATAAACAAATTTAAGAATCAACTGTTAGGCAGTATGAAGTTCGCTGGGTCAGCTAGTCTATAATATAAAAATGAATCGCTAAATGTGTTGGTAAGCGCAAATCTCGAGAGCAGCTGAACCGATATCGCTGATTCTTTTTTTAGAATATTCCTTAAACTACGAGAATGGTTCTTACGGAGAGAAAATAAAAAAAAACTAAAGAATCGACTGCTAGGCGGTACGAAGTTCGCTGGGTCAGCTAGTCTATAATATAAAAATGAATCCCCGAATGTGATTGTAAGCGCAAATCTCGAGAGCAGCTGAACCGATTTCTGTGATTCCCTTTTTAGAATATTCCTGGAAGTACGGGGATGGTTCTTACTGAGAGAAAAATAAAAAAAAAATGACTGTTAGGAGATACGAAGTTTGCTGGGTCAGCTAGTATAATATAAAAACATAATATAATATAGCTGAATGTGCTAGTAAGCGCAAATCTCGAGAGCCGCTAAATCGATTTCACTGATTCTTTTTTTAGAATATTCCTTGAAGTACCTACGAGGATTGTTCTTACGGAGAGAAAAATTAAACAAAATTAAAGAATCGACTGTTAGGCGGCACGAAGTTCTCTGGGTCAGCTAGTATTTAATATAATTAAGTAAACCATTTCCAATATGTAGATAGATAGAATCCACTTTATTGCACAACCAGAAAAAAAAGCACGATTTCTTAATTTAAGTAATGAATTTTAAACAAATGTATAACACGTGCATGTACATATTGTGTCTGTAGGTGTATTTAAATTTGTTATAAAGCCTTGAAATTTTTCCGAAATAGCGGCGCAGTGCACATGTGTCTAGTACCTACTTAATCCGTGCCAGATACGTTTTCCCTGGATATAAACATACCGTTTATTTCTTTGTTTACACGGCGTAGGCACAGATAGGGATTGCCACTGAATAAATAAATGTAATGAAACTGCTGATCATTAAAAAAGCGGTCAAGTTCGTGTTAGGCCACGCGCACTATAGGATTCCGTCCGACCTGACTTTGCCCTGCCTTGTAAATGTTTGAATAGGCTATTTGACGGTTTTCTGAAAACCAACTCAGATTTTTCGTTGGTGTTTAATAATTTTTAAATCATTCGTTTATTTTATCTAAAAATAATAAGCCGCAAAAATTTTCTTGGGCAATATGGCGTCGCTCAGGAATTAGTGACCTCGCTTCTCAGTGAACAAACAAATGTCAAGTCAACTCGCGGGTTCTCCTATCGCTTTATTTACTGACCTGTGACGTCATTATAGTTTCCACCCAACCCAGCGTTTTGCGATGAAATTGCTTCAGATACCAAATTATCAAGTTTTATCCAGCCTTTTGCAGAAATGATTAATTTTTTTCAGTTAAAATGTCTTAAATGTGTTTTAAAAGTCATAATAAATTGGAATAAAGGTAGGTCTTTGGTATTATATTTGATTTATTGTATGCGTACAAAACAACATAAACAATAATACAAACACTTATTTACAAAAATTTCGTCCACAAAGTCAAAGTCATAATTGTACAAATGTACATAATATTTTTTTTTTTCACACTGTCAAAAACCCTTTTGTTTTTCTTTTGCCATTAAAACCACGTACTAGCTATGCCAGATTAAAGAGTAAATTAAACATTTACCCCCTTATTCATAATAGTCTGTTAACTTTAAGCAATGCTTATTCTCACTCTGTCCTCTTCTATTGACCTAAGTCAGAATGAAAGAGAACACTCTTTAGCAGCTGTTTTAAGCTAGCGGACTATTATGAATAAGGGGGTAAAAATTCATGTGGTTCATTGTACGTAATATTAAAATTCAGCTCACAGTATGATCACCGCATGTTTCAAATGCACTGAGATATGACTAATACAAATACTGGTATATGTCGTAGTAGGTAGTAGGCACTATAATAGCTTATCGACTTATAATTATAATTAAACGACTTCATCGCTTTTTCTCAATAACGAGGAAAATTTAGTAATTTACTTTCTTCTAGTTTATAGCTTTAGTTATCAAAATCATTAGTTTTTGTGGAACACCCTACCTTTTGTAGGGTGTTCCACCGAAAGTGTTGTGGCACTTTCTACTCTTAGAAATCCACAAATGGGAGCCCACGATACAGGACTTACCTAGTGTGGAGCCCACCAGACACTGTACACTGCCAGTTAACTTTTTCTACATAAATAATTTTAGTTTTTACTTTATTTTCTACCACATGCCCTTACTACAATACTTGACTGTACTCGCCACTTCAGTCTACCCGTGACCACGTCTGGGAAAACGTTTTACTTGATACATAATCGCGATTATATCCGTTTAACACACCGATAACTATATATGAGCATCGCGAAACATTAAGAAATACTATTACCTACTTGATTTTTTGTCTGACGAGTCCTACCAGGGGGCCGATATATTGCGTATAAGCTTTCAAAATCGCATGGGCGAGAATCGGCTCCCAGGTTAATAAATCCGAGTCCAGGTAAGTTAATCAGGGGTTAAGTGCTACTATATTCCTTAAATACTATATACTATAAAAATACTACTATACTCCTTAAAAATGTGTTTACAATCCAGGGAGGTGTATTTGACACGCAGCATAACTTTACAATGTAACACTAGACAGCTCCCACCTATGTGGAGAGGATATACCAATTGAAAACGATGTAACGACTACGATATGAAGTAGGTAGGCACGGAGGGATCCAATCAACTGGCACACAGGTACAGTCGACAACATTTTTGTTGTTTCAATGAAGAATAGCGAATCGCTCGTAGCCCCGGCTGCCTGAGTGATCTTAAACGATCACGAAGGTTAAAGCAACATAGGGCGCATCGTTCAGTGCATGGATGGGTGACCGTCTATGACTAACGTGAGTGGCATTTTTCCGAGAGGTTCCGTGCTTCGTGCACATTCCTTAAGAGTAAATTGTTGATTAAGGCACGTTAAGCAGTCGTAAAGCCAAGTCTGAGGCCTTAAAGCGGCTTGAAAACTTCTGACAGTACGACCAGCCACTAGTCTTGCAAGCCTCCACCGATCCGAACTTGGCCCCCGTGGTGGAGTATGGCCTATACCTTCCTTAGGGAAGAAACCCTTGCCCCTTGGTGGGGACATAATGTGTTGACGATGAATTAAGAATAGAAACCGACTTAAAATCACTTCGGCACTAAAACACAGAAACAAATTAAACAAATAATGACCTTTAAATTCAAAGTAGGGTACATACACGTAGGTATTGTAGAAGTATAATTTGTAGTTTCCTTCGATTTTTCCGGGATTCCATCAGATCATGTCTCCATGACCACTGGACCACCTTTGAAATCTTCCTTTTACAACAAGAGTAGTAGATTTTACAACAAGCGCACAACACGAACCATTTTTAGCAGCCTGAGCCGAAGGCGAGGGCTAATAGTAATGTTGAGGATAAAATGGTTTTATCCTCAACTTTACTATTACTCTGCTTTTCACTTCGATTGAGAGGAAATAAACAGTAGATTGAAGAAATTAATAAACGCACGAAAAAACAAGACCTGTTTCCCGCCGCTTTTTTCAATTATCTTCACATAACCGGGGAACATACATAAAGCAATAAAAAATGACGATACGGTCCAATTGAGAACCTCTTCCTTTTTTTGAAGACGATCAAAAACTAGCCCGTAACGTGACCGAGTAGAGTGCACGCGTGTAAAGATTAATGTTCTGTCGACTGTACAGTCGATAACACGTTTAGTCTTTCCAGTAGCTACCTTAATTGCCAAGCGTCACAAAGCTGGCAACAGGCTAATTTCCTTGTTTTTAATGTAGTCATCTATAACGTAACTAATTACATAGGTGTCCCAAGGCCCAAGACTGCCCAAGAGGGAAAAGACTTAAAATTTTGAAGAAAAAAACCTTTCACGTTGTAATCACGTTGAAAAAACCTTTCACGTTGTACTGTATTACTGTCGACTGTACTAAGGAGAGTTCGTTTAGTTATAGAAAATGTACAAAGCCATCGATAAACTCAAAAGTGAAGTGTCAACGCACTAAAAATAAAGTTAACAAAGGCGCACCCGATCGTGAATACATACATAAATACATGCATAATACATACGTACCTAAATAAAGTATGTACCGGCTTGACACTCCGATAAAGCGTTCGCGCCATTTCCCGCGCCAGTTGAAATCGTTTGTCCGATTCCACAAGACGCGCTCCCTACTCGATTACACTCGGTAAATTCGATTAATCATTCGCATTATCTCCTTAGATAAAAAGCCACACGTGTTTGAAAGCGATTGTTTTTGTTTTTCGATTTTTAAAAGTAAATTGTCTGAGAAAGAGATATGGCTGGAAAACTTCGCCGTAAAGAAAGAAAAAAATAAGTTTTCTATTGTGTTCGGAATTTAAAATTCATGGATTATTTTTCGTGGAGGATCGTCTAATATTCTATTGTTTCATTGGAGGAGTGTGCGTATCAATGAGGTTTTTGGTCGCAATGCAAATGTGAAAGAATTGTCAAGTTAAGTTTTGTGAAAAGCCAATCGCAAGAAATACCTTTACGGAGTGGTGCGGAAGACACTTGGCATTCATTTGGCCATCAAAATAGATTCAGCAAAGAGGAAATGACCGCGATACACCCGCTTATGTCTTTCTTAGGTGAGTTATTTAGTGATTTATAAAAAATGGTTCGTATTAAATTGAGACTTTTTTTACGTCATTACTTGGCACGAAAATAGTTTTGGAATTGTAACATCCTGTAAGTAGTTTTGTATATTAAAAAAATAAGAGTTAAAAAAAACTACATAGGTAGACGGAACAAACTTATTTTTGGGGAATCCTTTTAAAAAGTTGCTCATTTTGATGCCCTCCTTTGATTAAAAATATAAAAAGAAGGGGCTACGGGGACCTGTTTTCTGAAGTCAATTTTTCTTCTATGTGTTTAGCCATATAAAATTTAAATCGCCTGTAAAATCTGAAATATTTCATTTAGATATTTTTTTTAGGGAGAAAAGTTGCTCATTGTGACTTTTTATATTTTTTACCAAAGGGGGGCACCCTTTTTCCCTTTTAAGTCTTTTTCCCTTGCACACCCTTTGCTACACCCTGACCAATCCTTGACAAAGAAATTTTACACTCACAGATTTTTATTGTAATCTCCTGAGCCATAGTTTATCAATCGTGTGCGATGTTTATGGTGCATTGAACATGATTTTATATCAAAAGTTTTTTTTTAAGTTTTACTACTATTTTTCAATCTATATTTTTCACAAATTGTAAACCTACAACATACACATACCACTACCAAATAGGAAAAGCGACTATTACCGAATAGAAATTTCAAATCGTGCGTACACGCAGCTACTAATGAATGTTGGTAAAATACTGTCTCGATTACTGTCTCGATTATCATGACAATTATTACAGGGATAATAATTATTGTCGTGATAGCATACTTTCTGTATGAAGTACCTTACCCAGCCAGAAAAAAGAATACAACCATGATTTCTTAAATCTAAGTAATGTTATACAATTGGTTTATATGAGATTACATTATTCATACGGAAAAATATATAAATCGCAATATCCAATTAGTAAAAATTAAAAAAAATATAATAAATTACATTATTCATACGGAAAAATATATAAATCGCAATATCCAATTAGTACAAATAAAAAAAAAATAATAATCAACTAAAAACAATCACAAATGTCAACATATTAAAATGAAATTCATTCACAAAAAGCTTCGTCAGAACTAAAACTAGAAAATGCATTACATTCGATTGCATTTTGTATGAAAACAATGCATTTTATTAATTTTAGACATCATGTTTCATGCAGACATTTACTGCTTAAGACCTACACAATCGATATCTAAATAGAAATAGTGTAGGTTTTTTCTTCAAAACAACCGGGTTCGATTCCCGAACAGAGTACAGATGTTTTTAAAAATGTATGAATGCAGTTTTTCTTGTTATTAAAATCGATGACATGGTTCCTCAGAACAGATCTTCGTATGTCTTATAGTTTCAGACTTTCCCATACTGACCGATTTGAATGAGACACCCTGTATACGCAACAGTTCTGTCAGTCAAAGATACAGGCTAATGTAACGGGGTCAAACAAACAAACCCAGTAACCTAATAATTTGCTTAGTTATTTGTACAATTCATATCATCTGGTGTAGCAAACGCATCACAATTTAAAGTAAGATAGAGATTATTGATTTGACGACCTCAGGCGAAGCGGTAGCGCATCTGCCTACCATGCAAGAGATTCCGGGTTCGAACCCCGGCTGGGGACAAAAAAAAAACAGCTATGGTCATGGATGTTTACATGCTTGTGATGTCGTTGTTTCTGGTTCCCACGACACAGGGTATCCTAGTGTGGGCCCAGAAGCAATGTACGTGCCTGTATGTAAATGTTATAATAAAAAATGTTATTGATTCAAAAATTATTGATTGTTTGCTCATCCTACTTCCTTCTTATTATCACACTAATGTTATAAAGGCGAAAGTTTGTGATTGTGTATGTTCTTCACGTCTAAACGGCTAAAGTGATTTAAAAAAATTTTGGTATGGAGTTAGCTGACACCCTGGATTAACACATAGGCTACGTTTTACTGCGGAAAAATATCTTATTCCCTAATAAACCGTGTGGCAGGTAGTACAGGCTAGTAATTTTATAATGTGAAAGTATTTGAAGATGTTTAGGTGTACAAACATCAAACTAAACACATACAAACAAATACTCAATTGCGCAATAACAGTTAAACGGAGTTACATGAAACTTGGCTTACAGATAGACAATGATTTGAATTGAAACATAAGATACTTGTTATGATAATTTATTGAAAACATATTTATTTTAAACATATTTAGTATTTAAAAATATAAGTCCTTTAAAAATAACATTGCATGGGATCGAGTGGCTGCATAGACAGTTGGAAAATGGTTCAGCAGAAATGTGAAAATAGTACTAGTTTTCTTTTAATATAATTAGACTAATTAGTTTTCAGCTGTCAGTTGAAAACGATTTTCCCTAGGGTAAGTATAACTTCCAACTCGCTCCTCGGGCAACTTCAGACCTTACCACTTGGTAAGGTGATGATGAGTATAATAAAAATTAAATTTAAATTTAGAACACAGCTTAGCACAGTTCATTTCCTATAACTTGTCCCTTGCCCCGGCATGATTGCACCTTATGACAAGGGCACAGAGTACATTATTAAACTGGACGTGGGACTTCGTATTTGTGTTTTGAAACAACATTTCAGAAGAGCCTTTGACTATAATAATAACTTCAACACAACACAATCACTTGTGCTCGCCCCAACTTAGGGGACGTCACAAACATGAAAATACACCCAGACAGAGGCCACTTGTACAAATGTACGACGACCCCCGTTGGGAATCGAACCCACGACCTCTGTCTTGGTAGCTAAGCGCCTTAACGGCAAGACCAACTAGGCAGTCTATGCAACTATCTAAGCACCTATGCAATGGGCCCTTCTGAAATGTTATTTCAGGACACGTGACAAATATTTGGCCAGTATTTCATATGGCTTGTGCTACAATTAACCTACATTTTGAACCGAGCCCGACGGAGTAGTTTGTAAACAAATAGATACAGCTTCTTGCGTCATAATAAGGGGCCTCCTTGGATTCTGTTTAGTCAACATGGGAGTGAATGTAGATATAGCTATAGTGGAAGTTTGCTTACGGTGTTGACGATAGGAGCTTACCAGTATTTTGTTTATAAATGTTTTCGAGTGTAGATAGATAGATAGAGAACACTATCAACAGAGTGTAAATAGAGAACTATCATGTGTGTATGTATATTTCTTTGTTATATTCCGTAGCATAAACGCCTTGATGGATTTTAGCTTTAGAGGGTGTTAAAAAATAATAAAACTGTTTATATTCTTTTTTTAATGCACTAACCCGTGCTAAGGACAATTTTAAAAACCTATTTGGAGGCTAGAAATTCCACCCATGCCGGGTTCGAATCCCAGCATGGGTGGAATTTTTAGCCTGTCTAAACTGTTTACTTATTTATTAACATTTTTTACTCAGTCGGATGTTTTTGTGTTTTTGAACAATTCACGGTTATTAACGTTAGAAATGTAAAGTTAAAAACAATATTAACCTTTATACTTCTAGTGATCTCAAGATAGTGGCTAGTGGCAGTCTCTGGTTTCTGCCTTCCCCTTTGGGATACTGGCGATATGTTATGTTTATGTTACTTCTTCTTAAAATGGCAGTCGTTAAGCCATGTCAGAGGCCTTATGGGCGGCTTGATAACTTCTGACAGTAAGGCCCGCCACTGTCTTACAATCCTCCACCAACCCGGACTTGGCCCCCGTGGTGGAGTATGGCCTAACCTTCCTGCGATGTAGGAAGAGACCCGTGCCCCAGCAGTGGGGACATACAAGGGTTGATAACGATGTTACTTCTAATGACGGCTTCGGTGGCGCAGCGGTTTGGCACGCTGATTGTAAAACCGAAGGTCTCGGATTCGATCCCCGGCCGGATCAAACTAGGAGACGAAACTTTTCTAGTTTATCTCGGTTCTTGGATGTTATCTATGCATTTATTGTACTAAATCTATCTTCGAGTTTTAAAACCTGTAACACAAGTCATTTAGTTGTACTTAGTATAGGGCTAACGAGATCTGTGTAGTGTCCACGATTATTTATTAGGTATTATTATTATTATGACTAAATCCTACTTAACATTTATTGGCTTAGATGTTTGAATGATTTTTAATCACACACAAACTGCTAAAACTCACACGAAATTCCCCGGCGCTCCACGAATTGCAGTTGGGCACTGAGCGGTCAAAACTAATCAAAAGTATTTTTTTTCATTAGCGTGTGTGCCAATGTCGGCGAGGTCCAATTGAGCAGAGAGGAAAAAGCGAGGTGAAATGTTTCATTATCGCTCGCTTGTGAAGTGTCTCTGGGTGGGTACATGGCAGCATTTTGTGACTTTTGTCACAAATTTTGTAACGCTTGAACCCCCTTTGTAACTTTTTGTGACATGGGTTAATTTGTAACTTTTTGAAGTGTGGCCCTGTCTCTAACAGATTGCAGAAACATTCATTCAACTTTCCGAACATAAATGCGGATTTGAAAATAATTTAAGGTAACTTTAAAGTGAAGCGCTCGTGACCTAGTGGAGAAGCGCTGTTGCCTAGTGGTAGACTGCAATTAATGACTTGGGTTAAGCAACAACAGGCGCGGTCAGGTGCTGGATGGGTGACCATCCCGTGACTACCGCTAGTGGCATTTATTCCAAGCGCTTCCGTGCTCCGCATGGGACGTGGAGCCGTTGGTGCCGGCTGTCAAGTAATGGCGGTCGTTAAGCCATGTCAGAGGCCTTATGGGCGGTTTGATAACTTCCGGGAGTAAGGTCCGCCACTGTCTTACAATCCTTCACCAACCCAGACTTGCCCTCCGTCGTGGAGTATGGCCTAACCTTCCTGGAATGCAGGAAGAGACCCGTGCCCTAGCAGTGGGTATATTCCAATTATTGATATCATCATCATCAACTTTCAAGTGGTTGCATCAAAGGAAAAATATTTTACTTTTAGATAAATTTTGTGACTTTTTGACTTTGTTCGTGTAACTTTTGACATGCGGGCTCTGGCAATACTAGTACAGGGCTCCCTTTAATTTGCTTCTTCAGTTTCCTAGCCTCCGCCTCGCATCATCCTGGCCATTATATTGAGGTCATCCCGCTAATCGCGTCTGTCGTGCGTTGGTGGCAAATTGGTAACAATTTTGAGCCATTTAACCGAACTCGTGCTATGTGGACAGCCCACGGCTTAGGGATAGTTCTTCAATCCGCTGTTTGAATCTCTTTGCAAGTAAGTCTAAATGGTAAATAAATCTTCCATTAGACTAAAAAATATTTTAGTATATTTTTTGAGGACCTAAAAACAATCAAAAAATATATTTTAAAACTTTGCTTTGCTAAACAACCAAAAACGCGGTCAGTCATTTTTGTCTATGGTTTGAAGACCTGAAGTCTTGTAAACAAAGTTTGACATTCAACAACTGTGAGTGATTTGTGAGCATAGTGAAATAACAACGACGAAACCATGATTTCATCGAGTTTACTTGCAAAATATAGCAATTATCATTATTGCATTGTTCGAGATTGCAAAAATATGTCAATAAAGAACCCCGGGAAGTTGTGGATTCGTGTACCCAGTGAAATATACACACGAAAAAATTGGCTCAATCTTGCCAAAAGAGACCCCGATACCGACTGAACTCGGGTGTAGGTATTTACGTGAAGATCACTTGAATGTAAGTCCTATAATAATCAATGTCCACTGGTTCTGGCTGACAGATGTTTGTTCACAAACGAAAGATTCTTTCAACATGGCGGATAGCGTTTTCACCGTTCCGAATTAAAAGCGGTAAATATTTTTTGAATTTGCGAATTTTGCAGTCATCCTACATACTTACTTAGTAAACTTAAGAAACTGACTTAAGAAACTGAAAGTCAATATATTTCAGTTTCTTAAGTTAAATACTACAGGAAATATTCATTTATCGCGTCAAATTTGATACGAGTCAAGTAGCGGATTGAATTGTACTTATAGCATGACAATATTTTAAAATTTGAGCTGAACATTGACTCAGGCCCAACGAGTGAACTGTAACCGCTGCTTATTGGATATAGATTTTTATTATTTTTACTGTAATAGCTTTTTTAATTCAAAGAAGAAAAACAGAATTAACAAAGTTAAGAATAGATCTTAGATAAAAAATAATAGAGTCATACATTTGCCAATTGCTCAGCATTACCCAAAATTGGGCAATTGCATAACATAAAGGGATAAAAGGCGCGATACATGATGTAATTATCATCTGTAATTGAAATATACAAACATACATTCCAAATATACATTCCAAAATTTTTAGGCTGGCTGGAAGAAATTTCTGAAATAAATTCGCCATTATACGTAATTTTTATCACATTGAATGTTATTTAAGTTGTCCTTTTGTTAGAAAGATATAGATAGTAAGTATTTGCCTCTATTTGTCTACCAAGCAGTAGCAGTACGATGTAATTCCAATGGTATAATCCCCCCATATGAAATAGGCACCTCTCGCGATGAAGATCGAATTCCGCGAGGCGCTGTGTTAAGTTGCTCGGATTATACCATTGATTGGTATGCCATTGGTTAGTAGACTACCAAGTGTCAATGAAATAACCATTGTCGTACTAGTATAATTTCATTTATCAACTACGCATATACGAAACTCTGCCCCCAGTTCTACTTAACCGTGTTGACCGCTAGCATCACGCCGACATCACAACTTTTGATAAAATAAGAAAGTACTGACATTATCGACTGTTTTTTTGTTGTTTTGACGCACCAAATGAAACATTTGACCTTTAGCTGCAATATTGAGATAGGCGCACATTAATTTTCGCCGAAACGTCTGTTTACATCAGCCATGACAGTTTCCGGAATGTTCTTTTATCAACGCTCACAGGATGAGAACATGCCCAATGTTTGTGGTTTCACATCCACTTATCAGCGCGCCATGTCTGCTGTCACAAGCCACGTGGTAGCTTGGTGTGCTGGTTGTATTTCGTTTGTTAGTTAATTGGTTTCGTTTCGTTATTTTATTTTATTTATTAGGCACACAAAACAGATATTAGCCAGTACATTATCAAGATAACATCAATTAACATGTAAGACTAAATAGGTTTTTAAAATTGTCCTTAGCACGGGTTAGTGCATTAAAAATAAAAATAGTATAATCATTTGGGTACAGTGATATCATTCCGATGTAAAAACCTAACTGCAAAGTAGGTAGTCGGGGCTGTAAGTGATGCAATTTACTTAAGCCAGATGTCGCTGCCTGTACGTAATACAGAGAATAGTGTAAAGAGGTTCGAAATTTCACTGATGCCGGTAAGTCGCCCATTAGCTCAGTTGGAAAGAGCGCTGGCACGGATAGCCAGAGGTCGCGGGTTCGAATCCTTAATGGGTGGAATTTTTAGCCTCTAAATAGGTTTTTAAAATTGTCCTTAGCACGGGTTAGTGTATTAAAAATAAAAAATAGTATAACATGTAAGATCCAGACTAATCTCCAAAACAGGTGCACACCATGGTTACAATAATATGAAACTTAGACGAGTTACTTAAACTAACATAACATGCATTTTATGTATTCTTTTACATTCAATGAACGTTTGATCAAGCTGAGAACAAAGAAAAAAATTGTTACAAAGAAATTATAAGCGGAAATTATAGTTAGCGGCCACATGAGGTTAGCGGCCACCGATAGCCTTAAATTCTAATTTACAAATCGTTTGTGTAAAAAGTATCTTCCTATACTCTCCATTATCATTATGTTATTAACCCTTTATAGGGCAAAAGCGAAATTAGTATGGCGGCTGTAACCACCTGTCAAGGTTGATTATAAGGCTCATAATTCATGTGAGCTATCATTGGTAGTCGACTTTATTGTTTAAATGAGTCTTCCCTGAACTGACGCAAGCAACAAGTGAAACCACCAAAGTGAAGTTAGTCACATGATCTTGGTAGGGTTCGACAAAGTGGTGGTTACGTTTGTGTCTTCCGTCTCAATAAGTGTTTTCGACCAGGAGAAGTGATATGTTTGATATATAATTAAACAATTTAGTGGTAAAATGTGATATTTACGTGTTTCAAGGGAAGTTAATAGATTATTTATTTATTTTCCTTGAATTTGGTATATAAATCATAATCTAAATCTGTACTTATGAAGTACAATAATGGTTTGAACTGAACAGGTAGTAGAAACCGGTTTTTAAGTTAGAATTGATACAGCCGCCATACTAATTTCGCTTTTGCCCTATAAAGGGTTAAGCTCTGCGAACGCAGGGGCCAATTCTCACTTCGTTATCAACCCTTGTATGTCCCCACTGCTCGGGCACGTGTCTCTTCCTGCATCGCAGGCTGGTTAGGCCATACTCCACCACGGGGGCCAAGTCCGGGTTGGTGTGATTCTCACTGCATTAGCAAATAATTCGTATACGACTCTAAGGCGCATGACTTGAATTCTGCATAAAAATACCGAACGACAGCGAACTATGATTATGATACTATGACACCTCAAAGCGAGCGAAATTTATTAGAAAATTTGCGCATACGACTTTGTGAGAGTACCTGAAACTTATTTATATGCGACAAATTAATGTCTAATCCTTCGAATATTTTGCGCGATAATCGGCTCCCTGGTCGGACTCTTCCGACAAAAAGTTTAGTAAGTTAATCCGGTGTAATCAAATATTGCCTATTAGTGGTTTCACCCACAGGGACCCACAGCCGAGAACCTCAGGCCAAAACCCCAGAGCTAGCGATATTAAGGGGTTTTAAGGGTTCAGGCCATTTTAAGGGTTCCGTAGTCGACAAGGAACTCGAATAGTTTTGCCATGCCCGTCCTTCAGTCTGTCCGTCAGTAATAGAGATCTGTTTTTAGGGTACCTTCCCACATTATCGATTCTATATTGTTTTCTCGTCCACACCATAATCGTATCGTTGGATGTTCAATATATTGTGGGTGCGGAAACACCATTTTTAACCGACTTCAAAATAGGAGGAGGTCGATTATCAATTCAACGCGTTTTTTTTTCTGTCTATGTTTTCGCATATCTTCGTCAAATCTTTACCGATTTGGATAAAAAAAAATAATGTAGAGATCCGCTTGCAGACTTTTGTTAGTGTAATTGTCGTCGTCGTCAACCCCCTCGTCCGGCTAAACGGTTGATTGTAGGAACGTAAAAAACATGAAGACAGTAGCACATTTACTGAGCTTAAAAGGACAACTATCACGGCTGAGTCGGCTTCACAATTACCAAGTAATAGGCAACCATTAAGAATTACTTTGATGCAGTTAGTTGTGTTAAGCTGGTAAGAAAAACCGCTCCTACGGAATCCTATTCTGTGCGTGGCCCGGAAAAGCACTTAGCCGTTTTTAGACAAATCATTTACGGTGTTCTTCTCAATGGAAAGCACGACCACTGTCTTTATGGAAAAACTTATTTAAAAAAAAATCTTAGCGCACAGCAGCTTCGTGTGTCCATCATCTACGAGTATGCAGATACTTGTATTCGCGCAAGCAATGTCATAGAGCATACATACATAACAACACACCTGTATCCCAGACGGGTAGGCAGAGACCAGGGACTGCCACTTGCCACGATCCTGACAGATCACCTTCGCTTCATCAACGTTCATAAGTCGTTGCATGCACCGCACGCCGTAGAGCAATGAAGAGGAAAAGCCTTATTTCATGACTTACAAGGCGAGGTTACATCTGAATGGAGTCTAGTACTGGTACTTATTGCCTTCGCGGCATAAACCAATTGCATACTAATAAATCACTTAAGCAAGCACAAAAAATAAAAAAGAAAACTACGTACAGTCTGCTAGCTTTTAGAATATACCTCGGCTACTATCGGATAGAATCCGATATATTCGTGTAATAGAAATATCGGAACTAATATGACACTCAATTAAATAAACTTAATAAGAAAAGTTTTATACAGAGCACGAAGTAGTATTACACTCTTGTGCTTTTGGCGAAAACCGAAGCCTTCTATAGAGCCCGAGGTATATTCTATGTTAATACTGTATGTTATAATAGTTTTGTTGTGCAATGAAATGTCTGTCTGTCATATAATAGAATCTAAAGATATTTGGTATTGGAGAGTTAAGGGAAAGAGAGTGAGAACAGTATATAGGTACTTATGTTATAATACTTTTTGTGTGTCTGTCTGTCATACATAATAGAGACGAAAGATATTCAGTATTGGAGAGTTAAGGGAAAGAGAGTGAGAACAGTGAAATTAATTACATATAGTTCAGAGAAAGAGATAGGGAGAGACCAGAGTGGGAGACAAAGATATACTGATAGAAAGAAAGAGAGATCATACAGACGGCGAGAGAAAGATATCGGAGATTTAGAGACCAGAAAGAGATCTGAGATACAGACAGATCAGAGAGAATGAGCGATCAGGAAGAGAAGGAGGAAAATTAAACAAAATAAAAAAAAAATGGCAATACAGTTCCGATTTTTTTAGCCATTCATCTGCTACCTTCACCGTTTAACTCGTATGGCGGAAGATTATAAAAATATTTGTACGATGACATGTAAATATTTGTATAGTTGTACCTTCGTAAGGCCATAGTATACTATGGTAAGGCCAGTAAAGAGCCGTGAGTGGTTTGTCGTAGCTACAGTCTACAGCAGGTCAACCTTTACATTTGAGTTGCAAAGTCGCCCTTAACGTTACTAAGTGAAGTTCACGCTTGTAAAGGTTGATGTGCTGTCGACTGTGCTAAGGCTGACAGTGAGGAGATTTGTTTGTCAATTTAAGCACGTGACTCCAGTGTCGCCTCAGCCGTCCGTCCGACTTTTATGGGGCTCTGTCATTGGGAAATCTCTTACAGGGATAAGCTCGCCTTTGAACATTTTATTTCTTACAAGCTGACCCAGCGAACTTCGTACCGCCTAACAGTCGATTCTTTATTAATTTTTTTCTCCGTAAGAACCATCCTAGTAGGTACTCAAGGAATATTCTAAAAAAGAATCAGCGAAATCGTTTCAGCTGCTCTCGAGATTTGCGCTTACCGACACAATCAGCGATTCATTTTTATATTATAGAAAGATATTGTCCTGTTTATATGTCGTGTGCAATAAAGTATAATTTGAACAGTAATAGGTAGCCAGTTGAGTTTTTCACTTTTATGTATGTCTTATTACGGCGAATCACCATACAACAAACTTGTTTTTTCCTTCGTATTTTTTTAAAGCTTTATAGTAAAAACGGGCATCAAACCTGGCGCCATTGTAGAACTACAAGCGCGAGCAGGAATCACTAAATACTTACTAAAAAAATATTAGCCTTTGCATCTACGATTTGAGATACAGCGTCCAGTGGCGTCTTACCTCACACTAGGGACCACTCGGACGCTCAGCCTGGGAGATTGTTTTAAATGGTGTAGGCTCGCCCAACACTTATACCATCCTGACAGATAAGTCGGCCTAGCGCACAGGAACGACTAGTCAATACGTGCGGAGCCAACCAAGCCGCGGTTTTCCTCACTTTGTTTTCCTTTACAGTTAGGTACCAAACATACTCGTACCAAATATTTTACATATTTATATTAAAAATGAAGTGAAGTCAGACTTGGCGGATATTTTTTTCCAATATCTACAATTTTTAAAGTTTCAATTGTAACGTTCATTAAATTGCAGTTTTTGTGTTACTTTGAATTCGGTGATGGACTGTAAGAAGAAAAAGAAGTCTCGAATATCGAAATCATTATTGATTTCACTATTTTTATTTTTAATGCACTAACCCGTGCTAAGGAACAAATTTAAAAACTTATTTAGAGGCTAAAAATTTCACCCAAAAATTTCAATTATTGTTTTCTTATTCTATTATATAATATACTTTATTCTACGCGAAACATTTAACAGTTCAAAATAAAAACCTTTTTAGAGGCTAAAAATTCCACCCATGCCGAGACTCGAACCCGCGACCTCTGGTAAAAAGAATATAGGTCATAATAACATAAGAAATAACATGCACAAAAGCGAGCGTATCTCTGAAAGAGATTTCTTGCAGCAAACTTTAAAGTCTACTCTTGTTTTTTTTTCACCACTACATCAGAAGGAGTGTAGGTATGTGTATTTATTTGTTACGCTCTTTAGCCTACACAGTGATAGGTTTTAGCTTGAGTGCTGTCGGTCAATTCGTCTTGTGAGAATGACACTGGGTATAAAAACATCAACACCATCACTTTCGGCACACCGCTGGGTATAGGCCTCTTCCCCTAAAGGTCAACTCTCACGATTCCTTGCCAGCCGCATCCACGGAGCCTCCGCCGACTCAACGTCATCGTCCGATAATCGGGTTGCTGGTCCTACCACTGACCAACTTCTCCTCCTCGGCTGCCACTCTGTGAATGCTCTGGTCCACCTACCGTCTTCCCGCCTCGCAACGTGTCCCGCCCATTTCCATTTCAGTCGGGAGACTTCTTCGCCGATGTCGTCAACTTTTAAGTTATATATAATATATTGGCCTTTTTTCATCTACGTAATGAGATGATTTATGCAGCGTCCAGTGGTATCTTCACTCACACTAGATGGGTGAAGGGACCACTCCGACGCTGCAGCTTATACAATTTAATTAAAACGATTTACACAAACCGAGGGTGGGCAGCGGCGCCCCCTGCAGTACAATTCCATCGAACTGCGATCCCCAACCCGCATGCCCAGCGTGGGGATTATGGGCATTACCCCCTATGATAGCACAACGTGGCGCTCTTGTGGGGAGGGCTATGTCCAGCAGTGGACTAGTATAGCCTGACGACGACGACTTACATTAACATGTTATTACGAAGTCGGGTGTTTTTCGTTTTTTGATTTTATGATGAGGATGATATCAACCCTTTGTTTGTCGCCACTGCTGGGGCACGACACGAAGATTAATCCATACTTCACCAAAGGGACCAAGTGCGGGTTGGTGGAGGATCGGAAGACAGTGGCGGGCCTTACTGTCAGGAGCTACCAAGCAACCCGTAAACCTCTGACATGGCTTAACGACTGCCATTACATGACAGCCGGCGCCAACGACGTAGCGTGCCTTGCGGAGCAAGGACGCGCCCGGAAAAAATGCCACTAGCGATAATCACGGGATGGTTACCCATGCAGCACTTGACCGCGCCTGTTGTTGCTTAAGCCTAGTGATTGATTCTAATCATTCGGTTCCACTAGGCTACGAGCGCTTCATTTGTTTCAATTTGTATGCTCTTGCAGCCATGTATACGTAAAATTGATTTGTTTATGGCTATGTCAGTCGATAACGGTGAGGTCACCTGAGTTTCTGTAGTTTTTATACATACCACAATTAATAACTTATTCATGATTAATTGTGGTATGTATGAAAACTACTGCGTCATTTTGCGCTTTCGTGTACGTATGAGAAAGGTACGTGTACAGTACAGTTTACGGCAACTCAACATAACAGCATCAGTTTTTAATAGTATTTATTTCAGTATGTAAATTTATTTCTAGTGTGTTTACGTTTTACATTAATATTCGTACTTAAATAAATAAAATAAAAATAAGTTTGCCAAAAAATAATTGTACTTACAATGTCGATCCCCAACCCGCATGCACAGCGTGGGGATTATGGGCATTACCCCCTATGATAGCACAACGTGGCGCTCTTTAGGGGAGGGCTATGTCCAGCAGTGGACTAGTATAGCCTGACGATGATGACGATGACAATGTTTATGGTTACACAGTGACTACCACACAAGGTCGAGCCTGAATTGTGGCAGTCGGGGAACTAGCACCACTACTCCTCTTCATTTCTCAGAAATCAATTATTTTTATCGACGTAAATAATTTATATTCTGTTTTGCTGAATGTCAACCACTTTTTCTCAAATCATCTCAAATTTAATACATCAGAGCCTATCATAAGATTCCACGATTATCATCAAGAACTTTAAAAGTTGAAACATTTGTTAATTTTCTTACAAAGGTAGGGAAAAAATTAACGCTGCGGCCAAACACACCAACAGCACCCAGCCATCTTACCAATATAAGGTTGCCTGGTAGACATTGCCATCATCAGCAATAAGCCCGCCAATTGTAACTCTTCTTTTGTAACTGTCTCTGTAATGGTCTTCCGGTGAGCACAATAAAGAATACTCTTATCGTACCTCAACTGCACTCTACTACGCTGCGTTGGGGGCGACTTTGCAACAAAAATATGAAGGTCGACCTACAGCCGGCAGTACGTAGCACCTGTACGAAATACCGTTATCAAATTAGCGTTGTGCGGTGCGGGAGATCGTTAACTACAAATTGCAGACACGTTTTTGGAGCATTAAACTCTTTTATGTAACGGATACATTCACAGCTGATCTGATCAGCCTTTATTTTCAATGTGGTTTTTAGGAACTTCTAAGGCTACTCACATGTGCACTAAAGTTCTGACCTGGGGACCGATCACCATTCACAGCTGATCTGATCAGCCTTTATTTTCGATGTGGTTTTAGGAACTTCCACGGCTACTCACAAGTACTCTAAATTTCTTAGATGGGGACCGAGGACCGTGTGACGCAGCGTGGGCAGGCCCTCCACCAGATGGTCTGACGACCTGGTTAAGGTGGCGGGCTGTCGCTGGATGCGGACGGCACAAGACCTTGAAGCTTGGAAAACCATGAGGGCCTATGCCCTGCAGTGGGCGTCATATAGCTGATGATGAAGGCAACTCACGAGGTTTTCTTTCACCGTTCTTCCGTAGGTGCTGGGCAAGCCTACTCCGTCTAAAAAAACAATGTCCAAGAGACTGCAGTGGCCGGGTGGTTCGCCACTTAATGCTGTATAAATCATCCCATTACGTAGATGCTAAAGCCAAGGTTTAAGACAACTTTGCGTCTGGCATGTTGACTTGATCGCACAATCTAACATTATGCTATTAAAAAGTGAAAATTACTTTGCTAAATCCGCCAAAATTCCCACAAGCACCATGCGGTTAGTTAATATTTCACTTTATGCTATTGGATTTCCGCGTTACTTACGTCTGATTCTATACAATAACATTTTAGTGATTTTTCTTGATAAAATTACAGATATTTTAGATTTCCTTAATTTTTTTATAAAGAAAAGTTGTTGTTCTCAATGTTCTCTATCATAAACTAGGAATAGGATAATATACATAATTATGTCTTATAATTTAAGAATTCAACTAACGTAACTATACTTTTCGCAGTTTTCGAGACAAAACATTAAAGAAATCTATGCCTTTCACGGTATAAAGACGATGTCACTCTAATCCCAATTTCAAGTTTCCTTTTGTCTACTCCCTTACTATACTTATTAGTTTCTAGAACTTTACGGCGCGTTTTATTGTGCATTGCTAAGTAGAAAATACGAGATGCAATCAACATCGACAACGCTGCATTGCCTACCATCTAAAAGTTCCGCCATTCTCTCTTTTGTGGTAAATTGCGCTAAAGGTCTGTGGGTTATTTCAATGCAGAAACGCTGATAACATCCAATTGTGCCTTACTTAAACATTTTTTTTAGCAAATTTGTGATGTTGTTTAACTTTCATAAATAATAAAACTGGAACGACTTCAACTTTGTGCTTTATTTATTTTATTTATAGTAGCTGACCCAGCGAACTACGTACCGTCTAACAGTCGATTCTTTATTTTTTTCCCCCTTCGTACGAACCATCCTCGTACTTCAAGGAATATTCTAAAAACATAATTAGCGGAATCGGTTCAGCTGCTCTCGAGATTTGCACTTACCAACACAGTCGGGGATTAATTTTTATATTAGAGATAAAACTGGAACGACTTCAACTTTGAGCTTTATTTATTTATAATAAAAACAGAAAACTGGATAAAAAATAGAATAAGCAGGCGAAATATTGTTAGGTCTAGGCAAGAGCCCGGGGAACGATGGCATCCACGCAGAGCTTATAAAACTCAAGTGCTTAACACCTGTGCTGCACAATCTGCTGGGCAAATGCTGGGACGCCGGACGCGTGCCCCAGGATATGCGAGATGCCAACATTGTAACTTTGTACAAGGGAAAGGGTGACCGTGGCGACTGTAACTCGTATCGCGGTATATCCCTTCTTAGCATCGTTGGCAAATTATTTGGCCGAGTAGTCCTGGCAAAGCTACAAAAGCTTGCGGAACGTGTATATCCTGAGGCACAGTGCGGTTTCCGAGCCCAGCGGTCCACAGTGGACATGATTTTCACACTCCGTCAAATTCAGGAGAAGTGTCGAGAGCAGAACACGCCCCTGTTCATAGCGTTCGTGGATCTAAACAAGGCCTTCGACGCTGTGAGCCGGGAGGGCCTCTACAAGGTGCTTGAAATAATTGGCTGTCCTCCAAAGTTACTCAGTCTGACCAAATCCTTTCACGAGGACATGAAAGGCGCTGTTGTGTTTGATGGCAACACATCCCCGTATTTTGACATGCGCAGGGGCGTGCGACAGGGGTGTGTCTTGGCTCCCACCCTGTTTGGAATATTTTTCTCGCTGCTGGTAAAAACAGCTTTTGGCGACAACCAGCAGGGCATCCATTTACACACAAGGACCGACGGGAGACTTTACAACCTTTCTCTTCTCAGATCCAGGCGGAAACGCGACGATCTGTATGTCGATAGTCTGATGTTTGCCGACGACGCAGCCTTTATGGCGAACTCCCCGCAAGAGCTCCAGTCTGTGATGGACAAGTTCTCCCGCGCGTGCACCTTGTTTTCCATGTCTATTAACGCGAGGAAGACTGTAATATTGGCACAGGGCTCGTTGGAAAAGCCGTTAATTTTGCTAGATGGAGCGGCCTTGGAGGTAGTCGATAAGTTTTGCTACTTGGGTTCGCATGTATCGAGCAATCTCTCACTAGATGTGGAGATCGACACCCGCATCGGCAGAGCGGCCACAATGTTCGGTAAGCTTCAGACAAGAGTGTGGGATAACAAACATCTTACCACCAAGACCAAGATGATCGTGTATCAGGCATGCATCTTGAGTATAATCTTGTACGGCGCTGAGACTTGGACATCGTATGCAAAACAGGAAAGTCGGCTAAACACTTTCCACATGCGCTGTCTCCGCAACGTATTAGGCATTACATGGGAGGATAGAGTCACAAACGAGAGAGTCCTGGAACTAGCACAGCTGCCCAGTCTCACAGCCTTACTCAAGGAGCGCCGTTTGCGCTGGCTGGGGCATGTGCAGCGCATGGACGCTACTCGTCTGCCAAGAGCTGTCATGCTTGGTGAGGTAGCGCACGCCAAAAGGCGTGTCGGCAGACCGCTACTGCGCTTTAAAGACTGCGCTAAGCGTGACATGGCGGCATTTGGGATCGTCCACGACAGCTGGGAAGAACTCGTTGTGGACAGAGAAGCCTGGAGAGCAAAGGTTCGGGAGGGCCGCAAGACCTGCGACGAAGCATGGTGCTCGGCACTGGCGGACAAGAGAACCAGGAGGCACCAAATCCGAAATGACCCGGCTCCGGACCTTCTCTTTATATGTCCTACATGCGGCAGGGGCTGCCGCTCTCGAATTGGACTTTTCAGTCACTCAAAAAAGTGTCAAGTCCTGTGTCCTTAGGCACTGTTTGAATCGTCCGTGATGGACGCAAAGGCCTATGATGATGATGAGTCAAGATATGAAGTTGTAATGCTGAAAATGAGGGAAATCTCAAAAATGGGTGACGTAATTTTAAATATTTGAATATGATAGACAGAAAGAAATATAAAAAAATGGTGTAAAGAGGTTTGCACTGTTACAAAGTCTTGTTAGTATATCGCTGGGACAGAAAAAAAATTACACACCAGAGCTGGACATTAGGACTTCCCAAGGCAGTGTTCCGTCGTCATCCCTACGCACACAGCTACTATATGTCGCGAATCACACGTTTAGTGGCGCGGGCGCTAGAATGTTAAAATTTGACAATTAATGCACTGGAAAGTGGAGTTTTCACATTTAAAACAGGCGTCGTCATACCACACCATAAAAGTTATAACTTTCACACAATACAATTGTCCTGGTCCCAAACTAGGATACCCTGTGCTATGGTAATCACGCGAGGACATCACAATCATGGAAACACACTCGTTTATAACATCGTAACAATCTGAATCAAAGTTGTAGTGGTGCTAAAGTGTCCGAATCCAGAACATTCGGTTACTACTCATAGCCAGAAGAAACAATGGGGTAAGGGGGATGAGAGAAAACTTTTTATTAGGGAAATTGGTCGGCGCCTAAGGAGCGGCGGTTATGACAAATAAACATCTTATTCTAGCAGTCGTTTTGTAAACGCATAGTACTAAATTAAAAGTAATTAAAACAAGAACTATTTGGAGCTTGAATGCCGTCCATAAGATGGTTTACCGTGTCAAGTCAACTAATAGTCGGTAAGTCTACTGCACACGAGTGCTGCACGTGCTATGGCAAAAAATACACTAGACAACGAAGGCATATCTATTCTCACACCTCTTTGTACAATACTAGCACTTATTCTGTGCGCTATTAGAACTGTAGTCGCACACGCAACTGCGCTATGTATAACTGGCGACGTGTCAAGACACCAACGCTAGAAATTACTACGGAAACGTCACCACTACATGCAAGTCGTCATATTATGGAGGCGAATGACGTCACAATGACGTTTTCCCGTTATGCTAATAAGATGGCGTAGTAATATCTTCACTAGTTCCGTTTTATAGGAACGTTTTGTTTGAATTTTCGGGCTTCATTCAAATATGCTCCAAACGCACCTCGGGCGGGCGCCTCAAGCCCGCTGTCGCTGCGTGTATTTAATTTTGGGAATCAAAAGACCGCCAATTTTTATGTGCGGATCTTTGTTAGGACTTTTCCTAGGAATTTCGAATTAGAAATTTCCTGCTTGGTAATCCAATATAGGACACATTCCAAAACTTCTGTTATTCAGTCCATTTAAAATCACGGTGAAGAGTTAGTTTGTATTTCATACTGACGGTTCTTGCCCGTATGAAGTTGATTTCCTTAGCTGGGATTTCCGTTAAGTTCATCATCATCATTCAGCCACAAGTAGGCCACTGCTGGAAATAGGCCTTCTCCATGGATTTCCAAAAAGACCGGTTGGAAGCGTCTTCCTGCCACTTGAATGAGATCTTCTGTCCATCATGGCTGGTCCTCCTACGCTGCGCTTGTCGATATATGATCTCCATTCGAGAACTTTTCGGCCTCTTCTTTCATCATGCGTGCTATTTGCCCCGCTCACTGCAAACATCGTGAGTAAACCCGCGGCTTGGTTGGCTCCGCACGTATTAACTAATCTTTCATGTGGGCTAGCGACTTAGCTTGCAGGATGGTATGGGTGCTGGGCAAGCCTACACCATCTGAAACCATGCCCCAAGCACTACAGCATCCGAGTGGTCCCTTCGCCCTCAGTGTGAGTGAATGGACGCTGTATAAATCATCTCATTACGTAGTTGCAGAAGCCAATGATTCAGAAAAGCACTATAGCGTCATATTAAGACATTTAACCAATCCTTAAGTTTGTTGCTCTTAGGCCGACTTGCACCTTTTTACATGTCACGTCGCAATGTAAGTTAAATTTTCTATAAAGAATTTTCTACAAGTCACACGTAAGACGTAAGAAAGTGGTACAAGTCAGGCGTTTTCTTGGGCAGTAAATAGATACTCAATGACTGAACTACAGTCGCGCGTGCCGTCAGTGTCATCCACCGAATCTTGGCACGAGAGCCGACCTGCTATTCTGTTCGCCATTCCGCGGCAAATGACACACGTAACAAGTATTCAATGAACAGGCTATTTGACAGTGTGAGTAAAAAGTATTAATTACATACCTTTGTATCAATTATAAGTTTAAAAACCGATTTTATACTCATCATTGATACATTTAAAATAAAGGACAATTTCTGCAAAAATCAGGATAAAACTTGATAATTTTGTATGTGTAGCAATTTTATCGACAACAGCCAGGATTGCTAAAATCTATAATGACGTCACAGCTCAATAAACATATTCACCCAACGATTGCAACTTTGACTTTGATGGTTGAAAGGTTCACCTGTGCAGCTCCGGAATAATTGAGCTCATAAGTAAATTAATCCTCCTCGACTACCGACTACAGACTGTCTTATCACTGAATAGTTTGTTCAGTATTTCCGTTATTGTTAAATTTTAACATATTTTCCAAAAGGTAGGTGATATAATTATCAAATAAAACATCTTTGATTTAAAAACCTATTTATACTATTTTTATTTTTAATGCCCGTGCTAAGGACAAATTTGTCCTTAGCACGGGTTAGTGCATTAAAAATAAAAATAGTATAATCTTTGATTTAGTTTACGAGTTCCAACATATTTAATGGGGGTATCTTTTGAGTGCATTGACTTAAAATTCTTAGTTGGCGATACCCAATTAGTTGGCGATACCCACTCCTGAGGAAAAGATAGATAGATAGAATATTCTTTATGTAAAAGAGTCAAGCCAAAAAAACACTAAATAACAAAATGGTTTTATCACAACCTGTCACAAGCCAGCGCCTTGTTTATGCAACTTTTAACGTATACATCTGTGTGTAGATGGTCGGAGTGTAGTTTACTTCCGCTGCCTTTTTCTCCACTACACTACGGCCCAAAGGCAGCGGCTTACATTGACATTCAGCAAACATATTGTAAATTCTTTACGTTGAAATAAAATTTATTTGAATTTTGTGCAAAAACTAAATATCTATTGGACTTGTCGTACAATTATTTGAGTTATATCACTGTCATGTCTTAGATATTCACTGAAATGCGGTTTTCACTGCGTGTCATACCAATAGTTATCCTCAAAGGGTTATTTTTCCTTTTAAGGCTTGTAATTCAAAAATATATAATGTACTTAATAACTCATCTTAGTGGTCCGGTCGATAGCGACTTGATCGATTAGATCATAATCTATTTAGAAGTCACATTGACTTTCACGTCTTTAAATCTGTCATATCTGATACAAATCTATTATATCAGATAAGATATCCCTCAAGCTAAACAAACCATTGATTGCAATCGTTAATTAATTGAAAAAATATCTATAGATAGAATAGGTGATAGAATAGATAGATAGAATATACTTTATTGTACCTCTTTGTTCACCAGGAATTACATTTGTGCCAATTATACTGTACATCAATGATGTACAGTATAATTGGCAGCTTTATTACTAAAAGTGATTTCTTACAGACTATTGATTTGCTTATATCTAAGGTCAGTGTTGACCAGCGTTTCTTAACTTTTTACGTCCACAGGCCCCTTAGGAAATCAAGGACATTTTTAAGGGGCCTCTTAATAAAAAAAGTGGCAACATAATTTCGGACTATTTATTTTAGTACCTATTACAAATTACAAAAAAATATACTTATAAATGGTTAATGTAAAGGTTGATAATGCATTTTCGCAACTTAAATAATGATATTTGGGTTGATGTTACTACTGAGTGGTAGCCTCAAATCAGATTCCATTTGTAATCTGTTTCAGTATTTGTTTTCTAAACACAAGAGCTAGAATGCCTTTTCACTGAGGTATGTTGTTGACAAAAGCAGCAGTAGGTAAATCGAAATTGTCGTGGTAAACTTCGAATGGTACTTCACCAAACTCGATCCTGTCTTTCTAATGTGCGTTCGCGCGTCACAAGTGATAGACACACAATTTATAGCTCCGTCGATTTAAATCAAATCGTGTTTAAAAAAGCGTCGTCACCGATATCCATTGGCACAATTAAGTCGACAATAATATTCTCTCTATAATAAGTTATACCACACTACAAAATATATCCGCGTTAGTGAGATAACATCAAATTCATCTCAAGTTCGAACGGTAATCCTCACATCTCCTACCCTGCGCTGCCGCTTGTTTTTGTTGTTCCGTCTCATCGGCGAGCTGAGCGGCCACTACTCGCGATCCACGGCAGCTACATTACACCGCGACGACCACGACCCGCGGCAGACGGCGGCTACTACTCAGGATCTGCGATAACAGTGTGGCTGGGTGCGAACAAACTTCGAGGTACGTTTTAACAGCTCAAGCTTAAGAAAGACCGGGATAGCAGATTAATTCATTACCTAAAAATATTGGAGATTTTAACCACACCACGATGATTTGTACAATATGCAACAAAACAATCATGCTAGGAGAGCAAATAGTATGCGTAGGATGCAAGGGTCATAACCACTACAGCTGCCATAATATAACGAAGGCATGCTTTTTACAGAACAAAGCCAAGTTGTTGAAAACATGGCTTTGTCCTAGCTGCTCACAGATCACTCAGCGAAGACCCATAAGAGACGACACCCCTATACGTAGGCCTCACGATCAGCAGAAAGAAAATATCTCTTCCGCAATGTCGGAAACACAACCAAAACCATCCCAAATAGAAGGAAAACCTGAGTCGCAAGATGACAAACAAGAAAAAAAAATCTGAAAATGTCACACATAGAAGAAAAAACCATTTTACCTGTGTTTCTGACTCGGAAGACATTAGCTATTTAGGAGATACAATTAACAATGAAAATTCAGGGACTACAGGCCTGCAAAAAACAATAACCCTGGAAATCTTAAGCGACTTAATCACACAAAAACTAAAGGAAAACAACAAATCAATAACAACACAAATTCAAAAAACAATGCAAGAGGAATTAAATAAAGCTATTAGCAGCATAAGAGAGGAATTCAAAAAACAATTTAAAATAGTGGAGATACAAAACAAAGAAACTAAAGATAAAGTGTTACAACTAGAGAATAAAATAAAAATACTTGAAAATGAAACTGAAGTAATGAAGAAAGAAATTAAAAAAATAGAAGAAAAAACATATCATCAAGATGTCACAAAGACATGTGAAAATAGCGACAGAAAAATTGTGATATACGGGCTGAATGAGATATACAAAGAAAATGAACGAGACCTCGACAGAAGAATCATTAACTTATTCCGAGAATTCTTCGACATAGACCTGCATGGATATATAGAAGAAACATATAGGATAGGAAGATACATCAATAATAAAACCCGGCCACTTGTCATTGAACTGATCAGCAAGAGAATGACAAAATACCTAAAGGAAAATGCACACTACTTTCAAGGAACAGATATCAACATAACAGAACATCTAAATGAGAAAGACAGAAAAGCACGAAATATATTAAAACAAGAAATGCTCTTAGCAAGAGCAAACGGATTACATGCAGTGATACGAAACAACAAATTATTTATTGAAGGGAAACAAGTCACCAACAACGAAAACACAAAGGAGACACCGACAACGACAACTTCATTTCAAGAAAATAGATCAAAAAGCAGCAACGAATCCCAGCAGAATAATAGAACATTTCATTGATTCAGACAATAATTTTGAAATAATGTTCCAGAATCTCCAGAGCCTCTACAACAAACAGGATACCATGGAAGCTTTTATGGACAATAATCGAAACGTATACAAGGCATACGGAATATCAGAATCTTGGCTTACCAAAGAGAAATTAAAATATATACAATTCAACCAATACAAAATTGCAGCCTCGTTTTGTAGGGAATTAAAACGAGGTGGTGGTACATGCATAATTATCAAAGATCATATCGAAAGCATTGACAGGACCGATGTAGCTAATTTGTCAGTAGAATATGTTATAGAAGTCTGTGCTACTGAACTAATAGAAGAAAATATTTTGATTGTAACGATGTACTGGAACGGAAGAGAGGAAGAAACATTTTTTAAACATTTAGAAAAAATACTCCATCACATAAATAATAAATACAATAAATTAAAAATAATATTAGGAGGTGACTTTAATATTAACATATTGCAAAAAAATACAAAAACAAATAATTTCTTAAATTTAATGAAGGAACATAATTTTTTTCAACACATAAATCACCCTACACATGTAACTCCATCTATATCTTCATGCATAGATTTAATATTTACAAACTTCAAAAAGGGAATAACACATACAAAAGTAGAAGATTTTGGACTTTCTGACCACGCCGCAACAATATTAGCCTTACAGACATCTAGGACGAGCGTTCAAATACAATGGAACATAAAAAAAGATTATTTCATAGTAAAAATATAGAAAATTTCAAATCTAAGCTAAAATCAATAAACTGGCATGATACTATAAAACAAGATAATAATGTTAATGAAAACTATAATTCTTTTAACGCCACCCTACTACAAATCCTAAATGAACAAATCCCAAAACAAAATATCAAAATAAATAAAATATTTAAAAAACCCTGGCTAACTATAGGTATTAAACAATCATGTCAAAACAAAAGATTACTAAAAATTTTTTCAATGCAAGCTAACAACGAAATAATAACCAAATATTATAAACACTACGAAAAGATACTTAAAAAAACTATCGCAACTGCAAAAAAACTGCAATATATAAATAAAATTAAAAAATCTAATAATAAAACTAAATGTATGTGGAGTATTATAAATGAAAGAACTAACAAAAAATTTAAAAAGGAGAAAAATAATATAACCTTGCAACTAGACCAGACGCGAATTACAGATCCGAAACAAATAGCTAACTTATTTAATAATTTTTTCTCCTCGATAGGCGACACACAAGACCCTAAGAAACCCGTTCGAAAAGGATATTCCGTTATTCAACCTACGGAAAATTCAATGTTTCTAAAACCGGTAGAAGAAAAAGAAATTTTTAAAATCATCAAGAACCTAAATGATAAAAATAGTCATGGCTTTGATGAGCTTCCCCCATCCTTAATAAAAAAATGTGCAAAAGAGCTAACTGAACCGTTCACTATGTTAATAAATCAATCATTCAAGGAAAGCATCTTCCCAGATAAACTTAAAGTAGCTCTAATAAAACCATTACATAAAAAGAACAAAAAATCTGACCCTAACAATTACCGACCCATTGCATTGTTACCCACAGCGTCAAAAATTTTCGAAAGAGTTATGTTTAACCGTATCTACTCATTCTGTGAAAAGTTCAAGATATTTGATGAATGTCAATATGGTTTTCGGAAAAAAAGATCTACAATAACAGCAGTATTTAAATTTATTCAAGAAGCATTAGAAATAATTAATAACAAAAAATATGCAGTCGGTTTGCTGCTCGATATGTCGAAGGCTTACGACAAAGTTCAAAATAAAATCCTTTTGAATAAACTATATGGCATAGGAGTTCGTGGAGAAGCACACGCATGGCTTGCTTCCTACTTAAAAGACCGAGAACAGTCAGTAGAAATTGAGTTTTTCAACTACGAGCTAAAACAAATTGAAAAGATAAGGTCAGAACCTATAATTGTTAATGCATCTATTCCACAAGGCAGTTATATTGGTAGTTTATTATTTTTAATATATATCAACGATCTACCCAAAATTTTGGACGACTCATGTATTTTATTCGCGGACGATATCTCTCTGCTCACATCATGCCAAGATAGCACAATTATAAATTCAAAATTACATACTATGCTTTTTGACACGAATGAATGGCTAAATAAACACAATTTAGAAATTAACTTCCAAAAAACAAAAATTATTACTTTCCACCCATATCAAAAACGCTCATTAAACATAGATATATCGTTTAATGGGTTTAAAATAGAACAAGTTGATAATATATCATTGTTAGGATTAATTATAGATAAGCACATTAATTGGAAAGCACATATACAAAAAATTAAATCAAAATTGTCATCCTTCGCATACGGTCTTCGAGAAGTAAAAAAAACAACTAATGTGCAAACAGCCCTCTTAACTTATTACGCATACGCTTACGCCTGGCTGTCGTATGGAATTATAATGTGGGGTAACAGTACAGACGCACCGCAACTCTTCACCCAGCAAAAAAAATTGGTTAGAATAATGGCAAATATAGTGAATACCGACAGTTGTAAACCATATTTTATAAATTATAACCTACTTACCTTAACATCTATTTACATATTAGAAATTTCAAAATTTGTCAGACAACATAAAGAACTTTTCATAAAAAAAGAAGATGTCACTATAAGACCCATAAGACACAAAAATAAATTGTTATTACCCACCTCTCGAATGCAATTACACTCTTCCAGTACACTGGTAATGGCTATAAAAATTTATAATAAACTCCCAAATCACCTGAAAGAACTAAATAACGACTACAGTTTCAATAAAGATTTAAAGAAAATACTAATTTCAAAATGTTATTATACGATAGAAGAATATTTAAAAGATAGTATAGATGAAATGAGATAAATAATTGTATAAATGTAACTTTATAAATATAATCAATTAAAATTGTATGATAATTAATTAATCAAATTAAATTTAAATTAATGTAATACATACTTTTATATAGCACTTTAAAATGTTGCGTGCCCTACAGGGTCCACAAAGATCTTATCAAATAACTGTTAAGTTATAATGTAACAACCTTGAAACTTGTGGAATGCAATAAAGTATTGAGTATTGAGTATTAAATATTTCATTAATTTATGATTGTTAAATCATCCACAGATAATACTGTGGACCACCCATACATATGCTCGCTTACCACAAGTTAAAAGACACTGATGTAGACTGTAAACTTTACATTCATATTCATTACATAACATGCTATTCAAATTTACTTTGAACTATGATGGCATACCACGGGTTAACAATATAAATTGTTTATTAAAAAAATATTATCTTTTGCCCACAATCTATGTTGTTATTTGCTGCGCTTACGTCATTATTCATTTACTTCTCTTTTTATCTTGGACAAAAGTGGCCTTATTTATAAAACACTCAACTAAAATAGTCTGTGGTGAAGATTTTACAAGGAAAAGACGTAACCGCAGACTGAATAAAACGAATCCAAGAGTGTTTTAGTAGAACGTGTTTTTATAAATAAGGCGGTTTCCGATTTCACAATTACACTAAGTAATTACTCAAGTAACGTTCCGTCACACTCTTTTCTGAGAAATTGAAAGAGACATCACTAGATGCATATTATCATATTCACATACCATGTTTTAGAGACAGGTGCGTGCCATGTCTATAAATAATTGTCTAGCTAGATAATCCCGTTATGTGTGATGCAAGAGAGATGCGCTCTATCTTAGACACGTTACGTACTGAATTCGTTTTCAATAGATTAGCCTGTCATAGCCTATAGGTACGATTAGCATGAAGTGGCAGCGGGCTTCAGCGGGCGGTCATAAGCTGAAGAACCGATGCTCGATTGGGTCCACAGGTTCTCTGAACGTATCTACGCGCCCTTCAGTGGGGCGTAGATAAGCGACATGAAAACTACACATTGCTAATATAGTCTACGTTTTGACTCTTACCTACCTATGTTAAAATTCAATTGTTATCACAATATACCTATGATGTCAAGAATAAATTTTATCTTTATCTCTAACATACGCCAGACTAACAGTCTCCAGTCCAATTTTTTTATGCTCTTCGGCCAACATGAGAGCTGTTAACAGTAGATTAAAAGGTTGTTAATGTACGAGTAACCGGAGGTTAATCTCACACAAAAAATATAAGAAGTAAATCTGGGATTAAGTTAGAAATATCACAAATGATTGTGATATGAACTTTAGATACCTATTCAGAAAACAAACTATTTATTCGAATCGCTCGTAGCACCGGTTGCCTCAGTGATCTTAAACGATCACGAAGGTTAAGCAACACAGGGCGCGTTCAGTGCATGGATGGATAAACCATCTATGACTAACTTTAGTAGCATTTTTCCGAGCGGTTCCGTGCTTCGCAAGGCACGTTAAGCGGTTGGTGCCGGCTGCCGTCAATAGATGGCAATCGTTAAGCCAAGTCAGAGGCCTTAGGGCGGCTTGAAAACTTCTGACAGTAAGACCAGCCCCTGGTCTTGCAAGCCTCCAGCAATCCGGACTTGGCCCACGTGGTGGAGTATGGCCTATATTATATTATATTATATTATATTATATTATATTATATTATATTATATTATATTATATTATATTATATTATATTATATTATATTATATTATATTATATTATATTATATTATATTATATTATATTATATTATATTATATTATATTATATTATATTATATTATATTATATTATATTATATTATATTATATTATATTATATTATATTATATTATATTATATTATATTATATTATATTATATTATATTATATTATATTATATTATATTATATCCGAGCAATAACTATCCGAGCAGTATAAATGTCCTTATTAGGATATATACTGCTCGGATTTTGCTATGAGAGTGAGTATTATCAACGCATGCACTGGGTAATTTGCTGTGCAGTCAGTATTAATGTTGAGATTGTCGTATTTTTGTACCTTCAGGAATTTTGTTGTTTCGCATTAGAGAATAAAGTAATGTCGTGCTGATGTATATTTTCGAATTACCTGCTGGACTAGCTTTGTTCAACATTTATTCGTAGTCAAATAATTTATTTGATGTAATAAAGTAGAAAGAAATTGACAGGTGATTATTTATCTGATGTGCAATTAATAATATCCCTTTAGTAACTTAAAGTGAGATTATCGTTGACCCCCTCGCCTTAAATGACACTTTTGACTGGATGAAAACGCTACTTCGCATTAAAATCAATCACACCGCGTGTTGCACGCTAAAGTAACATTGGAAAACGTCACTCGTGCTTTGTTTGACGTTTGATGTTTGTTCAGCTATACGTGAGGTCAGATTCGACGCCATGGCACTGCGAGCTGTTTTCTCACAGTATTAAAATATTTTTTGCAAAATGGCTTTAACATTCGTTAAACTTTAGTTTACTCTTTTTGTAAATATTAAACGTGTCCCCACATTATTGAGGAGGATTTAAAAATATCCGGGCTGTTCGTTTTTGGTCCGTGTACTTGTGAAAGCGGTGGTTTTTTAATAGATTTATCCTCCTAGGTCCTTGACCGTGAAAATAATAATAGTTTTCGATTGCTATTAAAAAAAGAAGTATCGTGAAAGGGCAGAACTCGGCCAATAAATAATCATAATAAAATCCAATGTTAATTTTGATGTATCATGTGACTTAGAAATTAGTTGAGGCAAATCTAAGAAGTACCACACAGAAAATGCCAAATTATATTGAAATCCACCGATTTCGGTGCCAAGATTCCTTGAAATGATTTCGTCGTTTCCGAGCCAAGTTTTGTCATAACAACATCGATTGGACAAGCATTGTGTACCCTCCTATTACTCGTTTTAGTCTCAGTTACCCATTTAACCTTGCAAGGAATCAGTCAAGGTGTATTTATTGATCGTGCATTTTAAGTAATAACCGGTGTTTCGATCGTCGGATTGTGCATAGTTTATTCGATTGGTAACTAATGCCATATGGCAAGCAATACTGATTGAATTTTTACTATAAATAGATAGAAATTAGTATAATAATAATTCTCTTATGGCCTCCGGTCTGTTAGGGCTGATTCTGATGTCATATTGAACCAATATCAAAATCAGATTTTCCCAAAATGACAGATTCTCTAAATGTACCTATTGGTTTGAGAATACCGGAAAATCTTATGAAATGGTACATACATTCGTGATATTAAATAAAAAATAATGTTTAAGTAAAAAAAAACTTTGTCTTCGCGGACACTATGGGGCTTCAGTTTTTAGGAATAAAAGCCCAAACTCACTTGACAGAGTTTAATTAGTTAATTTAGCAATAATTTTGTGCAGATACAATTTCGATTGAAGTTTCGAGAGGAAAGTAATAAAAAAGAGATCAGATTGAAGGTAGAATACATAATTCAGCGCCTGGCATTTTGCAGTTTGCAAATCAAGGGTCTCGAGTGACTTGTTGCGACGAAGAAAGTTGAAGGCGCTTGAACATATTCCCCCCGTTGGAAGGCGTGGTCCTTTCAACCTTGAAGATCTTGCTCCGTTGGTAGAGGGCACAGACGAACCAGGGGTCTTCGGTAGGTTCCTCTCGTGGTGCTGATGTCGGCCACACGTGAAAGTCCATCGGGTCCAGGAAACAACCTCAGTATTCTTCCAAGACGCCAGCATAAGGGAGGAGCGGCGTCATCGTGGATGAGGACTAAATCGCCGACATTCAATTTGGCTTTGTTCGTCTTCCATTTAGTGCGTTGCTGCAGTTCTGATATATACTCCCGTTGCCAACGTTGCCAGAAGTGTTGTCGGGTTTTCTCGACACGGGCATATCGGTTTAGCTGACTCTCCTTGCAGTCGCCCAAGGCTAGTGATGGTAGCGCGTTGAGTGGTCTTCCGATGAGAAAGTGCCCTGGGGAGAGGGAGAGGAAATCGTTAGGGGATGAGGATAATGGGCACAAGGGACGGCTATTAAGAATGGCCTCCACTTGCGCAAAGAGAGTGGAAATCTCTTCAAATGTAAGGTGAGTATTTCCCATTACACGCTTTATATGATATTTTGCGGATTTCACGCCTGCTTCCCAGATGCCCCCGAAATGAGGAGCGTAAGTGGGTGTGAAAATAAATTTAAAGCCTTCTTGCGCGGCAAAGTCAGATAGAGCATAGGTATTACAATTTAGAAATGATGCCAATTCCTTGGCGGCGGCCACAAAGTTTCGCCCATTGTCACAAAAGATCTCCACTGGCTTACCGCGGCGCGCAACGAACCTCCTTAAGGTCATAACGAATGCATCTTTGGTTAGGTCGCTTACAGCTTCGAGGTGTAGACATTTATATCGAAGGCAAACAAAAAGACATAGATAGGATTTCATTAGTCTGGCACCTTTTCCCTTCCGATTTAGTACAAGAAAAGGTCCAGCGAAATCGATGCCTACCGATTTGAATGGAAAGTCAGGGGTGATTCTTTGCGATGGCAGGTTACCCATTTTAGGGCAAAGAGTTTTACCTTGTACTCGTCTACAACGCAGGCAGTTATGGACCGTACGTCGTGCAAGATGTCGTCCATTGATGGGCCAAACAGTTTCCCTAACTGTAGCCAGTAATAACTGTGGTCCAGCATGCATGTTACGAATGTGCTCATTTTCAAAGATGAGTTTGCACAAGTGATGTGACGAATCTAGTAAGACCGGATGCTTTTTTTCATAAGTGTAGTCAGAGGAACTAATTCGGCCTCCGACTCTAATCAATTTTTGTTCATCCATAAAAGGTGTCAAAGGTAAAATTCTTGATTTTATGCTTATGGCTTGAGTTTTAGAAAGAGCTTTATATTCTTGTGGAAAGCTTTGTTGCTGAGCCGTCGCACAGAGCAGATTAAATGACTCGTTTAGTTCGTGGACAGATAAGATACCTACACGTTTGTTTTTTGGGTTTTTTGCATTAAAGAGGAATCTGTTTACGTACGCAAACACTCTTTGTAATTTAGTGAATTTTGAGAAATTATTAAATTTTATAATAGGATCGGCTTTGACGAGTGAGACCATGGTTTTTACTTCAGGTAAGTCGTGAAACTTTACATTTGACTTTAAAATTGGCCATTTTGTTACATCCTGTGTCAGAAAGCTCGGCCCATTCCACCACAAGGTTGATTTTGTTAACTGAGCAGCATTTACACCTCGAGAGATCAAGTCAGCAGGATTTTGGTCAGTGGGCACGTAACGCCAGGAAGATGGTGTAGTAGTTTCAACGATTTCACCTACCCTATTAGCCACAAATGTTTTTAATTTGTGAGGAGAACCTGTCAACCACGCCAAGACTGTACTGGAGTCGCACCAGTGGATTATACGATCAAATTCATACCGTATTGACTCTTTGACGGTATTACACAGTCTCGCAGCTAGTTGTGCAGCGCAAAGCTCCAGCCGTGGAACAGTAGTAGGTTTTAAGCTTGTTACCTTTGATTTCGCGCACAACAACCTAACGGTGACTTCATTGTTTCTATTAATTGACCTTATGTAGATGCAAGCACCGTAGGCAGACAACGAAGCATCGCTGAAAGAGTGCATTTCAATTAATATAGGCGCGTCACATACGACTGATCTTTGAATTTCGATTTTAGAGAGTAGGTTTATATTGTCTTGGAATTCAAGCCATGAAACTTGAATGTCATTTGGAGCTGGCTGATCCCATTCGAGTTTAAGTTGCCAAAGTTTTTGTAATAACATTTTGGGCAGAATTATAGACGGGCTTAAAAGACCCAGTGGATCGAAAATTTTGAATGAAGTCGACATAATAGTCCTTTTTGTAATTTTGTCATTTTTGTCAATAATTATAGCGGGAAAATTTAGTGTATCACTATTAGGATTCCACCCCAATCCGAGAGTGCTTGAGGATTCACTGAGTGTCAAATTTTGTTGTATATTTAGATCGGAGTGTTCGAATAAAGATGGGCAGTTAGTTTTGAATTTACGTAATTTAAAACAACCCTTGCTAAGAGTGCTCGTGACTGATTTTAGAATAATTTTTAATTGTTCAGCATCATCACAGCCAGTGATTAAGTCGTCAACATAAAAATCCTTTTGGATGATGGTTTTTATTTGCTCATCGTCACACTCCTCGCCAATCTGCCAAAGACACCGCGTACTTAGATAGCTAGCACTTGCGGTACCATAAGTGATAGTATTTAAACGCAACGTTTTGATAGGCTGTGACTCATCTTCTCTCCACAAAATCAGCTGGAGGTCGCGATCCTCTTCGCTGACGAGAACCTGTCGATACATTTTTTCGATATCTCCCGTAAGGAGATATTTGTACTGTCGGGCTCTCAGCAATATGGAAAAAAGAGAGTCTTGAACATTGGGGCCTACCAACTGCAGGTCGTTGACAGAGTAGCCAGAAGATGTGGCGGCCGATCCATCAAACACAACTCGGATTTTGGTGGACTCGCTGTCTTGTTTAAATACAGCGTGATGACACAAGAAATAAGATGGATTTGGTTGGGGATTTAATGATTCAGAAAGATGGCCTAAATCATTGTATTCTTGTATAAATTTAGAGTATTCTTGTTTTAAGTTTGGATCCCTTTTAAATCTCTTCTCTAAATTAAGAAAGCGTTTTTTAGCAAGGTGATAAGAATCACCAAGGCAGTCTGGTGAGTCAACTAGAGGCAACTTGACACAGAATCTGCCTGAATTTAGGCGAGAAACATGAGAGACAAAATGCTGCTCACACATTTTTTCGCTTTCACGTAGGAGGGTTTTTGATGGTAGCTCTTCTAGCTCCCAAAATTTAGTAAGTAGATTTTCGACTTCTGATTCTTTCGATAAATCATTGGTAAGTCTCGCATGATTGCAATTAATTTTGTTAGGTTGCTTAACTTTGGAGTTTAATATGGGCCCTGCGATTAACCAACCAAAGTGTGAATTTTGTAATTTTGGGTTATTTGATCCAAGAGATTTTTGTTGACATTTTAGGATGTCCCAAAATATGTCGGCTCCGATCAACACCTGAATTGGAGCTGGTTGATTAAAGGCAGGGTCAGCAAGTAGTATGCCTTTGGGAAGATTTAGCTGAGTTATATCGACTGGAGCCTTTGGCAAATCTCCTGTCAGTTCATTTAGGATAAGGCAAGAGACAGTTACATCATAACTATTGTTGGTAGACTTTAGCTGTACTACACAACTTTCACTCACCTTATCAGCATTGTTGTTGCCAATGCCAATTACATTTAGATCAATAGAATTTGTGTTTAGATTAAGACTTTTTTGTAATGATTTTGTGATAAACGATGATTGACTTCCGCAATCTAAAAGAGCACGCACTCTTTCAGTTTGTTTTGTTATAGGATTGCAGACCTCAATCATCGCAGTAGATAGAATTATTTCATTTTTGTTTTGTTTAGCAAAATTGTTTACAATTTCTGAGTTGCTAGCTGTAGCAACTGCCACGTTATTTGCATTATTTTGTTTATGTAGGAGGCTGTTATGCCTCTTTTTGCATTCTCGGCAAGGCCCCATGCGACATTCATGAGTGGGGTGGCCTTGTCTCAAACAATTTAAACACAATTTATATTTTGATACTTCATTAAGCCTTTCGTCAATTGTCATTCTTTTAAATATAGGGCAATCGTAAATTTTATGATTTTGGTTGCAAATAATGCATAAGTACACTGAAGATTTATCGAAGTTTGTTGCAGCAAATGATTTAGTGTTGTTGTATTGTTTGTAGTTATTAGAAGCTACTGGAGCAGACTGAGGTAGCTTGGAATAATTGTTATGGTCGAATTTGCTGCGATTAATAGACTCAAGTACATCCGCACGGTCAATGAGAAATTTATAGAACTTCTCTAGATTTGGAACATCACCTTCAATGTCGTTGCGGTACTCCTCCCACTTCATGAGGGTACGGCTGTCTAATTTGGCTGAAATCATATAAATTATAAGTGTGTCCCATTTATCTGTTGGTTGACCGAGGCTAGCCAGTGCTCGCAAATTTTTTGTGACGTGATCTACTAGATATCGTAATGCTGAGTCAGACTCTCGAGCTTGTGTCTGTGTGCTAAACAGAGACTTAAGGTGGTGGTTGATAAGAAGTCTTTTATTGTTGTAGCGGTCACTCAGTAATGTCCAAGCATCATTGTAGTTGTCACACGAAACCTCTATATTTGAAATAACACGAGCTGCATCCCCTTCTAGGTATGAGATGAGGTAGTGGAACTTTTGAATGGCAGAGATACGTTCGTTTTTATGTATGAGGCTCGTAAAAGTGTCGCGAAATTCAAGCCAGCGGAAATATGCGCCATTGAACTTTGCTATTTGAATTTGTGGCAATTTTACACCGGCATCTTGATGATCATGACTGCATTGAGCTTCCTGGAAGACAGATGCTCGCCTGTCATGTTCAATTGCGTTTTTAATTTCATTCTGTTTGTCCAAAATGCCTTTTGCATGTGCAATACAAATTATTAAATCTTGCTCAATGTTGTCACGTTCATCTATTTCTGCGGTGAGGTTTTCATGATTTATGACCTCAATCTGACTCTGCAAGTCATCAAATTTAGCTGACAATCCCTCGAGCTTGCCGAGTTTTAGAGATAACTCGGCAACCTCGATAGACGTTAAATGAGGTTGTTCCGTAATCTTAGATAGATAATTTTTAAATTTAGTTATCTGTCCCTTGACAGAGCTACGCTTTGTTAATAATCCCTTGAGTTCCTTGCCTTCTGTAGAAGTAGTCATCTTGTAGGTATTGTCCAAGTAGATTACGTAACGTACTCAATGTAAAGTTGTACGAAAAAAGGCCTTAAATATAATTAAACAAATCTCACGCTCCTCCTCCGGAGACACCTGTTGACCAGGAAGCAGGATTCCGCAGGAAAACACTGACGAACTGATGTAGGTTGCTCGTCGGGTACAAAGGTCAACTTGTGTACCGCCTGGAAATAGTTGGCGAAATAGCGTGAAAATTGGATTGTGATAGTGTATTTAAGGTGTGGGAGACAATATCTAGTTGTAATAAATGAATTTAGACGTAGTTTATACGAAATTTAGGCTGAAAAGGGACAATTTTTACATCTGAAAAATAATTACAGTTTTGGCAAATATCTGGATAAATTATGAGAAATACTTGATAAAACGTATTCTATTACGTGGTAAACAATGTTGGGATTGATTTAGGATAGCGCAAGTGGAGTATCAAAGCCAGTTTGAGGATATTTTGAGGAATTTAGGAAAAATATTTTGTACTAAGATTTTGGTAGGTAAGTATGGATTGGATGGAATAAGAAGGAAACAGGGCACTTATCTGAAGTGACGAACTCGCTGGGGTGATGCTTTAGCTGCTTCACTGCCCTGGGCGATCCCAGATCCTTGGCTTCACCTTCTTTGACTGAAGGACTTTTCTCCAAAAGCGGCTATGTCCTGTCACGGTCGCCAATTTATGTCTTCGCGGACACTATGGGGCTTCAGTTTTTAGGAATAAAAGCCCAAACTCACTTGACAGAGTTTAATTAGTTAATTTAGCAATAATTTTGTGCAGATACAATTTCGATTGAAGTTTCGAGAGGAAAGTAATAAAAAAGAGATCAGATTGAAGGTAGAATACATAATTCAGCGCCTGGCATTTTGCAGTTTGCAAATCAAGGGTCTCGAGTGACTTGTTGCGACGAAGAAAGTTAAAGGCGCTTGAACAAACTTACATGCTTGTTTTTTCAAGAAATTTTCCTTCGCCTTTTGAGTATGTGGTTTTGCGATCGGTAATGTGCATTTAGATTTCAGATAAAGTCCATTGGTACACAGCTATGGTGGGACTTGAACCCGTGACCTTAGGCAGAGCACAAACCACCGCGACAGCGACGTTCGATTTAAAAATATGTGTTATTTTGTTTCTTATAGATATTTTTTCATTATTTAGGAGATTTAAAAATAAAGTTTTACTGACTGCACATGAATTTGAAAGTTTAATTCCGGCATTCTCAAACAAAGACATTTAATAATACTTCAATAAAAAAAGTTTAGAAAATCAGTCATTTTGGGAAAAGGTGATTTTAATATTTGTTCAATATAAGATCATTGAAATGAAATGAAATGAAATGAAATGAAATGAAATGAAATGAAAAGGTTTTATTCAAAGTAGCGCAGATACTGCGGCTTAATGAACGTTACAAGTTAAACTAGGTGTCCATTTCAAAATCTGGATCATTTTGGAGAAAAAATGGACAAAAAAACTCCAAACTTAGTCTTTTCAAATTCCTTAATTAACAGAATTTACACAGATACTACAAAACTCGTGAATTTTACATGCTTGAATTCCAGACATCATTGTCATCTAAATAATCCTTAATATTATAGTAGCTCTTTTGGCACAAAGTGTACTTTACACATTTTTTGAACCGCGCTTCAGTCAAACTTAATATATCTTCAGGGATTTTATTGTAGAAGCGTATACAATGCCCCATGAAGGATGTATTAACTTTTGCCAGCCTAAATCTTGGGATCAAAAGTTTATGTTTATTTCTAGTATTTACATTATGTTGGCTACCTGCAGTTTTAAAGTTGCTAATATTTTTCCTGACATACATAATATTTTCATAGATATACTGACTGGCAACTGTCAGGATGTTTGTTTCTTTAAAGAATTCTCTTAACGAGTCTCTACTGCCTAGCTTATAGATGAATCTGATCGCTCTTTTCTGCAAGACGAAGATGGTCTCAATGCAAACAATGTCCTTAACTGAAAATGAATCGGTGTGGACTTGTTTACTCGTATTGAAATTATATTCATCTAGCTGACCCAGCGAACGTCGTACCATCGATTCTTTAAAATTTTTCTCTCCGTAAAAACCATCCACGTACTTCAACGAATATTCTAAAATAAGAATTGGCAAAATCGGTTCAGCTGCTCTCAAGATTTGCGCTTATCAACACATTCAGGGACTCATTTTTATATTATAGATTTATTTATTTCAACCAATTAGTCTATACATTTAAAGTTATAATATTTTGTGTTAGTAAGTCTTAAACCTATGTTAGTATGGTATACATTAGCAATATTAACTTCGAAACAATACATACATATGCTATAGCATGTCGAATCCTTAAATCGATTCTTATCGATCGTAGGCTTATCTACAAGGTTACCACAAAAAACTACAATGCCTGAAAGACCCCAATTACAGTTATGTTATGCGACAACTTTAGTTGTAATTTATTTATTTTAGTTAGTAATTTGTTATTTCTTATCTTAACTCATTTTCTCGGAATATTATATTTCGAGTGATCATAATAATTACATCCTACAGAGCACTGTAACCCATAAAACGCATTATCTACCAAACCATTGCCTATCAAGCAGGAAAATGGCAAAAATACGCAAAAAAAAGGAAAATAAAAAGTGCTAGTGGACGTCATAAGCTGCGTACGCCAGTTCGTGGAATTTTGGATTCGTTCTACCCCATCATTAAACCTACTGCCACTTCAACTTGCATTTTGTTCTGCCGAAATTGTCAGTAATGGCCGAGCAGAAAAATCCTTGCAATGTACTACTTACCTTTTTTGTGCACAATAAATCTGTTCTCTATGCATCTATCTATCTAATCGTCACGTTTCTCCCCTTTCCAGCAGCGGCACGGGTCGCGCCGCGCCGCGCCCCACGATGCGGACGCTACTAGCTTATTACCTGGACGTGACGATGGCGGCGGTGCACCGCGGCGCGGGCTGCGCGATGGAGTGCAGCGGGCGCGGCGACTGCCTCAACGGCACCTGCCTGTGCGAGATACGCTACTCGGGCGACGAGTGCGCCGGCCCCAACCTGCCCTACCACGCCTGTGAGTACATAGACAGGCTGCCAATTGAGTAGTCACCATGTGGTCGCTGCTAGCTTAGATACTACCTGGACGAGACGATAGCGGCGGACCGTCGCGTTGCGAGCTGCAGCGGGCGCGTCGACATTCTCAACGGCACCTGCCTGTGCGAGATACGCTACTCGGGCGACGAGTGCGCCGGGCCCAACCTGCCCTACCACGCCTGTGAGTACATAGACAGGCAGCCAATGGAGTAGTTACCATGTGGTCGCTGCTAGCTTACTACCTGGACGCGGCGATGGCGGTTGTGCATCGCGGCGCGGGCTGTGCGATTTAGTGCAGCGGTCGCGGCGACTGCCTCAACGGCACCTGCCTGTGCGAGATACGCTACTCGGGCGACGAGTGCCCCGGGCCCAACTTGCCCTACCACGCCTGTGAGTACACAGACAGGCTGCCAATGGAGTAGTCACCATGTGGTCGTTGCTAACTTACTGTGTATGCTTAGTATGCACGGTTTTACCTTACTCTCGCGTCTTCAAGAACTCATTTTAAGCCCACTTACAAGTATAATTCCAGTGGTTAACTTTATTGCGGCAGCTTGTGTGCTTAAAAAATCATATCAGAGCGCATGCTCGGGTCTCAAATACGTTCTTGACAGGGTGTCGCCATCGACGGAATCGTTGTGGACGACATCATCACATTGGCAAAGCCATGGTCGCCTAGAAGGCCACCTACGCAGCCAATGGAGAAGTCACAAAAATAAATGTTTTGATCTCGTCGGAGAGGCCAAGTTCAAAGATAAAAAATAGTGATAACGATTTTTCTCTACAGCTAATACTTGTTGTAATATAACCCTTCGACAAGTTATTCTGTAGAACAAAAACGCTCCATAATCATCAGGCATAAACTGTGACGTCACAAGACCACTGATGATGATGATGAGTACCTATGTAAATGTATGGGATTATGGGCATTACCCCCTATGATAGCACAACGTAGCGCTCTTTAGGGGCGGGCTATGTCCAGCAGTGGACTAGTATAACCTGACGACGACGATGTAAAATTTGTTTTCTCTCTCCCTCAGGTATCGGCGGGGTATTCCTCCTCGTTTCGTTCGTGTGCGCGGTACAACTGGCTGTGTGTGTAGCGGCTGAGTACAAGCGGCTTAAGACCCCCAGCTTCCTGAAGGCTTGCAAGGTCACCACGCAGAAGGTCCTATATGCCGTTGCCTTCCTCGCCTCGCTCATCCGCGGCGCCTACTTTGTTTCTCCTGTGAGTATATTTGAGTACATCAGTATAGAATATAGAACTGGGGCATTATTACGTAAGTGTCCACTGAGTTGAGTGACGTTGTTTTTTACTTTTTTTAAGCTACTCCGGCTGTATTATGCATACATTTTTTGACACTTAAATGCTTCACTCGATAGAGTGGAGTGCTACGTAATAGGAGGGCAGGACAAGCATAGGTCTTAATAGATAGCGAGACTCCCTTATATGCAAGGGAGTAACGGATCTTTCGATCGATTACAACTCTTGTATGTCCCCACTTCTGGGGCACGGGTCTCTACCTGCATCGCAGGAAGGTTAGGCCATACTCCACCACAGGGGCCAAGTCCGTGCTACTGTGCTTCGCAAGACACGTTAAGCCGTTGGTGCCGGCTGTAATGGCAGTTGTTTCGGCATGTCAGAGGCCATAACGCCATAGGTTATCAAGCTGTTCTACTTCTGACAGTACGACCCGCCACTGTCTTACAATCCATCACCAACCCCGAACCGATGCTTTTCCTCTTCTATATAAAAGAGACTTTAAAGTGAGGTATTGAGATTTGGATTCAAAATAAGCACGCTGCTACACTTGTTATAATATCTAACTTAGGTTAGTATTATACATAAAATTGAGTTTAGTTTTAGTAATGACTTCGTGTGGCCGCGAAGTACATTATGACGTATGTTTGTTCGCAGTCTGCATTCCAAGAAGGCTGGGCAACTAGCCTCCTCTCTGCCTACTACCCTCTCCTCATGTCTGGGTCGTCCCTAATTGTCTGCTTCTGGGCAGAGGTGAGTACAAAACACTTTTATTTTAAACAACATAAAGCTGATAATCGCCTGTTTCTCAGCTGATTAAATTCGGTTTTGTGCCATCCCTAGGCCCTGGCCACACAGAGGAAATATAGGGCTAGGCCGTGGAAAAGACGCCACGCGTTGTATAGAATTCGCGCCCTCGCTCCTTCTCTCTTCAGTGTGGGCTTAGTCCCGTCGCTTCTGTATATTTTTCCGCGCCCCCATTCCACGTCTCTTCTGTGTGGCCAGGCTCCAGGTGTCTGTTAACGTCGAGTGTTCAAAGTTCTGTAAAAGCTGCTAAGGTACCCGATTAAAGTTTTTTACTGTAAGTGCCATCTAGCGGTGGCGTCGGGAACTACGAGGAGTTTATATCGATTGGTATCGTAGTGTTTGCGCGCTGCTGGACTAGTTTCTAGGTCCGAGTGTAGATGGCGTTAGTAGTAATTATCTTCCTCAAGTAGAGGAAAGTAAGAAATTAAATGCATGCTTAGACGGCATGGCTTGAGGACATTGGTGTAGATAGATATTGAATACTTTATTACATAAAAAAACGAAATTAAGAACTAACTAAAAGTAAAGACGGCGGCCTTATCACTAAATTTCCAGACAACCTTTAGACGGACTGGAGCAATACATTGGAGTAGGAAGTAGATACAGATAAACAGAGATTAGGGAGGGAGACGGGGGACCAACTATTTTAAACATTAATTTGCGCTAAAAACACATGATCCTCCTTTTGGGCTCCGCCGCAGTCGAGTAAAAGAGGCTTGCTAATATATAAAATAGGCTAAGTATATATATTGCAAACAGATCCCTAAATCGTAACATGGTTTTCCTAGCCCACGATATTTTTAATCGACTAATTAAACATCAAACGAGAAAAAAACATTCCTACTTTAAGGGAGGTACTCTTTTTTATGTAGCCTAAAAACGTCACACTGCAGGGGTGGGCAGCAGCACCCCTGCGGTACAATTCCACCAAACTGCGATCCCCAACCCGCATGCCCAGCGTGAGGATTATAAGCATTACCCCCCCCAATGATGGTACAACCTTGCGCTACGGCGCTCACTACGGGAGGGCTATGTCCAGCAGTGGACTAATATAGCCTGAAGAAGATGAAGATGTACAGTCGATAACATAACAGCCTCTACAGTCTATTTATCCTTACTTGTCTAATTTAGTAAACAAGATTATAACCTCAAAATTGTAATTTTATGCAAAAAATTAAATTTTCGCGCAAGTTCGTAAACTTTGTTTATGAATTTGGCGGCGTATTATCTAAAATGGTGTCCCAGGTTACTTCATTTATAGGCATATGGCAGGTTTTTGACAAAAAAGTCATACTTTACCGATTGAATTCAGTTTACTGACTTGGACAAGAAAGAATAAATAGACTGTACATTTTAGTTGCAAAGTCGCCCGTAATACGACGGAGCAGAGTGCTTGGATGTTTAGGATGATGTGCCGTCGACAGTACCTCAAACGAGGAAAAGCGAGGTGCCCTATTTTTTCTATTGTTTTTATTTTCCCGTTAGGGGCCATCCATAAATTTCATGATTATTTGACCCCTCCCCCGTCCTTGTCACGGCTGGTCACATTTGTGAGCCCCCCCCCTCCCTAGTGTGACGTCACATATTTTGCAATTTGACATTCAGACATGATGGAATTCAAACAGCTCTTCCGAATTTAGTTTTATATCAAGAGTTGCAAATGTTTTGAGTACCTATTTCGTTAATAGTGCACGTTCAATTGAAAATGTGACGTCACGAAATTAAGGACCCCTATCACACAATGTCACACTTCGTCCGATTCGATCCGCGCCCTCCCCCTTAACGTGTGACGTAATTTATGGATGGTCCCTTATGTCGGCGTGATTAATAAGTATATTTCTGCCAAATTTCAGCTGCTTGAATGGCCATAGTCGCGAATGTGTTTTTTGCAATGATTACTTTTTATACCGAAATTTTTTCGTAAAAACTTAGATCCGAAACCAATTTACATAGTTGCAACTTGTGTAACATGCAAATGCCGGTTTATTAAATCATGATTCATAACCGAATAGACGGCTTAGAATGAGATAACTATGTTAATAACTACTCGTAAACAATACAAGTCGCAAAAGATCCGGTTTTTTTAAATTTTACCATATAAACTGATTGATAAATAACACACTTCCCCTAAGCTACAAAATGTATCATAGTTATAAAATTTGCATACGGTAGGCTGTTTGTTTATTTACTTTTTGTTACTCGGAAGGTCATTTAGCGGTTAGTCATTTACTACCGTTGATTAAGCACTATAGATACATCCTTTAATGAAATATCTGTAGCATTTATTTTTATAATGCTTTTAAGTGCAAAAAATTAACTAACACAGACAAAATGTCTGAGCAAAACTTTCTCTTTATTTTCTACACTTTTTGGACAAAGTCTATGCACTTATCACTTGGGTTAAGCAATAACAGGCTCTTTTAGGTGCTGGATGGGTGATCATCCTGTGACTACCGCTAGTGGAATTTGCTCCGAGCGCTTCCGGGCTTTGCAAGGCACGTAAGCTGTTGGTGCCGACTGGCCTGTAATCGTAGTCGTTAAGCCATGTCAGAGGCCTTATGGGCGGCTTGATAACTTTTGACATTAGGACCCGCCACTGTCTTAAAATCCTCCACCAACCCGGTCTTGGCCTCCGTGGTGGAGTATGGCCTAACTTTCCAGCGAATGCAGGAAGAGACCCGTGCCTTAGCGGTGGGGACATACAAGGGTTGATATTAATGCAATATGCAGCAGGTTTGATGCAGAAAGAGAGAATATCTTCGTCTTGCAGAAGAGAGCGATCAGATTCATTTCTAAGCTACGCAGTAGAGATTCTTTAAGAGATTTCCTTAAAGAAAATAACATCCTGACAGATGCCAGTCAGTATATCTATGAAAACATATCAGTAACTTTAAAACTTTAGGTAGCCAATACGATGTACAGTCTATTTATTCTTACTTGTCCAATTCTGTAAACAAGATTCAAACCTTAAAATTGAGATTAGATGCCTAAACTAGACATTTTCTCGCAAATTCATGAACTATGTTTATAAAATTGGCAGCGTGTTATCTAAAAGAGTGTTCCAGGTTACTTCATTTATGGAAATATGGGAGTTTTGGACTAAAAAGTCACAGTTTAAAAGTAGAATCTTGTTTACTAAATTGACCAAGTAAGAATAAATCGACTGTACTCGTAAGTATTAGAAATAAACATAAACTTTCGTTCCCAAGGTTTAGCCTGGCAAAGGTTAATTATACATCCTTTACAGTTACGTTTCACAGTTATTATAGAAACGTACTGTGCCCCAGCACTCTTACGTTTCTGTAATAAAATCCCTGAAGATATATTAAGCTTTTAAGCTTGCCTAAGACGCGGTTCAAAAAATATGTAATGTACACTTTGTGCCAAAAGGGCTACTATAATATAAAGGATTATTTAGATGACAAGATATTGTCTGGAATTACAGTCAGTACAATGCATGAGTCCTGTGTTTTATAATAATTATGTAAACTCTGTTAATAAATTAAGGACTTTGAGAAGACTAAGTTTGGACTAAGACTAAGGTTTTATGTCATTTTCTTCTTCAATATGATCTAGATTTTGAAATGGACACCTAGTTTGAATTGTAATTTTCATTAAGCCTCAGTTTCTGCGCTACATTGAATAAAAACTTTACGTTTCATTCAATTAAAGGTCAGCTTAAACTCCAAACGATATTCTATTGATCCAACAAACATTTTTTGTTATCAGTACCACAATCTGCATATAGAACAGGACTTAATAAGCAACAGTAAAAAAATCTACCTTTGCTCGCTGTAGACCTTAGACCAAAACGAGAAGAGTGCCAGTTCCATAATGTACTCGTATTGGCAGCCTGGAAAATCAAAATAACCGCTTTGGTTGCACCGATTTGGTTGCCAACCTCCGACAGGATTTGTGTGAAAGGATTTGCACATAAGGATTGGTATGAATTTATATTTTACTGGCTGTGCGACTTCGTTTATGTGGATTTTTGTTTTGTGTTTTTTACTTTTCAAAGTGGCCTATGTGCTATTCCAGACTGTAATCGATCTCTGTGCCAAAATTCATCCCAAACCGTACAGCCGTTCTGACGTAAACGAGTGAAAAAACTGGTGTGGTTTTCGTGTAGAATCTTATTAATATCATAATAACAACATCCGTGAATGGAAACTGGGAACCTTCGCAGTTTATATAAATGGATGTTGTTGTTATGTTATTAATAACGGCCGTTATATTTATGGTATGTCATGTGTAAAATTTTGCTTGCGCGATGCAGAAATTCGAGAGTATGTAGTGGGCGCGCGGAGTCGGTTTTAGGTGTATGTTCTGTCGCGAGCGTGTGGTCGCATACACACTAAAACCACAGATATAGATCTATCTACGAGTAGATGGCACACGTTGACCTGCCTGGCACGCCCGCGGGTAGCTGAATACACTACCCAACATTGGGCTGAAATAGACTTAAGGCCTGCGCAGACGAGGGACTATCCCCCGGGTACTTATTTGTCCGTCGATATAGTAGATCTCTTATTAATTGTATCGAATCACGCACACGAAGGACTAAAAGTAATCCGTGCAAAAAGTCTCTCAAGTTACCGAGGACATCAAGAGACCGGACTGGACAAAAGTTCGGTGTTTTCTTTTAAAACGCCAACACAATGTAATCTCAGAGAATATTTGCTTCCATTTCGTACGCTTCACTCAATTTCCGGGGAACAAATGACCGCACACCGTAGGCATTGAGTCGGCGACAAGTACGCGACATTTTTTACAATTCAGAGACTTTTGTCCCGAACGGACAAAAGTCCCTCGTCTGCGCAGGCCTTTAGCGCCGCTTCAAAATCAAGTAGATACCTAATTTTGAAAAATGAAACATGCGAGCATATTCCTTTACTAAAATGCAATATTTTATGTAGTGTAACTTCGTAGTGTTCGTAAATTAGTGTAAGTAAATCGCGATTATTTATTAGGTATAACGTGATTACTTTATTTGTCGACGTTTCGGCAGCGGTACAGTTGCCGTGGTCTCGGGTAGACTGTTTACCCGAGACATACGGGAAATAAGGTAATTACGTTTTACCTAATAAATAATCGCGATTAGAAACGTGTAATGTATAACTATGTATGAGTATTGCGAATCATTACTACTTTTGGTTAAAGTTATTACTTACAGAGATATTTGTGATTTCTTAGGTTTTCTGTATGGAATTGAACCTTTTTTTATGTTATTCTTTATTGTTAAGATTTCTCAAGAATTTGTTTCCTGTCTCATAATTTGGATCATATACCTAAGCTACATTATCGCTAAAGCCTGAATCTAGGAAACCCTCGGAACATTGCTACGTTGCAGCACAAAATATGATGAAATCTATGCAAGCTGTGCGGTGTCGGCCTAGAGAATACCACCAACCCAAATTCTTCCCCGCGGGTGTCGTAAAAGGCGACTAAGGGACACAAACCGGGGGGTGGGCAGCAGCGCCCCCCTGTGGTACAATTCCACCGAACTGCGATCCCCAACCCGCATGCCCAGCGTGGGAATTATGGACATTACCCCCCAATGATGGACAACCTTGCGCTCATTAGGGGAGGGCTATGTCCAGCAGTGGATTACTAGAGCCTGAAGAAAAAGATGCAATCTTATGTCCTTTCGACATCACATAATGAGATTAGATTTTTTTGCATTAGAGCCCCAATGTGACTTAATCCAACCTGACAAGGGAGCCGATTCTCGCCCATCGGTCAATTAAAAGCGTAGACGCAAAATATTCGAAGGCTTAGACATTTGTCGCAAAAAAATAAGATAAGATAACTCGACAGGGTCATTAGATATTTATTTTCTCATTCGAATTCAATCTAGCATGGCGTTCAGAATACAAATCTTGGCTTTCAGAATTCCAAGTCATAAGCCTCAGAGTCGTAAATACGACTTATTTTCTAATGAAGTGAGAATTTTCTCCCTGGTATGCGCTCGTGGCCTAGGCGAACCGAGTGATTTGAATCAATCAATTGGTTAAGCAACAACAGGCGTGGTCAGGTACGGGATGGGTGAGCGTCCCGTGACTACCGCTAGTGGCATTTTTCCGAGCGCTTCCGGTCAGAGGCCTTATGGGCGGCTTGATAACTTCTGACAGTAAGGCCCGCCACTGTTTACAATCCTCCACCAACCCGGACTTGGCCCCCGTGGTGGAGTATAGCCTAACCTTCCTGCGATGCAGGAAGAGACCCGTGCCCCAGCAGTGGGGACATATAAGGGTTGATAACAATAACGTTGCGCAAATCTGCTAATAAATTTCGATCCCTTTGAGGTGTCACAATATCGCAATCATAATCATAATTGGATGTCGTTCGATTTTTTATGTGGAATTCAAGTCATACGCCTTAAAGTTATATATGAATTATTACTTTTATTTTCAAACTTTTCACATTGTCACATTAGTTAGCATTTATATAGTAAAAAATCTCAGAAAATAACTAAATGGCCAGATAAAAATGTTAATACAAAATAATATAGTTACAAAACATGTCACACTTAATAAAATAAAAAAAATACATGCACAGTACGATATCCAATAAATTTTCGTCAAGAACACATAAAATAATAATAATTATTTAAAGACACAAAAAAAAAACACTAAAACAAACCACTCCGGAAAATATCTGAGCTAAAGGATCCCAACACGCTGGCAGCATTGCCACGCTGCACCTCCAAAGAGACCCTTTGTCCAAGATACTCACCGGAGCGGCAGTCAAGCCCACGATCCCTCAAGCGGCGAACCAGCTCCCTAACAAGGATCTTGGGCTGAGTCCCCCAAACTCCCATTGTCTCTACCGCAAATGGAATATAAATGTAATTGTCCCTATGGGCATTATTTATTATTTGAATCGGATTCGAAAGAGAATTGGCTCCCTGGCCGAATTGAAAAAGGAAAACGGAATATTTTCATTAACCATTTTTATGTAGCCTCGATTGTATCCTCATTAAAATAACATTTACATACAGGCACATACATTGCTTCTGGCCCCACACTAGGATACCCTGTGAGGTGGGAACCAGAAACAACGACATCACAAACATGTAAACATCCAAGACCTGGGGTTTTTTTGTCCCCAGCCGGGTTCGAACCCGGAACCTCTTGCATGGTAGGCAGGTGCGCTACCGCTGCGCCACAGAGGTCGTCGTTATCGTTACTTTGGTTTTCTGGTTATTACACTATTTTTATTTTTAATGCACTAACCCGTGCTAAGGAACAAATTTAAAAACCTATTTAGAGGCTAAAAATTTCACCCATGCCGGGATTCGAACCCGCAACCTCTGGCTATCCGTACCAGCGCTCTACCAATTGAGCCAATGGGCGACTCACGGCATCAGTGAAATTTTGAACCTCTTTACAATATTCTCTGTATTACGTACAGACAGCGACATCTGACTTAAGCAAATTGCATTACTTACAGCCCGACTACCTACTTTGCAGTTAGGTTTAACATCGGAACGATATCACTGTACCCACATGATTACACTATTTTTATTTTTAATGCACTAACCCGTTAAAAATAAAAATAGTGTAATCATGTGGGTACAGTGATATCGTTCCGATGTTAAACCTAACTGCAAAGTAGGTAGTCGGGGCTGTAAGTAATGCAATTTGCTTAAGTCAGATGTCGCTGCCTGTACGTAATACAGAGAATATTGTAAAGAGGTTCAAAATTTCACTGATGCCGTGAGTCGCCCATTGGCTCAATTGGTAGAGCGCTGGTACGGATAGCCAGAGGTTGCGGGTTCGAATCCCGGCATGGGTGAAATTTTTAGCCTCTAAATAGGTTTTTAAATTTCTGGTTATTACACATTAATTTGTTTCCATTGTATTGATCTATACAAAAGGCGAAACAGGAATGTTATCCACCTAAAGAAGATCTAACAATTAATTGCATTTGTAACAATTACTCTAAAAATTAAAACAAGAAGCGCTCGTGGCCTAGTCGAACCGAGTGATTGGAATCAGTCATTTGAAGAGGTTCGGTTCGAGTCCCGGCATGGGTGGAATTTTTAGCCTCTAAATAGGTTTTTAAAACTTTTCCTTAGCACGGGTTAGTGCAATAAAAATAATATAATCAGTTATTTGAGTTAAGCAACACTAAGCGCGGTCACGTGCAGGATGGGTGACCGTACCGTGAATACCACCAGTGGGAATTTTCCGGGCGCTTCCGTGCTTTCAATGGCACGCTAAGCAGTTGATGCCGACTGTCATGTAATGGCAGTCGTTGAGCTATATCAGAGGCCTTATTGGCGGCTTGATAACTTCTGACGGTAAGACCCGCCACTGTCTTACAATCCTCCACCAAGCCGGACTTAGCCCCCGTGGTGGTGTATCCCTGCGATGCAGCAAGAGACCCGTGCCCCAGCTGTGGGGTCATAGAAGGGTTGATATCGTATCTATAAATTACTGTACTTTATAATTTGTGTTGCATTTTAATAACCAGAAAAGTATATTAATAATAATGAAAAAAATCTGATTGTTCAACCAACACGATGGCACGACTTTGTGTTTGGTAGAAGGGTCCTAACACTTTCACATAACAAAACTGCAGTCGTGACGTCACAGTACGGAGAAAAAATATCACTCACTCGGTCTCCATACATTTTGGCCCACTTGCGGCGTCTATTTTGGTCTGTGACTAAAACATATCGATATTTTGCTTATTTTAAGTGGCCTAATTTATCGACTCTAAAAATAGGTTTCAGGTTTTGCATTATTTCAATAACGTGTTATAAAGGTCGCTAGACCAATCGGTTGCAAAAAATATATTTTGCAGGGGTCCGATACTTAGTTTCGAATGACCCAGTAGTGACAAACGTTATCGTTATCGTTATCAACCCTTATATGTCCCCACTGCTGGGGCACGGGTCTCTTCCTACATCGCTGGAAGGTTAGGCCATACTCCACCACGGGGGCCAAGTCCGGGTTGGTGGAGGATTGTAAGACAGTGGCGGGCCTTACTGTCAGAAGTTATCAAGCCGCCCATAAGGCCTCTGACATGGCTTAACGACTGCCATTATATGACAGCCGGCACCAACGGCTTAACGTGCCTTGCGAAGCACGGAAGCGCTCGGAAAAATGCCATTAGCGGTAGACACGGGACGCTCACCCATCCCGTACCTTACCGCGCCTGTGTTGCTTAACCACGTGATTGATTCCAATCACTCGGTTTGCCTAGGCCACGAGCGCTTCTAGGTGACAAACGTTGTTGCGAAAAACTTTCAGCGTGGTACGCTGGGGCGAAGAATTATTGAAGCGAAATCCACTAGGTCGAATGACACCGGAGCGACAAACATTTTCGGGAAAAAATTTCATAGTATGGTACACTGGGGCGAAAAAATACTAAAGTGTAATCCACGAACTGCTATATCAGTAATCGCTAAAACCCAACATAACATGAGCATTCTGGATTTTGTAATAATAGTAATTTATCGCCCCAGCGTACCATGCTATGAGTTTTTCACGACAATGTTGCTCCGGTGCCATTCGACCTCGTGGAATTCGGTTCAATAATTCTTCGCCCCAGCGTACCACGCTGAAAGTTTTTCGCCACAACGTTTTTCGTTACAGCGTCATTCGAAACTACGTTACAGACCCCTTTTGTAGAATTTTCATTTAATTATAATTTTAGAACAAACTATATTTTTAGTATTTAATGACTTTCTGCCTGCTTGGTAATTAATAAATAACTTCCACACAACACAATCAGTTGTCCAGGGCCTCGATTCTGTTAGTGCATAATGCACTATTATCATGACATAGATACATAGTTGGGTCACGTTTCATACCATTGACGCCTAGAAGGTTCGATGAATGTACACTTGAAGCAGAAAATCGCCACGTTCATGCAGTTGTCATTGTACCACAATGCATTAGCTCTAGAATCTAGGCTCTGGTCTTAAACTATTCTGTCTATATTCTGATATTCTGTCCTATGGCAATCAGGTAATTACACATATAATACACCCAGTCGGATGAACAATGTAAAAATTCGTCTACATTACCATTTAATGGTCTCCATGGGGTGACTCTGCCATCACTAGTGACATAAAAAACCATTAAATTTATGTAGATCTTGCAAAAAGTGTCAGACCAGTCTCTCGATCATGTTAGTAGATATTTTTAGCACCCACGACCAAGAGTCTAGGTTCACGGACCTGGGACTAGATAGCATTTGTGCCAAAACCGGACGCTTTTGGCGTTATTGCGGTCTAGTTTTTTTGTTTTAGGTTCACGGTCATCAGACCTAAACAGCGCTAGTAACATCATTAAGACACTCTTTGCAAAACAATCTGTAAAAATAGATTTGATTTTTTGGGGTGCCAGTGTGCCATTGTTACTGCTGGGAGGCCTTAAAGGGGCAAGTATGCTGGAAGAACCGACAACCGTTGGAGTAAACGTGTTCTTGAGTGGAGACCGCGACTCGGTAAACGTAGTGTAGGACGCCCCACACAGGCGAAAAATCAAGAAAAGTGGGACAAAACCTGAATATTCATGATTATCAAAGGAATTGTGTAAATAAAGATTTGCTAAGTAACGAAAACAACATATGAATTATTTTATGACGTTTTTATTATAGTTACATTGTAATATCTGGTTCTTCCAACAGATTTAAAACATTTTGACACATAGGTACCGCATTAAAAAGTTAAAATTACTTTGCTGAATTCCGCCAAAAATCCCACAAGCACCATGCGGCTAGCTAATGCACCGCCCTCCCTCCCACTTTTTCAAGCAGAAGCAAGACACGAACACACCACCACCAACACCAATACTTGTGTGAGAAAACACGCGACGCGTTTCGCCTCTAACACGAGGCATCCTCAGGCTCCCAAATGCAAGTGACCGTCTCCGCAAAAACGCTCCGTATTTATAGGCTAGGCCGCCCCTCCCCCCGATGACGCAATGTAACCGTAAAACTGGTGACCGTTAAACCGTTTCAACCGCCTATGGGCTATTGTTGTTTTGTGCAAATATATCGATTAATGGGGAAATAGAGGAGCTGCCCACCTGTTCATTCAGCATTGTAAACAACCTATCCCTAGATAATTTGGAAATTTCCAGCTGTTCAAGTATAGACAATCTTAACCCCTTACTGCAGGTGTGTAAAATTTCCAAATTATGGTTATTATTAAGTACATGACCCGTATCCAAAAGGTGTTTGGCAAAATGAGATTTATCCGGATGATTGTTTCGGAAAGCTGCCACATGCTCCCTATACCGAGTTATAAAACTCCTACCGGTCTGGCCAATATACACTCCGTTACATTCCGGACAAGCAACTCTATACACCCCAGACCGCTGGAATCTATCCACCCTCTCTTTTTGATTGCACAGATTTCTAGCCAAAGAGTTGCTCGTCCTGAACGCAACCCGTATCCCAGATCTTTTTAACGTCCGGTGGATTTTTTCAGAAATCGGACCTACATAGGTAATACTTGACTTCAATTTTTGAGGCCTTTCAGGTGGCACTGCGTATAAAAGTCTACTAACCATACCGTTCCGCTTCCTGACCACCAGCCTATCAATCATTCGCCTGCTATATCCGTTTGCAACTGCTATTTGATAGATGGTATTTAGTTCCTTGTTGTAATTAGCAGAAGACATTCTGAATGAACAGGTGGGCAGCTCCTCTATTTCCCCATTAATCGATATATTTGCACAAAACAACAATAGCCCATAGGCGGTTGAAACGGTTTAACGGTCACCAGTTTTACGGTTACATTGCGTCATCGGGGGGAGGGGCGGCCTAGCCTATAAATACGGAGCGTTTTTGCGGAGACGGTCACTTGCATTTGGGAGCCTGAGGATGCCTCGTGTTAGAGGCGAAACGCGTCGCGTGTTTTCTCACACAAGTATTGGTGTTGGTGGTGGTGTGTTCGTGTCTTGCTTCTGCTTGAAAAAGTGGGAGGGAGGGCGGTGCATTAGCTAGCCGCATGGTGCTTGTGGGATTTTTGGCGGAATTCAGCAAAGTAATTTTAACTTTTTAATGCTATTATGGATTTTCGCAAAGTAACGCCTGATTCTATACAACATAGGTACCGACTTTTTACCAACTAATTTTCTTAGTCCTGTTATGTTTAATAGAAAAATTCGAAATTTTTCTATTAAACTTGACCCATGGATAAGTATTTTGTGCAACGTGGTTGGCATGTAGTACCATGGGTAATTCCATACAAAAACAGCTGCTGTTTTGTTGCAAAATGTTTGAAATTTCACGAGATTGATTTTATGCCCACAGGACATAACTTTGAAAATGTTGTGAAGTCTATTTATAAGCTGAAGACTGACACCTGTTATTTCAGCAACTTCTTCTGCATGCTGAAAGATAGCGCGCGCAGTATTGCTATGAAAGTTTTATTTCATCGCTAAGTTTATTCACTTTCAGAGCGCTTTGTACTTTGTTTAGCAGATATAACATTTTATCTTGCCCGTTTCGAGATGATTCCGCCCTATACAAACCGACTAAAGTAAATCTGCTAAAGCTCTCTTCCTCGTCGGTTGACCCTAAAATAATATAAATTAATATTTAGAACCAATAAAATATCCAATTCAATAAAATATAGCGTTTTGTGATTAACCGACCACGTTTGATTATACAAGTCATCAATTTAAAAAGAAAATTTTGTTGAACGGTCGCGTACGGTCGCATCAAATAATGATTGTATGTGAAAAAGCAAACTCTGTAGTTTTCAAAATGGCTAATATCTAAGCCGGATCTATCAGAAAGTTATACTTTATCTCTTTGTGAAATTAAAAATTATGCGAAAAATATGAGGTTGTAGAAATATTATTTTTATTAAAAAACAATCAAGCACTGCCATCAAAAATAATTAGAAGAAAGTAGTTAATTACCTCCTGGAAGTGAATCCATCACAAAAACCAAAACTTTCTCAGAGAAAAAGATCAATAATTTAGCACTTATGTGACACTTTGGGAGTCGTAAACGCATTCGCCGTTGAACAACTGAACTTTGGAATGAGACTGAGATTCGTAGATGAATCATCACTTGCGCTACCCGCGTGTATAGCGTCAATTGTTTATCGGGTTAACCGATAAGATTATTTTTTACCGGCCGGGGGTAGTTTAAAGATTTTTAGGTTTTGTCCGACTTTTCTTGATTTTTCGCCTGCCCTCCGACCCGGTGGGATGACGAACTGCGAAAAACTGCAGGCAGATGCTGGATGCGGCAAGCTGAAGACGACGCTATGGCGCTCATTAGGAGAGGGCTATGTCCAGCAGTGGACTACATAATATAGCCTGAAGAAGAAGAAGATGCTGGAAAAAGTTTCTAAATCGCATAAAACTTCTCCTACTTAGGAACATAGCGGAATTTGGAAATTAATGTAGCGGCAAAGTCGCGGGTACCACCTAGTATTATTGCGCAGTATTAGTGAAAGACGCATTACCGGGATATAAAGTACTAGCGGATGTCGTAAAAGGCGACTAAGGGACACAAACCGGGGGGTGGGCAGCAGCGCCCCCTGCATGCAGTGCAATTCCACCGAACTGCGATCCTTAACCCGCATGCCCAGCGTGGGGATTATGGGCATTACCCCCCAATGATAGCACAACCTTGCGCTATGGCGCTCATTAGGGGAGGGCTGAACAAGAAGAAAGTATCCTATGTCTCAATTCATATCTTTGTCTACCTGTACGGTAAGTTTCATCTAAATGATATAAGCCGTTATTGCATGATTGAGTAACAAATATGGAATGAAAAAAGGAATCATCTTGACTGTCTTTAATATTTCATCGTTGATATTGCAAAATGTCACATTTCAAATATCTTTTTTTTTCCTGAAAGTATAAATAATTAAAATTAGAAAGATAGCAACACATTATAATCCTTAAGCTAATTATGCTGAGGTTACAATGTTTTACGCTTACATTACGTTCAGAATCAAGTTTTCCTTCAATTTAGATGAAAAAACGAAAATCATGTTTTTTGACATAATGACCTTTCGCAATATCTACGACGATTATAATATTGAGTAGGATTTAACTTCTTGACTCCATTTTTATTCAGAAGGAACGAACGGACGAACATATTTTCAGTAGTTTACAACTTTCTGCCTGCTGGGTGAATGATTTGGGTGCAGCAATTACTCTCCATGACTACTTAATAAGCAAGCCTCATTACCGTCAGCAAAACAAAGACATACACGCTGAACACAAGAGGGAAATACAGAGCTCCAGTATCATTAGGAGACATTACAATGGCCACCTAAATGAACTTAATTAAGGGTAAATCTTCCCTCAATTACGAAGTCTCACGTGTCGAGTTTCCGTCACAGATATAGATCTGGGTGTGTGGTTTACGTAGTAGCAGGATGAAGTATTGCAGGCTACTTCACATGTTGAGTACTTTTAAATAACACAGCATGCATTCGTGCACCCGTGCTCGCCGGCACGCACGCACGCACGCACACACACGCACGCACGCACGCATTCACGCACACGCGCGGGCCCGCAAATTCACGCTTGTATCCCGGAGAGGTAAGCGGTGACCAGAGTTTCATCCTTCAGAGCGTGAGAGATTAAGCATCCACATGTTTGCCTACCGCGGTTCGGAGATTTCAAGCGCTCACGTGAAAGTCTCCGTGACTAAGGAGCACACTCCTCTCCTGTCCTCGATGCCAAAAAACTGCCTTAGATCATCGGTCCAACGGTCTGGAGGGCGTCCTGTGATGCCTTTGCTAGTTCTCCTCTTAAGAAACTTCGCACCCCATATTTTTATACCATCAATTCTGCAACACCCTGTATGGTCACGTTCAATGTTCTTTTTTATCCAATTTTATTTAAAAAAAAAGCGTCGTCTGTCCTCCAAATATGTAATGCGCTCGGCCTTTTAGAGTTCCGTACGTTAAAAGGAAGAACAGAACCCTTAAGTTGCGTTTAAAGGACGCGGTGTAGCACGATCTTACGCGAGCCGAGCCGTCCGTGGAGATGCGGCTCGGCTAAATACTAACGCAAGCCTGCTCGTTTAAACATCGCGGGGAAGCACGATCCTACGCGAGCCGAGCCGTCTGTAGAAATGGGGCTACATCGCGCTGTTGAACCGCGCTCTTCGTCGCGCGCTCTGTATCATCTGTTTAGATGGCGTGTGTTAACACAAGCCGAGCCGAAGATGGCGCGCGCGTCCTCGTGTCGAAAAAACCGACAAGCGATGGATCGTGCGAACTTTGCCGAGCCGCGCCGAGCGTAGTCGTTTAAACAGCACGTGGCGCGCTGAATCACGAGCAGAGCCAAGCTCGGCTCGCGTGTTAGCGCGCCGTTTAAACGCGCCATTATAGGATCACTTTGTTGTCCGTCTGTTGGTCCGCCCGACTGTTTGTAAAGACCTCTCATCCCGGAAATGCGTGGAGGTATCGGGTCAAAATTACAACCGTATACTCAAGGGTACAGTCCCACAAAGTTGTAAAAAAATCAAATGTCGTTAACGAAAAACATATGCTGACATTTATGCCGTGATAAAACGTATATTTTGACACTCAAGAGAATCAGAATCTATAGGGTACCGTTGACCTAGAAGTATAAAATATCGCATATTATTTCATACTACAAGTACAGAAAAAATCTTGAAAATTCTGAAAACATTTCGTAATTAAATAAAAAAAAATGTCTTTAAAGTTTGGGCAAAGCTCAGAAAAAACAGCGAGACACGATTTCTAAACAAACCTACCTACAAATCTATACGGAACCCTCGGTATGTGAGTCCGACTCGTATTTGGCCGGTTTTTTTATTTTATTGAAAAGACTAGTAAAGTCGACTGTTTTCCAAATATGTAATGCGCCCGATCCTTTTTTTTTAAGTTGCTGTAACCTTATACGTTAGCCTGCTCAACATAAAGTTGTATTTCGATTCTAAGTTTTATTTATAACTAGCTGACCCAGCGAACTTCGTACCGCCTACCATCGGCTCTTTAATTTTTTTAATTTTTTCTCCCCGTAAAAACCATCCTCGTACGTCAAAGAATAGTCTAAAAAAGAATTTGCGAAATCGGTTCAGCTGCTCTCGAGATTTGCGCTTACCAACACATTGGGCGATTCATTTTTATATTATAGATATAGATATCTTCATGGCATAACCAAAGAAGAAATAACGAAACAAGAAGTCACTGTTTTAATTTTATTATTACACAGTTTTCAAGATTTGTTATTAATTAAAGGACAAAAGGACAATCGTGGGTCTGATCATGATTATTTATAATCGAGGTATGTGTATTCAGGTATGTTTTAATAAGCTATTTTAAACAGACTGTAGACTGGTTTGTTATTAAATACAGAGACTCCATGCAGGTATTCGAATTATTTTGGTAAAGGGGTCAAAGGTACTTTTCATCTGTAGGTACACCATATTTAGGTACAGTGGTAAGACAAGATAATAAAATTATATAGTTGAGTCCCTTTATCGTGTGCGGTTATTTAATTGTTGAAAATATAAAAAAATCACGGCAAACGGGGAAATGACAGTCGGATTTGCGCACGAAGGATTCGAGCCGTTACCTGTACCCCATTAGACACAAAGATTGAGAAAAAACACCTGCCTCCCGTCACCCCATCGAGCACTCGGGTCACGAGGATGCTCGTCAGATGGGGGTCCAATGCACACATAAACACGTAGAGATAACTGGACGTTATCTACGAAGGGTCAAGTCGACGGCTAGACCCAACCTTAATTTATTTTAAATAAATTACTTATTCAGTTTTGAAGTACAACTTTACGAAATACAACTAAGGGACCAGGGGCATTATTACGTAAGTAGCCACTGAGTTGAGTGACGTTGATTTTATACTTTTTTTAAGCTACTCCGCCTGTCAAATGCATACATTTTATGACACTTAGGAGTCGCCTAAATGCTTCACTCGATAGAGTGGAGTGCAGGTTCACAGGCCTGCTCACGCTGCGTCGTCCAGTCCGTGGTCGCCAGGTCAGAACTTTTTCGCCCGAACGGCCACAAGTTCTTCAAGCTATGTGCCCCGCCCACTGCCACTTTTAGTGAGAAATCGCTGGCTGGACCGCTGGGAAGTGGCTGGACGGCTGGGGAGTCGCTGGATGCGGACGGCACAAGAACGCAAAGCTTGGATAACCATGAGGGAGGCCTATGTCTTGCGGTGGGCGTCAAATGTGATGATCATGATGACACAACTAAGTATTTTGAAAAAAATTCAAGCGTTTACTTGTTGTCGCTGTCTGGCTATCACGGTTCATGATACAGCAAGAAAGAGGAACAGTGGAGTCTTAGTAATAGGGTCCCGTTTTCACCCTTTGTTTAAGGAACCCTAAAAAACGATCGGTACAATTATGGCAACTGTATAAAGCTTCCTTCCCACCTACGACTTCTGTCTTTCTGTCTGACCTATGAAGCGGTTTATCTCCTGGACCGTAATAGATAGTCTGTTGATATTTTACTAGTATACTCGTATTATGGCGGATTGATCAACAACTGAACTGAATTGAATGAGATGAAAAACATAATGGACATTAAATCGCATTTTTTTTCTTTTGGTTTCTATGAAAAGGAAACTTAACTGGATAGCCCTCGTTCTTAGTTTTTACCTCAGATGAGATTTTCATTCATGATTTTCGTTTTGAAAACCTTTTCATTCTAAAAGGGCGTATACGCAGTCCAGAACGGAATTATCTTCAACATTGAAGCCTGTAAAAAAAACTGTCACTTCTCTTGTCAAAACTGTCAAAACTGTCACGTTTGACATTTTGGTTTAGTATTTTCGCAGGTCTTAAATATGCAAGTGTTCTGTTCTTATATGCGCCATCTGCCCTTATCGTCTTCCATAGTTTATTTATGACTCGATTTACTTTGTAGATAGGAAGTCAAAAACACTCGATTTCATGCGTGTTTTTTACTTCCGGGATTGATTTTTCAAACACAACATATTAATAAATTTTGAGAGATTCAAATGAATTATGTTTCTGACTCTGTTTTAAGCTGTGATGGCGTAATGACCTATATTAGTGAGCGAAATTAATTAAGGAAATAATTTTTCTCAAAAACTAACGACACATAAAAATAAACAAAAAATATATTCTCATTTAGTGACCGTTAATATCCAAATCTTAGAAGAAATTTTCTAAATTCGTGACCCTAGAAATAATGTACATTTTGCAAAAGACAAATATATTATTATGTAGTGAATGACAGTGGCACGAAACCATAGGTGCGAGAGTCCCATCTCGCACTTGGCCATTTTTTTTTTATTTGCCACCAACCGGATTTAGTTTAGATGGCTAAATTAGTGCTTCAGCACTTGAACTTAGCCCGGTACAAACTTAGTGTAAACTTTATTGCTCACCTTATCGGACGCGCGAGCGTAGCAGATTTCCGCCACTGCATAGTTGCCGCCAAATCTGACCGCTCTGTCTGGCCGAGACGCAGATTGCTGTCGGCGCGTGTCGCGAAAACGCGCGCGAAGACAACTCTAAATTCAAATTATAAAGTGTCAAGTTTTATTTATTTGATAAAGCTGCCAGTAGCTTTATGACTTAGAACCGTCTTTTAAAAAGATATTGCGTGACTTTCCAACTAGCCTATACGAGCTTATCGACTATACCAGAAATTAAAAAAAAGCAATATTTTTTTCTTATCATAATTGTAGCCGTAGCGTTTTTAGTTTATACGTGCCAGTGCTTGAAACTTGTGTTTTTAGAAAAAAAAAAAACGTTATAAAAAAACAATTAACAGTTCTTTCAAGAGGAGTTACGTTTAGTAGATTTGTGTATCAAGTGTAGTGTGCAAGTGTAAATAATTAATTAACTTCAATTATATATTTTGGTAAGTGTGCCAAGGCATTTTCTTGTATTTCTAGCTAGTGACAGATAACATAGTATTTGTTGTTTTGCTGAGTGTTTAATGAGATAAATGTAATTAATTAATATGAAGATAGCTAGTGACGTTCACTTAGAAACGAGTCATCGATAAGGTGTTTGTAAACATGAGATCTTAAGGCTGCTGCTAATGAGATCTTATGGCAGCCGTCTAGCTCGCCCATTATATATTTTTAAATTAATTTTAAAATCTACTTTTAGTAAAAAAAATGGTAAATAAAATATTACGGACATTGAAGACACATTTTTGCTACTAAATTTAATAATTTACTAAATTTAATAATACTAAATTTTTTTTTTCAAAAACTAAGTATAAGGGCTTAAACTTAAACAAGTTTTGTTCTATATTTGTAGTGCCACTTTTTAGACGAAGCTTATTGTGAATGTTCGCATTTGGGGATGCCGTTTTCTTCGCACTAAATAAATGATTTTTGGTAGTATAGGAAAACTAAAGTATAGATAGGTAGTGACCACTTTATTGCACAACCAGAAAAAAGAATACAACCATGTTTCTTAAATCTAAGTATTCTTATACAATTGGCAAGTATATTTAAAATATCAACAATTTTGTTCAAGAGAACAAAAGTTCGCAAGAGCGAAGCATCAAACTACATACTTTTTTTATTAGTATCAGGCATTAACGGATGCCAGACGTGACAGCAGCCTTAAGTTGTTACGTACTTCGCATCTAGTTCTTCTTTTAATTATAATAACGCCCACAAACCCATAATTCATAGTCAATATTTCTTGCATAGTCCTTTGACACGCACTGTCGTTTAAGTTAGTAATCTAAAGGGGACGGCAAAATTCGGCGGCAGAGCTGCAAACCTCTTTTTCCAGGTAAAGGAGGGCCTTAAAAAGCGTAGACAGCCAGTGGTCGCGGATTCGATTCCGGGCATGGGTGGAATTTCTAGCCTCTAAATAGGTTTTTTAAAAAGACAGTCTATGTTTATGTTCTATGTGATTAATATTTCTTTCCTTACATATTCGTTTACATTAAATGTGTTTGATTCAGACCAAAGGCTTCTTACAGCTTACACGCATTCCACGAGTGTTGCCCGTTTGTCTGGTCGCAGCACTTCGTCTCAATTTTCATTGTTTCATTGTTTTAAAAATACCTGTGTTTGATTACTATAATAATGTAAGCTATACTTATACTGAGCTATGTCAGTAATTCCCAGTTTCTCGTATACCACCAATCTGTTATACCGTTAACAGCTATCAATTTTTTTATATGGACTTTGGCCAACTGACAGCTGTTAACAGATTAAACATAACATAACATAACATTTACATACAGGCACATACATTGCTTCTGGCCCCACACTAGGGTACCCTGTGTCGTGGGAACCAGAAACAACGACATCACAAACATGTAAACATCCAAGACCTGGGTTTTTTTTTGTTTCCAGCCGGGATTCGAACCCGGGACCTCTTGCATGGTAGGCAGACGCGCTACCGCTACGCCACAGAGGTCGTCTTGTTTTGTCTTGTCTTGTTGGTCGTAACGGCTTGTTAGTGTACCAGAAACCGTGGGTAAGACCGGTCCGTTAGTAAATCGGGGTCTTCTGGTTCTTCTTCTTGGTCGGCACACTCTTGACAGAGCGGCCGTGGTCCTCATGAAGAGGCTTTATTGTAGTCTGATGTTGCATGCCTCACGATGTCTTACCATTTCTCTCGATTAGATGCCGCTCTGGTGCATTCACGCAGGGGGGGGGGGGGGGGCGAGACTCAAAAATGCATAGTTGTTCAATAGAGTCCCATTAGTCCGGTAATGGTCGTTTCATTCACACTATCGGTAGTCCGGAATATGGATATAACCCGTGCTACTTAACTCGGCGCCTAGCGCGATTCGATCTTCTTCGCGAGTGATGCCTATTTAATTTGCGCTGGTTATACCCCTGGAATTACATTGTGCTGCTATTGCTTTGTAGATTACCAAATTGAGGCAAACAACAAGCATTGTCGTGCATTTATAATTCTATTGTAAAACTATGTAGGTATTAGACTCTGGGGCGTGATGTCTGCCCACAGTGGACTTAAGTTGGTCGGCCCATCGCATTGGTGGTCTACCGCGTGCTCTGGTGCCTAGGCGTGAGAGTTTTTTCACGTCACCTTTTACAGCAGATAGCTACGAGGCCTGTAAAGTGTCACTACCTACAAGTCAAACGACTAACAGATGATTTTCGCAACCTTTCACTTTAGTGAGCATGCGAGAGCTATACAGATAAAGCTATTTCCGCTACACGGTTTCATTCATTCACGTATTTAGCAACCCATGCGATTCAAGTAGATAACTCTTTTGTACGCAACCCCGTTCTTGCATCTAGCTATTCAAATTGCACGGGTTGCCTGCGTCACAGTATAACTGTGCCATCATCGGTGCCTGCCTACTGGTGCCCTCTACCATTCCCGTTTCAGTCTTTTGGGTACATGATCACGTCCTGTCCTCGTACTATTCATCAATACAATACCGTCATCATAGGTACGGACACAAATTCAAGCCTGTATTACGGGTGGGGAAGAGTAGTTCATGACTTATAAAGGTCGTGGTCAATGTGTAATTAAGAGGACAAAAATCAAGGCCTGATAGCGCTTGGAATTGCAAATGAAGTTATGGAAAAGAGATATTTGAGCCTTGTGATTTTTTTTTCTATGAAAGTGCGCCCGTGCGTGTTTTTTATATGCTACCTCTGTAATCTAATACATTTTGAATTACATGAAAAACTTATCTAAGTAACATAGTGTACAATTGTTGATGTTATCGTTAAAAGCGATCTCATCCAGACGACCTTAGGATGGATTGGACTGAAAGATGAAGAGAGTTGTAGAGTGTGTACATAAAATATATAAGGATATAGGTACTTACATTATTTACAGTATAGAAATAAAATTTACATCAATCAACGTACATAATTCCTTTTCAAAATAAATGAACTCTGACCGAAATGGATAATTCCTTCTCGTCGTTAATAAACTCTTACCAAAATAATTAAATGGATAACGCACATATATAAGAATTACTTTTGATAATCGCAATAATATGAGACTTATTTTTAATTTCATTTTTAGATCGGAACTTCTCTTGCAAGTACAATCTTATGAATATTTTCTAAGATGCGTCTGCCGAGGCTCGGTCACTTGAGGTACATTTTCAACACGTTACATTTTATCTCTGTGATTTAATAACTAGTCGTTGACGTTCTAATTCATACCCAAGAGCGCTGAGTGTTATAATAATATACAATTTAATTCAATTGAAAGAATTGAAATTATTTTTGCCTTCGACGGCTAGTGCTGATGTCGCCTTGCAATTTTCCAGGATCCAAACAATGGGGGTAGAGTATTCTTTTCTTTGCACGTGTCCCTTTACTACTACTTAGGTCAGGGGTGCTCAAAATGTAATGCCGAGGCGCCCTAGCGCGAGGATAAAAACAAGGTGTTGCATGGCGATTCCTATAAGTTTAGGAAGAAGAATGTATACGTATACTTTCGGGGTTATAAATTAAACACACGCGCTCTTGCCGATATACGTGTGTCATCATTATACAAAGTTATTAAAATGTTACTTCGAAAATGCGTAATAATTGCGTATTTCAGGAAATATTCCAGAAATGTGTCTGGCATTTACAGCAATCTTTGCTCAACGAGTTTTGTTGTTAAATTTTCTATCTATTATAATAAATTTTAATAACATCTATTATAATAACAAATAATAAATTAAAGTTAATTTTAAGTGTTTTTTTATGATTTTTAGGGGCGCTATTTGACACGTAGTGCTTTTAATCTAAATGATTTAAATCTAGTGAACGTTTTTGTTTTTTGATTAGGGGAATGATTTATGTGATGTCCTAGGACATCGATTTAGGTAAGCGGTTAAGACTTATGAAAACTTTACTTGGATACTTAAGTAACTTGCCGACAGCAGGTACACTGGTAAAGCGTGAATGTAATTAAATATAAAATATTTAAAAAAATATACATGTGAATATTTAAAAAAATACTCAATTCAATGTTAACCTTGTAACGGATCTTTTTGCTGAAAATCTTTGGGAACCGCGGCCTTAAGTGCCTGCGCTGACAGTCTACTACGGTTTCTGACACTTATGTTTCACTAGTTAGTCTCTCAATTAGCATCTTCATCTATGCTAATTGTATTAATAATATCGAACGTCAAATTGCCATTCGTCGGAACTCCCACATACACTAAATGAGAAGTGACCGGTGTTTGAGATAGCACAGTGTAAAGTTTAGAGTCTCTTGACTTTATGATAAATTACATTGATCTCATAACTTCTACATACTTGTAAAAAAGTTCTTGTGTCTTGTGTGAAAGTCCTACTTTTCCTATCCTTGTAAAAGAATAAACATGCATGAGATTACATGCATGAGAACTCATTATTGTACATCCCATAAAAAGGCTTATATTTAAGTGTTAGAAAACGTACTCCGAGATATTTAAGTATTAGAAAATGTACTCCGAGAGGAATTAAGAGGTATAGTTGCATTCAGGTTTGGTCCGGCTGTAACTATTTATTGGTTACCGTACCCCATGAGTGAAAAGGGGACCTCTAGGCCTTATTTGCTGTCCATTGAAGAGTTCTAATCTCCATCTCTGAAAGTCTTTATCAGATCTCTAATTAGATATCCAAAATAAAATAGGACCAATGGGACGCTTTCATAAAATTTGTCCAAATCGTAATCGAGTCGCCCATTAGCTCAGTTGGAAAGAGCGCTGGCACGGAGAGCCAGAGGTCGCTGGTTCGAATCTCGGCATGGGTGGAATTTTTAGCCTCTAAATAGGTTTTTAAATTGTCCTTAGCACGGGTTAGTGCATTAAAAAAAATGTATATATTATACAAATCGGTTAAGATTTGACGAAGATATGCGAAAACAGTAAAAAAAAGTAATATACCACCTCCTTTTTTGTAGTCTGTTAAAAAGGCATCCAATTCGGCGTGATTACTTACTACATATTCTAATGACAAATGATAATAAACGACCAAGCGAGAGAACGAAATTCTCGGTGTGCAACTCGCACTAGGTTTGTTTAATTGTTTCAAAGCCAATAACTTTGTAATATTATTAATCTGCCAGACAGACACAAAATTTGGCTGTAAAGGCAACCTAGGAGGATGAAGGTCGCTGGACCTCACTCTGCACTAACCACAAACTACAGAAGAGCCGCAGAAGCCCAAACAGTTTGCTTATTGTAGTTTGAAAACTACAGATCGCAAAAGTGCACCAAATAAATATCAGTGGTAAAAAAAAACTAATGAGGGTTGATATTTCTTTAATTAATGAGATAAATATGTGACCTATTACGAGCTAACAACGTGATAAACATGATTTATTCCTGTATTTTTGTTAGTGTTAAGATATGGGGTAGACTGAGATTTGCTAAGGGCTACCCACTTTAAGTCAGTCTGAATAGATAGTTTGTCTGAAGAAGTCGATCTTTTATTTATTCCTGTTAATCTCCGAAATAACAGTGGCGCAGCCCGAACTTTACGCGTGTGTTGCACAATATACCTTGCTTAGCAATGGCAACGGTCACAGTTGGAGTTTTAAATGTGTTTAACCACTCAACTCAAGACTGGGGGCTGTTCAAAGGTCAACTGCAACAATGGTTCCTTGCAAACGAAATTACCAATGAATCGGATAAATCAGGAGCAAAGCGACGTGCTATCTTACTCAGTAGTCTCGCTGAGACTACTTATCGACTCATAAGAGACTTGGCACTTCCCAAAGACGTCGGCACTTTACCATTTGAAGAGGTTATAAACTTGTTCGACGGCCACTTTCAAACAAAAAAGTGTACTTTTGCTGAGCGGTATAAATTCCATAGCTCCTTTCAACGGCCCGAGGAATCGCTGGTGGCGTGGTCAGCACGGGTACGAGGCTTAGCTATGGAATGTGGATTTCCTACTGCATCGCTAGAAGATTCGCTGCGAGACCGGTTTGTACTCGGCATGCTCGGTGGTCCAGAGCGGGAACGCTTATTTAACGAACCTATAGAGCTGCTGACACTGCAGAAGGCGCTTCAGATTGCCGAAGGGGTGCGCTGCGCCAGAGAAGGCGCACGGCAAGGCATTGGCGCGCATTCATTGCCGGTTTCTACCCTCGACGTGCATAAGATGTCGTCGCGCGAACGTACTGCGGTCCCGGGTGGCGCTGGCTCTTCGACCGTCTCGTCTACAGCTGGAGTGACAGCACAGCAGTCTGAGCAGTGTACTGTGTGTGGATATTACGGCCATAACAACAAAAAGTGTCGATTTAGAAATGCTACGTGTAAGAAGTGCGGCGGGAAGGGTCACATGAGACGTGTGTGCGTTAGTAATAAAAACAATTTGATCGCTACCAATCAACATTTTTTACAATGTTGTTCGGATGATGGGGATGACGGTAAGCGTTTGCTATTTAATATCCGTAGCTTTCAAGGTGAACCTATGCAGGAGTCTGTACTCGTGGATGACGTTTCTTTGAGTTTTGAAGTAGACACAGGTTCAGCAGTTACGGCTATTTCAGACGCCGTTTATAAAAAACATTTTGCCAGCTACCCCTTGTGCGAGACCGGAAAGATATTACAAAGTTATAACGGTACTTCTATAGACACGTTAGGTACAATTTTGTTACCTTTCTCTTTCCGTTCTCAAACAGAACTGATCAGAGTCTTTGTTGTTCGAAATGGTGGCCCTCCCTTACTTGGGCGAGATTTTATAGCAAAGTTTAAATTACAGATTTGCACTGTAAATAATTGTGAAGTGACAGAAAACATTGATGGCTTTTCACAAATGTACCCACGTTTGTTTTCTGACCAATTGGGGTGTTGTAAGGGTATGGATGTAAAGCTTCATTTAAAGCCAGGTAGCTCACCATTTTATTTCAAAGCGCGGCCAGCGCCATTCGCATTGAAAAGTAAATTGGAGGTAGAAATCGATAGACTGTTGGCGTTAGGAATAATCGAACCAGTGCCGTTTTCAGATTATGCTAGCCCAATAGTACCTGTTCTCAGGAAAGACGGTCAGATTCGTCTGTGTGCTGACTACTCAGTTTCGTTGAATAAATGCTTGTTAACAGAAAAGTACCCCCTGCCGCGGGTAGAAGAATTATTTTCTAAATTACACAATGGCGCTCAATTTACGAAACTTGATCTATCAGGCGCATATAATCAACTCCGTTTACACAAAGATTCACAAAATCTCACTTGCATAAACACGCACAAAGGATTATACAAGTATACAAGACTCGTGTTTGGTCTATCTAGCGCCCCCGCAATTTTTCAGCGAACACTTGAAAATATTTTGACCGCCCCCGATGAAAATGGTCACCCTTCCCCCTTACAGGATGGAGTCCTGCAATTTTTAGACGATATCCTTGTTACCGGCCAGACTAAAAGTGAACACATGGCTAGGTTACAAGAAGTATTTAAAAGGCTAGAAAACGCAGGCTTGGTTTTAAAAAAAGAAAAATGCCATTTCTTTCAGGACTCGGTCTCATATTTAGGGTTCCTTATTGATAAGAATGGCATTCATAAGAGCCCAGAGAAGGTAGCCAGTATTGTAAATGCAAAAAGACCCGAAAATGCCACGGAGTTGAAATCCTTCCTAGGATTAGTTAATTATTATAGGTCATTTATAAATAATGCATCGTCCATACTAGCTCCATTGCATGAGTTGCTACAAAAAAATTGCAAGTGGCAATGGGACAGTCGGCATGAATTTGCGTTCAGCGCGATTAAAGAAAACCTTATTTCTGATACAACTTTAGCGCACTTCAACCCAGATGCCCGAATAATATTAACGGTGGATGCGTCACCTTTTGGTCTCGGGTGTATCTTATCGCAAATTGATGGCGATGGTGTTGAACGTCCCGTGTCATACGCCTCTAGGTCGTTGAACACGGCTGAAAAACAATATAGTCAGATCCAGAAAGAGGCTACAGCTATTGTATTTGGTGTTCGGAAGTACCATCAGTACTTGTACGGCAGGGCGGAGCCGTTTATTCTTAGAACCGACCACAAACCTCTTCTGTCAATTTTTCACCCAGAGAAAGGCATTCCAGAGGTTTCAGCAAATAGGCTTCAACGGTATGCACTATTTTTGTCGGCATATAATTACTCAATTGAATACGTGTGTAGTGCAGACAATAGCGCGGACTATCTTAGCCGCTCCATGGCATCGGGGCCGGTGACGTCATCGGAGAATGACCGTAAACAAAGCGCACGGGAGCCGGTTCCCTTATCTTGTGAAGCAACAGCTGATGAGGCGTGTTACGTTAATTTTATTTTGAATGCGAATTCCGCGCCTATTTCGTTAACAGAAATGAGTCGAGCCACGGAATCGGATAAGTTGTTATCACAAGTGATAAAATTTACATTGAATGGCTGGCCAGAAAAGCTGAAAGATGTAACACTTAAGGCTTATTTTGGGTGTCGTTTTGAGCTGTCTGTTGAAAAAGGGTGTTTATTGCGAGGCACTAAGATAGTTATACCCGAAACGTACAGGCAGGCTATTATTGAGGAGTTGCATGTTGGTCACTTAGGTGTTGTAAAAATGAAAGCCGAGGCGCGGTCGCGATTCTGGTGGCCCGGCATGGGCGCGGAGTTGGAGCGCGCGGTGGCTCACTGCGACGTGTGCACACAGCTGCGCGCCACGCCGCGGCGCGCGCCCCTCACACCCTGGCCGTACCCCGCAGACCCCTGGTACAGAGTACACCTAGACTTTTTAGGTCCGTTTAATAACAGAATGTATCTCGTCATTGTAGATGCCTATTCAAAGTGGGTGGAAGTGTATGACGTCAGCACCGGCTATGGGTCAAAGGTTGTGATTAATAAATTAACCGACTTAATGGCTCGGTTCGGGTTAATCAATACTATTTGTACAGATAACGGGACATCTTTTATTTCAGCCGAGTTTGAACATTTTTGCTCTAGTAATGGTATTTCCCATGTGACGTCACCCGCTTACCACCCAGCTAGTAATGGGCAAGCCGAGAGCTATGTTAAAATAATAAAAAGGGCGTTGAAGTCAATTTTACTTTCTGGCTCCAGCAACAGTGATTTAAATATGAAGTTGAATGAGTTCCTCTTTAGCTATAGAAACTCTATCCATTCATCCACGAACAGGTCTCCTGCTGAGGTTCTGTTTGGCAAGAAACTAAGATGTAGGTTGGATTTATTAAACCTATTCCCCTCCTCATCATCCGACACTGTACTAACAGAAACTGTAAAAGAAAATCAGTGTTTACAGGCTAAATACTATAAGGGCAGCCGAAATATCGACTTTAACGAGAACGATTTAGTAATAGTGAAAGCGCATCAGAATCAGAGAACTTTTTGGACTAAAGGTATAATAAGGAAAAAACTTGGCAGGACAGCCTACTTGGTTTACTTACTTGATTATGATCGCGTCGTGAAAAGACACAAAAATCAAATTTATGAACTGAAAGGGGAGAGTGAAGTATCATCGAACGATTATGATGAGGTTTTACCCAGCCGTGAAAATACAACGACAAAACCGTTGTCACCCTTGCCCATACCAGCACCGGCCCCGTTACTATCAGCTGCTGCGGCAACCACATCAGTAGCAGTCGAATCTTCGGTGCCTCAACCATCAGTATACGTCAGCGATCCGGAGACGGCTACAGACGCAACTGTCCCCGCCCCGTCCGGTCTTTCCGCTCCGGAGCCCGACGAATGGCGCGACTGCCAAGGTGCTGAGATCGCTCAGGATGCGGCTGGATCCGCAGGCATCAATGCCGCGGCCGTTGACGACACGACCGGTCATACACTGGAGAGCACACATAATCGCCCTTCGGAAACGCGGTCGCTTCGTCCCCGAGTTCCATTTAGTTACAGGAAGTTCTTTTAAGTTTATTGTTTTAAAATATTGGTGGAGGGATGTTAGTGTTAAGATATGGGGTAGACTGAGATTTGCTAAGGGCTACCCACTTTAAGTCAGTCTGAATAGATAGTTTGTCTGAAGAAGTCGATCTTTTATTTATTCCTGTTAATCTCCGAAATAACAATTTTAAACGACGTTTTGCTATCAACTGTTTGCATACAAGTAGACCAAAGCTTAATAAAAAATACAATCCTAATATTACGTTTTCATGAATGTGAAAAAAAAACCTATCTCGTAAACAAAATAGCTTAATTTCATATTTTTTTATTTCACATTTTTATGCATTCAAACTCGCTACCTAAACCTATAGAGCACTTCCAGTTGGTCAAGAATAATGAAATATCATCAAGAATCACCAGCACAAGTCAACGACAAATACTTTTAATATCTGTACTAGCTAGCAACGTTACATCTGTTAGTAGGTCGCCGTATTGCTGACATAGACCTAAGCAGAGTCGGACTAGTCATAGAGCCAGGACGGCATTTGCAACCGGGGCCCCCGTTGTGTGTGCCCCCCTTCCTAACCGATTTTTTCGCCGTATTGCAACATTGAACGATATTCAAATAGGATTTTAATAATTTACTTCTGAACTTCTTTACTTCTGATATATTAACCTTGCCTGAAACGCGGTTCAAAAAATGTGTAAGGTACACTTTGTGCCAAAAGGGCTACTATAGCATAAGGACTTTGAAATAACGAAGTTTGGAGTTTTTTTGTCCATTTTTTCTCCAAAATGATTAGATTTTGAAATGGACACCTAGTTTGAATTGTAATGTTCATTAAGCCGTAGCTTTTGCGCTGCTTTAAATAAAACCTTTTCATTTCATTTCATTTCATGAACCTAGTCTTGGACCAGGCCACAAGAAATCCCTGTATTAATTACTTTGCTGATTGACAGACTGGTATGCAATTTTCATAAATTTTCCATCAAAGCAATAACGCCGCCAATTGTACTATGTATGTTTAAAAATTCTTATGTTGTGTGCCCTAGTGTGAAGAATATTCATCTTCGTCTTGGGTCCCTTAACTCCTCCGAGGGGTCTGGAGGTGGAGGTCACAAGGATTTTTCATTTATCTCTGTTCATGGCTAAGGATGGTAGCTCAAACCAAGTTACTCCCTTCTCTTTCGTCTTAAAGAGAACGGAGAAAGAATCCCTATCTTACGCTATGCGTTCTACGGGCCCCTGACCCTGGGCCCCTTGGGCCATTTCCGACCCTGGCCAATCAAGGACATATAAACGTAGAAATACGCCTAGAATGAGGCCATTTGTACAAATTAATTACGACCTCTCGTGAGAATCGAACCCATTTTTGACAACCAAAACAGAGGTTAGGTTTGGTAGTCAAGCGTGTTAACCGTTGGACCAACGAGACAGTCTTGCATTGCTGAGGCATTTTTTTAGTAATCCTTAGAGTTACTGCGGTTTAAGAAGTCTTGGCGTGCGTAAAGTGTATTTTGTACTAAGTTTTTGGGTACAATTAGAGTTGGGTCGCGGGAATATACCCGAAAGGTATATTCCCAGGTAAATACCCAAAACGGGTAAATACCCGGGTAAATACCCGAAATGGGTATTTATGTGGGTAAATACGTTTATTGGTGTTTTCGTTCGCTAAAATAGATTGCATTACCGTTAAACCCATTTTTACTCATGAGCCTCAGGACTATATTCAATATCTTCATTCTTTTTTGACGAAAGACCGGAATAAGTATACTTATCTCAAGAAAATAGCTTTTTTGTGATGGACTTATTTCATGAATTATTGAGAGATTGTTAAAGATTCTTACTTAGTAATTATCCGCCCGAGAGTAAATAACCATAAATACCAGTTTCTACTGAGTATTTAACGAAAACTGACAGTAAATATTTGTAATTGGTTTTTTACAGTAAAATCTTTTAGTTACAGTCTTATTTGATCGGTATTGATGAGATCTTTGTTTAAACTTGGGGAGCATGGTCTGATGGGCATGAGCGCTGGAAGGTGTGTATGGGATCTCCTCAACGGATAGCAGTAAACCATTTGATTTTGTACTAATTCGATTGGTATTTATGAGATCTTTGTTGAAACTTGGTGACAAATTCTTAGATGGCACAGCAAAGTACCCAAATTCTAGTGCCATCATCAGACCCTTCAGACACTAGATCTTCACAACGGATAGTAGGAAACTATTCGAGTTTCGCCTTATTTAATCTGTATTATTGAGATATTTAGCAGAATTTTCTGATAAGATCTGATTAGACATTTGTCGGAACTCTTTGCAATGACAGCCTTTCCGCACTTGTAATGAAAATATATACTATTTCTTGACAATTTTAAAAACCTATTTAGAGGCTAAAAATTCCACCCATGCCGGGATTCGAACCCGTGACTTCTGGCTATCCGTGCCAGCGCTCTTTCCAACTGAGCTAATGGGCGACTCATCCTAGGTAAATGAACCATTCTAGGTTCTCCGTTGAGGAGATCCTGTAACTACGTTATTTTTTCCAGATCTAACTAACTAATCACCTTACTTTGCCGTAATCAGATCTTATCAGAAAGTTCTGCTAAAGATCTCAATAATACAGATTAAATAAGGCGAAACTCCAATAGTTTCCTACTATCCGTTGTGAAGATCTAGTGTCTGAAGGGTCTGATGATGGCACTAGAATTTGGGTTTTTGCTGTGCCATCTAAAGAACTTGTCACCAAGTTTCAACAAATATCTCATAAATACTAATCGAATAAGTACAAACTCAAATAGTCTGCTACTATCCGTTGAGGAGATCCCATACACACCTTCCAGCGCTATCATCAGACCATGCTCCCCAAGTTTAAACAAAGATCTCATCAATACCGATCAAATAAGACTCTTACTAAAAGATTTTACTGTAATAAGCCAATTAAAAATATTTACTGTCAGTTTTCGTTAAATACTCAGTAGAAACTGGTATTTATGGTTATTTACTCTCGGGCGGATAATTACTAAGTAAGAATCTTTAACAATCTCTCAATAATTCATGAAATAATTCCATCACAAAAAAGTTATTTTCTTGAGATATACTTATTTCGTTCTTTCGTCAAAAAAGAATGAAAGATATTGAATATAGTCCTGAGGCTCGTGAGTAAAAATGGATTTAACGGTAATGCAATCTATTTTAGAGAACGAAAACACCAATAAACGTATTTACCCTCATAAATACCCGTCGGGTAGATTCAATGGGAATATTCCCGCGAATCTACCCATTTCGGGTAAATACCCGGGTAGAATCACAACTCTAGGTACAATAAAGACTTTAATATTAATAATAATACGACTACGGTTAAGGTTAAGGCTGTTAGGTGGTAGTACGACGGGTGTTTTGATATTGAACTAAACGTAAACAACTTTAACCTAAATCATAATACTAGTTATTTACTACTGGACCATCTAATTGGCATATTCAAATAACTGGTTTTTGACTAGGATGTTAACTTTTAAACGATTCGTTGTTTACTTTTAGTTGTAGTCCTAACCTTAGTTTTATATTGAACGATCTACTCGCGATTATTTATGGAGTAAAGTAAAATGTAACCTCAATTTCCGTATAATACGAATAACATAGAAATACTGATCATACAGATTCATTCTTAGCGATTATTATGAGATCATTTTTTTATCAATTTCCTGACAGCAAGAAAACAATTTGCATATGAACAACTAAAACTGTCTTGTTTGGATATGGAACCAGACAAGATATTATTATTTTGTTATATGCTAATTTCTTACTGTCAGGAGTTTGATAAAAAACCGTCTCACAATTATTATCGACAACACTGAATCTGTTTCAAGGTTCTTGTTACTATTTCTTATTTTTCTGAATTGAGGTTATATTTTACGTGAATTAAGTCTGCAATTAAAGTAGTTATAGTTTACTTAGTAAATAATCGCTTTTAGATAGTTTAATATAAAACTAAGGTTAGGACTAGAAAACAAGATTATAGTTTGAAACCGCGGCAAGTAATTGTGTTGTGTTCGAGTACATGTTATGTTCGATTTAATAACTCAATCAGGAAATTGTGTTTTGGTTAACAGTTTATGACTCACGTTTTCGTGATGTAAACATTCAGCTCTACTTATACTGGTAAAACTGATACATTCGCCAAATTCTTAAACGAAATGTAAGCTGTGTGATGAAAATGCACTTACAAAAATTGGAAGGCTTATGTGAATTAATTAATACACACAAACAAGTAAATTTAAGTAACCTAACATCGTCGGGACGATGTTTTTACCGGAAAGTAAAGAAAACGTTCAGTAATCTGCATCATTGTAAGTTTATACAAACCGGTATTTGCAACTGAAATAAATTTTCATTTTCATATTTTTGTACATACATACATACATAACCTCATGCCTGTATCCCAGAGGGGTAGGCAGAGACCAGGGACTGCCACTTGCCACGATCCTGACAGATCACCTTCGCTTCATCAACGTTCATAAATCGTATTTTTGTATTGGGTGTATTTCCATGTTTGTGACGTCCTTGTCTGTTTACCATAGCACAGGGTATCCTAGTTTGGGAGCAGGTCAAGTGATTGTGTTGTGTGGAAGTTATTATATACTATTATTAAATGAACTGAATGGAAATCGCTTGATTTTCATCAGTGCTTTACGAGTGCAATACAAATTTGATACACACACCTTTTTGGGTAGTAAATATATTGCGCTGAGGTTGTTAAAAGTTGCCACTGTGGGCGCTATAACTCATCAAACGTTAACTACAAAAGGTCTAAGTTACCCGACGATCAGGACATCTAGCTACACGTGATCGTAGATATAATTGTATCATACTTAAAGGAATCATTTGACAACATATTATTTCGATTAATGTAATACGCTACCTGTAGAACCTTTAAAAGCTATGGAGTCAAATCTTCCATTCGATATTTTTATATAGTTTTTTATTATTCCAAATGGAAGGCCCTTGTGCCAGCCCCAGACTCCACGGAGGAGTAAAGCGATCAAAGAATAAATTTGCAGAAGTATTCCAAAAAGAGACGAGTAACCGACGGCGCAAACCACTTCTCTACTCTCCTTGATTAAGCTCTGCGAATCAGAGCGAAACCTAGTAGTACTCATCCGACAAAAAAATCATGTATGTGGATCCGAAATTAAATTGATAAAGTATTCCAAAGGTTGGGAACCGCTGTTCTAAACTACCAATACGCCTGTGAATACGTTATCGGACCAGTATTGTAAAAAAATGCCCTAAACAAGGTTGCACCTACAACGCACCGAGCCGGTTCATTTCGCAATGTGTCTGCATACTCTGCGCCTCTCGATAGTTCCTAAATGTTTTTACGATACCCTTACTGACATTGTTATTATTTAAAAACCTATTTAGAGGCTAAAAATTTCACCCATGCCGGGATTCGAACCCGCAACCTCTGGCTATCCGTACCAGCGCTCTACCAATTGAGCCAATGGGCGACTCACGGCATCAGTGAAATTTCGAACCTCTTTACAATATTCTCTGTATTACGTACATTGTTACATTGTTATTATTATTATAAATATACTTTATCGTACCAAGTGAATATTGTACGATCGGGGGGCGTAATAATGCTTAGTATTTTATTTGAGCCAACCAACGGGTGACGGGAAAAGATGGGGTATTATCAAACGAGAAATTAAAGAGATACTATGTTGCCATGTCAGAGGCCTTATGGGCGGCTTGATAACTTCTGACAGTAAGGCCCGCCACTGTCTTACAATCCTCCACCAACCCGGATTTGGCCCCCGTGGTGGAGTATGGCCTAACCTTCCCGCGATGCAGGAAGAGACCCGTGCCCCAGCAGTGGGGACATACAAGGGTTGATAACGAACTATTTTAAGTAAAGCAGATAAAAATGTAAACATTCTTTACCTTGAAATAATTTAATTTAATTTCTTGATCTTACGAAAACCTAGAGAGAAAGTTGTCACCTCACAGATAAACCTTAGCAAGTTTCAATGAAGGTTTTTGTATATATAATTAATATATATATACATCCATAACCTCACGCCGTAATTAATATATTTTGTATATAATTGTGTTTTGTAAAATTTCTTAATAAATAATTTAAAAAAAACCCGGGGCCTGTTTCATAGAACTACGAGTACAATACATGGTATACAGTGACAATGTAAAGTACATTGATAAGTTGATAAATCCACAGACTAACAAGTAGGAAATCTCGGTTACGTAATGGACATAGAATTGTCTATAAACTACTAATTGTAGTTTTATGAAACGCGGCCTTGATGGTAATCGTATAAGAGGCATATAGTACTTGTTTGGCTGTTAAGGGCTGTTAAAGTAATCCTTACTCGTAAAAATCGACAAAATCGGCCACAATTCAAGTAGGTTGTAATTAAATTTTTGTTCCTTCAAAAATAGAACGGTCATCTGGAATGGAGTATAGTTGTACTGGGCCTGCCCTAGTAGTCGTACTAAAGGTGAATAACTTGTTCTAGACTTTGAGGTAGAATTCAACTCATCGAGTGCCTATGGGCTTTAATTATAAAATCGTTATCTCTAATACTTGTTACAACATTGCAAGTTGGGGATTGAGGGCTTGTGCAGTTCACCCATCAAGTAACATACCTACAGGTTCTTAAAATAGCGCGCGCGGGTGTGTGTGTGTGTGTATTTATGTATGTATGTATGTATGTATGTATGTATGTATGTATGTATGTATGTATGTATGTATGTATGTATGTATGTATGTATGTATGTATGTATGTATGTATGTATGTATGTATGTATGTATGTATGTATGTATGTATGTATGTATGTATGTATGTATGTATGTATGTATGTATGTATGTATGTATGTATGTATGTATGTATGTATGTATGTATGTATGTATGTATGTATGTATGTGTGTGTGAGGGTGTGTGTGTGTGTGTGAGCTTGTGTGTGTGTATGAGAGAGAGAGAGAGTGTGTACAAATATAGTGTGTCATTATAGTGCCGTCCTTATAGTCTAACAACGAATAATAAAAAACTCCCTCATAAGGACAAATGTGGGCTGGTGGGTCAGATTAAACTTGGTAAAGACGCTTCTTGTACCGCGGCTAACATAGTAGGTAACATTCGACAAACAGAATGGAAATTGTTGACGTTTAAATAAATTATATTATTGATTTCTGATTGTAATGTAAATACGGAAAGAGTTTAGCGCTGAGGCCAACATTGTCAAATCAAATCAAAATGTTTTTTATCAGAGGAACACAGAAACTGCGATTTAATGAACGTTACAAGTTGAACTAGGTGTCTATTTCAACATCCAGTCTATAATTTTTGAAATGGAAAACGAAAAGCATAAAATCTCCGAGCTAACGGCCTTATTTATAAAAACACGATTCCTCTAAAGCACTCCTATAGAGCTAGAGACCCAGGTTTGATTCCCAGTGCGGGCAAGTACCAATGACTTGTTGACATCACCACGTGTGCCCGCCGCGTATTGGCGATTTCAAGCGCTGAGGCATATAAACCGCCACCTCAGACGCTCAGGTTTCCTCAAGATGTGTTTCTTCACCGCTAGCGAGTGGTATTGCTACTATAACTTTACAAATATACATAATTACACTATTTTTATTTTTAATGCACTAACCCGTGCTAAGGAACAAATAAGGAACAAATTTAGCCTCCAAATAGGTTTTTAAATATACATAACTTAGAAAACAAAGTCATTGGTACAAGTTGCACCTGAGATTTCCGCACTTAGCCTCACAATTGTGAGTGTGCTTGTATGCGTGTAAGTATGGCTGCATATGAGAGTGTGAGTGCGTGTTTCAAATCAAATCAAATCGTTTATTTTGACAAAAACTAACATGACATACTGTTGCAGAGTATACCTATAACTAAATTACATTTTTTACTAAGTAATACAACTTCTGAATCACATGACCTATTTAGTTCTGGTATTGTTGTTGTCAAATAACTTATTATACATATCTTTTGTCATGGGGTACTTTAAGATTTATAAATATTTGCAACGGTAACTTGGTAACAGTCGAAGATTACCACTACCCTCCGCACTAGTTAGAAACTGTATTGCGTTTGTTCCGTTTTGATGCTCCGTGAGTCACCAGATAAGGCCCTTGCTGAAAATCAGTGTTGTGGGTGCAAACCCTCGGCTCATACTGAGCATGAGGCCTTTTTTCCGCTGCATCGACATACTGTGTATCGTTGGAATTTATGTTGATTTCATTAATCTGTAGTTCGTCTTTTCTTCTGCTTTTGTTTTACTTCTGCTTTCTTTTCTATATTTTCCATTTCCGTCAAATTTTGTATGTCTATGTGGCGTTAAATAAATGTTTTTCTTCTTCTTCTTCTAATTGGGCCATTGTACGTAGTGGGGCTGTGAGTTTACTCCAGCCAGGCTATCTCTTTCCAGAAAGCCAGCAGTGCTCCGATGTCACTGCGGGCTTCCTGAAGGGACCCCGGCTTCCCAATGATGGCGGTCCGTTGCTTTTCCACGCCTTCACAGTAAATGGTCACGTGGGCGGGTGTTTCCTCTTTTTTGAGGCATCCCCGGCAAAGCGGGCTGTCGGTTAGACCCATGTTGTAGAGATGTCTGTTACATCATCATTGGTACATGCACGCACTGGGAATAGAATCTGGGTCTCTCGCTTCCGAGTCCATTGTTCTACCTACTGGGCTACCGTCGCGGAGTTTTGGTTTAGTCATTTCAAATTGGGTCCTTAATTAACTAACATTCCGTATTTTATACCTAATTTAATTAATCGATATCAACCCTTGTATGTCCCCACTGCTGGGGCACGGGTCTCTTTCTGCATCGCAGGAAGGTTAGGTCATACTCCACCACGGGGCCAAGTCCGGTTTGGTGGAGGATTGTAAGATAGTGGCGGGCCTTACTGTCAGAAGTTATCAAGCCGCCCATAAGGCCTCTTACATGGCTTAACTACTGCCTAAAGGCAGTAGTTATTTACTTGACAGCAGGCACCAACGGCTTAGCGTGCCTTGCGAAGCATGGAACGGCTCGGAAAAAATGCCACTAGCGGTAGTCAGGGGACGGTCACCCATCCTGCACTTGACCGCGCCTGTTGTTGCTTAACTCAAGTGATTGATTCCAATCACAAGGCTCGACTAGGCCACGAGCGCATTTAATTAATAATGAAGTGGTTTACTTGTTAGCGTTTACAGTAATGGAGTTATTAAGACAAGAATTCTCTAGAATCTCGCACACGAAAAAAATCTTTTTATAAAAACAAAAAAACCGACTCCAAAAAATACCTTGAATGAATCATTGATATTTTCAACCTCAAAATTAAACTGATCTGATTGTTTACTTTTTGATGTCTGATGCCCACCATTTTGCTATATTTGAGACGTCATTCATTTGTTCCTTGAGAGAGCTGCATTATACGTGAGGCGTTTAAGCGTACACACACAGCCATACGCATACGCACGCTCATATACACAAGACGCATACATGCACTGAGTTCATTTTCCTTAGTGATATCACGTCTTAATTATTACAATGCCGGAGATCTTAAGTTCGTTTTTAAATAGGGGCAGCCGTACATTTACGTGTATTTCCATGTTTATGATGTCCTTGCGTGGTTACCATAGCACAGGATATCCTAGTTTGGAATATCCTGTGCTATGGTAACCACGAGGATAAGTTATCGTATTGTGTGTAAGTAGTTATTTAAAAAAAAAACATAAATCCATAAAAGTCTGAAGAACTTAACCCTCCTTATAAATATTATTCAAGACACTAGTAATTTAGTTTCATCCGGAGTAACATTCCTATTTTGTAATCTTCTTAGCTGGTCGATGGCAAGATAATATGGTAGGTATTAAAAGGATTTGCCAGCGTAGACTAGCTGATGGTTGCCCAGGGTGCGAAAGACGTACGGGCTTAGTAAATACGTCGCTCGGGAGGCTCCATTCGTGCATCCCATTTCATTATTAACTATACTTGTTCACGAAACATTAAACAGGACGTTACATTAAACATGTACAAAGGCGAGCTTATCTCTGTAAGATTTCTTTCAGCTTCCAGCTCTTTTGTAAGAATAAGAATAGAATAGGAATAAAAAGAATATTATTGCCTCATCAAAAACAACTTAAACTTGTAGTCGTTCGAGTTCGTCTAGTAGCTCCTCATTGGCACCTAAGCTGCCAATAACCCAATCCATCGAATGTGTAATCTTTATAACGATATTTCTAATCTCGAAAACGCTCCTATTACAATAACGTCTATTACGCTTTTAAAATATCCAAATTATTACCGATTGACAAGTAAAACATCTGTATTCTCTAAAATTCATAAACTGTATTATATTCTAGTTTTAGTTACCTATTTTAAGTAGTTATGTTAGTTGCTTCATAGAATGTCATGCTGTATGTACATATATTTGGCGTTATGGTTTGACAAATACCTTATCATGACTTGAATGTAATGCTGTATTGTAAATCTTTTAGTATAATAAATAAATAAGTAGTCAAACATCGCATAGTTAAGAAGGGAAGAAGAAAGGACTGGGCAAGTTGGGAGAAAGCTTTGGAGACGCCGAATGGAAAGTTGCAAAGACGCACCGACTGACTTCGCTGAAATGCTACGAAAGTTATTAACCCTCCTTCTCGTAGTCGGGTAGATATATTCTGTAGCTCCTTCGCGTTACGTGCAGAAAATGTGCATGGAACACGCATAGACACATCAAGGTTGCGATATCCTGCGATTCGGTGGAGAAATCGAACTGTGGGATATTGAATTGAGATGATGCACCATGCGGTTCTAAACAATTCGGGTAATAAGATTTAAAAGTAAAATAAAGTAGAGTAAAATAAAACAGGTCCTATATAATAAATATGATTCACTTTCTCTAATTGCATGAAGAATGTAGTTTTCATGCAATTCACTCCAGCCAAAGGTTGTCTGGGAGAGATCGCTCTCAGCGATAAGACCGCCAATTGTATGACATTATACTATTTTTATTTTTAATGCACTAACCCGTGCTAAGGAAAAAATTAAAAACCTATTTAGAGGCTAAAAATTTCACCCAGGCCAGGATTCGAACCCGCAACCTCTGGCTATCCGTGCCAGCGCTCTACCAATTGAGCAGTTGTATGACATTACTTAGATTTAAGAAATTATGGTTGTATTCTTTTTTCTGGCTGTGCAATAAAGTGTTCTCTATCTATCTATCTCTATCACTCGTTTTCCAGCTTTAGTTCCACATGATAGTGCTTTCCTCTCTCCACATCGCCCTATTCATGACCTCTTTTTCGAGCCTCCGCATTCTGTGAAATCTTTCTTTACTACAGCCATCCACCTATAGTTTTTCCCACTCAGAGGCATGTACTCGTTTCGTATTTTATAGAGCTTCGTAATAGCACATTCACCTCAGCCACCACCATTTCATATATTACTAGTTGTGCCCCGCGGCGTTACCCGCGGCTTATCGATTTTCCCATGGGAATAAGATATTTTCCCGCAGCAAAACGTAGCCTAGGTGTGTTAATCCAGGGTGTCAGCTAACTCCTTATCAAATTTTATTAAAATCCCTCCAGCCATTTGGCCGTGAAGAAGCAATAAACATACACACTTACAAACACTCGCCTTTATAATATTAGGATGATGTGAAATGTAACGAGTGTGATAACTGCTCACCAAATATATAAGGGGCATGGTTCATAAAAATAAAAACAAAAGAACATCTGTGTTTTTATTAGCAGCTCTTAATACTGGCCAAAGGTCTATGAACATCAAAAACAAAGTGACGCCTTTGAACGTTTTTATTATAGTCAAGTCTTCTAAATATTGTTATTGATTGAAGTGAGTGTTGATTTGGTTTCGAAGGTCATTATGCCAAATCTGACTGACATCCAAGTCTCCCGAGCCGTTACTGCCCTTCGAGACGGTCAAATTGGTGCACATGTAGGAACTGACCTAAGAGTCGCCCCCTTCTGTTAGACGTACCAATTAGACGCAAATATGTTCATACAAAGCGCTGGTGCCATTTCAGAGGAGTTCTGCAGCAAACACGTCACTGGACAATAGGCCTCTCACAAAACACGCCACTGAGCCCGATCTTCAGCCCTTCTCTTCCATTCATTGACCACCGCTTTGCAAATGACATCGCTCCACCAACTCACAGGGCTACGTACCCGTCCTGTGCTACCTTATTGCTATCAGCAATAAGGCCGCCAATTGTACCTCTTCTTTTGTAACTGTTTCTCTCGTCTCTGTAATTATTTTCTAGTGCGTAAAATAAAGAATATTCTTATCTTATGCTACGTTTGCCGATTCGCGGTCTCCACTCAAGAGCCAGTCTACCGCAACGGTCATCGGTACTGCGGCAGATATGACCCGCCCACTGCTACTTTAGTTTGCTAATCCGTTGAGCTTTGTCGATCACTTTAGTTCTCTGGCGAATTACTTCGTTTCGGACAGAGAACCGAGCATAACTAGCTCTTTCCATACTCGCTGAGCGACTATAAATTGGTGTTCTATTCGAACCGTGGGTGTCCCCGTCTCGGCTCCGTATGTCATGACGGGTAGGAGGCACTGATTAAAGACTTTGTCTTTCGGGACTGCGGTGACGAGAAGAGGCGACGAGAAGACTCGACGAAGTTTCCAGAAGCTACCCTTCTGTTAGCTACAGAATATGGAAGCGATACCTGTTCGATGGCGTCACTTTGTTTTTAGGTGTACGTAGTCATTATATTAAGTACTAATAACAAAAACTGATCAACTGCTTGTCGGGCTACGCGCATTGTAGGGTTCCTTAGAAAGGGGCGCTTTTTTATCTGCTATACAGAACCTTTTTTTTTAATTGCCCTTAGCACGGGTTAGTGCATTAAAAATAATATAGAACTAAGAACTTCACCATAGTAATTTTCAATGGATTTCGTACGGACTTCTCCTTTTTTAAGTTTGTTGAATATTACTCGTAAAGTTGTAAAGCCTTCTTAGCCGTGATAGATTTTCTTTTATGTTCATTATATCTGCTACTTCCTTAAATTTTATCATGCTTCTACAATCGACCGTTTAACCGGGGCGACGACGCCCTGCTCTGACAAGAAAATTGAAGTGTAAAGTTTAATATTTTAAACTTAAGGAAAAATTAATGGACTTTCTAACCCCACGAAATGTTTTGAGTTTTAGACGACCAATCTGACGTTACTATACGCTAGGAAAAAATATTTAATGAATGAAAAAATATAATTATAAATTAGTGATTCACCGTAATTTCGATGTTGGGAAGGCAATGAATTAAATGTTTTTCGAAATTTTATTCTATCGTTTCGTCGGCGTAATAAATACCTATCTATGACAAATATCAGCTCTATAGTACTTACCCTTTGTGGTAAACCATGCACAGACAGACGGACGGACGGACGGACGGACATAAAGATAAAGATAGATAAGATACATGGCGAAACTATTAGGGTAACTATAATGTTTGTTGACTACGGAACCTTACAACAGCTGATGTTCTTTTGCGTTTTCTTTTATAATAAAAAAGATATATATAAATAAGAAAGATTTTTGCTTAGATTTTTTATTATAAAAAAGTTCTAATAAAAAATCTAAGCAAAAAGTTTGAATCTAATTTGAAATGGTATTCCCCTAATAGGCTATTTGTCAGTGTGAAAAAAAGTATTAATTATACACATTTGTATCAATTAAAAAGTTAATAAACCGATTTAATGCATTTTAACTAAAAAATTAACTGTTTATGCATAAAAAAATTGATTATTTGGTAAAATACAAGAAGAAACTTGATAATTTTGTATCTGTAGCAATTTTATCGAAAACGGCCTGGATTGGTCGAATCGATAATGACGTCACTCAGCAAAAATAGCAAGAACACCAGAGTTGACTTTCTGTTTGCTAACTGACCAGTGACATCACTAATTCCTGTGCGACGCTATAGCAATATACCATATTGCTCTCATCGCATTTTGGCGTTTACTTTTAAAAATGAATTTTTAGAAAAGCTATACAATATTTATACAATAGGTTTCAAAATTATCACTTTCTGAGCACTTAAACACCAAGGAAAAAAATTTGAGTGGGTTTTCAGAAAGCTGTCAAATACCCTATTGTTTTGAGCAGAATATAAATCATATTGTGTTCACGTACCGTGACCATGAATTCTTGTGATTCTTTCAAAGCCTATCTATTGTTGGCTTTGGCGATTTTTTCCTGCCACCTTTTCTCGTCCTTTTCTCTAGCAATAAAATAAACATCAAATAGGATGTAGATGCATAAAACATTATATTACGAGGTAACTCGAATATTAATAAACGCCTTATACATAGGGTCACATAGTTGTGACGTCATAGTTTGAGTCCGATATGTATCTCGCGTTTATGTACCACGTGTCATGGATGACTTTTGACAGGTCACATTATTAAAATTACAAAAGTATTAGCCGTAGAGAAAAAGATAACCACGTTTATTTATTCTTTTATCGGGAAAAAATCCGAATGTCTGAGGTGTTAAAATACCTTAGGCTGCGGTGGGCACGCATGGTAATTAAGTACTTACTCTCTCTGAGAGAAGGCCCTGCAGTGGGTCGTATGTAGGTTACGGCCCACTGCAGGGCATATAAAAGAAAAAAACTTTTTATGTATAAATATAAATCTCCCACTGCAGGGCTCAGGCCTTCTCTCAGAGGGAGAGAGAGAGAGAGTACGGGCTTAATTACCACGCGTGCCCATCCCGGATTGGCAATTTCAAGCGCTGAGGCACTGAACACTTCAGCCACTCAGGTTCTCTAACGATGTGTTCCTTCACCCTTAGAAAGTGGTGTTGCTACTATAGATTCACAAATGTACAAAAGTTAACGAATAGGTGCCCGCACTGGGAATCGAACCTGGGTCTCTAGCTTCCGAGTCCATAGTGCTACCTCTAGGCTACCGCCGCTCGAATATACGCTCCGATTATACTAAAATATTTTTTGTGCAAGTTCTTCATTGAGAGCTACGAACTGTGGCTTTATGAAAAAGGCCTGAGATGGGTGTGCAATGTACTTGTGCTCTCGATATCAACCCTTGTATGTCCCGACTGCTGGGGCCCGGGTCTGTTCTTGAAACGCACGAAAGTTAGGCCATACTCCACCATGGCAGCCTAGTCCGGGTTGGTGGAGGAGTGTAAGACGGTGGCTGGCCTTACTGTCAGAAGTTATTAAGACTCCCATAAGGCTTCTGACATGGTTTAACGACTGCCATTACATGACATACTGCACCAACGGCTTAACGTGCCTTGCGAAGCGCGGAAGCGCTCAGAAAAATGCCATTAGCTGCGGTAGCGGGACGGTCGCCCATCCCGCACCTGACCGCGCATGTTATTGCTTAACTCAGGTGATTGATTCCAATCACACGGTTCGACTAGGCACGAGCTATGTGCCCTAATCTTCCGCAAATACTGGCAAATAGATCTAATTGAGTCAAAGGACGTATTTTTTATTTTTCTATTGCTTCGGGTGTACATCCTAATAACTTAAACAACATTCGTCTTTGAACCATGCCTCAACATAAACACGCTAAAATATTTTCGATATTAGGTAACTATTTTTATTGTCTTGTGGACTGCCGAGTTTGTCTATCGGTATCACGTCTGAATACCACGTCGGTACTGTGGTTCGATTCCCTCTAGGTACCGCCGTACATTTGTACAGATGTCTTCAATGTATTTCAATGTTTGTGATGTCTTTGCCTGGTTACCAGGATAACCTAGTTTGGGACCAGCACCGGTGATTGTGTTGATTATAAGTTTATTAAGTTACCTAAGTAACAATAGACTAGTTGACTCACGTGGAAATATATTTAAAGGTCACAGTTTTTTGTCTAGGAATTTGTTACAATGTAGGTAAATTCGTGATATCTGACGTCTTACCATATTTAAACGTGCTAAGAAAAACAACTTACCTACGTGGAAATACATTTTAGTCACTCCACCAGTATTGTGTCAATAGCTCGTGTTATTTTAGCATTACCTTACTGAGAAAAAACAGGACTCACAAAATCTATTTGCTGTCATAAAAAAATATTGGCGGTTCTTTTCCCTTACTGACTTGGCATTAGACTTTTAATTTAACGCTGTTACAGCCCGGTTGTAGCCATGTGGGTATAGCCGTGGACTCGGAAATGACAGATCCAGATGGATATTTAGGGATACCCACGATGATGATATGAACCCTCGGTATGTCCCCACTGCGAAAAACTGCATGCAGATGCTGGATGCAGCAAGCTGAAGACCGGAAGCTACAGCTGCTAAGGCGCTCATTAGGGGAGGGCTATGTCCAGCAGTGGACTACATAATATAGCCTAAAGAAGAATAAGAAGATGTCCCCACTGCTGGGGCACGGTTCTCTTCCTGCATCGCAGGAAGGTTAGGCCACGCTCCACCACTGGGGCCAAGTCCGGGTTGGTGGAGGATTGTAAGACAGTGGCGGGCCCTACTGTCAGAAGTTGTCAATCCGCCCATATGGCCTCTGACATGGCTTAACGACTGCCATTACAGGACCTTCCTCCGATGCAGGAAGAGACCCGTGCCCCAGCAGTGAGGCATACAAAGGTTGATATTGTGAAGAAAAAACGAACAAATAAACTCTTACGTTTATGTCATAGCATAGTGGTATAAACGCTATCCAGTCACAGTTTCTTGGTCCCTTGTTAATAATCCTGGGTTCTCGGTCATGGGTCTTGGTGAATTGTTGATACCTGGCGGCCCCCACAGGACAGGGTCTGCCTAGTATGGTCTTTAAATGGAATAGAATTCATTTCATTTCATGACTGTTCAACCGCCGGCCGACGCGAGCTCTCATTGCGTAGATGCAAAGCGCCGGTTTCTAAATTGAGAATTTCACTAAGTAAATACTCAAGTAACGTTCTGTCACGTAGAAAAGAGTTCTACGAATTTCTAAAAGACAAGTTCTAAAGAAGTCCCACTGTTGGTACATTTAAGAAGCGGTTGAAAGAGCATTGTCTATCTCTGTCATGACATTGAACTATATATTTATGTATTTATTTTTAGTTTATGTAGTTTATTTATTTCTTTCGTAGTTAGGTAGTTACTCAATATTTATGTAGTATCCGCTTTTTACTGCTTCTCCGCCTCTCTAAGGTTTGCTGGAAGAAATCTCTTTCAGAGGTAAGCTCGCCTTTGTACATGTTATTTCTTATGTAATGTCCTGTTAAATGTTTCGTGTGCAATAAAGTATTATAAAGACAGCACTACAGTTAACTATTTACTTCTTCGAAATTCTCAATTCAGAAACTGGCCAAAAGACCATTTTTTTAATATAAATACACGTATCTTCTAAAACACTTCTCAAGAGCAGTTAAAAAAAGAACCATGGTTCAACGAATTACGAGCAGTTGACACTGTAATGTTGTGCAATTTAATATTAAATAAAATAAATAAATAACACAACCTTGCGCTATGGCGCTCATTAGGAGAGGGCTATGTCTTCAGTTCTTCTTCTTCAGGCTATATTAGTCCACTGCTGGGACTAATATAGCCTGAAGAAGAAGAAGAAGAAGAAATAAATAATAGTTATTTGTTATACAAGAGTGCAAAGTTGCTTTTAACCGCGTGTTCAATTTTGATGACCGAGCAAGCGAAGGATTCTAAAATTGAATCACGAGCGCAGCGAGTGATTCAAAATTAGAATCCTGAGCGTTAGCGAGGGAATCAAAAGAGCACGAGGTGAAAAATCTTTGCACTCGAGTGCAACACGTAACTTTTCATTCCACCGCAGCGAGGAAATGACTAAATGCAAAAAAAAAAACGTTAAAAAAAAATCACAAGATACACAAGGTACACTTTTTAATTCACAAACTTAGTGCACACGATGTTCTAAATTCAATTTACTTTATCCTCTAGAGAATAAAAACGGCTTTTCCACTCAGATATTGAAGATTAAAAATACTCTTTCCGAGATGGTGGGATGAAAAATAAATTTGCGGTTACGTCTTCCCATTTACCACAGTCTATATTTAAACTGCCTCTGCCTCTGAGTGTATTGAACAATCGTGTTTTCCGTCCGTCCGGTAGTTTGTGATGTAAAGTGCAATGCACTTGCACTTGACATGTACATTGTACACTCTAGTTTAATCCAGTTATTATTTCTGATACGCGCTAATCTGCTGGTAAGAGCGATGCCCCAGAGCGGTGTTAGCCAAGCAGTAGAACGCCGTCTTCTCAATCGCGAGGTCGTGGGTTCGATCCCGGCTTGTACCAATGTCGTTTTCTAAGTTATGTACATTTGTGAAATTATAGTACTAATACTACTCGCTTACGGTGAAGGAAAATGTCGTGAGGAAACCCTAGTGTCTGAATTGTTACCATACTTCAGCGCTTTCTACGTATTATGGGCTAACTGAGGCTAAGTGCGGAAATCTTAGGTCTAACTAAGAATGATGCCACGCTGCGCCACCGCAGTGTCAACGCTGCTATCTCTGACGTCACAGCATAATTGTACACATATACTAAAGCTGAACTGAATGTAATCTATCACCCCTAAGAAGGCTTTAAAAGTTAACGATTAACAGTCGAGTAAAAAAGGGCAATTTCGTATAAATTCCATAGAAAATTACGTTGTGCAGTTACATATAAGTAAACAAATAATATATAAGTAAATTAAAAACTTAATATCAATCAATAACGCGTCCTTCTTAGTATTTTCACGACCAACTACGGAACCCTACAAGCGTGTTCCCCGCCATGCACTCGGGTTTTTTCATGTACTCGAAGGGTATTACCTAATTGCGATTTATCGTCTCTTGAATGATTTTAATTATTATAATTATAATTTTGAACGGTCCTCCGTAACACTTTTAATAACATATTTTGGTATCACCTGGTGGCCAATAAATCTTTCTAATTACCCGACAGTATAAAGAAAAGAGGGTTAGGTACGTTTTTCCGGTGTATGTATGTATTTATTTTATTTTATGACCACGGAGAGGCGTTTGGCTTCTCAGTAGTCATGAAGGAACATCTTCTGCGTCAGACTGAACCAATGTCGTTTTAATTAATTAAATGAATTACTTCCACACAACACAATCACTTGTCCGGCGGGGGGATGAGTCTCTAAAATGCATAGTTGTTTAATAGACATATTAGTCCGGTAATGGTCGTTTCATTCACACTATTGGTCTAGTACCAATGGCATAACCCGTGCTACTTAACCAGCGTTTAAGTGGTTAAGTGCAGTTAAAATGCTAAAAATGGGGGTAATTTCGAAAATGTGTGACATAATTTAAATTTTTTGAAAATGATAGAATTATGTAAAGAAATATAAAAAAAATTGTGTAAAGAGGTTTGCACAGTTACAATGTTACATTGAGTATACAATCAGAAGGTTCATTATATAGTTGTTACAGTTAATGGTTTAGACTTTGAGGTTAATTATTGTTATTATAATTTATTCACACGAAACATTACATAAGAAGTAACTTGTACAACATAAGAAATAACAAACATGTACAAAGGCGAGCTTATCTCTGAAAGCGGTCGGGTTTTATGTATTTTATAATTTGCAAGAGTGTGTGAGTTGGCCTTTTTTACGACGGCGCTCGAATCGACGTATTTTTTTTCGCTCAGAGTGTATAAATAGTGACGTTGCCCCGCCATTATAATGACAAAAAAACGTCTTAAAACAAGACCTGGAGGAATGTGTTGAATTTTTAACCTCAGTAAGAGGGACTATTTTAAACTTAAACAATCATGTAAGAATATTATTTATTGGTTACAGAAAAAACAGTACCCGAAAAGGAAGAAAGTAACTGCATATTTATTGACGTCCCGATTTATATGATTACTGACATTCTTAAATTATTTTAATGATACCTTTTATTATGATTTGTATTGTTGTTTATTAACTCTATTTAACTGTCACCTAAAAATATAAAATGTTGTATTAAGAAATTTAACGCAGTTTGGGGCGTAATTGTATAATGGTAGCATATTTTTTCTGTTTTTATTGTAAATATGTATATACTAAGCAGTTATGTGTATTACTTTAGAGCGTGCAATTAATTACGAACTTTTTTCTATGAAAGATTTATGTGATTTTGTAGGACAGCAACTTGGTTAAGCCGTTAAGACTTAAAAAAACTTTTACTTGGGTACTTAAGTTACTTACCGTCGGCTGCTACACTGGTAAAACGCGAATTTAATAAAACATAACATATGTAATAAATATCCCCATTATGCCCCCACCGAGGGGCACGGCTCTCTTCCCTGAGGAAGGTATAGGCCATACTCCACCACGGGGGCCAAGGCCGTATTGGTGGTGGCTGTGACTGTAATGTAATTAAGAAATTTGCAAATAAATAAATGGTAAAGGCTTGAGCGGTCGGGTTTTACGTATTTTATAATAATTACGAGAGTGTATTCGTTAGTTAGTTGGTCCTTTTTTTTACGACGACGAGGCAACGAATTGACGTATTAATTTTTTGCCCCGAGTTTATAAATAGTAACTTAACTTAGTTAACGCCAGTATCGGAATCGTGAATGTCTTAAATACGAGCTAGGTACATAGAATCTGTACAGCATGTCCCGACAATTCACGTAGGTTTTTTTTATTGTTATTGGTGGTTGTTACTTAAGTCTGAATTAAAAATATATAATATAGTAATTATAAACTCTTTCTCACAATCCTTCACCAACCCGGACTTGGTTCCCGCGGTGGAGTATGGCCTAATTTCTCTTTCGCTCTCTATGAGAAGGCTTCTTACATTGGAACATATATAGGCTGCATGATAATTATTATATTCTAAGCCGTTGGTGCCGGCTGTCATGTAATGGCAGTCGTTAAGCCGTGTCAGAGGTCTTATGGCCGGCTTGATAACTGTTGAGAGTATGACTCACCACTGTCTTACAATCCTCTACCAACCCGGACGTAGTTTCCGACGGTTCCGAGGTTAGGACCCGTGCCCCAGCAGTGGGGATACCAAGGGTTGATATCCCAACAAACACTAAAGAAACAATATACCCTGTCAAGGCCACCCAACGTATTAGCAACAGTATAGTCTTTAAGCTTTTAGAATATCTCTGACTCTAGAGTAGGCTTCGGTTTTCGCCAATTTTCGCCGGTTTTCGTACGGATGATCAAGTTGTGATTTCGAAATTAAGTGTCTTATTAGTTTTTTTATTCTATTACACGAATATATCCGATAGTAGCCGAGGTATATTCTAAAAGCTAATAGACTGTTTTAAAAATATCTTAGATAATGTTAGGCTGGCCTCTAATTGAGAATTAGCTATAAAAAATTTATGATTATATAAGCGGAGAGACCATGATGTCTATAAATAGCAAAGATAAATAAGCTTGGTATTATTTTTCTCTACGACGTACAAATCGGACGTAATGGGGTGCTAATTATCGCCACCAATGGAATAAAAAAAAAGTAAACGTCAAAATTCTTAATATCTGTGATAGCTATTTTAGAACATACAGCCTATAACGTAGCATCAACATCCTAAGACTTAAAAAATCGATTTTCGCTAAAAACGGCCGTTTTTAAAGTTGTTGCGGTGCAAACCTCTTTACACCATTCTTTATTTAAAAACCTATTTAGAGGCTAAAAATTTCACCCATGCCGGGATTCGAACCCGCAACCATTAACCATTCTTTATATTACTTTTTCTATCTATCATTTTCAAATATTTAAATTATGTCACACATTTCGAAATTTCCCTCATTTTTCATCATTACAACTTTACCCATCGACTAGATATAACTATTTACCTGCTTATCCGTTTTAATCTAGTTTTTCTGTTCTTTTTATAAAATAACAGTACCTAGTTTTTATTATTAACAAAAGTTATACAACATTACAAAGTCCTAGGATCCTAAGTTCTAGACTGTATGTCCTAAAAATAGTTGTCATAGTGGCTAAGATTTAAATTTCCTTCATAAAAAAATGTATTTAAAACAATTTATGATTTTTATTCCATTCGTGGCGCTAGTTAACAACCCAAGGCGCCTTAAACTATGACGACACCCTCTCACGTGATGCCTTAATGTATGAAGCGTTTATCCATATTTCAGTTAAATCATAAAATTATATTTTAATGAAACAACTAAATTTACCAAAAGTTTTTTTTTGTTATTAGAATAAATTAATTTTTCGCATTTTCTCTGATTCCGAAAACCCAGAAATAGTTATTTATGGGCAGTAAGTTAGTATGCTTACAAACGAGTAGACGAATATATAAGTACGAGAAGAGTCGAGGGCCAACCAAAGTCACGAGTTTGTAAACATCAATCCGCACGTGTATAATACAACGTTTTTCAACACTGTGTGGCGAGAAAACAGTACAATTTAACAAACTTTATCATTCGAATAATCGCGTCGCAATTCAGAATAATTAAACCAACAACTTTTGCAGCAACTTTGACGTTTATAAATATGATAATGGCGGGCACAGATTAATAATAATAATATTTCTTAGTGATTTGCAATACTCATACATAGTTATATATAACGTCGGAATATAAGGTAATTACGTTTTACCTAATAAATAATCGCGACTAGACCCGTTTAATATATAGTTAGTGGCATTTTTCCGAGCGCTTCCGTGCTTCGCAAGGCACGTTAAGCCGTTGGTGCCGGCTGTCATGTAATGGCAGTCGTTAAGCCATGTCAGAGGCCTTATGGGCGGCTTGATTACTTCTGACAGTAAGGCCCGCCACTGTCTTACAATCCTTCACCAACCCGGACTTGGCCCCCGTGGTGGAGTATGGCCTAACCTTCCTGCGATACAGGAAGAGACCCTTGCCCCAACAGTGGGGACATATAAAGGGTTGATATCGAATATATAGCTTTGTAATAATTATAACTTTGCTTCGTCTCAACTTTGGTTTGGTATTAAAGTGAGAAAAACGTATTGAGCCGTAAAGTATACGCACGCCTCCATACAACGGAGCGTCCGGTAAAATGTGTACTTTGTATTTGAGAGTATGTACCTACTTTAAAGCACCTCCGTTGTAGTGTGTCATTTTAAACTTTTGGCTTCGTAAATGGAGTTTCAGAGCAAATGTGTCGAAAATAATATTTTATTGTTTTATTTTGCATATATATATAAAGCTTATTTTCATATGTCTCCTAAGAGTATGGTATAAAATCAATGTTGCTTCAATGTAAGCGAGATGCAAGATCCCCATTGGCTAACATGAAAGACCCTCTGAAACTAACTTATTGTGTAATACCTGTTTGTTCTCAGCAGGTGTGCCTTACATGAACTCAAAAGAAATATGCATATTCTTAGTAGAAGAGTTGCATGTAACTCTTCTACTAAGAATGAGATTCGAAAGCCAAAGCATTGTTTCTGTAACTCGACTGGATGCCGCAACAGCTTTGTTAAGCAAAACACCTTATCTACCGAATATTTACGGCCTTATTTTTAAAAACGCGATTCCACGGAAACACACCTTAGGCTTAAAAAACTATTTAGAGGCTAAAAAGTTCACCCATGCCGGGTGAAATTTTTAGCCTCTAAATAGGTTTTTAAATTTGTCCTTAGCACGGGTTAGTGCATTAAAAATAAAAATAGTATAAACACCTAAGGCTGGTTTCTGAATTGAGAATTTCACTAAGTATATTTACTTATGTAACGTTCTGTCACGCTCTTTGCTGAGAAATTCGAAGAGACAGCGCTAAATGAATATTTCCTGCATGATTTAACGTAAAAAACGGAAATATATTGACTTTGCTAAATAAGTAAGTATGTAGGATGGCTGCAAAATTTGCGAATAAAAAAAAATATTTTCCGCTTTTAATTCGAAACGGTGAAATCGCTATCCGAAAGAATCTTTGGTTTGTAAACAAACATCTGTCAGCTAGAGGCAGTGGACATTGATTATTATAGGACTTACATCAAAGTGATCTTCACGTAAATACACCCGAGTTTCAATCGGTAAAGTATCGGGGTCGCTTTTGGCAAGTTTGAGCCAATTTTTTCGTTTGTTTATTTCACTGGGTACATGAATCCGCAACTTTCCGTGGGTCTTTATTGACATGTTTTTGCATTCTCGAACAATGCAATAATGATAATTGCTATATTTTGTATGTAAACTCGATGAAATCATACTTGGGTTATTGTTATTTCACTATGGTCACAAATCACTCACAGATGTTGAATGACAAATTTTGTTTACAAGTCTTCAGGTCTTCAAACCATAGACAAAAATGGCTGACCGCGTTTTTGGCTGTTTAGCAAAACAAACTTTTAATATATATTTTTTTATTGCTTTTAGGTTCTCAAAAAATATTTAAAAATAATTTTCGGTCTAATGGATGAGATATTTAACATTTAAGACTTACTTGAAAAGAGAGTCAAATAGCGGATTGAAGCCGGTTTACCGTATTTTGTTTATCGAATCCCAAACTGGGTTAAGTAGAAATAAAAATAACATTCAAGTTATATTTTCGTTTACTTCGGATAACCTTTTTCACCTCATTTAACTTGAACTGCGATTTATTAAATAACGGGTCTTTATCAGTGTTGTACTAGAACAGTGTTTTAATCAAAATATTTACTTGGAAACATTCAAAACTAAAACTACCGTCAGTTATGTAAAGGTCGAATTACAGATCCATGAAAACTTTCTCTGTGCGAACCTCGTTAAAAGTCAATTACATAAGTTTCGGGTGCTTTTGATACGGTTAAATGGATTTCAATTTATGTTCTCCAAAGGGGCAGTCGTAGGTCTCACATTCGGGAGGTTGTGAGTTCGAACCCGGGCGTGTACCAATGACTTTGTGTTAGACTTACCAAACAGGATTGTAATAATTAAAATACAATATTGAATTTCGGATTTGTAATGCAATACTTTTGACAAAATTAAATTTACAATCTAAACAGAACACCGTCCGTCCTTAGCTGTAGTCGCCCTTCGAATGAATCACGCGGTCTCTCACATCAGTTTTTATCTACCGCCCGATTCTCGAATGGCCGTTACAGTTGCAGTTCTATGCAACGCGTTCGAAATTTAGCAAAATCTTGTAAGTCTTTATTTATTTTTAAAGCAATATTTAAATTAAATAACAAAATTACATTAAGGAAATCAGTTGCCTAACAGACGGCCGTCCTGTAATAGGAATGCCCCCATTCCGTTTCGGCCATTCGAGCATCTGTTATGTCCTCATACAGTAGGTACAATTATAATTAATTTACAAATACAAAAAAAAATAATATAGTTGTAACTAAACTCAAAACAAAATAATCCAAAATATTACTAGATCGATGTAACTTAATTTAATTTTTTTTTTTTTAAACGAACTTATCATTACAAATCGGCAACTACGAATATAAGCAATAACTTTGCTTTTTATTTAGTACATTATTAGAACATTATATCTTAGTACAATCTTAAATGTGAATGGCGATTCTTCCGATGAACCTGTGAAAATAAACTGGTTTTAATATATATGTTTTATCTTCCATTGTTCAACTGTCATTTCACTGCATAACTGTTAATTTTTATCAATAATGAAAATGTGATAAGACGAGAAAATAAAGAAGTGGTATCAACTTAATTGGGGAAATTTCAGATGTTACTTAGCGCAGTAACTAAGTGATGGAGTATGGGTATTGTAAATATATTTACTGTCAGTGAAAATACAGTTAGGAACACTTAGGCACCCTATATATAGTACCACTACCACTTCAGCATCCTTCACAAACATAGTGAGTACCGCTTGTGCTTCGGCATCCTTCACACAGTGAGTACCGCTTGCACTTCGGCATCCTTCACTTAGTAACTACCGATGTGCTTCGGCATCCTTCACATAATGAGCGCCGCTTGCATTTGGACATCTTTCACACAGTGAGTACCGCTTGCACTTCGGCATCCTTCACATAGTGAGTACCGCTTGTGCTTCGGCATCCTTCACTTTATTGTTGCTTAATTCCACGACTATACTCACCAGCAAGTGAGCAGTGGTGCGTTCATAACTTTTAAAACATCATTGGCCCCAGAGCCTGCATGATCTAAAACAACAGAAAAGGGACTGGGGCAGGCATGTAAATATAGATTAAGGGGTATGTATATTTTTACAAATATTTCGCTATTTAAAGCTTAATCTACCATTAAATTGTATATAACACCGTATGTACATATTGTATGTAAATATACGTATTACTAATTAATTTAAATATATACAAATTAGTTATATGTATAGATATATAAATGTATTTTTTTTTGTATCTACAGATCACTATTGTACAAAGTCACTGAATTTCATTCACTGGTTGTATCGCTGTCTCCTATGCTGTTGTGGTCAGATATATCAGCAGAAGATTCTTTATTGGAATCAATTGAAGTAAAGGTTATCCAACGTTTTAAATGGTCTGCAGGATAAATGCTCTTATATTTGCGTTTGGAGTGACCCTCAATACTAGAAATTTCATACCGATCATTTGGAAGTACTGCAGTAATTTTGAATGGTCCCTTGAACTTTGGACATAACTTTTTGCTCTTTCCGTTAGCAGGGTTATGGTAATTTGGAATCATAACCAAATCACCTGAATTGAAAATCTTTGTTGGTGCTCTTTTATTATCATATTGTTGTTTCATATAAATTTGGCTCTTTTCTGTATTATCTTCAGCAGTGGCCCGTATATATTCTTTAGAAGACTCTGACCCAATATCTGCCCGAGATTCATCTATAACGTTGAGGATGTGACCCTCTTCATTGTTGGGATTTAGAGTCCTGTGACCAAATACAATTTCAGCAGGAGTTTTCTTGGTAGTCTTATTAATCGTGTTATTAAGGCTCCATTGAAGCTTTCCTACGTTCACGTCCCATTCACGTTCGTCTAGGCCTTGATTGGTTGCCGCCAATGAATCTAAAATCGTACGGTTATACCTTTCAATTTGGCCGTTGGCCCGTGGTGTCGCCACCGCATTTAAGACATGCTTTGCACCGACGGATTTCACAAATTTTCCAAACTCGGCCGAGGTAAAGCTAGATCCACGGTCCGATATTATAGTGCTGGGACTCCCAATTATATCGAATATCTCTCTTAGTATTCTAATAGTTGTCTTCGTCTTCACATTTTTGACAGGTTTAACAAAAATAAACTTGCTAAACCCATCAATAATGCCTAAAATATAACAATTGCCTCTTTTACTTCTAATAAATGGGCCTAAGTGGTCCATGTGTAAGGTATGGAAAGGTTTATTGCCCTTTGGTATAGGATGGAGATAACCACTAGACTTCTGAGTAGAGGTCTTGTTATATTGGCAGTTTAGGCATGATTTAACATATTTTTGAATGAAACGGTTCATTTTAGGGAACCAGTAGTCCTGTTTAATCTTTGCTAGAGTTTTTTCTACCGAAAAATGGCCTGAGTCATCGTGGTTCATCTGACATATACGCCATCTAGCACCGTCGGGTACAACCCACTTTAACTGATCACCTACTCGTCTGTAAATTTTATCGTCGCGTAATTCGTAGTTTGATGTTATATCTTTAATATCTTTTTCGTTGCTATTAAGAATTAGCTTTATATGTTTTAATTTTTGGTCGGTTAACTGAACGGTTTGCAGCCAGTCGGTTGTTGAAATATTCATCACTTCAAATTCTCTTGTGTTTGTATGGTCATTAGAATCGGTGTCACTTATCGGGTTTCGACTCAGTGCGTCGACGTGTTTCATATTTTGACCGGGCCTGTACTCGATAGTGAAATCATATTCCTGCAAAGTTAGCCACCATCTTGCAATACGTGGCACTAAGTCTCTTTTTGTAAGAGTGGTCCTTAAAGCGTTACAATCGGTGAACACTTTAAAGGGTACTCCAATGAGGTACACTCTAAATTTTCTTAGTGTCAGCACTACGGCCAAAGTTTCTAACTCAAACGAGTGCCAAAACTCTTCATCTTTTGAAGTTTGTTTACTGTAGTATGCTACGGGCTTATTAGGACCTTGACTATTAGGTCTCTGCAGTAATATACCACCAAGTCCCAGTTTACTCGCATCGCAGTGGACTTCGGTAATATAAGATGGATTATAAAGGGCTAGAAGCGGACGTTCGATCAATTTAGCTTTTATCGTTTGGAAAGCTTTCTCCTGATCTTCGCCCCAGGACCACAAGATATTGTTTTTTGTAAGCATTGTTAATGGCTTGGCTACGCTTGCAAAATTAGATATGAATCTACGGAAGAAACTAGCCAACCCAACAAACTGTCGCACCTGATGAACATTTGTTGGAGTTGGGAATGAAGCAACGGCTTCCGTTTTTCTATTTCCTGGTTTTATTCCGGCACCTGAAATTTCGTAACCCAGTTAGTCTAGCTTCGTTTCGAAGAAAACGCATTTAGTAATATTCAGCGTTAACCTTGCTTCCTTCAATAATTGAAATATTTTGCTTAGTTTCTCTAAGCTGTCGTCAATATTAGCAGCTGAGGATAGCAGATCATCCATATAGGGCATTGCCAGTTCATACTTATGCTTGCCAAGTGCCTTATTGATCATGTGTTGAAATACTGCAGGCGCATTGACCAGCCCGAATGGCATTCTTGTATACTCGAAATGGCCATCGGGTGTTACGAATCCTGTCAAGTGCCTGGAGTCCTCAGCCATTGGTATTTGGTAGTAGCCAGATTTAAGATCTAAGCTAGAAAAGTACTTCATCCCGCTCAGTCTGTCTAATTGGTCATCTATAACCGGCATAGGGTACGAGTCCTTTATGGTCTTTTTATTTAATGACCGATAGTCAACGCATAAGCGATAATCGTTAGTTTTCTTCTTAACAAGCACTATTGGACTCGCATAAGATGAGTTTGATTCTTGAACGATCTTATTCTCCAATAGTTCGTTAACTAAATCCCTAACAATTAGTCTCTCACTATAAGGCAATCGATAAGGTTTGTAAGTAACCGGTGAATCGTCGTTTAATTGTATGTGCATTTCTGATATTTGTGTTGTTCCTAACTCAGTCATATTTAATGCAAAACAGTCACGATATGTATTTACTAAGCTAAGTAGCTTTTGACGTTGCTGTTCGGTTGCATGGGACCCAATATTGAGCATTTCAATAGTTATAGGTTCCCTATCATGGACAGTGTCGGTTACATTATTATATAATGAGACACTATTTACCTGAAACTCGGCTGGATTGTGAGGAGGACATACATTTTCAGATGTAGGTAAAATGAACGCTCGTGTAAGCAATTTGCCTTGTTTCAAACCGATTTCGGCCCCTGAAATATTTATCACAAGTACCCGACCTAACCCCTTTTCGATAAAGTAAGTTCCTTGTAAAACTATGAACTCTTCTCCGGTTTTAAAAGTTGTATTGCCAGCCACAAATATATAGCCTGTTAGACTGCAATTGCAACGTATATTAACGCTTTGAACACCCTTAAAAGTCACATCAACATTGCAGTGTAAAGTGATTTTATCTAACTCCACCTTATTCGAATAAAGCATAAGATTTGCACTAGTTTTATGTACGATAACCTCTGGCAACTCTGTAAGGTTATGCCCAATGAGAATATCGGTCTTTAAGAATTCGTCAGATACTACGAATGCTTGAATAGTTGCTTCGACAAAATCTATCTTTATATCAAACGTGACTTTGCCTAGTGGCTGTAAAGTACCTAAAGCAAAGCCTTTTATAATAGGAAGATCGTCTGTGGTGATATCTAGATTGGAGTTGGCAGCAACAGAGTGTTTCATTAATGTGCATTCACTGCCAAAATCGATGAATGCTGTTCGATCACTTTCGTTTACGCTCACTGTCTTAGTATAGATATCCATGGTGTCTTTGCGCGCAGTAATGTGCAACACTTTATTTATTTCACTAGGCTTTGAAGTAGTGGCAGGATTATTAGTCATTGTATTGATTGTTGAATTCACGTCTCGTTTACAAAAATCTATGATATGCCCTAAACGGTTGCATCGCTTGCATTTTTGGAGCTCTTTTGGGCATTTTGGCATAGTGTGGCCCAATTCAGAGCAATTATAACATCTTATAGTTCTGCTTGGTCCTGGAACAACTTTGCTATTTCGTGTAGACTCTTGGTTTTTATTATTGGTCGCGATTTTGAAAGAGAAATTATGAGGTCGATCTTTCAAATTTTTAACTGTGATACTTCGCAGATACCTCAGGAGCTGACTGGGTCGGCGGAAGTTACAACCCTGCGCATTAAGTCTAATGTTGTGATCAAATATACCGTGAATAATGCAATCAACGGCATCTTTACCCCTGATATTACAGTGAGTCACAAGTTTTGATTTGTCGTAAAAGTATTCTTCGAGAGATTCGTTTCTCTGACTTTTCCGCTCTAACATTTCATGCAGCCTATCCGCATAATTTCGATCATCCGGAAAGCATTTAAGGAGTTTTCTCTGTCATTCCCTCCAATTCAGGTTAATCGTTGTAAGACTGTCATACCATCTACGTGCAAGGCCTGAAAGCTTGGGTATTGCATAATATACGGTTTGTTTATCGCTCCAATTGTAAATATGAGCAGTTTCATTGACTTTCCTAAGCCAGGCTCGAGTAGACTGCATCTTTTCACTAGGGTCAAATGATGGTATGACATTCTGAGCTCCATGAAAAGAATGTGATCCGTGTGAGCTAATAGCATCAAAAAACTTTTTCATTGAGTATCGCTCGTATTCGGGGCTCATATTTCGACGACGTTTGCCATACTTCTCAGAATTTGGTCTACGGCGTGATCGTGATCGACTCCGTTGAGCTTCATTACTTCGGGATGACATAGAATCTCTAGCTGAGGTCAGCGAGGAATTCGACCTCCTACAAGCCCGACGTTTATGACCCCGGCGTTTTGGCGTTGAGCTGCTCTCGCTAGAATTACTACTTCTACTTGTCCTAGACCTGGATCTTTTTCTATGTCTGGCATGTCTTTCATATCGGGAGGTTTTTTGACGATAAGATCGACTACGACTTCGACGATGTACGGAGCGTCTACGACTTCGAGATCTACGTGTTCTAGGAGTTTCTCCGGTATCATGTTCAGTGTTCAAGAGGGGTGTATGTGGACTCAACTCAGGGTCGGTCATTATGGTGTCGTCTAATAATAATGAAATAATCGAAATAGTATACACAAATAAAATTAGTGATATATTTTAGTAAAAACGGATAGTGGATAGGTAAGGGAAAAACAACGCATTAATATAGTACAACTCTTATCTCTCAAAATATTTTCAAAATTTAGGGAGACTATTTCTATTAGTCAAAATTTACTATTATTCAAAATTTAGGGAGACTATTGAGTAAATGAAATTGGACCACTGTCGTTCCACAGTCGGTATCTCTTTTAATATATAGATCCACTGTATTCAATTAACTACACTTGTTAACAAATTGAAAACCGTAACTTGTAAAATACGCGTTACAGTTCATTTAGGAGAAACGACAAAATACGAAAAATAATGTTATATTACGGTAGTTAAAATGTGTGTTTTTAACAAACCGAACCTAGTATTGAGAAACACGTTTGGATCTCTGAGATAATTTTGGATTCACTCAGACTAAAAGGTTTGTTAAATTCCAAATTTCTCAATAATTATCTAGGCAAGTGGGCATTTGCTACCCTAAATATAGTGATTGTCTTCAAGCAAATACTTATATTTCGGCATCAAAACAAGTATTTAAAAAAAACATGTGAGATCTGCATGATTTCTATGGATTCAAATAACGGACATGTGCTATACAAGAGTGTTTGAATACCAAGGTGTTTGTGACACACAGAACCGGAAATAATATCAAGTTAGGTTAGACCAGTCTTAAAACTAAACTGTATTAAGAGTACTTTCAAGAAATACAATACGATTATCAGGATTAATTCAGATTCAGTAACAAGGATAAAATAGTAATAATTGTGATGTTCACTGGATACCAAAACTATTATCGATTTCAGTAGTAAAAAACTTATACCTAGACAATAAAATCATATTTTCTTTAAAATACAACAGGATCACGGTGATTTTTTAGGATTTAATTCGCGCATGGAAAATAAATATAAGTGGAAACCATGTAGTGTTTAAAATAAAATTATGAATTTGATCTGGTTTCCATTTGTGTAGCAGGTCTTTATAAGATTTGGGTTTAAAATTGGTAAAGTGCGACGTAAGGTAGAATACACAGCAATAAATTGATGACACAATAATGGCACAAGCAATAAAAATATAAACGTTTTAATACTCACCAGTGGGTCTTCGCACTTCTGAATTGTTAGACTTACCAAACAGGATTGTAATAATTAAAATACAATATTGAATTTCGGATTTGTAATGCAATACTTTTGACAAAATTAAATTTACAATCTAAACAGAACACCGTCCGTCCTTAGCTGTAGTCGCCCTTCGAATGAATCACGCGGTCTCTCACATCAGTTTTTATCTACCGCCCGATTCTCGAATGGCCGTTACAGTTGCAGTTCTATGCAACGCGTTCGAAATTTAGCAAAATCTTGTAAGTCTTTATTTATTTTTAAAGCAATATTTAAATTAAATAACAAAATTACATTAAGGAAATCAGTTGCCTAACATTTGTTCTCTTTTTATTCTTCTCTCATAGAGAGGGAATGATATCAACCCTTTGTAGATCCTCACTGCGGGGGCAAGGGTCTCCTCTTGCATCGCAGGTCATCTCACGAAACCTTAAATAGGACATTACATAGGAAATAACATATACAAAGGCGAGCTTATCTGTGTAAGAGATTTCTTCCAGAAAACGTTGGAGAGTCGGAGCATCAGTAAAAACGGGTCTATATACGCGTAGAAAATAAACTACATGGACTGCAAAAACCCTTAACAATAACCTAAGCAGAAGTAATACACTACAAAGACTAAATACCTGTAAATGTAAATAAATAAAATACATATATAGCTCAAAGTTATGATAAAGATAAATAGTGCTCTTTCAATTGCTTCTTAAATGTACCAATTCCTCTCTTCCTAAGGAAAGTTTAGGCCATACTCAACCACGTGGGCCAAGTCCGGATTGGTGGAGGTTTGCAAGACTAGTGGCTGGTCTTACTGTCAGAAGTTTTTAAGCCGCCCCAAGGCATCTGACTTAGCTCAATGACTGCCATCTATCGACGACAGCCGGCACCAACTGCTTAACGTGCTTTGCGAAAAACGGAACCGCTCGGAAAAATGCCAATAGCGTTAGTCATAGAAGGTTATGCCATAGAAAGAGAATATGAGGGATTAATTACCACGCTTGTAATACATTATTGCACACGAAACATTGAACAATGCTTTACATAAGAAATAACATGTACAGAGGCGAGCTTATCTCTACAAGAGATTTTACATTTTAATGTCATAGTTAGTTTTTTTGTACGCCACGCTAATGTAACATAACATTTACATATAAGCACATACATTGCTTATGACCCTACACTAGGATATCCTGTGTCGTGGGAACCAGAAACAACGACATCACAAACATGTCAACATCCAAGACCTGGGTTTTTTTTTGTCCCCGGCCGGGGTTCGAACCCGGGACCTCTTGCATGGTAGGAAGATGCGCTACCGCTGCGCCACAGAGGTCGTCATATAAACTACTCGAAATACTATTCGCACAGTGCGAAATACTAATGCAACTGCGCAGACGAAGTCGCGGGTAGCATCTAGTACATAATACATAGCTCCTTTGTCGTTGTCCTCAGGTATTCCACCTGCGCGACATCCGCTGGGAGCGGCCACGGTTCCTCTCCAAGTCGTACCTGGCTTTCGTCACCTTCAACGTCATCAGCTACTCGCTGCTGGCGGCTGAAGTGCTCACAACCAATGTCGCCGTCACCTCTGCTGAGAAGAAGGTAAAACCTATTCAAGTGCATTCTTATTTAGTTTTATATTTGAGGTGCTTCAGGGTGCTGCCAATGGAAAAAAAATCATAAGTGGTTTTATAATACGTTTTTACCTAAAAGTGCTGTGTGGTGTCGGCCTAGAGAATAACAGCAACCCAATTCTTCCCGCGGGTGTCGTAAAAGGCGACTAAGGGACACAAACCGGGGGGGTGGGCAGCAGCGCCCCCTGCAGTACAATTCGACCGAACTGCGATCCCCGCCTGCCCAGCGTGGGGATTATGGGCATTACCCCCTATGATAGTATAACGTGGCGCTCATTAGGGGAGGGCTATGTCCAGCAGTGGACTAGTATAGCCTGACGACGACCTAAAAGTGAACACGAGAAATCTTAACACCTGTGACTACTATTTTTCGAACTTTTAGAATCTTTAGAACAGTCTAGAACCTATGATCAATAGATCAGAACTAATCGATTCCCGCTAAAAACCGCCGTTTTTTGGCGGCAAGTATTTAAAGACCTTGCTAGTATTAAAGTCCCGGGGTATGGTCTCTGCAGTAGCGCAACTACACCAGCTGAATGAAGCCCTTGGCAAATTCATGGAATGTGGGGCCCTCGCAGTAATCAATCTTTGCGTTGCCACGTTGTTATTCAATGTAACCAATGGATGCATTCTAAAATTGGTTGTCTCCTTTTCTTATGAATGTTTTAAAATGTTAATAATACGAGTACATACATACATAACGTCACGCCTGTATCCCAGAGGGGTAGGCAGAGACCAGGGCCGCCACTTGCCACGATCCTGACAGATCACCTTCGCTTCATCAACGTTCATAAGTCGTTGTATGCACGCACGCCGGTTCCGGGTACTTTTTATCTTTCCCTTTGCTAATACATCCCCTATTTGGTCGATGTAAGTCCGTCTGGGACGTCCCTTACCAGCCCGAGTATATTTACTCGGGCTGGTAATACGAGTATATTTGACTTTATATTTATGGACATTAGTTGTAGTAATTGCGGTCTTACTGTAGGGATTTGAATAAAAGATACACATTTTTTTTTAAAATCCTTAAAAATATTAGGTTATGTCTGAGCTCGGGGCCTCGTGAACTGGGGGCCCACATCGGGTCGAGGCCCGTGGCATTAAGCCAGCCCTGCCACCCTATAGTTACGCCACTGAACCCCAGTTTCTCGTATACTAACAATTTGTTAACAGTTGTAAAATTTTGACGACCTCTGTGGCGTAGCGGTAGCTCGTCTGCCTACCATGCAAGAAGTCCCGGGTCCGAATCCCAGCTGGGGAAAAAAAGCCCTGGTCTTGGATGTTTACATGTTTGTGATGTCGTTGTTTCTGTTTCCCACGACACAGGGTATCCTAGTGTGGGGCCAGAAGCTATGTATGTGCCTGTATGTAAATGTTACGTTATGTTTTTTTCTGTATGCACTTCGGGCAACTGACAGCTGTTGACAGTAGATTAACGGCTTGTTGGTGTACCAGAAGCCGGGGGTAAGTCGCCGCAACTTACGCTGTTGCTTCGTCCGCAGAGTTTCTACCAGCACGTGTTCAACGGCTGCTACGCCGTGCTGCTATTCATAGTGGTCGTCTTCTTCCTTATCTACGGCGTCGAAGTCTATTTTAAGGTGAGTCTGGGCGAGTCACCTTACGAGATTAGGAGCTGGATTTGCAAATGGAATCTATCTAATGGTCTGGAAGAGACCACTTTTAGTTTTAAGGCCGCCGTCTGTACTTTTAGGTTAAGAAAAATCTGAGGAATTTCCTTTTTTATGAACAATAAAGTGTTATCTATCTATCTTTCATCTCTGCTCCTCATTGTGATGAATTTATGGCGTCACAAGGTTGCCAAAGTTCCGCTTCTCACTGACTGGCGCACTCTCTCAAACTCAGTCACTCACAAACTTGGGTACTTATTTTTTGTTATTGAGGCATTTTTAATTTTGTGCTTAACTAGCTGACCCAGAGAACTTCGTACCGCCTGACAGTCGATACTTTTTTTTTTTTTACCTTTTCTCTCTGTAAGAATCATCCTCGTACTTCAAGGAATATTCTAAAAAAAGAATTAGCAAAATCGGTTAACCTGCTCTCGAGATTTGCGCTTACCAACACAATCAGCGATTCATTTTTATATTATAGATAGATTAAACCAACTTGTTCATTTCACATTTATAAATTTATAACACTCAATAGTATTTTAATCCAGAAGTTAATGACGAAAGCTGTTTCAAACTATAACATACTTTCGTTATGACTCATTTCGAGCGGTAATAGTTACCAACACTACTGGCATCTGAAATCGACCTGAGATGCGCATAATCCGTCAAATAACAAATACAGTCTGTAAAGGCCTGCGCAGCGCATACGAGGTACTATCTCCCGGGTACAGTGCTACACAAGAAATAAGTCTCGCGAATGTACCTGCGCAGATGAACAAATTTTGGATGTGCGGCAAGTTGATCGACCAATCAGATAGTTTCATTTCATGGCAGGCCGCGCGCCTTTGTTGCTATTGGTTGATTCAACGTCATCGATGCAGGTGACTATTAGTTTGGCAATATTAGCGTGAGCGAAATAGGTAGCGCTACTGCGACAATCCTGCGATATTAGCGTGAGCGAAATAGGTAGCGCTACTGCACCTTAACCGTGTCGGTTAAAGATCATGTTGAATGTACTTATCGCTTCGGGGACATTCGTTACACTTCTTCCTAGTCTGCGCGAACGTAGATTCCCGAAGGGACTTTTATGATGTGTAGTACTGTACTTTTTTGCCCGTCGATATAGATCTCGATATATAGATCATAGATCTCTCTCAGAAGCGCTCGTGGCCTAGGCGAACCGAGTGATTGAAATCAATCACTTGGTTAAGCAACAACAGGCGCGGTCAGGTACAGGATGGGTGAGCGTCCCATGACTACCGCTAGTGGAATTTTTCCGAGCGCTTCAGTGCTTCGCAAGGCACGTTAAGCCGTTGGTGCCGGCTGTCATATAATGGCAGTCGTTAAGCCATGTCAGAGGCCTTATGGGCGGCTTGATAACTTCTGACAGTAAGGCCCGCCACTGTCTTACAACCCTCCACCAACCCGGACTTGGCCCCCGTGGTGGAGTAAGGCCTAACCTTCCTGCAATACAGGAAGAGACCCGTGCCCCATCAGTGGGGACATACAAGGGTTGATAACGATATAGATCTCATATAAATTGTATCGAATAGCGCACACGAAGGACTAAAAGTACCCCGTACAAAAAGTCCCTCAAGTTTCCGAGGACATCAAGAGACCAGACTGGACAAAAGATCGGTGTTTTCTTTTAAATCGCCTTTCCATTTTCAACTTCATGTAAATTACAATACAACGTAATCTCACAATATTTGCTTCCATGACGTACGCTACACCCAATTTCCGGGGAACAAAAAACCGCACAACGTAGGCGTTGAGTCCGCGACAAGTACCGGGAGGACATTTTTACACGATTCATGGACTTTTGTCCCTTGGGGACAAAATCTGTAATCTCTTTTTTATGAAATTAAATCAGTGTTTTAAGTAATTTGAATATGTTCTTTCCCCTAATATCGTTAAATCTTTGATTATTGATACTGCCGTCACGCCTATTGTGCTTAAGAACGATTTAGTGTTTTTACAACACAGGGAATAAGCTTGACGCTGGTAAGCTTCGAAAAAAAAGTAAATTATATCGACAAAAACTTCTGCCACTTAAATGATAAATTGATTAGTCAGTAGTGCAATTAAAGTAGGATACGATGATATAAACAGTGGCCGTCAAATTTATATATGACCTCGTCAACGTAGATACGAGAGTTTTTATTGCGTAGTTTATCCTCACAAAATTATTTGTACGACACTTCTCTAAAAGGGCGACATTAGCCAGAACTATATTTGACAAATATAATGTTCTATTGTAAGGACTATGATGGCTGATTGTTCTTTTAGTTTGATGGCCAGCAATTCAATGGGAGTAGGTAATAAGTTTTTAATACAGTTGCTCAAAAAGTGGCGTACGAGTATTGCAGGGACTTATAGCGTGCGGGATGTGGGCTATTACACACTCGGGCCTTTTTTTTTACCTTTCCCGCACTCGTGCGTTCTCTTTCCCAACTGTCAAAAAAATGTCTATTTAAAAGTAAAACCAACCATGAAGTTTTTACTAAAAAAAATCATAGAAGTTTTTATGATTCATGCAAATAGTTACGTATATTTCTAAAAAGAAGCTTTTAATTTGTTTCAATATCAGATTTTATGATTTGATTGAATGAGTTAGGTTAGGTTTCATTTCATTTAATCTCATTAAATTTCATTTTCATTTCATATCAATAAAACAATCCTACTGAAGACTGGCTGTATGGGCAAAGTTCCCTTTGCCTACCAGAATGGGTGAAGAAAAAAAATCTCTGCTTATATTTTTATACGGGTGGCACCATTTTCCAAATAAATTTTCTTTATTAAATTGCTTATTTTTTTCGCAACTGTATTAAAATCAGTCGTTCAGTACACGGAACCGTCCTAACAACTTGTTCCGACTGTCAACACGTAGTGGTTATATACTCTTTGCTTATATAACCACTACGTGTTGACGATTTATTTGTCGGAACTCTTTGCAATGACAGCCTTTCCGCACTTGTAATGAAATATACTATTTCCATAGAGGTAAATTAAACGTTTAAAAAATGGTAGGTCTTCGTTTTCTAACTTATGTACACTTGTGAAGCAATGCCACTCGCCGACTGTGAAGGAAAACATCGTGCGGGAACCTGAGTGTCTGAGATGTTGAAATACCTTAGCGCTTGAAATGGCCAATCCGCGGTGGGCACGCGTGGCACGTGAGCCCATACCCTCACTCTGAGAGAAGGCGTGTGCCCTGCATTAGGACGTACATAGACACATTCGTCGTTATCAACCCTTGTGTGTCCCCACTGCTGGGGCACGGGTCTCTTCCTGCATCGCAGGAAGGTTAGGCCATACTCCACCACGGGGGCCAAGTCCGGGTTGGTGGAGGATTGTAAGACAGTGGCGGGCCTTACTGTCAGAAGTTATCAAGCCGCCCATAAGGCCTCTGACATGGCTTGACGACTGCCATTATATGACAGCCGGCACCAACGGCTTAACGTGCCTTGCGAAGCACGGAAGCGCTCGGAAAAATGCCACTAGCGGTAGTCACGGGACGCTCACCCATCCTGTACCTAACCGCGCCTGTTGTTGCTTAACCAAGTGATTGATTCCAATCAATCGGTTCGCCTAGGCCACGAGTGCTACATAGACACATACATACATAACCTCACGCCTGTATCCCAGAGGGGTAGGCAGAGACCAGGGACTGCCACTTGCCACGATCCTGACAGATCACCTTCGCTTCATCAACGTTCATAAGACGTTGCATGCACGCACGCCGGTTCCGGGTACTTTTTTATCTTTCCCTTTGCTAATACATCCCCTATTTGGTCGATGTATGTTAGGACGTTTTAGGCTACATAAAAAAGAGGTATCAAAACACATACTTGCCCTGGTCCCAAACTAGGACACCCTGTGTTATGGTGATCAGCCATCACATCACAAACATGGAAATACACAGTACGGCGGCCTCCAGTGAGAATCGAACCCACGACCTCTGTTTCAGTAGTCAAGCATATTAACCGCTAGGCCAAGCAGGCGGTCGCGTTAATCGTCATCGACCAATTATGTCCCCACTGAGTGGCACGGGTCTCTTCCCTAAGGAATGTACGGGCCATACTCCCACAAGTCCGGATTGGTGGAGGCTTGCAAGACTAGACTAAGACTAGCCCTAAGGCCTCTGACTTTGCTTAACGACTGCCATTGCGAAGCACGGAACCGCTCGGAAAAAGCCACTAACCTAGTCATAGACGGTCACCCATCCATGCACTGAACGCGCCCTATGTTGCTTAATCTTCGTGATCGTTTAAGATCACTCAGGCAGCCGGGGCTACGAGCGATTCAGTCGCGTTAATACGTAACGTCATTAACGTTTACGTACATTCTGCAGCTGATCAACTGCTCATTTCCATTTCGGCCTTGCTAATCTTCACTATATTATTTTTAGCCTGTAAATAGGTTTTTAAAATTGTCCTTAGCACGGATTAGTGCGTTAAAAAAATAATCATGTAGGTACAACGATATCATTCCGATGTAAAATATAACTGCAAAATTGGTACTCGGGGCTGCAAGTGATGCAAATTGCTTCAGCCAGATGTTGCTGCCTGTACGTAATACAGAGAGTATTGTAAAGAGGTTCGAAATTTCACTGATGTCGGTATTCGCCCATTAGCTCAGTTGGGAGAGCGATGGCACGGTTAGCCAGAGGTCGCGGGTTCGGGTCCCGGGGTGGGTGGAATTTTTAGTCTCTAAATAGGTTTTTAAAAAAATCTTCACTTGTTCTTCGTTCGCACAGCTTCACGGCGAGTTCCTGAAAGAGACGAAGGTGTGCACCATCATATCAGCGCGCGCCGGCGGCTCCGGCAATGGCGACGAGGACGGGGCTCGCGACACGCTCGTCACTAAACAGGTATGCCAGCTTTATTTGGATGTATGTGTGTTTGTGTTGTGTGCGTGCGTGCGTGTGTGTGTGTCTGTCTGTCTGTCTGTCCGATTCTATGATTTCGTCACATAATATCTCGAGTGAATGGTCTTGTTTGCGCGAGTGTCGTAGACTATATGAAATTAGTATCGATATCAACCCTTGTGTGTCCCCAATGCTGGGGCACGGGTCTCTTCCTGTATCGTGCCTGCTGTTGCTTAACTCAAGTGATTGATTCCAATTACTCGTAGTCAAACCAAGTGATTGGTAGTGATTGGAATCAATCACTTGAGTTAAGCAACAGCAGGCACGGTCACGTGCAGGATGGGTGGCCGTCCCGTTGTCGTAGCTAGCCTGGAAAAGGCGGGAGATTAATAAATAATAAAACAAGGGTACACCGTGGATTGCCAGATGTCGTCGTGTAATGGAAGTTGTTAAGCCATGTCAGAGGCCTTATGGGCGGCTTGATAACTTCAGACAGGAAGGCCCGCCACTGTCTTACAATCATCCACCAACCCGGACTTGGCCCCCGTGGTGGAGTATGGCCTAAGAGACCCGTGCCACAGCAGTGGGGACATACAAGGGTAGATATCGACGATAATTGTCACAAGATTTAATGCGTGTTTCTCGCAGGGCGTCCAAACCGATTTGCTGGATGGCGGCACAGTAGACCCGCGCTCCGTGAACCTCTCCCAGCTGCACCAGTCGCGGCTGGGGCTGATCAGCCAGGCGCTGATGCTGATCCTCATCGCCGGGTTCCTCGCATCGGAGACCCTGAGCGAGCTCTGGAAGACCAAGTGAGTTACCATGTCGTTATTAGATAAGATTGCGATCATAGATGTTTCTGATAATACCTGCCGTCGAATATATAACTGCTCACGCTAGAAATGATTGATGTTCAAATGATTGATAGTGCTTTGTGGTGAACAACCTTTACAAGATAGACAAACAAAACCAAGATTATTACTAAAACTTTTGTAGATTGTAGACTTTTAATACGGATTTACTTACGGGTGTGTGAGACGAGCAACCGACGACGCGAGCTCCGTCTCTGCTCGCTATGATTAAGCTCTGCGAATCGGAGCGAAACCTGGTCGGACTCTTCCGATATAACAACACCCGTAAGTAGATCCGGACTAAAAGTCTACAAGATTATTACTAACGATACTAGCTCACATGGCAATACTAAAAAGGCAATGGCGTACAATAAATAATATGCTTATCTTTTTTTTATTAATATAAGGCCTAGGACCTACTCTCAGACCTACCAAATACACGCAAAAAGGTTCATAAGAATCGGTGAAGCCGTATGGTGGAGTTCGATAACAAACATTAGATATATTTTTACATATTACATATTTTACATTGTGATCAGTCTCTTTACTCGCGTTTATTTTATATGTATCCAGGAAGTCTAAACCTTTCTTTCTTTTTGAGCATAAGATGCTATTCCTTCTGTGTCTATCTTTCACTTGTATAACATGATATCGCTTTATGTGTTATATTGTATTGTATTAGTACAATTTGTCTCGATGCGAGGTTCCTTGAGTCACTAGACCGGGCCCTTGCTAAGAATCAGTGCAATGAATCAGCAACAATCACTGGCGCCTGAGGTCGTTTTACCGTAATAGTGTCCGTGAGTAAACGAGCGATTCCACCGGCAGGGTACCCGTGGTGTCGCGCAACTGGCACGACCTGGTGTTTCGGCTGGCGGAGATCGGCGTCGCCATATGGTTCCCCTGCGTGCTCTGGAACTGCATGGCGCCGGAGCGGCTCTGGCTGCTGAACCCGCGGCGGTTGCTCGCGCGACAGCTTGACGACGCCAAACTCGCGGACCTACTTCATAGCGCGCCGCGCGACCAGGTGAGTCGGTCTACCATTGAGTCAATTACTCAGTGTTTTCAGTAAGTCGATTCAAATTATTCATTGAGGCCTTTTAGAATTGATTTAGGGAGTCGGTGTGGTAATGAGTCAGTGAGTGATTCTTAAATTGAGTCGGAGATTTAATTGTTGTGAAAGTGAGTCTGAATGCAGGAATTGAGTGAAATGATCCACAATGAGTGTGATTGAGAAAGTATTAAGTATGTAAGTCACAGTGAGTGAGGAGCAGGTATGGATCTGCTTGGCGCCAGAGCGGCTCTGGCTGTTGAACCCGTGGCGGCTGCTCGCGCGACAGCTCGACGACGCTAAGCTCGCGGACCTACTTCATAGCGCGCCGCGCGACTAGGTGAGTCGGTCTACCATTGATTCAATCATTCAGTGATTTCAGTAAGTCGGTTCAAATTATTCATTGAGTCTTTTTAGAATTAATTTAGGGAGTCCGTGAGACAATGAGCCAGTGAGTGATTCTTAAATTGAGTGGGAGATTTAATTGTTGTGAAAGTGGGTCTGAATGCAGGAATTGGGTGAAATTATCTAATGCATGTGATTGAGAAAGTATTAAGTATGTAGATCAGAGTGAGTGAGGAGCCGGTGTAAAGCTACTTGGCGCCAGAGCGGCTCTGGCTGCTGAACCCGTGGCGGTTGCTGCGCGACAGCTCGACGATGCTAAGCTTGCGGATCTACTTCATAGTGCGTCGCGTGACCAGGTGAGTCGGGCTATCAGTGATTTCAGTGAGGGATTCACGGATTTGGCCAGTGATTCAGTAAGTTGATTGAAATGATTCATTGAGTCTTTCTAGAATTTATTTAGGGAGTCAGCAAAACAATGAGACAGTGAGTAAGTTGGAGATTCAATTGTTGTAAAAGTGGTTCTAAAAGCAGGAATTGACTGAAGTAATCCAATGAGTGTGATTGAGAAAGTATTAAGTATGTGAGTGAGGAGCCGGTGTGGAGCCGTATGGCCCTGGAGCGGCTCTGGCTGCTGAACAAGCGGGGCGGCTGCTCGCGCGACAGCGATGACGCCAAGGTTGCGGATCTACTTCATAGCGTGCCGCGCGACCCGATGAGTCGGTCTACCACTGAGTTAATTGTTCAGTGATTTCAGAAAGGGACTCATAGATTGGGTCAGTGGTTCAGTAAGGCAGTTAAATGATTTATTGAGTCTTTGATTTTGGAAGTCGGCAAACAATGAGCCAGTGAGTGATTCTTAAATTGAGTCGGAGTTTCAATTATTGTGAAAGTGACTCAATAATTTAGCCATTTGGTCTGTGATTTAATGTGCCAGTGATTGGGAAAGTATGATAGTGAGTCAATGAGTAAGTTCGTCGATATGAAGTACTTCATGGACTAAAACTTACCATAGTCAATGCGTCAATGGTTCAATCAGTGAACCAGGGGCTCTGTAAGTGATTCAGTGTCTCATTCAATAAGTAATTTTCGAAATAAGCCTTCCGTGCTTTCTAAATAATTATAACGAGCTTATCACTCGTTTTTTTGTGTTCAATATTAATAGTTTTCTTTATTAAAACAGGTGTTAAGCTCAAATAAGGGTCTGATATTATTTGTCGTCATCGGAGATTTGTTTGTTGAATGATCTCCGTTCAAACGATTACTATGTCCTCTGCACCATCGCTATATCCATGATGTTGTCAAACGGTTTGGTAAGATCGAGTCGTCGGCTTTTTATAGCTTATTTCAGCCATCTGTGTCCGTCTAGTGGTGGTATGCTTATATTTTAAGGAGTAGACATAAATTCGTGACTCTCCATGGGAAAGTGTGACGATCATACACCCATCTCGCTCACCCAAAAAGCTTACGCTGCAGCAATGTTCCATCAAAACGGTCACTAAATCTGGCTTAGTGCATAAAATCACCTATTTGTTTTTCATACGTGTGTTTTTAACACGAAAGAATAAATAAAAACCTTTGAAATCTTTGACGCAGCTCACGCTTCCACCACTAGAATGGCGCGAATTGGCGTGCTACCTCGTTCATCTGGTTCGCCATTGGCGCTGGCAAATATGGCGCGTGCTTATACTAATCGTTGTACCTCAAGAGAGGTTAGAGGGCGTGACCGTTCACACGAGTTTTGCGGACGCTTCACTGAGCTCTAAGAGTGACTTAGAGGTCCAGTCTTCCAAGAGCGCCTTAGAATCTTGGAATAAGGCGCCTGGAGAGAATGTGGCGCCAGGAAGCACGGGGAAGAAGAGTTTGGTAAGAGTCTTTATGTAGTTGTTGAGGGTGGGTTTCGTTGCTCCGGGAACAGGCTTCAATTCAATTAGTTTGTTTCAAATATAAAATACATATAAAATTGTAAGTCGTCTTATTCTAGACTTTTAGAGATTACTTGTGACGCGTTCTGTTCGCCATTATCCGCCATCTTGGTTATAAACACAGCTTTGTTACTGTGAAGGAACTTTGAGTTTTTTAGTGATTCTGAACAATTTGCAATTGGGACATTAATACTTTCCAGGGAAAATGGCTCATAAATCTTTTCATTTTGCAAAGATCTTCATGGCTTTTTTCTGGTCTTGTCATCGAAATAATAAATGAAAACGTTTGTGTATTTCTTGTCTGTGTAAATATTCGGACGGATCTTGTTAAGACACCCATTGATTCAGAGAAGAAGAGTAACATTATCTGTGTTATGTATGACTTACGGTCAAGTATAAACGTTAGATATAACAAGTAATTAGTTGTTTTGTGCTTTATCTGTATTTAAAATTTTTGGTAATAAAAAAAGCCCAAGACTACATTAAATACGTTTCAATATCTAATGCCAAGTTATTGACTTTACAGCGTTACTAAATCACCCCTTACCTCCCCAGCAGAACGTCGAAACCGACTCGCTAGTGGGCAGCGTCGGATCTGCGCGCGAGTGCTGGATCTGCTACGACAGCGCGCGCTCGGATCCCCTGATCCGGCCCTGCCGCTGTACCGGGGACGTGGCGACCGTTCATCACGACTGTCTGCGGCGCTGGCTTGTCGAGGTGAGTCTCTCTTTATTTATTTACTAGCTTTTGCCCGCGACTCCGTCCGCGTGGACTTAAGTAGCTAGAAAAGTAGCGACCCCGTTCACTCCCTTAAGTGTTAAATTAAAAAAAAAAACGGCGAAACACGTGTCCAATCAATTGTGTTAAAGAGTATTTATTTAAGTTTCAAGAAAATTACACAACATTCTTTATACCTCCCATACAAATTTTGGCCCACTTGTACAAGTACTCGGAGGACATTTTTCTCGTTTGCACAGGCCTTAAGTCTTATTCTTTTCCTTCCTCTGTCGCTTTCGGCCGTTGGTTGGGGTTGGACTCGCTCGTAGAAATGAGTGCTTCTAGAAATCAGTGGGAGACCAAAGATATCATGGCTACGCAACCTACGACAGTGGTTTCAACAGAGTACCAGTTCCTTGTTTGTATTGGAAACCTCGGAAAGCAACACAGCCGATTTGCCAAACTTCGATAGGTGACGCCACATGAACAAGGAGAAAATGCTGAATCTTTGACAGCCTCGGTGGCGCAGCGGTTTGGCACGCTGATTGTAAAACCGAAGGTCTCGGGTTCGATCCTCGGCCGCGTCAAACTAGGAAAGAACTTTTCTAGTTTTTCTCGGGTCTTGGATGTTATCTATGTATTTATTGTATTAAATATATCGTCGAGTTAGCACCTATAACACAAGTCATTTAGTTGTACTTAGTATAGGGCCATATAGGGCTAACGAGATGTGTGTGATATGTCCATGAATATTTATTTTATTATTTATTTTCTTAAGAAAATTGGTCCAGAGCATTGAAAGCCCAAGCGATATGACTTTTACGAATTTAATTAAAATAATGAAAGAGCTACAAAAAAGATAACATAAGAATATTCTTTATTGTACAGCAGGAAAAAAAACATAAAATAATTACAAAAATACAGTACAATTGGCGGCCTTATTGCTTAGAGCAATTTCTTCCAGACAACCTACGGTGATTTAGAAAGATGATTTGTTGTTTTTAAGTAATCTTTTTTTTTATCCTTTTACAGTGCGCTGCTACAGCAGACGGCTTGAAATGCAAGGTTTGCAATTCGCCTTACATCGTGCAGGAGACAAACAGGTGAGAAAGTTCGAGTGAATTTTTATAGTGTTTAAGCTAGACTAAAAAAAACACTGTTTATATTCTTTTCATTGCACTAACCCGTGCTAAGGACAATTGACGAGTTGGGCGTGACAATTGGGCGACTCACCGGCATCAGTGAAATTTCAAACGTCTTTTACAATATTCTCTGTATTACGTACGTATTACCTCTTGTTGATTTTATTAATTCATCCCCAGACTGGAATGGGAGCGCGGGTTCACGGCCGCGCACTGGGCGCAAACGGCGTTGTGCGTCGCCTGCATGGTGGGAGCCGGCGCCGGCGCCTGGGTGCTCGTGCAGCTCTTTGCTTCGCCCGTGGTGCGAGTACTGGCGGCCGGCGCTGCCCTGCTGGTCTGCTACTGCTGCTGCAGGTCAGTGCTACAGTGTGCTAGCATCTGCAGGAGCTGCAGATAGCACCGCCATTATTCACTACTTAAACTTGATTATATACACAATATCTAACACCGAAATAGATACTGGCAAATAAGTGTTACCGGAGGGAGTAGCGCTGTTTGCCGAAACACAGGCTGTTGCTTAGTTCGGCAACAGAGGTCTATGAGACGAATTGTCTAGTAAATATCATTTGTCATGTGAATAACTTAAGCACGATGTATTATAAAGTCATAATAAATAAATATTAAAAAAAAAAAATCTAGTAAAAAAAATCTAGTATTATTCTTGATCGCCTCTTGGAAAACGGTACACCACTGTCAAAAATCAACAGTCGAAAATAATATTTCCGTTGCCATCCACTGCTGCTGCAGCTAAGTGTACACAAGGTGGGGCTGGGTCCACACAAGGTGGGGCTGGGTATACTTAAGGCTGGGCTGAGTATACACAAGATGGGGCTGGATGTACAGAGGGTGGGACTGGGTACACCCAAGGAGGGGCTGGGTGCACACAAGATGGGGCTGGGTGTACACAAGGTGGGGCTGGGTGTACACAAGGTGGGACTATGTATACACAAGGTGGGGCTGGGTGTACACAAGGTGGGACTATGTATACACAAGGTGGGGCTGGGTGTACACAAGGTGGGGCTGGGTGTACACAAGGTGGGACTATGTATACACAAGGTGGGGCTGGGTGTACACAAGGTGGGGCTGGGTGCACACAAGGTGGGGCTGGGTGTACACAAGGTGGGGCTGGGTGCACACAAGGTGGTGCTGGGTGTACACAAGGTGGGACTATGTATACACAAGGTGGGGCTGGGTGTACACAAGGTGGGGCTGGGTGCACACAAGGTGGGGCTGGGTGTACACAAGGTGGGTCTGGGTGTACACAAGGTGGGGCTGGGTGTACACAAGGTGGGGCTGGGTGCACACAAGGTGGGGCTGGGTGTACACAAGGTGGGGCTGGGTGTACACAAGGTGGGGCTGGGTGTACACAAGGTGGGGCTGGGTGCACACAAGGTGGGGCTGGGTGTACACAAGGTGGGGCTGGGTGCACACAAGGTGGGGCTGGGTGTACACAAGGTGGGGCTGGGTGTACACAAGGTGGGGCTGGGTGTACACAAGGTGGGGCTGGGTGTACACAAGGTGGGGCTGGGTGTAATCAAGGTGGGGCTAGGTGTACACAGCGTGGGGCTGGTGGCTTTTACTGTTGCCGGTGCTCGCCAAACATAATACCGCTAATAAATTTGCTATGTGATTTGCTTTAGGGTACTTATTCGTCTAGCCCTGCGTACGCATCCAAATAAATCAAAATTTGAACATACGTATCTGCATACGTGTCTAAATAAATAAATATTTGAACATTTCCAACAGATTCCTCGGCACGAACACCGTGACGGCCTACCAGCGTGCCAAGGTGTCCTCCCTGAAGATCCTCACGGAGCCGGAGGCCTCAGAAGGCCTCGACCACCTCGCTACCATCAGCAACACAGTCACCGTGGAGATTGCCTCCAAGGCGGTGCTAGAACGAGCACTGAAAGGTGACGTCGGCAAATAGTCTGTGCGGACGTGCTGAGTTAGCTGTGAACATGAAGAGATAGAGCGGCCGTACTGAGTTATCTGTGAACTTGTAAAAAACAAAGGTTATAAGTTATCTGTGAATGTATAGAGAATGTGCGGCCGTACTAAGTTATCTGTGAACGTGTAGAGGTTGGGAGGCGGTACTAAGTTTGTGCCGTCCTCATCCAGCCACTCCCCGCCACCGTAGCCAGGGCCTCAATTCTGTTAGTGCATTACAGTACCATGGTCAAGTCACGTAGGCTGTTTTTTCGTACCATTGACGCCTAGAAGGTTCGATGTATGCACGTACGTCGCGCGTCGACTTGAAGCAGCAACGAAGCTAAATCGCCATGTTCATGCAGTTGTCATTGTACCACAATGCATAAGCAGAATATAGGCATAGGTCGGCAGACCATCTAGTTGAGGGCCTGCCCACGCTGTATAATGCAAAGGCAGAAAAGAGGCCCTGCATTTCCACATTATGTCGATTCAGATGTTAAGGATGACATTGTCGCGATAACAAATACATTGACGCGATAACGTTAAAAGAAACGTTATTTGTATAACGGTATATTATGTTGAAGTTAATTTTCCAATGGTCCTCATTCGTTCGGTACAAAAATTAATGTACAGTGATGTTTAATCATTATTTAAATATATTAGAAGTAAAAGTGATAGTTGCAATAAATCTTCGTAGCGGTTTAAACTAGTAAAAGCCGGTTACTGAAAAAAAAGTGTGTATCGGTCTACCTCTTCCGAGGTATCTGAAGAGTCAGAGGCAAACATAACAACTTAAGGCCCATAAGCTCCTCATGGAGTCATTCCCATGCAAACGTAGTTTGGTTTTATCTCCAAACGACATGCCGAATCACAATGAAACTTTTCCAATACGTTGAGAGGACGCCAATCGAGGTCTGGCCTTTTATTACGTAACATTCCACTCTATCGAGTTAAGAATTTGGACATACAAAAATCATGTAGGTACAGCGATATTATTCCGATGTAAAACCTGACTGCAAAGTAGGTACTCGGGGCTGCAAGTGATGCAAATTACTTCAGCCAGATGTCGCTGCCTGTACGTAATACAGAAAATATTGTAAAGAGGTTCGAAATTTCACTGATGCCGGTGAGTCGCCCATTAGCTCAGTTGGAAAGAGCGCTGGCACGGATAGCAAGAGGTCGCGGGTTCGAGTACCGGCATGGGTGGAATTTTTAGCCTCTAAATAGGTTTTTAAATCCAGTGTCAAAATATGTATGCATTCGACAGCTGGAGTAGCTTAAAATCTACGTCACTCTACACAGTGGATACTTACATAATAATGGCCCTGATCGTGCTTACAACTGTGGATATTAGAATAAAAAAAGAAATCACAGCTTCATAAGAATTTCCCTAGAAACTGTTCTTAAGGCTATGATTTCTTTTTAACCGACTTCAAAAAAGGAGGTAGTTATCAATTCGACGCGTATATTAGTTATTCATAGGTCTATTTCAAATTCTAACCTCTATTTGTGCCCTCTAAACGTATTAGCTAAATTTCATTTCGATCGAGCGTTATTGTAAATAAAAATGAAACGGCTTTAAGGCCCCACCTTGGAAGTAACAATTGTTTTCGATTGTTATTTTCATGTTCAGGACTTAAAAGTTTAATTGTTTACTCAGTGATGTTCAAATTTCCGTTTCAACCGGCGGCAAAATATAAGTACCCGTAATGTTATCTTGTATAGTTTCGTCTGTAAATGGTAAATTAGTACATTGCAAAGTCGCCCGTAACGTAACTGAGTAGCGTGCATACGTTTAAAGGTCTACGTGCGTCGATTGTACTCAAGAGAAGAACGCTGTGTACGGAGTATTTTGTATGTTTATGTCGTATTTTATTGCAATTATGTGTATTTGCCAAATGGACGTTTATTATGTTTGAAGGGTTTTTAAACAGTGATTAAAACTATTGTAGGCTGTGTTTAAAACTGAGTAACTATTTAAAACGGGGTTTAAAACTGAGTATTGAGTAATGTTGTTTAAAACTGTTTTAAACAATGTTTAAAATTGTTGCACACGCCAAATGCCAATAATGATCAGGTTGAGGGTTTTATAGGTCCAATCGCACAAAAATTATATATATATATATTTGCACACGGCATTTGGCGTGTGCAACAATTTTAAACATTGTTTAAAACAGTTTTAACCTTTCGTATGCTGCCAGGTGGCGCTACAGAAGTTGCTAGTATGCCGCCATTTTTCAATCAGTAGAGAGAGAGTTAGATAGGTTCTTATTATACTAAAATTATTCGAAAATTTCTTTGATACATGACCTATATGCAAATGTTATTGGATATCAGGTAAATAATAAATGTTTCACGGTATTTAGTATTTCTGGTAGCGATTTTATTTATTTTTTGTAGCTCTATAAATCAGCATTCAATATGAAAATTCTCCCATCGAGAGAAACGAGGAAAATTCAATAAATTTTCACATAAAACCTGGTTATTTTTAGTTCCTAAGCTAGGTGAATAGTAAAACAATCCACTAATTTAGAAGTTATTAGCACTACCAAAGGAAATTATTCAGAAAATCTAATTTGAAAACTGCTTATGAGATAAACAAGGCAGCCATTTTCACTTTGAAGAAACTAGAAAGAAACAAACGACCATTGTGTTGTGTTTTCCAAATAAGTGAATGATGTCTATGGTACATTGGTTCATTCATAATATCTTACAAATAATTTTAAACCTTAAAACCAACGGGATAATAATTAAAATTGTCTAAAAATGATCAAAGTTTATTGAGCACGGATCCGTGACAAAGCATTCGAGGGATGGCGCCCGGATCCGTGACAAAGCATACGAAGAGTTAAACAACATTACTCAATACTCAGTTTCTCAGATCTCATTTTACTTTTTTGTAATAAATCCTAGTTTCCATATATTATTTTATATAATAATTTAGTAGCTGTATTATATTTTTCATCGTATGTTTTTTTCTGGTGTACATGATCATAAATCATAGTATCAATTAAATTAAAATTTGTCATGAAAACAACATGTTAACATTAATGAACATTGAAGTTGTTATCTATCCAGCTATCAGTGATTGTTTCCTTTAAAAACACAGGCAACATCTTGGCCTTTGGTGCTTTAGTTACATCGGCTGGTTGCCAGTCCAACCAAAATTGCATGGAAGTCACTGATTCAACTTCTTCTTTTCGTGTCAGCGATTTGACCAGTTTATATTTTTCCTGCCCAATAGTTGGCTACTGCAATTGCAGCAGCGTTGGCCTCTGTTAGGTCCTCCAGAGTGCAGGTGTGAGGGCACAATGGGCATTGGAGCAGGTGCACCATGGATTGCGATGAGGCTCCATTGCTTCTCCGTTGGTGCAATATAACCACATCTGCTTAGATTTTGTCTGCAGCGACCTACTTGGGTCCGGAGTCGGTTGAATGACTGCCACGTACTCCATTGCAGATCAGAACATGTTGGGAGCCTCTCTTAGGGGCTTATAAAGCCTGTGGGTACTGATTCAACTTTAATTGGATTATTCAACTACAACAGATAACCGTACACAGCGTTATTTAAAATTGTGACAAAAGCTACTATTGTAAAAAGTACATTAAGATACATCTATATTTTAAAACTCAATTGTATTCCTGTAGGCCTTTATTTTTACTCAGATAGAAAAAGTAGTTAAATCTATCCGTTTTTCTCAGAAACTGAATTTGTAGGAACTAAACGTAATTTCAATAATTTAATATATCGCGTGCGCTTTTCAAACAACATAATAGAGAGCTTTGAACTCGGTTTAATTATAAAATGCGTTCAGTTCTGAATGGTCATATTGACGTTTATTCATACAAGATACAGCGAAAATAATATTGTTCGATAAAGAGGAGAACTTGTGCCTACTTGATAGATGCCAATAGTAATTCCTTAAACAATATTGTATAAACAACATTGTTTATAAATGTCTATCCTTGATATTATTGAAATTGAAAGGTAAAAAAAATCAAACACAACTTAAAATAGACTAAGTTAATAAGTCCAAACAAAATAAAATTTGTCCAAAGAAAACGGCAAATTTAGAAATTTCGTAGGTCACGCAAGTATAATAAAAAAAAAACTTTGGCCCTTGTATCTACGTAATGAGATGATTTAAACAGCGTCCAGTGGCACCTTCACTTACACTGTATGGGTGAAGGGGCCACTCAGACGCTGCAGTGCCTGGGACTTGTCCCTGGAAAGGTGCCACTGGTGTGCCAAATTACACCATTAGGGTTATATATAAAGCTTAAAAATTTAAAGCGACGTATCCTTGACAAGAAAAAAAGTTGTTTGTAACCGCCAACATAAGATAAAACTCGAAGAACATTCTATAAGCTATGGTTTGTAAATACTTAATACATAATACGCTCGGCTGATTTAGATGCCAAAATAAAGCTTGGAAGTTCAAACGCTACATTTTAAAATAGTACCTACCTTAGATATACTTATAAATGTGAATAATTACATTTAATTTCATTCAGTAATGTAAACAAAACGTTAATTGTAATCGAATGAAATTAAATGTAAGTAGTGTGATGTATAATTTACTATTCCTTAGTGAAAGTCCACCTCACATTTTGTGCTTCTTTCAGGGAATATTCGAGATGTACTATTTAGTATGTCGTTGTTTTTATTGCAAATAAATCCAGGCATAAAAGTTTTGGAATACAGTTTTTTTGTCTCCTCAAAAACACATAATCACAAACAAGCTCAATATAAATTAATGCGTTACCAACGGTGATGTACGACTTTGTCAGCTCGGTAGCAATTAACGTGTTTGGCTTTGGTAGAAACTGTTACAAATGTTAGGAAAGCGTCAGGGATATTATTTGTTTACTTACAGGATAAAAGACTATCCACTATACATACCATGGCTACGCGCGGGCACAACGGCACAGACTAAGATAAACCTTAATTACTTTATTGCAACAAACATTTCCTTTTACGGTTGCAGATTATAACATGATCTTAAGCCCGGGAATCACCGTGACCTGAGGCTTTATATAAGAGGCCGCCATACGAGCGCATGCCTGGCAATTAATGACCGTAATCGGCGGCCAACGGGCATGTCACGGGAACGGGCTTTTGGTATTAGTAGAGACTCGGTCGACGGGCATGTCACGGGAACGGGGTTTTGATATTGGAGACTAACACGAGCGCAAGCCCGGCAATGAACGTAACCAGCGGCCGACATGGCATGTCACGGGAACGGGCTTTTGCACTTATAAAACATACCTACTTAAAAATGTTTTTTCGCAATTCTTAAATGTTTTCCGAGTGGCCTGGTATAGTGATCGTCTCAAGTATTCAAGGATTATTTTGCCGCCTACACGCGCCCGATGTAACTTGGATTGACCTTCGTGTTCCGTCTGACCTTTAAAATAACATTAGATTCTTATTGTTATTTTCAAGTTCAGGACTGAGAGCATAAAAATACAAACTAGCCAAAGCTTATTTACTTACTATAAATACTGTATAATTTAAAATGCCTTTTATGCTTTAACATAACTATGTATTATTTTTATTATCAAGACATTTGCCTATATTTTGTAAATCAACAATTTTAATTTATGTAAAAATCTGTCAATTATAGTAATATAATAAGTATATATGTGTATTAATTTGTTAAACTGGATCTATATATTATCATAAAAATTATATTGAAGTAAATTAACAAATTCTATTTTGCTACTGTATTTCAACTATTTTGTAGGAGGTATCTTGAAAAATAAAACTGTAGATAGCTAGTTAATCGTCTTTTAGATTTAAATTTGACTCTAAGATACGTAGATTTTAAAATCCAAGGTAATTTAAAATAATATTTTTAATTATTTAAAAGAGCGTAAAGTTCTTTAGAAAAAAAAACCTGAAAGTAGAAAAAGCTTGAAGTTACCATTGATCTCTAAAACTGCAACAAAAACCTTTTTTTCTTAAACGTACTGTAATGTTAAGATATATTTTCGCCATTGAAATGTCTGCAAAACGAGATTTAGGTAAAAAAAATGTACTTAGATTTATTTTTGGGTAAAAATTTCCATTTATTGACTATCTATATTTTTGTAAATAAAATCATTTACTTTGTAAAATAATACTACAACATGATGTAGTTACAATAATTTTTAATTGAAATTCCAGTATTTTTTCTGTAATTTAGATTCTTTTTGTCCTTGTCGTTAAATAAATATAATGTATAAACCTATTTTCATCTTTGTATTTCATCCTAACTATGAACCGTAAACAGATATTTTACCATGAAAATAAAAGTAGAAACCACAAAACAGAGTTAAATTTAAACTTGGATAAATCCTCACTATAAAGTACCTGATAAAAATACAGTTTTCGTCGCATCGTAATTATTACTTGTCTTGCCTTCGTGCACCACAGTCCAAGGTCATGAAAATGACGCAAATTTTTAAACTCTGTATTTTGGTCGCACCACCTGGCACCCTGTGTGGGCGACTTCACCCTGCGAACATTCTCGAAGCTCGGCGGAAACAGCCGATCGTCAGACAAGATGGCGGAGGCTTTCCCGCGCATGCCCACCCCTACTCTCACACACACCATCCCCTAGTGGGCGTGACGTCACGTGCGCCTAGGGATTGTAGACATCGATGTCGATAGATTTAAATAATTCCATGAGAACCGTAAAGTATCTGAAAAGAAAATTTGTTATATATATTGTCAGTGTACTCGTAGCCATTCAGATCTGTTTGTAGTCTATCTTTGATTAAAACATAAAATTTTGATCATCTAATTAAGTTCTGAAACTTTTAATAAAATAAATACATAATTTAATAAGCGCTTTAATATTATACGAACGCGAGTTTACTATTGGAGCATTTACCGTGACTAGGGTTTGACGGGGACGAGGTATGAAAATAATAAAAATGATCAACAGTTATTTTACAAAATAAATATAAGTAGAAATTAAAGAATGATATTTATTCGAGGTGGTTTTCGCAGGTGTATAATAGTGGTCACTGTATTTTATAGAAGGAATTAACATCAGGTATTATTTTCTATGTAATTCCTGAATTCAATCTAATAAAGAATATTCTATCTATGAATAATAATTGATTATAGATAGATAGAATAATAATTCTGTTACCAATCTGTTTAACACACTTTGATGAATGTCTTGATAGTTACTTCCGTAACACATGATTTATCGGATTTAACGAGATCGTGCGCGATAATTAGTTTTCAGTTTCATAATATCGACATACCGCAGCTATGGTTATTTTGATGATGACGCCTCACTAATCCTATATCGATGCTGCTGTAACTGGCAGTCAGTGCATCGAGACCGCCGCGCGAACATCTCGCGCAGCAGTGTTCGAAATTCGAATGAAAATTTGAAAATCGCGCTGAAAACTACCCAGCACTGTATTTTTATTTTGTTTTTAAGGTATGTACCTATGTGATAGTTTTTTAAGACTTAATAAATGCAATGATGACTTTTTAAACCATTCAAATTTGTTTTTCAGGATCGCACCACTAAATCTTGATTTCACACTGAGTGAGTATTAACAGTCGTAATATTACAGTAATAATAAGCGTAGAACTTTTATTGACAAAATACGAAATTTCCTAACCAATGTTCTGTGCTAATTTGCAATGTTCCCGAACTACGATATTTTGACATGAATTACGTAAAAATAAAAAAGTAAAAACTAAAGGAAACAAAAACGTCATTACATTTTCATCAACCAGCCTGTTTTCCGCAAGAGGGTTGGAAAATTGAGGTTGGTTTCTGGCTGAAAAGGCACATGTCCCGCAAGGTAGACGTGTTATTGATTGAGTGCGCGGGGCGGCCGGCAAGAGTGCGCTGTGGAAGGTCAGGACTTGCCCTGTCTCTGTTTCCTCCGAGATGCATCGGTCACGTGGTTTCCTGTTTACGTTACTTTCCGTTTAGCGTGTGACTTTTTGTCTGGTTCTAAACGCTGTCAGTCAGCTAGGTAGGTAAATAAACATAACTTGGACTCATGTTTTTCTGTTACGTAACTCAATCTTAGGTATTTGTTATGGTTAGTTAGGTAAATGTTGTTTGTCTTACTATTATGTGATTCCTGGTGATTAGTTGAGAAGAATATTTGATTTAAAATCTATACCAAGGGAGCGACACAGTGATACCTAGATGTCAACTTATACATAGGTCTCTAACTGGCGGTGAAAATGGCCCCACATTTTAGGCGTGACGACAGTATCAAATAATCAAAGATTTAGCGATATTAGGGGAAAGTACTTAATTATTAAAAGGATTTAAAACACTGATTTAGATTTATAAAAAAAAAAGAGATTACCAATATTTTCAATAAAATAAAAGATTCTATCTAGCTTTCAGCCATTTTGACTGAATCACCAAACACCCCGCGTGACGTCACGCTTACTTTTACATTGGTAAACTTCACCCGTGCTTTGTTGTGACTTTGTTGTTTTCCCACGGAAGTAAACAATTTTAGAAAAATGGCTTTAACCTTCGTCGGTTCGAGTCCCGGCATGGGTGGAATTTTTAGCCTCTAAATAGGTTTTAAAAATTGTCCTTAGCACGGGTTAGTGCAATAAAAAGAATATAATATTATTTTGTGATTGTTATAAAGTTTGTATACTTAAATGTGATGTGGGGGTTTGATGGATAATTAAATTGCTGACTTTTTGTCCGGATCTACTTACGGGTGTTGTTATATCGGAAGACTCCGACGACGCGAGCTCCGTCTCTGCTCACCATGATTAAGCTCTGCGAATCGGAGCGAAACCTGGTCGGACTCTTCCGATATAACAACACCCGTAAGTAGATCCGGACTAAAAGTCTACAATGTGTTGTGCTTACGGAAGTTTTGGTTCAAACATTAAATTGCTGATATTAAAGGCTTATTTTTCTTATTCTTTACATAAAATAGATACATTGTGCTGGCGAGACAGCATGCTCCACGTAAGAACAGACTTAAGGCATACGCTTATTTATTTTTAATTTTAACGTTATATTAAAAGACGCAGGTTATAACAAAAAAAACAATATTTGCTTTCGTCAAAGCAAATATTGTTGTTGCGTAAGTACGTTGATGGATGTTCCACTCGAGACAGCACATGAAATCCTTGAAGGCACACAGGCTGTCAGTTTAGTTTAGATAAAGCTGACTGTGACGGCAGCACCAGCTAAATAATATCGAGAACGCATGATTGTTGAATTTTGAGATTTTGGAATTTATCATCCTGATTATACTATTTTTACTCTTAATGCACTAACCCGTGCTAAGGACAATTTTAAAAACCTATTTAGAGGCTAAAAATTCCACCCATGCCGGGATTCAAACCCGCGACCTCTGGCTATCCGTGCCAGCGCTCTATCCAATTGAGCTAATGGGCGACTCACCGGCATCAGTGAAATTTCGAACCTCTTTATACTATTCTCTGTATTACGTACAGGCAGCATGGGTGGAATTTTTAGCCTCTAAATAGGTTTTTAAAATTTATCATCCTGATTAAATTTTATTTTGTGTTTACCTACGAGAAATTTAAGAAAAAGCAAATTAGAACTTATAAAAAAAATCTAGGGGTTGTTTTAATTTGTTTTTTTTGTCAACACTGAACTTTATTTATATCTAAATGTTTATAGTAATTGTTATCCTCAATCAGTATATTTAATCATTATTAATATTTTTACCTTTTCATACAAAAATCACTTTATACAGGTCTCCACACAAACTGCGACCACAGATTAAAAAGAAATCGAAAGCAATAGCGCCTGACTTTATTTTTTTTCTATGTACGTTTATTGCGTTGGACTTTTCACAATAAACTGGTTTAATCCGGTCTTAAAAACTGAAGCGATATCCAGATTCTAATTTAATTTATTATTATGCAGCCATCAACTATACTCGTACGAAATCATAAAGATTTCGTTGGTATCACTTTGTTTTATATCGATAGCTATTATTTTAATTAGCTATCTCTATCTCACTTATCGTTAACTGCAAAGCTATTTCATTTTATCACTAGGCCGACGAAATTGAAAGGCGACATAAAGGTGGCTAGGAAACACTGGCTAATCTATCGAATAAAGAACCGGTAGTGCTCAGGTGAAAGATTAGAGGCATATACTTTTACTTTTGAAAATAACAAGTTAAAATTGGAAATCTCTATTTTAAAGCAAAGAGGTAGATAAAAAGTACCCAGATGCACGCAACTAATGCACGTTAATGAAGCTAAGGTGATCTGCCAGGATCGTGGCCAGTGGCAGTCCCTGGTCTCTGCCTACCCCTCTGGGATATAGGCGTGAGGGTATGTTATGTAATATTTGAAACTAGCTGCGCCCCACGGTGTTACCCGAGGTTTTTCGATTTCCCCGTGGGAATAAGATATTTTCTCGCAGTAAAACGTAGTCATGTGTTAATCCAGGGTGTTAGTTAACTCCATACCAGATTTTATTAAAATCGCTCCAGCCGTTTAGACGCGAAGAAGTAACAGACATACAGACTCACAAACTTTCGCCTTTATAATATTAGTGTTAAGTGTGATGTGATGTAATTACATGTAAATAAAAACCGTTTTTTATTTTTTATTTTATTTATGAGCGATTTAAATTACATTGCAGAGTCAGTGCTAAAGATTCTTCAGAAAACCAGGCAATGTTTACCAAATATGCAAACGTACAAAACACAGTGAAGCGTCGGTTTTATTATATTTTTATCAGCGTTAATCGATCGACGTATTCTGCAACAAAATATTTAAACTGCAGTATTCAATGAGTCAGGCTTGGCGCCTGATAACTGAATGCATACCTAATTTTCTTTGGCGTTGCATAAACATTCAATATAGTATGTATTAGAATCCAGCACCTATAAAACATAACGGAATCAGAATAATAATTTATTCATGAACATAGGTATTTTTTTTTAAATACAGTCTTAAATATATTTCTTAATGATCGTTCCATGCTCTACCCACAGAGTGTGCTTAGTGCGAGTTTTTTAACTACTCGATCGCGTAAACGTAAACTCATATTTCTATGGCATCGAGGAAGCGCCACCTAGCGACAAGTATGGAAATTAAAATTGCTGAATGCGAGTTGTAATGGTTTACGTTGAGAAGTGAACACGTTTACCAGCCAAAACACGAATAAACGCGAGTGGGAGTTGTACTGTGACAGAGTTTTGCCAGTTCGAACGGTTAACTTACTCATACTCATACTATTTTTATTTTTAATGCACTAACCCGTGCTAAGGACAATTTAAAAAAAAAACCTATTTAGAGGCTAAACCTCTGTACGTAATACAGAGAATAGTGTAAAGAGGTTCGAAATTTCACTGATGCCGGTGAGTCGCCCATTGGCTCAATTGGTAGAGCGCTGGCACGGATAGCCAGAGGTTGCGGGTTCGAATCCCGGCATGGGTGAAATTTTTAGCCTCTAAATAGGTTTTTACTCATACTCACTACTCAATGCTCGTTATAGTAAAGTTATTCGATTGGATCTGTCAAACTCGCACTAAGGGCGTATGAATACTCATGCAGGCAATAAATAATTTTGTATTTACAAATCCATGTGATGCACAAAGAAAAATAACCTTATATTATGAAAAATAGATCTATCAAAAATACTAATTGCACAATACATTTCTCAATTTTACTCACAGACTACATAAATATACTAGTTTTACTTATTAAATCGTCTTACAATCCACAAGGATTTTTATTGAAACATTACATACACTCACGGTGCCAATCAGGCACGCGTGGTAATGAAGCCCGTACTCTCTCTGAGAGATAGCCTGTGCTTTTTTTTAGCCCTATAAAACACCCTCCGGAGGAACCGGGGGGGAGGGAGGTGGTGAATGCTCATGCATAACAGCACGGACCCGGCCGTGCTGCCAATGTGGGACTCACAAGAAGTGCGCCTACCCACTAAACACCACCTTGGGGCTGGTTTTGGTCCTAAAGATCCCTAAACCCACATCGGGAGCGACCCTCCTCGAGGCCGAGGAGCACGACGCCTGTGCCCTGCAGTGGGACTTTTATAAGCTACATAAAAGAAAACTCACGCCTGTGTCCCAGAGGGGTATGCAGCGACCAGGGACTGCCGCTTGTCACGATCCTGACAGATCACCTTCGTTTCGTCAACGGTTATTAGTCGTTGCTTGTACGCATACCGGTTTCGGGTACTTTTTATCTGGATTTTTTTTAAAATGTAAGGTGACTTTTTGAATATAGTAAAATGTCTATTAATGAATATAGTAAAATAAAACGTGATAGATCATTTTAGTTTCAATAATTACTTTTACGCGGCATTTTTTTCAAAACTAGCGTCTTGATTATGTTACAATGGTTAGAAAGTTCTTATAAAGAAGCGTAGACGAATTCGTACTTACCCTTTAGATGACATAGATGTCATGTCGGCACGGATATCGTCCAGTGTGAACCCTCCACTACTAATAATAGTATTATCGGTCACTAGGTCGGATTAGAATCGATACCAGTTGCTGTATAACATCGGGTTAAGCTGCGCTCTCATTCAGTTAGATATAGTTCTGCATCAGGCGAAATTTCAGTTCAATATTGCTTTCAATTTCATCGCTTCAATCACATAGAGACGTCAGGCGATGTTACACGGCCTAATTTCGGTTCAACATTGCTTTCAATTTCATTGCTTCAATGGCACGTCTAAATACATTTCAGTGTCATGCGCACTTTCATTGAATGCTCTTATTTCCTTCCGCAACTTTCCTGTCTGTTTCCTGTCAACTTGTCTGGTAGAAATTGCTCTTAGCAATAAGGCCGCCAATTGTACTTTGTATCTTTACATGTTTTATAATTATGTGCTCTGGTGTACGATAAAGAATATCTTTATCTTATCTATGATTCGACGAATGTTTTCAATGCGATTGACGCATAAATGACTACTACATGTATGTAAGTAAAATCATTCAATGTTAACACTTTTCAATGTAATTGCTTCAATTTGGTTGAACTATGTAAATACATAAAGTACTTTAATGTTCAATGCATATCAATGGCATGTGATTGAACCTTGTAATAACGCCTTAGCAGTGATTTCATATTTCTAAAAATACGATTCCTAAAATGCAGTTTCATGAACCGTGGGTAAAGATAATTATAACGTCACTGAAAATAAATTATTACCAGAACACGATAAATCTTATGCGTGGATTTAAAAACAAAGTCGAGTTAGAGTTTTATTGGGTATATACACCAATAGATCCGATATTTTCTTATACATTTTGTATGAATTGTCTATTTGGGGAGCCTGATTACAAGGTATGGAATGTGTAAAGGTGATCTATAAGCGGAAAATTGTGTAAACGGTTCCTTGCACCTTTGATTGGCTATCCATAATGGAGTGCTGATCCCAACACCTATTTATGGTAGCGAGACTTGGGTGTGGCCGAAGAAGTAAAAAAGTATAGGAGTACAAAAAGAGGTTCTTGAGAAGTGTGGTGTTACTTCGAACGACAGGATAGTTTACTTAGAAAAGGTTGTGGACTGAAAATCAATGTTACGTTGGCTTAGACATAGAGAGCACTGAAAAGAAAAGAAGAAACTATGGAGAGGATTGATTTATTGAATAAGAAAGATTGACAAAATAAATATATCGAGCGAATGCAGGCGAAGGAGCGGCACAGGACGGCCCAGGTGGACATATATCGTCCAAAAGGAGATAAAAAGAATCCGAAACGCGTGCAAGCATGCAACTAGTGAATGTTGATGACGCGAAAGACAATCATACCCTCCTGATACAGGCGTGTTTCATTCAGTGTTTGCAACTTGCCACGATCGTAACAAATCCCTTCTGCTGCGTGGGATTTATTCAAAACAAATGAGGTCGTAGAGAAGTAATTTAGTAATTAGAGCAGAAATTTCCGCACTTAGCCTCATGGTTGGGCCATTGCACGCAGCAAAGCTGTGAGTTTACTCCAGCCAGCCTGTCTCTGTCCAGAAAGCCATTAGTACTTTGAAGTCACTGCATGCCTTCCGGTGGGATGCCAGCTTACCAATGATGGCGGTCCGATTTCCCACGCTCTCACAGTGAACGATCACGTGGGCGGGCGTTTCCTCTTCTTCGAGTTATCCCTGGCAAAGCTGGCTGCCGATGTCGATTAGTGTTTGTGGAAATGTCTATTCAGTAAGCAGTGGCCCGTTAGGATTGCCACAGCTTTACGCAGATCATCTCTTCTTAGACGCAGCAGGCTACGTGAAAGACGTTTCGAGATTGTTGGTAGAGCATCCTTGGCTCGTCGGCATTTGGTGTCTGTCCTGCAAAGTTCAGTATAATGGCGCTTGCTTTCTGTTCGCGACAATAATCATTTTGTAAACTGGTTGTATGGTAGTGGTTGCAGGTGTTCGGGTCTTTCCAGTGTAAAGTGTTCATCATCAACTCATTACGTCCCCACCGCGCGGGGCACGGGTCACTTCCCTAAGGAAGGTATAGGCCATACTCCACCAAGGGGGCCAAGTCCGGATTGGTGGAGGTTTGAAGACTAGTAGCTGTTCTAACTTTTAGACCAGAAGAGTATATACTTTGAATGATAGGATACGCAAAAGTGTCATTAGAGGTCGTTTGGACTGAAAAAGAATCTAGCGACTAGAATTGAGATAGAAATGTTGCTTTATTTTGGGATATGTAGGAGATGAAGGAATAAAGTTATACATCTCTTATACACGAATGATTACATACGAAATAATATTTGTATACCATGATCTGTCTTCCTCAAAATCAATGGGAACGTTTTTCTTAAAATAGCTCCCTAAACCTACTGAACGTAGGTACCTAAGACTGAAGACTGAAGATCTCCATTTTGCTGCACCTCGTTTGCCACGAGAGGTCTCAGTTTCTGGAGGGGTTCTTGCAGGGGTATTGGGTACAAGAGGGGTGAAGAATAAGCGGGTGACCTTGACACAGTTAGGCCTGGCGCGAGGGGTCTGAGCTTTTGGCCATTCAACGCCAACTTGCTACCTAAAAGCGAGTAGGTAGAGCGTGTAAATTGGAGGGTAGGGCTGCGATTCAATAATAGCTATCTGGGATATTCGGAGGTTACTCGGTATATTTCCTTCACAAAACAGTAAAAGGCTTGTCTGGAGGCAGTGTTGTCAGAGCTAATAAATAGCTTTCCGTTGTCCGAGTCTCTGCTGAGAAAGTCACACCCTCAGAACTAAAGAGGCCTAAGTCAAAAAATAGTGAAATTGAGTTACAATCATAGAATCATAAAAAGGTATGCCGTGGACGGAAGATTCGCTATGCTCTTTTTTTACAATAAGTGCCTTTGTTTTACTATTCATCGGATAGAGCATACCTTTTTATGTTTCTCTGTGATTGTTAGGTACTCAATTTTTTGAGATTTTTTTGAGTATTTAAACTATTTTTTGACTTAGGCCTCTTTCGTTCTGAGGGTGCGAAGTATCTCCTACGTGTTGACAGATATACTGCTTAAAAATAAGTGTCGTTTTAGGACTAAAGGGTGTAACGGTGCAAACCTCTTTACACCATCTATAATATAAAAATGAATCGCTGAATGTGTTAGTAAGCGCACATCTCGAGAGCAGCTGAATCGATTTCGCTAATTCTTTTTTTAGAATATTCCTTGAAGTACGTGGATGGTTCTTACGGAGAGAAAAATAGAACAAAATTAAAGAATCGACTGTTAGGCGGTAGGAAGTTCGCTGGTTCAGCTAGTTTTTTTATATTTCTTTAATTCTATCTATCATTTTAAAAAAATTAAAATTATGTCACACATTTCGAGATTTCCCTTCATTTTCAGCATTTACTACTACTTCACATCTTGACTAGACCTGACTATTTTTACCTGCTTATTCTGTTTTATGCAGTTTTCTCTTAATATGTCTTTAATATAAAAATTAATCGCTGAATGTGTTGGTAAGCGCAAATCTCGAGAGCAGCTGAACCGATTTCGCTAATTCTTCTTTTAGAATATTCCTTGAAGTACGAGGATGGTTCTTACGGAGAGAAAAAATAAAAAAAAATAAAGAATCGACTGTCAGGCGGTACGAAGTTCGCTGGGTCAGCTAGTCTTCTTTAATATAAATATGAATCCCTGAATGTGTTGGTAATCTCGAGAGCAGCTGAACCGATATCGCTAATTCTTATTTTTAAATATTCTTTTAAGTACGAGGATGGTTCTTACGGAGAAAAAATTTAAAAAATTAAAAAATCATGGTAGGCGGTACGAAGTTCGCTGGGTCAGCTAGTTATAAATAAAATATACAAACACTTTAAATAACGCAAAAAGTTGAAGTCGTTCCAGTTTTATTATTATTATTAAAAGTTATACAACACTACAAGGTATTGACTATTTTACGTTTTCCGCAGCTAAGCTGGGGTAACCTAATTCTCAGTTGCAGCCTTTGGTAAGCTGCAACAAAGAGGAGAGAACGCGGTCTCTAACGTTTCGTCATCAAGACAGCTGTCGTGGGTTCGATCTCCGTGTGGCTCGACGAACCTTGATTTGTATTAGATAACTTCAATCTGGGTGGTTTTGCATGCTTGCAATGTCCTTGTAGACGGTTACCATATCACTGATATTCTAGTTTGGGACTAGAAGGCCGAGAGGCCGAGTCGATTGGCTTAGCTGTCCTAGCAGACGCGAACCACCGTCAGATGTGGAAGTCGGCGGTAGAGGCCATATCTAATCTTTGTTGTCATGACATTTTGACCCACTGGTATCTGTTCCGTCTGCCCCTTGGCACTACACCTATTTATTGCTTATCGTAAGCGTCCTCGATGAGATCAGTCACACACGCCCTTGTAGGTGCATATAGTCAAGGCGCCTTAAGTCTTCTGGAGTGGGATAGCCATTCCAGAAGTATGTTATCACTTTTAGTGATAAGGCCACAATCTGTACTCTTAGGTTAAGATATATCTGTGTAATTTCCGTTTTTATGTACAATAAAGTGTTCTGTATCTTTCTATCTATTTTTTTACCTGAAAGGGGCGGAGGGTAATGTGTGTGTGTGTATGTATGTCTGGTTTATTCGGTTGTGATCTATCAGAATCGAATTGAGCTATAGAACTAATAAATACCAATTGAATTGTAGATAGGGACAAAGAAAACAAATAATCTTTCCTACCTAACACAGTAAAGATTATTTAATTATTTTCTGTGTTATGTACATTTGTGAATTTGTAGTATCACTACCACTCTCGCTAACTGTAAGGTAAAGATCGCGAGGAAACCCTAGTGTCTGATTTCTGAACATACCTCAACATTTGCTACGTACAATGGCCTAACTAACTATACCTAATCTAATGTATAATAGTGTTTTAATCGAACTCCTCCGATTTGGCTTCACCAATGTTTATGTTTTTTTGTGTACGTTTATTAGGTATTAAAATAGGTTGTAGATTAATTAATTTGGTGTAACAACGTTTGCGTGGTAATAACATGATAATTATACTATTTTTATTTTTAATGCACTAACCCGTGCTAAGGACAATTTTAAAAAACCTATTTAGAGGCTAAAAATTCCACCCATGCCGGGATTCGAACCCGCAACCTCTGGCTATCCGTGCCAGCGCTCTTCCAATTGAGCTAATGGGCGACTCACCGGCATCAGTGAAATTTCGAACCTCTTTACACTATTCTCTGTATTACGTACAGGCAGCGACATCTAGCTTAAGTAAATTGCATCACTTACAGCCCCGACTACCTACTATGCAGTTATGTTTTTACATCAGAATGATATCACTGTACCCACATGATTATACTTTTTTTATTTTTAGTGCACTAACCCGTGCTAAGGACAATTTAAAAAAAATATTTATAAAAAAACTATAACAAATATGCGCATCTTGACTGTTAGAGCATACCTGTACCATCGTACATAAATTGCTTTAGCAAACGAATGTTCTTATTAAACTTACCCGGGTTTTATTCCACTGAATACCTATACAATTTTTTTTTTCAAAATCGCCCATCACTATGAAAATCGGAAAACTTGGTGCAGTTCCAAGTGAACCGCAATCATTGAATTTTACAAAATTCAGTGCCGCAATTTCTCACTGCGGAACTATTATATTGGAAAACTTCTTTGCGGGGCTTTTAGGGAAAGTGGAAACCGCTATTATTGTCCGTTGGGAACATAAAAAGAAATAAAAGAGTGCCTCATTGGCTGAGAAATCGATAGTCTTACGGTCTCCTTTTCGGTCTTAGCGTGTCCGTGTCGATAGCAAGCCATCGTGAAAGGATTTGCCAATCAGTGTAAGGGACTCTCTGTTTGTTGCCCAGGGTGCGCCAGACGTGCGGGCTCAGTGAGTTTACAATTTTGCTGTGACAATGCCAACATCAGTGATTTTCGTTTCGAAACGGAGCGTCAATCTTTATTAAGCACAAGCTTACGATACTGAGCTCCATAACCAGTTAACAAACGTTGTGTAAACGTGGTAGGATACACACGTCAAGGAGCTTTCGCTTCAGGCCAAATAGTAGCTTGGGTATCATGGGCTCTTTCTATGACCACAAGCCCTTCTTCGGCGATCGGTTTTTTTAACCTGCCAGGAACATTCGCAAACGTATTTTATTTTACGGAACTCCAAATCAACTCGTACAGACGAGTTGATTTGGAGTTAAGCTCTTAGGTTAGGATTTTTTTGTGTAATTTATTTTTTTATGTACTTAAGAATGTTTTCTATCTATCGAATTCAATATTATGTATAACTTCACATTAAGCTTTCCTTTAGGACTGACTGCCACATGAAATCGTTAGAATGATACATCATAATGGTACATCAACCTATAAAAAGAGCCCACTGTTGGGCATAGGTCTCTTCTCGTTTACGCCAACCCATCCGGAGCTTTGCTAGTCTCGTCCGATATTTCCAGCCGTCTTGGCAATGTCACCGAGTTGATGATGATTAAAGTAATCCACAGTAATATTTAATTATATAAAGAATAAATACACAATGCCAGATAACAATGGTTTGCTTAGATACTGTGCTTAGATACTAAAAATAAAGTTTTATGTAAACAACTTAAGAATTGGTGACCCCACACTAGACAGCCTCTATCGTGGGCGATACGACATGATTATGCATTAAGTATTATTATTACAATAGGGCTAAGCTAAATATATTTATCTATTGATTACATTATTTTATTTCATTGTGAATGATGGGAATTGGATACAATTTCAAGAAACTATTTATAAGTGAAAAAACTACTGACAAATCACATTCAATGTGATTCGGGAAACCTCAGTAATTTTTACACGACTTTAGCCGTGCAACTCACTTGCGAAATAACTTGCGTACAATGTATCACTCATCCTGGTACGCTAAACAAGGTCAGGACATAACAAACATGGAAATACACCCATATCCACTAAGGAGAATTGGAGCCGAGGAGGGGATAATCTTGAAGGGGCTATCTGGAAATATTATGACACCTCCCACAACTAGGAGGGGACAATACTGATGGGAATATAGGAGACATACACAATGTGTAGGTCCCGGCGGCCCCCACTGGTAATGGAACCCACGAATTCCTGCATGGTAACCAAACATTATAACGCTAGACCAGCAACCAACGCGGCAGTCTTAGAGCTCATACTATAATAACAATTATGTAAATAAAAACACATAACTAAGAACTTAATTTTTTATATTATATTTCTCTTGTTTCAGATACGGATTCATCGATTCGAGCATCATGTCATACTCAACTGCCGTTCGATAAAAACATATCTTCGAGCAATTCAAAGTCATGTCGAGCGATTGAAACGAAGAGTGTTGATTATAACCTTTTCATATGCAGAGAGAGGCTTATCACGTCTTCAGAGATTCATTAAAATTACGACAAAAATTACTCCAAAGGGCTAGCACCTATTTCAAAGTGGTAGAGTTCGTAAAAAAGGATGCCATACGGTTTTTTACCTATGATTACGAGATTCATCAGATTCTATGATTAGAGTAGCGATGATGGGTAACGACTGAACATGAACATAGGTAACGACTATCATTCAAAGAATCTCGTCAAGTTGAAATTGTTTTAAACTATTTCACTTCCGTGTATAATATATAAGTTTAAACATTTGGTTTAAAATTAAGGTAAATCTAGACACCTATTTAACCTATAAACTAAATTAAGCTAAACCCTAACCGTAATCTATCTTAAAACAAAAGAACACGCGCGAAGGTAAAACGCTATAGAACACGCCGACTTAAATAAAGTAAGCACTAACATAACCTAAAAAAAGACAACTGTCAAATCTCCCGCCAGAAAAAAACACAAAACTAGCCTTGAAAAAAACCACTGTCAAATTTCCCGCCTCAAAAAAAGCGCTCGACGGAAACGCTACAGCCAAGATGGCGACGAAAGCGGAACCGATTGGACCACGCAATGGTCACGAATTAGCCCCTCTGAACAGGGCGGACGGCAGCGAGCGTCAGCATGGTGTCACCATCGTGCTGCAGGGTTCAAGAGGCTCTCTGCACAGGGAAGTCCCAGGGGAGGACCGGGCTGAGTGGTCTGGCAAGTTGCAGTTCTTCCTGTCCATCATCGGATATTCCGTCGGCTTGGGGAACATCTGGCGGTTCCCGTATCTATGTCAGCAGAATGGTGGAGGTGAGACTTTGTAATTCTTTTTTTCATTTGAAGCTATTGCTAATTTCAGCCTAATTGCTATCAGCAATAAGGCCGCCAATTGTACCTCTTCTATTGTAAACTGTTGTCTCTGTAATTATTTTCTGGTACTAAAGAATATTCTCATCAAAGGAAAGGCCGGTAAGGAACATTCCAGGCGGACATACTTCGACCAAATAGGAGATGTTTTAGCAAAGGGCAAGATAAAAAGTACCCGCAACCGGCGTGTGTGCATGCAACGACTAATGAACGTTGATGAAGTGAAGGTGATCTATCAGGATCGTGGCAAGTGGCAGTCCCTGGTTACTACCCACTGATCTGGGATACAGGCGTATGAATAATCATATCATAAGTTATGATATGTTTTTTTTATTTACTGTGTAGAAAAGTCTGGATAGAGATCTAAAGTTTACAGAAAAGGAGTTTAAGAGTGAATTTCAACAAGTCTTATAAAATCTTCATTTCCATGTACTTTTTTATCTTAAGGTTTTTTTACAAAACAAAACTCTTTTATTGTTGTTTTTGATAATGTATGTACTCTTGCTTAATATCTATCTGATAACTTAAAAAACTAGCAAGATAAACAGGTCTAAAAATTTCGTGCCACGGCGATGAAACATGAGTGCACGGCAATGAAACAAGCGTCCACGGCAATGAAATAACTGTGCCATAGGAATGAAAGAATCAACCCACGGAAATGAAAATATATTTTATTTCTCCGAGAGGGAAATGCAAACCCAGATATGGGTCGTTTCTTAATTTTTGACGTCTTTTTTTTCATGGTTTGGGCATGTTGGCATCTTAAAAATAAACAATCCATTATTAAAATCAGACTGCAGTATGTGCTGGTGCGTTCGTTTGTGAGGGTGTATTATACGATTGATAAAGTACTAAATGTTACTAAAAGATGATAAAATACATTTTCTTTACCTAATCATAACATGGCGATGAAAACAAAAGTCACGGAAATGAAATACTTGGCCACGGCAATGAAAATAATTTGTTTTATACAGCATGGCAATTAATTTTCTTTCATTGATGTGTCTTTTTTTTCATTACCATAGCAAATTTCGCCCACGGAAACCACAGCAATGAAAACACGGTGATGAAAATCGAGGCCATAAATAGAAATAACAAAAAATCTATTAACCATTCGACAAAATAAACACTTGACAAATAATCATAAGAGAAATAGCGTTCTATCGAATGTTTACTTAAGATGACAATCTTAATTTAAATAGAAGTTATACCTATCCACGGCAATGAAAGAAAAAATGTCCAGCAACAAAAAAAAATATTGACTTAACGAATATCGCGAAAACGCAGGCACGTGCGAACGTCCTTCTGCGACGAGCACTTAGGCGGCATTAAACACAAACGTTTCGCGCACCGGGGATGGGAAACAAGTCGTTAGGTAAAACAATATACTTGAACATGATTAGGACACGGCGATTAACGGTAGTTCTGGGACAGATACATTTTTATTAACCATTCATTGTACTGTGTAAATATTTCAATAAATGTATTTCCTAACAATACTTTGACTATTAATGTATCAAATAAAATTAGTTTTTAGTACAAAGAACCAATAGATGTTTATCAATGAAGAATAATACACAACAAGGTGACGTGCGGACAAACATGGCAATGAAAGATTTCGGGATTTAATATTTTTGTTTGGAGTATCCATTATTCTTATTAACAAAATGTTTAGTGCTACACATAGATTACCATATCATCTAACCGTAAAAAAATGTTAGAACATTAACACTTTCTTTTTTATTACCAATTTCATTGGTGCCACGCAATTTTTAGTTCCGGGAAATTCACTCTTAAATACGTACTGTTAAATTAAATCAGAGTATTCTATTCAAAATTACACAAAAACTGTGACTTACAGAAAGTTACAATTTTAAAAACCTATTTAGAGGCTAAAAATTCCACCCATGCCAAGATTCGAACCCGCAACCTCTGGCTATCCGTGCCAGCGCTCTTCCAATTGAGCCAATGGGCGACTCACCGGCATCAGTGAAATTTCGAACCTCTTTCATTCAATTTCAATTTCACTGATGCCGGTGAGTCGCCCATTGGCTCAATTGGAAGAGCGCTGGCACGGATAGCCAGAGGTTGCGGGTTCGAATCCCGGCATGGGTGGAATTTTTAGCCTCTAAATAGGTTTTTAAAATTGCCCTTAGCACGGGTTAGTGCATTAAAAATAAAAATAGTATAGAAAGTTACAAGTTAAACAAGTTGTACATTAAAAAATGTACATGATGTCTCAGTAAAGTTAGTATTTTGTATTCCAAAAAGTTATAATATGCGGTTTCCAGATAAAAGACCAACCTAATATTACTTTTAATCGCAATTTATGTAAATATATAAGAGAGCCGTTGAATTTATAACTGTGTAAGAGCCACCACATACGTGAAACGACGAGCCTTTTAGGCCATGCATAAATATTTATATCCTCTCCGCGGACTTAAAAAGGTTCACAGAAAAACTTCTCTTTGTGAAAAATTTACATTATCAAAACGTAATAACCGACTGAAAACCGCAACCGGGGACTAAAACACAGACAAAAGTCACATAATCAAACGTAACTTTTAAATGAGGAATTTTTCTGACAGCTATTAAAAAAAAAAAAATAGTTCTAAAAGCTACGATGAGATGGCGCTGAATCGCAAGGGTTTACCTTTTTTTGTTTGTTATTGCTTGCCACAGGTAAAAACTTTATTGCTGTTTTGCGATTTCATCGACTGGAAGGAATCTAATCTGTGATCAACTGATCAACGTCAACTGATCAACCATGATTTTAGCACGAAAATCATTTAACAATAGTGCAAGAGCAAAAAAAAAAGAGGGAGGAAATTCCACGTGATCTGTGGACTGTGGACCACAGAATAAACTGGAAAGTGGCTTATCCTATTAAAAAAACAAAAACCCTTACTTGAAAACGCCATCTACTGACAAATTAGGAACTACTTTTCTTAGCTGTCAGAAAAATCCCTCATTAGTTTATTATGGTGTCGGTCGGTGGCAAAAAATGTACGGTCAGTAAAGTGAAAGAAATGCGTCGAATTCAGAACCTTATTGAAAAATGTGATCACTTGGTCGATAGATAAGAAAAATATAGTACACAAAAATCACCGGCCTGAATCACACAACACTCGAGCGACTTTACCTGGCACTTGGCACCTAGTAGAATGTACTTTAACAAAGTAAAAGAAGCGCATCGAATTCAGGATCTTTTAGAAGTCTGTAAAAACATGTGACCCCTTGATCACATCGCATCACATCACACTTATGTTACAAAAAAGTTGAAAGTTTGTGAGTGTGTATGTTTCTTACTTCTTCACGTCTAAACGGCTGAAGCGATTTTAATAAAATTTGGTATGGAGTTAGCTGACACCCTGGATTAACACGTAGCTACGTTTTACTGCGGGAAAATATATTTTCCCCATGAGAAAATCGATAAAACGCGGGTAACACCGCGGGGCACAGCTGGTCAATAGATAAAAAAAAAACACTACAATTTTTTTCCATCAAAGCCATCGAGTGATTTTACCTTTCACTTCGCAGCTTATTTTTGAACGGAAAATCACGGCAACCCTGACCTTCCATTATCATAACATTATGGATTTTGCGCAGTGAAAGGTAGTGAAAGGTCGAAATGTAGCGGCGCGTAGCTAATCGGGTCTGCGGCGTAGCGCTACGCTTGCTACGACGTAGCCGGTTGATCGCTACGAATTCTATTTATTGGATGTTTCATTTTTGTTGGAAAGATGTATCCAGTTTTTATAATGTGTGCCTTGTTAGCTTAAAAATACAATAATGAGTAACTAACCTAACTAACGAATTTAATAATAAGTTTTTGGTTTCATGAAATATATTATTTGGCTGGAGATTTGCAGTAAAATCTGTTTAGTCTCTGAATGACACGTTCAAAATACATGGATACAATCACAGATACACAATATAATTGTGTAAAGTGCCCGACAGATAACTTGAACAAAAATCCGTGCAGTCGGGATGAGTTTCCGACAAAACAGCATTTTTTTAAAATTTAATATATGTTAATTAGATTTTACTAAAGTCCGAAGAATTTTAAGTGACATGTCACCTTTCTCGCCTATCTGACCAAAAGTAAGTCCATGCAAAATGAAAGTCATTTATCCAAGTTATTGGGTCGGACACTATACCTGATATGTAAAAGAATGTCCCAGGTACTGCGGCTTCCGAGTGGTCCCTTACCCATCAGTGTGAGTGAAGATGCCATTGGACGCTGTCTAAATCATCTCATTACGTAGATGCAGAGGCTAATGTTATGCCTGCATAGTAGTTTATTTTTAAACCTTGATCAATAAATGTGTTGCATAATCGTTGTCTGTTTAGGACCAGTTTATTAGTTAGAAAATTATTCTTGTTCGTCGGTAGTTATGTGTACTGAACGATTATTATTCGAGTAGAAAGAGTAAATTACAACACAGACACACATTTTGAATTTTTTTTTATAATACAAGGTACATATTATACATGGTGTAACATATTTCTTAAATCTCATAACATTCTTTCTGATGAGGTTAGTTTCTATACGTCAATCACGAATAATAATTACCAGAGGTGTTGGAAGAGGATGGCCGGGGGAAAGAAGTGGTGTGCCTTAAGGAGGCCTATGTGCCTTCGGTCTGTTAGGACTGATCCCTGATCTTATAATGAACAAATATCAAAATCGCCTTCTCCCAAAATGACTGATTTTCGTCGAGAATAATTTTCGTTGTTATTTATAAGATTCGGTTTGACGTTTCTGCCGGGCTGGCAGGAGGTGGCCATGGACAGGGAGGAGTGGAAAACAAAAGGGGAGGCCTTTGCCCAGCAGTGGGACACAATCGAGGCTACATAAAAAAAATAGGATTAAAAATAAAGTGTGACTTTCATTGAATATGAATTTGACAGTTTTATTTCCGGCGTTCTGAAACAACAGTCATTTTGGGAAAAGGTGATTTTGATATTTGTTCAATATGAGACCAGTACAATATAAGAATCAGTCCTAACAGACCGGAGGCGCTTATGTCTAGCAGCGGAAAAATACACACTGATTGATAGAGGATAACAATACAGAATAATTTAGAATATTCTTAATTTAATTTATATTACGTAGGTATATTATACTATTTCCTCTTCCCATTATATAATTTAATTATTAGTATGTATATATAGCTATTTATCTCTTCCAGACAGCTTTAGCAGAGGGTGTTTAAGTGAAATAGCGGGAAGAATGGAGAAATATCTATAGCTACGTAAATAAGTAATAATAAGTACCTTTGTTATCTAACAAAGGTACTTATCTACATATAAATATATTCTTCTACAAACATAAGAAAGACAGTGATCTTTTAATCTCTTCTTAAATGATGTTCTAGAAGGGCTCTCTTGAATAAAGTTCATAAGCTTGTTCCATAGTTGCGTAGCTCGAACAATGAAAGAGTTCGAAAAAACTTGATTGATGAGGTACAGTGCTACACAAGAAATAAGTCTCGCGGATATACCTGCGCAGATGACCAAATTTTGGATGTGCGGCAAGTTGATCGACCAATCAGATAGTTTCATTTTATGGCAGGCCGCGCGCCTTTGTTGCTATTGGTTTATTCAACGTCATCGATGCAGATGACTATTAGTTTGGCAATATTAACGTGAGCAAAATAGGTAGCGCTACTGCGGCAATCTATTCTGCACCTTAACCGTATCGGTTAAAGATCGTGTTGAATGTACTTATAGCTTCGGGTACTTTCGTTACAATTCTTCCTAGTCTGCGCGAACGTAGATTCCTGAAGGGACTTTTATTATGTGTAGTACTGTAACTTCTTAATCGTGAAACAATCGTAAAATAAAAGCACGAATTCCCATTCAAAGTGATAGATTAGGAATAAATTGCCAGTGCAAAGAAACATTAAAAAGATGGATTCTTGAGGGAACAAAGAAAAGCATTTGTCACCTTCACTAACCTGACATCGGCGGAATCCTAGAGATACCACGTAACAGAATTGAATTAAAATACCTTAAGCTATTTATAGAAGTACACACGACTGAATATCGATCTTTGCGGCAACAACCCGGCTTGAAGGACCAATATATGTAGAGGTCTGGACTGATTGTGGAGGGTTTGGATCACAGAAACGCTAGATATCACATCTATAATATAAAAATGAATCGCTGCATGTGTTGGTAAGCGCAAATCTCGAGAGCAGCTGAACCGATTCCGCTAATTCTTTTTTTAGAATATTCGTTGAAGTACGAGGATTATTCTTACGGAGAGAAAAAAACTTAATGATTCGACTGTTAGGCGGTACGAAGTTCGCTGGGTCAGTTATTATTAAATAATTTTGTATAAATTAGTACTTCATTACAGCTCAACGATGACACAAAGAAAGGAAAAAGTTACAATTTTGCCACAGCTACAAAACATGAAAAATAACTATGCTTTGTCGGGTTGCCAAGAAATTCAACTCCACGCCTTTACAATAAGATCAAAGTACAGTCTGTTAGCTTTTAAAATATACCTCGGGCTCTAGAGTAGGCTTCGGTTTTCGCCGAAAGCACACCATTGTAATACTACTTCATGCTCTGTACGAGTATAAATATTTTCTTCACTATTTTGAAAAGTTATAAATCATATTAATCCCGATATTGCTCTAAGCAAAGGTATTGTATCTTTATAATTATTTTTTGTTTGTTTTTTCCTGGTGGACAATAAGAATATTCTTATGTTATCTTATCTTCTATTACACGAATATATCCGATTCCATCCGATAGTAGCCGAGGTACATTCTAAAAGCTAACAGACTGTACAAAACGAGAAAGTAGTCTAGATTCGGGTACATTCTAGAACAGCTGTAGGAATGGTTGTCTGCAGGGTCTTTTACGTAACATCCAAACCGCTTGCATATTGATCGGTGGCCGTCTAGCTTATTTCGTTGCCACGACGATGCCTAGGTCTTGTTATGTATGACTTAGTCCACGAGCGATAACTGCCGGTATTCTAGGTCTAGGAACAGAGATTGAATAGACATTAGCCTCTAAATAGGCATTCAAACTCTGTTCATTAATGTGGCCTGTCGAGGAACAATTCCCATACACACGTAGTTTGTTTTTTATATTACAAACGATATGCTCGCCATGACATGATCGCAATGAAACGTCATATTTTTTACGTAATATGAAAATATTCTCAAAATGTTTGACACCAGAGTGCTTAGTGCAAGTTTGACAGATCCAATCGAATAACTTTACTACCGCGTTAATCGAGCATTGAGTAGTGAGTATGAGTAAGTTAACCGTTCGAACTGGCAAAACGCTGTCACAGTACAACTCGCACTCGCGTTTATTCGTGTTTTGGCTGGGAAACGTGTTCACTTCTCAACGTAAACCATTACAACTCCCACTCAGCAATTTTAATTTCCATACTTGTCGCTAGGTGGCGCATCCTCGATGCCATAGAAATATGAGTTTACGTTAACGCGATCGAGTAGTTAAAAAACTCGCACTAAGCACTCTGAGGAAACTTGAGTGTCTGAGGCGTTCAAATACCTCCGCTCTTGAATGCTATACCGCGGTGGGCACTCGTGGTAATTAAGCCCATACCCGTCTTCTTCGAAACGGCTTAACCAATTTTTTATGTTTATTTGGGTAGGTCTATATATCATTGAAAGTAAACGTAAACAAATTCACCCCCACCGTATCGCAATCTGTACGTAAACAACGGAAGTAATCACACCGTACCGTGGGCGGCGGACGGCCTTACAGTTTACCATATTCACCGAGGAAAGTTCGTTAAATAGAGAGCTTCTAAAATTAGCCCCCATTTGGCCTCAATCCCACTTGGCCTGCAATAAACTTAGGTTACCTACCTAATATTACTAAATTCCGCACAACACAATCACTCGTGAAGCGTCTTGATTATATATAATTTTCTCCGTATACATATATTATGTGCGCAAAAACGTAAAATATACTAGAATTTGTCGTACAATTATGTGGTTCAATATCACTGTCACCAATAATCAGATATTCACTGAAACGCGGTATCCACTATACAGGGCGTCCTAAAGTTATGGGACATGAAGGGAAAGTACCTTTGGTATTTGCTGAAAGAAGACTGTATGTTATTTTTAAAAGTTAGTAATTCTGCATTCAAATATTTTCTAAAAACTACTTGCCTTGTCTGGGAATCGAACAGACTTAAATTTAAAAAAAACACCCTACTTTTATGATGTCAATCGACAGAATGGCCAAAAAATAATAACTCTTCTTAAATAACATAGTATTTTAAAAGAAAGGAACAGCGTGAAATTAATCATTTTAATTAAATTAAAAACATACATGAACCTGCCGTAGTCAATTAAGTGGGTATTTTTTTGTAATCTAATTAATTAAATGCTCAAAATGTGATCCTCTTGTCTTACGCAAATCGCAAATCTTTTAATGAGTCCGCTGCCTGTTAATTTTCTTATCTTTTTATGGTTAATACTCGTTATCATATGGCACAATTCTGTTTGTAACTCGCCCACGTTCTCATATGAATCGCTTTTTGTATAGCATATCTTTCACGTATACCCAAAAGAAGAAATCTAATGGTGTAAGGTCCGGGGATCTATTTAAAATAGTATGTTACTCTAGAAGAGTTATTAGTTTTTGGCCATTATTTCGATTGGCATCAAAAAAGTAGGGGTGTTTTTATTAAATTTAAGTCGGTTCAATTCCCAGACAAGGCAAGTAATTTTTAGAAAATTTTTGAATGCAGAATTACTAAATTTTAAAAATAACATATAGTCTTCTTTCAGCAAAATACCCTATCTACGATATTTAAGGTACTTTCCCTTCATGGCCCATAACTTTGGGACGCCCTGTATATGATACATATTACGCCTCATATCTATACGGCAGAGTTAGGTAAACATTCCGCTTTCACCCACTTTGTATAGATGCAAAGTTACTTAATCAAGTCGCTGGACCCAAAATTAATTAGCCTGTGCTATGGTAACCACAAATACGTCACAAACAAGGAAATACACACAGACCGAGGCCATTTGTACAAATAACATATTTTAAACTTTCAGTAAAAATTTTCAAATGTTCAGAAATTCCATTGTCTGAATGTCAATATTCTACAATAACTGACGACTGAAGATTATTGTAAAGTAGTCGCTCTTTTCAGGGGAGAATAATTAGGTGATCACGATACAACTCTTCAGACAAAATTACGACGTAGTTAATTAAGTGTAGAACGACATTTAGTAAAATGATAGATAGACTATTATAAATTACTAGCTGGCTTGTTGTCGTTGTTTGTTTTGGTTGTTTTGCCTTTTAAATTAATTAGCCTACAACCTACCAAATATACACAAGTAACGGTTAAGCTATTTTGGAGGAATTTGATAACAAAGATAACAGTGACATGAGATTTTTCTATATTACACTAGCTGTGCCCCGCGGTGTTACCCGCGGTTTATCGATTTTCCCACGGGAATAAGATATTTTCCCGCAGTAAAACGTAGCTTATGTGTTAATCCAGGGTATATGTCGGCTCAACTCACACTAAATTTTCTTTAAATCGCTCCAGCCGTTTAGACGTGAAGAGGTAACAAACATACACACTCACAAACTTTCGCCTTTATAATATTAGTGTGATGTGATGATAAGTGTGAAGTGTGATAGTGTGATGTGTTGTGAAGTGTGATACTTCTATAAACACTCCAAAATTGTATTTTATTTAGCATAGTTTAGCAGGTTGAATTATGAAATTAACATGATAAAACATTTTAAAAACCTATTTAGAGGCTAAAAATTCCACCCATGCCGGGATTCGAACCCGCGACCTCTGGCTATAGTTTTATCATGTTAATTCCATAACTCAACCTTGGTTAGTGCATTAAAAAAAAAAATAATGATAAAACATACTTTGCAAGTGGGTTAGTTGTCAAAGTGGTGTTTCGTCAAAAGGCGACGTAGCAATGAAAATCGTAAAGAAATCTACAACGGGTGACGTAATTTTAAATATTGATTTAAAAATAATAGGACCGATTGAAAGAAATATCATAATCTTGTATAAATATTTACACTGCAACAAGTGTATACCTACGTAATAACATTCATAACAGCTGGCACAGTTTGTAGCAGCCAATCTTCAGTGGATCACGGCCGAAATACACAATAATTAAGTTTCTTCTCTGAGGAAGTTACAAGCCATATTCCACCACGGGAGCCAAGTCCGGATTGGTGGAGGCTTGCAAGACTAGTGGCTGGTCTTAGGCTGACATTCAGAGACGAAAACTAAGCTAAGACCAGTCTCAGAAATGTCAAAATCACGTACTTAGAAATATTTCGTATTCAGAATCGAATCTTATCAAGTTGAGTATGAAATGGTACTTAGCTAAGTGTAAGTAGCCAATATTGGTGACTTTACGTGAACTTAGAATTGTCATCTGTCATTTAGTTCTCTTCACTTTGAGGTTACCTACCTTTTTGTCGTATTGTTTTGGTTCGAGTTTGTGATTAGCATTGTGTTTACTACATCACTAAAAAATAATAGACAATATAGATGACTTTCTTAAGACAGGTCTTCTCTTATCTCATGCCTAACTCCGGCTCCCGATCGAATGTGAATACGAAAATTTTGGCGCTTTACTAAGTATGACTTTAGTTTACTTTGCTAAGACTGCTCTAAGCGTGAACTTGGGATTCGTCTCTGAATGTCAGCCTTACTGTCAGAAGTTTTCAAACCGCCCTAAGGCCTCTGACTTGGCTTCACGACTGCCATCTATCGACGGCAGCCGGTACCAACTGCTTAGAGTGCCTTGCGAAGCACGGAACCGCACGGAAAAATGCCACTAGCGTTAGTCATAGACGGTCACCCATTCTTGCACTGAACGCGCCCTATGTTGCTTAACCTTAGTGATCGTTTAAGACCCGGCCTGCCTAAGTGCAGGCCGGGTCAGACAGTCGAGCGATTCAAGCTATAATTACATACATTACATAAACACGACTATATCGCGTAAGGGTAGACAGAGACCTGAGTTTGCCACTTCCTACTCCATCTAAAATACTGTCCCAGGCACAGCAGGCGGAGTTGTCCCTTTATATCTAGTGTGAGTGAAGATGCCAGTGGACGCTGTATATATTAGTAAATTATAATTATATATGTAGTTTTGTATAATATTTAAATATCGTCATCAGCCCGGTAAACCCTACTGCTGGGTATAGGCCTCTTAATTTCTACGCCAACCAGCACGGTCTCGCGCTAGTCTCATCCTCTGTTTGTCGGCTACTTTACATATTATAGGTCGTCTGACCATCTGGCTGCTGGTCTGCCCACCGACCGTTCCGCCATTTAAATATATTAAACAGAAATTATTTACAATAACAATTTATGCAATGATTAGTAAAAAAATACGAACTATGTACATTAAAATCTATTAAATATATTATTTATTATAATATAAATTTATAACATTATTATTTTAGGCTTAGTTTGGGTGTTTTATTACATATGTATGAATATTATTTATAAGTCAGTTAGTTTATATACATATTCTTCCTAAATATTTTATTTACACCTACCTACCTACTCTCTTTCTTTCGGTTCTATCCATCCTAAGATTGTCTGGAAAAGATTGCTTTTAGCTATAAGAAAGCAAATAGTATACTGCAAAACTTAGATATGTAAACCTTTTAATGCATTTTATTTTCTGGTGTGCATATAAAGAGTTTTAATGTAATCTAGTAAAGCAATCTCTAAGGTCAATGTTTTTTTAATGTATGGTAGACTTGGGTATTGCAGAAGATTAGAATCAAGAAAGTAGGATTAATGCAATAGAAATGAGGTCCTTGTATGTGTCCTGTTACTTTGTGTGACAGCATACCCAATAGTTTGATTAGAAGGATATGGACTGAAAGAGGATTTAAAACTGAGACAGTAATGTTGCGTTTGATTAAACATATAGAGAAGATGAAGGAGGAACGGAATTGAAGAATTTGCAAGGTCGAAGTCAAAAGAATTTTATTCACTATAAAAACAAAATGTTTACTTAATGAACGTCAAAGCTGTTAGTTTTACAATTAACAGATGATGTGATGAAGAAACGAACACAGAAACTCTACATTTATTCTTTTCAAAACTGGCAAACGAAATATATCGAGCGAGTGTGGGTATAGAAAGGTCGGTAAGGCACGTTTCATAGCCATACCAGATTTTCATGGCATGTTTGTTTACTCAGAAATAGGTAGACCTTGTGGAAGGGGCGTGTTTGGAAATGGTTCGGCAGACGTGGTTCGTTAATGAGGTGCCAAATCATGTCATCGAGCAATCGTGAACACCAATACGCTATAAATATGGATAATGTTGTTTACCACGAGACGTGAATATTTATAGAAGCTATGAATAAATAAGTTTTCATAATATCTAACTAGTACTTCTTGCATATTAAGAATAGGCACCAATGCCCTTAATAAACAGTGCCGAATAACATGCAATAGGGCCAGTTTCTGTATTGAGAATATCGCTAATCAATATCGATATCAACCCTTGTATGTCCGCACTGCGGTCAGCCGCACCCGCACGGGTCTCTAATTTCTAATATAGTGCTGTCTCCTCGAGTTTTTTAGCAAAGAGAGTGACAGAACATTACTTAAGTATTTACTTAGTGAAATTCTCAATTCAGAAACAGGTCCTAATGCAATACAAACCTATGTTGCCCTTCTACCCAATAATAAAAGAATATTTAAAAAAAAGTATTTATCGTCGATCACACGTACCTTTTCGAAGAAAGTGGCGTGTCTTGGAGGAGGCTGTCCAGCAGTGTACGAGTGATAGATTAATTGATTTTGATACGTTGTACTTTTTTTTAAATATGATCACAAGTATTGCGTCAGACACTGCAGCCTCCTGTAGGCTCCCTGGGGTGCGGCAATGGACTGCGCCATTAAAATTAAAGTTGAAAATCTGTCTGAATATGGAGTTCCCCAAGACGTAATTTGTTTAGAGGCTAGTACTACAGACTATTGGACAGGATTCTGAAAACCAACTCAGATTTTTTTTGGTGTTTAATAAGTGCTCAGAAAGTAATATTATACAAATATTTATTTTCGAAATAAGCGGCTAAAACGCTACGAATGTTGAGCAATATGGCGTCGTAAAGGAATTAGCGGCGTCACTGGTCAGAAATAAACAAACTAACGCCGAGTCAACTGTCGGGGTCTCGGATCGCTATATTTACTGACCGGGACGTCGTTATAGATTCGATGAATCCTGGCCGCATTCGATAAAATTGCTACAGATACAAAATTATGAAGTTTTGTCCTGGTTTTTTGCATTAATGGTCCTTTAGTAAAAATGCCTTAAATCAGTTTCAAATCTGGCAATGATTGCGGGCAGGATAGATTGCCCATATATCCGGCACTGCTGCGACAGGCATATTTAGGTCTGAAAAACGATCTATTATTGTATGTGTCGTCTCTGTTTGTTTGTTTTTTTTCTTGTAGTTGTTTATATGGGTCTTGAAACCTGAAATAAATGCTTTTTATTTTATTTTTTATTTTTATAATCCATACAAACATTAACTAGCTGACCCAGCAAACGTTTTACCACCTACCATCGACTCTTTATTTTTTTTCTCTCCGTAAGAACCAACGTACTTCAAGGAATATTCTAAAAAAAGAATTAGCAAAATCGGTTCAGCTGCTCTCGAGATTTGTGCTTATCAACACATTCAGCGATTCATTTTTATCTTATAGAAGATACTTCTTTTTACACTGTCACTAACAAACCAAATGCCTTAACTAACCAAATTCATTCCTCCAGGCGCCTTCCTGATCCCGTTCCTCATCATGCTGGTCCTGGAAGGGATCCCGCTGTTCCTGATCGAGATGGCCATTGGGCAGAAAATGCGACTGGGCTCGCTGGGCGTATGGAACACCATCCACCCATGGCTGGGCGGCATTGGGATCTCCAGCTGCGTGGTGACCCTGTTTGTGGCGCTGTACTATAACGTCATCATCACCTGGGTGTTCTTCTACCTTTTCAACAGTATTCGGGTGAGTTACGTCGAAATAGGTTCATCTTCTTGGTCGGTACTCTCTCGATAGAACTGTCGTGGTCCTTAGCAGCGCTCGTGGCCTAGCGGAACCAAGTGATTGGAATCAATTACTTGAGTTAAGCAACAACAGGCGCGGTCAGGTGCAGGATGGGTGACCGTCCCGTGACTTCCGCTAGTAGCATTTTTCCCAGCGCTTCCGTGCTTCGCAAGGCACGTTAGCCGTTGGTGCCGGCTGTCATGTAATGGTAGTCGTTAAGTCACGTCAGAGGCCTTATGGACGGCTTGATAATTTCTGACAGTAAAGCCCGCCATTGTTAAAAAATCGCCAAAAAATATGTTAAGCACACTTTGTGCCAAAAGGGCTACTATAACATAAAGGATTATTTAGATGACAATGAGGTCTGGAATAAAAGCCAGTACAATGTATGAGTTCTATGTTTATAATGTAAACTATGTTAATTAAGGACTTTTGAAAAGACTAAGTTAGGAGTTTTTTTGTCCATTTTTTCTCCTAAATGATCTAGATTTTGAAATGGACACCTAGTTTGAATTGTAACATTCATTAAGCCGCAGTTTCTGTGCTACTTTGAATAAAACCTTTTCATTTCATTTCATTGTCTTACAATCCTCTACCAACCCGGACTTGGCCCCCGTGGTGGAGTATGGCCTAACTTTCTTCCGATGCAGGAAGAGACCCGCACCCCAGCAGTTAAGATTAAAGAGTTAACATTAGATATAAAGAGTTGATATCGTGTGTGTGGCAATTTAATAAATGATTATCTATCGATCAATGACAAGCACTCCCTAGTTCATAATACTGCCGATCCTTAAAACGTTCTGTTGGCCATGATAGATACATAGATACGTAGAGAACACTTTATTGCACAACCAGAAAAAAGAATACAACCATGATTTCTTAAGTCTAAGTAATGTTGTACAATTGGCGGTCTTACCGCTAAGATGATGGTGATAGGACGGTCTTATTCTGCCTGCAGGTCAACCTGCCCTGGTCATCATGTCCCCAAGACAACGGGACGGCCCAGCTGGAGTGCACCAAGGCCTCTTCCACTGCTTACTTCTGGTACCGCGAGGCTCTGGACGCTTCGCCCAGCATTGAGCAGCCGGGCGCGCCGCGCTGGTGGATCGTGTTGTGTCTGCTGCTGGCCTGGGTTGTGGTCTTCTTCATCGTGATGAAGGGCATCCAGAGTAGCGGGAAGGTGAGATGTTGGACTTAGTTTTAAAATCTTTGTACATACCCCTATTGTGCGAAGTAGTAAATAGATGAACGTCACTTTCGCGATTCGTTAATATGCTCTATTTACTTAAGTTTAATTATTTTTCATTACTTCTCTATATTGAATTATTTTTGTTCTAACCTATTGTATTCAGATTTACCTGCTCTTTTCAGGTTTGTATTCGTACTATACTCGATTTTATTCTAAATATTTATCTCTGAAATGGTTGTGTATTAAGAATTTGAAAACATCATTTCCACTTGAAGCGCTCGTGGCCTAGTGGAACCGAGTGATTGGAATCAATTACTTGGGTTAAGCAACAACAGGAGCGAACAGGTGCTGGATGGGGGACCATCACGTGACTACCGCCAGTGGCATTTTTTCTGAGCGCTTCCGTGCTTCGCAAGGCACGTTAAGCGCGTTGGTGCCGGCTGTCAATAATAGCAGTCGTTACGCCATGTCAGAGCGGGCGGGCGGCTTTGTAACTTCTGGCAGTAGGTAAGGCCCGCCACTGCCTTGCAACCCTCCATCAACTCGGACTTGGCCCTCGTGGTGGAGTATGGCCTAACCTTCCTGCGATGCAGGAGGAGTCCCGTGCCCCAGCAGTGGGGACATACAAAAGGGTTGATATCGAAATATCATTTCCACTTGCGATACTTGCGAAATTTTATAGAACAGTACTTAAGTAATTTTATTCTTTTTAATGCACTAACCCGTGCTAAAGACATTTTTGAAAACCTATTTAGAGGCTAAACATTCCACCCATTGCCGGGATTCGAGCCCGCGACCTCTGGACCTCTGTACGTAATACAGATAATATTGTAAAGAGGTTCGAAATTTCACTGATGCCGGTGAGGCGACCATTAACTCAGTTGGAAAGAGCGCTGGCACGGATAGCCAGAGGTCGCGGGCTCGAATCCCGGCATGGGTGGAATTTTTTGCCTCTAAATAGGTTTTTAAAGTAAGTATTTTTTTAGGAAAATAACTAAAACAAGTGTTTTTATGTACAAAGGCAAGCTTGAGCTTATCTTATCACATATTCATCGATATAACAAACTCGTCTTTTCCAGGTGGTGTACTTCACCTCCCTGTTTCCCTACGCGGTGCTGACCATCTTCTTCATCCGCGGAATCACTCTCCCTGGCTCCTCCGATGGCATCATCCACATGTACAAGCCGAAGGTAAGCCTCCTTATTGACGGCCACATAGTGTCGAGCAGTGATCCAAAAGTGGATTAAAGTGAGTTCCGCGAAACCCAAGATTACTGTGGATAAGTCACTCAAGTTCCGCGGCACGCATTTATCACTAAATCATTGGATTATTTTGGCTGTTAAATAGTTTCTCAGCTACAAATATTATTTTGGATCTAATGCGTCAACTGCGGTACCTTCAGAAGATTTAAGTGAAGTCATAGATATTTGTTTAGAGTTCCATAAAAGGAAAGATTAGTGCTTTGTAGACTAACAGTCTTCTTTTTACAGCAGAATTCCTTAAAACACTCATCAGTTGCAGTTCAAACATCCTATGGTAAAGGGAAAGACGTAACCAGAGATTATTTAAACTGCCTCTGAGGAGTATTTTAGAGGAATTGTATTTTTATCAACAAGACTAAAAGTTTACGAATCACAGGTATAAAGCTTTCTGGATTCCCCTTTTGCTTTCCACTCCTCCCCATTCATGGCCACCTCCTGCCAGCCTGGCAAAAAGTTCGTGAGGTCGTCCCGCCATCTCTACTTGAGTCAATCACTTTTGCGACGGATCCCAGTCAGTGGCAAAATTGTGCTCCAGCCAGGCAAAAAAAGGCCACTTCTCTGGGCCCATAAGGTTAGGTGGCCCGCCCAATTTCACTTCAGCTTAGCCTTAGCAGCTCCAACATCGACAATTTCGGTTCTGGAGCGCAGCATTGTATTATGACTTTTCTGAACTCTTTTTACACTACTGCGCTCCATTGCCCGCTGGCAAATTTTGAATCTTAACTTCTGATATCCCATCAAACGTTACGTTTGCCAAAATCAACAAGATATTTCACATCCGAACTTTTAAACTTCTTCTTCCAAATACTTCACCATCTCCTTAACATCTCCCTCCTTTAGGTCCCACAATGATATCCACGACTAACCCCTAAATTTTCCCCGCAGCTAGAGAAGCTCCTTGACCCGACCGTCTGGCTGGACGCAGCGACCCAGGTCTTCTATTCCTTCGGCCTGGCCTTCGGCTCGCTCATCGCCTTTGGATCCTACAACCCTCCCGACAACAACTGCGTCAGAGACGTCCTCCTGGTGTCCGTCTGCAACGCGCTCACGGCCATTTACGCCTCCGTGGTCATCTTCAGCATCCTGGGCTTCAAGGCGCACATTATGGTGGAGAAATGTATCACTGAGTGAGTGTACCGCCCTGAGTGCTTAGTGCGAGTTTGACAGATCCAATCGAATAACTTTACTACCGCGTTAATCGAGAAGTGAGTATGAGTAAGTTAACCGTTCGAACTGGCAAAACGCTGTCACAGTACAACTCGTACTTGCGTTTATTCGTGTTTTGGCTGGTAAACGTGCTCTCTTCTCAACGTAAACCATTACAACTCGCACTCAGCAATTTTGATTTCCATACTTGTCGCTAGGTGGCGCTTCCTCGATGCCATAGAAATATGAGTTTACGTTAACGCGATCGAGTAGTTAAAAAACTCGCACTAAACACTCAGTATTCTACTATTTTTTCCTGTGCTTCTTCTCGTTTCAAATCATTCATGTAGGCTTATGTGCTCAAATTACCTTCAAGGCGTACGTTATGGTGAAGATATGTATCACTGAGTGAGTGTACCGTCCTGTATTCAAGTATTTTTTCTTATGCTTCCTCGTTCCAAATCTTTCGCGTAGTCTTATGTGCTCAAATCACCTTCAAAGCGTACATTATGGTGGAGAAATGTACCACTGAGTGAGTGTATAGTCTGTTAGCTTTTAGAATATACCTCGGCTACTATCGGATATATTCGTGTAATAGAAATATCGGAACTAATATGACACTCAATTCGAAATCGGAACTAATATAACACTTTATTTAGAAATCAGAACTCGATCATCAGTACGAAAACCGGCGAAAATTGTCGAAAACCGTTGCTTTTAGAATATACCTCGGGCTCTAGAGTAGACTTCGCGAAGCTTTTAGAATATACCTCGGGCTCTAGAGTAGACTTCGCGAAGCTTTTAGAATATACCTCGGGCTCTAGAGTAGACTTCGCGAAGCTTTTAGAATATACCTCGGGCTCTAGAGTAGACTTCGCGAAGTCTACTCTAGAGCCCGAGTAGCAACGGTTTTCGACAATTTCAAAAGCAAGCAGACTATAGCTTCTTATGAGTCCTGTATTCAAGTATTTTTTCCTGTGCTACTTCTAGTTCCAAATTTTTCACGTAGTCTTATGTGCTGAAATCACCTTCAGGCGTAAATTATGGTAGAAAAATATATCACTGAGTGAGTGTAGCGTCCTGCATTCAAGTATTTTTCTTGTGCTTCCTCGTTCCAAATCTTTCACGTAGTCCTATGTGCTCAAATCATGTCAAATGACAAAGTCAAAGTTAAAATGTTTTTATCAAAGTAGAGCACAGAAAGTACAACTTAATGAACATTACGAGTGAAACTTATGTAGCTTAATTACTATAACATATTGACAACCTCTGTGGCGGAACGGCAGCGCATCTGTCTACCATGCAAGAGGTCCCGGGTTCGAAACCCGGCTGGGGTAAAAAAAAAACCTCAGGTCTTGGATGTTTACAGTTTCTGGTTCCCACGACACAGGATGCCGTAGTGTGGGGCCTATTTGTCAATTCATAGTGATACATCACTTTAAATTGACAGCTCGTAGGATTTAGTTGATGGCGTACTTCCAATGCCGGACTTCCAAGTTGTACTCGAAGACTGGTTCTTATCTTTCGCTTTTGAAATTAATTAAAGCAGCCCAAATCAAAATTCTAGCCCATGTCCAGCCCAGGCTCTCAAAATTGCCTATTTTCTCGAAAAACATTATAAAAACTGAACTATTTTTTTTAGGGTAATGCCCATTCCGTCGGTAAAGTCATCCCCACAAATAAAAAGAACTTCCATTAAACATTAATCGTTTCTCCCGTTTCACGACACCACGGCAATAAAATGAAGATTGATTTGGGCGAACAATGTTGTATTGAAACACTTCGGTAAAATATTTCTTTTGTTAGACGATGGCTCAGGGTGAAGTTTTGCTGTAATGGGCTGTAAGAAGTAGATTTGAAAGTCGCAGCACTAGGAACCAGGTTATTTATTTATTCGTAACACAACACACGCCATGGAACGCCGGCTTTTTTCCTCTGTATGTGAATACGGTCACAAAGAGAGAGAGAAAAAGAGAGACAATCAGTTCAATTTACTTGTGTTGACATACACTTTTTTTTTACGTAGCCTCTATGTTTGTGTCCCACTGCTGGGCAAAGGCCTCCCCCAATTCAGTCCAGAGTTTCCTGTCCTGGGCCACCTCAGGCCACTCCGGCAGATTGTTGTCGAGATCATCTGTCCACCGTCTTCTAGGCCGGCCTCGAATACGATGTCCATCGTGTGGCACCCACTCGGTGGCGAGTTTCGCCCACCTGTCCGGGTGCATTCGACTGACATGACCAGCCCAGCTCCACTTCAGTTTCGCCGTCTGGACACCCACATCGATTATTCGAAGACATACACTTATATATTTTTAAACCGACTCCAAAAAACGAGTCGGTTCTCAATGTGACGCGTAATAATATACGCGTCGCATTGATTTTTATACTATGTTCTCACAGAACTTCAAATCTCAACAGATTTCGTTAATTCTCATTTTTACGAATAGATATAATCTATTGTAGACTTTTAGTCCGGAATCTACTTACGGGTGTTTTATATAACAACACCCGTAAGTAGATCCGGACTAAATGTCTACAATGTGTTGTGCTTACGAAAGTTTTAGTTCAAAGATATATTATTATTATTATTATTATTATTAATACTTTATTGCACCATAAAATTGTACAATGCGGCGAACTTAATGCCATAAGCATTTTCTACCAGTCAACCGCAGGAGGTAGAACGAAAACTTGGCAGGCGTGCAAAAAAAAAAGGAAAAAGACAACCTTCCACATTATTATATACTTACACATATAATACACTAAACGTATATATTAAAATAATAGTATATAAATTATATATATATATATGTATATATATAATTTATATACTATTATTTTAATATATACGTTTAGTGTATTATATGTGTAAGTATATAATAATGTGGAAGGTTGTCTTTTTCCTTTTTTTTTGCTATATATATACATAAACATCACTATAAAATACATGTAATACACCCATGTATTCTGAAACCCTCACTATCGTGGCATAACGTGCTCCTTCCATTGGATTAGGTAAACCAAGGCGTATCCTCAACTTTAATAAGACTTACCTTTACAGTACAGGCCGAAAATTGTTTCTTTAATTTTGTATTTTGTTATGTTACTTTTGGGAAAGGCCTCACAATGAGGGTTATTTTTTGCTAAATAATACAGTGTCAGAAATAAAAGGAAGACCATATCATCACTCTGGTCACTACCTAGCCCTCCGCAATACAGACGTGAATTTCGATATCAACCCTTTTCTATGTCCCCACTGCTGGGGCACGGGACTCCTCCTGCATCGCGGGAAGGATAGGCCATACTCCACCACGGGGGCCCAGTCCAAGGTTCAAGTGGAGGATTGTAAGACAGTGGCGGACCTTACAGACACAATTTATCAAGCTAAATTTAAGGTCAAAGAATAAGATACAAGGTTTCTGACATGGCTTAACGACTGCCATTACATGACAGCCGGCGCCACCGGCTTAACGTACCCTGCGAAGCACGGAAGCGCTTGGAAAAAGTGCCACTAGCGGTAGTCACGGGACGGTCACCCATCCAGTGCCTGACCGCGCCTGTTGTTACTTAACTCAAGTGATTGATTTCGATCACTCGATTCAGTTACTCCACTAGCACGAGCACTTCATTCAACTAGGCCACGAGCGCTTCCTGAGTTTATGTAACCATAAAAAAATTTCATCGCATCGTATTCTCATCATATCTTTTCTCCTATCCTAACCATCAGGGAGATCACGACCCTGGCTCTTCACCACATCGGCGGGTTTAACCTGAACTCCAGCCACGACTATTACAAAGAAGAGTTCCCGAAACTGCAGAAGAATCTGACCGACGCGTTCAACCTGACTGGATGCAGCATGAGCAGGCAGCTTGAGAACGTACGTAGCTCTATCATACACACTCTCAGGGCCAGTTTCTGAATTGGGAATTTAGCTAAGGAAATACTTAACTATAAAAAAAACTGTTTATTTCGTAAAAAGAATCCACAAAATATTCTAGCTCGGGAAGCTACGAATCTTCTACATAAGATTATAGTGCTTCCAGAAGTTGCTCTATATCTCTATAATATAAAAATGAATCAATGAATGTGTTGGTAAGCTCAAATCTCGAAAGCAGCTGAACCGATTTCGCTCTTTTTTTAGAATATTCCTTGAAGTAAGAAGATGGTTCTTACGGAGAGAATAATAAATAAAAATTAAAGAATCGACTGTTAGGCGGTACGAAGTTCGCTGGGTCAGCTAGTTAAAGATAAAATAGTGATGTGCTATAGTGTAGTGCTGTCTCTTCGAATTTCTCCGCAATGAATGTGACAGAACGTTTCTTAAGTATTTACTTAGATAAATTCTCAATTTCAAAACCGTTTTTGGAATTCTTAAAAGAAACCCTCAAAACTCTCCTCAAATTCTAACTTCATTCAAAAACTGTGGATCGAACTGTTTAGTGGAATCGATTTCTCATGATGATGGTATCAACTCTTTGTATGTCGCCTCTACTGGGGCACAGGTATCTTCCTACATCGCAGAAAGGTTAGGCCGTACTCCACCACGGGGGCCAAGTCCGGGTTGGTGGAGGATTGTAAGAAGTGCCAAGTTCTCAAGCCGCCTATATAGCCTCTGACATGGCTTATCGTCTGCCTTTACATGACAGACATCGATTTTTTATAAATAGACTTAATACAATTAAATGGAAACTTTTCTAGACCTTTATAAATTTGGAACAACACGTTCAAACTTCGATTTGTGTCCTGTAAAAAAAACGTATCATTGCGATCTAGAATGTCGTTTACCGCTAGGGGTATTTTTCCGAGCGCTTCCGTGCTTCGCAAGGCACGTGCCGGCTGCCATGTAATGGCAGTCGTTAAGCCATGTCAGAGGCCTCATGAGCGGCTTGATAACTTCTGACAGTAAGGCCCGTCTTACAACCCTCCACCAACCCTGACTTCGCCCCCGTGATGGAGTATGGCCTATACATTCCTCAGGAAAGAGACCCGTGCCCCTCGATGGGGACAATAATGGGTTGATGATGATGACGTTTGTATGGGAATTGCCCCTTGAGGAGACCCTTTAACAGTGAAAACATTATACTCCTTTTTTATGTGTGGACGGTCGTGTAAAAAGTTTACTTAGTACTGAAAAATTACCTCATACGGGCGAGGTCGGCTGCCCTTGATTTCCCGGGGGCTTAGTTTCAAGCTACCTGTGCCAGCGACGTTTAGTACAGTTAGAATTACATGTCGCAATCATCTTGTAAAACTCCGCCGTTTGCCAACGGCTTCGTCAAAACCTAAACCTCCCATGTCTTAAAGAGAGGTATGTGAACATCTAAGATATATAGATTTCCTGGCGAAGTTTTCCTTCACAGTTCGTGAGTGAGCAGTTTGGTTGCTATTCGGGTCACTCCAAGCAAAGATAATATGCGCCGGGGGAGGTTCCACGGATGGACACAATTTAAAGTGGGTCATTATCTTAAAGGACGATTCACCTTTTAACGTGCCCTAACACCATAGGCGTAGAAGGCGGGAGCCGATGGGCCGTGTCCACCTCGAAACTGTAAAAGCCCACCCAGCGAGGTTGGGTATTTGACGACCTCCGTAGCGTAGCGGTGGCGCATTTGCCTATCGAACTAGAGGTCCCGGGTTTGATCCCCGGCTGAGGACGAAAAAAAAATAACCCTAAGTCTTGGATGTTTACATGTTTGTGATGTCGCTGTTTCTGCTATCCACGACACAGGGTATCCTAGTGTGGGGTCAGAAACAATGTATGTGCCAGTATGTAAATGTTATGTAATGCGATGACATTCAGTGTTATAGACAACCGTTTTGTAGTTTTTCAGAAGCCCAAATTTTGGGTCCAAACAATCCAGAACTCTGTATTTTTACCTCAATATGAAGCCACCGACTGATTAAATTAGCTGTCGTAGTGACGCGCAAAGACGTTTAATAGCATCTAATTTCCTTTATTGCTAAAGGACATCGAGTCAACTGATTGTCAGTTAGCCGAAGGCGGGTAGCCAAGTGGTTAGTACTTAACGGATGTCTGCTTCGGTGGACAATATTTGATGGTAACTGAACGCAATTTTTGCCGGATGCCGCCATCGAATAAACTTCCTAGGCGTTGAATTGGAGAGCTAATTTAACTAGTTCCCGGTGAAAATACACAAAAAAATAAAAAAAATGCCTTATATTAAATGGCCGTAAGCAAATGATTTATCTATCTGTCTATCCTTATATCAACCGAACTATACCTTACAGGCGGCCGAGGGTACCGGGCTGGCCTTTATAGTATTCACGGAAGCCATTACGGAGCTGCCGTTCGCGCCATTCTGGTCCATCATCTTCTTCCTGATGCTTCTCTCGCTGGGGCTCGGTAGCCAGATCGGCATCATGGAAGGAATGCTTTGCACCATCTTCGACATCGAGTTCTTCAAGCGCGTCAGCAAGCCCGTCATCACTGGTGAGCTATTTAATAAACTTTAAGATGTATTAACATGTAAAATGGCTTATTTCTGTTACAGTTTTAGAACAACCTTTTTCTAAGGATACATTTTACAAAGATCTTCTAACAAGTGTTTTTTTTTATTTAACCTACACTGTTAATGTAGTTATTATTTTGTCACAGTTATCCTTTAGGCCCGTGACTCTGTATCGGCGCTTCTGGTGAGCGCAACCGGCTTAGAAAATATTATTTCGACGCTGAAACTAAGATTTGGAAGACAAGACCATCTTATAGAAGCGATGTTGGCAAAGATTCGTGCTATAAATTGTATACGTCATGACGACATAAATGGACTCATAGAGTTCGCGACGTCAGTACAGAACGTAGTCGCGGCAATGACTTTGACAAATGAGACGGGCCATCTATCTAAATACATCGCTTATTCGCGAAATCATCGAAAAACTGCCATCAATATTGAAATATCAATGGAGTTTCTATATCTACGACCGAAATTACAAACAAGCCCTTTAGACTTGTGGAATGACTTTATTCTATGCAATCTGGATTGCCTTCGTCTCTTTATCATCAAGGTTTTTTTATTTATTTATCATCATCTATTTTCAAACCAAATGCATTTATTTGACAACCTACACTATTAATGAAAAGGCTACCGCGACCGTTTTGAATCAATCGTATAAGAGTTATTGCATAATAACTACCGAAATTTCATTATTTGGCGTGTCCCATTAGCCAGTTTATCGCTGTTTTATGGCTTTAAAAATTACTGTTTGCTACGTACCCAGCTATCAGGCTAATTGAGGATATCTCAGGTCTAACTAACTGACCTTTCTTGAACCTATCCAACGAAATTTGATTTCAAAGAAAAAAAAATGCTACTTAGTTGTCAATTACTAACGCAAACATTTTGTGAACATACGAGTATCTGAAGTTATAGTAGCAATGTAGCAATACCACTTGCTTACTGTGAACAAAAACACCGTGACGAAACCTGAGTGTCTGGAGTTTTCAAAAGCCTCAGCGGTTGAAATTAAGCCGTCTCTCTCTCTGAGAGAAAGCCCTGTGCGCTGCAGTGTGACGTTTATAGGCTCAATGAAAAAAAAGACAATTTTAAAGCTATGTCGCAGTCATCTTGTAAAACTCCGCCGTTAGCCAACGGCTTCGTCACAATCCAAACGTAAAACAATCGTACACTTTTTGTCCGGATCTACTTACGGTTGTTGTTATATCGGAAGAGTCCGACCAGGTTTCTGGACCAGGCTTCCGGATCTACTTACGGGTGTTGTTATATCGGAAGAATCCGACCAGGTTTCTGGACCAGGCTTCCGGATCTACTTACGGGTGTTGTTATATCGGAAGAGTCCGACCAGGTTTCTGGACCAGGCTTCCGGATCTACTTACGGGTGTTCTTATATCGGAAGAGTCCGACCAGGTTTCTGGACCAGGCTTCCGGATCTACTTACGGGTGTTGTTATATCGGAAGAGTCCGACCAGGTTTCTGGACCAGGCTTCCGGATCTACTTACGGGTGTTGTTATATCGGAAGAGTCCGACCGTAAAACAATTATTTAATTTCTGGCAGGCGTGGTCTGCGGCTTCTGCTTCGTGGTGGGCCTGATCTTCACGACGGGGGCGGGCGAGTACTGGCTCAAGATGTTCGACTCGTTCGCCGGCACCATCGGGCTGGTGGTCGTCGCGCTGCTCGAGATGATCGCCGTCATCTACGTCTACGGACACGAGAGGTAAGCAGCAAGGAGTCACGTTCTAACTGTAAAGTTGGCGCTGCGAAGTACGGGACACCGAAAGACGCGCCAAACGCGAGAAAATGCTACTAAAATGTATCATAAAAAAGCGAGAATAAATAAAAGTGCGGGTCATCCACACTTGGTGGATGACCCGCACTAAGCGATTTTCGTCATAATGTGCACAGCCAAAGTGTGGAACACGTTGCCGTCCGATTTTCCGGACACTTATAACCTTCTCTTCTATTACGCAATATTCCACTCTATCGAGTTAAGCATTAAACAACTCCAAAGTGTCAAAAAATGTATGCATTTGACAGCTGGAGTAGCTTAAAAAAAGTAAAAATCAACGTCACTCAACTCAGTGGATACTTACATAATAATGTTCTTAACCTCTTTAAGACGCATATGAACATGCAAACTCGGTCCATCCTAGACCTCATCTTAACTCTCAGGCTAGAGAGCTCAAGAGGAAGCCCAGTTCTTACAAAAAATAGGGTCAGGACCCTGTGCCTCGCTATTAATAATTAGCTATTAATAATAAGCTACCATTAGTATTTTTTCCAAACTAGTCGCACAACATTAAGTCCCCCGTAGTGTACACTTGTTCAAGTGCAATAAAAGTCCTGATAATAATAAGAAAATTAGCTGGCCGAAAATTACCGACAGCAAATTATAAGTCTATTACGTATTGCAACTTTATGAAACTCATCGAGTCACTCAGATAGATTGTCCGTCAAGATTTTAGTTGAAGCAATTTCTACTAACATTCTTCAGGGCCTTAATTCTGATCGTGCACTGTACACAATACAATGATATACGGAGACTAATACGCGGTCGCCTAGAAGTCTTGATTCGTATTATAATATGTAGACAAGAAGTAAATGGATTCCAATTGTCTATGCTGATGGTTTTGTACTTATTAGACACTCAAGATAATCAATTGTCCTGATCCCGAACTAGGATATCCTGTGGTTTGATAAAAACATGTAGACATACAGTGGGAATCGATTCCACGACCTTTATACTACACTCATCATCATCATCATCAGCCGGTGTCAGTCCACTGCTGGACATAGGCCTCTCCCAAGCACTGAGCCCGATCTTCGGCCCTTCGATCTGGTTCTAGAGTGCCGACCGCGATTCGGCAAACGTAGCGCCAACGTAGCGTAGCGTAAACGCCCTGTGACCAGGTGGAGCGACGACATTCGCAAAGCGGTGGGCAGTGACTGGAAGATAAGAGCCGAAGATCGGGCTGTACTATTATGCTTTAGAAGAAGAATAATTAAAAACATTTATTATAGAAACAGTGTACTCGCCACAGTTACAAACTTAAAACATATTACTAAACATAACATTCACAAAAAACAAAACGAACGAAGAAAAACGAAAGGTCACGGCGTGTCACTGCTGCTATAAATATGCTGATGGACAAGCCTTCAGCGCTGATTTTCAGTCAGTGCCAGGTGCTACCATACGAGCGTCACAGACTGCGGTGCGATATAATCATGGGCAATAACAATACTAAAGAATTAACAATACCCAGTAATATAGAGTAGAATACTCATATGTTACATAGAATAATACCCATATTTTAGTAGCACACACCAAACCTACCGCGTGTCCCCGGCAGGTTCTCGAACGACATCTACGAGATGACGGGCTACCGGCCCGGCCTGTACTGGCAGGTGACCTGGCGCTACGTGGGCCCGGTCATCGTCACCTGCATCTTGGTCTCCTCGCTCATCTTCATGGGCATCAACCCGCCGACATACTCCGCCTGGGACGCTGATAAGGTGGGCTTTCGAACTAAGGTTTCATTTTAAAAACATATTTAGAGGCTAAAAATTCCACCCATGCCGGGATTCGAACCCGCTCTGATGTAAGTGATGCAATTTACTTCAGCCAGATGTCGCTGCCTGTACGTAATACAGAGAATAGTGTAAAGAGGTTCGAAATTCCACTGATGCCCTGATGTCGCCCATTAGCTCAGTTGGAAAGAGCGCTGGCACGGATAGCCAGAGGTCGCGGGTTCGAATCCCGGCATGGGTGGAATTTTTAGCCTCTAAATGTGTTTTTAAAATTGTCCTTAGCACTGGTTAGTGCATTAGAAATAAAAAAAGTATAATAAGGTTTCATTGTGCGCACCAAGTCCTATCGGAATAATTGCTATCTCAATCGTCAGACCATAAGTGTGGGTAATCAGATTGTGCGCCAGACTTATGGTCTTTATTTTAAACTTTCGCGACTTGAACACATACTTATTAGAATATTTTCGGGGCTTTTAGTGGAATAACCCAATTGTGCGTGAGGCGGTTGAAATTAAGAAACACAAAATTTTTAATCGGGAATGTGGTTTCAAACTGTCGCAAACGTGGGATCCGGTCATCAAGAAGTGTTCGAGTGGAAAAAAGTCGCATGGCTTATCGTCCGACATTGTCAGTGTAGTGTGTCGCAACCCTTATAGTGCTTTGTGATGGCTGATTGAGGGTAGTAGAAACCTTGTCAGCCGAAGATGCGAACGGGCACCAGCCATCAGTCTCAGTCTTCTCGTGACCACGATGATGTAACGTCGTCGAAAAGTCGAGGTAAAATAGCAATAAATTAGGTACTACGCGATTAAGCCCCGAAAATATTTTAACTATGTATGGTCACTTGTAGGATCCCTCACTTATGGTGCCCGCTCATCATATTGATGGTCGTCCTCTGGCTTTTTCCCGTCTGAGCGGCCAATGATTATTATTAGTATTTGAAACTATCTGGCCATGGTAGCAACATAGCTTCACATTCTTATGGTGTCACTGTCCGTGGTTCGCTGAATTTATAATATAGCCTAAAAATAGTGAAGCTTAGTTTTAATTAATCATCAGCCCCTACAAATAAATCAATCAAAAGGTTTTATTCAAAGTAGCACAGAAACTGCGGCTTAATGAACGTTACAAGTTAAAGTAGGCGTCCATTTCTTAATCTGGATATTTTTTTAGCAAAAATGGACTAAAAATCTCCAAACTTAGTCTGTTTAACTTTAATTCACAAAATTAATATTTTGCTAACGATAAAATTGTTTGTTACACAAACTCGCTAGATGGCGCTGGTAGTTAATTACATCGCGGTAGGGTTGTGTTTCAATGTAGTGTATATCAGCCTATCGTGGCTCCGTACTAAAAAGTTTCCCGTACAAATAAAAGTGAACTCAGTTGCAAAGTGTGAGTGTTTCAATTAACCATATGGACCATCGAGCTCGGATAAACTGTGAGTAAAGTGCAAACAAATAACTTAGTGAAAGTGAGAGTTAACGGACTTAGAAAAATTCAGTGTTAAAAAGACTTAGCCGAATTCGCGAAGAAAAAAAAGACTTAGAATAATTTGAAATTAGTTTCTGGAAGTGGTTTTGGACTTGTAATTTTTCTCAAACTGAACTAAATAAAAACTTTCGTAATTGAATAGTGATCCTAAAATAGTATTTTTTTCTAACTATCCGCAATATATTTTGTGAGCCTTATATACAATGGCGGACAAGAAAATCAAACAACTTATCGTACAGATGCTTCAGTACTCGACCAAAATTGAAAAATTACTTGCGAATTCTAAGAAATCTGCTAAGGACAAACGAACAAGAGGATTTTTGGATTCTCGTATGGAGATTTTACAAGATTATTGGGCAAGTTATACTAAGAATTATGAGACCCTTTCTGAATTGATAGATACTAAAACGTTACAATCAGAACACAATTTGAATTTGGAGGAAAATTATGAAGAAACTGAAGAACAATATCTGGAGCTTTTGACATGGCTTAAGGATAAATCATATGAGCTAAAACAGGAGAAATGTGAACCTTCGAACTCTGATACTCATTTAGAACTTGCAAAGATGAGACCGAAGCTTCCACCTATAGCAATACCGCAATTTTCCGGCGATTACAATCAGTGGATGAGCTTTAGAGATTTATTTAATTCTCTAATTCATAAAGACGATCGTTTAACTAAAATCGAGAAACATCATTATCTAAAATCAAGTTTATCTGGAGAAGCTGCACAACTGCTGAAAAATTACTCGCTAACGGAAGCTAACTATGATGACTCCTGGAAAAAACTAAATGAAAGATATGAAAACAAGAGAATGATTGTGAATAACATCCTCAATCGTTTCTTAAGTCAGAAGACGTTAACATCGGAATCTCCAAAGGGCATAAAAGATCTTTTAGATACCTCTAGCCAATGTCTCACATCCCTAACAAATTTGAAGGTCGACTCCTGGAATGCAATCGTCGTGCACATCTTAGTCTCAAAGTTAGACATTGAATCTCACAAACTTTGGGAGCAATCGCTACAAAATTCAACAAGCATTCCTACGTATGAAGACTTAATCAGTTTTCTTGAGAAACGATTCCGAACTATGGAAATGGTCAATCTTTCACAACCTTCACAAAGAAATGCTCCAAAACCCGTTCAACAATCACCAAAAGCATCAACTGTCAAAAGTTTTGCTACTGAAATCGAAAGCACTTGTACTTACTGCTCACAGAATCATTATATATGCCACTGTAAAGGTTTTGCCTCACTCTCCGTTCCCGGACGTCAAGATTTCGTCAAGAGAAACAACATATGTTTTAACTGCCTTGTGAAAGGTCATTCAGTATCCAACTGTAGACAAAGTACAGTGTGCAAAAAGTGTGGACGTCGTCATCACACGCTGCTGCACTTTACCTCTCAGAAGGAAGACAAGGCTGTGGATACTGATAAAGAGAAAGATACCCCAAAGGAAAATAGCACTGGACCCAATACCTCTTGCAACCTTAGCGTTAACCTAAAAGCAGAAACGCAAGATGATCTGGTTATATTAGCTACTGCTGTAATTAATGTTGATTCAAAGAACAGTGGTACTTACGCCTTAAGAGCTCTTATAGATCAGGGTTCACAGGGTTCTTTCATCTCCGAAGCAGCTGCACAGTTGTTGAATCTTAATCGTACTCCAGTTACTGGCAAAATCTCCGGAATTTCTAATTCATCAGTGGTAACTACAAAGTCTATGGCTACACTTACAGTCCACTCCACAAAAGACAATGCATCAACCTTCCAAGTCAATGCATATGTTTTAAGAAAACTCACTTCATTGTTGCCTTCACGTGAATTTCCACAAGATACTTGGCCTTCATCTATGCAGTTGGATCTGGCTGATCCAAACTTTCACAAGCCAGGGTCTATTGATGTTTTACTTGGTGCCGACGTGCATGCATACATACTATTAGAAGGCTTACACAAGTGTAATTCTCTTATTGCACTCAATTCTCGCCTTGGTTGGTTAATATCAGGCAGAGTTTCACAAACTGATTCAGCAGGATACGAACACAATTTGGTGGTGATGCACACGAAGGTTGAAACTGATCAGTTACTCAGAAAATTCTGGGAGTTAGAAGAGAATTTACCTCACAAAAAACCAATGACCGATTTAGAAATACAATGTGAAGAACATTTCAAAGCTACTCACACTCGCAATGACGTTGGTCGTTACATTGTACGGTTACCATTTGAAGATGATCCACACACAAACCTTGGTGATACCAAATCTCTTGCTATCAGCCGCCTACAACAGATGGAGAAAAGTTTTACACGTAAGCCTGAGTTCAAGGAAGAATATCACAAATTCTTGAATGAATATGAATCACAAGGTCACATGATGATAGTACCTGAAAAAGAAAGAGAAACACAGAAAGTATATCACTTACCTCACCACGCTGTTCTTAGGCCGACGAGTCTAAGCACGAAGCTACGTGTAGTTTTCGACGGAAGTGCTACACCTGAAAATGGAAAATCATTAAATGATAAACTTCTCACTGGTTGTCCTCTTCAAAAGGATATTAGAGATTTAATAACTAAATGGAGACAACATAAAACTTGTTTAGTTGCGGACATTCGACAGATGTATCGTCAAATTCTAGTAGCTAGCGATGACGTCGACTATCAGAGAATTGTATGGCGAGAATCTCCAACGGAACCTATAAAAGAATATCGACTACTTACCGTAACGTATGGAACATCTTGTGCCCCATTTTTAGCCATTCGCACACTTCATCAACTGGCTGAAGATGAAAAAGATGATTTCCCTACTGAATCTGAAATTCTGAAAAGCGACATGTTCATGGATGATTTATTGACTGGCGCGTCCACATCAGAAGATGCTGTGAAGTTACAAAAAGGGTTGACAGAACTTTTGTCTCGTGGTGGATTTCTTTTACACAAGTGGTCTTCAAACAGTCAAGTGGTGTTATCACAAATTCCCAATGTTGACAAAGACTCTCAAAGTGCTGTAAATATTAAGGTTGAAGACACAATCAAAACATTAGGTATTACCTGGAACTCTGAAACAGATAATTTTGAACTCAATCTAAATTTACAAAGTTGTAATGAGACAATTACCAAACGAAATGTATTGTCCACTATTGCAAAATCTTTTGACCCACTAGGTTGGCTAACACCGGCAATTATACTACTTAAAATCTTTATGCAAAAGCTGTGGTTAGCGGGCTTAGGTTGGGACGAAGAGTTACCTACTGATCTTAAGGAGGAATGGATTACTTATCTTGATCGTTTCATGCACGCTGAACACATTCAGTTCCCACGATGGCTTGGAGTTTCAGATCATACAATTAAACGGGAGCTGCATGGGTTTAGTGATGCCTCTTGTACGGCCTATGCTGGAGTGGTGTACCTCAGAGTTTTAAGCGATGAAGGCGAAATAAAAGTTCATCTTATTTTAGCAAAATCTAAAGTTGCCCCAGTCAAACAGATTTCTGTTCCACGTCTTGAACTCTGTGGTGCCGTACTTTTGGCCAAAATGATTCAACATGTTAAGACTGTTCTTAATATCCCTAATGATGATGTATATACCTGGACAGATTCTACCATCGTCCTAGCATGGCTGCGTAAAACACCAAATACATGGACTACATTTGTTGCAAATCGCACGTCAGAAATTTTGACACTCACTAATAGTAATCAATGGAATCATGTCAGTTCTGCCAACAATCCTGCTGATTTGGCATCCCGTGGAATTTTCCCAGATGATCTGCAGCAGTCGGGACTATGGTGGAATGGCCCTCAATTTTTGTATGATAAAGGTGAAATTGAACATTCTTCTATTGACACACCTTTCACAAATTTAGAAATGAAATCTACTAAAATATTATCCAATGTTAATTTGATCGAAAATGATGATGCGATTTCTTATCTAAAACGATTCTCAACACTATTAAAATTGGTCCGAGTGACTGCTTACTGTTTTCGTTATGTTAAACTAAGCAAAGCTAGGATAACTAAGCAGTTATTTGCTGAGCCCACATATCTAACCACTGTGGAGCTTGATGATGCTCTTAACCGTTGTATTAAAATATCACAGTCCATTTCATTCCGAGATGAGATCGATCGCTTGTCACTGGGTAAACCAGTTCAAAAATCGAGTAAAATATATGTACTGCACCCATTTATCGATGACGAAGGTATTGTTCGTGTTGGAGGGCGACTCTCTAATGCGGAGATTCCAAAGGATATGAAAAATCCCATCCTTTTAAGCGGTGATTGTGCACTATCCAAACTTATCGTTTTGAACGCACATTTGAAATCTTTGCATGGAGGGCACCAACTAACTTTGAATGTAATTCGACAAAAATTTTGGATTACACGAGTAAAGAATGTGGTGAAAACAGTAATTAAAAAATGTATACCCTGTTTCAAGCAAAAGGCTAATCCACTGGTTCCCTTTATGGCAAATTTACCTAAATTTCGAGTTAAACCTGGTCGTCCTTTTATTATAAGTGGAGCAGACTTTTGTGGACCTTTTACAATGAAGGCTTATCCTGGTAGATGCAAGAGAACTTGTAAAGCTTATGTTTGTTTGTTTGTGTGCACCGTAACAAAAGCCATTCATTTAGAGTTGGTAACTGATCTTACCTCTGCTGCGTTTATTGCCGCATTTCGGCGTTTCACTGCTCGACGTGGGCACTGCAAGGAACTTTGGAGTGACCATGGAACGAACTTTGTAGGCGCGTCGCGTGAACTTGATCTAGCATTCAAAGACTCCAAGTCTCAGACTGTAACTGAAATTTCGGAACTTCTTGCTAATGATCGAACTCAATGGAAATTTATACCACCGCGTGCTCCACATTTTGGAGGTATCTGGGAGTCTGGAGTGAAAAGCGTCAAGGGTCATTTGAAACGCGTTATAGGCCAAACGTTTCTCACTTTTGAAGAGCTAACTACTCTTTTAACTCAAATTGAGGCTTGTGTTAACTCCCGTCCAATCACCCTTATAAATTCCACTCTAGATGAACCTCCACTGACACCTAGTCACTTTCTTATCGGAGAGCCTTTAATCGGTGTTCCTGAGCCTTCTTTACTTAATGTTAAACTCAGCCCGTTGAATCGATGGCACATAATTCAACGTATGGTGCAATGTTTATGGCGTCGTTGGCGAAACGACTATTTAACGACATTGCAACATCGTTACAAATGGAACACTAAACAACCTGATCTCCCTATTGGCACCGTTGTGTTAGTAAAGGATGATATGCTCCCTCCGGGAAAATGGCTTTTGGGACGTATAATTCAGAAACACCCAGGTACAGATGGCATAACAAGAGTTGTTACTTTAAAATATAAGGATAACGTCTTCAAGAGACCAATCGCAAAATTATGCCCTCTGCCCCTGGATGAGCCTGACGTACAGTGATTTTTATTTACTTATTATTTCGTTTTAATTTTTTTTGTTTTCTTTACATATTTAAGGACTGTAATCGTCCTTGGCCGGCGGAATGTTTAACTTTAATTCACAAAATTAATATTTTGCTAACGATAAATTTGTTTGTTACACAAACTCGCTAGATGGCGCTGGTAGTTAATTACATCGCGGTAGGGTTGTGTTTCAATGTAGTGTATATCAGCCTATCGTGGCTCCGTACTAAAAAGTTTCCCGTACAAATAAAAGTGAACTCAGTTGCAAAGTGTGAGTGTTTCAATTAACCATAGTCTTTTATCGCTTTCGTCGATAATCCACTAAACTATAACCCCCTTATTCATGACAGTCTGCTAACTTCAATATACTTATTCTAAATTCTTGAAATGTACCTTTCTTCCATAGTAACTATTTTTGATCGTTGTTGTTCTTAATCTATCGATAGCAACGCACGACACTGTCTTTAATATTAATGTTTTTTGGTTACACTTGGGAAACACTGATGTCTGTAACACAGGTTATTACCTAGCACAGGCTTCAGAGCAAATCAAATAAAATTATTGTAAGCTACATACATTTTCTGTGAGTTCATTTTATTGATAAGCAGTCGCTTTTATGTTAATTTTATTGTAAAATTACGTGGTGTTGGGTACAAATAAATTTTCCATTTTCACTTAAAGCATTGCTAATTCTCATTCTGTCTTCTTCTATTGACCTAAGTCAGAATGAAAAAGAACACGCTTAAGCAGATGTTTTAAGTTTGCGGAACATAATGAATAACGGGGTAAGTGTGGGCTGCAAATATTACGTATTTATTTGCACTTTAGCTGTCACTAAACCTGCCCTCCTATTACGTAGCACTCCACTCTATCGAGTGAAGCATTTAGACGACTCCTAAGTGTCAAAAAACGTATGCATCTGACAGCCGGAGTAGCTTAAAAAAAGTAAAAATCAACGTCACGCAACTCAGTGCATGCTTACGTAATAATGCCTGTTGGCGACAGACCTTTTTTATTGTTTTGACTTTTTGTACATATTGTCTTTTTTACTTGTGTCAGTTTTTTAAATTTAGTTCTCTGTCTGTTCTTGTTATTAGTTGTCTTGTAAATAATAGGGGTTAAAGTATGAAATTGCTGTTTTATTGCAATAGGTTCTTTGAATTGACATAGAATCTTCATGGTTTGAGGTTTTCGAATGAAACTTTTTTCAAATGGTTTCTATGATGTTCTTTTTTTAAAAAATGTGAAACATTTGAATATCGACTTTCAATTGTCTTTGTTATTCAATTTAGACAAGAAAGATGGATACTGCAAAAATTCGAGTAATTTTTGAATACGAGTTCTGACGCGGAACTAACGCGGCGGAAACAGCCCGCAATATCAATGCTGTGTTTGGAGAGGGGTCTACTAATGAACGCACCGTACGATTTTGGTTTAAACGCTTTCGTGATGGAAATTTCGACTTATAGAACGAGCCACGACGAAGACCGCCCACACATGTGAATAACGATGAATTAAGAGAGATAGTGGAAGCCGATCCTAGTCAAACTACCCAGGAATTAGCGGCATAGTTTAACGTTACCTTACCTACAATATTGACTCACTTACGTCAAATCAATAAAATAAAAAAATACGAAAAATGGGTGCCTCATGATTTGACTGATCTGCAGAAAGAAACGCGTATCCATCTTTCTTGTTTAAATTGAATCACAAAAACAATTGAAAGTCGATATTCAAATGTTTCACATTTTTTAAAAAAAGAACATCATGGAAACCATTTGAAAAGAGTTTCATTCGAAAATTTCAAACCCTGAAGATTCTATGTCAATTCAAAGAACCTATTGCAATAAAACGGCAATTTCATTCTTTAACCCCTAATATTATTGATTAAACTCTGATTTATAAATAAAATATTTACCTATTATTAAGTGCAGAAGTTGTACTGGATAATCAGTGCACCGAGTCCATCAAACAGAATTGATTGATTGATTGATTAAAACAGAAAAGTAGGGCACCGTACGGTGCTTAACAATGCCCCTGGTACGTACCCTCAGGGCCGCCCAGTGAAGCTGCCGTACCCAGACTGGGTGCTGGGCGTGGCCCTGGCCATGATCCTGGCGGGCGTGCTGCCCATCCCGGTGGTGTTCCTGTTGCGGCGCTTCCAGTGCCTCGCCTTCGACGTGGACATCCACCAGGGCAGCATCCGCCGCATCGAGACCACCGTCTCCACCAAGGAGATGATGAGCGACCAGGATGTGAGTTGGCCGGTTCAAATTCAAAAATGACCATATAAATTGGGATTTGCGGGAATTTGACAACGTTTTGCACCGTATTGTAGACTTTTAGTCCGGATCTACTTACGGGCGTTGTTATATCGGAAGACTCCGACCAGGAGCTCTATTTTTGAATCACTCGTCTCGCGTCGAGCGCTCGATTTCTACTGATTTTCGTTCGACATACGAAATTCCGTATTTTTTTATCACTCGACTGCAACGAGTGGTAAGGCACTCGTCTCGTATGTCGATCGATAGATTAATTGTCAAAATTTGTGTTAATTTTATTGTGCTGCGCACAGATACCTACCTAGCGATAAATGTGATGTGCTCTTAATAACTGTTGTAGATTGTGAATATTGTGATCTTCTGTGTACAAAATGAATTTTGAAGAATGTCTAATCCTAAATGGATATTTGGATTAAATAATACGGAAAACGAGATCATGCGACTTAGGAGACGGGTGTGACTTATGTCGCATTCGACGATACAATTTCATACGAGTGATTCAAAAATAGATCTCCAGGTTTTGCTCCGATTCGCAGAGCTTAATCATGGTGAGCAGAGACGGAGCTCGCGTCGTCGGTTGCTCGTCACACACTGCGGGCAACGTTTTTGCAAAACGTTTTTAGTTCAAAAACGTTTTGCTCCAACCGATAAGTGCTGTCCCGGCTAAAATAATGGCAACGAAAATAGCCTTAGCTGAACTCAAACGTGGACCCTGTTTTATAAAGTTACCGGTAATTTTCACACAACCTAGCTTGACGACTAGTCGGTTGGTCAAACGTTTCTGACCACTTTAGTGTAAATATATTATAAAAATAACCTTAGCTCAACTCAAGCGTGGACCCTGTTTTATAAAGCTACGTACGTAATAATAAATTTTAAGTTGTCAGTAATTTTCAAACAACCTAGCCTGACGATTAGTCGGTTGGTCAAAAGTTGCTGACCACTTTAGTGTATTACAAAAATAGTTTTATGAAACAAGGCCCAAGTGTGCCCTCGTACTTAACAACGCTAACCCCAGCATTGACCATACCCTACAACTGATTTGTCTCTTATCGTGCCCATAAAATGCGCTGTCGACTGTAGTCTACGCCATCTACGGAGATTTCATTCTATATATCGCAGACAATTAATTATAGTTATTCGTCGATTTACAATTAGTTTATTCAGTTTATGAACGCTCGCTTTTTACAATCTGACGAGTTTTACAATTTGCCTTCGGCATATCGCATGCAGACGACGCCGTTTGTAAACGGCATAGCCTTACTGAATGCCTGCAACATAATACAATATGGATATTGATGTAATTCATTCTTCTTTTGGTCTTTGGGCTGGTCGTTACATTTCTTTGTTGGCAAGGTGTAAACAGGACAAAGTTACTTATATCATATCACAATTAACAATGGTTTTTACACCGATTGCGTATGATTCATGCAGCGTTTTTTGAGCACTGACCCTCGTAACTGAATTAAAAGTCGTATGTTAGAATTCTAAAGTTAATAAGGCTTTGATAGTAGGTCTTTTTAATAACTAAATACAGTTCACTTGAACTCTATATTTACCAGGCTATATAGGCTTTACCAACCGTACAGTCGACAGCACATCAACCTTTACATACGTGCACTCTCATCAGTTACGTTAAGGACGACTTTGCAACAAAAATGTAAAGGTTGACCTGGCGTGGACTATCCGCTAACATCACTAACCCAGTGTGCTACCATGTAGGTGCTAAGTCCGGAGAACGCGCCGCCTGCGCCGGCGCAGCTGATGGCCGAGTCTGTGGGGACTCGCTTCACCATCGGCGACTTTGACGTAAGCTAGCCGTTTTGCTTATTGTGCGCACCACCACTTAAATAAATCAGTTCCAAAAGTGGTCTATTTTGATGACCACAAGATGATGTAATGAGTGTCAAAATGAAAACTGAAAACCGAATGTATATTATACCTTACAGTTTTTTTTTCCTATTTTTGGTTCCGTACGCGAAGGGTGCCAAAGGAGGCCCTGTTACTCTGCCTCCGCTGTTTGTCTGCCTGTCCGACTTTTAAAGGCCTCTATCTTTGAAACCGTAATAGGTAGCATCCGTGTAGGTAGCCAGCACGAGTTGAAATTTTCACAGCATGTGAGTTATTACCGCAGATTACCTAACAAATAAAAAACTTTAGCCTTGCATCTACGTAATGAGATGATTTATACAGCGTCCAGTGGCACCTTTACTCACACTAGATGGGTGAAGGGACCAATCGGTTGCTGTAGTGCCTGGGACGTGATTTTTCGATGGTGTAGGCTTGCCCAGCACCTATATCATCCTGACAGTATAGTCGGCCTAGCCCACAGGAAAGACTAGTCACTACATGCGGAGCCAACCAAGTCGCGAGTTTCCTCACGATGTTTTCCTTCACCGTTAGCGTGTGGTATTGCGACTACAAATTCGCAAATGTACGTAACTTTGAAATTAAACAAAGTCATTGGTGCATGCGCACTGGGGATCGAACCTGGGGCTCTCGCTTGCGAGTCCGTTGTTCTACCCACTGAGCTGCCACAGTTTCTAATATATAATAAACTTTAAAAAACGAGGAGTCTCCATACATCAAACGTGTTTTGACGCCGTTTTTTTATTTTTATGCTTTGACTTAAAAACGGTTATTAATACAGATATACTTTATTCTATCGACAACAAAAGACGGCCAAACGCGTGTCGGACTCGCTAAATACTTTACGTATTTACAAAAAAAAGTCTTCTCGAATTGATAACCTCCTTCATTTTTGAACTCTGTTAAAAAGTAAAGTGGTAGGGAACCCTCGGTGCGCCAGTCCTACTCGCATTTGGCCGGTTATTTCACCATAATAGATCTCAGTAAAGTTTGCAATAATAGTTTAATGACCTCTTAGAAACAATAATTTCCCAACATAGACGACACGCAGCGCTCGAGGCCTAGTCGAACCGAGTGATTGGAATCAATCATTTGGGTTAAGCAACAAGCGTAATGAAAGTTGTTAAGCCATGTCAGAAGCCTTGTGGGCAGTTTAATAACTGACAGTAAGCCCGCCACTGTCTTACAATCCTCCACCAACCCGGACTTGGCCCCCTTGGTGAAGTATGGCCCGTGCCCCAGCAGTGGGGACATACAAGGGTTGATATCGAATACACGACAATATATTGTGGTGGTGAACACAAAGCATTCAACACATTAGATAGCTAGACTCGCTAGAGCCACTAACAACCGTGTATCTTCAATCCTCGCCTCTAGGGGGTGGACAGCAGTGACGAGCGACCCAGCAAGCGCGTCTCTACCAGCATCGCCCGCAGCCGACCCAAGAAATAAATGTTCGTCCTGCTCACACTAACCTTGTTACGCTTTACGAGTTCTGTTGCTGTCTCTGTCTCGTTTCAGCTTTGTTTTTGCATGGCGTGTGTTTTTTTTTTCAAGATTAGGTTAAGGTCCACAAAACATGTAAGTTTTTTTTATGTTCTATTACGATCTTTTATAATGCATTCTATTTATTTGGAATATTTTTGTACGTATTATTATTATGATGATGATTGAGTCCCACTGGTTGGCAAAAGCCATTTCGCTCCAGAATTTTAATACCTACTGGACCACTACGAGTAATTTAATTACTATTTTACGTATTAATTATTAGTGAATTACGTTTAATTATGAGTGTACATTTCGTTCAAGAAAGTATATTCTGTAGCTACAACAAAAACTGACGACAAAAAAAAATAAAGGCGGCAGTTTTAATTTATTTTGCAGTTTTCTTTGTAGAACTGAAGAACTAATTGCCGCCTATTGTACTATATTTTATATTATTTCTGATATGTACTGTAATTTCTGTGTACAATAAAGAATATCTATCTATGTAAGTTATTACCTGCGAAGCAGCCCAGTAACCAGTTCTTTAAACATAATCAACGTGAACAAGTTATGGGCCAGTACTACTATTTTATTGAGGACATGAGAATAACGTTAAACAACGAAGATTAGTTAAAAAACTGCGAGTATTAGTATTAAACTCTATTTTCTTTGTTCTTTCAAAACTTGGCGTCTAGAAAGACTACTTGACTACTACGTTTTCTTTTGTTTTATCATATGCATATGCATCGGTCGGTCCTTTATAAATAAGCTGAAAAATATGAATGTGTTAGTTTCTGAACGCGAACTTAAAAAAATAATTGTTTTTTTTTTCAGTCATCAAAAAAACAAAACATAATAGCTAATTTAATTTTTCAGTCACCGTCATATGAAGAAAACAATTTTCTTTTTTTCCAGCCATCGTAAGACAGTATAATTATTTTTCAGTCCTCATCAGACGAAGAAGGCGCGGTGCGGAAGACTGGCCAGCTTCAGCGGTCCAGCAGCAGCGACCAGGAAGAAGAGATTCTGAACTCGAACACCTACTCCGGTCTCGGGCGACTGGCCATGAAGCCGATCGGACGTAAGCCCACGGCGTTCAAAATGGAGGTTATGGATGACTGAGCGCTTCGTTTGGCTTCCGTTTTTGTTTTATTTCACTGGGATCGGTTGGGTATATTTATCTGAAGCACGTATGAGATTCGTATCTGTGGTCTTAAATTATTTTCTGTATGCTCTTTTAATAATTTTAATTTATATGTACCTAATCTGTGTGTCAGTTCCCATCCCCGATGACTTAAAAAGATCTAAGTAACGAACAATCAAATTTAAAATGTGGTTCTTTAACTCAGTTCAACAATTCTTCCGGATAAATATCGGCGTAATAGTAAAAACGTTATTTTATTCAAAATAACGTTTTTTAGATAAATTAGAAAATAATATCCACATAAAAATGCAAACCATCAATTATGTTGGTAATTCAAATATTAAATTTATTTTAAAAAATAAATTATTTTTAAGTACTATTACCTACATTATGTACGTATAGAGATGAATGTGCCATTTTAAACTAATTATTTATCAAAAAGATGATCGGAAGCAGATACTCATGTAAGTACTTAGCCACGCCGAGAATGTAGTTATAAAAAAACTAACTAGAAAATAAGTTGTTGATATTTATGTAGAATCACAAAAGAAAAACTTTGTTGAATGATCAACACGACAATTTAACGTAGGAAGTTAAAACTTCAAACGTAGGTTGGTAAAACACTATTTAAACTTGGGCTATAAAATCTTGCGAAAAATGTTATTCAATGAAAGTAAACTTTCATTTTCACATGAACTTACTCATAGCCTGATATCGATATTGGTTACGTGTACTTCTTGAGGTACATTTTTCATTCGAATACGATCAAATCCAAGAATCAATCGATCAGTCACGAATATAAAAAGGTTACTATTGATTATATGAAGTACCTACCTACAAATGTATGAAAACATTATATATTAAATTATTAAGTACTTAGTTCTGTATTTTAAAGATATTTCGGTCAAATTTTAAATCTAAGTACCTTAGATCTCACGAAAAGCTCAGAGGTTTTCTGAAACACAGACCTTAATAAGTTTAAAACTTTGTATAGAAGGTATTCTAATGGCAAAAACAATTTGAAATTAGTAAATAATGGGTTATCTATGCTAGACTGCTAAAATATAAACTATATTGGCTGGATTGCTGGACATTTTCTAAGGGTTAAAGTAACTGTGGTTTCACAAAATTACCATAGACATAGTAGTTTCTAGATTTTAGATACGTTGAAATTATAATATTTTATTGAAGATGGTATTATGAGCGATGCCCATTTGCTCGTGCGACATTTTACGACCATTTATCAACAGTTTACAGATAAAATAACGGATTCAAATAACGTTTAATTGAATTTTTACCAAAGATACGGTCACGAAAAGCGAAAACTATATATCTAACGCATGCAGATTTCGTGCGTGACGTCATTGTACTGGAGTTGAACTAAACGGTTGGTGTTTCCGCGCCAGTATTTTATTTTTATAAAAATTGTTTTTTTTTTAATATTTTTTTTTTATTTAAGATTACATAATTAATACAGATTAAGTGACTTTAGAAACCTATCTGAAAAAAAAAGGATGGATTAAAAGGAACATTGTTTGTGTTATTGGTGGTGATTATTCTTAGATTATCCGGGATTGTTAATCGCTCAGAATGATCTGAGGTTAATCGTGAGTTTCGTATTAAGTAGGTAAGTAAGTTACGAGATGCGAGACGGTTTTACCAAAATCATATCTATCGGAAAACTTTATACACGGGTGCTTGCCGACAGCACAACAACCTTTATATTAGTGCACTGTAATAATCAGTCACTTTAAACTTTGCAACAAAGGTGTAAAGGTTGACCAGCTGTCTACTGTGCTACATACCTACGTAAAATTTTGATGGCCACTGAAAATCAACTGTAAGTCATATACCTAGTCACTAAACGGTTTCTGTATATATTTATTTATGGTAGTAATTTGATTACGTTTCATTCAAGTCCTAACTACAGTCTATTTATTCTTACTTGTCCAATTTAGTAAACAATATTCTACCCTTAAACTGTGACTTTTTAGACCAAAACTGCTATATCTTCATAAATGAAGTAACTTGGAACACTCTTTTAGATAACACGCTGCCAATTTTATAAACATAGTTCATGACAGTTCATGAATTTGCCAGAAAATGTCTAGTTTAGTCATCTAATCTCAATTTTAAGGTTAGAATCTTGTTTACTAAATTGGACAAGTAACAATAAATAGTCTGTAGGTATGTTATTTATGGAAATACTCTTAGAGATATAGTATCGGTAGGAATCCATTTCGACGTAACGTATCGGTTGATATCTCATACAAGATTACAGGAAAAACAAAAGGGTCGATACTATGTCTACTTATTAAGTAAGGTTGACCTGCTGTGGCTTTAAGAATATTAAAATTGTTAGTAAGTTACGTGTCACTTAATTCACCGTAGACACGGTAGTTCTAACTGTTAGTATAATGCAAGTAAGTATAGTTTACAGTCTTGTTTATAAAGACAAGATTCCCGTAAAAGACTCTGTAGCATAACTGTACTAATAGTCTGTGAAGAAAGAAAAAAAAGAAAGAGAAACATTCGAGACGGCCTCGGTGGCGCAGCGGTTTAGCACGCTGACTGTAAAACGGAAGGTCTCGGGTTCGATCCCCGGCCGGGTCAAACTAGGAAACGAACTTTCTAGTTTGTCTCGGGTCTTGGATGTTATCTATGTATTTATTGTATTAAATCTATCGTCTAGTTATCACCTATAACACAAGTCATTTAGTTGTACTTAGTATAGGGCTAACGAGATCTGTGTAATATGTCCATGACTATTTATTTATTTATTCATTGCATCAACAGTCACAAGTCACACACTCAAAACACCTAACAAATACAAAACAAACTTAACGGAGAACATCAAACAAAAGTAAGGTGTTTTCGTTGCTGCAGAAGGCAGCTGACTCAGCAAAATTGCTGAGGGTGTGAGCCCTCAGCGCTGGTTTTCAGACAGTACCTATGAGAATATCTCACGAGTCGTGTGTCGCAGGTCGCGGCTCGGTATGTCGCAATAATATTTAAAATTATGTCAATAATAATAATTTATCCAATAAAAATCAAATACGTGAAGAATTCTTTCTCTTGTAAAGGAATAGCTTCACGTTAAAACTTGTATTAAAAAAATCTCTTGTAAAGTTTCTACCGCAGACTATTTAGACGGCGTTTGTGGAGTGTTTTAAGGAATATTTTTTTTATAAGTAACACCGTTCGCGTTATTCCAAAGCGCTATAAGTCGCAAGTCATTGATTCTAGTGATTACTTAAGTTGCATTAAACTCACTCAGAAAGGAGTTTTTTAGTTAGTAACTTAACCTTTAAAGTTCTGACCTTGAAAACAAGAATAGAAAACCATTGTTATTTTCAAGGTCAGGTCATTGTAACTTATGAGAATGACGCTTTTCATCTCTTCACAGGTTAAAAGCGGTCATAACTTACAATTTATAACACAGGTTTATTCTAAATGGTACTTGTAAAAAGGCGTAGAACGCACACCTTTTTTTATTTATTTTAAGTTAATACATTATATTATTCTTTCAATCAACTACCAAATAATAAATTACTTTTACAATACTTTTTAATCACAAGTCATTTTACTTATTACAAGGAACAATATTTTAGTGGAATAATAAGTGAAATTGTCTTTCTCAAAGAAAGGTAAAAAATTAGTTACATACCTACACACTGTCTAACAGAATAAGTGGTACTTATTTTATAAGAATTTATTTTATTTTAATTAACTAAAAATATATTAACTTCTAAAAGGAAGATAAATAAAATTGAAAATGTTAATTTCCAATCTCAACTACTGCATTCTAAGTAAAAAAGTTTACCTATAGTTTCGAATTTTGAACTCTGTTTTAGTAAGTATTTATAAGATTTCTCAGACTTAAATGTAGGAATTAATTTCATCATGCCTAGCACGCACGTATTCCATACAGCGATATATTCTTAAACTGCCTATCTACCTGCATAAAAACCTACAAAAAACATGATTAGTGAATATGCTTTGGGTTCTAGTATATCCTCCAGCACTTGATGTGAAACTAATTATTACTAGTTAATATACGCCATAACTTCTACTTGGCATCTACGTAATGAGATGATTTCGGCGTTCTGTGGCACCATCATTCACACAAGGGACTTCTCTGCATTACCTAGGAGATTGTTTTGCATAATGTTTGTCTCAATACATGCCACTGTGCCACACATACTAGTGCGTTTTAATATTTCAATTAGGAAGTAGTTTAGGCGGCATGGCGCGCATTTGTCGCTGTATGTATATTCTGTACCTGGTACCAGGTTCCATACTTGTAAGCATTTTTTTAAATACCATCTACGTAAAAAAATTGTAATGGTAATTGTTTTTTGGATCTAGCACCAGCTAATAACTAGATACTACGTAAAAAAATTGTAATGGTAATTGTTTTTTGGATCTAGCACCAGCTAATAACTAGATACTTTTCTCTATTACAACGATTTTTGTCAACGTTTTGTTTACCTCAGAGGAATCCTGTCTGGTACAAAATATAGTTACGTCCGTGCTAGGCAGGCAGCTCAACGCTTGTTTTACTGTAGATAGCTTAGGACCGCGCTCCGTGATCTAGATTTAGTCAGATCATGTTATTAGTTAAGCCAACGATGTATTTAATGACAACATGCAATTAAATAATTGCCTTGACAGAATGTCCTTTCATTTCCGACTTTCCTACTAAAATTTTCAGAACGTATCCTTAAATTGACGTAGAAAAATGTGTCCAAAGAAAAGAATTTGCTGCAAAAGAATAACCATTTATTACATTAGAATAAATTAATTACATACCAGTTACAGTATTCATAACAAACATATTAACGTTGTAACGGTACGGCGACAATCTTAATCGGCGAAATAATCCTTAAATTTTTACGAAGTTAGTCTGGCCACTCAAGCGAAATCCCGTTTCGAAACATCGATTCGGGATTTCGAACGCAGTAAATTCATACACACCTATTTACCTACCTAAAAAAACTACTATTTAGGTACATACGGTAGTTTTTTTCCGAATCAGAATTCCTTATGGTAGCCAGAGTGTTCGGAGTCCCGGACGGAAAAAAGCCGCCCGAACGGAACTCGCAACTTATGTTCTTTTTCTTCGCAAGACACAGCAAACTGTACAATCGCAATCAGAAAATCTTCGTACATATTCGATGAAAAAGTTTGAACTCATAGCTAGCGTCTCTCAAATGAGCGTTTATATTCCAAACTGAAATAAACGTGTGCGTGTGATGTATTCTGCGGAATTTCGAATCGAAATTCCGAAACAGAATTTACGAATACGAGAAAAAGAAAAGCTCGTTCCCGTCTCATGCTTGCCGGCCGCACTTGACTAGGGTTTTTTTTGCGTTACTATTGTCGTCTCTAACCAAAACGCATTTAGATTTATTTTAGTTTATAACATCCAGTCCGCAAGTCGCCGGCCCGTTTTAATGCCGCTAGTCTTAACATTACTTTTAGGGCCTGTTTCACAATCTGCAAATAAAGTTCCGGATAAGCTATCTGCAACCACGGCTGCCGCTTGTTCTAAATTTAAATAAATATTCCTATTTTATTTTATTTATTAGGCACACCAACAGCACTATATTGCGTGTGTTTGTTTATGAATTAAAATTTAGAACAAACGGCAGCCCTGGTTGCGGATAGCTTATCCGGAACTTTATTTGCAGATTGTGAAACAGGCCCTTAAAGTAAATTTTACCATTACGAAGCCCCTAATTCCAATCACACAATGTCACTAAACATAACTGTTCTTTGAATTAATTAATTTACCCAGTTTCACTTACCAATTCAGCTCTGCTACGAAAAGGTTCTTAAATAAATATTGCACATAGAAATCTCTACTTACGCACCTAATTAGATTACGTACTCTGTACCTGTGCAAAGTTCCGTAGATGTTACGATTTTTTAAATAAAATAATGTAAAAGGAGATTTAAAAAAAATCGGCACCTTCAAAATATTTGTGCTAAGTACTTGACTTTTTCATTCTCTTTGTATTTATTTTATACCCTTTTTAACCCTAACCTAAGCACTCCCACGAACATTTTTGATGCTTAAATGCTACGAGGAAACGAATATAATTGAAATATAGTGAATATATATTTAATTTAGAGGGCAAACGTATAACAGCCCTAGTTTTTCGGAGTTTATTAGGTTTATTTATCACAATGATGGTTTGATAGCATGATGCCCACTTCGTTACTTTTGTTTCATTTCAATACAATCGGTAGCATGATTATTTTGTAAAATGTTTTTATATTTTTATTATTACAGCCTCATGACTTTTCGCACTTCTAGAGACCCGTAAAACCACGAAAAAAAGTTTTATGAGTTCCTTGGTCTCTATGTTATAAATACAACTAATAAAACTTGGACGCTTGAGAGCGTTCCGCAATGTTTCATCGGTTTGTTTACATCTAAAGAACTTCACTCTGGAACAGAGCACCTACCTATACGTTAACTGTGCAATTATTGTATTATCTATTAGGGGAATTTAATTTCAACCAATAAATGCATGCACAGTTAAATAAAATGCTGGTTTTGTAGCTAAAAAAGCTTACATTCTTCAGAAAAAAAATCTTACATTCTTCAGAAAAAAATCTTTAAGTACCTATGTCCTAGTAAGCTTAACTTTAATAAATAAATTAATACAGTAACAAAATTCATTTAACTACCTACTGAGAATTGTTAACTACGTATCTGTTAGATCTACCAATCTTAGATCTATGCCCCTTCAAATTTGTATTACGATGTCATGAATGATATAATTATATTTTAAACAGGTCTAATCGCGATTATTTATTAGAAAAAACGTAATTACCTCATTTCCAGACCCGTTTAATATATAAATATGTATGAGTACCTATCGCGAATCATTGAGAAATACTATTTCATTAATGATCATGGGCGTGCTTGAGAAATAACGATAACTAAAACTACTGAGATTCTTTACATAAGTACCCGAATGAGCAGTTTACTTAAAACTATACAATAATCATGAGAGCGAACCAAATGATATGGGAACTAAATTACATTAAGGGGCCACCCGGCGGTAACTAGGCCATGCCACAACAGGAAAAAAACGTTTTATGATACGTAGGGACCATCCATAAATTACGTCACACGTTGAGGAGGAGGGAGGGGGTCGACGAAGTGTGACGGGGGGGTGGGAGGCGGTCCTGAATTTCGTGACATCACACTTCCAAATTTACGTGTTCAAACACGAACTTTGCATTATTAACGAAACAGGTACTTACTCAAGACATTTGTAACTCTTGATATAAAACTAATTTCGGATCTACTGTTCGAATTCCATAATTTTCAAATTTGTAATATTGAAAAATAATGTGACGTCACACTAGGGGGGGGGGGGGATTTAAAAAATGTGACGAAAATCACGAAATTCGTGTGACGTAATTTATTATTATAATAGCTATTTTTAGAACCTAAGTGTGTAGGTATGTCGATTAAAAGACTTATCAAGATTGTTTACATTTTTCCAAATGGACTATAGGTCGTTGATCCCAGGTTCTAGACTGTAGGTTCTGAACATAGTGGTCACGTGTTTAATTTTACGAGGTTTAGTTTTTGAAAAAAGGCATTTTAAAACAAGTTATGATTTTTACGCCATTGGTGGCACTAGTTAGCAGCGCGTAGCGCCTTAACCTTTAAATAATCAAAGAATTAGCAAATCCGTAATAAAAACCAATCAAATTATTTGTTAACATCTTTGGCAAGTTCGAAAATACGAGTAAAAAAATTTAGACCGGTTTTAGATTTTCGACAAATTTATCGCTGTCTTAGATTTTTTTATCCGTAGAATTCTGACGCCTATCATTTCTGGAGTTTTGTAGGTAAAACATAAAATAATAATAATATCTAGTATTTTATTTCTCATTGCCCTCAAATGGGTCGAATATTTCCCTTCTTCGGTTGCGGTGAGCTTTTTTAATAATAATAACTTCCACACAAGTTCACACAACACAATCACTTAGTAGCAACACTGATGAAATGTCAGAATCCTTCGGAACAAAAAAATCTGAGTTTAATTACTCAAATATAGATGGAGACTAGTGTAACCATCATTTTAATTTCTGATTCTGGTTCTTTCTGGTCGTGCAAGGCCAAGAGGTCTATCAGAATCGAGCTGCATACAGTCTGTTATCTTTTAGAATATACCTCGGCCACTATCGGATAGAATCGGATATGTTCGTGTAATAGAAATATCAAAACGAATATGACACTTAATTCCGAAATCGGAACTAATATGACACTTAATTCCGAAACCGGGACTAATACGACACTTAATTCTGAAAACAGAGCAGGAAGTAGTATTACACTCGTGTGCCTTCGGCGAAAACCGAAGCCTACTCTAGAGCCCGAGGAGGATTCTAGAAGCTAGCAGACTGTACAAATGAGGCTTCAATACAAACCGATGTAGCCGTTGACGATGATGATGGATGGGGATGGAGACGAGCTCACGGCTGATGGCAGAAGAGGCAGAGACCGAGAGCGTACTGTTACATGTCACTGCGGTTGTTCTTCTGGGTGAGTTTGCTGAGCGTGCTCAGTTGCGGGAACGCCGTCTTGTTCTGCACCGGATTCAGCCTGCGGGAGAAAGGAAATAGAAGAAAGTGTAACGGTGCAAAACTCTTAACATAACATAACGTAACGTAACTCAACGTAACGTAACTCAACGTAACGTAACGTAACATAACATTTACATACAAGCACATACATTGCTTCTGGCCCCACACTAGGATACCCTGTGTCGTGGGAACCAGAAACAACGACATCACAAGCATGTAAACATCCAAGACCTGGGCTTTTTTTTTGTTCCCACCATTCTTTATATTTCTTTTTCTATCTTCTTCTTCAGGCTATATTATGTAGTCCACTGCTGGCCATAGCCCTCCCCTAATGAGCGCCATAGCGCCCTGTCTTCAGCTTGCCGCATCCAGCATCTGCCGGCAGTTATTCGCAGATCGTCATCCCACCTGGTCGGAGGGCGTCCTACACTACGTTTGCCGAGTCGCGGTCTCCACTCAAGAACACTACCTATCTACACTTTTCTATATATAATTTTCAAATATTTAAATTATGTCACACATTTCGAAATTGCCATCATTACAACTTTACCCTTCGACCGGATCTGACTATTTTACCTGCTTATCCGTTTTATCCAGTTTTTCTGTTTTATTATAAAATAATACTACCTATCTACAAATAAATCAACAATTGAAGTCGTTCCAGTTCTTATTATTTATAAAAGTTATACAACATTGCAAAAGAAAGAGGTTTGCTGGAAGAAATCTCTTCTAGGCATAAGCTCGCCTTTGTACATGTTATTTCTTATGTAATGTCCCGTTAAAGGTTTCGTGTGCAATAAAGTACAGTCTGCTAGCTTTTAGAATATATTACCTCGGCTACTATCGGATGGATAGATCGTAAAAGGGACATAAACCGGGGGGTGGGTAGCAGCGCCCCCTGCAGTACAATTTCACCGCACTGCGATCCCCAACCCGCATGCCCAGCGTGGGGATTATGGGCATTACCCCGTATGATAGCACAACGTGGCGCTCTTTAGGGGAGGGCTATGTCCAGCAGTGGACTAGTATAGCCTGACGACTATCGGATAGAATCGGATATATTCGTGTAATAGAAATATCGGAACTAATATGACACTTAACTTTAAAAAATAGTGAAGAAAAGTTTTATACAAAGCAGGAAGTGGTATTACACTTGTGTGTTTTCAGCGAGAACCGAAGCCTACTCTAGAGCCCGAGGTATATTGATATCCTTGAAGTTAGATAAATCCCGAGAGATATCCTTGAAGTTCAATGGTTGCCTAGTAGCCGTTTCAGAAACGGTCACCGATCTCGGCCTCGTCATCGACCGGAAACTTTGCTGGGACGCTCAGTTGAAGGCAGTATCGCAGAAATTCTATGCCGCGCTTCATTCTTTGCTTCGTTTGAAGAACTTTCTTCCTTATCATCATAATCGTCGTCAGGCTATACTAGTCCACTGCTGGACATAGCCCTCCCCTAAGGAGCGCCATAGCGCCCTGTCTTCCTATTAACATCAAAATTACTCTCGTGAATTCCCTTCTCGTACCCATCCTAGACTACGCCGATATCTGCTATCTCGATCTCTCGCAGGAATTCCTGAACAAACTCAATCGTCTGCAGAACACCTGCATCCGCTTTATTTTTGGTTTGCGCTAATACGACCATGTGTCTGATTTCCGCCCCAGGTTAAAGTGGCTTCCTATTCGAGATCGTAGAAACCTTCGAATTCTCTGCACACTCTACTCTATAACGACCCCAACACTCCTCAATAGCTTAAGTCTCAATTTGCATTTTTATCTTGCACACATAGCAGAGAACTCCGGTCCTCCCAAAATCGTCTTCTTTATACACCCTCTCACCATACTGGTTTAATCTCTAGCTCTTTCTGCGTCTCAGCCGTCTGTCTCTGGAACGCCTTCCCTGATAATATCCGTAAAGCCCCATCTCGGAATTCTTTCAAAGCTCTTGCCCGGGAACACTTCCTCGAGAAGTGCTACCCCAAACTCCCTTAGCCACTCCTTATGTGAAGAGTCTTTCCGATGTATACATGTCCTCCCTATTCATTACATTTAGATTTCATATGTATGGTAAATTATATGATATTCCATGTTTCTTACAGTGTGTACATATGTATGTAATGTGATGTGTATGTATGTATTATATTGTGGCAGCATCACAGACCACAGAACATAAAAAAAGAGTAGAAGTCGTAAGTGGGCGGTGCCCACGTGCCTCACATTAGCAATGTATTGCCTATGCGAAGTCGGTGACAGTTTTGTTGACTTCAGTTGCCGTGCGCTTCTAGTAAAGAAAAAATGATGAAAACTTTATTAAAATGCCTTGTTATGCTGTGTTAGAGAGCAAAAATAAAAGTTGGGGACCAAAACATACCGATCATGCCGTAACATTTCATCTTTAGGACGTATTTCATTGTATTTTTAATTAAATTTGTAATGACATGAACACGGAAAGCAATGCGAAAATGAGAAAGTGAAATCACCTTTATTTACTGGCTAGTAAAGTTAAATTTTCATTGAAGAAAATGTACATTCTCTAGAAATTTCTGTCGAAATTTGAATTCTACTCGATTACGGATGGGGGCACACATGATAAAAATCTATCGATAATTACTTGTCTATGACTTAGTAGTCATACATACTTAACGGTACTTAGGTATTGTAAATTCCAATAAATTCGTCTAAGTAGGTAAAATAATTATTGTTATTTTATACCTACTTCCTAAGTGCCTTTTCATATGCACCCGGTCGCCGTCCGGTCGCCGGGCCGAGTAAAGTAGTAATGTATGAGCTCCGGTCGCCGGCTGGTCGTTGTGCATGTGAAAACTGTCTTTGGAGCTCATACATTACTTTTCATACAATACATGACATGAGCACATGCAAGACATGAGCACAGCTAGATGGCGATATAGTTTTTCTTCACCAGTTTATCAGGGACTGAAATATTTAAGAAACTATCAAAGTAATTTTAATCTTACATTTTTAAATATTCCAACCGAGATGTAAAGTGAGGTTATCGAAAACGACTCATATGGTTTTTGTTACTTCAGTTCAAAATATTAAGTAGTTTACTACTGTTTACCTGTTCGAGTTGTTGTTCTCTTGGCGAGCATAAGATTTTTGTTTTGTTAAGTTTTTTTTATTATTCTGCTATTTACCCTTAATACTTCAACCCCTTTGACAACAGCAAACCGAGGCAATAATAAAACAACCCTCTCGGATTCAAAACAATTTGGAAGTGAGTTTTCGTTTAGTTTTCCTAATGAAACGGGATATGAAATTAAAATGGAAGGCAGCGATAAGAAGGCAAAATTGGTTCCCAACGAAGATGAGCACAATATATTCAGAGCATTTTCATGAACACTTCATAATAACTAAAAAAGGCGGAAGGTGGCACTAATGTGATGCAGCAATACCAGAAAAAATGTGCTTCACTTCCAGGTTAGACTCCTGCGTAAAAATGAAATTATATTAGTACAATCATCCATTAGTATTACGTATGAAACATGGCGTACAGATAGACAAAGATCTGAATTGAGTCGTAGAATAATATTTCCCGTGTTATAATTTCTAACGCCGGCGAAGCAGCGGGTTAAAGCTAGTTTTAATAAAAGACAACATTTTAAAATATTACGAAATCTACCACATTGTTTTATTTGTGCATCTATCCACCCTATTAGTATTAATTCTTTATTGCACAAAAGATAATGTAAAAAGATGCATTTTCCACGAGTAAAGCCGGTACCAGTATTCGTATTCGGCCGTTAATGTGTTAAACTGTTTGAATAATTTGTCGATAGGTTCACTCTATCGATAAACTAGAACTCGCATTGTCCCATCCCAAACTGAGAATGTACTGGTTTTTCAATTTTGAACTTTATGTCTTACTAGGTAAAAGTTCTTTTCGGTCCGAAGCGGTGGTAGTTCCATCTAGTGTAGAGTAGCGTTACTACAAAATGTCAACCTTAATTTCATCATTGTCATTTGACTTTGATCATTGTTAACATTGTGAAAAGGTGCATATTTTACTTGAAATTTTTATGATGTACACCTTTTCGGCATTGACTTTATTTACCAATGGCAGCTTGGCATTCGTAGTGTGCGTTTGGTTTATGTGTATCAGTTTGGTTACACTGGTTTTCGTACTAAAGTGTCATGTCACTACTTCTACTCTTTTTTTATGTTCTGTGTCACAGACTGTTCACGCCACAGTTGCTATGGAGATAACACTTCAGTCAAAAGCTCGCAACGAATTTGCCGTTTTAAAATCTTTAATATTTTCTCTTATTATTTACGCTTTCTTGTAAATATTGTACATACGTTAGAGTTAGGTTTAAATAAAATACGCATCTGTATATACTGCATCAAGAGTTCTATCATTTCAACCTGCAACAACTCTACAATATATATTATTTATATACTATTATTTTAATATATATATATATATGTTTAGTGTATTATATGTGTAAGTATATAATTAATGTGTAAGTTTATTTAACTACACCATTTTACTACATTGTTTTTCTTTTTCCTTTTTTTTTGCACGCCTGCCAACTTTTTCGTTCCCTCCTGCGGTTGACTGGTAGAAAATGCTTATGGCATTAAGTTCGCCGCATTGTACGATTTCATGGTGCAATTAAGTATTAATAATATATTCTAAAAGCTACAAAAAAAAATATTCTAATATATGCAATAATAATAATAAAGACATTTATTGGAACAAATTAACACATTACAGGAAGGAAAAAGCATACCACTGATAGTTACATGAGTACTGTGTTTTTTTTTTTACAAAAACATAAGGACTCAATTGTGCAAAAAAATGTGTAGGCGTTTCGGAGTGCTAGCGCCTACAACGACAAAAAAATCATAACTTGTTCTATACTACATTTTTTATTTGGAGGTGAACATGAGAAATCTTGAGCGGTGGTAGCGGAGCGGAGCGGTGGTAGCGGAGCGGAGCGGTGGTAGCGGAGCGGTGTAGAACGCCGGCTTCTCAATCGGGAGGTCGTGGGTTCAAACCCCGGCATGTACCAATGACTTTGTTTTCTAAGTTATGTACATTTGTGAAATTATAGTAGCAATACTACTCGCTCACTCCACCAACCCGGACTTGGTCCCCGTGGTGGAGTATGGCCTAACCTTCCTGCGATGCAGGAAGAGACCCGTGCCCCAGCAGTGGGGACATACAGGGGTTGATAACGAACATGAGAAATCTTGCCAACTGTGACCACCATTTTTAGAACCCACAGTCTAGAACCTAAAATCGACAACCAATGACTTTAATCACTTTTCGCCAAAAGCGGCAGTTGTTAGCGGAAATCGAATAAAGTTTTAGTCCATTGATCATAGGTTCTAGACGGTAGGTTCTAAAAATAGTTGTCACAGTTCTTAAGGTTTCTCATGTTCTTCACTTTTAGATAAAAACGTTTTATGTAAACGTATTACGTAGTAAACAAGTTATGATTTAAAAACCTATTTGGAGGCTAAAAATTTCACCCATGCCGGGATTCGAACCCGCAACCTCTGGCTATCCGTACCAGCGCTCTACCAATTGAGCCAATGGGCGACTCACGGCATCAGTGAAATTTCGAACCTCTATACAATATTCTCTGTATTACGTACAGGCAGCGACATCTGACTTAAGCAAATTGCGTCACTTACAGCCCCGACTACCTACTTTGCAGTTAGGTTTTACATCGGAACGATATCACTGTACCTACATGATTATACTATTTTTATTTTTAATGCACTAACCCGTGCTAAGGAGAAATTTAAAAACTTTGAAATTTTTAGCCTCTAAATAGGTTTTTTAATTTGTCCTTAGCACGGGTTAGTGCATTGAAAATAAAAATAGTATAAGTTATGATTTTTTTCCATTGGTGGCGCTAGTTAGCTCCACGAAGCGCCTTAATTATAGTAAATAGTACTTATTAATATTTTTATACATCCAGTGTGTGGTGCCGGCCTAGAGAATAGCACCAACCCAAATTCTTTCCGCGGGTGTCGTAAAAGGCGACTAAGGGACACAAACCAGGAGGTGGGCAGCAACGCCCCCTGCAGTACAATTCCACCGAACTGCGATCCCCAACCCGCATGCCCAGCGTGGGGATTATGGGCATTACCCCCTATGAGAGCACAACGTGGCGCTCTTTAGGGGAGGGCTATGTCCAGCAGTGGACTAGTATAGCCTGACGATGATCCAGTGTTAATTTCACACTTGAAACGAATCGAACAACATCCATCAAGCCGTCTATTTACGCTACAGAGCGTAAAAATACATATATCGCACACACGCACACAAACACACACAGACACAAGAGGAGGGAGGTCAATTAACACCTTTCCTCAAATACTTTTGTTTTTAAACAGTAATTAACAGATTTTTTAAGACTATCATAGTTAGGATTTACAAATAATAATCTACACCAATGTAGATTATTATTTGTAAACGGAGAAAGTAGGCGCTGTCTGCTGTAATACAGGTGATGAGCCCAGCACAGCAGCGTATGCTCAATAATTTTAATTATAAACCAAAACATGTATGTGAAAATTTAGTTATAGTCTAGTATAAGTCTTTTAAGTCACAAATTAATTACTTACTTAGTTACTTACACATTTATCCTTTTTCAAATCGTTCAGAGACTCACCTCGAGGTGAGGTGTATAAAAGGCTCGTAGAGCGAGGCGCGGTTCATGGCGGTGACCTCGAAGTGGCGCACTTTCTCGCGGGCGCACCAGTTGGCCGCCTTCGAGCAGGTGTTCTCGAGACTGTTGGCGTCGTCTGGGCCCGTCCGGTTGCCGATCACCAGCATCACCACCTGGACGAGAACAGACATGCAAAATTCAAAAATTTCTTATTATAAACATTAATAAAATAAAATGTATTTATAGGTAAACATGATATACTATAGGTTCTTATAACTAGTCACAGGTGCATGAATGTCTGCGCCAGACTCTACAAATGTCGGTAGATTGCCTATAAAGTAATTAATTCAAGTCGTTGCGCGCGCGCCCCGGTCGCCTTCTATGACAAGGGCCTTAGAACTTAGACTTAGACTTAGGGCCGCTCATTACGGTAGGGCTATGTCCAGCAGTGGACTAATATAGCCTGAGGAAGAAGAAGAAAAGCTCACAATGTGAGCTTAGAAATTAATTACACATTTAACCATAACTCAAACCAAAGAATTGAAAAACAAATAAAATATTTCAATGTAAATAATTTACATTTTGTCTGAATGTAAGATGTAAGCCGCTACCTTTGAGTCGTAGTGTAGTATTCATTCATCTCCCTCACACAAACTAGTTAAATAGCCTACTACAATAGTTTCTGTCTATTCAATTTGGCAAATGATCATCAAAGATCTTCCCTATAAAGAGATTATGCGAAATGAATAAAACACTCACCTCCTTCTTATCTTTATTCCTGTCAATATCCTTTTTCAAGTACATGAGTACATCGAGCGACTCTGGCTTGGTTGTGTCGTACACCATGACATAGCCCTCTGCAAACCCCAGGTAATGCCGCTGCAGCACCTGGTTTGAGGTCAGCTGCATGGTGGGCGACTGTGGCGGCCCTGCAAAGAAGAAAATAATTAACCAATTAATTTGTCGGTCTGACGGTTGTTCAAAAAATTGGTTTATTGCCCGCTTGTACCTATGGCTTGTGTTTTTTAAGAACAATGTAGTAGAAATACCACTTGCTAACGATGAAGGCAAAAAACATGAGAAAACTTGCAGGATAGTTGGCTCTGCAAATATTAATAAAGTCTTTCTTATTGGTCTCATAGGTGGTAACCTGAACTAATTAAAAATACTAGAATACCTTATGTAGCATGCTGTTACCATACCCAAGTACTTTTATTGTTACATGATTTATTTATTCTCCACTGGTTTGGTTTATTTGTACCTTTAGGCCTAAATAGATACTACTCACCACAAACATAGCGTTTACTCTTCACCCTATAAATAAGATTTTACTATCAATGTCTTCACACACATCTGCCAGTCAGAGACGCACTGGTACAGTACTACAAATCATAAAAGTCCCTTCGGGAATCTACATTCGTGCAGACTAGGAAGAAGTGTAACGAAAGTACCCGAAGCTATAAGTACATTCAACATGATCTTTAACCGATACGGTTAAGGTGCAGAATTGATTGCTGCAGTAGCGCTACCTATTTCGCTCACGCTAATATTGCCAAACTAATAGTCACCTGCATCAATGACATTGAATCAACCAATAGCAACAACGGCCTGCCATATATGAAACTATCTGATTGGTCAATCAACTTGCCGCACATCCAAAATTTGGTCATCTGCGCAGGTACATCCGCAAGACTTATTTCTTGTGTAGCACTGTACAAACCTCATTACTTGAGCTTAAAATTTTGTGCATAGCTGGTTGGTGTAAACACAGATAAAGGAGAAGTTTGAGGGTGTATGTAAAAAATAAATATTCGAATTTTAAATTGTTTTCCTTACCAGCCAACTACTTCAAGGTTTGTAAATCAAACAACGAGGTTTGAACCGTCGCACTCCTGAATGCCACCTCCTATGATGATACCAAACCCACAATGACTAGGGAACAGAGATTCAAACTACCCACCTGTTAGGGGTGGCTCGAGACCTGCTGTGTCGTAAAAGCATACCCGTTCCTTCGTCCCGCGATCGGTCTCAATGTTAGCCACGTAGATGTCTTCGATACTAGGGTAAAACGACGATTTCAGGTTTACGTTCCCGTAGATGAGTTGCTCCAGGATAGCAGTCTTCCCCACTCCCTTCATACCGCAAATTACTACCTTGCTAGTTTTACCCATATTCCTGAACGGAAAGAAAGTTTTGAGACTTTCTCTTCACGAACTTCTGTCAGATTTGGTGATTTTAGAGCGGCATTGTGCGGTTACTGCGATTATTGCTTCACGCTCTTAACTTTACAGCATTTAAAGTTAATGAATTAGCAGTTTTTATCAGAAAATTCGATAATAATTACATGAACTTTTGTGAGTTTAGTTTGTTTAACTATCTATTTGTCAAATACACTACATCTTGTAATCTGTGGACTACATAACTGTCAGAAAGACAAATAATACGTTTTGTACGTTTCTAATTGTTCTGTGGGTTATCAACACAGAACAAGTTTTCAAGCTCTATGCTTTTATTCATTCAGTTGAGAGAATGAACAGAATGAATGAAAATTTATGAGAGAATGAATGATAAAATATAATCATACGAAATGTTGCCAGACCACGGATTTGTTTTGTTCTGAGCTTTTGAGCTCAGAACAATAATAAAGTTTTGAGGTTCTTCTAAATAACACAGAGAATATTCTCTTTCATTGAGACAGTTTTGCAAACCAAACAAAATGCGGTTGTAACTTAGCACTTAGCACAACACCCATTAAAGGCTGGCGTACAGACAGCAAATGACAGTGTATGTCCCCACTGCTGAGACACGGGTCTCTTTCTGCATCGCAGGAAGGTTAGGCCATACTACAAAACGTAATTACCTTAATTCCTGTCACTGCCTACCTAATAAATAATCGTGATTATTTATTAGGCAGGTAGAACCGTTTAATATATAACTATGTATTGCTTCAGGATAATTTTTCTATACATTTTTCGTAGTAATGAGTTTAAGTACCTACATATATCAAAAGCACACATTGAAAAAAAATAAAAATAACTATGATTATTCGTAAACTATGAAAATACGTCGGTTGTTTTATTGTATGTACCTACGTGACATACAACAGTTAAGTTATTGTGCAATTAAAGAAATGGTAGCTGTAGTGACTCTGGTTTCCTCCTCTACTTAACGCGCTGTACATATAAACAGCACTAATGCGGCGATAAATTAAACCAACTTGACGTAAAAATACTAAGAATATGGGGCAAATAATATTATTCATTACACAGGTGCGGATTGAATGCCAATTTATTAATCTTGGCTAACATCATAAGAACGGGAACCTACTTACCCATTTTGTGAAAAGAAAAATTCTTGATATGACTGTAAGTTAATGGCACTGTACAAAAGAATAATGTTGTTTTCATAATTAGTTGATTATTAACGTCTATTTGATCAAGTGTTTGGCTACTTTGACAATCTACTAAGATATATAGCTTTTTTGTTATTTTAGTTTTATCCTGTGTTATAAGGTGAACGATCATGATTAAAGTGTTCCTTCTTTTATTATTTTTAATTTATTTTGCTAGTACTAAAATAATTTACATTGACACACCCTACAATGAATTTTACTCTAACAATGATTTAGAGCCAGAGTTTATGAGTTATTTTGAAAAACAATTTCACCATGGTTCGGATGAGAGTGGAAAGTTATGGGTACTCCAAATTGAAAATGACTTGAATGCAACTCGCTTGAGAAAAGGTAGTTTTGAAGAAGAATCAGATTTCGATGGCATCATTGACCCCGCAAGAGATACGTAAGTAATATTTTAAATGACTAGTATCATTGAATTTAAATTCAATGATGCTAGTATGATAAATTGTTGATGATGATAGCTATATGGGATAATTATATGCTTTTCTATTGCAATTTTAGATTGGAGAAGAGGTTGGGCCGCAAACCTGCTAAAGTTCAGATAGATGATTCATTAACTAATTGGAATAGTCTTCAAAGAGAAACAATCAAATCAATCAATAGGTTCATGTGAGTAAATATAACCTAGGTGGATAAGTAGCACATTATCAAATGTCGTTATCGGATGCTTGGCTTAGTTTGCCGACTACCAAAAGAGAGACCGCACTTGGTTTGTATAAATGACGTCAGTCTGAGTATATTTCCATGTTCGTTTTCCATATTTTCATGCTGTCTATATTTCAATGACCTTTCCTGGTCACCACAGCACAGGGTGTCCTAGTTTGGGACCAGTACAAGTGATTGTGGTGTGTGGAATTATCACTTATCATTATCATTCGAAACTAATAAGTTTTTTTTTTTAGAATGTCCATCCAAAGTTCTCCCGAAGCATATTTATCAGATTCTATTGCTGACGAAGAGATTGCTTCTTTAACTGTGAGTAATGTTTACTACGGTATAGAATAGATACGTCGGTTTTAGATAATTTTTAACTTGCTCTTCTCTTAGTTACTGACAAACCAGTAACTTTAGTTTCGTAATTATTCTCAGATACTACCTACCTGCTGTGTGGGGTCAGCCTAGAGAATAGCACCAACCCAATTCTTCCCGCTGGTGTCGTAAAAGACTAAGGGACACAAACTGGGGGGTGGGCAGCAGCGCCCCCTGCAGTACAATTCCACCAAACTGCGATCCCCAAACCGCATGCCCAGCGTGGGGATTATGGGCATTACCCCCTATGATAGCACAACGTGGCGCTCCTTAGGGGAGGGCTATGTCCAGCAGTGGACTAGTATAGCCTGACGATGACGATGACTACCTTCCTATAAACAACTAACATCTTGTATAAGGAGCCGTTTTCAGCACAAATTCAAAAAATCACAAAGCACTTCATAGATGGCGCTTAGAGGCGTGCACATACAAAAACAAGGACACGTCTGTCAAATTTCGCTCTGCGCAGATACTTGACAGCCGTATTTTGGTTCTTCTATGGCCACGCCTGTAAGCGCCTTCTATGTATTGCTTTGTGATTTTTTGCTGAAAATTACTAGCTAATTAGAATACGGTGGCGAGGAATCACCGGATGCGGACGGCACAAGACCGTGAAGCTTGAAAAACCATGAGGGAGGCCTATGTCCTACATTGGACATCAAATGGCTGCTGCTAATGATGATGATAATTAGAATATTATGTTGTTGACAGATAATGAAATAAATTTTCTTTGTTTCAGTTTTATATCAAAGAATATTATACCATCTTACTGGTGTCCCATGGGCAACACCAATGGCGCTATATTCTTGGTCCGCCTTCACCCCTTCCACAGTGGTTTTTTGAAGAACATCTGAATATATTGCGTGATGGTCAAGATATCTTCGTTGAAATACCACGTGCAGTGAAATTTCAACTATTTAATGGCTTAATACACATGTTGAAGAAGTTTTCCAGTTACCTAATATAGAAACTTTAAGGCAGTAAGCACTTGTATTTATACAAGATATTTTAATATAAAAGAGAAACATAAATCATTTAAAATGTTTTGATTGAGTTGAGATGACATAAGGTACTTTATTGCGCACATAAAAATCATACAGAAAGCACAAAATTATAAAATAAAAAACTGTACATGTTGAATAGCTTAATACATTAGAAATTTGAATGTAGCGCATAGTTAAGATTTAGAGTAACGACATAAATCACGCGCTGCAATGAAAAAAAATTCAGTATATTAATGTCAAATCCCGACATTTTAGCGCCAGCCTAGGTAGTACGATGACGCGAACCACACGTTTTATGGCGATTAAATGTCAGAATTTAACAATTAATGTACTGGGAAGTCGCGACTTTTGACGTTTAAAGGCGCGACTCGCGCCGTCGTACTACCCAGGCAGAAAACGCGTCCAGTGATGTGTGTCACGCTTCCAATGTCAACATGGCAATTAGTAATCACAAAACACCAAAAAATACATTTTTTACGGATACTACATGCTACAAATTCAGAGTTTTAAATTTCTGCGCTTTTGCAATACTGTTTCCTCTAAAAAAATACTTCATTTACATACGGAAATGTAAAATTATTTTTTCGTGATCTTACTTCTTACTAAAAACCTCAAAAGTGCTGTTTGATTAAGAATAAGAATATTTATTGTAAGCATAGACATGGGTTACACATTTAGCAGTAACAGTTGCTACTCGTGTTTAAAATACCAAACCTTACCTTAACAGGTGTACTCACATTCATCCATCCTTTACATATTTTTTACATGTATGATGGAAAGGAATAGTAACAAATCAGAATTGTAATAGGCAACATTGTTTAATAAAAATCCTTAACGAGATGAGATTATTTTAAAAACCAAATAGCTGGTATCTAATAATTGCTACACACTTACTACACAATTACACAATAAAAGTATTCAATATTATACCAGTGAAACCAGTGGCGTAGCTAAGTAACCAAGGACCCTGAGGCAAATTAAAAAATGGGGCCCCACTGCTGTGTAAACTGATATGGTTTTATGAAATAAAAATATCAAATATACAAATTAACAAATACAATAAAACGCACATATTTTTACACTAAAAAGTGTCAGTAGTACTACTGACACTAGAGGATTTAGTTGGTCGGTACGGAATAAGGGCATTTTACTAATTTGACAATGCGGAAAGATAATTCCACGTGGTCAAATCAGTTTGACAAAATAGTTTGACTATGGTTTGACTGTACTTTTTGGCACTTAGAATCTTATTTTCTAAGGTTAACACGAGCAGTAGACATAATTAAAACTGTTTTTATACGGATTTATGCTCGTTTATTACATTTTTACAATTTTCCAACGTTTCGGCACTTTTTCAGGTGCCGTGGTCCCGGATGACTGAGGTGACAGGTGTCTTTTAGAAATCATTAACGGTTAGTTTACTACCCTCGGCAAAAATTACAAAAGTTAATTATGAAGTTACGTTCCAAAATAGACAAACCAATTATTTTTATATAAAGTCAACAATATTGATTATTAGCAATGGAAGTTAAAATTAAATTTATAAACTAATTACTTTATATGAACTTAAAGATACCGATTATTAATTGAAATTAAATTGATTTTTTATTATTTATTCTACAGTCACACTTCTAGCAAGGGGGTCTCATGCACTTAAGCACTGGTTCCCATGCTACCGGTATGTTCCAACCACGATCTCTATTAAAATTTGGATGCCGGCGGATCTCTATTGCCTCACGTATCATTCTAGGGAAGAAACGGTCTTCTCGGGCTAGAGATGGAGTTAGAAGCAGATTATTCTTTAGCTTTCTTAGATGTTTTAGTCATCAGGAATCCAAATGGAACCTTAGGACATACAGTTTATAGGAAAAAGACCCACACTGATAGGTACCTAAACGGTGAGTCTCACCATCACCCGTGTCAGTTGTCTACCGTTGGACGTTGACACGTCCTCCGCGACGGACACGCGGAACTTGCAGCTTGTTTGCACGAAGTACTCGTTTGACATGCTGGAGTTCCGCAGTTAGATGGTCCTTGTCGCAGATTCGGTGTGCCCTCTGTAACAGAGATTTTCCAACGGTAGACAACTGACACGGGTGATGGTGAGACTCACCGTTTAGGTACCTATCAGTGTGGGTCTTTTTCCTATAAACTGTATGTCCTAAGGTTCCATTTGGATTCCTGATGACTAAAACATCTAAGAAAGCTAAAGAATAATCTGCTTCTAACTCCATCTCTAGCCCGAGAAGACCGTTTCTTCCCTAGAATGATACGTGAGGCAATAGAGATCCGCCGGCATCCAAATTTTAATAGAGATCGTGGTTGGAACATACCGGTAGCATGGGAACCAGTGCTTAAGTGCATGAGACCCCCTTGCTAGAAGTGTGACTGTAGAATAAATAATAAAAAATCAATTTAATTTCAATTAATAATCGGTATCTTTAAGTTCATTTAAAGTAATTAGTTTATAAATTTAATTTTAACTTCCATTGCTAATAATCAATATTGTTGACTTTATATAAAAATAATTGGTTTGTCTATTTTGGAACGTAACTTCATAATTTACTTTTGTATTTTTTGCCGAGGGTAGTAAACTAACCGTTAATGATTTCTAAAAGACACCTGTCACCTCAGTCATCCGGGACCACGGCACCTGAAAAAGTGCCGAAACGTTGGAAAATTGTAAAAATGTAATAAACGAGCATAAATCCGTATAAAAACAGTTTTAATTTAGAATCTTATACAGGAAGGATCATTACTTTAGTTTGACCACGAGGAACGAATTTTCCACGTGGTCAAATCAGTTTGACAAAATAGTTTGACTACGTGGAAGGACCGTGAGCTTGAGGGCGGAGCACTGCTCCACCTAGCCTCTAGGTAGCTACGCCACCACTGCGTGAAACTCTTTCAAACTATAAAAACAATAATCGACTTCTTTGTTAATCTTTTAATAAATCCTCTTCCTCTCTCTTCCTCTTCAGGCTATATTAGTCCACTGCTGGACATAGCCCTCCCCTAATGAGCGCCATAGCGCAAGGTACTGCCATCATTGGGGGGTAATGCCCATAATCCCCACGCTGGGCATGCGGGTTGGGGATCGCAGTTTGGTGGAATTGTACTGCAGGGGGCGCTGCTGCCCACCCCCCGGTTTTGTTTTAATAAATATTACATGTCAATATCATAATTATACTTCTTGAAATAAGGACGGCACGATTCAATCTGCTTAATTCCGAAAATAGCTCTCACACAGCGCTTTTGCTACGCTTGAGATAAATGTAATTACATCATAGTAGGTAATATACAAGGATTTTTTCAGTTTTGTTTTCAATATCTTGCCATATTGGATATTCTTTAAATTGAGACTTGAAATTAATACTACAAATAGAGCTCTCGAAATTATCAGATCGGATGAAAAGAAAACAAAAACACACTCTTATGTACCAAATGTTGTAAAAGAAAAATATAATTTCGTATCGAAACCACAGAACAATTAAACATCGAAACAAACAGGGAGGGTGGAGAGGTAAAGAGGGTGGTGCTATGGGGGAGAAGGGATATAGGGAACTTTGTGCTGCTAAGTGTTGCCAGATCCCATATATCGTTAGCCCCCTTCCCCCTCATCTGAGGTGTTAACCTCTGTGGTATGTCATTCAGTTACTTCTCTCTTCTCTGTGTTTTAGTTCAGTTCAGTTTATTCATTCATTCACTCACTCACAAAGTGATTCACGTATTTTGACGTTTCGCTTTGTGTTTTTTGCAAAATAATACAAATCTTTGTTGTTTGATTTTGGTATTATCTGCACATCGTTTCCTCGACGCTATCTGATGTAGAAAAAATGTCTTTCGTAAATTACCAGAATGTGGGTTATTTCGCCCGCGACTGCAAAGGGGTCACGTTAAAGTACGACGAAGCTTGCCTTGAAGTGATCGGCACTGATACCGTCAGTTTCTGGAGTCAATACTCAGAATGTGAAGGCTGCGTGCTGCAGGAAACGGCCAAGTTCTCCCCCTCTGGCCACTTAGTGCTGAAAACAACGAGCCCGCTGGAATATGCAGTCGTCAGTGACAGAGGAGACATATGCAATGGTAAGCAATTTACATACTTGCTGCTACACTTTCTTTGTGTTTTTTCTGTCGCGAGACTATGTAAAGTTAACTAATCTTCTATGCTTTGACTGCTGCATTGGTGTAGCAGTTAACACATTTGACTACCAAAATAGAGGTTGTGTGTTTCATACCAACTGGAGATAGCTGTAGGTGATTTGTATGAATGTCCTCAGTCTGGGTGTACTGCCATCTTTGTAATGTCCTTGCCTGGCAGAGTGGATCCTAGTTTTGTAAGATGTAAATGTAGATGTAAATTTATAATTTTAATACTTTATTGTACTAATTACATGAGTAAATGTACAAGGGTGTGCTTAATGCAAGAAGCATTCTCTTCCAGCAAACCTTTGGTGTTGAAGAAACTCGCAAAGGGTAGTGCAGGAAAAAAATGTGAACTACAATAATAAACTTAAATAAACATAGGAAGATACAATAACTTGCATGTATTTTTAGAACGCTTCTTGCATTAAGCACACCCTTGTACATTTACTCATGTAATTAGTGCAGTGAAGAATTAATTCTTCTGTTTCAAAGTGTTTTGTGAAAGTTATGGAATGAAGTACCTTGGTTCCCAAAAGCAGCTACTTCTGAGAATCAATATTTATGTACTTGCAAGCCACATATTACATTAGCCCAGCCTAGGGTCAAATAACTCAAATTATATGTACTTTCATCCTTAAAATTTATCTGAGTAGTTGCATCATCGTTTTCAATTATTAGAAAACACCAATTATATGGAATTAGCAACCAAAGTAATTCAATATTACTTTGGTTGCTGGAACATTCATTATTTGAGAATACTGTCAGTTCTTAAGGGTTTCCACAAAATATGCACAGATGTTGTCCACTTACAAGTGGGCTGTAATTTTATTATTAAGAATAGGTACATCCAAGAATAAACCAGCGCAGAGAAAGGGCTCAGAAATATAAAGTTTACCAGTGCAAAGCGCTCGTGGCCTAGCGGAACCGAGTGATTGGAATCAATCACTTGTTAAGCAACAACAGGCGCGGTCAGGTACTGGATGGGTGACCATCTCGTGACTACCGCTAGTGGCATTTTTTCCGAGCGCTTCCGTGCTTCGCAAGGCATGTTAAGCCATCAATGATGAATATCCCTCAGTACATCAGCAACAAACTCATGTATCAAGACATAAAAATTCCCACCGTCATGGAGGAGATCCGGCACTATAGTATTAATTATCAAGATCGGCTTAGTCGTCATCCAAACGAATTGGCTTCGGACCTATTGACAAAAGACAGCACTTGCTACGCTAGACTAAAGAGGCACAATATTATTAATCTGCCAGACAGACACTAAATTCGGCTGTAAAGGCAACCTAGGAGGATGGAGGCCGCTGGACCTCACTCTGCACCAACCACAAACTACAGAAGAGCCTTAGAAGCCCAAACAATTTGCTTATTGTAGTTTGAAAACTACAGATCGCAAAAGCGCACCAAATAAATATCAGTGAAAAAAAAAAAAAAAAATTGATGCCGGCTGTCGTGTAATGGCAGTCGTTAAGCCATGTCAGAGGCCTTATGGTCGGCTTGATAACATCTGACAATAAGGCCCGCCACTGTCTTATAATTAGGGCTCGGATAAATATGTGCTATAAAATCAAAAAAATGTACATATAATTTGGATCTAAAAAACGGAAATATGGAAGAATATGGGCTAAAAAGATATGGAAGAATATAGGTAACAGACTAATACCAAACACAAAACACTTTTATTCTAATATAATTGTTTGTAAAATGAAAACGAACGAAATTAAATTGATTAGTTACAGTTTAATCTACCTCTTTATTCGAGTTGTTGCAGTATACAACAATATGTTTCTTCAAATTTTCAAAATAGAAGCTCTTTCTGTTTGGTCGGAAAAACGCTTTATATTGGCTGAATGATCTTTCTACGTCACAGGAAGTAACTGGCGCAAACTTAAATTTGCACAACTCTGTAAGTGAATATGCTTCCTCTGGATTGGCGCTCGATGTTCCACTAAGAATATCTTTGATTTTTTGTAGTGTAGTAAATCCTTTATTTTTTTCAACGACAAACTTTATTTTCGTTTTTACCACTTCAGCAACAGGGCCTTCTGCCTCCATTATTTTCTTTTCAATGGATGAAATTATTTTAATATTGTTTTTTAATGTGGTTGTCGGATTTTCCAGCGCTTTGATGTGATGGGTTCTTCTTCAGGCTTCATTAGTCCACTGCTGGACATAGCCCTCCCCTAATGAGCGCAAGGTTGTGCCATCATTGGGGGGTAGTGCCCATAATCCCCACGCTGGGCATGCGGGTTGGGGATCGCAGTTTGGTGGAATTGTACTGCAGGGAGCGCTGCTGCCCACCCCCCGGTTTGTATCCCTTAGTCGCCTATTACGACACCCGCGGGAAGAATTTGGGTTGGTGCTATTCTCTAGGCCGACACCACACAACTGTGATGGGTTAAAATACAATAATTGCTTTTTAGGTGAATTAAATCATTTCGCAGAGTTTCGTTTTTTTAAATTTCTTTATATACCCACAAAATTCAAATTAAATTATATACTTTATTGCACACGAAACATTTAACAGAACATTACATAAGAAATAACATGTACAAAGGCGAGCTTATCTCAAAAAGTGGAAGAAATCATACAGAAATGTACTGAGCGATTGTTGAGCTTATAACTAAGGGCCGGCTTTTCAGTCGTCGGATGAAGATTGCCTGGGGAGTGAATTGCATGCTGTCACTGTCTAAATCATACGATAAGACAGTGACAGGGTGTTGTCTGACTATTGAAAAATCCGGTCTGAGTAATACGTCTTGCAATGTTTTGTAAGTTTATGTATAAGTACAATAATTAAGTTTTAACCATTCGGAAGTAGCCTGGCTACCCATAGCACAGGGAATCCTAGTTTGGGAGCCAGGACACAAATGTAACACTTTGCAGTAAATAAAATTTCTTTATTCTTATTCTTTATTCTTCTTAAATTTCTTTCGCATTTAATATACTAGCGGATTCGTCTTCTAATGCAAAAACAATAGTTTTAATCTCAGTATAATGCTCACAATAGAACTCAACAGCTGTTTTTTCAGTTGAAGTAAGTACTAAAGAAAGAAAATATGGAATAATGTAATTAAACTCTAAAAATATGGTCTTAACCCTAAAATATGGAAAAATATGGATTTTAAAAACCTAATTTTCCCGTTAAAACCATCATGTTTGATGTAACACACTAAATATTTAATGCAAATGATTCAAATAAAAAATATGTGCTTACATATTTATCCGAGCCCTAATCCTCCACCAACCTGGACTTGGCCCCCGTGGTGGAGTATGGCCTAACCTTCCTGCAATACAGGAAGAGACCCGTGCCCCAACAGTGGGGACATATAAAGGGTTGATATCGATCAGTGCCACCAGGAAACAAGTCATATATTTTCTAGAAGTGATTTTATGCATTTACAAACCTATTACCTACTAAGATTGAAATTTTTATAAATATCAATTGGAGTAACATATTTGCGTTATTTCCTGCGATGCAGGAAGAGACCCCTGACCCAGCAGTGGGGACATAACAGGGTTGATATTTAAAAACCTATTTAGAGGCTAAAAATTTCACCCATGCCGGGATTCAGGGTTGATATTGATATCAAATATGTTTGCAAAATAAAAACAATTTTTTTTGTTCACTATTTGTACATTTACTTTTGAAGTAGCAATGGAATATAATATTTTTCTTTGCAAAAAAATAATAAGGCTGATTTCTCGTATTTATAATAACCATGGTTGAAAATCGTGAAATCATGGTTGTAATATTTTTCTGGTTGTGCAATAGCGTTCTCTATCTACCTATTTATACATCGACTTTGTAGCTCAAGTTAAACCCTTAAGAAACCACTTGTTTTATTCCTCCTATAGTTTGCATTTGCAGCTTGTCACTAAGGTAATTAGATTTGCATCCTAATCAGATTTCCTTATAGTGCAAGGCACTAATCTAATATATTTTCCAGCTACACCGCCCCTTTTATCTTGGTACTGCGTCACCAGTCGGTCATTGCGACCTATCAACATTTTATAATGACATTGTATGTGGTTACCTGCTGAGCTAAGTAGATGAATTAAGCCATGGGTCAACAAAATGGTAGTTTGTTATATGCTTCTAATAAATCTGTACGTTTTATTAAATTTATGTTACAGGATAATCAACTATTAATAGTTGTTATTTCAAGGTTAGATGTCTATTATTCGAAGTAGCTAATTTTATTCAGAAACATTGCCAAACATCGACCAGTTAGGGGATGTATTAGCAAAGGGAAAGATAAAAAGTATGCGGAACCGGCGTGCGTGCATGCAACGACTTATGAACATTGATGAAGCGAAGGTGATCTGTCAGGATCGTGGCAAGTGGCAGTCCCTGGTCTCTGCCTACCCCTCTGGGATACAGGCGTGAGGTTTATGTATGTATGTACATTGCCAAATCCTTGGAGATTGCCCTTATTAGAGAACTCAGCATCTGTTTACACTATGAAGTAACTATAGTCAGACGCATGCTATGAAATATGTTTGGGCTGGTAGAGAGGGATTCTGAATATAGATAATATTACATAAAAAACTATAATAATGCATATTTAAAATGAAATGACTGTATCATGATCAGCGATCGGATAATCAGATGTATATTTACCTAAAGATGAGACGGTGACTATTATAGAATGCACTTTTGAATCGAAAAACTCCTAGAATTTCGGTATTGACTAATATAGTATCATTGTCTACAAACAATTCCTCTTACACTCAACATACTCATAAATTGATGGGTAACTTTAAGTAAAATACACATTAATAATTATTAATATCGGAGGCCTGTTTTATTTAAAAGTACCACATTTTAAAGACGTGGTCGTAGGCACCGTTGCGGCTGACGGGGTCGGTAGAGACAGCGGCGGCGGGGGGAGGGGAGGGGGATGTTTGTACTCGGAAAGCAGCCGGGCCTGCCGTGAACTCTGCTTCGGTTTGCCGTCATTTGGGCTCTGTTAACTACGACAAGCTTTTCCAGTGCCACATTTTCAGATACGAAAAGTCTACGTCTGAACACCCTCCGCTTTATGGACGGCCCGACCGGCCGGTTCGAGCGCAGCCCGGTTACATATTAAACGGGTCTTATCGCGATGACTTATTGGGTAAAACGTACTTACCGCAATGGATCGCGAGTCATTAACAAATACTTGTACACAAATCATAAAATGAAATAAACAGGTTTTATTCAAAGTAGTTCAGAAACTGCGGCTTAATAAACGTTACAAGTCAAACTAGGTGTCCATTTCAAAATCTAGATCATTGGAGAAAAAATGGACCAAAAACACTCTCTCCAAACCTACTCAAGTCCTTAATTAACAGAGTTTACAATATTATTTTAAAACATAGAACTCAGGCTTTATTTCCAGACATCATTGTCATCTAAATAATTCTTTATGTTATAGAAGCGCTCGTGGCCTAGACGAACCGAGTGATTGTAATCAATCGCTTGAGTTAAGCAACAACAGGCGCGGTCAGGTGCAGGATGGGTGACCGTCCCGTGACTACCGCTAGTGGCATTTTTCCGAGCGCTTCCGTGCTTCGCAAGGCACGTTAAGCCGTTGGTGCCGGCTGTCATGTAATGGCAGTCGTTAAGCCATGTCGGAGGCCTTATGGGCGGCTTAATAATTTCGAACGTTGATGAAGCGAAGGTGATCTGTCAGGATCTTGGCAGGTGGCAGTCCCTGGTCTCTGCCTACCCCTCTGGGATACAGGCATGAGGTTATGTATGTAATGATTTCTGACAGTAAGGCTCGCCACTGTCTTACAATCCTCCACCAACACGGACTTGGCCCCCGTGGTGGAGTATGGCCTAATCTTCCTGTCATGCAGGTAAAAAGACCCGTGCCAGTGGGGACATAAAAGGGTTGATATCGATCGTTATAGTAGCCCTTTTTGCACAAAGTGTAAACACATTTTTTGAACCGCGTTTCAGACGAGCTTAATAATCTTCAGGGATTTAATTATAGAAGCGTATCTCATCTTCTTACTCTTATTTTCCAATTTCACCCGGCAGGCACATACCAATTCGGCGAGTTCGGCCAGTATAAGCTGAACTTGACCGATGTCACGAACGACGAATGCATACCCAAGATGGCGGCTGAGCCTGACGCGGCCTACCTGCCGATACTGACGGCGGCCGTCGTCCTGCTGTCCATGGCCACGCTCTGGTACCTGGTCAAAGGCATCGGGAAGCGGGTCATCGCTGGACGCTTCTACGCCAGGTACTTCGCTCGGTGAGTATGGATTTGGTTTCCCAGCAAGCGCGTTCTTTGGCGACCTTGAAAATTGGAAAACGCTAGTGCAGGGTTGGCGAACCTTTTTGGAAGTGGGGGGACAAAATCAAAAATTATGTACGGAGACGAAAAGTTGGGCTTAGACGCAGCTCCCTAAAAGTGGTGTCTGTCGATGCGGCAGCACTCCTGGATGCCAGCTTCTTCCAACGAGTTACAATAGTCCAAAGCGCTAACAATGGAGGTCGTCGTCATCATGCTATACTAGTCCACGGCTGTACATAGCCCTTCGCTAATAAGCGCAGTAGCGCCCTGTCTTCAGCTTGACGCATCTGCCTGCAGTTTTTCGCAGGTAAAAATATAGGTGTTGTATACAAAAAGGTTGTTCCTAAATATTACATGAATGGCCTCCTGAGATCACAAATGGCGCGCGAGAAGCCACAAGCGGCTCCTGAAAATCCACACACGTTTCTTTAGGCTCTCTAGAAACAACTGTCTAACCCCCAGTTTCTCGTACACTAACAATCTTTTAATCTACTGTTAACAGCTATCAAATGTTTTTTTTTGCACGCACTTTGTCCAACTGACAGCTGTTAACAGTAGATTAACGGCATGCTAGTGTACCAGAAACCGGAGCTAAGACGGTCTAAAAATCCGAAGTGACTCATATGACCAAATCAGACCTAACCATAGACACAATTGGTGTTTTCTTAAAAAATTACGGCAGTTTCAAAATTTGCATAACGATGCGAATCGCTGTACTTTTTTTATTAATTGACAAACTGTCATTTTAGTGCCACAAAACGCGTGAACTTCCTGGATAGTACGATGACGCTAGTCGCGCGTTTTAAATGTACATTAATTTAAAAACCTATTTAGAGGCTAAAATTTTCACCCATGCCGGGATTCGAACCCGCAACCTCTGGCTATCCGTGCCAGCGCTCTACCAATTGAGCCAGTGGGCGACTCACGGCATCAGTGAAATTTCGAACCTCTTTATTACACTATTATCTGTATTACGTACAGGCAGCGACATCTGACTTAAGCAAATTGCATTACTTACAGCCCCGACTACCTACTTTGCAGTTAGGTTTAACATCGGAACATATAATACAGAGAATAGTGTAAAGAGGTTCGAAATTTCACTGATGCCGTGAGTCGCCCATTGGCTCAATTGGTAGAGCGCTGGCACGGATAGCCAGAGGTTGCGGGTTCGAATCCCGGCATGGGTGAAATTTTTAGCCTCTAAATAGGTTTTTAAATTTGTTCCTTAGCACGAGTTAGTGCATTAAAAATAAAAATTGTGTACATTAATTATCAAATTCTGACACTTTCTCGACACAGAACGCGTCACTCTGAACAGATGGTCAGAGTGGAGTTTTTTTTTCCGCTGCCTTTTTCTCCACTACAATACGGCCCGAAGGCGGCGGCTTACATTTTACATTGTACATTGACATTCAGCAAACAGAATGTAAATTCTTTACGTTGAAATAAAATTATTTGAATTGAATTGAATTGACTCTGCCTTCTTTCTACCCAGGCTGAACTGGCTAGGAACCTGTACCGAGTACCAGGCTAATTAATGTCGAACAAAAAAAAAACAATTAAAATTTTTTATTTTTTTTTTGGAAATCCTGAATTTAAAGATCGTAATTGTCTGCCGTTGTGCTCTGAATGGCTTGTGTTCAGCATAACGGCCCTGCAGAAACGCCTTCCTTGTATTCTACTACTTCTTCTTCTAATGGTGCCTCTCCGACTAGCGAAGGTTGCGTTGGCAGTTAGCTCTGCATAAATAAATAAAATATTATTTATTATAAAATTTCACAATTTATAAAAGGGTAAAGACCCCGTAATAGGTAAAAACCTGTATTACGGAAAGTCCTGCTCTTTCGATTACCATGGTGGAAAAAAAAAACAATTTCATAAAATAGTGAGTGGATAGTATACAGTTCGATATTACTTTTCAAGAAAAGTTTAAAAAGAACTAAGAAACTCTAAAACTAAATTTCATGCAAAATTTAGGTAGTGAAAAGAAAATAAAATTTACATTATTCTTAATGCAATCACTTACTTAATTATCAATAAATAATCCAACGAGGTCTATGCATGTCTGTCTGTATTTATGTATGTGTGTGTGAGTGTGTTCATATTTATCAATGTTCTCGCAAGGCGGAAGAGATCGGCACAACTTGCAACTTGCGTTTCTCAACCATGATTTATATCTCCTTCCTTGTATTCCAGAGAGGACAACGAACTGGGATCGGAGACGCGCGTGCTGACGACTGAATCGATACTCCCGCGCACGCCGGCGCGCTCCCGCCTACGCTCCTTGGACATTTTCCGTGGCATTTCCATCGCGCTAATGGTACGAAAGTAGCATTCCAATAGGCTATTTGAGAGTGTGAAAAAAAATAACTGTATACATTTGAATCCATTATAAGTTATGAACCCGATTTAAGGCATTTTCACAAAAAAAGGATCATTTCTGAACAAAAAAACATTCTGTAAATGTTAAAAACCTATTTAGAGGCTAAAAGTTCCACCAATGCCGGGAATTGAACCCGCGACCTCTACGTTATATTACGTAGAGGTCGCGGAGAGTGTTGTAAAGAGGTTCGAAATTTCACTGATGCCGTTAGCCGCCCATTAGCTCAGTTGGGAGAGCGCTGGAACGGCGCGCGCGGGCTTGAGTACCGGCATGGGTGGAATTTTTAGCCTCTAAATAAGTTTTTTAAATTGTCCTTAGCACTGGTTAGTCCATTAAATGGAATATAATTCTGAAAATGGCCAAGATTGGCCGCATCTATAATGTCGTCACAGATCAATAAACAGAGCGATCCGAGAACGCGAGAGCTGACTTGACATTGGTTTGTGTGCTGACCAGTGACGTCACTAATTCCTGTGCGACGCCATATTGCTAGAGCGTTTTGGCGGCTTATTTTAAAAATAAATTTTAGTTTTTTTTAATTTAAATTTTAACTATGCTTTTTTTTTTAGAAAAAATATATGACAGATTAAAAAAATATCACTTTTTGATCACTAATTGAACACCAACGAAAAATCACAGTTGGTTTTCAAATAGCCTATTCGTTGTACATCACGACTTTGACGACTGACGGGTCCTGTTTGGAAAACCACGATTCCTCAAAACACCCTTAAACTAAGGAAGCACGAGGTCGAGATACAAGTTTTATCCCACTATCGGGTTGCGGCATCTCGCTTTACGCGATGAAATAAAGCGAGATGACGCTAGTCGGTAATGTGATAAAACTTTTATTGTGACGTTGTGCTACCCTAGCAGATGTCGTTTAAGATGTTTTTTATTGAATCAATTTTACAAGATACACGGTACATTAATAGGTAGGTACATATCGCACCCTCAGATAGAAAGAGGCCTAAGTCAAAAAATAGTGAAATTGATCTACGATCATAGAGTCATAAAAAGGTATGCCGTGGACGGAAGATTCGCTATGCTCTTTTTGTACAATAAGTGCCTTTGTTTTACTATTCATCGGATAGAGCATACCTTTTTCTCTCTATGATTGTTAGGTACTCAATTTTTTGCGATTTTTTTTGAGTATTTAAACTATTTTTTGAATGGCCTCTTTCGTTCTGAGGGTGCGATATTTATTATTATGGCATAGTTGGTGAAGAATGGTATTTACAGTAGGCAAAAAAACCTGTGTTGTGAATAACAGCCATTCTCCCGAGTGTGCAAATATTATAAGATAACAAATGTGGGTATCTTGATTAATCTGTCATCATCATCAACCCATTATGTCCCCACCGAGGGGCACGGGTCTCTTCTATAAAGAAGGTATAGGCCATACTCCACCACGGTGGCCAAGTCCGGATTGGTGGAGGCTTGCAAGACTAGTGTCTGGTCTTACTGTAAGAAGATTCCCAGCCACCTTAGGGCCTCCTGTATTGCTACAGCTGAAACTGTATTTCTAGGTATCACAATTGATGCAAAGCTTCAATGGGGTCCTCATATAGAAAAAGTAGCAAATAGGCTTAGTTCAGCAGCATATGCAGCAAAAGAATTAGGGAACTAACTGACGTGGCAACTGCTAGGCTTGTTTATTTTAGTTACTTCCATAGTCTTATGTCCTATGGCATACTACTGTGGGGACGGGCTTTTTTTGTACATTTTTTCTCCGAAATGATCTTGATTTTGAAATGGACACCTAGTTTGACTTGTAGCGTTCATTAAGCCGCAGTTTCTGTGCTACTTTGAATAAAACCTTTTCTTTTCATTTCATTCCTCTGACTTGTCTAACAATCTGATATATTTTTAGCAGACGACACACTTCTTTTAACTAGCAACCCCTCCGCAGATATTTTGCAACGCCGGCGGCGGTGGCTACGCCATCTTCGGCCACTCGGTGTGGAACGGCCTGACGGTGGCTGACATCGTTTTCCCTTGGTTCGCCTTCTGTATGGGCGAGGCTTTGGTGCTATCGCTGAACGCGCGACTGAGGACGTCCATGTCGCGACTGAATGCCCTCGGACAGGTGAGGGGTCGCTCCACCGACTTGGCGGCTCATGGGGACTTGTTAAACATCGCCATCAACCCATTATGCCCCCACCGAGGGGCACGGGTCTCTTCCTTGAGGAATGCTTAAGCCCTTTGTTTTAAGCAGCTTGTAAACCTATCATATGCTTCAGGTACAGAAAGTATTATCGGTACTGTTGTGTAGATTGTATAAGTTTGTATACATATATAAAACAATGTTACCAAGAGCTTGTCGATAAACTGCATTAGCAGTTTGGCAAATTGTGTAGGAGTGGTTTTTTTTACGTCATCTTTTGAAATAATTTAAAAACAAGGTATAGGCCATACTCCACCACAGGGGCCAAGTCCGGATTGGTGGAGGCAAGCAAGACTGTGGCTGGTCTTACTTTCAGAAGTTTTCAAGTCGCCCTAAGGCCTCAGACTTGGTTTAACGACTGCCATCTACCAACGGCAGCTGGCACCAACTGCTTAACGTGTCTTGCGATACGGAACCGCTCGGAAATATACTACTAGCGTTAGTCATAGACAGTCACCCATCCATGCACTGAACGCGCCCTGTGTTGCTTAACCTTCGTGATCATTTAAGATCACTCAGGCAGCCGGGGCTACGAACGGTTCATTAGCGAGCAGTTCACGAGCCATTATTGGACAGTCAAATTTTAATGATTTGCGCCCCTCTTTTAACAGAATAATACGCGCTTTTACGTAACAGATTCTACAACTTGCCGTCTAAATGAAACTTATATAATATTGTAGTTCCGTTTCCGCACAACTCTACAGCTAGCTAGACTATTGAACTGTTCAGCGACTTGCTGCCTAAATAGGACTTATTTAGGACCTTAGGGCCGTGGTCCGACAGTGGTATAAAGATAGTTATGACGGTACCACTGTCGGACCACAGCCTAAGTGGAACACGAGTGTTTCCGTGGTTTGCATAGATAAATAAATAGAATACTCAGTATTGTACACAGAAATTACAGCAACAGAAATTGAATACATAAGAAATAGTACAATTAGCTTTATAAGTTAAAGCAATTTCTTCCACACAACCATACTGGGATATGCTATTATGCGATAAAACATAGTGGTAAAGTTTATTAGTTTAGTTAATTATCAGGGAATTCTTGAAACAGGTTAATAAGAGATTTTCATTTACAATCAATTACAACATTTACAGGATATATTTATTAATGTCAAAAATTACCCCTGTCCCCGGCAGGTGGCGCGTCGATCGCTTTTCATGGCGCTCATCGGCATCTCCCTAAGCTCGATAGACGCGAGCTGGCATACGGCGCGGCTGCCGGGCGTTCTGCAGCGTCTGGCCGCCATGTACCTCATAGTCGGCGCCATTGAGTGCGCCACCATCAAGACCACCCAGACTATAACGCCAGGTGTGTACCAGCCCAGTCCCATCACGCCAGGTTTGTAGCAGCTCTGTCGTGGCGAACTGGCATACGGAGCGGATGCTGGGCGTGCAGCAGCTTCTGGCCGCTATAAACCTCTTAGTCGGCGCCATAGAATAAGCCACGATCAAAACCACCCTGGCCCATCACGCCAGGTGTGTACCAGATCGGTCTAAACATGTCAGACTTGCACCAGCTCGGTGGAATCACGCCAGATTTGTAGCAGCTCTGTCGTCGCGAGCTGGCATACGGAGCGGATGCCGGGCGTGCTGCAGCATCTGGCTACTATGACCTCTTAGTCGGCGCCATAGAATAAGCTACGATCAAAACCACCCTGACCATCAAGCCAGGTGTGTACCAGCTCGGTCTTAACATGTCAAACTTGAACCAGCTCGGTGGAATCACGCCAGGTTTGTAGCAGCCCTGTCGTCGCGAGTTGGCATACGGAGCGGATGCCCGGCGTGCTGCAGCATCTGGATACTATGAACCTCTTAGTCGGCGCCATAGAATAAGCTACGATCAAAACACCCACACCATCACGCCAGGCTTGTTTCAGATGGGTGGAATTACGTCAGGCTTGCATCATGTCGGTGGAATCACGCCAGTTTAGTAGCAGCTATGTAGACGCAGGCAGGCATATGATGCGGATGCCGGGTTGCTGTAGTATCTGGTCGTCAACCAGTTCGAGAAATCACGCTAGCTTATACCAGCTCTGAACACGCTGGCTGGCGTAGGGCGTGGCTCACGGGAATGCTGTAGCGTGTAGCTATCTAAGTTCAATTGCACATCATAGTCGGGATACAGGAACGAACGACGTACTCTGAGCCCGTACGTTTGGCGCACCCTGGGCAACAATGAGCGAGTTGCTTATGCTGATTGGAAAGTCCTTTCACCACGCTAAGAAGGAAGTCGGTGCCACAGAGTGCGAAAATTATGTACTATCAAACCGCCCACACAATCACGCCAGATTTGTGCCAGCTGGATAAAGTCACGCCAGATTTGTATCAGTTTTGTGTACGTGAATTGGGATTCGGTGTGACAGCAGCGTCCGGGGCGCATTGTACCTCATGATCGGCTCCATAGAACACTGCCATTAAAATCACCCAGATCACGCCACCATCATATCACGCCAGGTTTGTACCAGCTCGGTGGTATGATGCCAGGGCCTCTAATCTATTAGTGCATTACAGTACCATGACATATACATGGATTGGTCACGTGGGGTGTTTTTTCACACCATTGACGCCTAGAAGGTTCGATATAAGTGCGCGCGTAGACATGAAGCAGCAACGAAATTAAATCACCACGTTCATGCAGTTGTCATTGTACCACAATGCATTAGCAGAATTTAGGCACAGGTTTGTACGAGCTCGGTGGAGTCACGCCAGGTTAGTAACAGCTCGGTAGACGCTGGCTGGCATACGGTCCGTTATCGTTATCAACCCTTGTATGTCCCCAATGCTGGGGCACGGGTCTCTTCCTGCATCGCAGGAGGGTTAGACCATACTCCAACACGGGGGCCAAGTCCGGGTTGGTGGAGGATTGTAAGACAGTGGCGAGCCTTACTGTCAGAAGTTATCAAGCCGCCCATAATGCCTCTGACATGGCTTAACGACTGCCATTACATGACAGCCGGCAGTAACGGCTTAACGCTCCTTGCGAAGCACGGAAGTGCTCGGAAAAATGCCACTAGCGGTAGTCACGGGACGGTCACCCATCCCGTACCTGACCGTGCCTGTTGTTGCTTAACCAAGTGATTGATTCCAATCACTCGGTTCGCCTAGGCCACGAGCGCTTCAATGCTTCGCAAGGCACGTTAAGCCGTTTCAGACAGTACCTATGAGAATATCTCACGAGTCGTGTGTCGCAGGTCGCGGCTCGGTATGTCGCAATAATATTTAAAATAATGTCAATGTCAATAATAATAATTTATCCAATAAAAATCAAATACGTGAAGAAGTCTTTCTCTTGTAAAGGAATGGCTTCCCGTTAAAACTTGTATTAAAAGTTTCTACCGCAGACTATTTATACGGCGTTTGTGGAGTGTTTTAAGGAATATTTTTTTTATAAGTTAACACCGTTCGCGTTAGTCCAAAGCGCTATCCTGTACCTGACCGCGCCTGTTGTTGCTTAACTCAAATGATTGATTCCAATCACTCGGTTCGGCTAGGCCATGAGCGCTTCATACGGCCCGGCTATGTACTAAATCATAAAGATAGATAGATAACTCTTTATTGAGGTTTTTTCTCCCCACAGGTCGCTCGCTGTTTCGAGATATCTCGGCCGGTTGGATCCAGTGGCTAGTGACGATCCTAATTGCATCGGTACAGGTGAGTTGAATTGTGAATTTCGTCTTAACTGAAGGAGATTCTTTCTCTTGGTATTGTGAAGTTCTTGTGAAAGGTCTCACATAAAATCGTGTCTTGAATTTAGGCTAGGCGCATGCCGAGACACAGGCGACGCAGCACAGGGCAGGGCAGGGCATATTTTGTTAAGTATGCGTCATTGAGCTACGTATGATGTGTCTCTTTCTGCCTGACGCGTGCACGTCGAGGCGTGTTTACTAACAATTTTGTTGCAGTGATAGAACATTTAATTAGTTCGCTGTGATAGTATTTCTGTGATAGTAGTCCTTGTTTGTATGATACAAATCATCCAGACTATTCAAAAAAGACATTGAAAGAGTTATTATCGGTGAGAATTGCCAAGGAATGGACCGAATAGTTGCGTCGCAGCATGCGGAGGGGCCTGTGTCTGCCTTAACTGCCCTGCCCTGTACTGAACTGTGCTGTGCTGTACTGCATCGCCTGCATTTCAGCATGTGCCTAGCCTTACACCTTGCCTCAGGTAAGGAATGCGGGATATTACATTTTAAACAACAGTTTTGCTCGCTGCTCTAACGCGTTCACGGCGTCGCTAGCGCAGCGCTTTGGCACGCTGTCTGTAAAACCGAAGGTCTCGGGTTCGATCCCCGGCTGGGTCAAACTAAGAAACGAACTTTTCTTGTTTTTCTTGGGTCTTGGATGTTATCTATTTATTTATTGTATTAAATCTATCGTCGAGTTAGCACCTGTAACACAAGTCATTTAGTTGTACTTAGAATAGGGCTAACGAGATCTGTGTAATATCAAAACTCTCCTTGGTAATATTGACATTTTTGGAATGCCATTCTATTAATTTAGGGATAATTTGATGAAAAGTTAAATTTGAATGCCTTAGTTAACCTATCTAACAATTACTTTCCTATGTAATAATATTTAAATTTAAAATGTAACTGAACTATTTACTGGGATTTCAATGTATTGCAAACCTGATTAAATTAAGTTATAAACATGTAATGCAATTTAAACTAATGCTATTAATATTCTAAATACTCCTGTAAAGTTTTTTCACACTGAAGTACATTAGAATAAGTAGTTTTTAAATGAAATGTGAGAATACTGTTAGAGTAGCTAATAAATAATAATATGTCCATGAATATACTATTTTTATTTTTAATGCACTAACCCGTGCTCAGGACAAATTTAAAAAACCTATTTAGAGGCTAAAAATTTCACCCATGCCGGGATTCGAACCCACCCGGCATGGGTGAAAAAATTTTTAGCCTCTAAATAGGTTTTTTAAATTTGTCCTTAGCACGGGTTAGTGCATTAAAAATAAAAATAATATAATCATGTGGGTACAGTGATATCGTTCCAATGTAAAACCTAACTGCAAAGTAGGTAGTCGGGGCTGTAAGTGATGCAATTTGCTTAAGCCAGATGTCGCTGCCTGTACGTAATACAGAGACTAGTGTAAAGAGGTTCGAAATTTCACTGATGCCGTGAGTCGCCCATTGGCTCAATTGGTAGAGCGCTGGCACGGATAGCCAGAGGTTGTGGGTTCGAATCCCGGCATGGGTGAAATTTTTAGCCTCTAAATAGGTTTTTTAAATATGTCCATGAATATTATTTATTATTCAATGGAAAGAAAATTATAAACTTAAGCCCCATTTGGCCGCCAGGTGGCGTTAACCCTGACAGTGGCCGCGCCCGGCTGCCCGCGCGGGTACATGGGTCCCGGGGGCCTGCACCTCTCAGCGCACAACCAGTCGCTGCAGAACTGCACGGGCGGCATAGCTGGCTATGTGGACAGGTCAGCTTAGAATGGTCCTCAGGTGAAGCTAGGACCACACCGATCCCGCTACGTAATTGACTATCTACCCATAAGTAATAAGTTGCATGATTGACAATCTTGTCAGTCAGTTATTTCTTGTCTAATCCCTGAATACGACCTCTGTGGCGTAGCGGTAGCGCAACTGCCTACCATGCAAGAGGTCCCGGGTTCGAACACCGGCTGTTTCTGGTTCCCACAAGACAGGGTATCCTAGTGTGGGGCCAGAAGCAATGTATGTATATGTTATTATTATCTATTTACTTATAAAGTGACTTAGAGCAGAAGTGTACAGAAATCCATTTCTATAAAGTAACGTTCTAAGGAGTGTCGTTGGCATGCTTCCTATTTCCACAATTCCCTGAACAAGTATTTCCATAATAAATTCTCTAAAAGGCTCTATAATCCTCCGCTTGGTCCCTCAGAATGGTGTTAGGCGCATCCCATCTGTACCAGCGCGGCTCGTTCAAGAATGTGTACCGGACGACAGTCCCTTACGATCCGGAGGGCCTGCTGGGTGTTCTGAGCGGACTGCTTGTGGTGCAGGCCGGCGCGCACGCCACGAGGATTATGCTCGCCTACAACCACGCTAGGTAAAGTATTCGGAATAGTCTTTAGGTAAATGATAGATTTGATTATTTTACACTAAAAGTTTATTAATCCATCCACAAATGTAAATTTATATTGATTGATAATACTAAAATGCTAAACATGAATACACGGCGGCGATTTATCGTGTACTGACTTGAAAGTGACATTTTACTGCACTGCTATATTGAAATTGCTGATAATCACATGCATCGAACACCTTAATCAGCAATTTCAATAATAATTTCAATAAATAAAAATGAACCTACAGTTCAATCTAGTCCCGAGTGCTACGATGTATGTATATTGTACTTTATTGCACGCGAAACATGTAACAGGACATTACATAAGAAGTAACATGTACAAAGGCGAGCTTATCTCTGAAAGAGATTTCTTCCAGCAAACCTTAGACAGTTTGCTGGACCAACAGGCAGTCATTTCAATTATGAACAGGGTACTGTAATAACGAGACAGAGATAGATCGTCTAGAGATAGAGAAGAGAGTATTTACTGCGGTTTTATGATTTCAAGACCTGAGGTAGTAACTAAGTGAAGTCAGTGTGAAATACGTCCTCATAACTCGTGGAAGCACCTGTACCGAACGACAGTCCCTAACGATCCGAAGGGCCTGCTGGGTATGCTGAGCAGACTGCTTTTAGTTTAGGCCGAGTATAAATAAGACTATTTGTCGTGCGAGTATAAATAAGACTATTTGTCGGCAGGGCACGCATAATGCGCTGGGTCTTTTGGTCCCTCCTGTTCGGTTCCTGCGGCGGCGCCCTCTGCATGTTCTCCCGAAGCGGTGGCCTCATACCGCTCAACAAGAACCTGTGGTCGCTCTCCTACTGCCTTGTCACGGCCTCCATGGCCTTCTTCGCCAAGGCCACGCTCTATTACGCCGTCGACCTCAAGAACAAGTGGGGCGGCAGGCCGTTCTACTACGCTGGTGAGTGGTTTTTATCTAGAAGTTTTTGTGTGGTTCATGGACTTTTTAGTGGCTTCATACCGTTGAACAAGAACCGCTATCCTGCTGCCTCGTCCTGGCCTCTATGGAGTTGTGCGCCAAGGCCGCTCACTACTACGCCCTCGACCTGAAGAAGTGGCTGAAAGAAAGGGGCGGTTGGTCGTTCTATTACGCTGGTGACTGTTTCTTTTTAGAACATTTTGTTTTGGTCTACCTCGCTCGTGGTCTTTTGAGTGGCCTCATGCCGCGGACGAAGAACCTGTGGTCGCTCCCCTACTGCCTCGCCATGGCCTCTATGGCTTTTTTCGCCAAAGCCGCTCTCTACTAGGCCGTCGACCTCAAGAACATGTGGGGCAGCCACCCGTTCTACTACGCTGGTGAGTGGGTTTTTCTAGAACTTTTGGTGTGGCTCCTCGCTCTCCTACTGCCTCGTCACGGCCCTATGGCTTTCTTCGCCAAGGCCGCGCTCTATTACGCCGTCGATCTCAAGAACAAGTGGGGCAGCAGGCCGTTCTACTATACTGGTGAGAGTTTTATTCTAGAAGTTTTTGTGTGGTTCATGGACTTTTTAGTGTCTCGATACCGTTGAACTTCTACGAACGATACAGTGTATTTGATAAATTACGAATAACAAATAAATCGTATAGGACAGTATGCTTAAGATGGTATCGACCCAAAGGCAGCGGCTCCCATTGCATGTTGACATTCTTTACATAGAATTAAATTTTTCAATTCAATGCTCCTAACTTTGACTCTAATTCCCTCCGCAGGCCAGAACGCCCTCTTCCTGTACGTTGGCAGCGAGCTACTGAAGCGTCACTTCCCGTTCCGGTGGGCTGCGCACGCGCCGACCCACGCCGCCCTGCTTGCGAGTCACGCCGGCGCCACTCTGCTCTGGCTCGCCGTCGCCGTCGCGTTACACCGTCGGCGCGTCTTCATCACCATCTAGAAGGCACTAAGGTCATCACTAACTAGACTGTACTGGACACCGTGTGCTCACCTCATCACTATCTAAACTGTGATGGTCACTATGTACTCACCTTATCACTATCTAGACTGATGGTCATTTTGGACTCACCTCATCAATGTCTTGACTGTGATGTTCACTGTGGACTCATCTTATCACTGTCTAGACCACAAACATGGATCTAGCTAGGTAACGCAAGCCTACTGGGTGTGCAGACTCAGCCCTGACCGCTACTTTTAGCTCGCACTTGATTTTTATCGTAGTCGGCCGTGCTCAAAAATTTACAAAATTACTTCTTATAACTGAAAATATAATAAAGGTGAACACGTAAAACAAAAAAAAAATATTTCCTTCCACTTTACGCTTAGTTTGTAAATACTGCCCGCTTGGTTTTTAAACAAATCGCTGGGGATGGGTTATCAAGGTAGATTTATGTCTGTGGATTAGACTGGTCACTTCATCACCGTCAAGTTTCTAGACTGGGTCATTTTATAATCAACTCTAAATTGTGGTCCCTTCATCACCAACTAGACTGGGGTGATTACTGCATTACTATCTAGATAAAGTGACCACCACAATCTAGACTGTTGTAGTCGCTTCATCACCATCTAGTTTTTAAATTGTGGTCACTTCATCTCCATCTAGACTGGGGTGATCACTCGCTGCATTACTATCTAGATAAAGTGACCACCACAGTCTAGACTGTTGTAGTCATTTAATCGTTATGAAGCTGTTGGTTGTTACTGCATTACTGTCTAATAAAATTTAGTAATCTCTGGATCATTGGATCGACATATAGACCGTGCTAGTCACTTAATAGCGATCGAGCTAGACTATGATAGTGACCAGTAAATTCAACACTTTCCAAACTGCATAACCATCTGAACTGTAGCAGTAACTTAATCACCACCTAGATACTTTTACTTTTGTGATACTTTTAATTCATCATCAACTTTCTCACTATCAACTCATTCAAATTTGCTACGCATTTCAATTAGAAAGAATATATTTTAATTTACTACTAGTTTTCGTTTTGTTTGTAAATTCTGGGGCATCTACAATGAATCCTTCATTTTACTTCCTTGGAAATTACTGCGATGGAAATATAAGCGGTTTAAATTCAAAGGAATAATTATATGTAGAAAGAAAATATTTGCGTCGTGATTTAAGGTATTACAATTTACGTAATAAATAACCCTGATTAGCCCTATTAAACATACAACTATGTATGAGCATAGCGCGTCGTTAAGAAAATATTTGCGATTGGAAGTTAAGAGCTTGTGTGTCCTTTTAAGTGGAAAATTGGGTAAAAATGAAGTTCGGCTTTTCAAAGCCGCTCTCCTAAAGCAATTCCCATACAAACGTGGTTCGGTTTTTATTTACAAAATGCCGGATCCTAAATGAAAGTTGAAAGAATTGAATAAATGAATGAATTAATTTATTTATTGCTGATAACATGCCACGTTACAATTGTATGTATAACCTAATTTCAATTAAAGGTACAAAGTTGATACAGCTATTTACAAATACAATGCTTATTTGACTCTGGCACCTGTGGTAGATGTGAATCTGGACAGGTAGTAGTTTGTAAGCTTGCGCATTTTAGGTCGCCACTGAGATCGCTCTCGCTCTTTGGGTCACCGCTCTTTCACGATCCGGGTCCGACCTAGGTCTCACCTGGGTCTCGACTCCAGAGCGTTCATTCATTCCCGAAGCGTAAGGAGCTAGAAACGCTACCAACTTTTGTTGGTCTTGCCTTGCTCGACGCTCGTCGGCCGTTGGAATAACAACTACATTTATGTGACGGAAAATAACACGACAGAATTAAAACGAATGAAAAGCGAGATTAACCAGTTCATTTAAGTTAAAACTTTTGTTTTGCGTTGGTCATTACGTACGGTTGAAATACAACTTTATGCCCTTACAATAAGATCGGCGACGGCGCGCGCTCTCAACGAACACGAACTAGTGGTGACCCATAAGACCCATTAACCTGACGGATCGCGAACTAGCTCGCATGGGTCGCGTCAAAGATCGCTCTTCCGAACTAGTTCGTTCGCGACCTACCCAAGACTAGTAGTTTGCTAATAGGTTTACAAATCGACGTTTGAGCGCGCTTAAATAGGAAAGAAACTTATCAAAAAGAAATTATAGTCTTGCGCTAAAGATATGATAAGAATATTAGTGCATTAAGCACGCCCTTGTACATTTACTCATGTTAATAGTGCAATAAATATTTAAAATATTAATAATAATATTCTTTATTGTATACCAGAGCACTTATTATAAAACATTTAAAGATAAAGAGTACAATTGGCTGCTTTATTGCTAAAAGCAATTTCATCCAGGCAACCTTATGACGGAATGTTGCTGAAGGAAATAAGAGATGGGTAGTCGGTGCAAATATGAATACCCGTCACTACTTATATAAACAACAATATACCTACATAATATAACTAAATCGGGTTCGATCCCCGGCCGGGTCAAACTAGGAAACAAACTTTTCTAGTTTGTCACGGGTCTTGGATGTTATCTATGTATTAAATCTATCGTCGAGTTAGCACCTATAACACGAGTCATTTAGTTGTACTTAGTATAGGGCTAACGAGATCTGTCGAGATACGTTCATGAATATATATTTATTAACAGTTACATAGTTATGACAAACATACATAAATACGTTATAGTAACAACCTACGCGAGTAGGAAAAGTTTCTCATGAGGCTGTAATTTCTTTTTTATTCTGTTACTCTTAGTTGTAAGCACGATCAAACCTTGATTTGTGTCCTGTAAGGAAAAGTTTCATTGCGGTCCGGCATATCCATGTCAGAGGCCTTATGAGCGGCTTGATAACTTCTGACAGTAAGGCCCGCGACTAGAGATGGGTTTATACTCGGATAAATACTCGAGGATGAGTATATACTCAAAATTGGTTGTTTTTATCAGAATATTTTGAGTAATTAGTCCAGAATATGGATAAAAACGAGTATTTACTCAGTATTTACTTTTTACTGAGTATTTATTTATCATTGAGTATTTATCCACTTGCCCATCTCTACCCACGACTGTCTTACAATCCTCCACCAACCCGGACTTGGCACCCATGGTGGAGTATGACCTAACCGTCCTGCGATGCAGGAAGTGACCCGTGCCCCAGCAGTGGGGACCTACAAGGGTTGACATCGATGTCGTTTGTAAATAAAATCCAAACTAAGTCTGTATGAGAATTGCTCCTTGAGACAGACTTAAGAATACTGTGGTGGCACATTAAACAGTGTAACGTTATACGTTATGTCATTTAACATTTAAATATTATATAGCTAGTTCTTATTGGCAATGCATGCGGTTCAATTACCAGTATAAATCTTAATGTGCTGCCGTAAAATCAACATTATGGTGTTCTCTTTTAATAATCCTTAGTTAAATAATGTGGGCGTTTTTATAGTTATAATTTTTTTTAACATTTACTAGGCGGTAAACAAAATTGATACAAAAATAAAAAAGGACCTATCAGCTCTTTATTTAATATAGCTATCTAAAGGAGCTATCAGCTCCTTATTTAATATAGCTATCAGCTCCTTATTTAATATAGCTATCTAAAGGAGCTATCAGCTCTTCTTTTCATGAAATTTAAAGAAACGGCTCCGTGGCCGGGAAATCGATGGCACGAGTCATGCGTACCCTATACCAGGCAACGGTAAAATAGTTTCCACCATAAATAGAATTTTATCACTTTAAAATAAAGTCCAAAACCAATGAAAGAATTACTTCAGCTCTGCCCGTCAAAAGGTTACCGCCGCGAAAATGTCAGATTTGATAATTAATGTGAAGTCGCGTGCACTAACATGTAAACGCCTTAGAACCTTGTCACATTAACCTCTTCTAGCCTGATGTATGAGAAATGGGCTTAAAAACAGCCTAAAGCTCACTACAGATGTCACCACAGTTCTGTGTATCATTAATTTGACAGTTCTCCATAGTATTTTTGTAAACCAATTAATTGTTATGTGAATAATATCATTATCTTTGTCCATCCGTTGATTGCAAAAATACGGGAATTCCTTTATTTCCCAAGGAACCTGCGGTGCGGTGGTAGCTCAGTGGGTAGAACCATAGACTGGCAAGCGAGAGCCCCAGGTTCGATCCCGAGTGCGGGCATGTACCAATGACTTTGTTTAATTTCAAAGTTACGTACATTTGCGAATTTGTAGTCGCAATACCACACGCTAACGGTGAAGGAAAACATCGTGAGGAAACCCGCGGCTTGGTTGGCTCCGCACGTATTGACTAGTCTTTCCTGTGGGCTAGGCCGACTAAGCTGTCAGGGTGGTATAGGTGCTGGGCAAGCCTACACCATCTATAACACCATGTCCCAGGCACTGCAGCGTCGGAGTGGTCCTTTCACCCATCTGGTGTGGGTGAGGATGCCACTGGGCGCTGTATAAATCATCTCATTAAGTAGATGCAAAAAGGCCAATATTATTATTATTATTATTATTAAAAGAAGAAAACTGTGGGAAAAAGCTCTTCGTAGAAAAAAATGGAGTAGTTCGTCAAGACTATGTGATGCCCATTTTCAACCTGAAGATTACTATGGGCGCAACTCATATACAGGTGATGAATCTACCCTTTAGACCAAACAACAATACAAAGTGACGGTTCTTAAGAACACTCAACAGGCAGTGTTGGCAGCACAACTACAATGAGCTTACAGTTTTTAACCTCATCGACTATATTGACTCTGACAAGGTACTCAAGTGCACACATGTTTGTGCTCGTGACTGTTCTAGAATGTAGCGACTTTTAACATTCAAAACGCGGGACTAGCGTTGTCGTAATTACCCAGTCTGGATCGCGCCCCGGTGGGAAAAACAGAAACTAATGAGCCCTTTTCATGTCATCTTTTTGGACGGCTGTTACAGTCTGTTAGCTTTTAGAATATACCTCGGGCTCTAGAGTAGGCTTCGGCTTTCGCCGAAAGAACACGAATGTAATACTACTTCCTGCTCTGTATAGTGTGTGTCATATTAGTTCCGATTTCGATATTAGTTCAGATATTTCTATTTACACGAATATATCCGATTCTATCCGATAGTAGCCGAGGTATATTCTAAAAGCTAACAGACTACTTGGGATTAAAAGCTAACAGAGTAGTCACCAAAATTCATTAGATGGCGCTGTACGCACCGGAAGTCCGGCTTGATAACTTCTGACGGTAAGGCCCGCCACTGTCTTACAATCCTCCACCAATCCGGACTTGGCCCCCGTGGTGGTGTATGGCCTAACCTTCCTACGATGCACGAAGAGACCCGTGCCCCAGAAGTGGGGACATTCATGGGTTGATATCGACCAGAAACCGAAGGGACCTCGCTACATACTATCCGCTATGCAGATGGGGTTCTTTAGTTTCTGGTCTGCTGGCCTTCCTTCATTCAGGGTTTGCGTCAGCACTGTCTATTGATAAAAGGAGGATTTTTTTTACAAGTCCCCTTGAAACGGGCTCATTAAAAACTATTTGCTTATAACACACACAACAGTTTTTGCTATTCTGAAGGCCAAAGGCAAATAGTTATTCAGTCACTTTTTCTAAAAGAGCTATAATAACTATTATTGACTGATAAAGTATTGCTACGATATTCGAGAGGAATTCTATTTTAATTTTATTTTATAAGGGATTATGTCGACCTTATGCTATTAACGTGAAAGGTTATTATTGCGTAAAACTAAAAATCATAAGATTCTGATACAATTTATTAGTTATTTTGTAGCACGAAGTGTGTAATCCTTTTACGGCCTTATTTATAAAAACACGATTTCTATCACTCCTTAGAGGCAGTTTATCTAATCTGTGGTTACGTCTTTTCCTTGCAAAATCTCCACCACAAACTATTTTAATTGGAGTTTATCAAGTTTGTAAAGGGATCCTGTTTTTATAAATAAGAACGATATATTTTATCATGCCACTAACTTTAGATATTGTTCTAACGCTCCTGGATCTTACAACCTAGCAACTGGACAAGACTACATTTTTCCATTGGTGGCACTAAAGGCCTGCGCAGACGAGGGACTTTAGTCCCCGATGGACAAAAGTCCCCGAATCGTAAAGAATTTCCTCCGAGTACTTGTCGCGCACTCAACGCCTATGGTATGCGGTTATTTACTTCCCGGAAATTGAGTGAAGCGAACACTATGGAAGCAAATATTCTGAGATTACATTGTGTTGTAATTTACATGAAGTTGAAAAAGAAAAGGCGTTTTAAAAGAAAACACCGAACTTTTGTCCAGTCCGGTCTCTTGACGTCCTCGGTAATTTGAGGGACTTTTTGTATGGGGTACTTTTAGTCCTTAGTGTGCGTTATTCGATACAATTTATAAGAGATCTATATCGACGGACAAAAAAATACCCGGGGGATAATCCCTCGTCTGCGCAGGCCTTACAAACTTAGTTTGATTCTCATACAAACTTAGTTTGATTTTTGTCACCCGATTGCGACGAGGGTTATGTTTTACGTGTGTAGGTATGTATGTAGTTGTCTTTGTTACGGTCTGTAGCCTAAACGGCGTAATGGATTTTAGCTTGAGAGGTGTCGTTCGGTCAGAGTGACACTATATAAAAATTATAAAAACAACGTCCATTTAGGACGATTTTTATAAAAAATAATTTATATATTTTTTTAACAACAATACATACTGTCTCACTTTGATAAATTCTTTCGCTACGGAAACTAAAAACTAATTAAAAAAAAACAAAAAAGCTTGAGTGCGTGAAGAATTGAAAATTAATGTCCCCTTAACGCGTGTAAACGCGAGAAGCTCAGAGCTATATAGGCTGTGCTCCGACCCTCTGCTTCTAAAAATTCGAATCTATCGAGGTTGTTTTTAGATTTAGATTGTAAATCCAGCGGCGAACTTACTTTAGTGTGTACTTATTGTTTAATCCCTATTATTTCTTGTAGCCTTTTATTTCTCAGAGAAATATACAATTTGTCCAGCTGCAAAACGAGTCGTGCTCTTTAGAACATAAAGCTCATTTAGCAAGAGTAAATAATTGAATAATAATTATAATTTTATCTAAAAAGGCCTTATCATAAAATAGACGATCCACATATTATTTTTGTTTGTCGCTACTTGTTAAGATTTTCTCTATAGAATCGTTATAACAGCTTACTAAACCGTGTTTATTTCAGCAATAATGGTAAAAATGCAATAAACTGTAATATCGAGAGATATTTAATATGTCGTTTTCTTTATGCTCAGTCCCGAAGCGAAATAGATTCTGTCATGATCGTAACAAGCGGCAGACCCTCTTCTACCGTTCCAGTACACAGGCGTGAGTTTATGTATGTGAATTATGAAGACAAAAAAGATACAGCACAATAGTATTTCTTTCACATTTGTAAGGAATGGATCCATATCAACCCGTGTCCCCACTGCTGGGGCACGGGCCTCGCAGGAATGTTTGGCCATACTCCACCACCAGGGCCAGGTCTTACAACTAAAATAGTAGAACTAGTGAGACATCTGTAGAAAATCAGGGTTCTCAGTAGTTCAACTACAGTTCTACTGTCGGACTAGTGGGATCCTTTTTAGGGTTCCGTACCTCAAAAGGAAAAAACGGAACCCTTATAGGATCACTTTGTTGTCCGTCTGTCCGTCCGTCCGTCTGTCAAGACCCTTTTTCTCAGGAACGCGTGGAGATATGAAACTGAAATTTATATCAATTACTCAGGTCTACTGTCCCTTGAAGCAGTGAAAAAATCAAACTTCTAAGCCAACGCAATCAAAAGATACAGCCGTTTATGCCGCAAATTTTCGACACTTGCAAGGGAATCAAAACCTACAGGGTGCTTCCCGAGAACTCAGAATCTTGAAATTTGGTACGAAGCAAGGTCTTATAGCATAGATAAAGGAAAAATTACGAAAACCATAAATTTTTAGTTACATCACATAATATATATTTTTTTAATAATTTTAAACTTACTACCCATTTCCTCATAAACGCGTAGAGGTATTAAATTGAAATTCATACCAAATACTCAGGTCTATAATACAGGTTTGTACGGAACCCTCGGTGCGCGAGTCTGACTCGCACTTGGCCGGTTTTTTTTCTCATTAGTTCTACTTTCACCCGAAACTAAAATAGTAGAACTACAGAGACATATATCTAAAAAATCAAGGTTCCAAAGTTCAACTGACTTTCGAAGTTTTGTTAGGTTTAATAGTTGAGGGTTCCGTGTCACCGTACGTCGCGCATCGCTGTGTTATGCTTTGATGGGACGTTAGGGCAATAATTTTAAAACTCCAATTCCGCTAGCTATTTGCTAAGACGGTGATCTTTTTCGTATGAAAAATAACTTACATAGAGATTTTTTGACCCCTCCCCCGTCCTTGTCACAGCTGATCACATTTGTGAGACTTCCCCCTCCCTAGTGTGACGTCACATATTTTGAATTTTTTCTCTTAGAAATGATTGAATTCAAGCAGCATTTCTCAAAAAATTAGTTTTATATCGAGAGTTGCAAATATTTTGTGTATCTACATATTTTGTAAATAGTGCAGTTTGTGTTTTAACACTTAGATTTAGAAATGTGACGTCAAGAAATTTAGGATCCCTCCTACCCCCATGTCACACAATGTCACACTTCGCCGACCCACTCCCTCCCCCTTAACGTGTGACGTAATTTATGGATGATCCCTAACCAACAAACCGGTTAAAATTAAATTAGAGTGACACGGAACACTCAACTATTAAATTTCCTAACAAAAGGACTTCGGTGAAAAAAAACCCTATAAATGGCAGAAAAGTCAGTTGAACTACTGGGACCTTCATTTTTTAGATATGTCTCAGTAGTTCTACTATTTTAGTTTCGGATGAAAGTAGAACTATTGAAAAAAAAAGGATTCCCACTAGTCCGACAGTAGAACTGTAGTTGAACTACTGGGAACCCTTATTTTCTACAGATGTCTCACTAGTTCTACTATTTTAGTTTCGTGAAAAAGTAGAACTACTGAGAAAATTAATTCCCATTAGTCCGATAGTAGAACCGACCAGTTGAACTACTGGAAACGAACGACCGCGCCTATTGTTGCTTAACTCAAGTGATTGACTCCAATCACTCGGTTAGATAGATAGATAGAATATTCTTTATTGTACACAGAAATTACAGTAAGAGAACTTATATAAAAATATAGTACAAATGGCGGCCTTATTACTAAAAAGCAATTTCTTCCAGGCAACCATAGACGGAGACATGAAAGAAATCTGTTCATCTAGGCCACGAGCGCTGTAATGAATATTGTCAATAAATGATGTTGCGAATGTTACGGAAATTATTATTTTTCGCCAAGAAAATTATTCGAAGGAAAATAATAAGTTCCCGACATATTATTTTCTTTCTTCAATTACTTAAAGAAAGTAATTAAAAACCATTTGCCGCTCGCCCACAAGGCATTGTGTTGGGCAATTTATTTCCTTTATATAAATCGCTTACCTTAATTTCGAAAATCGGTTGTCGATTCTGTAAAATGATAAAAGGACGTGAAATAAAAGGCGTTGTTATGATCAATGACGATATATTATAAAAATATTCCTTACACTTAACAATCAAAACAGTACCTAACGATTTGTTTGGGAGCGACAGTTCAAATCTTTTCGCTGCTTCTGGGATAGATGTTGTCGGCTACTTCATATTGGTTTCTGTACCTTTTGTAGTCTGTGTTTCCGTGCGAAACCCGTATTAACATAACATTTACATACAAGCACTTTTAAAAACCTATTTAGAGGCTAAAAATTTTTCACCCATGCCGGGATTTGAACCCGCAACCTCTGGCTATCCGTACCAGCGCTCTACCAATTGAGCCAATGGGCGACTCACGGCATCAGTGAAATTTCGAACCTCTTTACAATATTCTCTGTATTACGTACAAGCACTTACATACATACATACATACATACATACATACATACATACATACATACATACATACATACATACATACTGGAGCCCTATTTTTGAACCACTCGTCTCGCGTCGAGCGCTCGATTTCTACTGATTTTCGTTCGACATACGAAATTCCGTATTTTTGAATCACTCGACTGCAACGAATGGTCCTTACCACTCGTCTCGTATGTCGATCTATAGATTAATTGTCAAAATTTGTGTCAATTTCAAATCGAGGTATTTGTGTTTTTGTGCCGAATTGATTTTTTGTTTCGACATTTTCGAACAAAAACAAACCAAAATGTTATTATTTACGATCTATTTATTACAGTTTACAGTTTATTTTTTTATTTCTTTACTAATTAAATTACATAATTAAATTACATAAAGACATTTATGTAATTACATAGTTTACACCCAAAAAGACACCTAAAAACAGTTCCTCCCTTATCCAAACACTCAACATTGCGCTTTGTTTACTTCAAAATATAAAGCATAAAAAAAAAAAAAACAAAACAAACGAAACAGCAGTTTTCAACAATTCACAGTAGAAAAGCGAGACGCCATTATGCTTGCAAAAAAATACGTAACAAATCATGAAACTGTAATACAATTTTAACTCTTAAAACTGCACAGTAAATTAATCAATAAAAACATGACAATGTTCCTAAGTTGATAACCACATTATATAATTACTTTAAGAGCACATAGGAAACACTATTGGATCACGATTTTATTGCTGTCTTTAGGAGTCTTTAAGTTCTATTTATTTAAGAGTTATTGTTATGAGATCTATGACAGTGTTTTGTTTGTTTTGCAACTAAAGGCAAAGATTTTTCATCTAAACAGCCAATAAAACGAAACGTTTACGTTCCGTTTCCTTTACGGTAGTTTCCGGTTTATGTAATTTCTGCGTGGAACGGATCAAATACAATACTTCAAATTATACTGGCAACACTTCAGGCGAACGATTCAAAAATACGGAAAAACGAGACCATGCTTCTTAGAAGACGAGTGTGACTTATGTCGCATTCGACGATACAATTTCATACGAGTGATTCAAAAATAGATCTCCTGGACCCACACTAGGATACCCTGTGTCGTGGGAACCAGAAACAACGACATCAAAAACATTAAACATTCAAGACCTGGGCTTTTTTTGTTCACAGCCGGGATTCAAACTCGGGACCTCTTGCATGGTAGGCAGACGCACTACCGCTACGCCACAGAGGTCGTCATTATTAAGTTAGTTCTTTTACTATCTGCTTATTTTTAAAAAGGTTGAGGTTGACAGTACAGCCTTCTACTTAGATTAATTGAAATACATTTTCCTTAATCACGGGCTTTGCGAAGGCCAGCAGACAGTATTTATGGGTCCCTTTGCATGGCACAGGCATTATCAAAACCTTAACCTGTTTAATTCCAATTAGATTCGTAAAAGCCAATACGACTAAATCCCCGTGACCAAACCGGTTTAGTCGCGCGCTTACCCCAACTTCTTACCATTGCTAGAACTTTTGTAATTTACGTCTGATTTTGGTTTTGTAACAAGATTCTTGAATATAGTACCTACCCCATACTTAGTATGTTTGGCAAACAGAGCGTTTGCTGCGATTTTACTGTAGACCTCAAAGAAAATTTGCAGTCGCGCGGGTTGACCAAGAAAAATCCAAATACAAAATTAATGACTAAGACGGAGTTTACACGTTCAGTATGGCGTCAGTCAATTCCATCAGTCTGGTTAGACTGACGGCAGACTGTCTATTCAGTGAACTGATGGACCAGACTGACGGATATTCAAATATATTTATGCTTCATCAGTCAGGCATCTACCCCAACTTGAACAACACGGACGGTCACGGACTGATATGACGCCAGACGGAACGTATTAACTCCGTCTTACACCCCGCAGGAGAACAGATAACATCCCACGGGACGGAATGTTATCCGTCCACCTCGGGTAACGGTTTGCGTGTTTTTGTTTTACTAAACATTCAGGCCACGCGCATATTTTGTCAGAAGAATCTGTTAGATGTGAGAAAAACACAATAACATGTCGCAGTGAATTCAGCAGCGAACGCGTCTACTTTAAAGTAGACGCTTGGGCACTGAAGGCAAAATTAAAACAAACTATTTAACGAACTATACAAAATCGCCCCGTATTTAAGGCGCAGCAGGTATTTAGCATTGACGGAAATATAGAAGTGTCCAAATATACATAGAGGGCCGGCCCGACAAACTACGTAGTGGCGAAGAGGTAGAGTAAAGCCTTCGCGAACTGGAATATCTCGGAGCCACCAAGCTTAGACTCGCCGTAGACTCGGTCCACGAACGTTATCGGCACCTCGCCGATGGTATAGTCGAACTGTCGCGCCCTGCGGAACGCACCAACTTGAAAATGTACAGTCCTATAAAAATTCCTTCTCACTAAAACCCTCAAGACTCAACTAAACACTCTTAAGATGTAAAGGATGGCCAATGAGACGAGATAAAGAATGTAAACAAACGGACCGTTACTGAGTTACATTGCGATAGGGAGCGATTATTATCTCTGTCCTTGTCACACGTATGCGGTAATGGCGTCATTTGATCGACGACAGCTGTCGTTGTGTATTTCGTGGTACAGGAAAACTTTCAGTACAGCAGTTGTCAACATTTGGTGTCATCCGCCATTTTGTGAACTAGAATAGTTCTTAAAAACCTATTTAGCGGCTAAAAATTCCACCCATGCCGGGATTCGAACCCGCGACCTCTGGCTATCCGTGCCAACGCTCTATCCAACTGAGCTAATGGGCGACTCACCGGCAGAGATTAGTGTAAAGAGGTTCGAAATTTCTCTGATGCCGGTGAGTCGCCCATTAGCTCAGTTGGATAGAGCGCTGGCACGTATAGCCAGAGGTCGCGGGTTCGAATCCCGGCATGGGTGGAATTTTTAGACTCTGTTTAGATTGCGTTCGAAGTGATACGAGGACAATTTTTATAGCCATATTGACAACATGATTGATAATACTATGAATAGTTTTTCGTACTCTTCCGGTGAATCAGGTTTGACTAAAACATACGACAGCGATTAGAATAGGGAATCCGAAATTTGTATAACTATAATTTATTCAAATAAAAATGTTTTGAACCCCTGAAACTTAGTTTACATTCTTTATCTCGTCACATTGGTTTTCCTTTAGTTTAACCTTTTGTCGTCGCCTGCGATACAGGCTCCGCTTAGTGTGGGGACACGGACAACACACATTAAAAATAAAATTGTTAATTTGGTTTTAAATGTTAAGTTACTAAAAATTTTAATGTTAAATGTAATGTTAAAACTAATGATGATTAATCCACATCCATGTAACATAATTCATTGTAATAGATAATTTTATCATTTTACTTTACTTTATAAAAAGGCGATATCGTTAGAACACTCTGAGGACGGAGCATAGATAGCACATGTACTAAATGAGTGTCCAATGTTTGGCGGCATCAGACTGCAGCTCGAACTCGAACTTGACAGCAATGTCGAGACCTCGAACTGGAATTCGCTCCAGAACGCTAACAACTCCGGTCATAAATTTACCGATTATTGTGTTAGGATCATGAAGGCGGTAACGCAAACGAATAAATAGAACATAACAAGGAGAGGGCATGAGCAGTTATATAATATTAAAAAGAAAAAATAATATGAGAAGGAGAAAAGGTGTATAAAATGTGTATTAGTGTAAGGTGTGTGTGTGTGTGTGTGTGTGTGTCTGTGTGTGTTGTGTGAGTACAAGAGTTCATGCATGTTAATGTATATATGCATATGTTGGTAGAGAAGTAGGTCATAAATTCGGTATTATTATTATATTTTTATTTATTATTAAATACATAACTTAAATGCAAACTTGTATTGGCCAAGCTGTTTCTGTAATGCATACTTATTCCTAGTTGTTAATTATTCTTATGCAAATTCTTAATAATTGTGAAACTGTTCATTACTTAATGTACTGTATTGTGTTTAATGGTAAAAAAAGACGGAGCAACTCACGTTTGTTAGTATTAATGAGTGTTTTAGTGGGATCGACTTTTCAGAAATAAGACTGGTGATCTGCAGGGCCCTATTTTATAGCACTACAAAACATGGCTTACGATTCAGTAAATCGAATTTCCAATGTAGTAAAAATGTATATGGTAAAAAGACGAATTTATAATTAACCCACAGATTTACAAGTATGTATATATTGTCGCGGTCCTATCCCGAACCATCTAGAATAGAGCCTTCTAGGAGCCTATCGAATAGTCGCCGCATGCTGCGTTTTAGTAAACAATAAACGCTGCAAGCAATAATGACTCGTATGTCCACTAGCGTAAGGTTCAAAACTCTTTAAATGAGTAACTGTCCGAGCGACCTTGCCGCGTGTACCGAGTGTAGGTACGTAGTTACGGGAATGTTCTAGAACCCTGGCCGGCGGATATAAATAGCGGCCGCCGCGGCGCGCTGTCAGTTCCGTTTGGAATAGCGAAGAGTAAACTTCGAGCGAACATACCTGCGATACGAGCGATAACCTACGACCTCAGCGATACTATTGGACTTCGATTAGACCTGCGATTGGAATCTACGTGTGGACTTCGTGTCTTGAAGACCTGCAGACCAGACCCTGCGTGAATAAATCCTAAGAAGTTGTCATTGGCGTTTTACATCCAAATCCAGAACCCTAGCCCGTAACATTTGGTGTCAGAATTGGGGATTTGGAAATGCCACTAACTCCGAGAGAAGATACTTCTGGAGTGAGGACCAGGTCCAGAGGTGCTGCGGAGGCCACGCCCACTGCCCCTCAGGCCACGCCCACCGGCCATAGGGACACGCCCACTGGCCCCGCCCTCCAGGCCACGCCCACCGACCAAGCCACACCCACTGGCCCCGCCCACCAGGCCCCGCCTACCGAGGAGACACAGCTTATCTGCCCAGCGGCTCCGCCCACTGGCCACGCCCACCAGGCCACGCCCATCGACCCCGCGCGCCAGGCCCCGCCCATCGGCTTTGACTACCAGCTTCCACTCACCGACCAACAGGCTCCGCCTCCTAGTCACTCCCACCTGGCCACGCCCACCGAAGACATTAAACCTCAGTCACGTACAATGGAGGTTTTGGATATGTCGTGTCTGATGGCAATGTTGAAGGGCATACGAGAAGAACAAAGAGGCCTGCGAGAAGAACAGAGCAAGCAGATGCAGTGCCTGCAAGAAGAACAGAGAGGCCTGCAAGAAGAACAGAGCAAGCAGATGCAGTGCCTGCAAGAAGAACAGAGAGGCCTGCGAGAAGAACAAAGAGGCCTGCGAGAAGAACAGAAGATAGATCAACAGGTGATCCTTTCTGCCGTTACAAAGTTCAGTGATACGGTCGCTAAGCTACATGAAGATGTAGAGGTAGTGAACGAACGGGTTTCCGAATTAGAGGATGACCTAAAAAATGTGAAAACCGGCCTCACTGGACTAGAGCAGGAAGTTCGGCGTATTAAAGCTGCTGGAGTTACATCGAGCAGAGTTGTCAGCATAAACCACGGGCCTAAAGTGAAGGTGCCTCCGTACGATGGTACTACGTCTTGGGTCGCCTACCGCCAGCAGTTCCAGACTGTCGCTGCTTCAAACGGGTGGACGGACGAACAGAGCCTGACAGCCCTCACCGTCGCGCTCAGAGGTTCGGCTTTATCTGTCCTGGAGGCACTGCCCACCTCAGGCAGCGAGTTCAAAGACTTGCTGGTGGCACTTGAGGCTAGATATGGGGAACGACACCTGGAACACGTTTTTCGTGCTCAGCTACGCGACCGGACTCAGCGCCTGGGTGAAGGACTTCAACAATGGGCGTTGGAAAATGAGAAGTTGGTTCGAAAGGCATACCCTTCTGCTGATAGTAAAATGGTGGACACGAATATTTTACAAGCCTTCGTCGACGGGATCAAGGATCTTGAAATTCGGGCTGCAGTAAAGCTTCGCCACCATTCTTCATTAAAAGAAGCTCTGGCACACGCCCTGGAAGTAGAAGCTGTGCGTCATGATGTCCGGCAAGGGTATAAACTTCGAGAAGTTACGGAGGAGGTTAAAGAGATCAAGACACCTCCCAAGAGAAACTCCGGGCGCATGTGTTACAAGTGTGGGGAAAGAGGGCATCTGCAATTCACGTGCCCTAAGAAGGAAAGGCAACCGACCAAAACAGATGACAGACTGGATGCGTGTCTCAACAAAATAGAGCAGCGTTTTGAAGAGTTTGTGAAGAAGCATAACGCTGCGCCCTCCGCCGTGAATCAGGGAAACGAGTAAAAGCCAGGACTGCGGGGCGGGTACTGGCTGGAGCGGAGGAAGCCCCAGTAACCAAAATCTCACAAGCATGGAATGGGAACAGTCTACTAATATGCGGTGCAGTGATAAAATAGAGTGCAAAATCACCCTAGATACAGGAGCCTCTAGAACAATAGTGAGACCAGACCTGGTGAAAGCTGTAGGGAGACACAAAGGCACCAGTTTATGCAGACTTCTCTCCGCTTCTGGGCAGCAGATACCCGTCCTGGGTGAAAGGTCGGTTACGATATGCGTTGGGGAGGCGTCATATATTCACAACGTAATCGTAGCCGAAATTACGGATGATTGCATTCTGGGCCTAGACTTTATGAAAAAACACAACTGTCACATCGATGTCACTAACGGTGTCTTTAAATGTGGTGATGAGGAGAACTTCATACTTGGTTGTCCTGATGGAAATGTCACGTGCCTGAAGAAAATCGTAATACCTAGACGAGCACAAACTGAAGTAAAGGTGAAGCTGCCTTCAAGTCAGAAGAATCAGCGGAATAGGTGTGTGCTGATTGAAGATACACGAGACAGTGCAGCCAGTCAGAAATTGCTGACAGCAAGAACTCTCGTCTATGGAGGCAAGACCGCTGTAGTAAGGGTTGTGAATATAGGCGATCGTGAGATTACCCTTAGCAAAGGTGACGTTATTGGAAGGTGTGAGGAAGCCGTTTGGATGAGAAGCTGCCAATCATCTCCAAACTCAAACACATCGAATACCAGGAGTGAAATTATAGTCACTAAGCTCCTTGAGGATTCTAAGAGTAATCTGAGCTATTCGCAAAGCATGAAAGCTAAGAGGTTGCTACTGCGCTTTAGGGATATCTTCTCTGACGAAGGAAATCCTGGAAGAACATCGTTAGTTCAGCACAAAATCGACACCGGACAGGAGCGACCTATTCGTCAGCGAGCGAGGCGCATACCGATTGCTAAAGAAAAGGAAGTACAAGACATGTTGGACGACATGAAGAGAAACAAGATTATAGAACCTTCTGCTAGCCCATGGTGTTCTCCCGTTGTGTTGGTAAAGAAGAAAGATGGTAGCACAAGGTTCTGTGTAGACTATCGACGGCTTAACGATGTGACCAAGAAGGATAGTTATCCACTGCCACGAATAGACGATACCCTGGACACATTGAGTGGTATGAAATGGTTCTCGACATTAGATTTGAAATCGGGCTATTGGCAAGTGGAAATAGATCCGAAGGATAAAGAGAAGACAGCCTTTTCAACTGGCAAAGGTTTATGGCAATTTAACGTGATGCCTTTTGGATTGTGCAACGCGCCAGCTACATTCGAACGACTTATGGAGTGCGTACTGGCCGGATTAGTTGGGGAAGCCTGCCTTGTCTACTTGGATGACGTCATAATCATGGGTACGGATTTTGAGGACCACTTACAAAATCTAGAGCAAGTTTTTAAGAAGATAATGGGAGCAAACTTAAAGTTAAATCCGAAGAAATGCAGTTTATTTAAGAACAAGGTTAGCTATCTCGGCCATGTGATAACCAGCGAAGGCATACAGACCGATCCAGCCAAAATCGAAGCAGTGCAAAAATGGCCTACTCCCAAAGACAAGACTGAAGTGCGAGCATTTTTAGGGCTATGCTCATATTATAGACGGTTTGTTAAGGGGTTCTCTGAAATTGCCAAGCCTTTACACAGACTGACTGAAAACAAGCAGTCATTTCATTGGGATGACACATGTGAGAGTTCATTTCAAAAATTAAGAAAATTTCTTTGCGAGACCCCAATCTTGGGATTTCCACAGCCTAGCGGCCAATTCATTGTTGAAACTGACGCCAGTAACACAGCGATCGGAGGAGTGTTATCGCAGATACAGGGCGACAGAGAGGTTGTGATGGCATATTTCAGTAAATCGCTATCGAAACCTGAAAGGAACTATTGTGTGACAAGAAGGGAGCTCTTGGCTGTGGTAAAGACAGTATAGCACTTCAGCAAATATCTCCTCGGCGTGCGGTTTACGCTTCGCACTGACCACGCCGCCCTGAAGTGGCTGTTACAATTTAAAAATCCAGAGGGGCAAGTTGCTCGATGGATCGAACAACTGCAGGAGTACGACTTTATTATTGAGCACCGCAGCGGAAACGCGCATGGAAATGCTGACGCACTGTCAAGAAGGCCGTGTCCGGAAGACTGCAAGCACTGTGCCAAACAAGAGACATGGGAACTGCCATTGAGATTGACAAGAATGAGTCCTTCGAGATCTTGGGAAGATGAGGCGATGAAAGAAGCACAGGAAGATGACGAAGATGTACGGCTCATTGTCGCATGGAAGAAACGAGGGAGGACAAGCCAAGAGGTGCACAAAAAGTGGTTCACATCGACCGCTTAGCTTCTTATCACGGCAGTAATGAAGATGCTCGGGACGAGCATCTCTAAGAGGGGAGCAGTGTCGCGGTCCTATCCCGAACCATCTAGAATAGAGCCTTCTAGGAGCCTATCGAATAGTCGCCGCATGCTGCGTTTTAGTAAACAATAAACGCTGCAAGCAATAATGACTCGTATGTCCACTAGCGTAAGGTTCAAAACTCTTTAAATGAGTAACTGTCCGAGCGACCTTGCCGCGTGTACCGAGTGTAGGTACGTAGTTACGGGAATGTTCTAGAACCCTGGCCGGCGGATATAAATAGCGGCCGCCGCGGCGCGCTGTCAGTTCCGTTTGGAATAGCGAAGAGTAAACTTCGAGCGAACATACCTGCGATACGAGCGATAACCTACGACCTCAGCGATACTATTGGACTTCGATTAGACCTGCGATTGGAATCTACGTGTGGACTTCGTGTCTTGAAGACCTGCAGACCAGACCCTGCGTGAATAAATCCTAAGAAGTTGTCATTGGCGTTTTACATCCAAATCCAGAACCCTAGCCCGTAACAATATTTTTAATGGAGCTTATAAATGCCTATAAATTACTTCAGCCAGATGTCGTTGCCTGTACGTAATACAGAGAATATTGTACAGAGGTTCGAAATTTCACTGATGCCGGTGAGTCGACCATTAGCTCAGTTGGAAAGAGCGCTGGCACGGATAGCCAGAGGTCGCGGGTTCGAATGATTGGAATTTTTAGCCTCTAGATAGGTTTTTAAATTTGTCCTTAGCACGGGTTAGTGCATTAAAAATAATATAACCTATAAATGTGCCACTGTAGGGCACATGCCTTCCCTTAGAGAGGGCTTAATTACCCGTGCCCACCGCAGATTGGCAATTTTAAGCGCTGAGATATTTGGCACATTTTAAACTTTCGCGACTTGTACACATAGAATATTTTCGTAATCGCGTAGTAGTAAAAGAAACACAAAAAATTTAATCGGGAATGTGGTTTCAAACTGTCGCAAACGTGGGATCCGGTCGTCAAGATGCGTTCGAGTGGAAAAAAGTCGCATGGCTTATCGTCCGACAATGTCAGTGTAGTGTGTCGCAACCCTAATAGTGCTTTGTGATGGCTGATTGAGGGTAGTCTGAAACCTCATCAGCCGAAGATGCGAACGGGTGGGTGCCAGCCATCAGTCTTCTCGTGACCACGATGGCTGTAACGTCGTCGAAACGTCGAGGTAAAATAGCAATAAATTACTACGCGATTAAGCCCTGAAAATATTCTAACTATGAGATATTTGGAATCCTCAGACACCCAGGTCTTCTCACAATGTTTTCCTTTTCGGTTAGCGAGTGTTATTTATTGCTACTACATCTTCACCAATGTGTACCTACATAAGTCAGAAAAGAAAAGCAAACTTCACAAAACTACATAACTTCAGTCTAACGCAGCATTGATGCCGCTGCCTCATTTTGGTTCCCTCATATTATAATAACATAACTTTAATTTTATTATGGCATAATATTCTTTAATATGACATTTTCTGATAGATTTTTTTATGCAGCCTATGTCGAACTGCAGCGCATAGGCCTTCTCTTACAGAGAGAGAGAGAGAATGGTCTTAATTACCACGCCTGCCCACCGCAGATTGGCAGTTTCAAGCTCTTAAATAAAGATAAGAGATTTTATTTGTTGAAAAACATTAAATATACATTGAAATAGCTGGTTAAGCACATTAATAGTATGCACATGCACTGGTTGATGTGTGGAAATATTAGAGGAAAATGATTCAAATAACAGCAATCAATAAAAGAATTGTTAACTCACCTGATAATCATTTCCATCTGGAAGACGTAACCTTTTGACACGCAGCTGTCAATCAATTTCTGCAGAATGTCTTTCTTGTACAGCCTTCAAAGAGAATTAAAAGTATGTATAATAACTCTTGAAGTTATACACACTAACACTATGTTTATGAAGTAATAACACTGTTCTTGATTTTTATGAAGTAAAAACATTAAGCCTGAAACTTGTTTCTTAAGTATTGATGATTAAAGTTCTTTCAATACTCCCAAAATTATCAATTAAATTTGCATAAAAAATTTGAGCATTGTCTTAATAAACTTCTTTTAGACGTTACTAAATGTATTAATTATTGTTTACATTTCAAATTCTAAATTAATATTCTGTGTCCATCTTATTACTAAGTATGATAATCTTAAAACACTCGAATGCAGTTTACTGCAGTAGTACTGAAGTGCAGTAGAATTGGCAAGTTTGCCACATACTATTTAAACTGCATTTTAGAGGAATCATGTTTTCACACACTGCAAAACTTTAGCTTATTGTAAGTGGTTTAATTTGTCCATCTGAAAAAAAGTTTTTCAGTTTTAAGTCATTTCTATAACATGTGGTGTTGTAATTTTACCTAAAAGAGCCGGTCAAGTCAGAAACGTTGGGCCGCAGAAGCAGTTGCGTCACATAGTTGGCTCCCCTTGAGATGAGCTTCCGTTTGAAGTCCCAGCCATGCACGCCTCCGCTGCCAACGTACCGTGTGCCCGAGACAATGTCATAGTCTTGCGAACGCTGAACCTCTATGAAGGACGGGATGAATTTTGGCTGGAAAGAGGACTTGGTTGTATTTTTATGGAAAATAGAATGAAATGACTGGTACATACTCAAAGAATGAATCAATGACCGAGACACGGCACTGATAGATAGTTAGACCTGAGATTTTCCGCACTTAGCCTCGCAATATATTTAGCAGGCGCTGAGGTATGTTAACACTTCAGACACTAGGGTTTCCTTACGATGCTTTCCTTCACAGCCAGCTAGTTGTACATGCTGGGCTTCGCACCCACAACCTCCCGATTTAGAAGCCGGCGTTTACACCTCTCCGCTACCACCACTTATAGTATGGGTAGATTAGAATCTAGACTAGAAAAGACACAAGAACTCAGAAGCTAAATGAGTTAACGGGGTGCCTCATGAGGCAATTCCCAATTCCCGTACAAAGACAGTTTAGTTCTAATACAAATGGCATGCCAGGCTTAAGCTTTATTAAATTAAACTTTGCCAATATGTCAAAATGAGCCAAATCTAGCTTTGAACTTAACTGAAGAAAAGGAAATGACCCTTGTCAGAATTATCTCTCATTTTTCTATCATTCATGTATTCTTAATTCCAAGACCAATTCTTCGTCTTCTTTTCGTGTCAGCGATTCGACCAGTTGATATTTTTCCTAAATAAGTTTAACCTAAGCCCAATGAATAATCGATTTATACTTTCGCGATACGGCAAGAAATTTGTAAATTAAATTATGTTTGTATAGGAATTGCCACATAAGGCTCCCTTTTAAGTAATTCGGCTTCTCCGGTATTGTAAGTCTTCGGAAGTACGTCTTACGTGGTGGCTCAAGTCAGCATCCATGATGATGATGAAGTTGCCGGTGGCATGTTTCATGCCGTGGATGTAGGCCGTGCCTAGACCGAGCTTCTTTTCCCTCGGGCGAAGCACGATTTTACTGGATCCGTAAAGTATCTGTAGCTGCTTGGCAACGTCCAACGTCCCGTCTGGACTACCATCGTCAATTATTATCACTTCGTAATCGTATCCACTGGGAAATTAATAAGGAAATGATTAAAACAAGAGAAAGTAAATCAGTTCACAGTGCAAGAGCGCAGATTCGAAGGTAATTAATTTAGTGATTGTAAGGGTGGAAAGCTTACCTGTTTTCCAAATATTTGACGATAAGCCATATTATTATCGGCAGGTTTTCTCTTTCATTGTATGTGGGAAGTAGTATTGAATATTTATCGCTTTTTGTTATTTCGGAATCTCCAGCTGCAGCCGACATCGCCATGTTGTCAATATCAAATATCAATATACAGATTAACTGGAGATTCTAAATTCTATGTAACATAAACTGTCACTGGTTAAGTGGTTAAATCTAACTGAGTCTGAGTCGAGTTAAAAATTCTACCCTGTTTCTACCGGATCCTGGTTGACTGAGACCACAGTCTGAGACTTGTGCATGGGATTCAATGTTTCAGTAGGTACCTACCGTGTACTGTGATCTATCGAGGTCAAATCAAACTTAATTTTTTGTGAAGTTGGCGTCTTACACTCATTTCACTAGCTATGAGGAAAATGTCTACGGGAAAATGCATGGATACAAACATGTAACCGGGAATTCTGAGTTTTTGCTCTTATGGCTAGGTACTCTCTGTTTGTTCTGAAGGCTGCGCCGCGAATTCCAGGAATTATTGTGTTTATTAAGACAGTCTCAGAACAAAGGACAGTCCACGCGGACGAAACCGTGTTGGCCCATCATATGAATGCACCAAAACAATGCAAAATCAAAACGCAAATATCCTTCAAATGTCATTGAAATGTCAAAAAGACGTTCGCTATCGTTGACTCTACTTTATATTTTGCCGACTCTCCGATTCCGCAACAGTTTACTTTCCACCAGAACCATGGAGCCTAAGCCCAGCCTTCGCCAAGAACCTGCATACCAAAAGCTGCAGGAATTCTATAACTTGAACTCGGAGAAAATTAATATTCAGCAGTTATTCCAGCAGGATCCAGATCGGTTTAACAAGTTCAGGTAATTTTTTCGTGTTTACTTTTGGTTTTGATGTTATATACTGGTTTTCACTGTAGAAATTATATTTCAAGTAAGGAGAGGTAAAATGCGATAAAATTCTAAATGAAATAACCGGATTTTGGTGTTTTTTTTTTGTAATTTCATGGTGTAAAATCAGAATTTAAGTTCTTTGAACTTGAAAGGTCGTTCGTATCAGTCGCTCTGACCTTTCACCTGTTAATTTAAAGTGTATTTCACGTTATAGAATTTAACCTTATTGTAATAGTACCCTTTAATGCCTTAATTATGTTAATTATGGTGTGTTACTGCTGATATTTTCTAGTAATTGAAAAGAATGATTTGCTTAAACATGTCTCAGTCTTAATACATAATAAATTATCATGGGTTTATTATCATAGGTTGGGTAATTAACAACATGCTTTACCAACATTACCACTATGCAAATAAAGTTGTGTGTGGCATCTTGTCATTTAAAGTAGACTAAATTGGAGATAATTTAATTAATGTCATAAAGATATTAAGAAATTCATGTTGCAGAGGAAATATTATTAATAAAAAAAAGTAGTTATATTATAAAACTACACTATTTGAGTTTATCATTAATTTATTCTATTATTTTTCAATTAATAGGTTTCGAAGTTCTGTTTTCAACTTACCTTTAGTCAAGTTTTCTATAGCTTAAGACTCTGGAATTTCATAGTATATCAAAGATTATTATTATTCTTTATTTGGAAATCAAACAGCACAAAATAACAAAAAATATCTGCAAACAATTATTGTAACACTAAAGCCTAAAATAGATTTCACTTGTAAATATTACTATACAATATCAAGCAGTGAAGAAAATTTAAATATTAATATGTTTTAATTAAGTGGAATTGCGAAGTGGACAAGCCTCTTGTTCCGGATCGACTTACACGAAGAATACACGCAAGAATCTGTCTACTGAATCAGCCGTTTCATTTTGAATCCCGGAAGCTCCTCAAGAAATCTAACAATATGTAACAAGCATGTGTCTTAACTGTTGTTAAATGTGTGTTAAATCAGTGTTAAATGATAACTTACGAATATGTAGAATTATAGTCACTTATTTTTTAAACAGTTCGTCTATGTGGCTTTTCCAGTTCAGCAGTTCCAGTTTCCAGTTTTCCAGAAAAGCAGTAGTCTAGTAATATGTTATCTTAAGTAATACTGAAGTACAGTTCATATATTATAATATTGATTCATATATATTATCCACATCACATGGAATTACAAGTTACAATCAATATGAGCAGAGTGACAATATTTTGTACAGTGTACAGAGCAAGTGATCAAAGGTTTGCTGGAATGTATTTACATTAGACTTACTGTCAAAAGAATAGTATCTTACTTATTTAATTCTGCCCTTTCCACTGTTACGTGTCTCAAAAAATACCTAAGACCCAGATTTTTACTTATTTTAGGGGTCAGAAGTTCGAATTGTATAAAGTCAATGTGTACGAATAACCTACATTAACTATTTTTTTTAGCTTATGATAAAAATTGTAGACTGTAGAAATAAAAAATATTATTACTATTATAGGTTTCATGAGCAGTCGTGCCTTGGTAGAACCGAGTGATTGGAATCAATCGCTCGAGTTAAGCAACAACAGGCGCGGTCAGGTTCGGGATGGGTGACCGTTCCGTTACTACCGCTAGAAGCATTTTTCCGAGCGCTTCCGTGCTTCGCAAGGCACGTTAAGCCGTGGGTGCCGGCTGTCATGTAATAGCAGTCGTTAAGCAATGTCAGAGGCCTTATAGGCGGCTTGATAACTTCTGACAGTAAATCCCGCCACTGTCTTACAACCCTCCACCAACCCTCCACCAACCCGGACTTGGCCCCCGTGGTGGAGTATGGCCTGTCCTTCCTGCAACGCACGAAGAGACCCGGGCCCCAGCAGTGGGGACATACAAGGGTTGATATAGATATTACTATGACTTTCCATCTCCAGCCTCCGCATTCCCACGCCGAGCGATGGTGAGATCCTGCTGGACTATTCCAAGAACCGTGTGGACGGCGCAGTCATGGCTCTCCTCTTCAACCTGGCGCGGTTACGGGGTGTGGAGCAGGCACGGGACGCCATGTTTAACGGTGAGACAATCGAGAAAGTACTTTCTCTCCAAAATAGAGAAAACCCGTCAGCAAACTATTGCGTACACCTGAGGCTAGAATAAATAGATGCTCGCATTCTCCCATTAATTTATTTCTTTATTTTTTTAAGTTAGAGAAACACCGTTAGAGTTACTCTCTGTCAAAAATAAAAAATACCAGTGAAAGAATTACTTCGATACGTTAATTAGTTTCCGATTTATAAGTAAAACAAGTTGTAACCGTACGACGCGGGCCACCGGTTACGCTGTGACGTCATAGCACAATACGCTCAGTCTGGCTCACTTAGTCCGCTCGTAGTCGTGCGCCCGTGCCGTCGAAATTATACCTAAATACTTTTAAAAATATCCAATCCAAATACTAGGAAATCACGTGTTGTGATTTCACCTAAATATAAAAATACTACTACTAATTCGCCGGAAAACTTATTTTTTATAGTTCCAAAAGACGTTAATATGCGAAAAAAATGGATTTTGATAGTTTTAATAAAACTATCAAAATCCTATAAAAAACTATAAAAAATATATTATACATTATGATAATGATATTTTACTATTTTTGTCCAAAATATTTTCCTTCGAAAACTTTACACATTTTTCAAAAAGACTATCATAATATTCTTTATTATAAACTACTTCACATCAACATTCCCTGAGGTTTCAAAGTCAACGTGTGCAAAATAGGGCTTTTTTCATTACCATTTTGTGTTTGTATCTGAGGATAAGATTTTTCGTCTAGTACTGGTAAAGTAGTACCGTTACTATAATACCTACGTAATAAAAGTGTTTGCCTTGGTTGGACACTTTACTTTTATAATGCAGTCATGTAAGCCCGTCAGGCGAGTTACCTATCAGGCCACTCATTCTTTAAAAAAAGACCAGATTCCACTATATTTATAAAGTTTATCTTCGCGACTTTATGACATCGTTTTCTAATATTTTTCCTCTTTTTATGGCATTCGTAGCACAACTCAGATAAGAAATATTCGCATATCGAGTCGATGAATGAAAACGTTCCCTTTCATAATTAGAATAGATTAGAACTCTTTATTGTACACACCAGAAAACAAAATACATTCTTCTTCAAAATACATCTTCCAGACAACCTTGAGATAGATATATATATATGTTTATATTATACAAACATTCATTTTACATGTAATTAAACAACAAAGACTTATGACTAAAAAAAACACTACTTATGACTAATATGTAGATAATCATAATGACATTACACGTCTTCAGCGAGATAGTGAGACTTTACCAGTCCTTTGAAGATAGGTAAGATACTTTGACTTTTCATATTTTAATGTAAACAGTTTTTCCCACCTCGCCTCGCCATAGCTCTCTTAGCGCTGCACGCCGCTCACACCGGGTACCGGCAGAATATCTGCTGAAGTTTTTTCCGAACTTCCAGCACATGCTGAGTCCGGAGCCCATTTACGTTTGTCACACCTACGTTGGTCACTCTTAGTCCAGTATATGGCCCGGGAACATTACTGTACCGTGTATGGCTAATTTTCTGTGTCTTTCGCTTTTCATGCATGCTACTGTTTTGTTTATGCTTTCTTCGTGCTGTGACTTGTAATTAGATTTCTATGGCTACACTTTGTATACGTTTGTGTATCTTATGTGAATAAATGATTTATCTATCTATCTAAACACAGATAAATAAAATAAAACGCCTGTAGGAGCGTTTTAGTCGAATCTTGTTTTCCTGAAACGCCGAAAGTATTCTTATACTAAATTTTAAAGTGTCTGGGCAATAGACGTATTTTTGAAAGTAAACCCTGATATTCACAGCATTGCTCGGACGAACCACATTTATTTCCAGCGACATAGTTATAACGGGTACTATACTATCGACTGGTCATAGTAAAGTCGAGGTTTCGTCATATTGCATTGCGGTTGAGTTGAGCCTAATTATAAACTTTGCCTAGTTTATGGCGATGTGATGACAGACAAATGATCTCTGTGCCAAGCAGTGAGTTGAATCTAACTTTGATCTTCATTAATCGTAGGTGCCTTGAACTCTTTCTGATACTAATTTCTAATTCTTTCGCAAAATCATATTTACACATTTTACTTAGTTCACATTTTACGTAGTATTATCTTTTCACTTATTACATTTTCAACTGTTTTGCAGCAGTTAATCGCTCACAATCTTTATTAACATAATAAGAGCAATAGTGCGTTTGTAAGTTAGACCTTGTTAGCACTAGTGTTACTTTCTGGAGCCACTCGTGGAGCAATTCACATACAAACGTCAGTTTGGTTTTTATTTACAACGTCATAATCATATTGTATTGGCAAAGTTTCATTGCGATTTGCCTATACGATTAATCGAGGTTTGATCGCGCTTACATCTGTGAGTTATAAAACTATTCTAATGAATAAGCATAATAGCTAATAACACATAATAGCCAATAACACATAATAATAGTAGGTAGTCGGGGCTGTAAGTAATGCAATTTGCTTGAGTCAGATTTCGCTGCCTGTACGTAATACAGAGAATATTGTAAAGAGGTTCGAAGTTTCACTGATGCCGTGAGTCGCCCATTGGCTCAATTGGTAGAGCGCTGGTACGGATAGCCAGAGGTTGCGGGTTCGAATCCCGGCATGGGTGAAATTTTTAGCCTCTAAATAGGTTGTTAAATTTGTTCCTTAGCACGGGTTAGTGCATTAAAAATAAAAATAGTGTAAACATAATAGCCACATAAGACTTTTCATAGGAACTATTCTCAAAACTATAATTTCGGTTTGGTAAGTTTAATTCCAATTTTAAACACGATCAAACCTGGATTCGTGTCCTCTAAACGTATTGACAAAGCCTCATTGCTATCCGCCATGCCGTTTGTAAATAAAAATCCAACTATAGTCTGTAAAACATAGCTTGTGCTCCACGACAGCGGTCACAGTGACAGGGCTAGGGATAGGACGACGGTATTGGTTAGACATCACTATTTACTGCTACTTACTGCACAAGTGCGGAGTTTAGCAGTACAAATATTTTGTAAAAAAATTCAAAACTTCATGGACGTAATTTTCAGGACAGCTGTCGTGGAGCTCAAGCTATATTTTACAGACTATAAACGTTCACATGCCTGAGTGCTTAGTGCGAGTTTTTTAATTACTCCATCGCGTTAACGTAAACTCATATTTCTATGGTATCGAGGAAGCGCCACCTAGCGACAAGTATCGAAATTAAAATTGCTGAGTGCGAGTTGTAATGGTTTACGTTGAGAAGTGAACACGTTTACCAGCCAAAACACGAATAAAGGCGAGTGCGAGTTGTACTGTGACATCGTTTTGCCAGTTCGAACGGTTAACTTACTCATACTTACTACTCAATGCCCGATTAACGCGGTAGTAAAGTTATTCGATTGGATCTGTCAAACTCGCACTAAGCACTCTGGGTAGTACAACGACACTAGTCGCGCGTTTCGAGTGTCAAAAGTCGACCTCTGTGGCGTAGCGGTAGCGCGTCTGCCTACCATGCAAGAGGTCCCGGGTTCGAATCCCGGCTGGAAACAAAAAAAAAAGTCCAGGTCTTGGATGTTTACATGTTTGTGATGTCGTTGTTTCTGGTTCCCACCACACCGGGCATCCTAGTGTGGGGCCAGAAGCAATGTATGTGCCTGGATGTAGATGTTATGTTATGTTATATTAAACAAGATTCTAACCTTAAAATTGAGATTAAATGCCTAAACTAGACATTTTCTCGCAAATTCATGAACTATCATGAACAATGTTTATAAAATTGGCAGCGTGTTATCTAAAAGAGTGTTCCAGGTTACTTCATTTATGGTAATATGGCAGTTTTGGACTATAAAGCCACAGTTTAAGGGTAGAATCTTGTTTACTAAATTGGACAAGTAAGAATAAATAGACTGCAGGTTCCAAAAATAGTTGTAGCAGTTGTCAAGTTTCTCATGTACCTACACTTTTCGATTTTAGAAGGGTCTTATGTTCTGTGATCCCCAGGCGAGAAGATAAACTTCACGGAGGACCGCGCCGTGCTGCACGTGGCTCTTCGCAACCGGCAGAACCGGCCGATCCTCGTGGGCGGCAGTGACGTCACGCCCGACGTCAACGCTGTGCTCGACCACATGAAGGAGTTCACCGAGTTGGTCGTCAGTGGACTGTGGAAGGGGTGAGACTATACATCTCTGATACAGCAGGGCTAATAGTCTGAAAGAGAGAAAGATATCAATAAAATCTTAATTTTATTTCTCAAATTACAGTCTGTAAAGACTGTAATTTGTTAAATTAAATCATTAAATTACATCTCTCTTGGAAGCAGAATGGCTTATGAAACTAGACTACAAAACAACGGAGTTACTATGGCAACATTTAACCTAATCTTCTATAATATAAAAATGAATCGCTGAATGTGTTGGTAAGCGCAAATCTCGAGAGCAGCTGAACCGATTTCTTTTTAGAATTTTCCTTGAAGTACAAGGATGGCTCTTACGGAGAGAAAAATAAAAAAAAATTAAAGAATCGACTGCTAGGCGATACGAAGTTCGCCGGGTCAGCTAGTATTAAATAAGATAAATACTATATAGAATTGTTTTTCATTTAAACGTAGTTCTAACCCAATGGACCTAAAAACCAACAATTTGAAACCAAATCGACATAACACACACGCGCACACCCTTACACACACACACACACACACACACCACACACATACATACAATTAATGTATTATAAAACTGCAAGTTTTAAAAAATCAAAATGTATAGTTGTGAGAGCGGGATCTTCTGGCACAGGTGTTCTACACTTAAAAGGAGATCTCAACATTGTAAATTCTTAAAAACCTATTTAGAGGCTAAAAATTCCACCCATGCCGGGACTCGAACCCGCGACCTCTGGCTAACCGTGCCAGCGCAGTACCACACTGTACGTATTTTGTTTGTGTGTTTGTAAAGTTACAGTTGTAGTACAACAGGCTAACTGTGAACGAGAACATCGTGAGGAAATCCGAATGAATGAGGTTTTCAACTGCCTCAGCGCTTAAAATTGCCAATACGCGGTGGGCAGTAATCAAGCCCATACTCTCTTTCTGAGAGAAGTCCTGTGCCATGGTGTAGGACGTATATTTGAATAAAAATAAAACATAAAATAAATAATTTTCTGTCTCCCCTAAGTTACACTGGGAAGCCGATCACTGACGTCATCAACATCGGCATCGGCGGCTCCGACCTGGGACCGCTGATGGTGACGGAGGCTCTCAAGCCCTACGCCAATCAACTTAAAGTGCATTTTGTCTCAAACATCGACGGCACGCATTTGGCTGAGGTGCGTAAAGACTTCGAACGTAGTGGAAAAAAACTAAAATAAAAATAAGCAAAAAGATTGCTCAGCATTAACTACTAAGCAGGCGGGACCAACCTAGATACTTCGCAATTAGTTACATTCGTCACTTTGGGTCCCACCTGGTTTGTTAAAGCCCAGCCATCGGGTTTTAGGTTATTTTTATTGCAGTTTATTATTTTTGTCCTGTTTAGTATAGATCATCATCAACCCATTATGTCCCCACCGAGGGGCACCGGTCACTTCCCTGAGGAGGGTATAGGCCGTACTCCACCACGGGGGCCAAGCCAGGATTGGTGGAGGCTTGTAAGACTACTGGCCGGTCTACTGTCAAGTTTTCAAGCCGCCCTTAGGCCTCTGAAATCTATTTGCTCATATACCTCGAACAAATAGATTTCATGATTTAACGATTGTGATGTCTGGAAGTTAAAGACATAATAACTTTCACACATCACAATCGCTTGATCTGGTCCCAAACTAGGGTAACCAGACTGTTGGGTAAAGGACCCACTTAAATACTAATACTTAAAAACTAATAAGAAATTCCAGTCACTTACAAATTGTCCGCGTCGACGCCTCTCGATTTGGCAGCCGGCGCCGCCCGGGGTGGGTGCACTGACGTTTGGGGATCCCTAGACTTCCCCGTCTACCCCCAAGAGCTCTTTCCCCAGAAAGCTATGTACCTGCAGTGCACTTTCACGACAATTTATTTGTCCACTATTTTGGGCGATCCGTCGCCCAAAACCAAAGGTATTACACGGGACCCTTCCCTGTGTTTATCTCACACTTCACAAGAAGATACAAGCCCGGCAATCAAATTGCACACCAATTTGGGCCAACAAACGCTCCACGCTTTTTCCAAAAAAACAAGGGGTTACAGTGTTCAACTCATCTGAGAAAGATTACAAATCCAAATAAAATACCTACACCCAGATTGAGGCCACTTGTTTAATACACCCAGGTTGAGGCTACTTGTTCAAAAAATTGTCGCCTCCTTCTTCTCATTCTTATAATGTATTTGTAACAATTGTTCTTTGCTTTGAAAGTAAAAGAATACATAAAATGCATGTTATGTTAGTTTAAGTAACTCGTCTAAGTTTTATATTATTGTAACTATGCTGTGTACACATGTTTTGGAGATTAGTCTGGATCTTACATATTAATTAATGTTATCTTGATGATGTACTGGCTAATATCTGTTTTGTATGCCTAATAAATAAAATAAAATAAAAAAATTAAGTGTACGGCGGCCCCCAGTGAGAATCGAACCCACGACCTCTGTCTTGGTACCCAAGCGCCTAACGGCTAGACCAACGAGGCAGTATGTCCGCCTAGCACGTCCCTTACGGCACCTTCCACCCACATTCGCTCTATAGTAAGCATCTTTTATTTTCATCTAGCAAAAGACAAAGGATTTTTTGTGCTAACGCTGTGTAACTAATACGTGGTCTTAACACGCAGGTGCTCAAGAAGCTGAACCCCGAGACGGCGCTCTTCATCATCGCGTCCAAGACGTTCACCACGCAGGAGACCATCACCAACGCCTCTTCAGCCAAGACCTGGTTCTTGGACGCTGCTAAGGACGTAAGTCTTGCCCCCAGGTCATCGTACTGCCGTCCGCTACCGAAAAGCAGCTAAGCTCAAAAACTGATTGTTGAGAACGCTGCATAAAGTTAGAATTGTGTTTTTGTGTGTTTGCAATAACATTCTTTCTCACTTGCAGCCGTCAGATGTGGCGAAGCATTTCGTGGCGCTGACGACCAGTTGTGTGTTTTTGTGTGTTTACAATAAAATTCTATGCCACTTGCAGCCGTCCGCTGCGGCGAATCATTTTGTGGCGCTGTCAACCAATTGCGTTTTTTGTGTGTTTACAATAAAATGCTATCTAACTTGTAGTCGTCAGATGTGGCGAAGCATTTCGTGGCGCTGTCGACCAGTTGCGTTTTTTGTGTGTTTACAATAAAATGCTATCTAACTTGTAGTCGTCAGATGTGGCGAAGCATTTCGTGGCGCTGTCCACCAGTTGTGTGTTTTTGTGTGTTTACACAATAAAATTCTATCCCACTTGCAGCCGTCAGCTGTGGCGAAGCACTTCGTGGCGCTGTCCACTAATGCCGAGAAGGTGACGGAGTTTGGGATCGACGCCAAGAACATGTTCGGCTTCTGGGACTGGGTCGGCGGGAGGTACCACGCTGTTTTGTTTTTACTACTGTTTTGAAAAACCCTAGAGGCTGAAAATTCCACCCATGCCGGGATTCACCCGCGATCTCTGGCTATCCGTGCCAGCGCTCTTCCAACTGAGATAATGGGCGACTCACCGGCATCAGTGAAATTTCGAACCTCTTTACAATACTCTCTGTATTACGTACTACTACACTTATATATCGATCGATATCAACCCATGTATGTCCCCACTGCTGGGGCACGGGTCTCTTCCTGCATCGGAGGAAGGTTAGGCCATACTCCACCACGGGTACCAAGTCCGGGTTGGTGGAGGATTGTAAGACAGTGGCGGGCCTTACTGTCAGAAGTTATCAAGCCGCCCATAAGGCCTCTGACATGGCTGACTACTACACTTCTCTGTGAGCGGTGTAAGCGACGTAAGAGTGGTGGTAGCGGAGCGGTAGAACGCCGACTTCTCTATCGGGAGGTTGTGGGTTCGAATCCCGGTACGTGCCAATGACTTCGTTCTCGAAGTTATGTACTTTTATGAAATTATAGTACTAATACCACTCGCTAACGGTGAAGGAACACGTCGTGAGTTTACCTGGGATTTGCAAACCTCAGCGCTTGAAATTGCCAATCCACGGTGGGCACGAGTTGTAATTGAGCCCATACTCTCTCTTTCTCTTAGAGAAGGCCTGTGCCCTCCAGTGGGTCGTTTATGGGATACTTAAATCATTAAAACTCAATGCTTACACAAAAGAAGAGTTGAAATAAAAAAATGCTTTTCTAATACTTAGCTGCTGAAATTTTTGAAGGCGTCTTTTGCCCTCTTGTACGCAGTAGACATAGCCTATAGGATTAGCAAGCTTAGGTGGCGGTGGGCTGCATATTCCGAAGAACTGATGCTCGATGGGGTTCAAAGGCTCTCGGCTGGAGACGATGAACTGGCAAACGCAGTAGGACTCCCACCAGCTGGACTGACGATCTGAGATTGATTGCTGGCCGTGGCTGGATGAGATGGCCGAGGACAGAAGTGCCCTAGGCCTGTGTCCAGCAGTGGACGAGTACAGGCTGATTGATTGATTGCATTACACAACAGATAATTAACATTGCATATTATAATATCATGGTGAAGCTTACAATCTAGGTACATATCCTTTAATGTGTGACGACAGCGTGCTAAAATATGGACGAGAACGGAAACACATCAGGCGCATTTGATTGATCATATTATCGATAGTTTGGTGTGGAACATTGTGTTTTTGTTTTTTTTTTTCATATTAACATTATCCAATTCTGTCCCCAGGTACTCTCTGTGGTCGGCCATCGGCCTGTCCATCTCACTGTCCATCGGGTTCGACAACTTCCAGACGCTTCTAGAGGGAGCCAACTTCATGGACGAGCATTACCGTACCGCGCCATTGGATAAGAACGTACGTACCTATATTTAATTACAATTAGATTTGCCTATGAGAGCTATGGAGAGAGCTATGCTCGGAGTTTCTCTGAAGCATAGGATTCGTAACGAATGCATCCGACAGAGAACCAAAGTTATCGACATAGCTCAGAGAATTAGCGAGATAAAGTGGAAGTGGGCTGGCTATCTCGCGAAGAACCGACAACCGTTGGAGTAAGCGTGTTCTTGAGTGGAGACCGCGACTCGGCAAACGTACTGTAGGACGCCCTCCAACCAGGTGGGATGACGATCTGCGAAAAACTGCAGGCAGATGCTGGATGCGGCAACTGAAGACAGGACGCTATGGCGCTCATTAGGGGAGGGCTATGTCCAGCAGTGGACTACATAATATGGCCTGAAGATTTGCCTACAATGTCAGTCAAATTTGTCAGCTATGTTAAGTTTCACTGCGTGATCGAATCAGGAGTTCGAAGAACCCGAGTTACTGATACAGCTCGAAGATTTGCTCTGTTGAAGTGGCAGTGGGCGGGGCACATAGCTCGAAGAACCGATGGCCGTTGGGGCGAAAACGTTCTATAAATATGTTATTTATAAGAAATTGAACACAGTAATTATGGTCTATTACGACTCCCACACTAAGCGCAGCCTGTGTGACGGGTAGTTTACGTTCTTTTTAGTTAGCACCGGTTGACAGATCGAGGCAAGTGAGTCACAAGCGTGAGCAAAACAGTGCTACAATGGACTCTCGGGCTTCCACACTAGGCCGAGCCTGTGTCGTTGACAGCCATTGATTGTATTTACAGTGTATCTTAGCAACTGCTTTTGCATGCCTACACAATTACAAAATAAATTGATTAGTCACTTAAAAGAAACCGGCTTATCTGACCTGGCGACCGCGAACCGGACGACGCAGCGTGGGCCTGCCCACCTCCACCAGATGGTCTGACGACCTGGTTACGGTGGCGGAGAGTCGATGGATGCGGACGGCATAAGACCGTGAAGCTTGGAAAACCACGCAGGAGGCCTATGTACTGCAGAGTGGGCGTCAAATGGCTGATGATGATGTCAAGAAGTGCTCGTGGCCTAGCGGAACCGAGTGATTGGAATCAACCACTTGGGTTAAGCAAAAACAGGCGCGGTCAGGTACTGGATGGGTACCATCTCGTGACTACCGCTAGTGGCATTTTTCCGAGCGCTTCCGTGCTTCGCAAGGCACGTTAAGCCGTTGGTACCGGCTGCCATGTAAAGGCAGTCGTTAAGCCATGTCAGAGGCCTTACGGGCGGCTTGATAACTTCTGACAGTAAGGCCCGCCACTGTCTTACAATCCTCAACCCGTGCCCCAACAGTGGGGACATATAAAGGGTTGACATTATCTCATTAGCTCAGTTGGAAAGAGCGCTGGCACGGATAGCCAGAGGTCGCGGGTTCGAATCCCGGCATGGGTGGAATTTTTAGCCTCTAAATAAGATTTTAAAAAAGAGGTTCAAAGTTTCGCTGCTGCCGGTACTAGCTTATTAGCTCAGTTGGGAGAGCGCTGGCACGGTTAGCCAGAGGTCACGGGTTCGAGTCCCGGCATGGGTGGAATTTTTAGCCTCTAAATAGGTTAATTTTCCTCAGCACGTGTTAGTGCAACATAAAGAATGTAAACATGTTTGTTGATAAATTTATTTTCATTTCATATCTGGGGCGGCCATGCGGTTTTTGACGCCCAGAAAAAGCATAGATTAATTTAAATACATTGTCTTCCATTGTCAGGCGCCCGTAATCCTGGCACTGCTCGGTATCTGGTACAGCAATTTCCACGGCGCCGAGACACACGCCCTGCTGCCTTACGACCAGTATTTGCACAGGTAACTAATCAATCTATCTAAGCAGCCCATCCACCTAAGCGGCGCTCGTGGCCTAGGCGAACCGAGTGATTGGAATGAATCGCTTGAGTCAAGCAACACAGGCGCGGTCAGTTGCAGGATATTTGACCGTCCCGTGTCTACCGCTAGTGGCATTTTTCCGAGCGCTTCCGTGCTTCGCAAGGCACGTTAAGCCGTTGGTGCCGGCAGGCATGTAATGGCGGTCGTTAAGCCATGTCAGAGGCCTTACGGGCGGCTTGATAACTTCTGACAGTAATGCCCGTCACTGTCTTACAATCCTCCACCAAACCGGACTTGGCCGCCGTGGTGGAGTATGGCCTAACCTTCCTGCGATGCAGGAAGAGACCTGTGCCCCAGCAGTGGGGACATACAAGGGTTGATAACGAAGCAGCGCATAAACAGAGCCCACTCTTGGGCATGGTTCTTTTCTCCTTCACGCTAACCCGTCCAGTACTTTGCTAGTCCCGTCCAATGTTTAACAGGTAACTAAACATAAGATACCTATGTCCTTAGCACGGGTGCATTGAAAAGAATATAATACGATAAATAATTTCCACACAACACAATCATATGACCAGGGGGCGAGTCTCTAAAATGCATTAATGTTCAGTAGAGTCGTATTAGTCCGGTAATGGTCGTTTCGTTCACACTATCGGCAGTCTAGTAACCAGTCGCGTTGCAATGGTATAACCCGTGCTACTTAACTCGGCGCCTCGCGCGATTCGATCTTGTTCGAAAGAGATGCCTATTTAATTTGCTCGGGTTATTCTCTAGATTTAGAACACAATTTACCAAGAATTAGTCTAGAAAAAATCCGTGTTTACAAAGTAGAAAAATCTAGAAAACACACACATTGTTTTTTTCTTATTTGTACATTCCGATTTAATCAAACATTTTTAGATTTTTCTAGAGTAATACTGTGTTCGTAAACATTGTTTAAAGACAAAGTAACATTGTTTTTTTCTTATTTGTACATTCTGAATTAATCAAACATTTTTAGATTTTTCTAGAGTAATACTGTGTCTGTAAACATTGTTTAAAGACAAAGTATTAGTCTAGAAAAATCTTTTCCAGTGACACCAACACATTGTTTTTAGGCAAGTACCTTATTGTAATACTTATGAACAATATTCTGTCCAGATTCGCCGCTTATTTCCAACAAGGCGATATGGAGAGCAACGGCAAATACGTGACACGCGGGGGCCAGCAGGCTGACTATAGCACTGGGCCGATCGTGTGGGGCGAGCCGGGGACCAACGGTCAACACGCCTTCTACCAGCTCATCCACCAGGGGACCAGGTAAATGGGGATGGTGACCAACTGGGGACTCGTATAGGGCGGGTTCGGGACCAACGGACGGGACGGCTTCTACCAGCTCGTACACCAGGGGACCAGGTAAATGGGGATGGTCGACCAACTGGGGACTCGTGTAGGGCGAGTTCGGGACCAACGGGCGCACGGATGCTACCAGCTCATACACCAGGTGACCAGGAGTGGACCAGGTAATAGGGGTCAGGGGACCAAATGTAGACTATCGTATGGGGCGAGTCGGGGAATAACGGACAACACGCCTTCTACTAGCTCATACACCAAGGGACCTTAGAATATTTTCTGGGCTTAATCGCGTAGTATTTTATTGCTATTTTACCTCGAAGTTTCGACGACGTTACAGGCATCGTGGTCACGAGAAGACTGATGGCTGGTACCCGTTCGCATCTTCGGCTGATAAGGTTTCTACTACCCTCAATAAGGCATCACAAAGCACTATTAGGGTTGCGACACACTACAATGACAATGTCGGATAAGCCATGCGACTTTTTTCCACTCGAACACTTCTTGATGACCAAGGGACCAGGTAACTGGGTCCGGGCGGGGACCAACAGATCGTACTTTTAACGGCCATTATTATGCCTTTTTGGTATAAGGGACTGTGTTCGATCTTGTAGACTTAATAGAATTGAATAGTTAAATTCGACAAATATTTAACAAATTATTATTTTTTTCTTACCCCGAGCAAACAATTGCATTTTGTTGTAAATCCTACTAATAGTTAGAATATTTTCGGGGCTTAATCGTGTAGTAATTTATTGCTATTTTACCTCGACGTAAAATATTGATTAATTGGCTGATTGAGGGTAGTCTGAAACCTCATCAGCCGAAGATGCGAACGGGTGCCAGCTATCAGTCTTCTCGTGACCACGATGACTGTAACGTCGTCGAAACGTTGAGGTAAAATAGCAATAAATTACTACGCGATTAAGCCCCGAAAATATTCTATGTGTACAAGTAGCGAAAATTTAAAATATGTTAATCCTTATTACACTATTTTTATTTTTAATGCACTAACCCGTGCTAAGGAACAAATTTAAAAACCTATTTAGAGGCTCAATTGGTAGAGCGCTGGTACGGATAGCCAGAGGTTGCGGGTTCGAATCCCGGCATGGGTGAAATTTTTAGCCTCTAAATAGGTTTTTTAAATATGTTAATCCTACTTATATTATAAATGTTTCGTGAATACTTTTGGATGTTTATTAATGAACGGATTTACATGAAACTTGGGATACAAATAGACAAAGATCTGAATTGAGACAGAGGATGACGTTTATGAGGTCAGCTGGTAATAAATAATACTGAATTAATCCACAGATTGATTCCGTGCGACTTCATTGCGCCTGCGCAGACGCACAATCCCATCGCCGGCGGCGTGCACCACAAGATCCTGCTGGCCAACTTCCTGGCACAGACTGAGGCTCTGATGAAGGGCAAGAGTTCTGCTGAGGTAACGTGGCATAGTCATTTGTTGATTTATAAAAATTTTAAATTGAGAATTTCGCTAATGGACAATAATTCAAAAAAATATGAATCTAAAATAAAAAAAAAATCATTTGGAGGTTAAGGTTTAAGGAATACAAGAAAAATACTGAAAGATTTTTCTGTAGTTTTATTACAGAGAAAATTTAAAAATTACACAATGAAAATAACGGGCACAGCGCCTCTACAGCGTCGTATCTACGCCTTTGCCTTTGTCACCCAAAAAAAAGTAAAAGGTTAATTAACGCAAACTTCTTTGAGTGGAATAAGCCGCAACAATTACGCGGTGAGTTCCATATTTCAAATTTAAAAAGTCGCCATAAATTGGCGGGATACATTATATTTTAAATATGATATTACAAAGCAAGTTAAGTAAGTAAGTATTAACATAACTTATATATTATACAAACATATAATTGTCAAAGGTTAATTGTCAACAACTTTAGTCTGTCAAATGGAATCGAATTGCAATGACAAGTTTTTTTTTCAAGTAAAGTGGCCTTCTAGCCTACGTCACTTCCGGCTCTAAAAAATCAATTTTGAAACTTAAAAATAACCATTATTTCCAAATAGATACGACAAAAGAAAAAATACGTGTCCCCTATTTCTCTGTTTTCTTCTCGAAAAAGCAAAAAAATCATAGGGCAACTGTTGTCCATTAAGTACTTATCTGTAGTGCTGTCTCCTCGAATTTCACAGCGAAGAGCGTGACAGAACGTTACTTAAGTATCTAAGTGTACGTTACTTAAGTTTCCTGCTACTCCGGCTGTCAGATGCATACATTTTTTTACACTTAGGAGTCGTCTAAATGATTCACTCAATAGAGTGGAATGCTACGTAATAGGAGGGCTGGAGACCTAGAACTATAAAATTTGGGACCTAGTATCTTCTTATAATATAGATACAGGAAATAATCTGAAAACTAACATTTGAAATCACACTATTACACTAATTTTATAAATGTGAAAGTGTGTATGTTTGTTACTTCTTCACGTCTAAACGGCTGGAGCGGTTTTAGTATTTGGTATGGTGTTAGCTGACACCCTGGATTAACGCATAGGCAACGTTTTACTGCGGGAGAATATCGTTTATACTCTTAATACACAATTTATTTTAATAAATCGCGGGTAACACCGCGGAGCACAGCTAGTTACAAATAAATTCAATGTGATAATAAGTAAAAAAAAGTGAGAGAGAGAGAGAGAGAGAAAACACCTTATTTACATAAAAAAGAAAATTACACAGATATTTCTTAACCTAAGAGTACAGATGGCGGGACTATAACGGCGGCGAGACGGCGAGTACAGAGTGAGATGATGAACTGAAAAAGTAAGTGAGGAGCGTTGCGATTTATTGACGCGAAAAATTGCAGGCCAAAGCGGAGCTGGAGAAGTCTGGCATGGCGCCCGAGGCCATCGCCAAGATACTGCCCCATAAGGTGTTCAAGGGCAACCGACCTACCAACAGCATCGTCGTCCGGAAGGTCACGCCCTTCACGCTGGGAGCGCTTATTGGTAAGTACGAGTAGCCCATCAACCATCAGCCGCAGTGGTAGCGGTAGATTATTATTAAAATTCTTTATTGCATAAAAAATTGCACAAAGGCGAGCTTAACCTTCTAAGGCCCAATGTCCTCAAGTGATCACAAAAACAATTGTTATTTTCAAGGTTGCTACTTAGTATAATAATATCAATTAACCTAAGTTTTGGAGACAAGATTAGCAGGTAGTGCAATATTAAACAATATAAAATTTACTAATTATTATATTATATATTTACTTTAAAATAGTGGCGAATATTATATAACATAAATAAAAAAATGACGGCCTCGGTGGCGCAGCGGTTTGGCACGCTGACTGTAAAGTCTCGGGTTCGATCCAAACCCGGGTTAAACTAGGAAACGAACTTTTCTATTTGTCTTGGGTCTTGGATGTTAACTATGTATTTGTTGTTTTAAATCTATCGTCGAGTTAGCACCGATAACACAAGTCATTTAGTTCTTCTCAATCGGGAGGTCGTGTGTTCGAATCCCGGCATGTATTAATGACTTTGTTTTCTTAGTTATGTATAGTCTAAAAACCTATTTAGAGGCTAAAAATTTAACCCATGCCGGGATTCGAACCCGCGACCTCTGGCTATGTACAGTCTGTTAGCTTTTAGAATATACCTCGGCCTGTCGGATAGAATCGGATATATTCATGTAATAGAAATATCGGCACTAATGTTTCAAAATCGGAACTAATAGTGTAACGGTGCAAACCTCTACACAATTTTTTATAAAAACCTATTTAGAGGCTAAAAATTCCACCCATGCCGGGAATCGAACCCGCGACCGCGACGGTTCGAATCCCGGAATGGGTGGATTTTTTAGCCTCTAAATAGGTTTTTATAATTGTCCTTAGCACTGGTTAGTGCATTAAAAAGAATATATAACCATTTTGTATATTTCTTTTTCTGTCTATCATTTTCAAATATTTAAATTTCTCATTTTCATCATTACCACTTTAGATCTTGACTATTTTTACCGGCTTCTCAGTTTAAATCCTGTTTTTATTATAAAATATAAACTAAATAAAACATTAGGTACAATAAAGCACAAAGTTAAAGTCCAGTTTTATTATTCAACAACACTACAATATGACACTTAATTTCGAAATCAGAACTCGATTATCAGTACGAAAACCGGCGAAAACCGAAGCCTGCTCTAGAGGCCGAGGTATATACTAAAAGCTAACAGACTATACATTTGTGAACTTTAGTAGTAATACCATTCGCTAACTGTGAAGGAAAACGTGGTGAGGAAATCAGCGCTTACTGCGTACAATGGTCCTACTGTAAAGCTAAATGCGGAAAATCTCAGTTCTAACTGGTAAGTAAGAGAGACACATCAAATCGGTAAATGGTAGTGGTAGCGGTAGATCGCCGGCCTAGGTAGATCGTGGGTTCGAATCCCGGCTGTTCCGAATGTTCGATGTTCAAAGTTCCAAAGGATGTTCCAGACTTTCGGCTTTATTTATAAAGACACAATTCCTTAACCCTTTACCAGGCAATCACATAATAGTCGCCATGATATCACTTTCAAATAAAGGCCTCAACGATATCACGGGCACGGGTCAAAACGGACAATATTGTTACGGGCTAGGGTTCTGGATTTGGATGTAAAACACCAATGACAACTTCTTAGGATTTATTCACGCAGGGTCTGGTCTGCAGGTCTTCACGACACGAAGTCCACACGTAGATTCCAAACGCAGATCCAATCGAAGTCCAATAGTATCGCTAAGGTCGTAGGTTATCGCTCGTATCGCAGGTATGTTCGCTCGAAGTTCACACTTCGCTATTCCAAATGGAACTGAACTGCGTGCCCCAGCGACCGCTATTTATATCCGCCGGCAAGGGTTCTAGAACATTCAAGTACGTACCTACACTCGGTGCACGCGGCAACCACTCTAGAACATAGTCCTTGTCAAAGAGATTTGAACCTTAAACTAGTGGACATACGAGTCACTATTGCTTGCAGCGTTTTATTGTTTACTAAAACGCAGCATGCGGCGACTATTCGATAGGCTTCCAGAAGGCTCTATTCTAGATGGTTCGGGATAGGACCGCCACAATATTATACTAGCTCTGCTCGTTAAAGGGTTGTGACACTCAAAAACTGCTCGTAATCATATCTCGCTGTGCAGCCGTAGGAAAAATGAAATGGTTTATGCGTCGAGAAGTAAAATGACGTATTCACCACAATAAAAGAAATTGTATTGACGAGTGCAGTAGACCATCCATTCTCAGAAGAATGGGGAGTTTGCAAAAAAAAGTGGCATTTTCTCCGAGCGGTTCCGTGCTTCGTAAGGCCCGCTAAGCCGCTGGTGCCGGTTGTCATATAATGGCAGTCTTTAAGCCATGGCAGAGGCCCAACAGAGGCCTTATGGGAGGCGTGATGAATTCTGACAGGCCCGCTACTACAATCCAATCTTGCAATCCTCCACACCCGGACTTGGCCTCCGTGGTGGAGTATGGCCTAACTTTTCTGCGATGCTGGAAGAGACCCGTGCCCCAGCAGTGGGGACATAGAAAGGGTTGATATCATATTTTTGATGATCCATGCTGTAACTCAGTCCTAACAAATCCAATGAACGTAATACAGAGAGTATTGTAAAGAGGTTCGAAATTTCGATGATGCCGGGTAGTCGCCCATTAGGTCAGTTGGGAGACCGCCGTCGTTCCTGGGTGGAATTTTTAGCCTCTAAATAGGTTTTTAAAATCCAATGATGTATACAATAGAAATCAGCAGCCAATTAATTATATAAAGATTTATTTGACTGCCACGTTGGTCTAGCGGTATCACTCGGTCTGACTCGGTCAGGACCTCGTGGGTTCGATTACCATTAGCCGCCGCCGTACATTTATAGAAATTACCAGTCTGTGTAATTCCATGTTTGCGACATGCTTGTCTGGTAACCATAGCACAGGGTATCCTAGTTTGGGACCAGGATAAATGATTGTGTTGTGTGGAAGTTATGTTCATTATTATTTCTTGTGCTTTTGTAATAACTAAGCTTTTTTTTTCAACAGCTATGTACGAGCACAAGATCTTTACCCAGGGTGTGATTTGGGACATCAACTCTTTCGACCAGTGGGGCGTAGAACTAGGCAAGCAACTGGCCAAGGCGATCGAGCCGGAGCTGAAAGATAACAAGCCAGTTTCGACCCACGACGGCTCAACCAACGGGCTCATCAACTTCCTCAAGCAGAACTTTGCTTAGGAGCCAGGTTTTGCAATTTTGTACAATGATAGGCTGTTTTGTAAGTGTCTGTGGCGGGGAAAAGCTGTTTATGAGAAAAACAAATAGTTCGGTTATAAGTTACAGTTTGAAAAAAAAAGTTAGGTTTTAAAGCGTAAGTTACAGTTTGTTCAAAAATTCAAGAAACCGGAAGTTAAACTTTATCAGTGGTTTTATCAAAAATTAAGTCCATTATCTAGCTTTGATTAAGCATAATACCTACATCTTTTTAATGAAATGACCATCGTTCGTTATTTTTATAATGCTTTTAAGTGCAACAAATTAACTAACACTGACAAAAAGTCCGAGCAAAACCTTACTCTTGATTTCTACACTTTTTCGACAAAGTATACACGATATAAAAGAGTATGAATTTTATTGAGTTACGAAAAAATGATTTGTTAACGTAACATTTTTTTTGGTTGAAACCGATTCCACACGATGTGAACGATTTTGACCTTTGGCAAAAATGAAGGGTTAGGGTGAAATGAGGGTGGTATTACACTTATCAAATATCTTTGTCCAATGTACGATTTGATCAAAGAAATTGGAAGAAATTGGACGACTTTATCAAATGTCTTGGAAACACCGTTATTTGATCAAATATTAATGACACTTAAATCAAAATGGCTGCAAACAAGATATCGTGGACGATTCCAATGACAAAATTTTTAATAAATACTTTTTTTTTGTTTTGACTTTTGGTTTTTCATTAATAACATAACGATAATAATAGCACCACTTAAAGACGCAATAGCAGCAGATGAAGACGCTCCACGTTCCTCCATTTTCTTGAAACTATGCAAAAAATATTGGACACAGTTATTTGACAAGTGGAATGGGCTTACCTCAAAGAAATTGTATAAAATATTTGACAGCAAAATTGGACGAAGATATTTGATAAGTGTAATATCACCCTAAGGCGTAAGAGTTTGCTAATTTGAACTTCTTTTACTAGAACTGTATTTTTTATACTTTATACAAGCCTATTTTGGCAATCACAAAGTTATTATTGATTACCTCGTGTCGCAAATAAAAAAACATTATTATGAATCTATGAAATGCTTCTTTGTGTGTTGTGGTGCAATATTTATTGATAGAAAACCATGATTAGTAAGTTAGATCTCATACCACAAGTTATTGAGTCACAATCTCTTCTTCATTATCAATCAAATGGTTTTATTCAAAGTAGCACAGAAACTGCATTGGAATCAACGTTACAAGTCAAACTAGGTGTCCAATTGTCCATTTTAAAATCTCGACTATTTTGGAGAAAAATTGGACAAAATAACTCTAAACATTAGTGACCCGTTTAATATATAATTTCAATTCTGGTTTTTGTATGTATAGCCCCCTTAGTACTGACCTTGAAAATATCAATACTTATTGTATTTTCTAAGGTTTACACGAGCAGTAGACATAATTAAAACTGTTTTTATACGGATTTATGCTCGTTTATTACATTTTTTACAATTTTCCAACGTTTCGGCACTTTTTCAGGTGCCGTGGTCCCGGATGACTGATTATACATTTCGATAAAGTTAAAGTTCTAGCCCGAGAAGACCGTTTCTTCCCTAGAATGATACGCGAGGCAATAGAGATCCGCCTGCATCCAAATTTTAATAGAGATCGTGGTTGGAACATAGTAGCACGGAAACCAGTGCTTAAGTGCATGAGACCCCCTTGCTAGAAGTGTGACTGTAGAATAAATAATAAAAATAAATTTAATTTCAATTAATAATCAGTATAAAGATACTGATTATTAATTGAAATTAAATTTATTATATATAAAGTTCATATAAAGTAATTAGTTTAGAAATTTAATTTTAACTTCAATTACTAATAATCAATATTGTTGACTTTATATAAAAAATAATTGGTTTGTCTATTTTGGAACGTAACTTCATAATTAACTTTTGTAATTTTTGCCGAGGGTAGTAAACTAACCGTCATTTCTAAAAGACACCTGTCACCTCAGTCATCCAGGACCACGGCACCTGAAAAAGTGCCGAAATTGTTAAAAATGTAATAAACGAGCATAAATCCGTATAAAAACAGTTTTAATAATATCAATATAATTTTTTCATTTTCAAGGTCACGACTAAAGCAGCCTTATTCCAAAACGCGGTCTAAATTTAGTACTGGGATTGTTACCAGGTTTAAACCATAGACCAAGTAAAATGTTATTACAAAACGAAGTTTATCGCTACGTCATGGACTAACTATGGTACTAAACTTAAACTTCTGATACCCCTAGTTTATCTATGGACTAACCTCCAAATTGACGTTTGAATTTGGTTTCGTGTGTGTGATAAATTCACAAATTCAATAATTGATATAATGGACGCCATTGATATGATGGATTTCGATGATTTGGACGATTTGGACATGCTGGAGACGTCTTGGCGATCCAGCAGACTTCGTCATCGTGTGAATCCCTTCGAATTGAGTGACGAAGACTTTCGATATAAATATAGGTTCACAAAACGTTTTGGCGAAAAAATTGTTGACTTGTTACGCGAGGATTTGGCGCATGACTCTCGAGGATGCCCGTTGAGCCCTGAAGTACAAGTAGTTTGCGCATTACGCAACTGGGCTCGCCATGAAGAAAGTAGGTACTATAAAAGGTTTGTCAATCCTAACCTTTGATTATGTTCCCAATCTATAAGCCAATGCTAAAATTTTTTGTATTATTTATAGATTCAAGATGATACAGCTGATCTACATGGTGTATCTCAACCAGTCGTCAGCAAAACATGCAAGAAGGTAGCGGAGGTACTATCACGGATGTCCAGAAGATTTATTAAAATGCCTTCTACTTTAGCTGATCAAGAGGAAACTATTAGGAAATTCCGCACAATTGCTAATTTTCCTACAGTAATAGGCGCAATCGACTGTACTCATATTAGAGTAAAAAAAGTCAATGCTGATGGGGGTCAGCTGTACATTAATAGAAAAGGATTTTCTTCAATCAATGTACAGGTACCTAGTATTTATACAAATCCTTTTAACTTTGTGTAGTGAGATTAACATTTATTTATGCCTACTGTGTTATGGCAACAAATATTATATAAATAATAGAATAATATATGAAGTAATTATGAAATAACAGAGTAGAATGGAAAGTTCTAATAAGCTGTCATCTTGCAGGTGGTTTGTGACGCTGACCTGAAAATCATGGACATCGTTACCAGGTGGCGTGGCAGTGTACATGACTCCAGAATCTTCAGAGAGTGCCGCCTGAAGCAGAGGTTTGAAGCTGGTGCATTTTCTGGGCTACTCCTTGGTGACAGCGGCTACCCCTGCACACCTTATTTGTTTACCCCAATATTAAACCCAGCAACAGAAGCAGAGCAACGATACAATAGAAGCCACATTCGAACAAGAAACACCATCGAACGTTGCTTTGGGTTATGGAAGCAATGTTTCCGCTGTTTATTGAGAGGCATGTATGGCGATATTGAGACAGCCAGGAAAGCCAAGTGTAGTAAATACTATACGGGGGAATATTAGGAGGAGGCAGTTCATTGAAAGATATTTCACTTAATTCAATAATATAATTTGGTAAATAATTACTTTCTTTTTTATTAACTAATCAGTCTCATTTATTCATTTGTAGTTTACTTCTAAGTTTCATACCTGAAAAGAATTATTTTGTATTAGTACATTTGAAACAAAGGTGTATGGGAACCAAATAAATTTCTTATCATACTAATAGAGAGAGATAAAATATATGTTTTCTTGAAACTATAAACTAAAAAATAAGCCACAAACCTACTTTATTTTGTGATAAACTGGTGAAGTTATTTATCCAAAAGTGAAAATAAGTAACCTACGTTTTATTGTCCACTGCCCTGTTTTTGAACTTCTAATAAATCTATTTCTAATTCCAATTTTTGAATTTTTAATTTTGAAATTTTTAATTTTATAGCGGTGTTCCTCTTCCATCATTTCCAATTGTCTTTTTTTAAATTCTATATTACTATTAACAATAGCTTGATGGCTTTGTTCATTTCTGTAACAGAAAATTAAATACAGTTCAATAATGTGTAATAAAGTAATTATTTCAAATCTATAACCTAACCTGTAATTGTGCATTAAGAATTGATTGTATTTAGTACGTACCTATTCTGAGAAACTTTTCCTTTATTTTTGGGCTCATTTCTCTTATCATGTGACTTAGTATTGCTTCTTATATCACTTATCACTGAAAATAAAAAGTTTCATTGAAAAAAAAGCAGTAATTTCTTACACATCTTGTAATAGATTTTTTACTTGCTAATTTCTTTAATATGACTCTCGTTTACCTGGCTTCTCCTTAATGTTAGGTTCAGACTCTTCCTCAGTAATCTTACTAAGCCTAAGATCATCTTCGACGTTAGAGCTCGTCTGACTAGGACCAGCCTGGGGTTCATCCACTGATTCTGTCGTGTCTGTCGTCTGAGTTGGATTCTGGAACAGGTATATGCACATGATTGACCAATCATTTTGATAAGTATAGGATTCTTAGACACATATCTACTCTACATACATAGAACATTAATTGATATTTACCACAAGCATAGCATCGCTGTCATAGTTATTAAACTCTATGATGAAATCATGAGGAGCTATTGCCATGACCTGCAAATCCTCTGGAGAAGGTGATGGTGGCTTATTACCACCTCCGGTCTGTAATTGTTCCCTCCTATGGAGAGACAAGTTGGCTTTGGCTGCCAATTTCATTCGCTTCCAAGCCAACTTGATTTCTCCATCGGTACGATTTTTACCTGTTAGCTCGTTGAATCTTAAAAGAAAAATCATTGCATATAATACCTATATTATAATAAATAATATCATCACTATCACAAAGTAAATGAATACTTACTTAATTTTAACATTCTTCCATTCGTTGGTCTTTAAATTATTTATATTTGTCTTAGTGGATTTATCCTCTAATATATGTGACGATTGGGCAATCAGTTGTCGCAATATTTCCTACGACAAAATAATAATTTATGTTAATTGGAGTGCCTGCATTTATTGCATTGAATGAATTGTTTGTAGGTATTCTTATTCTACACTATTTAAATTTGAACTTACTTTTTCTTCTGCAGTCCAGTTTTCACCCCGTTTTTTCTTTGATTGATCCATAATTAAGCTAACTTTAACTTATATTTAACAAACTGCTGCCAATGCAATATTAACTTATACATTTCAATGACGTTTATTTGAATTACGCGCGACATGACATTAATTCCGTTTCACGCGATAGATAAAGCCCTGCGAATCTATTGAACAATTTAATAACACAATACCTTCGTATGCGATATCCAAAGTACAAGTCACGTTTAATACTCAAAAAATGTGGTAATGATATTAAATCTTATCGTTTTATTTGCAAAATTAACAACTTCGTAAATGTTTTCACTTAATAACATTTTGTGAGAAGGAACGTGGCGTTTACGCAGAATGAATGAATGAATGGTTTGTTATGATTTGTTGCTTTTAATCTGTGAATATGTCCTAAACCAGAGACGATCTCCGGTACTAAGCAGTCCTCAGATGATTTGTGATTTGTAATAAGAACTTATTTTAGTCCATGGTTTATCGTTAGTACCGTACTAAACGGAGACTTATTAGTCCTGGTTTAAACTTGGTACTTTAGTGGTTTTTTGTAATAAGAAGGAAGGGGTTAAGGACGTCTCGTTTCAAAATTGTGTAAATCAAAAAATATATATGGTTTTTCTTATGTATGTACTGGAAATAGTTTTATGATGTAGAACACTGTAGTAAGTGTATGTGAATCAATAATGTAAATTAAGAGATAAATGGTACATTTAATGTATGCAGTTATAACTTGAAAAGAATCTGTTAAATGTAGAAGAAAGTTTATGAATAAAAACATATTTATTGCTTACATAAATGTTTATTATTATACCAAAATACAGACATAGTTGGACGGGTTTTTCATTGGACGATTACCATAATTATACGACAACGTTGGGCTTGTAGTCTACAACGTTTAGACAACGATCGCACTAGGGTCTTAGTCAGACGACATCGTTGTAGTTCTTACTGTTTTTTTTATTTTTATTTTATTTATTGGGGTTACAACAGGATGAGTTACACATAAAAATAATCTTATAGTAAAATACACAAGTGAATAAGGTAAATTAACACATCCCTTAGAGCATCCCACTGAGAACACAACTGATTGTAGTTTACGAAGATCAATGTTTTGCGACGAACAGGACCTCATCTCACGGGATGTTGTTATCGTCAATTGTGAAACCGTCCATTCCCTATCAGACAAATTCACAAGACAAATTATAAAATAAGTACTTTACTATGTGGAATACCAAGGTGAATCACTGCCCTGAAATTCTAAAAATAGTTTCTGACCTGCAGATCTAACAAAAACAGATAGATTCGAACTATTTATTGTCACGAGCACTACTATGTATGCACATCAGTACCTCGTCAAAGTCAAAATAGTAAATTTCTCATACATCAGGCTAAAAGAGATTAATGTTACAAGGTTCTAAGGTGTTTACATGTTAGTGCACGCGACTGTACACCAGAAAAAAAAACAATCTAAAATCACCTGCTTTGATTGGCTAACGGAGCCGCCATCTTTCTTTTTCTGGTTTCTGATTGGCTCACACAGTTGGTTACGTCAACTTAACACGACTGCCCAACGTCGCAGATGTTATTCATAAATGGTGTTATTTATAAAGACATGATTACTTGAATGACTAAACACTCGATTAGGAGAGGCCTATGTCCAGCAGTGGCCTGACACCGGCTGATTGTGATGATGATGATGAAACAATCCTTATGTAGTTTAGTTTTAATACTTATGTAGAAACAAGTCTGATCAAAAACAAAATTCTTTAAAACCCTTGTCAGATACAGTTTGAAAATTCTCTGGTAAAGAGAATGACGTAACCACAGATTATTTAAACTGCCTGTGAGGAGTATCTTAGAGGAAGCGTGGTTTTATAAGGCCGATACTATTTCGCATAGGACGATTATGAGCGTGCGTCACTTCCGGTCCGGTTCCGGAACCTCACTTCCGTCATAATAATGAGTCGCTGATATGAACTTCCGGCATAGGCCACTTGGCTAGTTCTTACGTAATTATCGCATATTTTTTGAGGCAAGAGAGTCGTGTTTTTGTAAGACCATTTCCCTTTACCACAGACTATCATACTTAAATTGCATTTGAGGAGTGTTTTAAGGAATCCTATTTTAATAAATATGGCTGATGGGCTGCAGTTATTTCTGGGTGATCCAAGCCTAGGTAATAGCCTTTAGTTACGATTACTTCTGTGATCCAAGACTATAGGTAGGGTATAGGTACTTTTGTGTGACCCAAGACTGATAGGCTATGGGTACTTTTGTGTGACCCAAGACTGATAGGCTATAGGTGCTTTTGTGTGACCCAAGACTGGTAGGCTATAGGTATTTTTATGTGATGAATGACTGGTAGGCTATAGGTACTTTTGTGTGACCCAAGACTGGTAGGCTATAGTTATTTTTATGTGATGAATGACTGGTAGGCTATAGGTACTTTTGTGTGACCCAAGACTGGTAGGCTATAGGTATTTTTATGTGATGAATGACTGGTAGGCTATAGGTACTTTTGTGTGACCCAAGACTGGTAGGCTATAGGTATTTTTATGTGATGAATGACTGGTAGGCTATAGGTACTTTTGTGCCATCCAGGACTGGTAGACTACAGTTACTTCTGTGTGGTTCAAGACTGATAAACTACAGATACTTTTATGTGCTCCAACACTAGCAGGCTATAGGTACGTCTGTGAGATCCAAGACTATACTACTACTTTGGCTTCCTGCCGCGCCCGCCGCCCGTTTTCGTTTTCTTGTTGGCTGCGTTTTTCTTGTCTTCCTCAGCTTTGCGTTTGGGATTCGGTGTCGTTGTTACCTGCGACGGAGATATGTTCATTAAGAAACTGGGAAATTAAAGGATGGCCCACTCTAGATTGGCCATTGCACCATTTTTTAGCCAGGGTTCCGTACCATAAAAAGAAAAGCGGAACCCGTATCACTTTGTTGACTCTGCGTCAGTCTATTTGCCTGTGAAGACTTCACCTCATCAAATTAATTTTATTTCAACGTAAAGAATTTACATTCTGTTTGCTGAATGTCAATCTGCGATGTAACATGTAGGCCGCTGCCGTCGGGCCGTAGTGTGGTGGTGAAAAAGGCAGCGGGAACAACATCATCTACTCTGACCATCCTTGTCGCACATTTTAAACTTGCGACTGGAACACATTATTAGAATATTTTCGGGTCTTAATCGCGTATTAATTTACTGTTATTTTACCTCGAAGTTTCTCGAGGTCAAATAGCAATAAATTACAAAGCGATTAAGCCCCGAAAATAGTCTAATAATGTGTTCGACGTTTCTCGAGGTAAAATAGCATTAGAGCGATTCTTCTTCTTCAGGCTATATTAGTCCACTGCTGGACATAGCCCTCCCCTAATGAGCGCAAGCTTGTGCCATCATTGGAGGGTAATGCCCATAATCCCCACGCTAGGCATGCGACTTTTACATGCATGAAAAAAGGCGACATAATGCGATTAAGCCCCGAAAATATTCTTATAAATATATCGTTGTCTCAGTCTTTGAAGTTCGGGAAAACGTTGAAAATAAAGCTTGAAAGGAAACCTTTGCGAGCTATTAGATTCAGCAGTCCTGATGACTATTCTAACTTCTTACCTTGAAGAAGCCATCCAGACGGCCCTGCGTGGTGCCGCCGCGCGCCTTTTTCAGTTTGGCGACGCCGCTCCGGACGCGATCCTCGCTGAACTGCTTGTCGCCGCAGAGGAATTTCACCACGCCCTCTTCGTCTGGATCAGACCACTTTAGCTACGGAGAAGGTTGTAAAAGTCAATACATACCTCTTTTATAGGGTACTGTATACCATCAGCACACTCTGTTTACAGTATTTAGAAGGATTAGAGGAGAATTAGTTTAGAGGATTATTTGGAAGTATTTAGAAGGATTACAGGAGAATTAGTTTAGAGGATTATTTGGAAGACTAATATTTCTGTTATTAAATTGATGTTGACGGGGACCGTTGTGTCTAAAGCTCAACACAATTATGAATAATAATCTGTGCCTGTAACTATTTTAGTTATTATTTTCTATAACAAAAACATTTGTTAATGAACATCCATCGTTGCAGTTATACAGAGAGTTTTGTAAAGAGGTTTGAAATTTCACTCATGCTGGGTAGTCGCCCATTAGCTCAGCTGGGAGAGCCCTGGCACGGATACCCAGAGGTCGCGGGTTCGAGTCCCGGCATGGATGGAATTGTTAGCCTCTAAATTGGTTTTTAAAAATTGTCCTTAGCACGGGTTAGAGCATTAAAAAAAAATCATGTGGGTACAGCGATATCATTCCGATGTAAAACCTAACTGCAAATTAACTCGGGGCTGCAAGTGACGCAAATTACTTCAGCCAGAGGTCGCTACCTGTACGTAATACACAGAGTGTTGTAAACTGGTTCGAAATTTCACTGATGCTGGGTAGTCGCCCATTAGCTCAGTTGGGAGAGCGCTGGCACGGATAGCCAGAGGTCGCGGGTTCGTGTCCCGGCATGGGTGGAATTTTTAGCCTCTAAATAGGTTTTTTAAAGTTTTTTATGTTTCCATACAAAATTTGACACCTTCACGGGTCAGGTAACTTTGTAGCACTATAAATTGCTGAATTTGTCCCGCCCGCCTGCAGTTAATGCTTGCCAAGGTGACATCTGAGATTTACATTAAAATACTTGATTTCACTTTCTTTTTTATTTTTTTTTCTGCGTGAGTATTTGAATCACACGAGCACTCGACAGCCCGTCAGCCTAAATACGTATGGAACCTATCAAATTATGTTGCGAGCGACTTTATAATAAAATGTAAAGGTTGGTCTGCTGTCGCCTGTACATTGAACCACATGACAGCTCAGATTATTCAAAACACATGCTGTATACATTATTTAGACTGGCAAAGGTTAATTAAAACATACGTTATAAGGCATTGTTTACGATTCTACTATAAGATCCCTGAAAATATAAGTTTATCAGAAAACAAAAAACCGTTTAAAAAATGCGTAATTGGTAACACTTGCAATGTAGTAATTTTATGTGGTATGTAGTTGGTTTAATAGGGTATCAGTATGATTATTGTTGTATTTCTCTAGATGCCAGTGTGTTTTAATTGAAATTGTGTCTTAATTATAATTTCACCCAAATATTTTAATGTGTTTTTTGTGTACGAGTTTTCTTTTTTTGTGTTTAGTGTTATCGTTATCAACCCTTATATGTCCCCACTGCTGGGGCACGGGTCTCTTCCTGCATCGCAGGAAGGTTAGGCCATACTCCACCACGGGGGCCAAGTCCGGGTTGGTGGAGGATTGTGAGACAGTGGCGGGCCTCACTGTCAGAAGTTATCAAGCCGCCCATAAGGCCTCTGAGATGGCTTAACGACTGCCATTATATGACAGCCGGCACCAACGGCTTAACGTGCCTTGCGAAGCACGGAAGCGCTCGGAAAAATGCCACTAGCGGTAGTCACGGGACGCTCACCCATCCCGTACCTGACCGCGCCTGTTGTTGCTTAACCAAGTGATTGATTCCAATCACTCGGTTCGCCTAGGCCACGAGCGCTTCGTTTAGTGTTAATTTCATCCAAATGCTTTAATGTGTGTTTTGTATATGAATAAAGCATTTTCTTATCTTATCTTAATTCGTTTGCCTGATTGGTTTAGCGGTATCACGTCTGATTACTATGCCTGGAGTCGTGGGTTCGATTGCCACTGGGGGCTGCCGTACATTTGAAGACATGGTCTGTCTGGGGGTATTTTCATGTTTGTCATGTCCTTGCCTGGTTACTATAGCACAGGGGTATCCTAGATTGGGACCAGACAAGCGATCGTGTTGTGAGGGAGTTATTATTGTCATAAAGCTTACTTTGTGCCAACATAATTTAGATGTTTGTGGAGGGTTGTAAGACAGTGGCGAGCCTTACTGCCAGAAGTTATCAAGCCGCCAATAAGGCCTCTGACATGGCTTAGCGGTAATCTAGGATACCCCTGTGCTATAGTACAGGGGTATCCTAGATTTGGACCAGGACAACCGATCGTGTTGCGGGGGAGTTATTACTGTCATAAAGCTTACTTTGTGCCAACATTATTTAGACGTTTGTGGAGGATTGTAAGAGAGTGGCGAGCCTTACTGTTAGAAGTTATCAAGCCGCCCATAAAGCCTCTGTAATCTAGGAAACCCCTGTGCTATAGTACATGGGTATCCTAGATAGGGACCAGGACAAGCGATCGTGTTGTGGGGAGTTATTGTTGTCATAAAGCTTACTTTGTGTAGACACAATTAAGATGTTTGTGGAGGATTGTAAGAGAGTGGCGAGCCTTACTGTTAGAAGTTATCAAGCCGCCTATAAGGCCTCTGTAATCTAGGAAACCCCTGTGCTATAGTACATGGGTATCCTAGATAGGGACCAGGACAAGCGATCGTGTTGTGGGGAGTTATTGTTGTCATAAAGCTTACTTTGTGTAGACACAATTTAGATGTTTGTGGAGGATTGTAAGAGAGTGGCGAGCCTTACTGTCAGAAGTTATCAAGTCTGCCATAAGGCCTCTGACATGGCTTAACGGTAATCTAGGATACCCCTGTGCTTTAGTACAGGGGTATCCTATATTGGGACCAGGACAAGCGATCGTGTTGTGAGGGAGTTATTATTGTCATAAAGCTTACTTAGTGCCAACATTATTTAGATGTTTCACAATAAATTTAATTGTGAAACTAGAATTTTGACGTTCATTAAGAATAAAAACTGTTTTTATGCGCATTTATGCTCGTTTATTACATTTTCATCCGGGACCACGGCACCTGAAAAAGTGCCGAGACGTCGGAAAATTGTAAAAATGTAATAAACGAGCATAAATCCGTATAAAAACAGTTTTAATTATGTCTACTGCTCGTGTTAACCTTAGAAAATACTGTTCATTAAGAAAACATTTTGATTTTATAATAAGGAAAATAAGTGATTTAATGACACCGAAGTCTTGAATTAAGCCCATGCAATGCATGAGTCCGAGGTTTAAGTATAATGTATGTTAATTAACGACCTGTCAGAAGACTAAGTACAGAGTTGTTTGTCCATTTTTTCTCCAAAATTATCAAGATTTTGATATGGATACAGTCTGTTAGCTTTTAGAATATACTTCGGCTACTATCGGATAGAATCGCATATATTCGTGTAATAGAAATATCGGAACTAATATGACACTTAATTTACATAACTTTTCAAAATACTGAAGAAAAGTTTTATACAGAGCACACAATTGTAATGCTTCTTAGCATTACACTCGTATGCTTTCGGTAAAAACCGAGGCCTACTCTAGAGCCGGAGGTATATTCTAAAAGCTAACAGACTGTACCTACCTAGTTTAATTTTAACGTCATTAAATAGCAGTTTAATCGAGGGCTGGTAAGGGACGTCCCAGGCGGACATAGATCGACCAAATAGAGGAGGTATTAGCAAAGGGGAAGGTAAAAAGTACCCGGAACCGGCGTGCGTGCATGCAACGACTTATGAACGTTGATGAAGCGAAGGTGATCTGTCAGGATCGTGGCAAGTGGCTGCCTACCCCTCTGGGATACAGGCGTGAGGTTATGTATGTAAATCGCAGTTTCATTGTTACTTTGAATAAACACACTTTCATTTTTAATTACACGTGCATTTCTTCCATTGTGTAATTCTTTTTACACATTATTGTGTAACTTTCAATTACACGAGCATTTCTTCCATACAGTCAACTGCGCATCGATACTGTACTCTGTTACGTACGAGCTTGCAACGAAAGAATGATTTGCTGTGTACTGTACAAAACTCAGTGCTTGTTGAACTTCGTATGCCCACAAAACTGCGAAGACAGCTCACGTAATAGCTGAACGTTGTGTGCTAAACTAATGCTCTAAGTTTTAATGTTGCCAGGTAAAACTTTTTGGAAATATAAAAAAGACGTTGGGAATATAAGACTATGTACAAAGTCGCGCTTATTTTTGCAAACCAATTTCTTCCGATGACCATAGGAGGTCGGAAAAGCAGTAAATAACGGGCCAATACACTTGGACAAAGTTATCCTTTTTTTTAAATACTTTTTCTGACAAAATAAACTTATTTAGAGGCTAAAAATTCCACCCATGCCGGCACTCGTACCCGCGACCTCTGGCTAACCGTGCTAGCGCTCTCCCAACTGAGCCAATGGGCGACTCACCGGTATCAGTGAAATTTCGAATCTCTTTACAATTATACTCTCTGTATTACGTACGGGCAGCAACATCTGGCTGAAGTAATTTGGATCACTTATTATTTATTACTTATTTTATTTACACCAGGAAGATTAGATGTAATTTCGTTATTTGTTAATGTCTGTCCTGATTCCAAAATAACAATTTGATACTAGTTATTAGGTACTTAGCTACTTTTTTGCGCCACTTAACTGATTTTTTAAGGCGCGTGGGCGGCGACTCTAAAATATCTTGAGGAATTTTGTTGTACAAGCGTTGAAAGTGCCCCGTAAAGTATGTGTTAACTCTTGCAAGTCTAAACCTCTATTTTTGTATATTGACAATCTGTTAATCTAATGTTAACAGCTGTCAGCTGCCAAAAAAACAAACAGTCGTTAAGCAGCTTAACAGTCTATTAGTGTACAAAAAACCGGGTAAAAATTATAATTTATTTAACATTACTATCTACATTACGATGGCAACAATCCCTGGATAAAATTTTAATTATATATTTATCCAGTAATTTAGCGCAAGTTGCCAGTAGGTTTGTTAAGTAAAAAATACGTCTTTTTATATTGCAGTGTCCAACTTTTCTATTTTCGGCCTAGCAACCCCGGAAAGGCCACTTATCGAATTCACCCATTCATGCGGGTCAACCAGCTTATCATACTCCGATTCATGTAGTTTAAGTCAATCCGCGGGTGTCAGTTACAGACGGACCTAAGTTTGCGGCATTTGTTTACTTCGAAAATCAATAATTATGATAATAAATTCTTTCACCGTCGCGTTCATAGTGATGTTGCTTACGGAAGCATTCGCTGAAACTCAGGAGGAATGTTCTGGGGACTATTCGGCGATGCTTTTACGCCTTAACATAGAGGTGGACCTCTGCGTGTCGCGAAGACGCGTGTTAAGAAGTGCAAACCCATTGAACTCGAACTATGGCAACTCTGGTCCAAGAAATTACAACTCGCGAAACAGGAATAACAACTTACAGAGAACTGAGAACAGCGAGTGTAAAGCAAACGAGGAAAGAATAAACAACGTTTGTATGAATCTTTCGTATCTGTCACCAAACGCATTGCCATCAATATCTGACAGAAGTTTATTCAGTATTGTTGGACCAAAAATTATGACATGCTCCGAGGGATACACGTGGATTTCTACTGCCAGTAAGTGCTTAAAAGTTCGCCAGCAAGACTACGAGGATATGTATAGCGATGCTATAGTGTTTCCTAAGAATTGACCAAAATCAGTAAACTCAGAGTGTTGTGGAGAGCATTCGACGCCTTAACATAGAGATTAACCACTGTATACTTCAAAGTAGTAGTTACCTCAAATTATGTCAAGTCTGCTTCAATAAATAACAAGAAGAAAAGAGGATTAAAGACAGGCAGTGTAAAGCTAACGAAAAAAGAACAATCAAAGTACGAATCTTTCTTACCTGTCAGCAAATTCAATCAAAATCAAAACAGCCAAGAATTGTGCGACGCTTGATACATAATGAATTTCTACTGTTAGCAAGTGAATGAAAGATCGCAAACATGAGTATGAATAAAAACTCAGTTTTTAACTACCTAATCTAAGTGCTGTGTCTAAAGTTGTAACAAGTAACATGTACCTAGTTCTTAGAGCAAATGAACACAGCTTTTGTGAGGTGGGGTATCGGGTATGAACCCGTGAGTACGACCGAGTGGAACTAAATGTTAGCTAATGTTAAGGTTAATTAATTCCTTACTTCCACGTCCGCGGTTCGAGAATTGAGAATGGACTGTGTCATAAAAGATGACAATTTATGTTACAAATAAAACTTAGTTTTAAGAGTGTAAGGTCAATAAATACAAATGCTACAATCCACTACTTGACTCGTATCAAATTTGACGCGATAAATGAATATTTGCTGTAGTATTTAACGTAAGATATATTGACTTTGCTAATTAAGTATGTAGGATGGCTGCAAAATTTGACAGTATAATAAATATTTTCCGCTTTTAATTAGGAACGGTGAAAACGCCATGTTGAGAACATCTTTGGTTTGTAAACAAACATCTATCAGCCAGAGCCAGTGGACATTTATTATTATAGGACTTACATCAAATTTACGTAAATACACCGAGTTTCAGTCGTTTAAGTATCGGGGTCTCTTTTGGTAAATTTGAGCCAATATTTTCGTATGTTTTATTCACTCTGTACACGAATCCACAACTTCCCGGGGGTGTTTATTGACATTTATTTATTTAATCAGTTTGGAGAATCATCAGCTTAAATTTTTAATATAACAATGTGTCTTAATCTCTAAAAGATAATAACAGATTCTCGCCAGTAGTAACACATTATAAAAAATAAAACACGTGTGGACACTTGCTAATCCACGCAGTGAATACAAAGAAAATAAAAAAAGCAATTTAAGACCTCGCTCGCAATTAAAAAAATAAAACTTCTTAATATTGTTTTTATTGCGTGTGTGTGTAAGTGTAAATAAATGATTAATAAATAAATAGAACCGACTTCAAATGCGTGAACTCAAAAAAAAGTAAAAATTAAAAAATAATTCCTAATATCTATTACCTAATACTATAATTTTCCTAAACTATGTCAAAGTAAAGTTAAACCAGCTAACCAGCGGTGGCGGGGGACGCAAGGCGCGAGGCGGGGCCGCGCGGTGCGGCGGGGGACGCGGGCGCGCGCGGCTCTTGCTCGCGGCTAAACTTAATACGACTGGCACCGACTCCAAAAAGCAATTAGGTATATAAGTATAACTATTGTAAGATATTTAGCTGGTTTAACTTTAATTACTTTGACATAGTTTAGGAAAATTATAGTATTAGGTAATAGATATTAGGAATAATTTTTTAATTTTTAGTTTTTTTTGTGTTCACGCATTTGAAGTCGGTTTTATTTTTTTAAAAAAGTTAATTATTTTATTAGTTTTTTTTGTGTTCACGCATTTGAAGTCGGTTTTATTATTTTTTAAAAGTTAATTATTTTATTATTACATTTAAATGGGACCACCACCCTTGAGGTATTACCTATACGCCGAAAAAAGATTTGTTCAAATCGGTTCATAATTGGCGGAGTTATCGCGTAACAAACATACCTCCTCCTTTTTTTGAAGTCGGTTGAAAAAGGGCGAACTCATTAGTCGCCTTAAAGTCGATACCTTCGTATTGAACAAATCAAGTTCACCGTGTAATTTAAGTAATTTATTATAATGATTACTCGCACGCACAATAAAACTATTTTGCTTATTATTTTAGTATTATCTTACTTATTATTTATTTTATAAATAAATTAGTTGAAGCTTTAGGTTTTGCCAATAATGGGTTATGTTATGACGAACTCGGCTGAGTATGCGCAGGCTGAGTTTATGAAGCCACTCAGAGCAATCGATATGAAATGAAATGAAATGGTTTTATTCAAAGTAGCACAGAAACTGCGGCTTAATGAACGTTACAATTTAAACTAGGTGTCCATTTCAAAATCTAGATCATTTAGGAGAAAAAATGGATAAAAAAACTCCTAACTTAGTCTTTTCAAAAGTCCTTAATTAACATAGTTTACATAATTATTATAAACATAGAACTCATACATTGTACTGGCTTTCATTCCAGACCTCATTGTCATCTAAATAATCCTTTATGTTATAGTAGCTCTTTTGGCACAAAGTGTGCTTAACATATTTTTTGAACCGCGATTCAGGCAAGCTTAATATATCTTCAGGGATTTTATTATAGAAGCGTATACAATGCCCCATGAAGGATGTATTAACCTTTGCCAGCCTAAATAGTGGGAACAAAAGTTTATGTTTATTTCTAGATTTACATTGTGTTGGCTACCTAAAGTTTTAAAGTTACTGATATTTTTCCTAACGTACATAATGTTTTCATATATACTAACTGTCAGGATGTTAGTTTCTTTAAAGAGGTATGACGATAGAGGATGAAGCGATCTTGTGTAAGTGTAACATGTCCGCTATATTCCGTCTGGATTGAAGGGTAAGGAAATGGAATTTCCTGCATAACTCCAAGTAATTTGAAGACTTGTAGGGTATCTTGAGGCGAAAACAAAGAAATTTCAAGAACTTTTTTGCATCGATTCAATTCGATTTACGTATGTCATGTATTTTGGGTTCCAAATTTGGGATGCATATTCAAGGACACGTTTTTGCAGTTTTGAACATTGCAATAAAGATAATTGCTATATTTTGCATGTAAATTGTTGTTATTTCACTAAGCTCACAAATCACTCGCAACGTAGTGGTTATATTCTCTTTGACTCAAAAATGTTGAATGTCAAACTTTGTTTACAAGTCTTCAGGTCGTTCAGGTCTTCAAACCATAGACGAAAATGGCTGACCGCGTTTTTGGCTGTTTAGCAAAGCTAAGTTTTAAAATAATTTTTTTTGTTGCTTTTAGATCCTTAAAAATATACTAAAATATTTTTTGGTCTAATAGAAGAGACTTACGGCCGAATACTCAAACGTCAGTCAAATCGATCACTCAGTTGAAGGCATTCAAATTTGAACATCTGTAAAATATAAAGTGGTCTAAACAAACGTCATTCAAACAATTTCAGACCGTGATCAGCTGAGAAGCCGTCAAATTGACAAAATATTTAAACTTACGTTGTATCCGATTTACGCAGAATTTGTTCGATCAATTTTAAGTTTTGTGATGAAATATGAAGATTTTTTATAAAAATAAAATAAATCATAATATGATTTATGAATTTAAATTATTGTACTAGATAAATCACCTCGTTTTGTACCTACAAAGCAAAATGTTTAATTGTGAAATAATAATATCTTATATTGTCGTAGAAAGAAACGTTAGGGCTATCTCACCAATGATATTTGAAAAGTCTACCACAGTAAAAACATTGCAGTATTGTGGGCTTTGAAAGCTATTCCCTGATAAATTAATATTAATATAAAAAAATAATGAGAATTATTATTATGCGTTATTATGCCAGTAGCATTATTATGCGTTAGCATTATTATGCGTGATAACCCTGCGTTATTACGCAGGGTTATTAAAATTTAGTCCACTGGCTTTATGGCTCTATTTACGCCTTGTAACTGGTTGGATTGTATGTCCAAAGACGGACTCCAAATATAATACCGTCTCTTTCGACAGCCGGAACCGCGCATGGAAGTCATTATAATACTCGAAAGCATTCAACTTTGCCTCATTTTTTCGAGGCACATTAGGCCCTTCCTCATCCGACAAAAAGCATAATGATGATAAGAACTAGAGAAGGATTTTTTACGCACTTTTTTACGATTTGAAGGACCTCGCGACCACTTTCAATTGTAACGCCTACTCAACTCGATTTGACAGCCTATTTGACAGCTAAATCGCGCTAAGTTGCGTTCGAGTATACGAATTTTTCGCTGAGTGATGTTTAACTGCCAGTTATTTTGTGTTCCACTTAAATTTAACACAAGCTTTTGACTAACGTTTGTGTATACGAATTTTGTGTTTAACGGCTTGTCAATTATTTAAGATGCCTTTAAATATTTGAATGACGTTTGAGTATTCGGCCGTTAGAGGTTTATCATTTAAGACTTATTTGAAAAGAGAGTCAAATAGCGGATTATAAATTAATTATATTCACTCATGATTAAGTGTATGATTTGTCCGTATAAGTTTTGTTTCACACGTACGGTTAATATGATAAAATAAAAAGTTTAATAGGATAGCCAGAGGTCGCGGGTTCGAATCCCGGCATGGTTGGAATTTTTAGCCTCTAAATAGGTTTTTAAAAAGTTCAAGATATTGCCTTCTCGGTATCGCATAAAAACAAATATATCTTTTACTTTTTCACAGATTAGGAGTCTTTTTGAGTAGAAATCATTCCTGTATCGAATCATGGTGTCACTAGAAACTGACACCTCGTAAGATCTCAGATCATGAGGTATTTCCGTGCATTACTTATTTCCGGTTAGCGGAGTTTTAGATTTGAGTTTTTTTTCGCTTTAATTAAAGCAGTCGCAAACTAAATACTCAGCCCAGATCAAAATACTTAACTTATTCTGTCGAAAAATAAAAACAGAACTTAAGGTTTTAGGACAATGCCCGTTATTGTCTCATAAATAAAAAGTTCTATTTTATATTTTTTTCTGAGAAAATAATGTAATCCGCCTAGGCCTTATCTATAGAGCTTTTACTATGAATAACAAAACTTAAACTTTTGGCATGCTGTCAATATCTAGTGATAACATAACTAGAACTTTGTAAACAAATTCATATATTTTTTTCCAGTGTTTCAGTAATCAGAGATTATGGCGTCTGAAAGAACTTGTCACGTGACGGGAAGTGCGTATTAGTGAGTTATTGTTATGACGGAAGTGGATTTCCGGAACGGAAGTGAAGTACACTCACTTGTGGGGTTGTAAAACATTTTATAAATGATAAAAACTGGAACGACTTCAACTCTGAGTTTCATTTATTTTATTTATAATTTAAACAGAAAACTTGATAAAAAAAAAACGACGACTTGATAAAAGGACGATTTATGTATTCGGTTCTGGTTGAAATGTGAAGTAGTAATGCCAAAAAGTCGATTCCTACTCTATTTATGATATTTAAGTACGTACCTATCTACAAATTTGTACGGAATCCGCGGTGCGCAAGTCTGACTCGCACTTGGCCTGTTTTTTCGACTAATAAGACCCTTATTGTTTCACGTTTCACCGTTATTGGCTGATGCACAGCATCTATAGTGTGCAAACATCTTTACATATTTTTTTTGATGCTTCTTTAATTCTGTTAGTTAGACCTGAGATTTCCGCACTTAGCCTCATGATTGGGCCATTGTACGTAGTGGAGCTGTTCGTTTACTCCAGCCAGCCTATCTCTTTCCAGAAAGCCAGCAGTGCTCCGATGTTACTGCAGGCTTCCTGAAGGGACCCCGGCTTCCCAATGATGGCGGTCCGTTGCTTTTCCACGCCTTCGCAGTGAATGGTCACGTGGGCGGGTGTTTGCTCTTCTTTGAGGCATCCCCGGCAAAGCGGGCTGTCGGTTAGACCCATGTTGTAGAGATGTCTGTTCAGTGAGCAGTGGCCTGTTAAGATTGCCACAGCTTTGCGCAGATTTTCTCTTCTCAGACGCAGCAGGCTACGTGAAAGACGTTTCGAGATTGTTGGTAAGGCCTCCTTGGCTTGTCTACATTTGGTTTCTGTTCTCCAAAGTTCAGCATGCTGGCTTTCTGTTCGCGACCTCAACCATTTTCTAAACTGGTTGTATGGGAGTGGGAGCAGGGGTTCGGGTCCTTCCACTGTAGTTTCCGAGCCTCTTTTAGCGAGTTCATCTGCGGCATCATTGCCCAGGGAGCCGCTATGACCTTTTATCCATTTTAAAGTGACTCTGTTATTTGTTGATAGTTTTTCCAATTCATGGTGACACTCTAGTATCAAGCTGTTGTTTGTAAGATTGCTGTTGAGTGCTTGTAGGACTGAGGCGCTGTCCGAGATTATGCGTATTGCGTAAGCCTTCGCATCTCTTGTGTTCAACAGCGCGACAGCTCTTGTTATACCGATGCATTCTGCCTGAAAGATTGTATTCAGGTTGCCAAGGGTTGTAGATATTTTTAGATTTAGTTCGTTGGAAAAGGCTCCTGCGCCCGTTCCTGTTTCAGTTTTGGAGCCGTCCGTGTACACTCTGACTTCGTGTATTCCCGAGTAGTCGGTAGGCTCCTCTTGCAGTTGTACCTTATATTTTTTGTCAAAAATATAAGTGTGTGGTATTCTGTCGCACACCGCTTCCATCATAGGCTGGTCCGAAACAGCGGCTGCTAGGATTTGTGTGTGTGGGGTGTAGCTGTTTTGTTCCCATATACCGGTTGTCCGAAGCCGTAGGGCAGCACTGGCTGCTTCTTGTTGAACGTGCAAGTGTAGAGGTCTGAGGTTCAACAGGGCTTCCAGGGCAGTAGTCGGTGTTGTTTTCATGCACCCAGTTACTGCGAGGCATGCCAGTCGTTGTAGCCTCTGTAATTGAAGTACTGCTATTTTCTGTTTTGTTCTGGTCCACCATACAACGGCGCCATAAGTTATAGCGGGTCTTATCACCGAAGTGTATAACCACATCATAAGTGACGGGCGTAGACCCCACTGTTTTCCTATGAGGCCTCGGCATTGCCAGAAGGTCATCTGGGCCTTGTTAACGATATTCTGTAGGTGCGAGCTCCAGTTTAGTTTGCTATCTAGCGTTACACCGAGATATTTAACTGTTGGTGACAGGGTTAGCGTTGTTCCGAAAAACTTTGGTAGGTTTTGTGTTTTTGGGTTACGTTTGTTTGTAAAAAGTACTAATTCCGTTTTAGTCGGGTTGGCGGTTAGTTGATGAGTATTGCACCATCGCTCTACTATGCCAAACGCCGTTCTCATTAGACTGTATAGAATATCCTCGGATTTACCTATCGTCAGGATTGTTATATCGTCGGCGTAGCCTATTATCCAGAAACCACATTCATCAAGGCGTCTGATTAAGCCGTCAACTACTAGGTTCCATAGAAGTGGCGATAGAACTCCCCCTTGAGGGCAGCCTCTGGCCACTATTGCCCTCGTAGTGCTGTTTACCTTAAGCGTTATGGCTCTTTGACGCAGGAGGTTGTCTATCCAGCCCGTGATGGTTGGCTGCACTCCTCGTTTTACCAGCGCTTGGTTGATGCTACTGAAAGTTGTTTTGTCGAAAGCACCTTCTATGTCAATAAAGGCTCCTAAGACCATATGTTTATCTGAGAGGCCCTTTTCTATGGTTCTAACGACAGTATGCAGAGCTGAGTCTGTTGATCTGCCATTTCTATAGGCATGTTGTTGAGGATGTAAAGGTTTTGTTTTTAGGGCTCCTTCTCTTATGTGCCTGTCCGTTAGTCTCTCCAGCGTTTTTAAGAGGAACGATGTGAGGCTAATAGGCCTATAGGATTTTGCCTGTGCATAGTCTCCTTTTCCAGCCTTTGGTAAAAAGACTACTTTGACTTCCCGCCATGAGTGGGGAATGTACTGGTGTGCCAAGCAGGATTGAAAGATACACACTAGCTGTGGCAGTATTGTGTTAATTCCCCATTGTAGGAGTGCCAGAAAAATTTCGTCTATTCCAGAGGATTTGTAAGGCAGGAAGCTTTTTACGGCCCATTGTACTTTATCTTCGGTAATGACCGTGTTTGATACGGCCCAGTCAATATCAGCTGGCGATCGTTCGAAGGGCTCTTCCCATTGTTGATTGTCGTAGCAGTAGCAGAGTAGCAGTTCGCTTATTTCTTCGTCGGAGGTTGTGTATGTACCGTCCGATTTCTTCAGTGAGCCGAGTCCTCTGTTTTTGTTTGTTGACAGAAGTGTTTTAATTCTTGCTGTCTCCTTCTCCTCCATTTTTGAGATTTCCTGTACTTATATTATATAAGATACTAGGTAATACTAGGTGATACTGTACGTAATACAGAGAGTATGTTGTAAAGAGGTTCGAAATTTCACTGATGCCGGTGAGTCGCCCATTAGCTCAGTTGGATAGAGCGCTGGCACGGATAGTCAGAGGTCGCTGGTTCGAATCCCGGCATGGGTGGAATGAACTTTATTCCTTCTCTTTGAAGGAAGAAAAAAAAAGGTCACCAACTCAGCATGCATTGCTGGTGTGTGCTGTGAACAACACATCACCAGCAAAACTGACTTTCAGTTGGGACCGTTTACCTCAATGTCCTTGGCATCGGCCACTTCAGGCTCCAGAAACAGCCGGCGGGCCTGCTCGAAGTCCCAGTTCTCGGGCGGCGGGTATTTGCTTGTGTCGATGTTCTTCAGGATGGCTTCAAGTGAGCGGTGCTGACGGATCAGCTCGATGGCTCGCTTAGGGCCGACGCCCCGGATCGAGCCGCAGTAGTCGCAGCCGAGCAGGATGCACAGGTCTATGAACTGAAGGGAGAAATTCTTCATGAATATTTTTTTCAATATAAATCCACCAAACTGCGATCCCAACCCGCATGCCTAGCGTGGGTATTACGGGCATTACCCCCCAATGGTGGCACAACCTTGCGTTCATTAGGGGAGGGCTATGACCAGTGCAGTGGACTAATAAAGCCTGAAGAAGAAAAAGTTTTTCATTCTACAGGCCAGTCTTTGAATTGAGAATTTTGCTAAGTAAATAGTTAACTGTAGTGCTGTCTCATGGAATTTCCAAGAAAAGAGAGTGATAGAACGGTACTTAAGTATTTACTTAGTGAAATTCTAAATTCCGAAACCGGCCCTATGTGTGTATATTTTTTTAAAATAAAAACCGACTTCAGTACACTAAGGCACTACAAACGAAGAAATAATTTACACGAATATCTGAATTCGAAATACGTATACGTGTAGGTATTGTAGAAGAATTTAAAAACCTATTTAGAGGCTAAAAATTTCACCCATGCCGGGATTCGAACCCGCAACCTCTGGCTATCCGTACCAGCGCTCTACCAATTGAGCCAATGGGCAAATTTTTAAATTTGTTCCTTAGCACGGGTTAGTGCATTAAAAATAAAAATAGTGTAATTGTAGAAGAATGTTTTGGAGTTGGTGGCCAAAGTGTATGTGCTGGTCTGGAACTTGCCACTTACTTCAAGATATAATTCTACTGTGCAGCGGGGTAACGCTGCAAGTGTTATGGGAACCTTTGGCTCGGGTATGTCTCGGGGCGGTTTGCTCACAGTTAATTTTAGTTTGTGTTTTTGCGTGCATATTCTACAATGGTTTCAAAATATTTTTTTAATGATTTGGTGCGGTTTCTGGAGAACGCATATACCCACTGCTGGGGCAGGGGTGTCTACCTGCATCTCAGGAAGGTTAGGGCATACTCCACCACAGGGGCCAAGTCATTGTAAGGCAGTTGCGGGCCTTACTGTCAGAAGGTATCAGCCGCCCATAAGACCCCGACATAACTTAATGACTGCCATTACATGACAGCCGGCACCAACGGCCACCAGTGCCTCAGGAAAAACTTAAGCGCTCATCGTTATCAACCTTTGTATGTCCCCACTGCTGGGGCACGGGTCTCTTCCTGCATCGCAGGAAGGTTAAGCCATACTCCACCACGGGGGCCAAGTCCGGGTTGGTGGAGGATTGTAAGACAGTGGCGGGCCTTACTGTCAGAAGTTATCAAGCCGCCCATAAGACCTCTGACATGGCTTAACGACTGCCATTATATGACAGCCGGCACCAACGGCTTAGCGTGCCTTGCGAAGCACGGAAGCGCTCGGAAAAATGCCACTAGCGGTAGTCACAGGATGCTCACCCATCCTGTACCTGACCGCGCCTGTTGTTGCTGAACTAAGTGATTGATTCCAATCACTTGGTTCGCCTAGGCCACGAGCGCTTCATAATGCAAACTAATTCATAACAAGTTTTCCAAGGATATTGCTAGCAGTTATCTTTGTATCTGCTGTCTCTGTAACTATTTTTCTGGTATTTTATTTTACGGATACATGTCACCGGAGCCTGATCTACACCCTCCGTGGTCCTCACCTCCGCCTGTGACAGTTCCAGTCCCTCCAGCACTTTGTCCAGGTGGATCTCCTGAACGGGCATCTTTCTCGCCTCCGAGAAGGTGAGGTGTCGAAGCAGCACGCTGGAGCCGAACGTCAGAGCGTCCATGTCCTCGGTGGCTGTACCAAACACCTTGCCGGCTTTCACCTGGAGACAATGGTTCGATTGTTATCAATCAATTATACTTTATTGTACACTAACATTTCCCAAGACATCGTTTACGAGACGTTTACCAATGACGTTTACGTTCATCGAGACGTTTGAGAGAGTCGAGCATGTAAGCCTTACAATACGAAATAAAATAAGTGCGCTATAATTCGGCAACAAACTGCCACGCAGTTTGTATAACTATGAAAAAATAAAATAATTAAAAAATACATAAGAAATGACATGTATAAGGGCGAGCTTATCTTGTAAATGTCCTTGCCTGATTAGTCAGGGTATCCTAGTTTGGGACTAGGACAAGGGATGGTGTAGTGTGAAATTTATTTGTATCGAGCGACGTCCGTTTCCATATGTTCGGAGATTTAGTTACAATCCGTATTTTGTTGTCTAAGTTATTAGCAAAAAGTTTGCAGTTTTGAGCAGTATCCCCTCCATGGGCGTCCATATTGGGATGTATACGAGCTGGTACGAAGCTCTCGGTGCGCGAGTCTGTCTGTCTTTCCGTCATAAGGGTGTCTGGAAGAAATTGCTTTTAGCAAGAAGGCCGCCAATTGTACTTTGTATCTTAACATGTTTTATAATATGTGCTCTGGTGTACAATAAAGAATAATCTTATCTGTATTAAAAACCTATTTAGAGGCTAAAAATTCCACCCATGCCGGGATTCGAACCCGCTAAATAGGTTTTTAAAATTGTCCTTAGCACGGGTTAGTGCATTAAAAATAATATAATCATGTGGGTACAGCGATATCATTCCGATGTAAAACCTTACTGCAAAGTAGGTGCTCGGGGCTGCAAGTGATGCAAATTACTTCAGCCAGATGTCGCTGCCTGTATGTAATACAGAGAATATTGTAAAGAGGTTCGAAATTTCACTGATGCCGGTGAGTCGCCCATTAGCTCAGTTGGAAAGAGCGCTGGCACGGATAGCCAGAGGTCGCGGGTTCGAATCCCGGCATGGGTGGAATTTTTAGCCTCTAAATAGGTTTTTAAAATTGTCCTTAGCACGGGTTAGTGCATAAAAATTATATAATTATCTTATCTGTGTCCAGTTCCTGGTCCAGGGATTTTTTATGAACACTTCTTTACCAAGGCAGCGCACTGAGCCTCAGCTTCGCAAGGTGCCTCCACGACGGGAATCCCCATAAGTTTGAGCAGCTCCTGGGCCTCCGCCGAATGCTGCTTCGTCACTTTCACCAGCCGACGGTTGAACTTGTCCATTTGGGCTTGGTCACCTAGTGGTGGGATGAACATATAGTTTGAAATGTTGTATATCCTTTACTAATAATAAGAACTGGAACGACTTCAGGTGTTGTTTTATTTGTAGATTAGTAGTATAATAAAACATGAAAACTGGATAAAAACGGATAAGCAGGTAAAATAGTCAGATCTGGTTGAAGGGTCAAGTAGTAGTCATAAAAATGAGGGAAATTTCGAAATGTCTGACAAACAAAGTTAGAAAAAGAAATAGAAATGGTGTAAAGAGGTTTGCACCGTTACACTACCCGGGGGCAACCGGTGAAATTTTTATTTTAAATATATTTTATTTAAAAAAATATATAAACTATAAATATATTAAATATATTTCACTATTTTGTGATGGCACACGTTGTGGACAGAATCGTTTTATCCGACGAACATGTAAACTTTATAATGATAAGTTGAGTGAAATTGACATTTTCGGCAGCACACTAAACTCATTCAAAAATTCAGTTATTAGGCTGAAAGTTGGCTAAATAATTTGTTAGCTGTAATTCTATTGATGCTTTATTTTGTTTAGTAGGTATTGCATGTTACTTTTTCAGGAATTTAAAAATATAGTTAATTTTTGTTTTCAAAAAAATAATATTTTATAAAATAAAAATAATAAAAAGTAAATTCGGAAAACTATAGGTCTATTTCTTTTTAAGACAGTTGTTAATGTTTTTGTAAGACTGCTTGTTTTCGTATAAATAAATAAAAAAAAAAATTTTTTTTTTAGAAAAAATATTGTGAAGTAAAATATTAAAATAAAATTTAAAGTCATGAGTCCAAAGTAAGGTCGATGAAGGTCGTGGATGGGGATATGGGTAAGCAAATAAATTAATTTACTCTTAAATATTAAAATGAAATATAACAGACAGGCGATGAAAAAAAAAAGAAGGTGTGGGGTGATATTGACAATGAATACTTATACTAGGCAGTTCCACTTTTATTCATCATCTATCATTCATCCCTAGCATGCATCATCTAAAATTGTCTTCATCTAAAGTGAATGTGAAGACGTTCATTCATTATAGACAAAATCTATTTTTATTAATTAGATTTATCCTGGAACTGGTCAAAATTTGTATTGGCTTATTTAGCCAGTTACCACCCGCTGGTATTAGGTAGTGTAAGGCTTATTATTGAGTCACAATCCGCTCTATGAAAACTATTTACATTTTAAAATATTTTATATTTGGGTACATAATACCCGACAGGGTAGAATCCGTCGTAGTCGTGCTCTCAAGAGCTATGGTGGGGTAAACACCGTAACGCGTTTAAGTAACCCCACGTTGGGCACCAGTGGAACGTTGTATATCTTTTATAAATAATAATAAACACTGGAACGACTTCTGGTGTTGTTTTATTTGTAGATTAGTAGTAGGTATAATAAAAACTGGATAAAAACGGACAAGCAGGTAAAATAGTCAGATCTGGTCGAAGGGTAAAGTAGTAGTCATGAAATTGAGGGAAATTTCGAAATGTGTGACAAAATTTAAATACCTATTTAGAGGCTAAAAATTTCACCTATGCCGGGATTCGAATCCGCAACCTCTGGCTATCCGTGCCAGAATTTCAGAATGCAAAAATTTTTAGCCTCTAAATAGGTTTTTAAATTTGTTCCTTAGCACGGGTTAGTGCATTAAAATAAAAATTGTATAAAATTTAAATATTTGAAAATGATAGATAGAAAAAGAAATAAAAATGGTGTAAAGAGGTTTGCACCGTTACAAAGCTTAATATTAAGCTCGCCTTTGTACAAATTTGTTTTAGTGCAATAAGTAATTTTCATTCATTATAGTGATGGATTATTAATAGCTAGATGTGTAAAAGTTGCTTCATAAAACTAGATGAAACAACCTTTAACACTTGATAGGTAGTTGCTTACCAGCATCTGTAGCCTTCTGGAGCTCTTTCTCAGCCTCCTCCCGCCTCTCCGCTCGCTTGGTCAGCTGGTGGGCCTTCAGATCCGGGGGCTTTCCGTCAAACACATACACCGGCTTAATGCCATTCTCAATGAGCCTGATAGTGCGGTAGAATGTCCCCATGAGATGAGATGTAGTTTCACCGTCCACTGAGGTCAGTTGGGCTCCTGGTAATAGTATAAATATAAGTAATTAGTTAAAGAGAGATGGTAGTGGTGCGGTTGAACACTGGCCTCTTAATTGTGAGGTTGTGGGTTTGAATCCAATGTATTTGGTTTTCTAAGTCTATTATTGTATCTTATGTTATGGTAGTGTTACTCACTAATGGTAAAGGAACACATAGTGAGGAAACTTGCTTCTGAAATGTTATTAACATACCACAGTGCTTGCTACGTATGATGGCCCAAATGTAAAAAACTTACTATTTTGTAATTTACAAAGTGAATATAACTTATTCTCAAGTCATTCAAAGTGTTGGGGTGGTGAACACCAATTTGAAGGAACAAATAAATTACACATAAATAAATGATATATGTGCACAGTTTGAGACTTGTTTGCATGTGGTATAAGACCAAATGCCCTTAAACCACAGTTCTAATCTCTTTCTGAATTCAGAAAGGTATGTTGGACGTGTGAGACTGACCGGTTAGCAATGTGAATGTATTAAAATATTGTCTGAGTCACTCAAAGGTTGCTAGTTTTTTCCTGGCTTGCTATATTAATGTTGTTTAAGTGGTGAGTGGGTAACCTCTCTGCTTACAACTGAAATAGATCTGTTCTCAGTGATTTTCGCCAAGTTAGTCTTCAAGATATCTATTTCACTCACGAGTCAGCTATAATTTTTATACTGAAATTGGATGATTCTGGTTCTTGAAACAGTTAACAAGACTTACATGGGGGATTGGGTGCTGGTTGCGTTGCACAATACAAAACTTGTATTAGTGTAGTTGTAATTTAGAAAACAGAATAGGTGTGCCGTGCCCCTAGCACTCTGTGTAGTTTAATGTTATACATCGAAGGTGTAAAAATTAGCTCATGTTTTAATAAGAAAAACATATAAAGAAATACTTTACCTTCACTACGAACGGCTATAAGGAACTGGTAAAGGCTCATAGAAGCATCTATCGCTATCTTTCGACCTGAAATATGCATAAAAAGGCATGAAATATGGGTTTTGCATAGGTAATAGGTTAAAAAACGTTGACCATAATTAAACACGAACCAAAGTAGTTTTTTATTTCACATTCTTTTAAGGCCTGCGGAGCCACATCGGCTATAAGTTTTGATAAACCTAAAATACCCATTTTTACTAATTAAAACACAATAATTCGTCAAAATATTTATGCGATGAAACCGGCGGGAAATGGAAATTTCCACAGATTAGACAGAGACATTGACGTTAGTTTTTTTTGTGTTTTGTTTTAGTGATGGGAAAGGGAAAAATAAAATATAATGAGTCGACAATAGACATGATTGTTTAAAATATTAACAAAAGATTTACACGCAATTCATGTATTGAATTGAATTGCTTACATACGATGCACATCGAAAGTTAGTCTTGTTAAGTGGTTTTAGTAGTAAAATATAGAGTAATTTACATTTAATAATCCTCGTTTTGGTCATAGCAGTTTCAAAACGCATTATTGACGTTTACACAAAGTCCTTCAAAGAACAAATTCGTCTGTCTGACTGTGTGGGCTAGTAGGATCAAACAATAAAAATCATATAACTTAACTTAATTTTTAAATAATTAAACATGGGAAACTACTTTACTGTAAACATGGAGGAAAACTTCAAGAAGAACCAAGAATTTATTCAAACTATTAATAAAATTAAGGCAAGTTCACACCTTAACTAATATTATCTAGACACCTAAGTAGGTATGTTATTTTTAATTATGTTATGTTTAATATTGTGATTATAATTATCCAAATAATTCGACAGATGGAGCGACAAATTCAACTTCAATACCAGTTACAAGAAAGAAATGCAGCAATGCAAATAGCTAAGAACAGAGACATTTGCCTTTGGCTTACAGCATTTCATGTTACATCAACTGTAGGATTATTTACGGGGTAGGTAAATTACCTACTTACATTCTTTATAATGCACAGAATATCTACATCAGATGATTTAAAATTATTATCTCTTAAGACTTCTATTACGTCTTGTTTACATCTCCAAAATTTACAGCAAGGGTGAGCTTGCTAAATTTATTTTTCATTGAGAATTAATTTCAAAAATTAATAAATTATACTTTACTACATATATAACAAGATAGAAGACTATAGAACCTACCTACATAATTTTGCAAAAAAATAATGTAGTCTAATGTGGAATTAAAATGTAGTGAGGCTTTACTAGGTAGGTATCTAATAAAATTACAGATATAATTTTCTGTTGCCTTGAATAAGATGTTTATTTAGAAAATTTGAGGCTAAATTAATTAATAGTAGGTACTTACCTCTTTGTCCATAATATGGTGTACTCTAGTAACTACCTACTGTTTTTGTACGAACAATAAAAATGAGAGAATGTTTACGATAGGTGATATTAAACGTAACAGCAGCCTCTTGAATCCTTAACATAAGAATGCACCTTTATAATTTCAGATTCAGACGAACGAAAAAAAATTACTTTCTTCTACCTCTAATTCCTCTGACTTTCGTCACTCTTTATTATTGGGATCTGGGATATGGGAACAAGGTTCATAGAATAAGAAGTAAGTACATACTAAACATTTTTATTTTAATATCGATTTATTAAACGGCTTCAATAAGCGAAACCTTAAAATTATCAAATTTATATTGTTACGGGCTAGGGTTCTGGATTTGGATGTAAAACGCCAATGACAACTTCTTAGGATTTATTCACGCAGGGTCTGGTCTGCAGGTCTTCACGACACGAAGTCCACACGAACAAAGTCCTTGTCAAAGAGATTTGAACCTTATACTAGTGGACATACGAGTCACTATTGCTTGAAGCGTTTTATTGTTTACTAAAACGCAGTATGCGGCGACTATTCGATAGGCTTCCAGAAGGCTCTATTCTAGATGGTTCGGGATAGGACCGCGACAATATTATATCTTTTTTCATACTATCTTAAAAGTAATGTTGTGTTTTTTGTTAGGTACTTTAAAGTTGTGGTATAAGTATTTTTTTACATGGCTTGCCACACGAAGGTATCATAAAAATTTAAGATAATACCACTGACTGACTCCAATAAAAAAAATTAAATATAAATTTTCATTTCTAAAAACGCTCTGAATTTTATAGTATAAGAATCGCAAAACTATATTAAATCAATCTGACTAAATGTATTTCCATATTTGTAATGTCCTTGCCTGGTTACCATAACACCACAGGATATCCTAGTTTCGGGACCAGGCAAAGTGACTATGTGGTGTGGAAGTGATGGATTTTGTCCTGACTTTGTAGTAGGTACTAAATTCTTTCTACTTGAACAAAATTCAAATTATTTTGTCTCTTTTTCATAAAATATTTATACTTTGTTGTTTAGAAAGACTCATTGGTCTATAGAAACTACCTTTTGGAATGGAATCATGAAAAAATACGGAAAGATTGACGTTTTAAAATTAGCCAAAAGGCGCTTGGTTAAACTGGGTTACTAGTTAAATAAAGAGGATTAAAAAAAAACTTAATAATTATTATTTTAAAATACTTAATTGAAGTCTCGAAAAGAAGTCCTTCATTAGGGGTGCCCTTTATTAAAATTTTCAGAATTGCTTATACATATTAATATTAATTTTCAGTGGAAGCGGAGCATATTATGACTCATGAAGCTGATCTTCTGGAGCTACCGTGTGGCCTACCAAGTCCTTCATCCATTGACTTAGGCCGACTAGATGCCGAAGAGAGCCGAAAGATTCATCCTCCTCTACTGTAGGCATAATTTTACAATTCTACCAAAACCAAAATATTCAGTCATTCAAATAACTATGTTACTAAGGTTTGTGCCTTCGAGTGCTCGGTAGGATACCAGTAGTAAACGATAAAACAGCATTTTCCTGCGCTAGCTAGTCATCTACATAATTATAGAGGTACTTAATTCTCACTAGAATTAATTAAAGGGCACCTACAATTCCATAGAACAGCTGTAACATGCGTACGTATATTGATAATAACTGTTAAGCTCTATCTTTGAACGAGGTATAATGATCCATGGAGAGACTAATGGAGAGACTAATTCGTTATTATTAATGAATTATCGTATAAACAACTATTTTGTAGGTAATGATTATGGTGAAATAAAGGTTGAATTTTAAATAGTAAGTTTAATCAAAACGCTATCTTTGATATCCACATAATTACAATATTTGAGACGTTAGTAGGCAATATCTTTATTCAATAAAGCTTAATATGCTATTAAATTTTAATTAAGTACAAATATTCGCACATAAATAAAATTATTCTCAGTCATAATGAAATTGCTTAGTCCTTGCGTTCAATAAAACAACGTAGTAATTGTGTTATTATTCTGTCCATTTCTGATTCTAATTAATTGATTATAACTTTTATATTTTTACTTATATTTTTTTCGATATTTTTTTAATCTTAACGGATATTTTTTTAATGGTACTTATATTTTAAATGGGTTGTTAATCTAGTGTTTTTGCGCTTTGTTATGGAGAAATATAAAACGAAGAAAACAAGGAAGAAAATATTGGTAATTCCATTGAAACTATAAATATTCCGATCATTGTATTATGAATCTTAATTAAAATATTACTGTCCTTAGAAATAAAGAAAAATAATTATAGAAATAAAAAACGTGATTTATAGGTAAACTTTAACATAAACCTGTTTGATGTAGTAATATTTAATTATATAATACTAACCAAGCAGTTAGCATTTATAAATACATTTAACTATATAAATAAAGTTGTTAATTATTATAACATTTCTCTTAAGCACTCTTAAAGGCATATAGGTATGTAATCTGTCGTTGTTTTTCCTTGTAAAATCTCCATCACAGACTATTTATTAGAAACCTATTTAGAGGCTAAAAAATCCACCCACGCCGGGATTCGAACCCACAACCTCTGGCTATCCGTGCCAGCGCTCTTCTAACTGAGCCAATGGGCGACTCACCGGCATCAGTGAAATTTCGAACCTCTTATTATTATTATTATACTTTATTGCACACGAAACATTTAACAGGACTTACATAAGAAACCTCTTTACACTATTCTCTGTATTACGTACAGGCAGCGACATCTGGCGGGTTAGTGCATTAAAAATAAATCCCGGCATGGGTGGAATTTTTAGCCTCTAAATAGGTTTTTTAAAATTGTCCTTAGCACGGGTTAATGCATTAATAGTATAGACTATTTATTACATACTCGAATTGGAATGTTTCTTTTAATAAGGAATCGTGCTTTTATAAACTAAGACCGTAAATCTCTACTACACTAACTAAACTAAGATCGTAAATGTCATGTGATGATGGCTTATAATTTATTTCTAATCGCATTCTATTAATTATAGAACTTGTATTGTTGTCATTATAAGATCAAAGATAAAAATGTTGGAAACACAATTTTTTTTATTCCAAATATACCTTAACTTAGTCATAAATTCATAATCGATACTATTTTATCATCAGATTTTTATTGATTTTACAACATACTTAATCTCATAACTAGTACAGTTGACAACTGCGTTGCCATAGCAACGACGATTTGTTTGGCCTTTCGTAAACAAGTGAATCACGTCGTGGCAGATTTCAAAACTGGCTAATTCTTTTCCTATTTATCTTCTTACAAACGTTTTTATGTAGATGATTAGTGTAAATTATGTTATTTACGACCTGATACCATAATTCTGTAAGTATTTTACTCTTTTAAAATTTAGTGCAGAGAGGTCATGTCAAAGAATCACATTGAAATAATACGATTCGGAAGTTCACGATCGTGATGACAGTTCACAAAATTTATTGCCTGTAGGTGACTAAAATGTATCGATCTTCGGTTGCCTAGCTGATCGTTCCAATGGTTCCAATATTGTTTAGCGACACGCATACTCTCTGCTGTTTATATTCAAATTTAAGGCCGCATGTAGCAATTTGCATTCACAAATGTAAACCGTAACAAGTTTACAGTCCTGTGCGACAAATTCCCCCGAGTGACTGTCTCTCTTCGACGTCTGTCTTTCCAGAGAACTTTAGCAAAGTTAGTGTATTGCCACCAGTACAAATGAACCAGGGCACTTTGAAAAAGGAAGAACAGAAAAAGAAAAATGGCGCCCCGAAATCGGAAGCTGCAAAGAAGAGCCCCGAGAAAAACATGTCGGAAATCGACGGGCACATCCTGAAGAGGTTTGATATACAAAAGAGGCTGGGCAAGGGAGCCTACGGCATTGTCTGGAAGGCAATGGACACGAAAACCAAGGAAATCGTCGCCATAAAGAAGATCTTCGATGCGTTCAGGAATCAGACGGACGCGCAGAGGACCTTTCGAGAGATTATATTTCTGCAATCCTTCCGTAACCACCCAAATATCGTGAAGCTACATAGCATACATAGGTAAGATAGAACTTATTTTCATTTGTAGCTTTTATCTCTGTCTGATTAAGTGGTGATCCGTTCATAAACGCCTGCCATAGTTATCTGAGCAAGCTGTGCTCACAATTTGCTCTTTTATACTTGACAGGCGTTCTTTAGCACTCAAATGGAGTCAAATAAATTTTAATTCGACGTAAACAATTTACATTCTGTTTGCTCAATGTCAATGTGCAATTTAAACTGAAAAACTGCTGCCTTTGGGCCGTAATGCAGTGGAGAAAAAGGCAGCAGAAAAAAAATCCATTCTGACCATCTTTTCTCAATTAATTTTCAACCTAATACATCAGCTGCTGCCACCTATACGTATGATAATATTTCATGATTGCCATCAATAATTTTAAATGCCAAGTCATTAGTTAATGGTCTTACAACAGTAAGGAAAACTAAGTGCTGTATTATCATTGGATAAAATGTAAGTGGGTCATGAACATGGAACGGCACGTGACCATTCCAAGCAGAGCTGGCATGATGACCTCACGACGTCTCTACCTGGTTGGAATGAGGTGCTCGCGAACACGGAGTAGTGTTGAGCTAAGTGGAAGGCCTTTGCCCAGCATTGGGACACAGTAGACTAATTAAAAAAATGGACAAGTGCTAGTCGGAATCCTCCACCGAGGGTTCCGTAAAAAATTGTAGGTAGTTACCTACATAGTTCAGTAGTCAGTTTTTTTCCAGCTTTTCCGGAAGTTCAAAGATTTTTTTTAGATTTAATTGCAAATGTATAGTTTTCAGATTATACTGTATTTGTAGCCAAATTTTAAAGTTTTAGGTCAAATAAGTAATTTTGATTTGCTGGAGTTACATTGAAAAATAAGTTTTTCTTTGCGGCATAAACAGCCCTATCTTTTTTTTTACATTAACTTAAAAGCTGGGTTTTCAGCTTAAAGGGTGTGTAGATTTGAGTATATTGTTTTAATTTCAACTCAATTCCTCCACGCGTTCCCGAGATAGACAGACAGACAGACGGTCAACAAAGTAATCCTATAAAGCTTCCGTTGTTTTCTTTTTGAGATACGTAACCCAAAAAAGTGGCACACGCGTTCATAAAATATGTTTGTTTATTTATAGCTATCTTGTAATATCTACTTTCCCCACATTTTCCATTACAGTTATTGAGTGGCATTGACATTGCGCTTTGACCCGTATTACTTGTTCCATAGAGCCCTAAACAACCGCGACATCTACCTCGGCTTTGAATACATGGAGACTGACCTTCACAACGTGATCAAACGTGGCAACATACTCAAGGACATCCATAAGCGGTACATCATGTACCAAATGCTCAAAGCCACGAAATATATACACTCGGGCAATGTGATACACAGGGACCAGAAGCCCAGTAATGTGCTTATTGATAGTGCTTGTCGGTGAGTACTAGGCACTGTAGCGTCCGAGTGGTTCCCTCACCCCTAGTCATGATTAGCGTAAAGAGACTTCTAAACGGTTAATATTTTTACTGCAATACGTGGCCGGCAACTATTGGTGTCTTTCTCTAACATGTGAGTAGGAGAGGGACATCAATAGTTGCCGGCCACATATTGCAGCGAAAATATGGCCCGTTTAGAAGCCCCTTAATTACACCATCTGAGGCTCGTGGCAAAGTTCGATGACGCGGAGCTGTCTAGCGCCACCAATGGTAAAAACATCATAACGCCTTTTATAACGCGTCTTTGGAAAAACGTGTAAAACATAAATGTTTATAAATATAGCAGCTCTTGCTGTCATGTAATGGCATTCGTTAAGCCACGTCTGAGGCCTTATGGGCGGCTTGATAACTTCTGACAGTAAGGCTTGCCACTGTCTTACAATCCTCCACCAACCCGGTCTTGGTGGTCACCAACCCCCGTAGTGGAGTATGGCCTAACCTTCCTGCGATGCAGGAAGAGACCCGTGTCCCAGCAGTGGGGACATACAAGGGTTGATATCGATGTGCTTGCTTGGTTACCATGACTCAGGATATTCTACTTTCGGACCAAGACAAGTGGTCGTGTTGTGTGGAAGTAATTTTTATTTAAAAACCTATTTAGAGGCTAAAAATTTCACCCATGCCGGGATTCGAACCCGCAACCTCTGGCTATCCGTACCAGGTTTTTAAATTTGTTCCTTAGCACGGGTTAGTGCATTAAAAATAAAAATAGTGTAGTAATTTTTATGTCTACATCAACTATATTGAAGGCTTTTTTGATAAGACAATGAAATGATTAGGTTGGGTTTTCACTGTCATAGAGATATATTAAAGACTACACGTTTTTGTGCAACTGGAACTTGAAGCAGTATAATGAAATAAAAACATCTATCAAAGTCAGAGGCTTGAAAATGGTTTCATGTAGAGTCTGTCCAACACAATAGGCAGGATGATTCACGGAGCACCGATATCTTACCACGTGTTTAAATACCTACCTAGTTCTATATTAAACAGGTCTAAACGCGATTAGTTATTAGGTAAAACGTAAATACCTTAAGAAATAACAATAAATAATAAAGAACAAATAAATAATACATTAAGAAATACTATTACCTTCCGAATCGGATAATCTGAAAATGGTTTCTTCTAGATCAATAACTGTATCAGTTTTCTATTTATTCATATCCGCTTTGATCCCAGTAGCTTCAGCGCTATCTAACAAATACCGTCGTAATCTGGGGCCCAATGATGCGCACCAAATCCTGTCGGAATCCTGAAGTTTGCGGGAACAATTTGTATGGAATTTGAAAGTTACACGATTGGAACCGTTCAAGATTTGGCGCTCGTAATGTCGCTATATTAAATTTCTTTAAATATAGAGTACAGAGGGTTCAAAGAGTTCGACCCGAATAGCAAGCCCTACAGTCCAATATTGACATAGTTTTTCAATAGAATGATATAAGCACGACAATGGTTGTTATTTGCCTCAATTTGGTAGTCTACAAAGCAATAACAGTACAATGTCATTCCAAGAGTGTAACCCGAGCCAATCAAATAGGCATCTCTTGCGAAGAAGATCGAATCGCGCGAGGCGCCGAGTTAAGTAGCACGAGTTCAATATCAACCCTTGTATGTCTCCACTGTTGGCGCACGGGTCTCTTGCTGCATCGCAGGAAGGTTAGACCATACTCCACCACGGGGGCCAAGTCCAGGTTGGTGGAGGATTGTAAGACAGTGGCGGGCCTTACTGTCAGAAGTTATCACGCTACCCATAATGCCTCTGACATGGCTTAACGACTGCCATTACATGACAGCCGGCACCAACGGCTTTTCCGAAGCACGGAAGCGCTCGAAAAAATGCCACTAGCGGTAGCCACGGGACGGTCACCCATCCTGCTCCTGACCGAGCCTGTTGTTGCTTAACTTAAGTGATTGATTCCAATCACTCCATTCGCCTAGGCCACGAGCGCTTCAGGAGTTATATACTATTGCAATGCGATTGGTTACTGGACCGCCGATTGTGTGAATGAAACGACCATTACCGGACTAATATGACAAGTATTGAACAACTGTGTATTTTAGAGACTTGCCCCCCAGTTCGTTTTAAAATGAAGCCGAACTGGTTGCCAATGACCGATAGGAGACGGCACATAAAGAAAAAACATGTAGACAGATTGATGACGGCAGGCGGTACCCTGGTCTCTCCGGATATTAAAATCTTCATTACCTTTTGACCACCTCTGTGGGTAGCGGTAGCGCATCTGCCTACCATGCGTGAGGTCCCGGGTTCGAACCCCGGCTAGGGACAAAGCAGCGCTGTTTCTGGTTCTGACGACGCAGGGTGTCCTAGTGTGGGGACGGAAGCAATGTATGTGCCTGTATGTAAATGTTATGTGTTACCTCCTAGGGTGAAGCTAGCGGATTTTGGACTCGCCAGGTCGGTTTCTACCATTTACTCTGGTGGCGAGGACGGTGCAGATCCCTGCCTCACTGACTACGTCGCCACCAGATGGTACCGAGCTCCAGAAATACTCATCGCTAGTAAAAAGTAAGATTTTTATTACTTTTTGCATGTATAATATTTTAATACTTATGAAGTTAAGTCAATTTATCCAATAATGAACGCCAAGAAAATCACGGAACAGAGCAAATGTACTTTTTTTATTCTTGCTGTGAGAGCCTATGACGATTTATGAATATATTTTAAGTTTTAAAGATAAGCATGCTTCCTGTTCACAGCTACTAAGTACACATTAATTGCAAAAACGTGTTTTTACTTCACTTTGAAATCCTAAAGACTACTAGATTAGACTAGACAAGCGATAAAACATGTAATAAGATGTTTATTTCCACCTTTTTATTTGCGAGGAAAAAATATTAACTAAAAATGTCTTAAAAGAATGAGCAGAATGATTCAACTCTCATCGAGTTGTCACCCGGGGGGGAGACAAGCGATACAACGGTTGTCTCCCCCCCCGGTGACAAATGAGAAACAGACTTCCCGGTTGTCCCCCCCTTGTCATCTTCCAAAGGGAACAGACGGCACGAATTGTCACCCGGGTGACAACCGGTAAGAAAATTTGCAGCTGTCGCCCCGGGGGACAGGCTAGGGGGGACTAATGGGAACAATCGGTATATAGCTGCATTATTTTTATGCCATCCAATACCTACATACATGTAACTTAAGCTGAAACATTATATGAACTTTACATCTGGCCTTACCCTCCTGCGATGAAAGAGACCCGTGCCCCAGCAGTGGGGACGTACAATGGGTTGATAGCATCATCATATTTGCCCTGAAGCTGAAAGTAGTCTTGGTGCTGCCCCCAAAATGCGATCGCGAATCACTTCGAAATTTACATCAAGAATGAAGAGTTTTCAGAAAAATGTGTCGCATTACCCAGCTTTTTATTATCTTATCTAGTTCAGAATTGACAGAAAAGGGAAAATAATCTGGCTTTCTTCTCGACGAAGTTAAGAGTTGACCATTTTCTACAACCATTAGTTGCTACAAAAAGTAAAGGACTTCGGGATGAAATGAAACCCCCGGAAGAAGAAAAAAACCCCGAAAGAAACCCTTTCTAGGGGCCCGAAACTTATACTTGAGTTTGGCTCAAGTATATGTTTGATATCTATCGTTCTTTTCACAGAACAAAAAAAAAAGAGTCGGACTACGCATAGGCATTGCTAATGTGACTTACGACTCCTACTCTTTTTCTGTTTGTGGTTCGTTTACATTTCCCATCATCTCTGCAGCTACACGAAGGGCATTGACATGTGGAGCCTGGGCTGCATCCTGGGTGAGATGCTGAGTGGTAAGCCGCTCTTCCCCGGAACCTCCACCGTCAACCAGGTCGAGCGCATCATGTCGGCGCTGCCCAGACCCTCGCCTGAGGGTGAGTGTCCATCGTCGATCCCGTATGTTTTATCGGACCTTAGAAAAACTCCGCCTGTGCAACAATCAATATCAAGAATCAAGGTGGTCGATGGCTATAATACTTCTTCTTCAGGCTATATTATGTAGTCCACTGCTGGATATAGTCCGGTATAATACGTATACCGCGGAATTTCTGATACAGACAATCTCTCCGTATCAGTATGACAAACTAGCTTTATGCCCATGAAGCTTTAACGACTCAAGTAAAACGACCTAATAGTAAAACGTCTGAAATGTAAAAAAGATCAAAAATTTGCCGTTATCGAAGGTTGAGGATCGAGACGACGAGAGTAATCAGTCCTAGGCTTGGAGTGTGGTCGACATTTAGTGAATTGAAACTATTCCGCATGAAAGATTCTCTTCTCGGAGGACCGATGCTGTGGTATCTCTACTGCCATAGGGTCCTCACATCCTTATCAGACAAACGTAAATTTCCAAGTGTTGTTTCCTCCTAGACTAGTAAGTTAGATCTGACATTTCCGCACTTAGCCTTATAGTCGAGCCATTGTATCATCAGCTAGGCTTGCGGTGGATCACCTTAAAGATTTTTTTCCTGCAACGCCTAGATACACCCGAAAAGTGTTCGCTCATAATATAAAAAAATGGTTTTTGGAGGTCGTCAAAAAATAAACAAAGACTAGGGGCAGGACTAGCTAAGGTCGTCACGTGTAAGTTGCAAGCAAGTTTCAAATGTGATCCACCGCAACTCCAGCTGATAGTACGTCGTAGGAAACGCTGAGGTATGTTAACACCTCAGACACCTGTGGTGTTAACATGCGCGATATCAACCCTTGTATGACCCACTGCTGAGGCCGCCACTGCTTGTATGATCCGCACCAAGCGATTCGCGAATTTTTTTATAATAAGAACAGCAAAGTTGTGGAACACGGTGCCATCGTCTGTCTTTCCGGAGACATATAACCTGGGTGTCTTTAAAAGTAGAGTTAACCGGCATTTAACAGGTAAGCACGTAACATCGTAGACCCCGTCTTCGCTTACCATCAGGCGTGACTGGGGTCAAGTGTAACCAGTCCTACTAAAAAAAACCCTAGAAAAGTGTACGGTGCTAACCTGTATAGAAAACAAGGCATTGGCGCATGCCTTGGTTGGAACCCACGACCTCCCTAATGTGGGGCCGGCGTTCTGCCGCTGCGCTACCACCTCTCTCTCTCCCAGATATAGCGGCCGTCTGCAGCGGTTACGGCTCGTCCCTGATCCGGGAGCAGGCCTCAGCCTCCAGCTCCGGAGGCGCCTCGCTGAGTTCCCTTCTGTCGTGCGCGCCGCGTGACGCCGCTGACCTGGTCTCCCGGCTGCTTCACTTCAACCCGGCCAAGAGGCTCAGCGCCGAGAGGGCGTTGGATCACGAGTATGTTGGAAAGTGAGTGACGTTTCTAGTTTTCTAGGTGGTTGGTCAGCCGAGTTAGTTAGAATGGGATGAGTTCGTCAGTGAGTGGGTCTGTGAGTTAATCACCATTCCGGATGTGGCCCCCGTGGTGGAGTATGGCCTATACCTGGCTTAGGGAAGTGACCCGTGCCCCTAGATGGGGACATAACGTGTTGATGATGAAGAGTTTAACATGCATGATGCGACAAACTATAAGTGGGTGAGCCATTACCGTGTTATGTGTGTCTTTCTTTTTTCTCAGTGAATGTAGTGTCGTATCGCCTGTTGGTTGTCCTAATTAAATGAAATAATAAAGGAGTACAATGTTCAATCAGAGACTAGTTGGTCTCTGATTTGAACTTTGAGTTTGAACATTCTACTCGTACTTCTATTCTTCTTTGAACATTCTACAATTGGTCGAGTTCAGAGACGACATAAACTGTAAGTATTTTTTTTTGTTTCCATAATAACCAATCCACGTTTTTTCCCTGTCCCCGTCGCCAGGTTCCACCGCGAGCGTGACGAGCCGACCCTCGCCTCGGACGTGTTACTTCCACTGCGTGACGACAAGCAAGTGTCTGTGGATGACTACCGGAACAAGCTCTACAGCATCATGGCGAAGGGGCAGCGCTCCACGAGGACGCAGAAGGCACCCGTCATGTAAGTTTTAGATTAGTTAGGGGTAAGGAGCGGGAGAAAAGAAGGACTATTGGAACCAGCTCTACAAGCAAAATGTCGAAGGGTCAGCGCTCCACGCAGCCGCGGAAGGTGCCCGTGACGAGAGTTCTGGCTGAGTTAGGGGAAGGGAGGGGCCTCCCCCTCCCTCCCGCCCCTTTGTCATGACGCTGTGAATGTGAAGCTTGTTCCAATAGAGAGACTATTGGAACAAGCTTCACATTCACAGCGTCATGACAAAGGGGCAGGGCTCCACGCACCCGTCACGTTAGTTGTAGTTGAGTTAGGGGGAAGGAGCGGCAGCTCTACAGCATCATGGCAAAGGGCCAGCGCTCCACGCAGTAGTGGAAGGTACCCGTCACGTAAGTTTTGATTAAGGGGAAGGGGAAGAAGGAGAAAGTATTGATTGGAACCAGCTCTACAGCACCATGGCAAAGGGTCAGCGCTCCACGCAGCCGCGGAAGGAGCCCGTCACGAGAGTTGTGGCTGTGTTAGGAGATGGGAGGGGGAGGATAGAGGGACTATTGGAACAAGCTCCACAGCGTCGTGGCGAAGGGCCAGCGCTCCACGCAGCCGCGGAAGGTCACGTGAGTTTTGGTTGAGTTACGGGTAGAGGGTGTCAGGAGAGAGACTATCGGAACAAGCATCATGGCGAAGGGTCAGGGCTTAACAAAGGCGCACGCCACCTGGGTCGTGGCTGGCTTGCGGGTAGTGGGGGTAGTAAGGGGGGAAATAGAGACCGGAACAAGCTGAAAAGCATCATGGCGAAGAGCGCAGCGCTCCACGCAGCCGCGGAAGGTGCCCGTCGCGTGTGTTCTGGTTGAGTTAGCGGAGGTTAGAGAACGGTGTCTGTGGCGCAGACGGCCTCTGTGGCGCAGCTGTAGCGCATCTGTCTACTATGCAAGAGGTCCCGGGTTCGAATCCTGGCAGGGGACAAAAAAAAACCCCCGGTCATGGATGTTTATGTTTGTGATGTCGTGGTTTCTGGTTCCCACGACACAGGGTATCCTAGTGTGGGGCCAGAAGCAATGTATGTGCCTGTATGTAAATGTTGTGTTGTTGTTGTGTTGAGTTATGGTGTGGACTGAAAAAGGATGTAATGAATGAAATTGAGACAGGAATGTTAGGTTTGTTCGAACGGAGAGGACACCAAATGAATAAACTATGTTATTGCAGTTCTTGTAAGTAGTCTAATTTGGCGTCGAACACTTCTGTCTTTTGTAACAAAAAATTCGCTTGGATGATTTCCAAATTCGCTGAACAGTGTCTAGGTAGGTGCGTACCAAGCTCAGTGACGTGGCACTTATTTGGAGAAAATCAATACCGTGTATCTTGTTCGGTTCCCTCACGTTTCTGGAAGACTACGACGATAAATAGATTTGCACAAAATGACTTAATTTTTGACTTAAAACTTTCAAAATGACTTAAATTAAACCCGTGGTGGAGTATGGCCTAACCTTTCTGCGATGCAGAAGGAGACCCGTGCCCCAGCAGTGGGGGGGCATAGTGGGGTTGATATCGAAACAAGCGGTACCTACCTTTCTCAGGGAAGAGAGCTGTGCCCCTCGGTGGGGACATAATGGGTTGGTGATGATGATGAAACATAAGGTGGTATCGAAGCGGTAGAACGTCGACTTCTTAATCGACATCTTAATCTAAGTTACGTACATTTGTGTAGTTGTAATAGCAATACCACTAGCTAACAGTGAAGGACACATCGTGGAAACCCTAGTCCTTCCACACAGATAACAATTATAACAGTAAAATGAGCAACAAACAACTGAAATTCTGTGGTAGGTAAAGACAAAAAAGTTAATGAAATAAACTTTAAATGTGAGTGTTGCATTTTATTAGAAAGAAAATTCGCAAAAAAGATTGTTAAGAAAATTAGGGACAAAATTTGGCCCAGACAGGTAAAAAATGATTTCTTGGGCACGTAATAAGGCACTGTACTATTTTTTTTACATAAAAACCTTCCCATTTCCATCGTTCTTATCAGTCCTTTTAACGGGTACCTACATTGGTATGGCCTAGATTGGTAAAAAACTACTTTTTTGGCACTCACAAGCAACTTTACTATTTTGTTACATAAATACCTAAAGCCTAAATAGCCTCTAAATAGGTTTTTAAATTTGTTCCTTAGCACGGGTTAGTGCATTAAAAATAAAAAATAGTGTAATCATGTGGGTACAGTGATATCGTTCCGATGTTAAACCTAACTGCAAAGTAGTTAGTCGGGGCTGTAAGTGATGCAATTTGCTTAAGCCAGATGTCGCTGCCTGTACGTAATACAGAGAATATTGTAAAGAGGTTCGAAATTTCACTGATGCCGTGAGTCGCCCATTGGCTCAATTGGTAGAGCGCTGGTACGGATAGCCAGAGGTTGCGGGTTCGAATCCCGGCATGGGTGAAATTTTTAGCCTCTAAATAGGTTTTTAAATAAAAACCTTCCCATTTCCATCGTTTTTATCAGTCCTTTTAACGGGTACCTACATTGGTATGGCGTAGATTGGTAAAAAACTACTTTTTAGGCACTTACGAGCAACTTTACTATTTTGTTGCATAAAAACCTACCAATTATAATATTAGTTATTAGACGTCATTGTAAAACATAATATGGAAGTAGCCTGAATTACCATGGCACAGGGAATCCTAGATTGGGAGCCTGTAACCATTTGTCTGTAACCGTTTTATAATAAAGTTTTTTTCATTTCATTCCCATCTTTCTAATCCTTTCTAAACGATTTAATCTTTCTGTAACCCAGCCGTTTCCCACCCACAGCAGCAAGACTGCACCAAAGCCGACCTGCAAGACCAGCAAGAGTTTCCAAGAGATGACTGACAAGAACCTTCAGAGCTCGGCTTACAAGTCCAAACTTACAGCCACAGATACCAAGCCAAGGCCTAAAAAGTCCGCTGCCGCTGACAAAACTATCAGAGAACACAAGTCAGACCAAGGGTTGGTCAAACCCTTCAGAGCTACGAAGCTGTTCGAAAATCGAAACGATCCCTGGCTCGTCAACTCCACAAACTGCCAGGGCGATTTCTTTCAGCCAGTCCAGCGGCAGAGCGCCAAGGAGAGCCTGAATTGTACGCCTCCGAAAAAAACCTCCTTGCAGCACAGACGGAACTCGACCTCCTTTTCCACGATTACTGTAGGCGGCGACGCGGACTACGGGGGCTATAAGGCGTTTAATCAGAGGCACGGGGTCATAACGGCCAGTGCGTTAATGGATTTGAGGACCGGCATCCGATGAAAAGAGAAAAGAGGAAAAGTTTTGCTCAAACGTTATATTATATTTTTTGTTTTATTTTATTTTGGGCCAGGATGTTTGATTATTTCTTATAATAAAAGGGACAAAATCCCGCAGAAATTTCTAGTGGTGACAGCGGCCAGTGCCTAGTGTATTTAAGGAGCAGCACCCGAAGAAATAATCTTTTTACTTTTTCTTAGTTATTAAAAAAGAGGAAACATATTGTATAGAAATTTTCTAGTCATGGTAATTTATTCATGAAGGTACACAGTTATGTTGTTTTTGTATTGTTTTGTTTTTTTTGTTGAGTTTTACTTCTGTTTTTTAAGTAATTATGTGTTGAGATTTTTTGGCGTTACCGATCTATGGTCGTTGTAGCATCTTCAGTGTACATGCTTTTTTTAGATTTATAAAAGGGCCAGCCCACCTAAAAAGAGTATACCGGCTACTAGAATGACTGTAATCATAGATTTCCCTGCTTAGGTAGTTGAATTTTACGATAGATTGGTGATGCTAGATTGACCTTCGCATAAAATTTAATGTTAAAAGATTCCGGCATTATTGTTTTTCCCACTGAAACTGATTTATCTACTATTAATCTAAGCCGGAATTACATGAACCTAATGAATTAATGCAGATATGACAAATGTATTTTTTAAATCGTAGACGAATTGTTGAAGACAACTTTTTGTAATTAAATAACTCACGTTAAGGTAGATAGATAAATTGTGCATGTTTTTACATAAATTATTAGGCGTATTAAAGTAACGGTTTCGACACAATGTTTTAGCGATAGTGATGTGAATGCGGAAGGGAAGATATTTTTTCATCTTAGAATCGTTGGATTTTTAGAAAAAATTGTCCGTGAAAGGTCATAAACCATAATGATATTTATTCTTATTAAATGAACTTCATTGAATGAAATAGCACTGCCATTAAAATAGTATATTAAAGTAACACTCTGTAATTCACAATTAGAAAAATCGTAAAAAAAACCTACCGAAGGTTGGTTTAGACTTCTTACAGGTTTTTTATAATCTGATGTTTCCTACATTGAGTCTGCATTTATGAGGTGTTTTATAAAAGCCACGCTTGAACTAATTTTTACGACACATTGTAAAACAATGGTACTTTTTGACGCCTGTAGATTCTGTGATATTATTATGGTGACCTTCCGAGTCGTCACATCCTGATCCTTACCGAGAAAAGAATATGCCGTAAGACAATAATATAGTGACTCGTCTTGTTTAGTGAATTGGCCCTTCTGAGAATGAGGCATTCTGAGAATAAGTCATTTTTCGAATTAGGCATTCTGAGAATAAGTCATTTTGCGAATTAGGCATTCTGAGAATAAGTCATTCTGCAATTAGCCCTTTTTTACAACAGTAAAAATGGCCAATCGATAAATGGCCAATTCGCAAGGAGACTAACAAGTCTCCTTGCGAATTGGCCATTTATCGACTCAGCTATCGAAAAGGTTATATTTTTTTTGCGATTTGTGTTGACAAGTTGAAATCCCTAATTTTCGATCGACGTTGTATAACTTATAACCAAACTTGTGTTTGTACAGTCGTATAACAAAACTTGTGTTTGTAGGTACAGTCTGGTCAACCTTCAAATTTTTGATGCAAAGACGCTTTTAACTATCGTGCTGCTGTCGTCTGGGGTTTAGCGTCGATGGTCAAGGGTGCGATTAGTCAAAATATCCCTTTTGTCAAGGATGCCTTTGGTCAAACTACGTTTGTCAGGGTGCGATTAGTCAAAATATCCTTTTTGTCAAAGATGCCTTAAGCCAATCTACGTTTGTCAAGGGTGCGATTTGTGAAAATATCCTTTTAGTCAAAGATGCCTTTGGTCAAATTAAGTTTGTCAGGGTGCGATTTGTGAAAATATCCTTTTGGTCAAAGATCCCCTTGGTAAAATTACGTTTGTCATAAGTGCGATTCGTCAAAACCGTCTGCCGAATAATGCCGACCGACCAGAGACAAACATCATTTTATAGTTTCTCAAATAATGGCTATAAGATCATCAACCTCTTAATTTGTTAATGTTGAAGTCAAACAATTTTAGATAGAGGCGTTTATTTTAGGAGAAGTGGCGTAAAAAGGCAACTTTGGCAAATACACACCTTTCGGTAAAAAGGGTATTTTGGAGAATCGCGTCTTTGGCAAAGTTCATCTTTGACGAAAACGTTTTAATAAATCGCATATTTGGTAAAGTTCATGTTTGACGAAAAGCACCTTTGACGTATTGCGACTTTGGAAAAGTTCATCTTTGACGAAAAGCACCTCTGACGAAAACGTTTTGACGAATCGCGACTTTGGCAAAGTTCATCTTTGACGAAAAGCACCTTTAACGAAAACGTTTTGACGAATCGCGTCTTTGGCAAAGTCCACCTTTGACGTAAAGCACCTTTGATGAATCGCGACTTTGGCAAAGTTCATCTTTGACAAAAACATTTTGACGAATCGCGACTTTGGCAAACCTCACGTTGGACTAGCCTTTGACAAAAAACGTATTTTGCATTGCAAACGAACATAGGCGGAAAACCCGTCGTTAACCTTACCTATAATTAGGTTACTTATTAACTGTTGAACTTGAATTTGTACTAAAATGTGACGATTACTTTCCCGTATGTGACGACTTACGAGGAAACCTTGCTCAGCGAGACCTATAATGAGATTAAACTAAACTAATCTATTTAAACTAAGTAGGCGTCTATAGTCTATTTGTTGTTTAAGTACTTAAACAAATGTGAACAATCTTTATACGTATTTTTATCGAAATACACACTTTTAAATCGAAATCTTTATATTTTATCAATTCAATGTGAAATTTAAATGCATGAAATTCAATTAAAATTAATAATTTTAAATATTTTTATTTGTAAATGGCTGGTTTCTGAATTGGTAATTTCGCCAAGCAAATAGGTACTTAACTGTAGTTCGCTCTCTTCCAATTTCTCAGCAAAGAGCGTGACAGAACGTGAATGAAGTATTTACTTAGAGAAATTCTCAATTCAGAAACCGGCCAACAGTATATATTTCAATTAAAAAAAACTTATCAAGATATGGAATAAAGAAAAAACATAAAATGCTCAAAAAATAGTAAGAAAATAAAAACACAAATTTGTAGACAAAAGCCACTTCCATAATCTAGTAATAAACTAAACCGATCTTGTAGTAAGTTCTAATGTTTACCGTGCTGGAAAGTTACTATAGTCTGTTAGCTTTTAGAATATACCTCGGGCTCTAGAGTAGGCTTCGGTTTTCGCCAATTTTTGCCGGTTTTCGTACTGATGATCGAGTTCCGATTTCGAAATTAAGTGTCATATTAGTTCCGATATTTCTATTACACGAATATATCCGATTCTATCCGATAGTAGCCGAGGTATATTCTAAAAGCTCTGACAGACTGACCACGAGCTCTGTTAAAAATTATACAAGTACAATTTTTTAAATTACGTGTACAATGAAGTACACATTTTTTTATGAATATGTACTGCAAAGAAAATAAGAAAATGTACTGTCTCTGAGAAAATACCTGTGCCCTCCAGTGTAGCTTTATAGGATACATAAAAAAGGGTAATGTTATGTAAGAACATTCTTTCCCAACCCATCTCTAGTCGAGAACTTTAAACGCGCCTGTACTCGTACCTACTTAAATTAAAGTAACTTACATCACTTAACTGTTGACAATAACTTGCAGAAGGCTAAAGACTGTCCAAATCGGTGTTTTCTCGTGGTTCCGATATTTTGTCCAGGAAACGTGTCCACGAGGGATAACTATTCTTGAAGTCCCATTTTGTTATTCCGTTAACAGGTACGCGAGGGACAGCAAGTTTTTGTCCCATTTTTTTTAACCGTTGACCACGAGAAAACATGCAGGATAACCATTTATCTCTAATTTTTTTTGCCCCGTTAATGGGTGCACAAGGGATGACTCTTAACTATTTCGAAGGTCCAATTTCTTGTCCCGTTAGCAGGTTCTCGAGGAAGAACTATTTATCGAAGTCCCATATTTTTGTCCCGTTAACGGGTCCAAGAGGAACAATTATTTCCCGTAGTCCCGTTATTCGTCATTCATGTGACTGCGAGGGAAATCTGTTTCTGGTTTTTAATGTAAATGTTCCCTCCTGTATATTTAATAAATAGAGATAGCGTCCTCGGGAACCCATTAACGGGCCAAAAATATGGGACTTCGAGGAACCTGAAAGGGGACAAAAAAATATCACCAATTGTAGAGGTTAGTTGGTAGGACGTAATTATATAGATTAAAGCAAAGTTTTGACCAATCACATGTAACAGTAGATCTGATATCAAGCAATAATACTGAGAGATTCGGTTGCCTTGGTGTTCCAATCTTTAACAATTTTATAAAAATGTATTTTATTTACTTACATGGTCAAATAAATAAACTATTGGTATTTATTCTGCTGTATTATTTAGAGACTAACCACACACACATTTAACGAAATATACAGGGTATAATAAAATAGTTTTAAAATAGAAACTACAAAAAAATTACAACAAGACAAAAATTGTATCGACTTACAAGAATATGCCCCTCTTGACATCGTTCAGGTCCATAATGTCCCTTTCCTAAAATGTCCCTTCCTCAAAAGGTCCTTTCCCTAAAATATCACTTCCTCAAAATGTCCCCTGATTCCAAAATGTCACTTTCCTAAAATTAGCTTAGTTTTTTTCCTAATGGCCAATTGCCGATTCGGGTGTTTTCTCGTGGTCCCATTATTTTGTCCCGTTAACGGGTCCACGAGGGATAACTATCCCTCGTGGTCCCGTTATACGTCATCAACGGGTCCACGAGGGGTAAACTATTTCTCGTGGTCCCATTAAAGAAGATGATGCCTCCTGTGTAATGGAAAAATAGATACAGCATAATATACATAACGCGACACAAAGTACTATAGAATGTAGAAAAGCAGAAAGTATTATAAAGGAAGAAGTCACTGTGCCACAACTGCATAAGTTTATAGCTACCCGCTGGCTTAGAAACGAATTCTCAATTTCCTATACGCTAAACATTAAAAATATTAAGGATCTTAACCAAGTGTTAGCACATTTACGCTACATACGTGTAATAAGAAAGACGAAACGTTACTGTCCATTGCACGCAAAATTTTTTCAGTTTTAATACTTCAAAAAAGATAGATTGTTTTGCCAGCAAATACGCAAAACTAATTTTGTTTTGGTTTCCAATATGAGTAGATATCGATGCCATTACCCCTATTGCCACTAGACCTATTTTTATGTATGAACATAGAGTGCAGGCTATATGACTTAGGAGACATCCGTTTATTCATCTTCGGGATCTTCAGTAGTCCCTTTTGTGGCTTCACGTGTGAAAGACGCTGTGAAAAATAATTTAAATGAAAATGAGACTTCATTTCACATAACCACATGCTAACGGCCATTTTGTTGATGCCATTTTAACTTTTAACAATATGCTATGTGATTATTTTTATTGAGTAACTAAATAAACGTAACTGAAAAGTAAGGTACCTACCCGGGGCTGCAAGTGATGCAAATTACTTCAGCCAGATGTTGCTGCCTGTGCGTAATACAGAGAGTATTGTAGAGAGGTTCGAAATTTCACTGATGCCGGTAAGTCGCCCATAAGCTCAGTAGGGAGAGCGCTGGCACGGTTAGCCAGAAGTCGCGAGTTCGATTCCCAGGCATGGGTGTAATTTTTAGCCTCTAAATAGGTTTTTAAATAAACGTTTTACATTTTATTCTATCTGTGAAGGAAAACATCGTGAGGTAACCGGATTGTCTAAGGTGTTCAACTACCTCAGCGCTTGAAACGCTCTTTCCACTAGAATCCCCTACCCCAGTCCCCCAGGGGATTGTACAGCACTCACTATTCCTCTTCGATCCCCCAGGGGATTGTGCAGCACTCACTATATTGTTTTGGGGCTTCACATTCAAAATTTGATTTGAAATTTGTAATGAAGGCTAAACTCTCTCTGAGAGAAGGTACAGAAGTACCTTGCCCTGCACTGGGATTTATGTAGGCTTCATCGAAAAATGTGACTGGAGGTGCACCTTTTGAACGCAAAAACATCGCAATGAAACTGCATTTAGGAAACAATTCTAATTATCTATTTTTTATTTCAGATACATGGCATCTAAATTGTGTTTATGAGTATTTATCTTACTAATATTATAAGAAGGAAAGGTTGTCTGTACGGATGTTTGTTACTCAATCACGCTAGAACGGCTGAATGAATTGTTATGAAATTCGGCACAGAGATAGATTATAGTCTAGAATAACCCATGGACTAATTTTTATCCCAGACAAACATATCAAAATATCTTCGCGAACGAAGTCGTGGGCAGCAGCTAGTATTGTATGATAGTGAAAATAATATAGTGTTAGTAAAGGCAAAATAACAAATTATTATCAGTGCTACCGAATCCCATGGGAGACGAAGCAGCAGCGGGTTATATAGGAGCACTCTACTAATCAGCTATCCTGACTAGAACCCTGCAATCCCTAGGGGGATTTATATATTCGTAGCTTCAATCAGGCACATTAAGCAGTTGGTGTCGCTTGCCGTCGATAAATGGCAGTTGTTAAGCCAAGTCAGAGACCTTAGGGCGGCTTGAAAACTGACAGTAAGACCAGCTACTTGTCTTACAAGCCTCCACCAATCCGGACTTGGCCCCCGTGGCGGAGTATGGCCTATTATTTTCCTTAGGGAAGAGACCCGTGTCAGTGAGGACTTAATCGGTTAATGATGATGAAGCTTCCATGAGGTACCGTAATAAGCCAAGGCCTTGGACTGGTATTCGGGCCAGGGATGCGCGCCCTCCCAGCTGAAGATGGCCGACTTGTAGTTGCCGTATCCGTCGCATTGGGGGTCACCGCCGCGGCACTTCTCTCGGGCGCAGTCTGAGGGTTTGTGTTTCGGTCATCGTCAGGCTATACTAGTCCACTGATGGACAATATCCCTCCCCTAAGGAGCGCCATAGCGCCCTGTTGACATCCAGCATCTGCCTGCAGGTTTTCGCTGATCGTCATCCCACCTAGTCGGAGGGCGGTGGTGTTTCGGTACATAAAAGGAAAAACTAAAACAAGAATATCAACGAAAAAATTAAACATACAAAACTTAATAGTATAGTTCAGTACATGGTTCTAACTAGCGCAGCTCCCAGAGATAAGACTACGTTACTATACCTCGTAGACTCCTTGATCGCGAATATCGGGACCACAAAGGATTGTTATCCCTCGTAGACCCGTTAACAGGACAAAATTATGGGACGAGAATACACCTTTTTTTGTGTATTCTCATTGAACACAGTGAAACCTTGAAGCGCTTGTGGCCTAGTCGAACCGAGTGATTGGAATCAACGCTCGGTTCAGCTCGGCCGGCTGTCATGTAATGGCAGTCGTTAAGCCATGTCAGAGGCCTTGATAACTTCTGACAGTAAAACCCGCTACTGTCTTACAATCCTCCACCAACCCGGACTTAGCTCCCGTGGTGGAGTACGGCCTAACCTTCCATATGCAGGAAGAGACCCGTGCCTCCGCAGTGGGAACATATAAGGGTTGATATCGATCGATCGATCGATCGATCGACAGTGAAACCTGAGTGTTTGAGGTGTTCAACTACCGGATTGACGCTTCAAATTGTCAATTAATTGTTAATAAAGCTCATGCTCTCTCTCTCTCTCTGAGAGAAGGCCTGTGCCCTGCAGTGGGACGTATATACGCTACATAACAAAACAATCTACTATAAATTAATTATACTCTACCTTAATTTATATTTCATCTATATCCTGCTACGACTTAATCATTGCTACGAAGTGTCGTAGCGGGCTACGAGCTACGGAAGCCTACGGCGTAGCTTGCCAGCGCGTATCGGTATCAACCCTTGTATGTCCCCCCTGCTAGGGCACGGGTCTCTTCTTGCATCGCAGGAAGGTTAGGCCATACTCCACCACGGGGGCCGAGTGCGTCTTGGTGGAGGATTGTAAGACAGTGGCGGGCCCTACTGTTATCGAAGTTATCGAGCCGCCCATAAGGCCGCTGACGTGGTTTGCCCGTGCCAATTCACGACAGCCGGCACCAACGGCGCTCGGAAAAATGCCACTAGCGGTAGTCACGAGACGGTCACCCATCCTGTACCTGACCGCGCCTGTTGTTGCTTAACTCAAGTGATTGATTCCAAGCACTCGGTTCGACCGGGCCACGAGCGCTTCGTATCGTCCGTGTCTCTTTCTAACTACTGTTCTACTAATTAAAAAAAATCTTTCACACAGTACAATGGCTTATTTTGATCTTAAGGATACGAGTACACTGTGCTATGGTAACCAAGCAAGGACAACGCAAACATGAAAACACACCCGGGCTGAGGCCATGCGTACAAATGTATAGCGAATGGTGAAAGTATAGTAAGAATAATATATTTGCTAGAACAATTTGCTTTCAATAATAACAAATTTATTATTACTTTGTGACTACCCAATATACAGTCTGTTAGCTTTCAGAATATACCTCGGGCTCTAGAGTAGGCTTCGGTTTTCGCCGAAAGCACACGAGTGTAATAGTACTTCCTGCTCTGTATAAATCTTTTCTTCACTATTTTGAAAAGTTATAAATAACAATACAAAATAAACCTTATCTTATTGCAATTATCTATCAATATCCGATAGTAGCCGAGGTATATTCCAAAAGCTAACAGACTATACTCGTACATAACTGTGATCGTTCAGCTAAGTACCAACTAAACATAAATCACTTTCCCTTTCATACACATATTACACACCTACACAGTCCTACACACTTATCTCCTCTAAATACCTGTTGGATAATAATATATCTAATATCTTAATACAATAATACTTAGATAGATAGATAGATAGATAGATAGATAGATAGAGAACACTTTATTGTACATAAAAAGGAAATCACACAGATATTTCTTAACCTAAGAGTATAGACGGCGGCCTTATCACTAAAAGTGATCTCTTCCAGACAACTTTTGGATGGACTGGAGCAATATATTGGAGAAGGAAGTAGATGTATTAATTAAGAAAATAATTATACTAACCCTAAATAGATACATACATTTTATTTTTTTAATTAGCCATGGCTGCGTCCCACTGCTGGGCAAAGGCCTCCCCTTCAGATTTCCACTCCGACTTTGCTGACGGCCAATGCTTCCTATTCAGGTAAATATTTGGTCAGGTCGTCACATTGAGCTTAGCGGTCGCAACTCCAACGTCAGTGACCTTGGTTTTGGCGCGCAGCGTGGTGTTCCGGGTTTTATCAATCCTTTTTACACCAAGCATGCTGCGCTCCATTGCCCTTTGGCAAACCTTGAGTTTGGACTTCTGATGTTCAGTCAAAGACCAGGTCTGAGCACCGTAGGTTAGGATGGGCAGGATGCACATACAAATAATATACATAAATAGAAAGTGATATATTTTATATAAATACATACATTTATAGGCATAACAATAGGTATATGGACAGTACATATATAAAATACCAATAATAGCAGAACAGTACCTACTCAAACAGCAAAAGTTTCACATAACACTAGCGAGATAGTATTCTTTTACCATAGTTTTAAAAATGGGTCCCTACCCACCCAAGTACGGGGATTTGACTCCCCGTACTTCCTATCAACATAATATCTAATTCACTGACCGCAATTCATGTTGGGCGCTTCGACGCGCGGTGTTTTAGTGCCACCGATAATGGCGCCGTCCTCCATCGCACAGTGACATATGAAGCGGCGACACTGCATAGCAGAAATCAATAAATAAATTTCAACTTCATGATTCATTAATACTATTAATAGACGATAGCTTTTGGTGCGGTCCAGACAGCGGATTCGGTACTTCTTCTTCTTCAGGCTATAGTAGTCCACTGCTGGACATAGCCCTGCCCTAATGAGCGCCATAGCGCCCTGTCTTCAGTATGCCGCATCCAGCACCTGCCTGCAGTTTTTCGCAGATCGTCATCCCACCTGGTCGGACTGGAAAGTTGTCTGCGGAACACATATAGTACTATTTCGCGTTCGCTCCTTCGGAGGAGCCTCTGGTACCTCCAATGTATTTTAGTGCTAAAAGGCCGTCCACTGTTTCAGAAGAAGCAGAAAGCATTTATTTGTGGATCATAAGTACATTTTTACATTTGGTGTTAAGTCAGGTTACAGATCGCTATGTCCTGCCATAAAGGCGTACAAATATATTTTTAGTCGGGTTAGTATATATTTTTTTATGTACATATAAAACCTACACCCAAGAAATGTCATATTATTAAGAATTATTTAAATTATTTGAAAATTAGAAATGTCATAAGCTATACAAAATTAAATATTTTTAACTAAAATAATAACATGTGTTATTGAATAAATTTAAATAAACAAAACAATGATCATAATCGTTACTAATTATGAATACAATGTCAAAAGAACTATTTAAAGTGTACAGACGAATCTTATGTCAATTAATACAAACAAATACCAATCAGTTAATTTTTATCTTCTATAAATTCATTTACAGAATAGTATGATTTATCGATAAGATATTTAAAAAGGAGCATTTAATGTTTTCTCATTGTGCTGTTTTTTATTTCCTGAGGTATTTTGTTATATATTCTTGGTGCCATAGAGTGAACACTTTTACCAAAGAGTGCAGTTTTAGATGGTGGAATGCGATAGTGGAATGGAATGCTGTTGTACAGAGGATCTCTGGCTCCCATAATACAGATCATTCTAGCTTGATAGTCAGAAGACTCCCCAACTATGTTCCTTGTCAGCCCTCTGTTCACTCCTACTTTGTCTATATTTAAGCTGTTGTATGTGGCTATCAATAATGATTTATTATTTATTATTAATCCGCTGTCATTGTAAAAGCTGCTACAATACATTGCACGAGATTAGCAAAGGACCGAATGGGTTGGTGTGACGGAGAAGAGGCCTATGCCCAACAATGGGCTATATTAATAAGCTGATTAGATAGATAGATAGAGATAGTAAAGAATTTGTGTACAGCCGCTGCCTTCAGGCTCAATTTGTAGTGTAGAAAAATGCAGCAGGAAGAAAAATTCCACTCTGACCCTCTTTTCCCGCTAGTTTGCTACCTATATGATTTCAAGATTCAAAGACTGCCATGCCAAATTTATAACAGAAAGTATTTTTTTTTCAGAAGTATGAAAAACTTTAATGCGGCAGCCAGATATACCCACAGTAACTATTCACGAGGATAACGAAGGGGTCAGCAATACCAGTTTACTAACTAATACGGTAATAACGAATACAAATATAGTAATATTTATATCTACCCTTTATAATATATCCCCACTGCTGGGGCACGGGTCTTTTCTTGCATCGCAGGAAGGGTAGGCCAAGGCGGGGCTCCACCACGGGGGCCAAGTCCGGGTTGGTGGAGGATTGTAAGAAAGCGGCGGGCCTTACTGTCTGCAGTTATCAAGCCGCCCATAAGGCCTCCTGACATGGCGGAACCACTGCCATTATATGACAAATGGCTTGTATTGTTGGACAAATGGCTTGTTGGCATTACATGACAAAAGCACGGAAGCGCTCGGAAAAATGTCACTAGCGGGGGTCACCCATCCATTACCTGACCGCACCTGTTGTTGCTTAAGCCAAAGGATGGATTCCAATCACTTAGTTTCACTAGGCCACAGCGCAATTACTAATTATTATTCTTTATGTCTGCCCGATCCGCTGTCTGATCTCATGAAGACATCATTTAGCGCAATTTCAGTGGTGCGGTTTTGGGAGAGAGATGCTTCTGACACAGAATAGGAAAAAGAAGACTAGCTATTACATCAAGCGAGTAAAATACTAGCTGTTAGCGGCATGGCTGACCTGTACCGGCGCGTAAAGCCAGAGCGGCGTACATTGTGGCGCGTCGTAATGTAAATGACCATCAACGCCGTATTTTTTCTTGAACAGCTTCATCTCATCCTTGCAGGGCTCTGTTAACGAATTAACGCAAGTTGTTAACCACACGTATAAGTAACTCTATACGTCACTAAGTTAGCATTTCGCTACTAGTATTTATTTTATACTAACAAACAACGGTTCAATATACATTTAACTGAGATCAACTGTTAACTTTAACGTCTCCCGGCGTGGGTGGAATTATTAGCCTCTAAATAGGTTTTTTAAAATTGTACTTCGCACGGATTAGTGCATTAAAAAAAAGAATATAATCATGTGGGTACAGCGATATCATTCCGATGTAAAACCTTACTGCAAAGTAGGTGCTCGGGGCTGCAAGTGATGCAAATTACTTCAGCCAGATGTCGCTGTCTGTATGTAAAACAGAGAATATTGTAAAGAGGTTCGAAATTTCACTGATGCCGGTGAGTCGCCCATTAGCTCAGTTGGAAGAGCACTGGCACGGATAGGTAGAGATCACGGGTTGAAATCCCGGCATGGGTGGAATTTTTAGCCTCTAAATAAATAATATGACGAGGTAATCTACGTCTTCTTCTTTCAACACCGTCCATCATGCAACATCATGCAGCATCCCTCGACAGAGCGAAGGATGCACGCGCTCTAGTCTTCTTTTTCTTCAGGCTATATTAGTCCACTGCTGGACATAGCCCTCCCGCTATGGCACTCATTAGCGCCATAGCGCCCTGTCTTCAGCTGGCCGCATCCAGCATCTGCCTGCAGTTATTTGTAGATCGTCATTACATACATACTAATAATTAAATTATAATGGGAAAAGGAAATACTATAATATACTTACGTAATATTTAAGTAACTGCATTACTTAATTTATTGAAAGGTAGTATTCCTTCACTCTACACTTAAATATCGCAGATGAAGGTGACTGTCTCATTAGTAGTGGCAGTGCATTCCGCAGTCGGATGGCTGTGGCTGAGAAGGAGTTACTGAAGAACTTCGTCGAGTGATTAGGTGTCTTCCTCCTCTGCTCGTACATACATCTCCACATGGATGTGTCGATTAACAAATCCATTTACCGAATGGTTCCTCTCTTTTCTCCCCAGTCCTGGGCTGCTTCATTGGAGCGTACTTGTGTATGTCCTGGCAGACGCCCTGCTGGCAGACCAGACCAGCGTCGCAGCCAGGCGCGAAGAGTTCTTCATCCACCTTGAATACGTATTGCAGTGGTTTTTACACAGACGTATATGGAAAAACTGTATAAAGGCTCGGGTTATACTGATACCAGTAATAATTGTAATGATTGGAACTGGCAGTTATAATTAAAAAATGGCAAATATCCTTGCCTCCGATGTAATTTAATGATTTCAATAATTTAATTTTTTTTTTATTTTAATTGTAATGCTAACTATAATTCGTAATTTTATTATAAATAATGTAATTTATCATGCTGTATGTGTTTGTGTTATGGATTGAATTGATTGTTTTTGTCATTTATGTCCGTAATACTGTTTTGTGTGTGTAATAAATAAATAATAACAATTTCAAGACTTTAGCTAATTTATCCTTATTATCAGAAGTGTGTAAATTTTATGTAAAAAGGCTGAGTAAAATCTCTGGTAAAACTATTGTAGATAGATAGATAGATAGATAGATAGATAGATAGATAGATAGATAGATAGATAGATAGATAGATAGATAGATAGATAGATAGATAGATAGATAGATAGATAGATAGATAGATAGATAGATAGATAGATAGATAGATAGATAGATAGATAGATAGATAGATAGATAGATAGATAGATAGATAGATAGATAGATAGATAGATAGATAGATAGATAGATAGATAGATAGATAGATAGATAGATAGATAGATAGATAGATAGATAGATAGATAGATAGATAGATAGATAGATAGATAGATAGATAGATAGATAGATAGATAGATAGATAGATAGATAGATAGATAGATAGATAGATAGATAGATAGATAGATAGATAGATAGATAGATAGATAGATAGATAGATAGATAGATAGATAGATAGATAGATAGATAGATAGATAGATAGATAGATAGATAGATAGATAGATAGATAGATAGATAGATAGATAGATAGATAGATAGATAGATAGATAGATAGATAGATAGATAGATAGATAGATAGATAGATAGATAGATAGATAGATAGATAGATAGATAGATAGATAGATAGATAGATAGATAGATAGATAGATAGATAGATAGATAGATAGATAGATAGATAGATAGATAGATAGATAGATAGATAGATAGATAGATAGATAGATAGATAGATAGATAGATAGATAGATAGATAGATAGATAGATAGATAGATAGATAGATAGATAGATAGATAGATAGATAGATAGATAGATAGATAGATAGATAGATAGATAGATAGATAGATAGATAGATAGATAGATAGATAGATAGATAGATAGATAGATAGATAGATAGATAGATAGATAGATAGATAGATAGATAGATAGATAGATAGATAGATAGATAGATAGATAGATAGATAGATAGATAGATAGATAGATAGATAGATAGATAGATAGATAGATAGATAGATAGATAGATAGATAGATAGATAGATAGATAGATAGATAGATAGATAGATAGATAGATAGATAGATAGATAGATAGATAGATAGATAGATAGATAGATAGATAGATAGATAGATAGATAGATAGATAGATAGATAGATAGATAGATAGATAGATAGATAGATAGATAGATAGATAGATAGATAGATAGATAGATAGATAGATAGATAGATAGATAGATAGATAGATAGATAGATAGATAGATAGATAGATAGATAGATAGATAGATAGATAGATAGATAGATAGATAGATAGATAGATAGATAGATAGATAGATAGATAGATAGATAGATAGATAGATAGATAGATAGATAGATAGATAGATAGATAGATAGATAGATAGATAGATAGATAGATAGATAGATAGATAGATAGATAGATAGATAGATAGATAGATAGATAGATAGATAGATAGATAGATAGATAGATAGATAGATAGATAGATAGATAGATAGATAGATAGATAGATAGATAGATAGATAGATAGATAGATAGATAGATAGATAGATAGATAGATAGATAGATAGATAGATAGATAGATAGATAGATAGATAGATAGATAGATAGATAGATAGATAGATAGATAGATAGATAGATAGATAGATAGATAGATAGATAGATAGATAGATAGATAGATAGATAGATAGATAGATAGATAGATAGATAGATAGATAGATAGATAGATAGATAGATAGATAGATAGATAGATAGATAGATAGATAGATAGATAGATAGATAGATAGATAGATAGATAGATAGATAGATAGATAGATAGATAGATAGATAGATAGATAGATAGATAGATAGATAGATAGATAGATAGATAGATAGATAGATAGATAGATAGATAGATAGATAGATAGATAGATAGGAAACACTTTATAACACAATCAGAAAAAAAAAAACAATCATGATTTCTTAAATCTACGTAATGTTATACAGTTGGCGGTCTTAGCCGCTTAGAGCGATCTTTTCCAGACAGACTCTAGATGGAGTGGAGTATTATAAACGAGACTTCTCCCACAGTCAAACCAAGTAATTGGTTTTGCGGGGCCTTTATTATAACATGTGCAATGTGTTTTTTCTATAATACACGTACACTTAAAGAATAAAAAGCGTCTTCAATACGGGCTTAACTGAAACGCTAATTTTAAGTTCGCCAATTCTAACATAATTTGCTGTTGACAGTTTTTTTATCGCAGCACTATTGTATTCAGACTATCCAGATGCTTTTGAAAATAGTTCGACGGTAAATCAAACCAAATGAAAGTATTAAACTGTGACTTATTGAAAGTTACAAATTAAACTTGGTGTCCATTTTAAAATCTAGATCTTGACCCCCGTGCCAATCCGCGATGGGCACGCGTGGCATTTAAGCCCATGCTCTCTCCCTGTCTAAGAGAAGGTCTGTGCCACTGCAAAACGTGAAATAATTTACATATAGAAAATTCTGGAGGTCGTGGATTCGATTCCCACTAGGGCACCGATTTTTGGAAAAAAATGGACAAAAAATCCAAACCTACGGTAAAATCAAAATAAATAAAAAGAATGCTGTTAACAGATCTTACAGATTTACAGGAGACCATACCTTCTAATAAAAATGGAATCGCTTTAGTTGGATGAGGTGGTAAGGAATTTTCGCTGAACATACACTAAAACTTTAAAAACCTATTTAGAGGCTAAAAATTCCACCCATGCCGGGATGAATTTTTAGCCTCTAAATAGGTTTTTTCAAATTGTCCTTAGCACGGGTTAGTGCATTAAAAAAAGTATAATACACTAAAATGTTAATGGTAATGTTCTCTTTCTCAGAGAAAACGCATGTGCAGTGTGCAGACGTATGGATGCCGCATAAAAAGCATTTTTTTTTGCAATCGGTTACAAAGCATAAACCCATAAGCTCGTGCAGGGATAGAGCTTTGCCGATACTTATTTATGGTGATACCGATCGAATATCCGAAGAAAAATGGGTCTTGTTTGAAAATGAGTTGGTTGTTTTCTTTCTGCTTGTCCGCACTCTTCCGGTTTCACGCAATGACGTAATTTCTGATGGAACGACCTTAATACCATACGTAAAAAGATTTTCGGCAAACCACATTATAAGTACCTCTATTTCTTCCGTTCCATTCAAGGAGTATTTTCTGGATACAGCACATTTTTGATTCATTTCTGTAAGTCACAAATAAAATAGGATAAATCGAGAAAGCAAAATAAAAAAAAAAATTACTGCGGCAACAAATAACTTTTTGATATTGTTTTGTTCGATTACTGGACTATTTTACTCTTCATTAATAGTCCAGTAATTACACTATTTACTTGATCTTGAGAAAATTCGTCGCTAAGAAGGGTAAAAGCCTAAAGGAGCTCTTGAGAAAGAAGTGATATTTATCAAGTAGCATTGGTACCAAAAACTAACGTTTTAGCGTAAACGCTAAGTATCTAGTAACGATAAGCAATCCACGACGCGATCTATGATTAAGCTCTGGAATCAGAGCAAAACCAGGTCGTACTCGTCCGACAAAAATCAAGCAATCTGGAAATAAGTTAATCTAGCATTTGATTTTCGGCCTTAGGTTCAAGGTCGTGAATCCAAAAAAATCACAATTTACATGATTGCAAGATGGGAAGAAGACGAATACGAGCTGACGGATTGCTGATTAACAGATTTGTACGATATTTGCAAAAACCTAATATAAAAGATTCTATTTTTGATTCATTGGTGACGCCAGTGAATCCATAAGGTGTACTAACGTAGATACGAGCTGCATCGTCCGCAGCAGTTGCACTCATAGTCCTCCGGGATGAACGCTCCAGGCACACATTCGCTCTCGTGCAAAAGAGGGTGCGGGCAGTGGTAGTTACGGCAAGTGATGTGTCGGCAGTTAGGCTCCAGGATAGGCTTGACCCGGTATTGAGCTCGACTGTAGACCACCCATATATGTAACACCACCGACTTCAGTTCAGGAATATGTTTTATTATGCCAAACTATTCAACTGGGCAGAGGCAACTTCGAGAAAAGGGCAGGGAAAAGAATCCAACTAGGGATGGACCGCATTCGGAAACCGGCGTCAGATTTTCTCCTCATCCACATCGCTTCCCTTAGACCCTAAAGTCATCAGACTCTTAAGACATGATTTTTCAACCTGCAACAATTTGACCTTCGGAGCCGAAATAAGCCATGTCCAGGGTGTCTTTGAAGGATCATAACATAAATAACACAACAGAAATGAGACATTTTGCCTTAGATCTAAGGTGATATAGTTTATAAGACTAGACTAGCAAGTGGCGATGGTATGAGCTGGACCAGCTCGCTGGACCGACGACGGTCTACAAAATTTTAACATAACTGGTTTAAATTATATCCAGTGCATGCGAATAACTTACTGACTAGAATCTCTCTCCAAAAGATGCTGAGCAACTGGAATACCTGAAAATTGGCATAATATTTTCTTTTATCTTATTACTCGCAAGATAACTAATATAGGCAAGCTGTAAGAAATAAAAAAGAAGCGGTAGTGAGAGGGGGGGCTGGTGACGACGGAGAATGAACAGATGATGTACACACCGAAACAAATTTAATAAGAATAAGAATAAAAATAATTTTATTGCCTCATCAAAAACAACTTAAACAAATGAACGAACGACCCAATAATGTGCTTATGAGCATGGTTGATAACCCTATCTAGTGTGGTCTGATCGACTCACTCAACCACTCGTTCGTATTAGTTACGTTTGGTCTACATCCAGCATCAGATATTTCAGCAAACTCACATCGTCTAAGATTCTGGTCGCAGTGCAATGACTTAATTTCATGATCTGGATGACCTAAATAAGGGTTGCAGCCGGCCCTGAAATCTAAGTAAACATTAAAGTAATACTTCTAAAACACGTACATATGTATAGCAGTCAACATTAAGTATTTAGTAACATTTTGAATTCTACAACTGAAAAAGATATTAATACAGTTAAAGAATAAGGAATGGACGTGGAAATAAAGGCTTCTAAATGTACTAAATTATGCTGAAGATCTGTATAAGCTACGGAGTATGCAGCTGCTTGTTGGGGCTTAATTGGGGTAACTTACCCACTGTGGAGACCGGCAAGATTTCGTCGCTATCAAATTGGAATTCGTCTTGCACAGACGATTGGTCTAATTCTGAAAAATCAATTCCTAATGAACTGTGCAATGTATATAATGGTGTAACTTCTTCTTCTTCAGGCTATATTAGTCCACTGCTGGACATAGCCCTCCCTTAATGAGCGCCATAGCGCAAGGTCGTGGCATCTTTATGGGGTAATGCCCATAATCTCCACGCTGGGCATGCGGGTTGGGATCGCAGTTAGGTAGAATTGTACTACAGGGGGCGCTGCTGCCCACCCCCCGGTTTTTGTAACTTTGGTGTAACTTACTGCAGACTAATTAAAAAGTTTTCTCGTAGGTCTGTGGGTCTTTTCCCAAAGATTTATTATGAAGACATATCTGAAATCATCAGCATTACTTTGGTGGTAGGACCTAGCCAAATGTCCCAATTCCAAAGAAGTCTCGAGATTTTGTCACCATACGTTTTATATTGGATGAAAGTATTTGGCACTCGAGTTAAGAGTCCTTGCTTAAAAAATTGGTAGTAGCTAAGAATTCGACCAGTTCTGGTTGGTCTAGGTTAGAACATATGATGGACATCTCGGTGGATGAGGATAGGAATGACGTGGTCGTCGTCGTTGTCAGGCTATACTAGTCCACTGCTGGTCTTAGCCCTCCCCTAAAGAGCGCATTGTGCTATCATAGGGGGTGATGACCATAATCCCCACGCTGGCCATGCGGGTTGGGGATCGCAGTTTGATGGAATTGTACTGCAGGGGGCGCTGCTGCCCACCCCGCCGGTTTGTGTCCCTTAGGCGCGTTTTACAACACCCGCGGGAAGAAGTGGGTTGGTGCTATTCTCTAGGACGACACCACACAGCAGAGGAGAGGAATGACGAGGGACCTTCAAACATGGTGGGTGGATGGCAGTAGGAAAATTGAATAATAATTGATTATAAAATAGGTAGAACGTTCACCTCTGTAGAAGATGCACTCGTCACAGCATCGACACTTCGAGAAGTCTGCCGGCACGAACATTGTGCGCCATTTGCCGTATATGCTGTCGCAATATGTACTGTACTCTGACGGTTTTACTCCTCTTTCTCTAGGAACGAGAATAAGTGCAAGTTTTAAAAACCTATTTAAGTGCAAGTTGACAATATTATACTATCGTTATCAACCCTTGTATGTCCCCACTGCTGGGGCACAGGTCTCTTCCTGCATCGCAGGAAGGTTAGGCCATACTCCACCACGGGGGCCAAGTCCGGGTTGGTGGAGGATTGTAAGACAGTGGTGGGCCTTACTGTCAGAAGTTATCAAGCCGCCCATAAGGCCTCTGACATGGCTTAACGACTGCCATTATATGACAGCCGGCACCAACGGCTTAACGTGCCTTGCGAAGCACGGAAGCGCTCGGAAAAATGCCACTAGTGGTAGTCACGGGACGCTCACCCATCCCGTACCTGACCGCGCCTGTTGTTGCTTAACCAAGTGATTGATTCCATAAATAAATAGGGAGTCGGGAACGCAAATACTTTAGCAGCCTCCATGATAGAAATATGATCACGGGACGGAAATAATTTTCAAATCAAATTGAGTGCTTTTTAGTGTGTGTGTGTTTGAAATGTATTGGACTTGTTCTGGAAATAAATTTTATTATTATTATTATCATATTTTGAAGTAGTTCGTTGCCGCGCGAATTGGCGAACGAGGTTCCATAAGATTTCATGACACTACTAAAATATATTCTGTTTGCCGCGTTCGTCGCTTTAAGGCCAGCTTAGGTACGCGTTTATCTTTAGGCGTAGCAAACGCTTCTTTAACGCGTCGCTTAACAATTTTGTAGCTCAGGCAGTAAAGCCACCATAAATTTTAGCGCCTCAATAAAACAGCCCCCTGATACGAGCCAAATCGGCTGCGGAACGAACACGATGCCATTCTAAATTTTAAGTTCAACTCTGCTCTAAAGGACGCCAGGTTTGGAATTAGTTGAAATTCTAAAACTAAATAGTGCTTACTTGCATGATTCCTGGAACAATTCGCACTCAGTATCGTTGTTCAGGTGCACACAAGTCGGACACATTATCGAATCTACACAAAGAGCAGGCTCAATTAGTTTTAAAATACATGCAGTGTGTTTCTTTCTGTATAAGCTTTAGTTCTTACCAGATCGAGACCTGCAAATTGGCCTCACCAATCGGTTGCTAGGAAACAGAGGAGGTTTGAACACGAAGTGCGTCGCCTCACACTTCCTTACGTCCTTCTCTGATATCCTCAGAAGGGTCAAGAGGTCGGTCTTGTGCCAAAAGTCACTTGTATCAGTGCCGTTTCCCATCAGGCTTTGCATGCTCATAAACTGTTAAGAAAATACATGAATTTACAATTTTGTATCCAAACGGACTGTGGCGAGCACATGTCAACTCTGCGCGCGCACTACAATCTCCAACGTCCTGCGTCGCGCAATCAAAGTGTTTCAATGACATACCATAAAATATAACGTCCGACTAACAATACTTGGACCGGCCGTCCCCAGGCATACGATCTGCCTGGCGGGAAATTTCCCTCTATAGTGGAAGAGCACGATTACCCGCTCTTCCCTATAGTGGTGACCCCGACGTGATCTGAACACGATTACCCGCTCTTCCCTATAGGACCTTGCGATACCATGCCTGATAATGGTCTGTTTACGTCGGGCCGGGGCAATGCTGACAAGAAGATAATAGCCAAAAACTCATTGCTAAATAATTATAACGTACACCAGGCAAGACCTGGAGTGCGCACAGCGCACAGCAGAAGCGATGCATGAAGAGGCTTTGACCAACATTGGATATCGACGGATATTGGATTATTATTGTTTCCCAGTTACATTCTTACCTTCACATCATTAGCGTTACTAGCACGGCTAGTAGAGTCACTTTTTATATTTTTGGATATCACTATCGGTATTGACTTTATGTACGGTATCTTGACATTATTGCTACCGAAACTAACAGCTTGCAGGAACAATACAAACGAAATTAGATACATGAATTCGCTGGGAAATTGCCACAGGTGTGGTAATTACAATAACAATATGTATGTATTGTTGATGTTTTTTTTATAAAATTTACAGCTTTGTTTACAGTTGTTGGTTAGAACACGGTTAGAAAAGTGTATTCAATTCAATTCTGTTTTATGGACTCAGTGCACTGATTGTCCAGTACAATTTCGCCAATATCACGTGTTAGACAAGACTATAGCCAATCACAAGCGAACAAGGCTCGGTCAGAATTTTGAGTCAATAAAAACTGTTTTTCTTTTTTTTCCCTTATTATTTTTGTCAAATTGTGAAAAAACTAAAGTTTGATATTATTGTCTGAAAGAAATTTACCTATAATATAAACAAGAGGTGTATTTCTTTTTTTACTTTGGTTAGTTTCTTTCACAGTGTCACTTTATTTCGTCACCTTCTTACAGAACACATTCTAGGCCAGTTAAATAGTTTTATTAGAAAGTGACCTCCGTGAAAGTGACATAAATTGCTTTGGATAGTGACATAAATTGCTTTGGATAGTATACCTAAAAAAGTATACAATTTTAATTTTCAAGCCTAAGTAACGTAGATAGAGTAGAACTATCCCTCTACGCTAAGTAACATAATATTTACATGTTGTGCAAGATTTTTTTTATGCCTTATCTTTTCCAACGTGTGGTGCAAATGTGCCCTGCTATTGCGCCCTGCTACGTAACCTACATAGGTATCATGTTTTTTGTACCGATTAGTTTAATTCAAGGTAAAATTGTATTATTTGCGGGAGAGAATACCTACTTCAACTTTGTCTATGAAATGCAAAACACGTTCTCCGTGGTCTTTGGGGAGACAGAGGAAAACAGGAAAGATATAAGAATATTAATGAGGGATAACTCTGATGTGTGACTTGCCTACACAGAACATTTTTTATGTTCTGTGCTTGCCTGCCTATTGAAACTTCTTGAAACCAAGATACCAGAAGAATTAAATGTCAAAAAAAATTACGTCTCTGACGTGTTCTCTGATTACAGAAGTTTGTCTTTTTAATCTGTGTACAGAAGTTCAAAATGAACAGCATTTCGTAATATTTAGTATTTTTGTAATACAGTTTTAGCTAGAATTTCTTTAGTTTTATTTTTGGGGTCTTGCCATGAAACTATTGCTTTTATTTCTTTTGCTATGCGGGTTGATTTGCAACAGATGCTCGGCGACCCATCTCGTGCCTGTTTTGATACTGGATACAAAGTCTAATGATACCAATATGAGAAGGCACGATGATTATCAGCAAAGTTCGGTGAGTCTAGAATTTCCAGCACCAAGAAAGAACTGAATGTGTAAGTCCACGGCACTCGACATGAGAATCATGACCAATCCGACTTTGAAGGCTCCAATGCAGTTCATCTACAAATGCAGATTTTTGGGAAGGCTCCAATGCAGATTTTCTTAAAATGGATATTGTTACGCACAGTGGCGTGCCTTGGAGGAGTTCTATGTTCAGCAGTGGACGGGTTCAGGCTGATTAATAGACACACAGCATCCTCATAGCATCAGCATCCATAGTTTCAGCCGCGGTGCATGTTACCAAGCAGCTATATGATACGTACATGCATATCTTTAGTCGTCTCTTCGCCTGAATCCTGAAGGGATAGGAAGCAGCTAAGCTGTGCCACTTGCTACGATCCTGACAAAATTCATTCGGTTCACCAACATTTATATGTCGCTCAGGCACGCACGCCAGTCTCGGGCCCCTATATGAAATCAGTGAGGCATTAAGTACTACGTACAAGAGGAGACATCCCAAACAACGTTTGCGTCGCAGAATTTTGCAAGTTTTTCAGAACTTAGTGTTGATGATGGACTTCATTGGATTTTTTAATTTAATTATTTCAAGTTTTTCTATGTAGCATATAACGGTTTCACTGCAGGGCACAGGCATCTCTCAGAGGGAGAGTATGGGCTTAATTACCACGCGTGCCTATCGCGGATTGGCGATTTCAAGCGCTAAGGTATTTAGATTTTGAACATGCACTGTCCCTGCAAATAAAATGTTCATCATATACCAGAGTGCTTAGTGCGAGTTTTTTAACGACTCGATCGCGTTAACGTAAACTCATATTTCTATGGCATCGAGGAAGCGCCACCTAGCGACAAGTATGGTAATTAAAATTGCTGAGTGCGAGTTGTAATGGTTTTCGTTGAGGAGTGAACACGTTTACCAGCCAAAACACGAATAAACGCGAGTGCGAGTTGTACTGTGACAGCGTTTTGCCAGTTCGAACGGTCAACTTACTCATACTCACTACTCAATGCTCGATTAACGCAGTAGTAAAGTTATTCGATTGGATCTGTCAAACTCGCACTAAGCACTCTGATAACTTGTAGCATCTGCAAGTTTCAGTCTGCAATCCGCTACTTGACTCGTATCAAATTTGACGCAATAAATGAATATTTCCTGTCATATTTAACGTAAGAAACTGAAATATACTGACTTTGCTAAGTAAATATGTAGGATAACTGCAAAATTTTCAAATTAAAAAAATATTTTCCGCTTTTAATTCGGAACGGAGAAAACGCTATCCGCCATATTGAAAGCATCTTTGGTATGTAAACAAACATTTGTCAGCCGGAGGCAGTGGACATTAATTATTATAGGACTTACATCAAAGTGATCTTCATGTAAATACACCCGAGTTTCAGCCGATAAAGTATCGCGGTCTCTTTTGGCAAATTTGGGCCAATTTTTTCGTATGTTTATTTCACTGCGTACACGAATTCACAAATTTCCGGGGGTCATGTTGACATGTTTTTGCAGTCTCGAACAATGCAATAATAATAATTGCTATATTTTGCATGTAAACTCGATTGAACTCATGGTTGCGTTGTTGTTATTCAACTATGATCACAGGTTACTCACAGATGTTGAATGTCAAACTTTGTTTACAAGTCTTCAGGTCTTCAAACCATAGACAAAAATGGCTGACCGCGTTTTTGGCTGTTTAGCAAAAAAACAATTTAAAATGTAATTTTTTGATGCTTTTTAGGTCCTCAAAAAATATACTAAAATATGTTTTGGTCTAATGGAAGTGACATTTACCATTTAAGACTTACTTGAAAAGAGAGTCAAATAGCGGATTCTTGCGACCCAAAGCTTGATTGTAATATCTCGTCTATGAAGCACCTTAAGGCCGCCGTATCTGTATCTTTATAATCATTTTATGTCTGTTTTTTCCTCGTATACAGTAAAAAATATTCTCATCTTATCTTATCAGTAAATCTTAATAGTTTCTCTTGCAGTACCTGACGCTCGCGGACCTGGTAGGTGACAAGAAAGACACGCGGGACTTTTGGCAAATGGCCGAAATACTGCCATTGCTGAAGAATGTGGAAGCCAGGATCGATTACAACCAGTGCGATGAGAACGGCCCAGTATGGAAACCGGTGCGCTTCCCCACCTCCCGCCGCGTCATGCCCGTCTGCAATGCATGTAAGCCTCTCTGCTCCCTTTCCCACCTCTCTCTCGTACTATCTTTTTCTCTTTCTCAATTTAAAAAACCTATTTAGAGACTAACAATTCCACCCATGCCGGGATTCGAACCCGCGACCTCTGGCTATCCGTGCCAGCGCTCTTCAAAGTGAGCTAATGGCCGATTTACCGGCATCAGTGAAATTTCGAACCTCTTTACGCTTTCAATTCGCAAAGGCGAGAACAGCTAGACGTTAGGGATGCTTCTGGGTTTGGTGTGCGTAATAATACCTCAATACGCAGCGTTGCCTTCTCTAAATAACTTATAAAACTTTAGCGAGCGGAGCAACTCACGACGAAAACGCAAAATGGCGTTTGACCTAGCAAGCTCATGTGGTTTCGATGATAATTCAATTTTTTTCCACGTCACGTCATTTGATTGGTTGGCAAAAGTAATCCTTACTAACCATTGGCCAATAAAACAACAGATATTGTCCATAGAGAATGCACAGAGCATAGATAAAAAGAGTCCAATCTGAGCGTTGCATAGTGTACATACGTCTGTACACTAAGCGCTTGGGGGATTGCGCGCGGCCGGGCTGATTAGTGTACAGACGTATGTACACTAAACGCGAGAAGGGTTAATGTCTTTTGGTTTAGATTCCCTCGTCTGTCCCACGTGCCCGCAACTGGACAATTACACAGAGTGTGAACTGTTCCGGGATTCTTGCAAGTAAGTCACTGTCCAATTATGTCCAAAATAATCCTCGAATATTGTATGGCATCAGGCGTTACTTTGCGGAAATCCATAATAAGATTAAAATGTGAAAATTACTTTGCTAAATTCCGCCCAAAAAATAGCAGAATTTAGGAAAGTAATTTTCACATTCTAATGCTAATCCTCGAATGTTGGTAGATTGAGTAAGTAGGTATACAAAAGCTTCACCCTTCCAACTCAAACTAAGTTTGACTCTAGTTCGTTACTCAGGTACTCAACCAACCCACGTTATTCCCCACAAACACCTAACAACTTCAGCTACTAAACCGACCCCACACTTCACTTCATCCCCAGGAAGACTCTTGTATTACGTATTACTCTTATTCGGAAGAAGTACCTCAGGTATTACGATGAGTTTCACCTGATTACGTCTACGTTTGACCCCACAAATACCTGACTAGTTCGGTTTACTCAATCGACCCCACCGCCCACTTTAACCATTAGGAGAGACGCGTGAAGCCGGCACCACCTGCCTCCAGCACCTCATTCATCATCATCAACCCATTATGTCCCCACCGTGGGGCACGGGTCTCTTCCATGAGAAAGGTATAGGCTATACCCACCACGAGGGCCAAGTCCGGATTGGTGGAGGCACCTCATTACTCCCACGTTATTCTTCAAACCCCCAACTGCTTCAATTACTCAATCGACCCCACCGCCCACCTCGTTCCCAGGGAGAGACGCGTTAAGCCTGAGGAGTACCTCACGTACTGCGACCAGAAGTATGGCAAATGGCGTACCATGTTCGTGCCTGCCGACTACAGCGCGTGCCGCTGCTGTGACGAGTGCATCTTCTACAGAGGTTAGTGGCTTCAAAGCTTTGGTTTGGCTATGGCCTCTTTTATATCAAACTAGCTATGCCTCGCGGTTTATCGATTTTCCCATGATAATAAAATATTTTTCCGCAGTAAAACGTAGCCTATATGTTTATCCAGGGTGTCAGCTAACTCCATACCAAATTTTAATAAAATCGCTCCAGCCGTTTAGACGTGAAGAAGTAACAAACATAATAAAATAAATAAAAATAAAAAGCGTTTTATTGTTCTTCCGAGAAACGTTATACATAATTTACAATATTTTTTTATATTTTCTTTTTTTTTTGCATGCAAGTAAATTTAAACGAATTGAATTTTTTTTTGGGCTATTGACAGATGAGTTACACGCTTTCATTTCCTTATTATTAACTTATTACATTGCAAGAAATGTGTACTATCTACAAATAATTTAATTTAATAATTTGATTTAAAGTAACAAACACACACACTCACAAACTTTCGCCTTCATAATATTAGTGTGATGTGATGGGATATTATGTGATGGTTTTATTTTACTTTATAAAAAGAGTGTACGGATGACGTTTATTTCTTCTATTTTTTTCTTCTTCTAACTATTTCATTAACTGGCAAGAACTCAATCTGCAGGTTTGCTAAAGGTCATTCGAATGGTGTCGTGGCGGCCGGGTCATCTGTCCCCATCAACGATGGCTGACCCCTGCGGGTTAGGCTCATTCAGTGCAGTTCGTGTGTCTGGTCGCAGCATTATTGTTTTTCCTAATTTTGTAAGAAAATAACTAGTGTTTTGGCATTTAAAGTTATTGATGACAATGGTGGAATCTTATCTTATAGGTAGCAATTGATGTATTAGGTTCAAGATGATTTGAGAAATGATGGTCAAAGTGGAGTTTTCTTTCCCGTTGCCTTTTTCTCACTACATCTTTGCTGTCGAAATTCCGCGAATCCGCATCAAGAGATTCGCGAATTCTTTTATAATAAGAACAGCAAAGTTGTGGAACACGCTGCCATTGTCTGTCTTTCCGGACAGATATAACCTGGGTATCTTTAAAAGTAGAGTTAGCAGGCATTAACAGGTAAGCACGTAACATCGTAGACCACGTCTTCGCTTACCATCAGGCGTGACTGGGGTCAACTGAAACCTTACTTTAAAAAAAACACTACGGCCCGATAGCGCGGCTTACTTTTTTAAATTGTACATGTAAATTTACGTTAATAAGAAATGTTTGATTTGATTTAATGCTTCCTATATACGTCGTATTGTATGGCGCAGGTATATCTCAGACTGAGTATTGGGTTTATAGTTTAAACTGTTAGCTAAACAAGTGATAGCCTTGATTCATCAGCGCAAGGGTGCCCTTACCACGTGGTGCTGATCTATCAATTTTTATTTACCTTGACATTACCTTTCTCATAATAGAATAGCTGTATAACCCACATTTGTAATTACCCACATGTTCGGAAAGCAGGTTTTAAAGGCTTTGAAACATTCTTGAAACGGATTGACGTAGCGGCAGCCGGTACGTGATTCAAAGTTTGAGATTCCACACTTAGAGCTTTATAATATTCTTACACCTAAGCTCATAGCCAATTGTATAACATTAGGTACTTAGATTTAAGAATCATGGGTGTAATATTTTTCTGGTTGTGCAATAAAGTGTTCTCTATCTATCTATCTCATAGTTGAACCATGCATCGTACAGGCACGGCAAATATAGTTTTTCAGAGCTTCACTTACCTAAGATTGTTGACATACCTCAACACACACACTCAAACAAACCTGCAGCTGAAAAAAACTCATTACATCTCATACACTTCTTACTTTAACCATGCATCACACACAAACTCAAAACGTAACATTATAATGCTTCCTGTTGCTTCCTTTCTCGCTAAAATAAACTTCACTACACCTATGAAACAGTCGTGTGTAAAACACATTAAAGATGCCTGAAATAATTAATGATATTATCCCACAAATTGACGCTCTAAACGTATCTAATACTTTTGTGTGCCCACCCCTTGACTGCAATCGATATATAATAAAGAAATCATCACACCCAATGAATATATATATATATATATGAATATAATACATCAAAATATCCGAAGTTTAAATAAAAATTTCGATGAATTTACTGCAATTCTTTCGTTAATAAATTCCGACCTCGATGTCATAATTCTATCAGAATGCTGGTTAAGTACAGCCACCAATATTCCTCATTTAGATGGCTACACTAGCCATCGTAGTTACAATATAAACAACCAACACGATGGCCTTGTTACTTATGTTAAAAACACACTAACTTTTAAATTAAAAGAGCCTTATTTCAAAGCTGGACAACTTCTTCCAAAGTCTTGACGCAGTACTCAGTAGCCTGAACTGATACAGTACCATAATTGTTGTTGGCGATATTAACATAAACATAGCAGATCATGATAATACTGTCAACAAAATACAATTACATACATATCTACGACAGATATACATATACATATAGACGACCTCGGTGGCGCAGCGGTTTGACACGCTGACTGTAAAACCGAAGGTCTCGGGTTCGATCCCCGGCCGGGTCAAACTAGGAAACGAACTTTTCTAGTTGGTCTCGGGTCTTGGACGTTATCTATGTATTTATTGTATTAAATCTATCGTCGAGTTAGCACCTATAACACAAGTCATTTTGTTGTACTTAGTATAGGGCTAACGAGATCTGTGTAATATGTCCATGAATATTTATTTATTTTATTTATTTATTTATTTATTTATTTATCTAAATCTTGCTGCCTCACATGGTCTGCTACCTGCCTATAACTCCCCAACCAGACTTAACGCCTGTCTTGATCATGTATTAGTTAAGGCTCCTCAGATTATTAATACAATTATTGTTGAAACTCAGGTAACTGACCATTATCCCACCCTTGTTTGTATCCCCTCGCACCACAAAAATTATCATATTTCACGAACCCGAAAACAGATAGACTTCAAAGGCTTGGAAAGTGACTTGTCCTCTCTTGATACCACACCTCTGATGGAATGCACTGACGTTAACAAAACCACAGACATTTTTATCTCTAAAATATCATCAATTATAGCAAAACACACAAAATAGTTACAGTTAGCAGAGCTCAAAGAATTAAAAAGCCCTGGATTACTCAAGGACTGTTACGTTGCATCAGGAATCGTGACAAGATGCACTGTAGGATAAAACGCAATCCAGTTAACGTGGTACTTAAAATCACTTACACACGCTACCGTAATTATTGTAATCGAATCTTACGCAGACTTAAAAGGGCATACGAGCGTTATGAATTAGAAAAAGCCAGAAATAATCCAAAGTCTTTATGGGAAGTAATTAAAAATATTGCATGCATAAAACAGACAAAAAGTAGTAGTGGTGAGCTGTTAATTAATGAAGTATCACCTCAAGTAGCTGTAAATAATATTAACAAGTATTTCGCTTCTATAGGCAAAGAACTAGCAGATAGGATCATTGCTGATGCGAGTAACGCAAAACACTGTTCATGCTCTGGTTCTTTTAGCACTCTAAGGAAGTTGACTTTCCCAAATTCAATGGGCCTGATTCCTGTAGATAACAGCTATGTGGAGCAAATTATTCTGTCTCTCAAAACAAATTGTGCCGCAGGTTGGGATACAATACCTGCAAACATTATTAAAACCTTTAGACAAAAATTTATACCTGTGATCACTCACATCACAAATTTAGCTATTGCATCGGGTATCTTTCCGAAGGCACTAAAGAAAGCCATAGTGCATCCGTTTTTTTAAAGTGGTTCTCGTTCTAGTGCAGGTAATTATAGGCCTATCTCAGTTCTACCTATGGTGTCGAAGGTTTTGGAAAGGGTTTTGTACTAAGCTCTTGTAAAATATATAAATGCTAATCAAATAATCGCCCCTAATCAATTTGGTTTCAGAATAGGTAAAAGTACTGAAGACGCTGTTATTGGTATAACTGAGTCAATCGTGAGACATCTTGACAATAAAAAGAAATGCATAGGCATATTTTTGGACCTTTCCAAGGCCTTCGACACCGTATCAATACCTCTGTTGTTGGGAAAGTTGGAACTTATTGGTATAAGAGGCATTGTGCTTGATATATTTGAAGATTACCTTAACAACAGAACTCAAGCAGTAGTAATTGATAGCCACATAAGTAGTGAAGAGACTCTAGGATGCGGGGTTCCACAGGGCAGTATCCTGGCGCCTACACTCTTTCAAATATATTTAAATGATTTATGCCTGTTGGATTTGCCTCACTGCGAAATTTTTGCATACGCTGACGACACGGCCCTTTTATCATATGGTGACAGCTGGTCTGAATATAAAGAAAATGCGGAATATGCTACTCGTCGAGTTATGGCCCGACTAAACGATAACTCACTAACTCTTAACGTAAATAAGACTAACTTTATTACATTCGCAATGAAAGCCTCTTCCCGGCCATCATATGAAACATATACCATAAAAGCTCACAGCTGTTCACAGGAAACAGCTGGATGCTCCTGTGTTAATCTCAACAGAGCAAAAGAAGTGAGATATTTGGGTGTCTACCTCGACGAAGGTCTGAACTGGCATAAACAAATAGATGTGCTAAACGGCAGAACGAGAAAGCTTATGCACGTCTTTAAAAAGTTGCGCAATGTTACGGATCAAGCTACTCTCAAAATGGTATATCTATCATTATGCCAGTCCATTCTATCGTATACCGGTTTGGGGGGACGCTGACAAGACTTCCTTAATCCTCTTAGAAAGGGCACAGAGAGCTGTAATAAAAGTTATGAAGTCTAAACCGTTTATGTACTCTACGATCAAAGTATACTCAGAAGCTGAACTACTTACAGTTCGGCAGTTATACATTCTACACTCTCTATTGCGTAGACAATGGAAGGAGTTAAAGGAGGGACAGATCTCTCTCTATTGCGTAGAGATCTGTCCCTCCTTTAACTCCTTCCGAGACGACCCGTCGACGTAGACAAAAGCCTTGTATCTATAGCGTAAGTCGAACAGTGTTTGCCAGTAACCAGTACTCCTTACGTAGTCAACTCTTGTATAATAAGTTAAACAAAATATTAGGACTGCAAGATCTCACAAAATTTGAATGTAAGCGTAAATTAATCAATTATTTACAGGATTTGTCTTATGACGAGACAGAGAATCTACTTAAATAAAATTATTATTAAATTCTTACAGCTCTCTACTCATATGCTGCAACTTACACATTACGCTCTCTCTCACACATAAAGGCTCACACACACACACACATTCACATACAATTAAGTAATAACTAACCATATTCACCAATGCAGCTGTATACTTGAGACGCACAATACTTAAATTAATAATGTCTGAAATAGATCTGTACATTATGTACAAAACAAACTAATTGTCAAAATACAGGACCACCTAGTTTGGCAATTAGTTGAATTGATAATTATTGTACCATTAGCCTTTAAGTGATTTTGTAAAGCCCTCAAGGCTTATAATACCGTTCCTAAATGTTGTTCTTTATGGTGACAAATAAACTTTTAATTGTAGACTTTTAGTCCGGATTTACTTACGGGTGTTGTTACATCGGAAAAGTCCGATGTAACAACACCCGTAGACGTCCCAGAGACGGAGCTCGCTCGGTTGCTTGTCTCACAAGACAAGCAACCGACGACGCGAGCTCCGTCTCTGCTCACCATGATTAAGCTCTGCGAATCGGAGCGAAACCTGGTCGGACTTTTCCGATATAACAACACCCGTAAGTAAATCCGGACTAAAAGTCTACAATGTGTTGTGCTTACGAAAGTTTTAGTTCAAAAACTTTTAATTTACTTTACTTTAATTTATTTTTCAGAAATGGACCAGTCGTGTATCCCAGACGAGTTGTATTTTGAAATCCCAGAGTCAATGCCAGTTAGTAGTATAGGTACAGAACAAGCAATTCATCACTTTTGTAATCGCTATACTCGTATTTTTTTATATAGCCTATATGCGTCCCACTGCAGGGCACAGAGATCAGCGATGGGCACGCGTGGTAATAAAGCCCGTACTCTCTGGGCGTAATTGCCACGCGTGCCGATCGCGGATTGGCAATTTCGAGCGCTTAGATATTTGAACACCTCAGACACTCAGGTTTCCTCACAATGTTTTCCTCTACAGTTAGCGCGTGGTATTGCTTATATGACTTCACATATGTACATAACATAGAAAACAAAGTCATTGGTATATTGCCCGCACCGGGAATGGAACCTGGGTCTCTCGCTTCCGAGTCCCTTGGTCTACCCACTGGACTACCGCCGTTTTACTCCTATTTCCAGTTGTAATCTGCTATTTGACACGTATAAAATTTGACGCGATAAATGAATATTTTCTTTAGTATCTAACGTAAGAGACCGAAATATATTGAAGTAAATATGCAGGATGGCTGCAAAATTTGCAAAGTAAAAAAAATTTTTCCTCATTTAATTCGTAACGGCGAAAACGCTATCCGCCATCTTGAAACAATCTAAAGTATGTAAACAAACATCTTTCAGCCAGAGCCAGTGGACATTGATTATTATAGGATTCAAAGTGATCTTCACATAAATACACCCGAGTTTCAAACTGGTTTGAGCCAAGTTTTTCGAATGTTAATTTCACTGTGTACACGAATCCACAACTTCCCGATCTTTATTGACGTGTTTTTTCATTCTCGAACAATGCAATAATGATAATTGGTATATTTTGGATGTAAATTCTATGAAATCATGGTTGCGTTGTTGTTATTTCACTATGCTCAGAGATCACTTACAGAAAATTGAATGTCAAACTTTGTTTACAATTTTTTGGACTTACAAACCATAAACAAAAATGGCTGACCGCGTTTTTGGCTGTTTAGGAAACTGAAGTTTTAAAATATATTTTTATGTTGCTTTTAGGTCCTCAAAAAATATACTAAAATATTTTTTGGTCTAATGGAAGACTTATTTACCGTTTAAGACTTGCTGGAAAAGAGTGTCAAATAGCGGATTCTTTTTTCAAGCTGTGCAATAAAGTGTTTTCTATTATTTTTTATCATTGTAACCAAACTCTTTGTTCTAATAATAGAAACCCCATCTTATTTATGTCATCCAGTCAGATAGTAAGGTTGAGATGATGGTTGATCCTAAATGGTGAGGGTGATGAGAGTTCTAATATTGTAGACTTTTAGTCCGGATCTTCTTACGGGTGTTGTTATATCGGAAGAGTCCCACCAGGTTTCGCTCCGATTCGCAGAGCTTAATCATGGTGAGCAGAGACGGAGCTCGCGTCGTCGGTTGCTCGTCTCACACTCGTCTCGTCTCGGACTAAAAGTCTACAATGTGTTGACGACCTCTGTGGCGTAACGGTAGTGCATCTACCTGCCATGCAGGAGGTCCCGGGTTCGAATCCCGGCTGGGAACAAAAAAAAACCCCAGGTCTTGGATGTTTACATGTTTGTGATGTCGTTGTTTCTGGTTCCCACGACACAGGGTATCCTAGTGTGGGGCCAGAAGCAATGTATGTGCCTGTATGTAAATGTTATGTTATGTTGTGCTTACGAAAGTTTTAGTTCAAAAAAGAGTTCTTATAGCTAACCCCTTTTCTTCAGACTTCAGGGCGGACTGCAACCCCTACCTAGGTCATCCGAATCAGGAGCTGAAAGCGTTGCAATGCGATAAGGAGCTAAAGCGATGTAAGTCTCATTTTGACCACTTATCTGTTGTACAAAAATATATTATAACATAAAATTTACATACAATGTGTGTATGTGCATGCGTATGTGTGCATGGGTGCATGGGTGCATGCATGCACACAGCCAATTGCTCATGGTATCAAATTGATGAAATGCTTACATTATATTTTCGCATGCACACTCACTGTATACTTAGACTTATTATATAATATAAGTATATCATACATAGATATACCTAATGTTGAAAATAGGCAGGCAACTGCACATACTAATATAAATTATAAAAAAAGTAATGCTGTACCATCTTTAATATTTTATTAACTAACTTAGAACTCGCCATCACTATAGGGCGAAGGAAATCTTACTCAAATATTGTCACATTAATTATTATAAAGTAACTGATAGTTATACTTCGGTACCTTTTTTCTGTGTATAACAATTACTTCACATAAAATTTCACTACAAAAAAAGTTTTCTTCAAACGTAACATCCTTCGGATTTTACCATACACTATGACTTGTTTTTGTTATCGCATTTGCCAACTGCAAACGATTGTGCACCCTATTTGCATGTTTTATCGTGTAGTGAAGTTTGATACTAGTATGCAATACTCGTCACGTAGAGGACGGCGAATGCTACTCAGCAGCAACACGGTGTTAACTAGCGCGGAGGGTAGTACAAGTCTTCTTTCTGCTGTTACTAAAATTGTTTATTTTATCCAATTACCTACATACAAATATTGTTGTTTTAACAGCTCTGTACAAATGCTTATGACAATAAAGTTTATGATTATGACTATGATTATACAGGCATATACATTGCTTCTGGCCCCACACTAGGATTCTTTGTGTCTTGGGAACCAGAAACAACGACATCACAAACATGTAAACATCCAAGACCTGGTGTTATTTTTGTCCCCATGTCACGTGTAATATTATTTACAATAAATACCTTTAGCCTTCTTGTTCTTCTTCAGGCTATACTATGTAGTCCACTGTTGGACATAGCCCTCCCCTAATTAGCGCCATAGCGCCGTCTTCAGCTTGCCGCACCTTTAGCCTTAGGATAAACAAAACCCAAAATGGTTTTCAGGTGTACCTGTCAGCCTTCCCTCGTTCAACCCCACTGAAGAAACGTAAGTACATTGTAGCTTCGTCAGGTTTCCTGCCACTTTCCTCATTATAGAGACTGGTATATTAAGCGCCAGTTTTTGAATTACGAATTTCGTAATTCAGAAACTGGCGAGTAAATAGTTAACTGTAGTGCTGTCTCTTTGAATTTCTCAGAACCGAGTTACTGAATTGAGAATTAAGGATTTACTTAATTCTCAATTCTAGGGTAAGTTTTTGAATTAAGGATTTCGTAAAGTAAATAGTTAAGTGTAGTGCTGTCTCTTTGAATTTCTCGGAACCGAGTTACGGAATTGATAATTAAGTATATACTTAATTCTCAATTCAAGGGCCGGTTACTGAATTGAGAATTAAGTAAATAATTAATTAATAAAAACTGTCTTTATACGGATTTTACTCGTTTAATTTTAATTTTTTTACAAATTTCCGTCGTTTCGGTACTTTTTCAAGTAGCATGGTCTCGGAAGACTGGTCGGTCTTTGTAAAAAATGTAAAATTAAACGAGTAAAATCCGTTTAAATACAGTTTTCATTGTGTTTAGTGCTTGTGTTAATATTAGAAAATGCAAATACTTTATTCTCAATTCAGTAACCGGCCCTTAGAGCGTTGCAGCTGCGGAGGGCTAAGGCTCTATTTTCTATTTAACTTTCATATAGTAGGAAAATCAGACGATAAGATTAACACCCTCTACTTCTTGAGACCCTGTAGCTTAGGGTAGGCAGTGCTCATCCTCAGTTAAACGTTACATTAATTTATAACATGCTAATAATATTAACAAGAATCGCTAGTAGCCCCGGCTGCCTGGTGATCTTAAACGCTCACGAAGGTTAAGCAACATAGGGCGCGTTCAGTTAATGGATAGGTTTATGACAAACGCTAGCGGCATTTTTCTGAGCGGTTCCGAGCTTCGCAAGGCACGTTAAGCAGTAGGCGCCCGCTGCCGTGAGTAGATGGTAGTCATTAAGCCAAGTCAGAGGCCTTGGGGCGGCTCGAAAACTTCTGAAATTAAGACCAGCTACCTACTAGTCTTGCAAGACTCTACTAATACGGGCTTGGCCCCCGTGGTGGAGTATGGCATATACCTTCCTCAGGGAAGATACCCGTGTCCCTCGGTGATGATGATGAATATTAAAACAAAAGTTTGCAATAAACAAACAAACAAAAAACTTTATTGTTATAAAAGTGTACAAAAATAGTGCCTGGTCCCCAAACTAGAGTACTCTGTATTATGGGTAACCAGACTTCCGCTCAGAAAGTGACAGTGTAGCTTAGACATACGGTGTAGTTTCGATAGAAAACAAAAATAATAGTAATAATAAAAGTAACAGAATTAATTTTTTTTTTTTACATTGAAACAAAAATTTGGTTATAACACACAATTACACATATAACAATAAATATTTTTGTAATATGTGTAATTGTGTGTGTGTATGTGTATGTTTGTGCGTGTGTGATTTACATCTGATTCGATGGATAGATAGAACGTTTATTATGTACCATAGAAAAAATCTAGAAATCTCTGGTATAAAAACCTATTTACAGGCAAAAAATTGCACCCATGCCGGGATTCGAACCCGCGACCTCTGGCTATCCGTGCCAGCGCTCTTTCCAACTGAGCTAATGGGCGACTCACCGGCATCAGGGAAATTTCGAAGCTCAGTTGGAAAGAGCGCTGGCACGGATAGCCAGAGGTCGCGGGTTCGAATCCCGGCATGGGTGGAATTTTTAGCCTCTAAATAGGTTTTTAAATTGTCCTTAGCACGGGTTAGTGCATTAAAAAAAATATATTTATAATCTCTGGTGTAATGAACCCCTAGCCGCCGGTACAACCGGCCCGAGGTTCTAGTTAGCCTGCCGCCTCCACCTGAGACGTGTCCAGCCAGCTGCAAGAACTTCCGCTGCCCCAAGGAGCTCACCAACGAGTTCAAGTGTCCTAAGGAGTCGTTCCTGCCCGAGAAGAACACCTGCAACTGCTGCGGGCACTGCAGCCGATATCAACGTAAGAGTTACGGCCGGTCCAACTATTGTTAGTCGGACGTTATATTTATGGTATGTCATTGAAACACTTTGATTGCGCGATGCAGGAATGTTGGAGTTTGTAGTGCGCGCGCAGAGTTGACATGTGCTCGCCACAGAGTCTTCACCAAATGGCAGTGGTGAACTTTCCTTTTTCAATTTATGAGGTCTCAAGGACGCGTCCTCGGTGCTGTAGTGTAATTTAAACTCATTTTATATTAACTTGCACTAGGAACATTTTTATGTAAGCTGCAAGTTTTCAAAAAAGAAATAAATATATAAATAAATAATTACCATTAGGAAAATTGCGCCGGCTTTTCTCCTCAGAACCTGAAGAGTAGAGTCTTCCAACCAGTGCTTCCCGTCAGTTTTGGCCTACTAGTGCTGAAGCATGGACATGGTTTAAGTAATGCTTGTAGTAATGCTTGGTTGGAGTTAGTTTTAATCGTGCTATGGAACTGGCTATGATTAGAGTCTGTTCGAAGTGAGACATTTGACTAATTCTTTGGCATTTGGGGTTGTTAATGGCAATCATGCAAACTGGCTGGCAAACGCTGCGTGGGACGCTCGCTTACTCGCTGGACCGAAGTCAGATTGATGTCATCGGCCGGTTAAGAATGGACGAGGATAGAAAGAAGTGGCGTGCCTTGGGGGGGGGTCCATATGTCCATGGCCAGCAGTGGACGAGTATGGGCTGACGCTGCCTGCAAAACCGGAGGTCTCTGGTTCGATCCCCGGCGGGTCAAACTAAACAAACTTTCCTAGTTTGTCTCGGGTCTTGGATGTTGTCTATGTATTTATTGTATTAAGTCTATCGTCGACTTAGCACCTGTATGACAAGTCACTTGTTGTACTTAGTATGGGGCTAACGAGATCTGTGTAGTATGTCCATGAATATTTTTATTTATAAAGCAATAGCCCGTTCCCGATCATAAAGTTCCACACATTTAATTATATGGCCTGGTTAGGGAGGTGCACATGCACCTTTACTTGTTGATTAAACTGCAACTAGTCATCTTGCCAAGCATGTAATTAAGCCCGACTGATATTTACTAACGATGCCCCTCAGAATTAGACGAGATATGCGCTCTGTTCAAGAGGACTGAAGAATTCAATGGAACTCAGGAAACTGAGGCGAGTATCTAGCCGCTTCAGCTTTGTAGTTTTTTTAAAAACCTATTTAGAGGCTAAAAATTCCACCCATGCCGGGATTCGAACCCGCGACCTCTGGCTATCCGTGCCAGCGCTCTATCCAACTGAGCTAATGGGCGACTCACCGGCATCAGTGAAATTTCGAACCTCTTTACACTATTCTCTGTATTACGTACAGCTCAGTTGGATAGAGCGCTGGCACGGATAGCCAGAGGTCGCGGGTTCAAATCCCGGCATGTGTGGAATTTTTTACCTCTAAATAGGTTTTTAAAAATTGTCCTTAGCACGGGTTAGTGCATTAAACGGACGGCCTCGGCGGCGCAGCGGTTTGGCACGCTGACTGTGAAACCGAAGGTCTCGGGTTCGATCCCCGGCCGGGTCAAAGTAGGAAACGAACTTTTCTAGTTTGTCTCGGGTCTTGGATGTTATCTATGTATTTATTGTATTAAATCTATCGTCGAGTTAGCACCTATAACACAAGTCATTTAGTTGTACTTAGTATATGGCTAACGAAATCTGTGTAATATGTCCATGAATATTTATTTATTAAAAATAAAAATGGTATAATCTGTAGTTTTTGTAAAAATACCTCGTTATCAACACTTTTATGTACCGACTGCTGGGGCACGGGTCTTTTCCTGCATCGCAGGAAGTTTAGGCCATCCACCACCACGGAGGCTGAATCCGGGTGGAGGATTGTAAGACGTAGCTTGCCTACAAATACCTATTTGGAGGTAAATATTCTCTGGACGTAATCTAAGCGATGTCTTTATAGAACTGATGTTGACGTCGTAAATCACGTCTTTTAACGCGCTCAAATGTCGAAGTCACTTTCAAGTATATTAATATTATTTAAAAACCTATTTAAAGGCAAAAAATTCCACCCATCTCGAACCCGCGACCTCTGACTTACCGTGCCAGCGCTCTCCCAACTCAGATAATGCGCAAGTACCGGCGTCAGCGAAATTTCGAACCTGTTTACAATATTCTCTGTATTATTTTATAGGCAACCTATTAATAATTAATTAATAATTGTCATAGTAGCCTATTTTATCGCTTCTTCTAGCGTCACAAAACTTGGCAATTATTTAAAAACCTATTTAGAGGCTGAAAATTCCACCCATGCCGGGATTCGAACCCGCGACCTCTGGCTATCCGTGCCAGAGGTCGCGGGTTCGAATCCCGGCATAGGTGGAATTTTTAGCCTCTAAATAGGTTTTTTAAAATTGTCCTTAGCACGGGTTAGTGCATTAAAAATAAAAATAGTATCATTATTTAAACTTTCTAGGTAAAAAATGTGATTAAGTGGTAGTGGAACTCGTGTGCCGAGTTTACGCAACACCCATTCTGTGTTTTAACGTGCAGTAAGACAGACATTATAAGCAGAAATAATCATGTACCTACTGCTGGCACTTTTCTGGAACGGAATCAAATAAAAATAAAAAAAAGCTTATAAAAAGCAGCTGAACAAAAGTTGACTTTAATTTGAGAAACTCCAACGGGCAAATTTATAAAAACACCATTTGTGTAAAAACTCTTCAGAGGCTATTTAGATGATCTGTGGTTACGTTTTTCTCTTGGCCACAGACTATTTAAACTGCCTCTGAGGAGTGTTTTTGGGAATCGTGTTTTTTTACTTACATGACCTAAAGTAATTGACATGTATAAAGACTTAAATGCACATAACCCTGTAGAGCGCTGGCACGGTTAGTCAGAGGTCGTGGGTTCGAGTCCCGGCATGGGTGGAATTTTTAGCCTCTCAATAGGTTTTTAAAATTGCCCTTAGCACGGGTTGGTGTAACAAAAAGAATATAATAACCCTGTATGATAGGCGGTTTATGTCTTCAGGTAGAGGAAGAGTTCATCGAGCCAGGCTGCGACCACGGGCTGGTGTGTCGATTCGGCATCTGTCAGGACATACATGCAGTCGAGCCTAAAACTGATAGTGTCCGGCGCGCACCCACGGTTAAGCCGTACGGTCAGTGACATCCACGTTATCGGGCCTAAGACTGACAGCGTCCGGCACACGCCCACGGTTAAGCTGTAAAAGATTTTTATTTATCAAACATGCGTATTAAAAGGTACATTATATTACGTGTCATAAAAATTTTTTTGGTGTACCTTAACTAATATGCACACGACTAGATCTAAGACTGATAGCGTCCGGCGTGCGCTCACGGTGTAGCCGTACTGTCGCTAACATAAACTTAAATAAATAAACACACACTCGATAGAGCCTACAACTGACAGGGACCGTCGCGCGCCCACGGTTAAGCCGCACTGTCACTAACACCCACACGATCGGGCTTAAAACTGATAGCGTCCGGTTTGTGCCCACGATTAAGTTGTACTGTCAGTGACATCCACGTAATGGAACTGACAACGTCCAGCACGCGTGCACGCCTATCATACACACAATTGAGAATAAAACTGATAGAGTGCGGCGCGCGCCCACTATCAAGTCGTACAGTCAGTGGCATCCACACGGTCGAGCCTAAAACTGATAGAGTCCGGCGCGCACCCACTATGAAGTCGTACAGTCAGTGACATTCACACGGTCGAGCCTAAAACTGATAGTGACTGGCGCGCGCCCGCGATTAAGCCGTACGGGTAGTGACATCCGCACAGTCTAGTCTAAGACAGACAGCGTCCGGCGTACGCTCACTTGCAAGCTGTACGGTCAGTGACATCCACACGATCGAGCTTAAAACTGGTGGCACCCGGCGCGCGGAACCTGGAGGTGTTCGCAGACAGGATGGACGTCCCCATACAGCGCCACTGGGTGTCCACGCACGATACGCGACCAGCAGTGGAGCTGGCTGGGACTGAGTATTATTATATTAATTTGATGTAAATTTAATTTTAATGTAACATTGACATTAAAATTCAATTTACATTAAATTATGCACCGCACCATGCAGGAGCACCGTATAGGCTCAACAACTTTTCTTTTCTAAAAAAAACAATTGAAACATGTATCTGCAATAGGTACTATCAGTCTTTGTTTTTACAAGACACTCACTTAAAAGACAATAAGAAATAGAACCAACTAAATTTTAATAATGACTGATATGTATTAAAAATAATATCTATGAAAAGAAAAACTAAAGAATAAAAAGATCTGTCGCCAACAGTGTAATATTGATATTATTACTAATATTGCTTAAAACACCATTGTCACTAACACAATATGGGCATTCATCATCATCAGCCCACTGCTGCCCACTGCTGGGTATAGCTGCTGCTGCCCCCAAATGCCATGTCTCAAGATCTTTTGAAATGAAATGAAAAGGTTTTATTCAAAGTAGCGCAGATACTGCGGCTTAATGAACGTTACAAGTCAAACTAGGTGTCCATTTCAAAATCTAGATCATTTCTGAGAAAAAATGGACAAAAAATCTCCAAACGTAGTCTTTTCAAATTCCTTAATTAACACAGTTAACACAAATTTTACATAACTCATGCATTTTACATTCTTGAATTCCAGACATCATTGTCCTCTAAATAATCCTTAATATAATAGCAGCTCTTTTGGCACAAAGTGGACTTTACACATTTTACCAGCCGCATCCACGTACCCTCCGCCGACCCAACGACATCGTCCGACTATGGGGCTGCTGGTCTGCTCACTGACCGTCTTCCTGTTGACGGCCGCAACTCTGTGATTACCCTGGTCCACCTACCGTCTTCCCGCCTCGCAAGGTGTCTCAACGCACATTTCCATTTCGCCAATGTCGCAAATCGTCATCCTGAAATACTGGAATAAATAAATACAATATCTACTAAGTAAGGAGTTCCATATTCCTTCGGTCCGTGAAACGCTAGCTCTTTGAATGATTCTTGTTTTGTATATACGTGGGTATATAAAAAACAACTCCGACCAGGTGTGATGATGATCTGCGAAAAACTGCCGGCAGATGCTGGATGCGGCAAGCTGAAGACAGGGCGCTATGGCGCTCATTGGGGGAGGGCTATGTCCAGCAGTGGATTACATAATATAGCCTGAAGAAGAAGACATACATGGGTGGTATGCCTTTTCTTTCCTGTGATGTGTTAATTTGTTCCAATAAATCTCTCTCTCTCTTTCTTTCATATTTACTTATTCCAACATTTGTCAGAGCCGTGCCGCAAGGAGCTCAGGCAGTTCAAAGTGAAGTATGGCTTGGATGGCCACCTCCACTACAATGCACCGCAATGCACGCCGCTGTGGCTCTACGCGCCCGTGCAGGTACTAAATTCACGTATGTTTCCGTAAAATGTAGGCAGAGGCCGTGACTACCATTTTCCAGTTGTCACCACCCTGACCATCTTTGAATGGGGCAAAAATTATATGAAACTACACCATTGCTTCTGTACCTACAAAAAAAAAATTTGGCCTATGCATCTCGCGCTCGAAGCGCTCGTGGCCTAGTCGAACCGAGTGATTGGAATCAATCGCTTGAGTAAAGCAATCACAGGCGCGTTCAGGTGCTGGATGGGTGACCGTCCCGTGACTACCGCTAGTGGCATTTTTCCCGAGTGCTTCCGTGCTTCGCGAAGAAGGCCTGTGTGCTGCAGTGGGACATTTTATAGACCACATAAAAAACATTTAAGAACATAATTATCCCCGTTGGTACGGTCACAGAACATATGTTCTGTGGGTACGGTTAACACGGTTGGTAAACATATCGGAGGTTGTGGGTTTGTGCCGAGACAAATTTGAAATAGTAGATTGCTTAACGAGGGTAGAAAGAATCAATTCCCGAGGTATTTAACGCCCGAGCGCAGCGAGGGCGGCTATAGTCCGAGTAGGAATTGATTCTTTTACCCGTGTTTAGCACTCTACTTTTCATTTCGAATATGAGGAAAATAAAAACTAATTTTTAATATTCAAATCTTAGCATAAAAGATTATTACCTATTTTTTTTGAATTCCGTCACAGATACTATAACAGATTAGTACCCGCCAATTTAAGTAGACTTTTTAAATTTTAAATATGGAACGCGTCTTATTCCGCTCAAAGAAGATTGCGTTAAATTCACACTGGCTGTTTAGAAACTCACATGACCGCAGCATTTTTTTTAATTAGTTTTTTTAAAAGCCTATTTATTACAAAAACTCTTCACAACTGACAGTATAGTTCTATTTTATAAAGTTCTTTCCCGTCCTTAGGTGGGAAGTAATTTGTATGAGTTTTTCCCTCCCTGTGGAGGGAAGCAGCATTTTCCACCCAATAATCTGATCAAAACAACACTACTTTCCGAGTATGAGAAATGGAAAGTGCATTTTCGCATATTCGTTAATTTTCTTATGGCTTTTGTATCACTCAAAATTCGTAGAGTATTACACTATCTCTATTGATAGATAGACAATGTTTTTCTACTGACAGCTGTTAATAGTCGATTATTGGCTTGTTAGTGTACCAGAAACAGGGGCTTAGTGTTTTATTGTTTTATGTGCCCCTTTTTGACACGAATCTTTCTGTGAATGTTTGCATTTTGTAACGCCTTTTTCTATGGTCTAAATAAATATTTCACACTATCTAAGTGACTCTGCAATATTATTAAATTAATTCTGGATTCATTCACTGACTTTGCAATGTTCCAATTGCAGCAAATATTGAATCGTGCACAGCAAACAATAGACTTATCTATCTTGCCGCAACAAAGTTAGTATTAACTCATGTGAGTAAACAATTAACTTAAAGGCCTGCGCAGACGAGGGACTATCCCCCGGGTACTTTTTTGTCCGTCGATATAAATCTCTTATAAATTATATCGAATAACGTACACGAAGTACTAAAAGTACCCCGTACAAAAAGTCCATCAAGTTACCGAGGACATCAAGAGACCGGACTGGACAAAAGTTTGGTGTTTTCTTTTAAAACGCCTTTTCTTTTTCAACTTCATGTAAATTACAACACAATGTAATCTTAGAATATTTGCTTCCATAGCGTACGCTTCACTCAATTTCGGGGAACAAATGACCGAACTGAGTCCGCGACAAGTACTCGGAGTACATTTTTTACGATTCAGGGACTGTTATCCCTAAGGGACAAAAGTCCTTCGTCTGCGCGGGCCTTAAATAAATAATATCTTATCATTAAATAAAAATGCCTCTATCGGTACGTTGGTCAATAAAGAGAGAGTTACAGTAGACGATAGGTCGACATGGCAATTCTCTAGTGACGTGACGTTTTCAATATCGATATATTTTTATAATGTATGTAACAAAATGTGAATAAAATAATACCACGTTTTCATTTAAGTTAATATTTATTCATCTGAATTATCTAACGTATCAATACAAAAACATAAAGAATCTTCGTCACTGGTATCTCCGACTTTTATAATAAAATCTTCCATTTCATTTTCCATTCCCATGTCTTTTTCCCAATATTAATTTTCAAGGGTTTGGAAATGTTTTTCGAAATTGCTCCAGTTTTCTGCCGTGACTGACAAAATTGCATTCGTTGTTATATCTTTAAGCTTTGTCAAACACAAATCGCTCTTTATGTTGTGTTCCCTGACGAAGCGTTTAACGGCGGCCCAGGCTAATTCAATAGGATTTAAATCGCACATATATGGAGGTAATCTAATAATATCATGACCATGTCCTTTAATTATATGGTCAATTTTATAATTGATATCAACGGGTTTATGTTGTTCTATAATTTTAAATAAATCTGGCTTTCTCATTGATCTATCGCACGATATATTATTGTCTTCCAGCCAATTTATCATAACTGATTTTAGAGAACTTTTTGTTGGGGGTTTGTTGAGCTGGACACTATGGTAAGGTGCGTTATCCATTACCACGACACTGCGTTCAGGTAGAGACGGCAAAAGTTTTTCCGTTACCCATTTTTCAAAATTCTCGCCATTCATTTGACCATGATAGTCGCCAGTCGTAGTACCGGCCTTAAAAATTAAAGAAGCTCCAGGTATAAATCCGTTTTTCCCTCCTGCGTTAACAACTATAAGTCTATTTCCAGAACTAGTATCTGTGAGAATTCCTTTTGTTCCAATCATTTGCCAACACTTTTTGAAAGTTAAATTATTATCCACCCATGTTTCATCTAAATAAAAAATATTTCTATTTTGTTGTCGGAATTATCTCATTTTTTTTAAGTATTGATACCGTTTGAAAACTATATCTGGCTTTTCAATTAAAATAGATCGTTTATTTTGACATTGACGCCATCTGTATCCCATTTTCTTTAACAGCCGTTGTAATGTACGAATACCCCAAGGAAAAGGTATTTTTTCACGTAAAGCAACGTGTAACTTAGGACATGTCGGAACGATCTTCTTTTGTAAATAAATTCTGTTATGGTGTTGTGAATCACTGTACGATCAAAATCATCAACACAAAATTTTAGACCTGTCTTCTTCCGTTTTTTGGGTGATTTCAACTTTTCCTCTGCTCCCACTGATTTTAATTCTGATTTTATCCTAGACATAGTTCTTTTCGATAGACCTGTATAAAACATAGCCCTGTCTAATGTCTGATTGACAGAAAATTTGTAACAATTATTTTTCCGTTCAATGTCACAATTTTCTAACACTTTTCTAGCTAGTTCTCGAGCTTGAGAGTGAATTATTGGTTTTTTTGCTTGAACACGGGACGAAGATGCAACCGTAGCCATTTTTAAAACACAATAGTAATAAATTATGTGAGCGAGATTATAATCGATAAACGCGGTCGATACGGACTCGTGCGACACTAAGACTAAGACGACGCGGGGACTGTGCGGGTGTGCGGGGCGACCCTGCCTCCGCGGCTCTAGCCCTACCCCTGGTGGTAGCGTGGGTCCCAAAACATACCACCATCATGCCATCAAGTAATAGTGTTGTGACACATTTTTAGAACAAAAGTTTTGTTTACACTTATTACCATTTAATGTCAGCCTACCTAATATTTAATGAAAGGAATATTGAACTTGAATTGCATGATAAGACTTACATTATTGCAACAAATATATAATAATAGTTGCGAAAAAAGTAATCATAGATCATTCGCTACCCATCTTACTACTGGTAGTAAGATGGAAAGTAACACGGGTAGCGTAGGTCATAGATAAATAACCAAACGAATGCTTTGTCACATCATTATGGTGGTATGGATTGGGATCCACCCTACCACCGGGGGTAGGGCTAGTGGTATGGTGGGTCCGCAGTGGACTGAAGTACAGAGAATATTGTAAAAAGGTTCGAAATTTCACTGATGCCGGTGAGTCGCCCATTAGCTCAGTTGGAAAGAGCGCTGGCACGGATAGCCAGAGGTCGCGGGTTCGAATCCCGGCATGGGTGGAATTTTTAGCCTCTAAATAGGTTTTTTGAAATGCTATAATTACCAAAACAATACCTATGTTATATAATAGGACTATGACGACCTCTGCGGCGGCGGTAGCGCATCTGCCTACCATGCGAGAGGTCCAGGGTTCGAACCCCGCATCAGGTTCGGGGACAAAAAAAAAACCGCAGATCTTTGATGTTTATTTGTTTGCGATGTCGTTTCTGGTTCCCACGACACAGGGTATCCTAGTGTGGGGCCAGAAGCAATGTATGTAAATGTGCCTGTATGTATATGTTTTACCCTCTCAGAGTCGCCGTCTTTTGGTTTGCACAAATGGCCATCAGTGTTTTTTGAATATTTTAAGGAATTAAGGAAAGGAAGGGTTAATAAATAAGATGGTAATGATGTACTTAGTGTGGCTCAGGCGACTGTTAATATGCATATCTTATTAAAAAGTATTCTTATATAAATGTTTTTCTTGTTCATCTTGTGTAAATGTTATTAAGTTAAATGTTATTGTACATCGACCGATCGATCGGTGGGAACATCCCACTGTTGGGGCACGGGTCTCTTCCTGCATCGCAGGAATGTTAGGCCATACTCCACCACGGGGGTCCGGTCCGGGTTGGTTGAGGATTGTAAGACAGTGGCGGGCCTTACTGTCAGAACTTATCAAGCCGCCCATGAGGCCTCTGACATAGCTTAAAGACTGTCATTACATTACAGCCGGCACCAACGGCTTAACGTGCCTCGCGAAGCACGTCAGCGCTCGGAAAAAATGCCACTAGCGGTAGTCACGGGACGGTCACACATCCTTCACCTGGCCGCGCCTGTTGCTAAACTCAAGATTGATTGATTCCAATCGCTCGGTTCGACTAGGTTACTAGCGGTTATTGTACATAATTTATAATATGAATTGCAGTGTCGCCGCTTCGTATGCCATTGTGCGCTGGAGGACGGCACCATCATCCGCGGCACTAAGACTCCCCGTGTTGAGGTCTCCAACATGAATTGTGGTCAGTAGTTACTAAACAGAAATAAGAGACTTCACTAAGGCTAGATCAGGTCTGTTAGCTTATAGAATATACCTCGGGCTCTAGGGTAGGTATCGGTTTTCGCCGAGAACCCACGAGTGTAATACTACCCTGCAAATAAGTTAGTTTAAATTAGTGTAATATCCTGCTCTGTATAAAACTTTTCTTCACTATTTTGAAAAGTTATGTAAAGTTAAGTGTCATATTAAACTAGGAATCGAACTTTTCTAATTTGTCTCGGGTCTTGGATGTTATCCATGTATTTATCGTATTAAATCTACCGTCGAGTTGGCACCTGTAACACAAGTAATTTAGTTGCACTTACTATAGGGCTAACGAGATCTGTGTTATAATGTCCATGAATATTTATTATTTATTAGTTCCGATATTTCTATTACACGAATATATCCGATTCTATCAGATAGTAGCTGAGTTATATTCTAAAAGCTAACAGACTGGTTTAGCTTCACTTTCGTAGGCGTTGGTTCATTTTGCAACAGCCAAACTGTCGACTGACGCTTTGTTTCCTTTTGTCACCTGTCACAATGTCGTAAACGCGCCGTGACGAGCCAGCATCAAATTTTTGTAACATATCACGGCACCAATCCACACGGGCCTGATTCTGAGCTTCGGTGAGGTTGTGCGGCACCCAGCGGGAAACTATTTTCCTTACGCGAAGGTGCTCGTGCAAAATATTGTGAACACTTTCTGAACCAATCTGTAGTGTATGCTGAATCTCTTCGTACGTAATTCGTCTGTTTTCTTGAATTATTTTTTTACTGCCAGCACACTTTCTTCAGTGACAGCCGTCGTAGGACGACCACTCCTTGGTTCATCCCCCAAAGTAAGACGACCGCGTTTGAATTCGCTATACCAGCGGTAGATGGTTGCTTTTGAAGGTCCTTCATCCATAAAAGCAATTCGAAGTCGATCAAATGACTTATCAGGTTTTAAGCCACGTTTGAGATTCGATCATCCGGACATTATCCAGACCCGTCACAATAACTTGAAAGACAGCGAGTGGAAAAGGTGCATGTCTGAGACGGCTACGGTAACGACAAGGAAGCCAAGTTGGTCGAGGACCGGGGGGAGAGGGTCGACCATGCGGAAGTCATACAGGGGGTTCGTCGCCCGCGTCACGCAGGCTGACGTAGACAGTAATTATAGTCTGTAAAATATAGTTTCATCAGGTTATAAGCCACATTTGAAATCGTAAAAAATTATAGCACGAAAATGTTCTCGACGCAGATCTATTTTTTAATGAGACAAGAAAATTTGAATTGGCTCTAAAAAAAATGCGGAGGGAAATTTGAAAATTGAACTGTAGTGCCGTATTTTTACTTTAGAATAATCGACGTTTTCAAAACAATTACAAGCGGCCAGTGTCTTATACATAAAAAAATTTTTTCGAACAACTTTCTGAATGGCCTGGTACATCGACCAAATAGGGGATGTATTGGCAAAGGGGAAGATAAAAAGTACCCGGAACCGGCGTGCGTGCATGCAACGACTTATGAATGTGTGGGCTAAGAAGATCTGTGTAATATGTCCATAAATATTTATTATTATTTATTTATTTAACTAGTAATTTGCGCTTACTGTACCGTGTAAATCGATAGATAGGTTTTGTACGAATAAGGCTGTCTTCTCTTCTAGACTGCGCCCGCGAGAAGTGCCGTAGCGGCCGCGCCGACCTAGAGTGTGATGGCTACGGCAACTACAAGGAAACCAAGTTTATCGAGGACCGGGGGGAGAGGGTCGACCATCCGGAAGTCATTCAGGGGGTCGACGCCCGCGTCACGCAGGCTGACGTGGACAGTAAGTACACCTATTTCTATAACTGCGTTGCCTGTGGCATTACGCATCTTGCATGCAGATAGTGAACTGCATGCTTAGTAATTAGTATATCGTATGAAAACAATGCCAAACGTAGTGTAGGACGCCCTCCGACTAAGTGGGATGACGACCTGCGAAAAACTGCCGGCAGATGCTGGATGTGGCAAACTGGAGACATGGCGCTAGGGCGCTCATTAGGAGAGGACTATGTCCAATAGTGGACTAACATATAGCCCGAAGAAGAAGATGAAAACAATATTACAGCGCAGTATTTAGAGTGATGATTTGACAAGTTCTTGTGACTCCATAGTTGCTCTTCAAGCAAGGAACATAATAGCTTGTCGAGGACTGGGTTGAGGGATTCGATCATCCGGACATTATCCAGGCCACTCACGATGCCTCGAAAGGCAGCGAGTGGAAAATGGTGTATGTCTGAGACGGCTATGGTAACTACAAGGAAGGCAAGTTTGTCGAGGACCGGGGGAGAGGGTTGACCATCCGGAAGTCATTCAGGGGGTCGTCGCCCGTGTCACGCAGGCTGACGTCGATAGTAAGAAGACCGATTTCTATAACTGCGTTGCCTGTGGCAATACGCTTCTTGCATGCGGATAGTGAACTGCATGCTTAGTAACTTGTTATTAATATTACAGCGCAGGATTTAGAGTGATGATTTGACGAGTTATTATGACTCCATAGTTGCTTTTCAAGCAAGGAACATAATAGCTTTTCGAGGACTGGGTCGAGAGATTTGATCATGCTGACATTATCCAGGCCAGTCACGGGACGGTCACTCATCTGGCCACGCCTATTGTTGCTAAACTCAAGTGATTGATTCCAATCAATAACTTGATTGGAATCAATCAGCTGTGGTTCGACTAGGACACCAGCGCTTCATATTGACAACTCGTATTGCATACTTGGTGGCACATATTAAGCACTATCTATTGCCGGGCTTTCTGACGAATCCTTGGCACTGATCTTGTTAATACTGCAACGTATTATAAATTGTCGGAAAATACGCGAATACGAATAGCTAAATGAAGCATCAGCATAAAATAAAGTGTAATCAACATAAAATAAAGTGTAATCAACATAAAATAAAGTCTATTTTTCAGGTTCAGCGAAGAACGAGCTGTGGGATGTTAACTATAGGTAGATGAAGATCTACCTTGCGGTTCTTGTATAGTACAACGTCGTTAATATTGCATAATGTCCCATGTAAAAAAAAATTTTTTTTTCACCAAATTTGAATGAAATACCTATTCTAAAGATAGCGAGACTTTCAGGCTGTGATTATAATGTCTTACACTTACATTCAGAATCAAGTTTTCCTTCAATTTAGATGAAAAAAAACGAAAGTCATGTTTCTTTGACATAATTATAACATTTTGCAATATGAACGACGACAAATATTTTTTTTAGTTATTTTTAGCGTTTTCGTTCCAACTTTGCTAAACGTCCGTATTAAAAATATTTCATAAAAATATAGCCTTGTTTTTTTTCAGTAGACTATATAAACGTCCCTCTGCACGGGCACAGGCCTTCTCTCAGAGAGAGAGAGAGAGAGATAGAGTGAGAGAGAGAGAGAGACAGAAGAGAGTATGGCCTTAATTAACAATCCCAGCATGTACCAATGACTTTGTTTTCTAAGTTATGTACACATGTGAAGTTATACCACTTGCTAACTTTGAATGAAAACATCGTGCATCGTGAGGAAACCCTTGCATCTGAAGGGTTAACGTACCGCAGCGCTTGCTACGTACTATGGCTGAAGTTTGAGGCTTAGTGCGGAATCTCAGGTCTAACTATCTAATGGAAGGTACTAATATTGAGCTGTTCGGAAATATGATTGTCTGGACTGAACTGAAAACCCTAAAACAAAAAAGGGTCCGGCTGGAAAAATAAAACTTTTGTAGGTATATTTCTTATAAACTAATAACTTTTTTCTAAGAAAAGGGAGGAAAATCTAAAGGTACTAATTGACCGCTATACAGGGACATATACTACTGGTCTGAAGACCTTCCAACAACGGAGGGTCCTGCTGGCAAAACATGTAAGTTTTTTGGCTAACTGTTAAGGTACTATAATTTTACTTATACTATTCAGAAAGGTACTAATTACTACTTAAGTGAAAATTTAATCGTTAATCGAATCAGACGAAGGGTCCTGCTGGGTATACGGACATAAGCCTACTCTATCTAATAAATATTGCAATATTCTCTATTCTCTTCTACCTCTTTATAAAGCATGCTTTAAAAGCATGAAAATAAAGCAAATGTAAATCAGGCCGAAGTCGCGGGCACTAGTACCATTGAATTTATTAAATTCAATGCTAGTACTTTTATTAAATGCACCTCTCTCGGGTCTTTGCTTGATAGTGTGTGAGGTTGTAAAGCGTTTCATGAATAACTTGCTGACCCAGCGAACTTCGTACCGCCTAACATTCTATTCTTTAATTTTTTTTATTTTTCTCTCCATAAGAACCATCCTCGTACTTCAAGGAATATTCTGAAAGAAGAATTAGTGAAATTGGTTCAGCTGCTCTCGAGATTTGCGCTTACCAACACATTCAGCGATTCATTTTTATATTATAGAGAAGATAAACTGGAACGACTTCAACTGTGTAATTGATCTATAATATAAAAATGAATCGCTGAATGTGTTGGTAAGGTAATCTCGAGAGTAGCTGAACCGTGGCTGAACCGATTTTGCTAATTCTTCTTTCAGAATATTCCTTGAAGTACGAGCATGGTTCTCGAGCAGAGAGAAAAATAGAAATAAATTTAAAAAATCGACTGCTAGGCAGTACAAAGTTCGCGGGGTCAGCTAGTTTATAATATAAACATAAAACTTGGTAAAAAACTTTTGTACCTAGTCGGGTCTATTTCAAGTTATGTAAAGTAATACTCGTAATCCAAAAAATTAAGGAAAAATATATTGGGAATGCGAGTGGAAGGGCTGGTAAGGGACGTCCCAGACGGACTTACATCGACCAAATAGTGGGGATCGACCAAATAGGAGGGATGTATTAGCAAAGGGAAAGATAAAAAGTACCCGGAACCGGCGTGCGTGCATGCAACGACTTATGAACGTTGATGAAGCGAAGGTGATCTGTCAGGATCGTGGCAAGTGGCAGTCCCTGGTCTTTGCCTACCCCTCTGGGATACAGGCGTGAGGTTATGTATGTACGTATGTAAGGAAATCTCAAATGGGTGACGTACCTAATTTTAAATTAGGTACGTCACCCATTTGAGAAATAATGGTGTAAAGAGGTTTGCACCGTTACAAGTGAAACCAGTATAACGACCTTGTACATTATACAAGCTGAAATATGGTTTGAAAACCGCGGTTATGTAATTAGTAACTGAAAATGCCATTCATCGGCTTAGCAGGCGATTTTTTTCCTGACGGACTTTAATTTGGTTGCGGATATTTTATTTGAAAGCACTCGTGGCCTAGTCGAACCGAGTGATTGGAATCACTCACTGGAGTTAAGCAACAACAGGCATTTTTCCGAGCGTTTCCGTGCATCGCAAGGCACGTTAAACCGTTGATGCCGGCTGCTAATGTGTGTATGTGTGACAGTCGTTAAGCCATGTAAGAGGCTTTATGAGCGGCTTGATAACTTCTGACAGTTTGACCCGCCACTGTCCTACAATCCTCCACCAACCCGGACTTGGCCCCCGTAGTGGAGTATGGCCTAAACTTTCTGCGATACAGGAAAAGACCCGTGCCCCAGCAGTGGGACATACAAAGACTTACCTACATATCGCTATCGACTGATTTGTATAAGGAACAATTTTTTAATAACCTATTTAAAGGCTAAAAAAATCACCCATGCCGGGACTCGAACCCTGGCTAACCTAGCCAGAGGTCGCGGGTTCGAGTCCCGGCATGGGTGGAATTATTGGCCCCTAAATGTTTTCAAAAAAATTGTCCTTAGCACGGGTTAGTGCATAAAAAAAAGAATATACTCGTAATAATTGTTTTAGGAATGCGATTTTTTTTACACCTTCATTATAATATATTTTCCATATCACTGTCAATTTTAATGTTCTGGTTTTTTTCCACTTAGCTGTGAAAATATCTTATTGGTACACATACTAGTCTTATTACTACGAGTATTGTAAGAATATTGTGAGTGTTACGTATATGTAAACTGTTTATGTTCCTAATAAAGAAAATAAAAAATATCACACTGATTTTTTCGGAAAAAATCGCGCGGTTTAAAATCTGATCGGTCATGGGTGGTAAGCCTAAAACGAAACTATCCTTGTATGGGAATTCCCCAGCATCGTGTGAAGCCTTCTTATATAATTTGCAACCTTTGCACTCTGCACAGTGTTCGATATGAACAGTCGACAGGACATTCAACATTTACGTTTTAGGCTTTGCACCGTTCTTATGTTATGGGCGTAGAGTCGCTTTTTGGTTGTCTAAGTAAATAAGTGATCACGTGTGCTGTATTATACCCCAGTCAAAATTGGGTCGAACCGCGCATGCGTCGTGAACTGATCAGCTGATGTTTTGTCAATAAAAAGGAAAACATCTGTTTTTCCGGTAGTTTTCTTTTCTTGCTATATCAATTATTATACGTTTCAGATATTCTTTTGTTTTGTTTCATCATGCGTTTAGATATTTTTTATTTAGGTACTTACTTACGTGGCTACTAACTTACTTAAGAAAGAATTGAGCATTTTTTATGCTTTAAAAAGGACATGCAGTTATTAGTGTTGATGAGGGGAATGAGGTCAGCATAGGAGTGGCAAACTATGGTCTCTGTCTACCCCTTTGGGATACAGACGTGAGTTTTTGTGCGCATATAATGTACTTCCCTATTTTTTGTTTAAAATTGCGGTTTACAGGCAAGTTTCACTTTTTTCCCGTTCGTCTAAATCACCGCCTTCATCTAGAGGCTGAAAGTAGATATTTTCGCGTGCCCTTGTGACGTCACCCCAAACGTCTCGACCTTGGGTTGCCAGGAAAAAAAATATTACAACTTCATGGGATTTCGGGGACTTGTAAATTATCTTTTTATTTTACTTTCCAAATAACACAATACAAAAAATACAATTTTAGTTTGTACTACTGTAATTGAAAATCAATCCATGCCACAAGCCATATTTCAACTTCTTACAAAATGCTGCTTTTTAGCTATAATAAAATACAGTCGACAGCACATTAACATTTACTGACGCACTCTATACTTGATTGCAATACGGACGAATTTACAACTGAAATGAAATGGTGAAGATGCTGTCGACTGTACATAAACGAATATAAATTATGGGGGAAGGTTATATGACAGTATAAAAAATATTTGCGAATCGTGGCAAGTGGCAGTCCCTGGTCTCTACCTACCCCTCTGGGATACAGGCGTGAGGTTATGTATGTATGTAAAAAATATTTGTTAAAATAAAATTAAACTTTTGCATAAAGAGTTTCATTTTATTTTGACACCAAAAAATTATGGGTCCCGTTTAAATGCTCTTTATAAATGATGGAAATAACTTCAAAAATAATGCCTCTAACATAAATAATGCTAGTTTGCGCTGTGAAAAAAATGTTACGCTTTTATGAAGTAAACCCCATATGATATAAATATATCTGACTTTATAAAGAGAAATTATTTTGTAGTATTTTGTGAAGATAACAATTTCAATTATTTGGTAGCTTTTTACAAAAATTTTTTTTATATTTCACTATAAAACAAAGCTTAAATTCCTAATCGGGCTAGAAATAAGTTATACATTGGAAACCTCTAATTTAAAGTACATTTAAATACACCCCAAAGAATCCGCCTAACCGCCTGCGTTATTGCGCGGGCTATTTTTAAACCTGCACCTGGCAACCCAGCCGTCGGCAGTCGATACCGCGCACGGGAACGGGAGAGTCGTTCGTTTCGTAGCTTTTTTCACAATCGAAAAAGACAAGTGTTCCTCGCAAAATGCCTAATATTATAAATGAATTAAAACTGGACTTCAAGGATGTGCTACTAAGGCCCAAAAGGAGTACTCTGAAGAGCAGGAACGATGTAAGTATTTGTTTGTTTTGGGTGTCACTGAAATTACTTTGCTGAAAGATCAAGGCTGAAAACGGTACAGACTGAATGCACCTAATGGACAATTTCACTGTGGCGTAACTTTCTGCGAGATAATTGACGTATTGTCACACAAAACGACTGAGCGAACGTAAACTAATAAACGTATTATAGACTACTGTTTACGACATAATTATCTTTTTATGCTTTAGTTTTCTTTTTATAGATTAGAATAGAATAGAAAATGTTTTATTGCATGCATATTTGTACAAAGGCGAGCTTGAGTATTTTCTTCCAGCTAGCCTTGGGTTATGTGGAAAGTGGTGCGGGTAGTGCCTGCACCACTATCCACATAACTATCCACCACACTATTATCCATTTTATAGATATTATTTTTGATGTATACATATTGTCACTTTTTTAAATTTATTTGTTTGTTAAACTTTATTGCACAATGAAAAGGTTATTAAAAGTAAAACTCAAAGAACAGGTTTATGATAAAAATTACGTGCAAAGGAGGACTTATTTAAAAGAAATTTCTTCCAGCCAGCCTAGAAATTTCTGAGTGTTAGTTAAATTTAGTTTGTTCTAGTTCTTCTTATGTCTATTATATCAATGTCTAGTATGAATAAACAGTTGTAGTGTTTCAAATCATGCAAAATTTTATTTAACTTTATTGATAGAAAAGTAACGGCGCCTATACGGTCTTCAACAAACTACCTTTAAGTAAAGAGTTCTTTTGAGAGTTCTTATTTCCAAGTTCCATTTTATAAGTTTTGGAACAATCCTCAAAATGCGAAAAGTTTTTTTTTATCTTCCTCGTTTTATTGAAACTGTTATCTGGAATTTTGTTTTCCTTTATCCGGGCTTGCAGGGAATGAGGCTACTGTCTCGTTCTCTATATTAATTTTATTATTTTAGTTGGCTTTCAGCATATCTTGGGGTGCTCTTCTTTTCAGCCTGTTGAAGGTAACTGGGTTTGTCATCAGTTTTGATGCCAAGGCATTTGGGTTGTTACTCAGCGAAAAGATAACACTTAGGATTATCCGCAAATAGGGGAAGGGCAAAATAGTAATATAATAATAATAACCTCCCCACACCACACGATCACTCGACCTGGTCCCAAACTAGGATACCCTGTACTATGGTAACCAGGCAAGGACGTCACAAACATGAAAATGCAAATGGACGGCGGCTCCAGTAGGGATCGAACTCACGACCTCTGTCTTTGGAAGCAAGCGCCTTAACGGCTAGACCTACGAGTCTAAAGTTTTTTGTCAAGTGCCAAACCCTTTGCCCACCCCTCTGGGATACAGGCGTGAGTTTATGTAACGTAGTGACTATCTCTTATGATATCTAAACTAATACCTACTGATATCAGCATCAAAAATGTAACGTCAGCTTGTAAGATGTACCTGACTTTTATGAAACTAGCTGTGCCCCGCGGTGTTATCTATTTTTCCAAGCGAATAAGATATTTTCTATTTCTTATACTCGGAAAGTAGTGTTGTTTTGACCTGATTATTTGGTGGAAAATGCTGCTTCCCACCATAGGGAGGTAAAAACTCATACAGTTTACTTCCCACCTAAGGGCTGGAGTAAACTTTAAAAATCAGCTGTGAAGAGTTTTATGTAATAAGTAGCTGAGATAATTTAGGCTTTTAAAAAAAAATAACTAAAAAAAATACTGCGGCCATGTGAGTTTCTAAACAGCCAGTGTGAACTTAGCGCAAACTTGAGGCGTTTTCAAAAAAAAAAAAACTAGTTCCACAACACTTACTAGATGGCGTGAAAGTCACGAAAATTTATGTGTCAAATCAATCCGACAAAACATTTTTTGTAAAAAGGATGCCAAGACACAAGCTCATGATATGATAATAATATGCGTACAGTTTAAAAAGATATCAGAACTCATGATGAGCCAAGCCCCCAATTTTACAAGGCACGCATTCATACAAGCCCTATACAAACCCTAACTCTATCAATGTTACATAATTTTATTATAATTTTAACACCTTAGCATAATAATATGACTTGGCCCATACGCGGCCGTCGCACAGACTCTTCTATGGTCTTAATTAAGGAAAGAAATTAGGTATTGTAAAACGGCCATGTCCTATTTTTTACCATGATTGGTAAAACTAGGGCTTGTCTTGTCATCCTTTACATGAAATGTTTTTTTTGGATTTTTTTTGTAGGATGGTTTGTTTATTCGAGCTATGTAAAATCCCATACAAAAATGTTCGTCGATTTCTGATTTTTTCTAGTAATCTGACCTAATTTGGCCCCATACACTTTCTATCCCTATCAACAGCAAAATTAGATGGCATGATGTAGGATTGGTAATACGAAACACTTCAAGAAGACGTAGGTCATCTAAACAACTACATGGTCGCAATAAAGTTATGAATTATTAGTTAGTGCCATACTCATCTTCTGCGCGTCTTGGCGAGAGCACTCCCGTGCCCCTAGAAGAGTGCACAGACTAAGTAGGAGTAGGAGATACTGTGTTTGTATTAGCAAGTTTTTACTTTGGTTTCGATACTTGTAAATTAGGAAGTTTCTTTTTAGGAGTATAATAATGCCTATCTGTGCCGTTGTGACGTGCAAAAATACAGGAGTTCATACATTCCCCAGTACCAATGAAACCCTGAAGCGACAGTGGATCAAAGCAACCAGAGTAGATGTAAATCGTAAAATTTGATGGAACATGCGTAAACATTCATGTGTTTGTTCGGATCATTTCACCCCAAACGATTATAGGACACGTAAGTACGAATTTCTTCGTTTAAGTTCAGTAAAATTTAACTCACTTTCTCAGTATCAAGAGCAGAAAGGAAATGAAAAATCACAAAATGCAAACAGAACGGTCGACCAAACCAACACCTGCGTCAATTTAAATACTCTTTGGCGTCAAGAAGCGTGCGGTCACAACCACAGATTAAATGAAAAATGCTACGTTGATGACAGAACTATTTTCGCCAACTAAGCGCCATCTATTGAGTTTTTGTGTTATTAACTTTTTTTTTCTTCTGAAAACATTTAAAATTTAAAAAGTAGATTTATATTGGCGGGTACTAATCTGTTATAGTATCTGTGACGGGATTCAAAAAAATAGGTAATAATCTTTTATGCTAAGATTTGAATTATTAAAAATGAGTTTTTATTTTCCTCATTTTCTAAATGAAAAGTAGAGTGTTTAACACGGGTAAAAGAATCAATCAAAAGAATCAATAAATAGGCTTGTAAAACAAACTAATTAAAAAAAATGCTGCGGCCATGTGAGTTTCTAAACAGCCAGTGTGAACTTAGCGCAAACTTCTTTAGGCGGAATAAGCCGCACCAATTACGCGGTGAGTTCCATATTTAAAAAGTCGATTTATATTGGCGGGTACTAATCTGTTATAGTATCTGTGACGGGATTCAAAAAAATAGGTAATAATCTTTTATGCTAAGATTTGAATTATTAAAAATGAGTTTTTATTTTCCTCATTTTCTAAATGAAAAGTAGAGTGTTTAACACGGGTAAAAGAATCAATCAAAAGAATCAATAAATAGGCTTGTAAAACAAACTAATTAAAAAAATTGCTGCGGCCATGTGAGTTTCTAAACAGCCAGTGTGAACTTAGCGCAAACTTCTTTAAGCGGAATAAGCCGCACCAATTACGCGGTGAGTTCCATATTTAAAATTTAAAAAGTCGATTTATATTGGCGGGTACTAATCTGTTATAGTATCTGTGACGGGATTCAAAAAAATAGGTAATAATATTTTATGCTAAGATTTGAATTATTAAAAATGAGTTTTTATTTTCCTCATATTCGAAATGAAAAGTAGAGTGTTTAACACGGGTAAAAGAATCAATTCCTACTCGAACTATAGCCGTCTAAATACCTCGGGAATTGATTCTTTCTACATTTAACAATGTACTAATCCCGCAGTAAAACGTAGTCTATGTTGTGTTAATCCAGGGTGTCAGCTTACTCCATACCAAATTTTATTAAAATCACTTCAGCCGTTCAGACGTGAAGAAGAGTAATTAGGCGTTATATTTACGTTACATTGCGGCAGTCTAAGCATATGATCTAATAAATTTTGTTAAGTATATTCCATAGCACTGTTATAGGTAAAATAAAATTGTTTATTCCGTATTTTTACATCTAATTATATTGTTTTGTAATTACATGCTTAAAAGTGAAAAATTTAATTCCATAATACAGTTAATACGAGTACAATAATTGTATTAACTGTATTATGGAATTTATTATATCTTTTTATCTTCTATTAGTATTAATAGATATATGAAAGCTAACTGAAATCGATTTTACATTTCAGCCTAACATGGCCGCGGTTATCGTGACTGCCAGCAATCAAGCTATATTCCTTCAGTCGATTTGCTTACTCAATCTGCTCTACCATGACAATTGAAGGTGTAAACAGTGTCTATTCATTGTAGAATTCAATCTGATGAGTGGGCTAACTTGCGTTTAATACAAGTAGGTACTGAGAATAACAACACTAAGGGCTGATCTTTCAATCCTCATTTAAAACTTATTCGACGAATATCGTATTAAACAACCCTTTCAAAAATGTGTTGTAATTGCCTTTGTTTTGTTATTTCAGGGTGACATTTTTATATTATTGTGTTATACACGGATAAGTTTTATCCGAGGATTGAAAAATAGCCCTAAAGTAAGTACACAATTTTTGTTATACCTGACTAGATAAAATACATCAAAGTTAAACTACATAGACTGCAAAAACTCTTTACAATAACCTAAGCACTATATAGACTAAATACTAATACAAATTAAATTAAAAACATAGTAAATAATAAATAAATATATTTAGATAGCTCAAAGTTATGGTAGAGATGAATAGTTCTTTTTCAACTGCTTCTTAAATGTACCAATGGTGGGACTAACGCAATTTTTTTTATCTCTTTTGCAAGTGGTTAAAATAAATACGACGACTTTTCAATAGAATCAGTGTTTATACAATAGCGTGTTGCTTGCGCAAATATTTTTACAAGAAGAAAAACAAAAGACGATTTGTAGAAAAAGAATAAATTTCAAGTAGCAAGAAGGTTGCATACTTTTTGCAGGCAGAAACAGTACACAATTTAATTTGTGTCTGTCCAGAAACGCACATAGATGTGATAAAGAACAAGTTAACTGTTTGTAGCTGGTAACTAAATTTGTCCTCAGCACGGGTTAGTGCATTAAAAAGAATATACGTTTATTTTTTATCTAATCTCCATCCAAGGACAGGATTTGGAAAACAGTAAAGTGACGACAGTTCGATCTTAAGTTGCTTCGGGGTGCTAAATAGCGCCACTAATGGAAAAAAATCATAACTTGTGTTTTAATACGTGTTCATTTGAAAGTGAACAAGAGAAATCTTATTGACTGTGACAACTATTTTTAGAACCCACAGTCTAAAACCTAGAATCAATAACCAAGGACTTTAATCACTTTCCGCCAGAGCGGCCGTTTTTAGCGGAAATCGATTAAAATGCTATTCCATTGATCATAGGTTCAAATAATAGTTATCACAGTTTTTAAAATTTCTCATATTCACTTTAAGATAAACACGAATTATTGAATAAGTTATGATTTTTTTTCCATTGGTCGCTAGTTAGCGCTCCGAAACGCCTAACATAGTTTTTTTCACAGAGAGAGTTAGTTTAGCCCTTAATCTGGTTTAGTGTTAGTATATTTTTTTCATTTAGACTTTATTTCAAAGGCAACCATTATGCTACTACCAGGTAAAGGATTAATTACCGCAGAATGGCAATTTCTAACGTTGAGGTGTGTTAACGCGGACACTAAGGATTCCTCAAGATGTTATCCTTCACAGTCACAAGTGGTACTTCTCGACATACAAATTACGAACATGAAACAAAGACCTTGGTACATGCCACGAGAGGAACCCACGTTGCCGAATGTTCTACGAAGGCTGAGTACTACCGTCCCTGCATTACCGTCTGGTGACGCCAAAGCTAGCAGATTTAAATTTTAGTGGACTGTATAGCGGAATTAGATAAATATTAACGTGTCTCGCAAATGAAAACGGAGCAGAAGGGAAAGAGAAGGACTCATGCACATACCTCAAGTTCTCAGCGGTGATGGCCTGAAGCAGGCAGCGAAGGTCCTGCGGTTTAGCGGTCCAGATGATGTAATCCAAATTGGCACTTGATCACAAGGGGGCCCCCTGCAGCAGTTTCCTTTAAGGTTCACGTGCGGTAGATTTAGCTTTGGGTATCACCACAATTGAAGGAAAAAAAATACACGGACTAACGTCCTGTAGCGGTGCGGAGCGGCGAAAAAGTAGTGTATTTGGCGGCTTCGTTTAATTTTCGTTGACATTCGTGTGTGCGAGCAAGAAGGTGACACTCTGTTCGGCTCTCTTGCCTCTTGCTTTTGGCTATATGTAAATGTGCACGAGGGAAAGGGATGGGAGATGGAAACTGCGAGAAAGTATTGAAATAATTTATAATTATAAGCGATTGCCAATAGATGGCTTTACTGGTTGGAACGAAAAGACGCGTACGTAGTTGGCGTTACCATACACCCCCCCTTAAAGGGTCACCTTTAAGAAACTACCATAATGATAGATAGATCCATTATTTAATAACAATTTACTTGCATACAATGACAGCGAATGCAAGAAATAATGCGAAATTATATGAGATACTAACTAAAATAATACAGCTTAATTAAATGAGTAGATGTGGTCCTATACCTGGTCTACTGAGTTGGGAGAGGACATAAGCGAACGACAGGACGTAGGTAAGACCCCTTAGCCGTCTTCACGGTTGCGACACGTATTATACCATCCTTCGAAGGATGAACTTCCTCGACAATAGCTAATGGCCAAGCGAGTGGAGGTACATTGTCGGTCATAATAACGACGACAGTGCCAGGTGTAACAGGAAGAGAAGGGGTATTCCACTTCTGTCTAGATTGTAATCCATGTAAATACTCTACTCTCCATCGCTCCCAGAACGACTGAACCAACTTATCTAACAAAGAATGCCTATGTAAAATGTTCATATTATCTGATTCTACATGAGGCGCGGGCAATGAAAGTAGAGGAGAGGTATGCAAAAAATGACTCGGAGTAAGTGCTGTTGGCTCTGCCGGATCAGGACTCAGGACTGTGAGCGGGCATGAGTTTAGCAGGCACTCAATCTGTATAAGTACCGTTATCAATTCCTCATAAGACAAGAGCTGCTGACCACGGTGGATTTACGACGCGGCAGTAACTTTACCACGCGGAAAATATAAACAATCACTCGTAAGAGTTTATCCCACGATGACGTGCGTTGAGCGAGTTCATAGATAACAGAGTCCTCAACTGCTGTTACTATGGCGTGTGTAAGAACCTTTTGTTCAGGAATATCATCAGCGGGGGAAAGATTAATTTCATTTATGGGCCACTGTGACCGGTTTAAAGACAACCAAGTCGGCCCGTAGAGCCACAGTGGGTGCGAAATAAGCTTATGTGGAGTAACACTGCGAGACAAACAATCGGCGGGGTTTTCCACTACTGACACGTGGTGAAAACTTTCTACAAAATATTGGTACGGAACCACTTATCCGTCCAAGCGGAACCCTAACGCAAGCTGGTGCGAAAAGGCGCGAAACAAAAATAAAATGTATATCACATAAATATTTATGGGTACGGAACCAATTTCCCAACCATGCGGAACCCTAGCATTTGTACTAAACGGAAGGAAAAGAAATTTAATACTTAAGTAAATAACTTAAAGTAAACAATAGGTTCAGAATTACTTTCCGACCACGCGATATCCTATAGAAAACCAGTAGGTATAAAGGACGTACACAAAATATTAAATACCTAGATATAAATAGGTATGTAAGATTACTTAAGTATGTAAACAAACTAATTACCACACGTAAGCTGGTACGTTGGTGCGCGATGCGAAAGAAGAATTTTTTTTTTCTAAATAGTATTAAGAAAATACTAGCGGAACCCTAACACAAACGTAGGTGCGAACGGAAAAAACCAAAAAAGCAATTCGAATAACTTACGAAATGCAAAATATGCACGAATGGAAATAACTTATCCAGTCGTACAAACCTAGCGCAAGTGTTGGGTGCGGTGTAAACAAGTCATCTAAGTGGGTAGGTACCTAACTAAACTTCTCCGATAAGAAACAAAGAAAGTTCAACTTAGACAAAATGAATGCGAGCGGTAATTCAATTAAATTTTAATAATTTATTTCCGATTGACTTTCCTAATTCGATTTTAAACTCTCTTTCTCGGACGCCGTTTAAAGGCTATTTTAAAGTTTTACGTCATTTCAATAACTTGTATTAAAAAAATGTTTATTCCATTCCAAAACACATAAAATACAGAGGCTGGACCCTCCTCGGTCTGACACAGGTATTTGTTTACTTAACTACTAGCTAGTATTTCTATACTTAGCTACGAGCTAAGTATAGATATACCTGTGCCAAAAGGACACGCTCTTCCACAAATACACATACAATAATTGAAATCCTATTTAGAGGCTAAAAATTCCACCCATGCCGGGATTCGAACCCGCGACCTCAGGCTATCCGTGCCAGCGCTCTATCCAACTGAGCTAATGGGCGACTCACCGGCATCAGTGAAATTTCGAACCTCTTTACACTATTGATAGTGACATGACTGATAGCTGAAAAAAGCTATCAGTCATGTCACTATCAATTTCAAGGTCTACCGTCAAGTGGCCGCTCCTGTCGAAATGTACAATACATTCGGTTGCTATTAGTTTTACCGGTTTGCACCGGGATTAGAATCCGGTACCGCCTCCTCGTAGTCACGAGACGAGTTCATGGTTGCTCGTTATTGGTATATAACTAGGGTGCTCTCTTCCACGTAAGCGCTCGTGGCCTAGGCGAACCGAGTGATTGGAATCAATCACTTGGTTAAACAACAACAGGCGCGGTCAGGTACAGGATGGGTGAGCGTCCCATGACTACCGCTTGTGGCATTTTTCCGAGCGATTCCGTGCTTCGCAAAGCACGTTAAGCCGTTGATGCCGGCTGTCATATAATGGCAGTAGTTAAGCCATGTCAGAGGCCTTATGGGCGGCTTGATAACTTCTGACAGTAAGGCCCGCCACTGTCTTACAATCCTCCACCAACCCGAACTTGGCCCCCGTGGTGGAGTATGGCCTAACCTTCCTGCGATGCAGAAAGAGACCCGTGCCCCAGCAGTGGGGACATACAAGGGTTGATAACGAATTACTTTATTTATGTATTTAATTTTCTCTGGAATTTTATCGACTCTTCACATGAACAACGTAGGTTAATAGGAAAAAACACTATCTGTTACTATATTTGGACATAGGCAAGCGCCTATGTCCAAAATTGTTTTTAGTGGAATGAAGAATTTTTCAATTTAATTAATTTATCATTATATTGATATATAGATAACTATATATCAATATTATAGATATTATAAATGGATAGACAGAAAAACTAATTGATTACTAATTTTGACGACCTCTGTGGCGCAGCGGTAGCGCATCTGCCTACCATGCAAGAGTTCCCGGGTTCGAACCCCGGCTGGGCATAAAAAACACCCCCAGGTCTTGGATGTTTATATGTTTGTGATGTCGTTGTTTCTGGTTACCACGACACATGGTATTCTAGTGTGGGGCCAGAAGCAATGTATGTGCCTATATGATATGTTATATTTGCGAAGGAAAAAATATTTGTAGTGTACCTTTGAATCTCTCGAATTCGTAGGTGTACTGTAACCATAAAAAGTTTGCGGAATACTGCCTTGTACTAAACTAAAATGAAGCAGCAACAAGTTTTCAAATAAGATAAAGTAAATAGTTAATAAGATAAATAGTTTTCAAAAACCTATTTAGAGGCTTAAATAGATTTAAATTTGTCCTTAGCACGGGTTAGTGCATTAAAAATAAAAATAGTATGAATAGTTTTCAGATAAAAATAAATATTACAATAAAGAACTTAAAATTATTTCTGTAAGGATAAGCCACACTTTTTCCATGTGCTTCTGAGAGAATGCTCTCGCGTGACAAGAACTTTGTCCCCCCCCATTATTAAGCGCAGCGGTCTAATTGTCACTACTGGACGGGAATACCCAGCGTGCTTACACAGTAACGTATACAAAGAACATTATTTACAACAATATAATTGTACACTTGCATCGACCTTAATGCACTCTTCATCATTCATTCATTACCGACGTGGTTTACATTCGAGTATTTTCCTTTGCTGTTCTAGATTCTAGTAAAATAGAGTTGTACAGTTGACAGCAGGTCAAGTTATAATGTTTTATTGCAAAGTACGCATAGATTGACGTGCTATCGACTGTACATACGAGTGCACATCGATTGACAATCTAAAACTACTTCTATACGTTTGGGTTAAGAGTTATCAAAAAAATCGAATTGAACTAGGTATTTGTCGTCGGTCTATAGTTTTTGTTTTGCTTGGCATAAGAATGAATATCGAACATAAATGTATTTGTCAAATTTCATCTGTACAATGTATTTTTTTCGTAACTCTACTTTATTCAAGTACCTACACTATGAGATCTTGTGCTTAGGTAAAAAATTGTATTGTGATTAGCTACCTCATACATTGTTCCCTTTTGACAAAAATTAAAGCCTTGGGGGATTGCTAGTTATTCAATACTTATTTGCCTTACTCTATGCTTAAAATTGTAATGCGATGCGACGACTGTGAAGTACATTAAATAAGATAAGATAAGAATATTCTTTATTGCACACCAGGAAAAAGCAAACAAAAAATAATTACAAAGACACAGTACAATTGGCGGCCTTATTGCTTAGAGCACTTTCTTCCAGACAACTTACGACGGAGAGTTGCTAAAGGAAAAGTGAGACGTGTATTAAATGTCAAATTCTGACATTTCATCGCCACAAAACGCGTGACTCGCGTCATGGTACTTATGCTGGAATTGATGCGAATAATTACGAGTAAGTTCCTGGTCCCAAACGCGGAGACCCTGTGCTGTGACAACCGGGCAAGGACATCACTAACATGAAAATACACCCAGACTGAAGCTACTTGTACAACTCAAGTACGGCCTTCAGCGGGGTATCGAATCCCCGTCTCCATTTTGGCAGTCCAGCATGCTAAAAGCTAGACCAAAGAAAGGGGCAGTAAAACATAGTCCTGCTGGCGCAGTCAGATAAATAAATAAATATTCATTGATATTACACAGATCTCGTTAGCCCTATACTAAATGACTTGTGTTACAGGTGCTAACTCGACGATAGATTTAATACAATAAATACATATCTAGATAACATCCAAGACCCGAGACAAACAAGAAAAGTTCGTTTCCTAGTTTGACCCGGACGGGGATCGAACCCGAGACCTTCGGTTTTACCGCTGCGCTACCGAGGCCGTCAAATAATCACAGACTAATGAAACATCTAGTTCGAAGCGGCTTTTTCAGACGCGACATTCTCAGACGATTTAGGTCAAGGTGGCGAGCTGACCGCCTGATGGCTGCGTGATAACAATGACGAGCATTTCTTTTGGAAATTACCCGTACAGTCGCGTGCACTAAGTAACACGTAAACGCCTTAGAACCTGGTCACATTAACCACTAAATTAAATAGGTTTTTAAAATTGCCCTTAGCACGGGTTTGTGCATTAAAAAGAATATAATCATGTGGGTGCAGCGATATAATTCCGATGTAAAACCTGACTGCAAAGTAGGTACTCGGGGCTGCAAGTGATGCAAATTACTTCAGCCAGATGTCGCTGCCTATGCGTAATACAGAGAGTATAGTAAAAAGATTAGAAATTTCACTGATGCCGTTAATCGCCCATTAGCTCAGCTGGCACGGTTAGCCAGAGGTCACGGGTTCGAGTCCCGACATGGGTGGAATTTTTAGCGTCTAAATAGGTTTCTAACATTAACCTCTTATAGCCTGATGTAAGAGAAATTGACTTTGACAATGCGCTGAAGCGCATACATCGCACCTTGATAATCATAACTTCATTAAACGAAATAAGTAAATTTTGAGTTATTAACGCTATCAGCTGCGCAGCAGTTTTTTTGTAAAGCACTCATTTTTACACCATAGAAGCCTTTATGCCATTATGCATATTTGAGGTACTTAACGGGACCTTAATGTGAAAGAGTGACATCATTTTAGTAGTGACGAAAAAATTGCCGAAGCTTCTAGCCCGATGTATGAGAAATTGGTTATTTTCACTTTGACAAAGTGTTGAAGTGCATACAATGTTAGTGCTCGTGACTGTACACTCTGCTACATCGGGATATACTCTTTTGTTCGATTATATTCTTTTCAATTCTTTTTTTATGGCGCCCTTAGCCTTCTGACAACGATAGGTTTGTGAAACGGAAGCAACGGTTTTTTTCTTTAAAGTCTGTTTATCCTTACTTGTCCATTTTAGTAAACAAGATTCTACCGGTAAAGTAGATTTTTTAGTCGAAAACTATCATATGACCATAAATGAAGTAACCTGGGACACTTTTTTAGATAACACGCTGATTTTATAAACAAAGTTCATGAACTTGCAAGAAAATATCCAGTTTTGGCATCAAATTTAAAGTTTGAAGTTAGAATCTTGTTTACAAACTTGGTCAAGTGAGGATAAAGAGACTGTGGTATAGTGTAGTCAATACGTCTTGAAATTGTGCCTAATTACACTTCACACTAATATTGTAAAGGCGAAAGTTTGTACGTGTGTATGTTTGTTACTTTTTCACGTCAACGGCTGGAGCGTTTTTAACAAAATTTGGTATGGAGTTAGCTGACACCCTGGATTAACACATAGGCTAGGTGTTACTGCGGGAAATTATCTCATTCCCATGGGAAAAGCGATAAACCGCGAGGCACATAGCTAGTTATATATACCTCTGTACAAAATTTCAGCTTTGTAGACGGACAGACAGACATACGGACTTACATGGCGAAACTATAAACTTAGTTGTCACCAAGAAACTAAGAGCTGCTTGGTGTCAAAAAACATTCTTTTCTTTTCATTTTTAGGGTTCCGTGCCTCAAAAGGAAAAAACGGAACCCTTATAGGATCACTTTTATAGGGGATTTCAGGTGCAGGGTGGCATAGCAGGTCCAGTGAAAAACACGATGATGTCGATTTCAGACGTATATTGGCACACGGTATACGGTATACAAGAGTGTTGAAGAGCGCGGCGGTAGAACGACTGACTGACAATAAAAAATGCGCTCAATTTATGCAGAAAAATACAATCGTAGCTTGGTGTTGTTGTAACGAGATGAACATAATAGGTGTGGCTCACAAAAACGCGAGAGCGAGATAGCGCTGCCGCACCGTTCTAACTATTCAATACAAAGTTTGAATTTACATCATTTAGATTTCTTTGATTAAAAGTATGCAATTCGAAAGAAAATTTGTTCACAATTCCAATGGTGTAAGTTTCATTACGCTAACTTTAACAGTTTGGGAGTTATTGAGCAAAATGTACTACGAACTTTCAACACTACTTTTTTTTTTTTTCCATGAAATACATAAAAAATTTAACATTATACCTATTTACATTTGTTTGTTTTCATGAACTCTTCAGTATAAAACCATTTATTTGCATTTTCCAATTATAACTTTGAAGATATTAGGCTTTAAACATTGCAAACTTTGAACAGCTTTAATTGGTAGAAAAATGTAACAATTTTCAGATATTTTTAGCTTATTCACTAGATATTAACATTCTTTACGTAAACAACGTACATTTTTGTAAAATTTTCCAAATTAAAGTGCTGAAATAAGCCTCTAAAGTTTCTCCATACAAACTTTAACATCGATTTTCTCCTAGTAAACGTAGGCCGATCATCATCAAATTTTACAAATATACTAAACAAAACACGCTTAATCAAACTACGTTCTTAAATTTTAATTTACGTGCAAATTTTAAACGTAGAAGACTTACTCAAGGGATTTGCATAAAAGTCGAAGCGCCAGCCCGCGCGCGCCACTCAGCGATCGACCGGCATTGGAAGCAGACGCGTCCATGCGGCCGTTTTCAATACTTGTTATCGCTGGGTCAGACTTGTCCCAAGTCTTTAAACTATGGGAGCACCGGCCGGTCTGCGAGACAAACAGCTCTTTTCAGAGCTATGGTACTTCGAGTTTCTTTTATTGGTTGGACGTCAATAAATGCTGCATAAGGAATCCCAGGTACACGTCGACGGCGTGGGATGACTTATGCATACTTGTTTTATTTATTCCCTCATATAAATATTATATTTACTTATCTATATGGGCCCTGGGTACTTTAAGGCTGCTTTGCTTACAAATTATCTTAGGATTAAGAATGAAATACAATGAATTTTTCCTAGTTGTAAGTTTGATCGGCTTTCTAGGCTTAAGTTTTATGCATTAAGTGCTTTTAGGTTTAAGGCTTTCATTTATGCATGTATTTATTTAACTCTTTATTTATTAGCGCACCCTATTTTTATTATTGCTTCTATCTAAACCTATATATATCTAGATTTTAAGGCTTGCATGGTACTAACGCTTGTGAATTGTAGACACAATGTTTTGCAAACTAGGTCTTGGATATGCTTTATTTTATGCGCGTTATTGTATCTAGTTTTAAGGCATGCATGGCACTACCGCATGTAAATTGTAGACGCAATGCTTTGCAAACTAGGTCCTGGATATGCTTTATCTATGTATGCATCTATTAACCTACTGCAGGACCTAGATTAGAGTAGGCTTCGTCGAGGTTAGGTTTTCAAAAACTTGACAAAATACCTAGATGACTCTAGGCGCACGCGTCGCTGGTGGCCGCTCACATCTGTGTGCGTGAGTCACCACGTCAGTGTATGCGTTTATTGCCTTTACTGCGCGCCGCCACGCGTTTATGGCAGAGAGTTGTAAAAGCCCAAAACTAGACAATGGGCCTCGCACCGAATGTTCGTCTAAATGCAAACAAAAGAAATCGAGCAAAACAAGGTCATAAATCTTTTAAAGCAAATTAACTTTTGTAAAATCCAAGGCAAAAATAAAAACCTATTTACCCTAACACACATAATACCTAACTACATAATACTACTCTTACCTAAAGTACATACTAACATCAAACTGGCGTTGCTCGATAACATTTCCGCCCCCTAGTTGAGGATTCAAACCGATAACTCAATCTGTTGGGAGCAAGGCCAGTTTGGTAACAGGGCGTTGTAATATCTTACCACTAGCAAACTTAACACTAACGATACGTACTTGTCCATCTGCACCCGGGTGCACTTCACTTACTATGCCACGGGGCCACGTATTTCGCGGTAACGTTCCATCAACGACAATCACTAAGTCACCGACCTTAAGCGGGTTTACACTATTTGTCCATTTATGTCGTTGTTGTAAAGTTGGTAGGTACTCTCGAGTCCATCTGCGCCAGAACATCTCAGCCAGGGCGTTGACACGGCGCCACTGACTACGTATATCGACGTCTGCCGGATTGTACCTTGTTACTCGCGTGTCCCCGGCGGCAGTGCCGAGTAGCAGGTGATTGGGTGTGATGACCGTAGGCTCGTCGGGGTCCGCAGTCACGTAGCTCAAGGGCCGGCTGTTGATGACCAGCTCAGCCTCCAACAGAAGCGTGTGAAGGACCTCTTCACGTGGAGCTCGTGAGTGCAGAGTAGTATGCAGGGCGGTCTTCACCGAACGAACAAGACGCTCCCAGCAGCCACCCATGTGTGGCGCGAGCGGTGGGTTGAAGCGCCACTCGATGCCGCGCGACGTTGCCTCGTTTTGTAGACGCTGTCCGTCGAGACAGCGCAAGGCAGCCCGCAGCTCGGCGTCAGCACCGACGAAGTTGGTGCCCCGGTCGGACAGGATTACGGCCGGTTGGCCGCGACGCGCTATCAAGCGCCGCAGGGCGAGGATGGCTGAGTCAGCACTCAGCGAGGCGGCGAGCTCGAGATGGACGGCGCGTGTGGCGAGGCATGTGAACAACACGCCCCACCGTTTCTCTCGGCGTCTTCCGATGGCCACCTCCATGGGGCCGAAGTAGTCGACGCCCACGTGCACGAAGGCTCGCCTCGTGGTGGTGAGGCGAACGGCGGGCAGATCGCCCATCTTAGGCGCGCGCGGTTGAGCCCGCTGCACGCGACAGTGTTGGCAGCTGGCAGCCACTGCTTTGACGGTTGGCCGGAGCTTGGTCACCCAGAAGCGCTCACGGATGCGGTTGATGACGGCCTCGTGGTTGGCGTGTAAAGCTCTGGAATGATAGTCCCGCACCATGAGTCTCGTAAGTGGATGGTGACCGTCTAGGATCACAGGGTGACGCTCGTCGAAGGACAGTTCTGTGGCAGCACTAAGTCGACCTCGAACACGTAGTAACCCATCTTCAAAAAGCATGGGATCGAGGCTTCTCAGATGACTGCTGGATGGCAGTGGTTGACCAGCACGCAGGGCATCTACATCAGCTTGAAATGACTGGGTTTGAATAAATCGGAACAATACAACCTCAGCCTCTTGTAGTCGCTCAGTCGTAAGAGTGGAGGGCTTCTTCGCCTTACATGCCCTCACGAAGACCAGTACCCACGCCATGACGCGTAGCGCGCGTTGCCAACTGGAATGGCGTGTCGGGTCGATGAGCGGCGGCTGCCCCGGTGCCACGAGGAGCGCGCGATGTCGCAGCTCGATGTCGACATCGCCATGGCAGCTCCCAGCGCCCCAGCGAGGTGTAGGCCATTGATCACTGGAATTGCAGAGAAAAGAGGGACCAGAAAGCCATTTACTTAATTTGCCGTGGGGCCAGCCCAACTTGGTTGCTTCGTCGGCGGGATTATCCTCAGAGGGAACCCAGCGCCAGTCACTTCTCTTAGAAGTTTCATCAATTTCAGCTAGTCTGGTAGCTACATACTTTTGATAGTCGCGAGCGTCCGCAAAAATCCAATGAAGGACAGTACGTGAGTCTGTCCACATGTGAACACTCGCAACTTCCAGTCCCAGTTCCTTCTTAACAGTACGAGCCAGCCGGCACGCCAGTACCGCAGCCTGTAACTCGAGACGGGGAATCGACGTTATCTTAACAGGGGCTACTCGTGCTTTTCCAGCGACGATAGCGCAGTGTCGATTTCCATCTGAGTTAAAACCAACAATATAGGCTACAGCAGCGTAAGCCAGTTCACTAGCATCGGCAAAAACATGAAGTTCAATAGGGCCTGAGACTATGTTGTACCAGCGAGGAACTTTAACTTCTTTTATTACTTTTAAATTGTTAAGCCATTTAAACCATAACTCGGCCTCAGTATCTCGAATCTTTTGTTCCCATTCTATACTAGACATCCAAATACGTTGCATGATTATTCTTGATTGAATAATGCAAGGGTATAGAAGGCCAAGAGGGTCGAAAATACTCATAATAAAACTCAGAAATTGTCTTTTAGTGGGAACTACTGTACCATCAGCCAAACTAGGAGGTAATCTTTTAAAAGACAAATCAAATTCGAATGTATCGGAATCAGTTGACCAAATCATTCCAAGTGTTCTATGGTCACTATTGGGAGATTTCTCAATGGGAATTCTAGTTCTTTCGTCAATTGGAAAAGATTCGCGTAGAGCAGGCGAGTTCGTAACCCATCCTCTAATATGAAAATTGCCAGCTTTGTGGATGTGAGTTACATCATCTACCAATTTTCGCGCCTCCTCTAGCGATCCTACACTATCTAAATAATCGTCCATGTAATGCTTCTCCTTTATCGCCTTCACTGCAGCCGGATGTGAATCTGAAAACTCAGCGGCATTCTTATTGAGAACATAGATGGCAGTTGTAGGCGATGAAGTTGCTCCAAAAATCAATGACTTCATTACATAGGTGTCAGGTTCTCGATCTCTGTCATCTCCTCGCCAAAGGAAAAGCTGTGCGCCTTGGTCTGCTTGCCTAATCTTAACACGTAGGAACATATCGGCAATGTCTGCAGTAAATCCAATTGGACCTTGCCGAAATCTAATTAGGACACCAAGTAGAGACGTAAGTAGATCAGGACCTGTTAGAAGATAATCATTAAGAGAACGACCGTTAACACTAGCAGCAGCATCAAACACCAAACGCAGTTTTCCAGGCTTATTGGGATTCAATACGCCAAAGTGAGGCAAAAACCAATTGGAATCCCACTGCATTTGCTGCGATACTTTTTCGGCGTAGTTCTCAGACACCAAGCGGTCGATTTGAGCTGAATAGCTTGCTTTGTATGATGGATCGCGGTCGCACTTTTTCTCTACACTGCGCAGTCGAGACTTAGCCATACTTTTGCTATTGGGAAAATCGTTGAAATCACGACGCCATAGTAGACCGACTTCCCAGCCACCTTCTACACGTCTACATGTTCGATCTAGAATATCCAGCGCGCGCTCGGATTCCACATTCTTTCTGGTCAAGTTAGAAACACCAATAGCCTCCATCTCGAACTGCTCCTTTACAAGATCATGAAGGTCAGGCTGCGACACGGACATGCAATTGACTGACTCTGCACTGCTAAGGGAGCCTATGGGTCCATGCACCACCCAGCCTAACTTAGTTAGAGAAGCGACCGGTCGGCCGGACTTACCCCTTCGGATTTCCTCGCCGACGATGAGCTCGAAGTTGTCCTGGCCAAGCAACAGCAGCGGTTTCGCATCTCTCAATTCGCTGCAATTCAGATCTCTCAGGTGTACATTCTCACTGAGAGCACTCGCGGGAACAGTTTGTGTCGGCAAATCGAGGCCTTGCCACGTGCGAACAATCACTTTATGAGTCTTTCCATTTACACCACGAATTGTGACCGAGATAGGCCGAGAATGTCTATCAGCTAAACACTGTCCGCCGGCGGTTACTAGTCTTAGCGGAGCTGGGATCATATTTTTAACGTATTGACTTACAATACTATTGTCCACTAACGAAACTGTCGCACCATCGTCCAGTAACGCGTACGTATCCCGCTCTACGCCATCACTCAACACAATTGTCACTGGAGTCACTTTCAACCATGTACCGAGCGAACACTTATTGTCTATTGCAGTTACTAACTCGGTCACTGTGGGTTGTCACGCGTTGTTTTTACTGTCGTCGTGAAGCAAGACGTGGTGATGAGCGTTGCAACGTGGACAACGTTTAGCCCGGCATAAGAACCGATGATGCGGGCGTGCTAGACACTTGCCACACAAACGCCATTTCTTTATTGAGTCCCATTTCTCACTTAGCGAAAGTTCTTTGAATTTGGCACAGTCTTTCAGTTTATGCTCGGTACTTTCACACATTTTACAAGGTTCGGGCGGTGTGTCGGTATTTACTTTTTCAGGCAGCTCCGCTGTTACAAAAGCACGCTGAGGCCTACTAGGCGCGTAAGGACGCGACTGTGGTGCTTGTGGAGGCCTTTGTTGCGGTCGTGGCGGGTCCCGTTGCTGAGTAGTTGTTCGTGGCGGCACCGGCGCTGCGCGTGGTCGTGCAGATGTATGACGCATGCCCGCCGAGCAGCTGGCCAACAATGCAGCGCTTTTGGCTTGAGTGGCGAGAAACTCCGTCAACACTTTCAGGCTCGGTGAAACTCTCAGTAACTCGTGCTCGGGTCCCATGTCTGTGAGGTACCGGTCATAGGCTTGCATCAAGTGTTGCGGGAATCGCAGTAAAACTTCGCGGGTCAGCCACAGGTCATGTAGGTGAAGTTGGCCGCCCCCGTACTCGAGCAAGAAAACGCAGTTTCGCAGTTCAGCAGCAAAGTCCGTCACTTCGCGCAAATTTTCACTGATGAACGGCAATTTCGACACTCTGTCCGTCACTTCATTTATTGTTGCTAGAGGGTCCTCGTATAAATCACTTAAATGGTCCATAATAACGCGCGGTGAGTCACCTCTGACTAACATATCTTCAACGCGCCGTCTCGCATCGCCCCGCACTGCCGATTGTAGTCTACAGAGATTTTCATAGTCGTCGAAACCGTATTTTCGCGTTGTTTCTTCGAATTTTCGTTTGAACGAAATCCACGCGCCTACTGAGCCTGTGAAAGGCGGAAGTTCGTAAAATTCTTTAGGCACATTTCTCAGCGATTCGCGATTTTTAGGCGCGGCACTCTCGACAGTAACAGTTTTCGTTCGCGGTAGCGGGCGCGGGGTAACTTCTTTGTAGTCCGTCGACTGCGACTGAATCCACTCTTCTACGCGCACTGTAGGATCCATTGGGGTGCGTTTGACGTCGCTGTCGGCGTTGTCGCTGTCGGCTTCTTCGGCTATCGAGATGTCGTAGGCGAGTTTCTTCTCCACCGCTGCTTTGCGAAGCTCTCTCGTGCGCTCGAGGTCGCGTAGACGTTCCTCTTCAAAAGCGAGACGCTGGGCCCGCAAGTTAGCGCGATCTCGTTGATTTTCCTCCTCGATTGAGATGCGTAGTGCCCGGGCGCGGTGTTTATCTTGAGCGGCGGCTTCTTCAAGGCGTGCTAGCTCTTCTTGGGCCTCTGCTTCGGCTTGAAGTCGCAGTGTTTTGCTCCGTCTGCTGGAGGACGATGCTTGACTCGCCGGGCGGCGAATCGTGCTTGTGGTGACGTCGGTCATAGTGAGCGACGTATGAAGGTTCGTAGGTCGTCTGTCGCTCGCAACAGCAGCTCCCGCTGCCGCCGGCGTGGACGATCCCAGAGCAGTTGATGACGGCGTCGTCGCCATCTGAACAATATTGACGCCGGAGTCGTCCGCCGTGCTCTTCCTTGCTGCTGTCTTGCTCCTAGTTTCCATAGCACGGTGGTCTGGTCGACGTGACTGGAGGCCTGCCCTGAAGATCCGGCTCGAAGGACCAAACTATATAGGGGATTTCAGGTGCAGGGTGGCATAGCAGGTCCAGTGAAAAACACGATGATGTCGATTTCAGACGTATATTGGCACACGGTATACGGTATACAAGAGTGTTGAAGAGCGCGGCGGTAGAACGACTGACTGACAATATTTTTTTTTTTTTTTTTTTTTTTTTTAACCCTATAAAGGGCACCCTCCGGAGGACACGGGGGAGGGAGGTGGTGAATGCTCATGCATAACAGCACGGACCCGGCCGTGCTGCCAATGTGGGACTCACAAGAAGTGCGCCTACCCACTAAACACCACCTTGGGGCTAGTTTTGGTCCTAAGGACCCCTAAACCGACATCGGAGCGACCCCCTCGAGGCCGAGGACGGGTGCGCAGCGGAGCTCCCTAAATGAAGCGTCCGCTTAGAAGGTTAGCTACAGCTGCTAGGAGAGAATAGTGTCACCACAAGCGGGGACACTAGCGGGCGGGGGCTGTGTCTGCCTGGGACCGAGCCTCTAGTAAGTGGTCCAGTTCAGAACAGAGTTCATCGTGAGGGAGAATACAATAAAGAGAGGGACCGGGGAGTACGAAATAGTTTAATTAAACGAGACTAGAGAGCATATCGCTATGCTCGGCAAGAGCGATAAGACGCTCAGCGGGGGAGGTGGCGGCGCGCAGCTTGCCCGCCAGTTTAGAGATCTCCGCCAGATCAATATTATTGATGGCAGCACTGATCAGCCTAAGGTCGTCAGCTGTCTGAGACCTATCTGAGGGGGGATTTGCCTGAGTGGCCGCTACGGGCTCGGCTGTAGCGGGGGGACTAGGTCGGGGGCCCCATGCGGGGGTCGGTGGGGGGCTAGGTTTGGCACTGGGGCGGCCTAGGGGTGGGAATGCAGGGGTATTCAGTGCGGGAACTGATTTCCTCTGAGCGAAGGGGGCCTTGGGAGCCTTAGCGGCGGAGGGGCGGGGGGCACGCGGGCACCCCCGGTAATTGGCCGTATGGCCGGACTGATTGCACAGTACGCAAGCCGGAGGAACTTCCGAGTCGCGAGTGCGCAAGCACTCCGCAGTGGCGTGAGGCTCTAGGCACTTCACGCATCTGGGAGGAGCGGAGCAGTTTGCCGCCGCGTGGCCATAAAGCTGGCAGCGGTGGCATTGGCCGGGGTGGCCCCGCCTATGGGGCTTCTCGACTTTAATATTCGAGAGGCCACAAACTGTGGGAACTCCCGAGAAGATGGAGCGGGCTTGGGGGGAATTGGTGAGTACCACCAAGGCCAGGGGGAAGGACTTCCCGCGGCTGCTGTGCATGGGATACACAGCCTCGACGGGATGACCTTGGGAGATAAGGTCATCCCTGATGGCGTCCTTGGATAGTTCCGTCGGAACGCCACGAAGGACAGCCCGCACCTTGCGCTCCTCGGGAAGCGCATAGGTGTGGTAGGGGATTTTATTGAGGGTAAGGAGCTTAGTAAGACTCCTGAAGTTGTCGGTGGTGGCGGTCTCGATGACGATGCTATCGCCAACATTCCGGGCCTTGGTAGTATGGACATTATTGTCCTTACAAAGTTTGGAAAGATTGGTCCATGCGGACTTGTCCCGTAGGTACACGGGAGGTGGGGACTTTGCCTTCGGAGGCTGGGGGGAAGACCGTGCGAACGATCCTGTCGGTACGGGGACGTCGATATCCATGAGGGGGGGTATCGTAGCGGGGGAGGGGGGCGTGGAAGCCGCGGGGGAGGGGGGCGCGGGAGCCGCGGGGGAGGAGGGGGCGGCAGAGAAAGCCGCAAGGGAAGGGGGCGCGGAAGCCGCGGGAGAGGAAGGGGCGGAGGCCGCGGGGGAGGCTGAAACCTCAGAGGACGGGCAGGGAGTCCTTTTAGAAGTGGCAAGCTTACGCTGCCTCTTCTTGCGGCGAGAGACCGAAGTAAAAGCATCGGTGAGGGTGCTAGTCTCGGAGTAGGGAGAGCTCCCTGAGAGGTCGGACCGCGATTTAGAACGCTTCCGTGCGTGGGAGGCGGGGGAGTCCGAGACAGACTCGGTATCCATAAGGGAAGGGGCGTGGGTCTCGGGAGAGACCGGAATAATGACGGGGGCAGGGGGAGACTCAGGAGAGTCCGGGATCGCAACAGGGGCGGGGGACTCAGGGGAGTCCTTCGAGAAGTTTTCGATAAACAATTTATAGTCGTCCCAAAGGCCACGACTTGTCATGAAATCGACGTACACCGAGAGGCTATGTTGGGGTTCCATAGTGGCAGACGGGGCTGCCGGTTCCCCTGCCAGTGGCAGGGGAGCGGGAGATAATGAAAGTTTAGACGTAATGCCTAGCAATTACGTGACAAGAAAATAGAAAAACAATAGAAGCAAAGCGGGGAGTAATACCTAGTATAAACCTAGGCACTTACTTGACCAATCCGGCAGGACGGAGCACTCGAACTCTGAAAAAGATAGAGGTGTGTATTAGTATACAGTACGCAAAACTCGCCGGCAATGCACGGGCGCACTGTGCACGCGAGCGAGTGGCCGACAGCGGAGAGGGACGCGCGATGCGACCGCTCTCGACGCTGGTAAACGAACTGTGTGACTGACAATAAAAAATGCGCTCAATTTATGCAGAAAAATACAATCGTAGCTTGGTGTTGTTGTAACGAGATGAACATAATAGGTGTGGCTCACAAAAACGCGAGAGCGAGATAGCGCTGCCGCACCGTTCTAACTATTCAATACAAAGTTTGAATTTACATCATTTAGATTTCTTTGATTAAAAGTATGCAATTCGAAAGAAAATTTGTTCACAATTCCAATGGTGTAAGTTTCATTACGCTAACTTTAACAGTTTGGGAGTTATTGAGCAAAATGTACTACGAACTTTCAACACTACTTTTTTTTTTTTTTCCATGAAATACATAAAAAATTTAACATTATACCTATTTACATTTGTTTGTTTTCATGAACTCTTCAGTATAAAACCATTTATTTGCATTTTCCAATTATAACTTTGAAGATATTAGGCTTTAAACATTGCAAACTTTGAACAGCTTTAATTGGTAGAAAAATGTAACAATTTTCAGATATTTTTAGCTTATTCACTAGATATTAACATTCTTTACGTAAACAACGTACATTTTTGTAAAATTTTCCAAATTAAAGTGCTGAAATAAGCCTCTAAAGTTTCTCCATACAAACTTTAACATCGATTTTCTCCTAGTAAACGTAGGCCGATCATCATCAAATTTTACAAATATACTAAACAAAACACGCTTAATCAAACTACGTTCTTAAATTTTAATTTACGTGCAAATTTTAAACGTAGAAGACTTACTCAAGGGATTTGCATAAAAGTCGAAGCGCCAGCCCGCGCGCGCCACTCAGCGATCGACCGGCATTGGAAGCAGACGCGTCCATGCGGCCGTTTTCAATACTTGTTATCGCTGGGTCAGACTTGTCCCAAGTCTTTAAACTATGGGAGCACCGGCCGGTCTGCGAGACAAACAGCTCTTTTCAGAGCTATGGTACTTCGAGTTTCTTTTATTGGTTGGACGTCAATAAATGCTGCATAAGGAATCCCAGGTACACGTCGACGGCGTGGGATGACTTATGCATACTTGTTTTATTTATTCCCTCATATAAATATTATATTTACTTATCTATATGGGCCCTGGGTACTTTAAGGCTGCTTTGCTTACAAATTATCTTAGGATTAAGAATGAAATACAATGAATTTTTCCTAGTTGTAAGTTTGATCGGCTTTCTAGGCTTAAGTTTTATGCATTAAGTGCTTTTAGGTTTAAGGCTTTCATTTATGCATGTATTTATTTAACTCTTTATTTATTAGCGCACCCTATTTTTATTATTGCTTCTATCTAAACCTATATATATCTAGATTTTAAGGCTTGCATGGTACTAACGCTTGTGAATTGTAGACACAATGTTTTGCAAACTAGGTCTTGGATATGCTTTATTTTATGCGCGTTATTGTATCTAGTTTTAAGGCATGCATGGCACTACCGCATGTAAATTGTAGACGCAATGCTTTGCAAACTAGGTCCTGGATATGCTTTATCTATGTATGCATCTATTAACCTACTGCAGGACCTAGATTAGAGTAGGCTTCGTCGAGGTTAGGTTTTCAAAAACTTGACAAAATACCTAGATGACTCTAGGCGCACGCGTCGCTGGTGGCCGCTCACATCTGTGTGCGTGAGTCACCACGTCAGTGTATGCGTTTATTGCCTTTACTGCGCGCCGCCACGCGTTTATGGCAGAGAGTTGTAAAAGCCCAAAACTAGACAATGGGCCTCGCACCGAATGTTCGTCTAAATGCAAACAAAAGAAATCGAGCAAAACAAGGTCATAAATCTTTTAAAGCAAATTAACTTTTGTAAAATCCAAGGCAAAAATAAAAACCTATTTACCCTAACACACATAATACCTAACTACATAATACTACTCTTACCTAAAGTACATACTAACATCAAACTGGCGTTGCTCGATAACAACTTTGTTGTCCGTCTGTCCGTCCGTCCGTCCGTCTGTCAAGACCCTTTTTCTCAGGAACGCGTGGAGGTATGAAGCTGAAATTTATATCAATTACTCAGGTCTACTGTCCCTTGAAGCTGTGAAAAAATCAAACTTCTAAGCCAACGCAATCAAAAGATACAGCCGTTTATGCCGCAAATTTTCGACACTTGCAAGGGAATCAAAACCTACAGGGTGCTTCCCGTGAACTCAGAATCTTGAAATTTGGTACGAAGCAACGTCTTATAGCATAGATAAAGGAAAAATTACGAAAACCATAAATTTTTAGTTACATCACATAATATATATTTTTTTAATAATTTTAAACTTACTACCCATTTCCTCATAAACGCGTAGAGGTATTAAATTGAAATTCATACCAAATACTCAGGTCTATAATACAGGTTTGTACGGAACCCTCGGTGCGCGAGTCTGACTCGCACTTGGCCGGTTTTTTTTCTTTTCCATTTTCTTCAGTTTTTATTCATACTCCAATTTTCATCTGCAGTACCTAGTTTGCGTACATTCGTCGTCGTCGTCGTCGTCATGCTACTAGTCCACTGATAAACATAGCCCTCCCCTAAAGAGCGCCACGTTGTGCTATCATATTGTGCGTTCATTCAGGTAACTATAATTTGGTACAGTCTGTACTAGGCAATTTTACTACGTGCAAGGTTCGTTTCCTGCAGCTGGAGCGTCTGCCATCAACTTTGTATAAATGTGATGTTTGGCCATAAAACATCTTTATCAGCGACGTCACGAATCAACAGGGGCTCACTGCAGATTTTTCTTTCAGCAAATATACTGATGCACTGAATAAAAAAATGTACGATAAAAAAGGAAATTACACGGATATTGCTTATCCACGCAATTTCTAGCACTGATGTCCCTGAACGTCTTAGACACACGTCTTAACGTGCCTTGCGAAGCGCTCGGAAACAATGCCAGTGGTGAACCATCCTGCACCTTACCGCGCCTGTTGTTGCTTAACTCAAGTAGAGTCAATAGAAGACTTCAATAGAGTCATACATATTAGTCCAGTAATAGCCATTTCATTCACACATCGGTAGCCTTTTTACTTAGATTATTACCTATTTTTTTGAATTCCGTCACAGATACATATAACAGATTAGTATCCCCCCAATTTATGTCGACTTTTAAAAGTTTAAATATGGAACTCACCGCGTAATTTTGCCGCTTATTCCGCTCAAAGAAATTTGCGCTAAGTTCACACTGGCTGTTTAGAAACTCACATTTCCGCAGCATATATTGTAATTAGTTTTTTTACACACAACTTTCACAGCTGCCAGTTGTTCTATTTTTAAAGTTCATTCCGGCCCTTAGGTGGGAAGTAATTTGAATGAATTTTTCCCTCTCTAGGGAGGGAAGCAGCATTTTTAACCTAATAATCAGATCAAAACAACACTACTTTCCAAGTATAAAAAATGAAAAATTCTTTTCAATATGGCGGATGACAAGGCTGTAGTTACAATTTTGCCCACCTGAACAGATAACTGCCACCAAGTTAAGCGTTTTCCCAGTCGTCTAACAACTTCTCTATTCAACTACGCCATTGGACCTCAGATAAAATCAACGCTGAAACACGAGAGATCGAATGAAAATCCGGCTTCTACTGGTTCATACTGGTTTGGTTCATTAGCGTTCAGATGTTAAAATCTTGACGTCGTTTTACTAATCTCTGCATCTACGTTTTCAGGTGGACCTGTACAGGGAGATCACGTTCCGTAACTCTGGACAGACCTACAAGGGTATTCCCGTAATGGCCAGTAACATGGACACCGTGGGGACGTTCGAGATGGCTCGGGAACTTTCCAAGGTAACGTTTGCAAAATAAGTTTATTTTATTAAGGACATCAACAGCAAAAACAAATTAAGTATTTGTTTTTTGAAAAATACAGTGCACAGGGCTAATAAAGAAAAAGAAAGACATTTATTATACCAACAAGACACATCACAGAAACAAAAAACCAGACAATTAACACAACATGAGCACAACAGAAATAACAGACATCCACAAATAGGCAGTTCATAATTACTAAAAATATACCACGGCAACGCTTTGTAACAAAGGTACAAAAACATGCTTTTTTAATTTTAAGTATTAAATTAAATACAGCATATTATAATTTAAACTAATCCAGATTTGCCAACTTTAAAAGTATGTGAGGGTGTGTTTGTGTGTGTGTTTGTGATGAATAAATGCGAATAAGGTTTAGTCGAAACGAGTCTGCCTGACAAGTGGTCATGCAACAATGACGATGGTTGACAATGATGATGGTTTTCGAGGCTGAATAAGCGATGATATCTGCAAGAAGAGTCGTAATCGAGATACAAGCACTTACTTCTGAAGTTTTGATGTTTTATAAACATTGACTGTATGCGTTCTATTCGTTTTATTCTATTTTATATTGTATTAATTTGTTGATTTGGACATGTGGAGAGGTTGACGGAAGAAAGATATATATTGCGAATGTGAGTGGAGGGCCGGTAAGGGACGACCCAGGCGGACATACTTCCCTTTAGCTAATACATCCCGTATTAGCAGAGGGGAAGATAAAAAGTACTCTGAACCAGTGTGCGTGCATACAACGACTTATGAACGTTGATGAAGCGAAAGTGATCTGTCAGGATCGTGGCAAGTGGCAGTCTCTGGTCTTTGCCTACCCCTCTGGGATACAGCCGTGAGGTTATGTTATGTATGTATTGTATTAATTCCTTAATACTTTAGATCACCTTTAGATAGACGCTGTCTGCGGGATCGAATCTGAAACGAAGTAATTCGCCAGAGAACCAAATTGATGGACATAGCTCAACGGAGTTAGACCTGAGATTTCCGCACTTAGCCACAGATTAGATAATAGTTACTAACTTAGCCTCATAGTTGGGCCATTGTACGTATCAAGCGCTGAGGTACGCTAACACTTCAGACACTAGGGTTTCCTTACGATGTTTTCCTTCACCGTCAGCGAGTATTATTGCTACTAAAATTTCACAAATGTCAAACAAAGTCATTGGTACATGCCGGGGTTCGAACCCACGACCTCGCGATTGAGAAGCCGGCGTTCTACACCGCTCCGCTACCACCGCTCTTATAGCTCAACGGATTAGCAAACTAAAGTGGCAGTGGGCGGGTCTTATCTGCCGCAAGACCGATAACTGCTGGGGTAGACTGGTTCTTGAGTGGAGACCGCGAACCGGCAAACGTAAAATAGGACGACCTGTGACCAACAGTGGAGCGACGACATTCGCAAAGCGCAGGGCTGAGACTGGAAGAGGAGAGCCGAAGGTCGGGCTCAGTCTGTCTTAGGAGATGCCACCGGCTGATTATGATGATTAGATAAGATTGATTGATATTGATTGGGGGTGGGCAGCAGCGCCCCCTGCAGTACAATTCCACCAAACTGCGATCCCCAACCCGCGTGCCTAGCGTGGGGATTATGGGCATTACCCCCCAATGACGGCACAACCTAGCGCTGTGGCGCTCATTAGGGGAGTGCTATGTCCAGCAGTGGACTAATATAGCCTGAAGAAGAATCGAAACTGAAATTTGAGATTATGAATCCATTGTGGTGTGCATGGGTGTGTGTGTGTGTGTGTGTGTGTGACTAAGAACTGTCAGGATCGTGGCAAGTGCCAGTCCCAGCCTGCGTAGTAGAATGATGCTAGTCGCGCGTACATTAATTGTCAAAATCTGACATTTTGACGCAACATAACGCGTGAATCGTGCCATCGTAGTACCATGGTCTCTGCCTACCTCTCTGGGATGCAGGCGTGAGTTTATGTTATATGTAGCCTTAACTTGATTCCGGAATTAAGTTAACATAAAAATTTAAGCCGCGTTTTCACGGTCTTAGTACGTGCGCGTGCGCGTGAGAGTGCGCCATCCGAGTAAATTAATGCTTCTGATTGGACGGTTCTTCGTGACAACACCAAAATAGCCAATCAGAAGCTTTAGTTTACTCGGATGGCGCACTGGGACCAAGCGCACTAAGACCGTGAAAACCAGATTTCGCTCTTGTTCGATGAGATATTATAATAGTTTATGTTGAATCCGGTCGGCACCATTTTCGGGAACGTAATGGCCTCCCTATACTGGACTAGAAAAAAAAATCGAAATATTGTTTATTGAGAAACAAAGAAAACCAATATATTTCAGGAAATGACGGATCGGTGGCGCAGCGGTTTGGCACGGTGACTAAAACCGAAGGTCTCGGGTTCCATCCCCGGCCGGGTCAAACTTGGAAACGAACTTTTCTATTTTTTCTCGGGTCTTGGATGTTATCTATGTAAAAACCTATTTAGAGGCAAAAAATTCCACCCATGCCGGGATTCGAACCCGCGATCTCTGGCTATCCATGGAATTTTTAGCCTCTAAATGCGTTTTTAAAATTGTCCTTGGCACGGGTTAGTGCATTAAAAAGAGTGTTATCTATGTATTAACTGTATTAAATCTATCGTCGAGTTATCACCTATAACACAAGTCATTTAGTTGTACTTAGTATTTCGGCTGGCAACTCCAGACCGAACAGCTGCTTTCAAAAGCGGCTCAGTAGATTTTGTTTAATTAATTAGTGTTATTAGTGTATTTCGAGTCAAATTAAACGTAAATTCATTAAACAATACATAGTAGTGACATGCAAATAAAAGTTACTGGTGAAAAATCAAACAAATACAAATTATTGTACTGAAAAATTACAACGGGCGGCCGAACTGTCAAACGGTTCAAATTGCAACGACTTATCCGGGGAAGTATTGTTTTAATCCTGTAATTTTCGCTTCATCCTACAGTTTTCCTACATAAACAAACTGTACATAATCTCATGTACATGAGACACGTCCCATACAAACATTCCGGCTCAGTTCTGGCTCTCTTTACTTGACGCGTAGTGGAAGCAAAGTTGAGACAAAACAACTAGCCTCAGTCAACATAACACGCTCACTCAACATCTATAACGTACCACCAACTCTTTATCAGCCAATAATTTTCAAAATTAAGAGACAAGAAGATGACCTTGACAATACTAATGCTGCTCTCTCTCAGGTACTAAACTGGTTTACGTCTAATAACTTATTGTTAAATTCAAAAAAGACAAAATGTATAAAGTTCACTCTACCAAATGTCAAAGTAGTTGACAGCAAAGTTATATTGGGAAGGGACAAACTAGACCTTGTCGAAGATACTGTATTTTTAGGTATCACAATTGATGCAAAGCTTCAATGGGGTCCTCATATAGAAAAATTGGCAAATAGGCTTAGCTCTGCAGCATATGCTGTTAAAAGAATTAGGGAACTAACTGACGTCGCAACTGCCAGGCTCGTTTATTTTAGTTACTTCCATAGTATCATGTCCTACGGCATACTACTGTGGGGACGGGCAGCGGACATTGAGACCATCTTCGTCTTGCAGAAAAGAGCGATCAGATTCATCTATAAGCTAGGCAGTAGAGACTCGTTAAGAGAATTCTTTAAAGAAACAAACATCCTGACAGTTGCCAGTCAGTATATCTATGAAAATATTATGTATGTCAGGAAAAATATTAGCAACTTTAAAACTGCAGGTAGCCAACATAATGTAAATACTAGAAATAAACATAAACTTTTGATCCCAAGATTTAGGCTGGCAAAAGTTAATACATCCTTCATGGGGCATTGTATACGCTTCTACAATAAAATCCCTGAAGATATATTAAGTTTGACTGAAGCGCGGTTCAAAAAATGTGTAAAGTACACTTTGTGCCAAAAGAGCTACTATAATATTAAGGATTATTTAGATGACAATGATGTCTGGAATTCAAGCATGTAAAATTCACGAGTTTTGTAGTATCTGTGTAAATTCTGTTAATTAAGGAATTTGAAAAGACTAAGTTTGGAGTTTTTTTGTCCATTTTTTCTCCAAAATGATCCAGATTTTGAAATGGACACCTAGTTTAACTTGTAACGTTCATTAAGCCGCAGTATCTGCGCTACTTTGAATAAAACCTTTTCATTTCATTTCATTATAGGGCTAACGAGATCTGTGTAATATGTCCATGAATATTTATTTATTATTTATTTATTTCAGGAAATGCGCATTATAAAAATAACCCTGTATACCTCAGTAATACACAATGATAAGCGCTACTCACAGTCGCTTCACGAGTAGGCACACTGCCAACTGTATCTCGGCTTATTTAAAACTCGCAATAAGAAGATTCACAAGAATTCTATGACTCGTGTAATGTGTTACAAAATCCTGATAAAATTCAGCTATTCAGCTAGCCCACAGAAGACTATTGAAATTAAAATCGAAATATTATTGCGAGTTCGTACAGTCTGAAGGTTTATAGATACATCGATATCAACCCTTGTATGTCCCCACTGATGGGGCGCGGTCTCTTCTTGCATCGCAGGAAGGTTATCCCATACTCCAACACGGGGGCCAAGTCGGGGTTGGTAGAGGATTGCAAGACTGTGGCGGACCTTACTGTCAGAAGTTTTCAAGCCGTCTACAAGCCCTCTGACATAACTGAACGACTGCGATTACATGACAGCCGGCACCAACGGCATAGCGTGCCTAGCATGGAAACACTCGGAAAAAGTACCACTAGCGGTACTCACGGGACGGTTGCCCATCCTGCACCTAACCGCGCCTGTTGTTGCTTAACTCAAGTGATTGGTTCTAATCACTCGGTTCGACTAGGCCACGAGCGCTTCAGAGACATAGAGATTAAATATTACCCCCTGCATAAAAACTTACAAACATTTCCTCTTTATAATCTAATATATAAAAATATTGTATCACAATGTTTTTTTTATTGAACCTATGAAACGGTTTCACTGTATTTTTGTTGTATATATTTGGTAAGTTTTTTGAGCACCGTACCTACGTAAGTAAAATATTGTATTACATTATGTAGGCGGCAGACTCCTGCTAAATAAATGGCGCCGTTTGTCTAAATGGCAAACCAATAATTCGTGCATTGATCCGGTAATGCTGTGCCGAATATCGTTGTTGTCTAATTACTGTTTAATAGCGGTGCTTTACTCAATTAGTACCAATGAAGATAAGTCCTGTATCTAGTCTAGTTTAATAAGTTGTTGTTGTTGAAAGTTGTTGGAAAAAAGAACTATATTTATAGGTACCTTCTTTTTCAGACCAACTAGGCTGATTCTCAGCGATTCCAACCTGCCAAAAAAAAACTGCCCCTAAAAAGTGCTTCAGAGGAATCGTGTTTCTATAGATAAGACTTAAGCGTCTAGATATTTTCATTCGGTACCTACTTCACTAAGGAAGTAATAATAATTAGTATATGCCTAAACGATACGGAATAATGGCTTCTACGAACTCTGCTAGATACGGTTCATTGGTTTAACAATGTCGATTGTCAAGGCCCCTGTATCTGCACAATGCACTTCCCAAGTACCTCGTAGTTAATGGTTGTTACGATAGTCAAATAGGTACAAAGAATTTCGTAGAACGCCGGGGCTATTTAAGAATAAAAAGGTTTATTGCCAAAAATTACACGCAAGATATCCTACATCTAAATGAAATATAAAAAAAATTGCTATAATTCTTCAGGCTATATTAGTCCACTGCTGGACATAGCCCTCCCCTAATGAGCGCCATAGCGCCCTGTCTTCAGCTTGTCGCATCCAGTATCTGCCTGCAGTTTTTCGCAGATCGTCTTCCACCTGGTCGGGGGGCGTCCTACACTACGCTTGCCAAGTCGCGGTCTCCACTCAAGAACACGTTTACTCCAACGGTTGTCGATTCTTTGCGAGATATGGCCAGCCCACTGCCACTTCAGCTCGCTAATTCTATAAAGCTATAGTTAACTTTAAAAAATTAAGATGTATAATTCTTATCTTATCATGTTTTATTTTGGCAATAGGAGCGCGCTAAGCTGTGTCGTAAGATTAAAAAAAACTACCGACACTGGTTTTCAGCGTGTCCTTTACTTCCCAGTTTCATTGAAATGGTAGAACCTCGGATAGTAAGGTCTCAAGCGAGGAAAATGGGGACTTTCGCGAGCGACTTGGAGACCTAAGGATGGATTAAGATTATTTTATGCAGCCTCCATTGTGTCCCACAGCTGGGCAAAGTCCGCCTCTTTCACTTTCCACTAGTTGTCAATACTGCAATACTGAGTGAATGAACACTAACAGTAAGTCACGCCAATGTTTTACAATCCTCCACCAACCCGGACTTGGCCCCCGTGGTGGAGTATGGCCTAACCTTCCTGTGATGCAGGTAGAGACCCGTTCCCCAGCAGTGGGGACATACAAGGGTCGATATCGATCGATCGAGTGTATGAAGATGGCTGAGAGAAAGATGAATGAAAAAGTGAATGAAGGTTTTTATTTCTCTGCGTGCGACCGCAGCTCTTAATGCTGTCTAAAAGTATTTGTAAGCTCCTGTAACTGAAAAATTTACGGCAAGTCCAGTCTACTGGAACCAAGAACATTTTAGCTAAGACCGACGGCGCTTTTGTACAGTCCACTGCCCACTATTGTACTTTTACCACTCCTCCGTGTTCATAGCCGGTCCCGGTCAGCCTGGTAAAAAGGTCGTGAGGTCGTCCCGCAATCTCCGCTTGGGTCGGTCACGTTTGCAATATCCTTAGCGTGGGACCCAGTTAGAGAAGATTTTTGCAGACCTGGCTGTTAGGCTCGCAAACGTTAGTTTAAATTATTATTCTAAAACCTAGGCTCGTGCATTGAACTAGCTATGAACTTGCAAGCAGCGGCTTTCATTTTACATTGACTAACAGCAAATAACAGTTGAATAGTGTCCTGTGACTTCTGTCCCTAATAAGCTTACCAAATGCTGATCCATTCCAATCGTCTTTGTCATACTATTGCTATCGCAAACGTCAGGATTCCATGGAGATTTGGTGAAGCCGCTAGGCCAATAACATTTTAATAGTTTGTCGACACGATAAGTAGAAGAATTTCAGATGAACAAAAAAGTTGTTTTGAAAGTCTCCACCATTATTGGTGACTTTTGTTTTGAATGTCTCCTTACATAAACTAAATTCCAATAGAGGAGACTTTCAAAACAACTTTTGTGTTCGTCTGGAACTCTACTTCTTATCGCGCGGTGAGAAATTACACATTAAACCAGTTCGTTCATTCATTGAATGAACGAACGAACGAACGAACGAACGAACGAACGAACGAACGAACGAACGAACGAATGAATTTGTACAAAGGCGTGCTAAATACTAGATAGTATTTTCTTCCAGCTAACTCATTGACATCCCTTATTGATATCAACGCGTTGTACGTCCCCACTGCTGGGGCACGGGTCCCTACCTGCATCGCAGGAAGGTTAGGCCACATTCAGGTCCGGGTTGGTGGAGGATTATACGACAATGGCCCTGACAACGGTCTTGCTGTCAGAAGTTATCAAGCTGCCCATAGGGCCTTTGACATGGCTTAACGACTGCTATTACATGACAGCCAGCACCAACGAGTTATCGTGCTTTGCGAAGCACGCAAGCGCTCGGAAAAATGTCACTAGCGGTGTTCACCATTCAGCACCCGACCACGGTTGCTGTTGCTTAACCCTAGTGATTGATTCCAATCACCCGGTTCCACTAGGCCACGAGGAGGTCACATTCTTTATTCGACTGACAAACTGAATACCATCAGACCCCAAACACTTGGCTCTTACTGACACAATTTAATTTTTACATTTCAGAACGGCCTCTTCACATGCATCCACAAGTATTACTCGGTTGATGACTGGAAGAAATTCGCCAGCGAACATCCAGAAAGCTTGGAGCATATGGGTAAGATATTTGAGACGTTATCCCTACTCGTGGCCTAGTCGAACCGACTGATTGGAATCAATCACTTGAGTTAAGCAACAACAGGCGCGGTAAGGTGCAGGATGGGTGACCTTCCTATGACTACCGCTAGATACATTTTTCCAAGCGCTTCGCAAGGCACGTTAAGCCGTTGGTGCCGGCTGTCATGTAATGGCAGTCGTTAAACCATGTCAGAGGCCTCATAGGCGGCTTGATAACTTCTGACAGTAGACCCGCCACTGTCGTACAACCCTCCACCAACCCGGACTTAGCCCACGTGGTGGAGTATGGCTTAACCTTCCTGCGATGCAGGAAGTGACCGTGCCCCAACAGTGGGGACATACAAGGGTTGATATCGTATGATAACGAAGTAATACGGAACTTCTTCACGCTAACGGTTAAGGTATATATCTTGGTTGTACATCACACAGGCTTGGTTGGCTCTGTAAGTATTAACTTGTCTTTGGTCGTTTAGGTGCTGGGTAACCGTAGTCCTTCTAAAACAATGTCCCAGGCACTGCAGCGTCTGAATGGATCCTTTGCCCATCTAGTGTGAGTGAAGGCACCACTACTACCACTGGACGCTGTATAAATCATCTGATTCAATATTAACCTTGTGGCAACCCTTATGGGCAACCCTCGATATCGATATTAACCCTTGTATGTCCCCACTGCTGGGGCACGGGTCTCTTCCTGCATCGCAGGAAGGTTAGGCCATACTCCACCACGGGGGCCAAGTCCAGGTTGGTGGAGGATTGTAAGACAGTGGCGGGCCTTCCTGTCAGAAGTTATCAAGCCGCCCATAAGGCCTCTGACATGGCTTAACGACTGCCATTACATGAGAGTCGGCACCAACGGCTTAACGTGCCTTGCGAATTGCGAAGCACGGAAGCGCACGGAAAAATGCCGCTAGCGGTAGTCACGGGACGGCCACTCATCCTGCATATGACCGCTGCTGCTCAGTTCAGTTCGTCGCCTTGCCTTTGTCAGTTCAGTCCGTGACCTTGATCAAGCTTGGATTGATGCCAAAGTGATGAAGCATCAAAACATTCGAATATCCGTCAGCCTGGCCCGTCAGTCTAACCAGACTGACGGAATCGACTGACACCAGACTGAACGTGTCAACTCCGTCTTTGTGTTTTAATATGTGCTGCATTTTCTTTCAGCCGCCAGCAGTGGCACCGCAGAAGCTGACTTCGAGCGTCTCTCAGACATCCTAAACAACGTAAAGGAGCTGAAGTTCGTCTGCCTGGATGTGGCCAATGGGTACTCCCAGCACTTTGTGGAGTACGTCAGGCGAGTGCGGGCGGCGTTCCCTACTCATACTATCATTGTAAGTACCTCTCACATCAGAACTTAGAAATTGCGTCAAAGAACTTTAAGTATACAGGGCGTCCCACGGCCATGCTACATGGAGGGAAAGTACCTTTAATATTGTAGATGGAACATTTTACTGAAAGAAGACTGGTAGTTAGCCAGTGTCGGCTAGGTCTACCTCACGATGGGCTGGTTGAGAGAGCGGAATGGGAAGTAATATGAATGGACTTACTTGGTGATGGTGGATGATGGCTCGCTTTAGTTGTTGGGCAGATGATGAGCGGTGATGGATGAGCTGATGCGTCCAGCGCACGGAGAACACTCCTGCACTGTGCACTTATAATCTAATATTGTTCTTTGAGCTGATAAAGTTAATTAGTCACCAAATGTCTATCACTTCACGAGAATTCGAGCACTTATCATGCGCGTATGTCACCGTGCGAATGTGTATGCAGATGGCTGGATAAATTAGTAGCGAGCGGGCGGCACGAGCGACGGCACCGGAACGCCAGAATAATGAATGAATGACCACAGATTCATGATTACGTCGCGCGATCGATTCTCGCGCGAACAAATACATTATTTTAATTTCAAAAACAATCTAAACTGCATTCTTAAATTTTTAAATAATTACACGGTTGAACCCGCTACACGAGAAAAAAAATTACCCTGAAGCTTTATCACACCGATCGGAAGCCTTCATCATAAGGATAATTTTTTGCTAAATAACATAGGTACTACCAGAAATAAAAGGAAGACCATACATTTTAACATTTGAAGTGAAAGGGCTGTAATCAAAGTCATTAAGCCATATCAGAAGCCTTTTGGGCGTCTTGATAACATGTGACAGTAACGCACGCCGCTGTCTTACAATCCTCCAGCATCCCGGACTTGGCCACCATAGTGTATGGCCTAACCTTCCTGCGATGCAGTAAGAGATCCGTGCCCCAGCAGTGCGGACATACCAAGGGTTGTGAGGGTTGCGAGATGTGAGCACGTCACCAGACATCATCGCCGGATCACGACATATTTGTTGGCGTGTCCTTATCTGGTGGGTGGTTGCTAAGCGAGGCCTTGGCCTACCATCAGTAAACCTGCTTCTTTGGCAGAACCTGAAGCTTACTATGGTTAACATCCGAACGGTAGCTTCACCCCCCAATAAGAAAGCAGTCAAAGTAGAGATGAACTCAGGGCTTAGACCTTTTGTAACTTAAATTTTGTTTCTTTACAGGCCGGCAATGTGGTGACTGGTGAGATGGTCGAGGAATTAGTTTTATCTGGTGCTGATATCATCAAGGTAATTTTTTCGTCTTATTGTTTTCAACTCCTTCTATCTCTGCCGAAAGTACCAGTGCTTAGGCTTAGCTTCCTTGTGCTTAAGCTTAGGTACCTATATTTTTGAAGTGAAATCTTCTTGAGACATACTGAAAGAATCTGAAAGGGCTTGGGTTGGTGTAGTGATGTAAAAAAACGGTTTTTTTTCTGAAGTGAAAAAAAAACCTTGAAAAAAAAACGGTTTTTGTTTCAGGGGGACGTTTCTTTTTATAGTTTCTTCTCTCGACTCTTAGATATAAATCTGACTCTGACCGATGGTATGAACTACCTAAAGAAGAGGTCAAAGTAGTCAAGGACAATACAAAGCTCTTTATTTGTAGGAATGTAGATGTCATATTTGAAATTTCTCTGTTACGTTCCATTATCCAAGATTTTGAACGCACAGCTAAGCTAGGCTAGAGTAAGTAAGGTCTTATATCATTTTCCGTGTTTGTTGTATAATATCTACTAATCTTATTGAAGTCAAGGTCTACTTTTCTCCACTATAATCTGTAGTACCAATAAATTGCGTGCGAAAGTAACCGAACATACTCCGCTAGTCGAGAGACTTCGTTCGAGTGTCTCCGGTAGAGTTTTTATGGTTATTAGAATATTAGTTATTATTGCTTAGTAATTTTTCTGTTTTGCGCGTCGTGTGGGTGGGTATGAAAAACGATAACATTTTAATGTTTTATTCTATCATTTAATGAATAACACCTTTTCTGAAAAAAAACCAGGCGATCTTTTAACTTTCAGTTCTATCGTGTAAGCATAAGCACCACCATCTTTTTAACCGACTACGACAAAGGAGATCCTCAATTCCTCTGTATATGCGCTGGCTGCTGAAGGTTAGGCCTCTGTTATGTATGCCCAGCTATAAGTTAAGATATGATAAGAATATTATTTATTGTATACCGGAAGAATAGTATAAATAATTCTTTACCATTTTCTCAGATTTGTTTTTTATTACGGTTAAAATCTGGTTAGATACATTTGTGAAGTTATAGCAGCAATACCACTCGCTGACCGTGAAGGAAAACATCGTGAGGAAACCCTGGGCTCTGAAGTGCTTACCTCAGCGCTTGCCCATCTATGAGGCTAAGTGTTGAAATCTCATGTCTAACTGACTAACTCCAGGTGGGGATCGGTCCAGGGTCAGTGTGCACGACCAGGATCAAGACGGGCGTGGGCTACCCGCAGCTGTCAGCCGTCATCGAGTGCGCAGACGCAGCGCACGGACTCAAAGGACACATCATTTCGGTGAGAGACCTACTTCCTACTTCCTGTCGCTTTTCAAATTCAGTCTCGACCCAGATGAGATAAGTAACGATTATTCTTTACTGCGCACGAGAAAAAAAACACATACTTATATTTAGAAGATAGATACATATATATATATAGAACACTTTATTGCACAACCAGAAAAAGAATACAACCATGATTACAGTTATAGGAGCAATACCATACACAAACTAAGGAAAACATAGTAAAGAAACCTGAGTGTCGCAAGCGTGCAAATACCTCAGCGCTTGAAATCCGATATTTGACTCTCTTTTCAAGTACGTAAGTCTTAAACGGTAAATAACTCTTCCATTAGACCAAAAAAAATTTTAGTATATTTTTTGAGGACCTAAAGGCAACATAAAAAAATATTTTAAAACTTAATTTTCCTAAACAGCCAAAAACGCGGTCACTTTGATGTAAGTCCTATAATAATCAATGTCCACTGGCTTTGGCTGAAAGATGTTTGTTTACATACTTTAGATGGTTTCAAGATGGCGGATAGCGTTTTCGCCGTTACGAATTAAACGTGGAAAAAAATTTTTTTGCAAATTTTGCAGCCATCCTGCATACTTACTTAGCAAAATCAATATATTTCGGCTTCTTACGTTAAATACTATAGGAAATATTGATTTATCGCGTCAAATTTGATACGTGTCAAATAGCTGATTGCCAATCCGTGGTGGGCACACATGGTACCCATAGTTCAGTTTATGAGCTCATACTCTCTCTGAGAGAAGTTTGTGCCCTGCAGTCAAGAACGCCTGCAGTGGGACGTTTATAGGCTACTTAAAAAAATTTACCCATATAAAAGTGGTCTAAAAATAAAAGAAAACTAAGTGCGCTTATACACGTTCAGCACGTGCCCAACTGCAGCCGTCGACTTGTTCCGACGGTCAACGTCGACGTGTTTCGACGGTCAACGTCGACGTCTTTCGACGGTCAACGTCGACGTGTTTTGACGGTAGCCATCGACGTATGGTAACAGTAGCCGTCGATGTGTTGCGACGGTAGCCGTTGACGTGTAACGCCGTTGGCCTTCGATGCGTTTCGACGGTAGCCGTCGACGTTCGGTACGAGTAGCCGTCGACGCACCGACAGCAGTAGCAAAGTCGTACATATGTCGCCGTCAAATAGGCTGGACGTATGCTAAGACGCAGGCGACGCAGCACAGCGCAGCGCAGGGTAGCGCAGATTTTGTAAAGCATGGAACGTCATTGATCTACATACGCTGCGGCGCAGGCACGTGCGACGCAGACACGTGTCTGCCCTGCTCTGCGTCTCGTTTTAGTGCCGGCACAGATTTCTGCACGACACGTGTGCACGTTAAGGCGTGTTTACTAACAATTTTGTTGCAATGACAGAATTAGTTCGCTGTGAACCTTGTGTGTATGATACAAATCATCCAGATTAAAAAAAGACATTGAAAGAGTTATTATGGGTGAGAGTTGCCAAGGAATGGAGCGAATAGTTGCGTCGCTGCATACAGTGGGGGCCTATGTCTGCCTCAACTGCCCTGCCCTGTACTGAACTGTGCTGCGCTGTGCTGCGTCGCCTGCGTCTCACCATGCGCCCAGCTTTATCCGCGTCAGCGCCTCAGTCGGCGAATCGAAGCCCGTCATCGACAAATGTCTGCAGTCGGCACATGTGCCGCCCGAGTATAAGCGCCATTAAACAGCAATCGCTCTAGAAGATCCAGCACTGACAGTATTTTGGTTTTAACTACATTTTGACATCCTCCAGTCAGCTTGAACTTACAAGAAATACAATTACAACACCGTCGTTCGTTAGCCGTCGACGCGCTGACAGCAGTCGCTGACAAGATAAGAAGAGAGAAATAGCCAACATGTTACTGACTTTAACATTTTCGCTTTAGGATGGAGGCTGCACGTGCCCCGGCGACGTGGCCAAGGCGTTCGGCGCGGGCGCAGACTTCGTGATGGCCGGCGGGATGTTCGCAGGCCACGACCAGTGCGGCGGCGAGGTGGTCACCAAGCCGGACGGGAGGCAGGTCAAGCTCTTCTACGGGATGGCCAGCTCCACCGCCATGGAGAAGCATAGCGGTGGCATCGCGGAGTACCGGTCTTCCGAGGGTGAGTCTACTTGACTATGTTTTTAGTCCTCCTTCGCTCCACAACTATAGATAGATAGACATTGCACAACCAGAAAAATATTACAACCATGATTTCTTAACTATATCAACGAAGGAGAACTAAACAGAAAAAAACAGTAGTCGCTTCCATATTTTGGACGTTAAATAGCCAACAAGTCACAGAGGATCATAGTTTTATTCAAAACAAACACTCCGGCACTTCAATAGTAGTAAAAGGTTACAAATATTAAGTAAGGGGACACTCCCTTATGACCATTTTACCTGACAATTTATTTCAAGAAACCCTTCAGATGTTGCTTGTCCATCAGATGTAACCAGCTGCTACATAACGCGCATTGAATCCTGGAGTATACATACATGTTTACCCTTTCAATTATCAAGGAGTTGACGAATCCTTCTGAATTTGGTGCTCATAATAAGAAAGTAGGCCACAAGCCACCGAAAATTTTGTTTCTATCGAATTTTAGAATCGGTTTTAAGATTGCTGGCCTTAGTTCCTCTACGAGTTTTTTATGGTTTCTTGGTCGTAGGACTTTATTCAACATTCCTTGCTCTGCAAACCTAAACTCGTGGATCTTTCTGCCTATTTGTTGTATCCAATCTGTTTAAGTGCAACCACGTGTTTAAGCTTGGTGTAAGCCCATTCTCTCACTCGGAAAAGGCTTATGCACTCAATATTCTTTTGCCCAGTCTCGTTATGTTCTTGCTAAAATTTTCCAACCACTATTGGCTCTTCCGCAGGTAAGACCGTGGAGATCAGCTACAGAGGCGATGTGAATGCGACCATCCGGGACATACTCGGTGGTCTCCGTTCGGCTTGCACCTACGTGGGAGCCTCCAAACTGCGGGAGCTTCCTCGGCGAGCCACCTTCGTGCGCTGCTGTACGCAAGTCAACGACTGCTTCTCCTAAGAGCTGAAGGTGGAACTACGTTGGACTGAGAGGAGTACGTGAAAATGACCCTTATATTTGACTTGATTGGAGTTGGCTTTTTAGAGAATGATCTTCAATTAATGAAGTTTGTTGGAAGTCGCATTTTAGTTTTCTGGCTATTGGTGTATGAATTAGGTATGGAAAGTGTGGAGGTGATATAGGAAAAGAGGAAAAGCGGGAAATTGAGTCTCTAAATGGTGCCTTGTACTCTCTTTTGAATACCTGAAATATCCCCAGAAGATCTAGTTGGACTCGTAATGCAGTGGTGGTCCCTAAAATTATGAATGGTTGTTTGTGCGGGACTTGGATATATCAGAAGAATCAATGAAGTAGGATAATGACTGTAAAACTAACGTTCTTGAGGTGTGTGTGATTACTTTGAATGACAGAATAGACAATAGTGACGACAGTTGATAGAAGAATTTTGCTTGGGTTTCTTATATGGAGAGAATAAAGGAAAAAATAGTAGAAAATAATGTATGTGAAGAAATATATCGAGTTGCCATGGGCCGGTAAACGACTTCCCAGGTGGACATACTTCGAACAAATACGGGATGTATTAGCGTTGACCAAAACCTCTTATACCTACGTGCGAACATGCAGAGACTAATGAAATATGAATGCATCCTGGGTAGTACCCATACTGGAAAGTCGCGACTTTCGAATTTAAAAACGCGCGCCAAGCGTTGATATCTTTCTTCTTCTTAAAGTGCCTCTCCATTACTGGAGGTTGGCAGTCAGCTCTTTACAGCGATCTCTGTTCAATGCAATTCTGAACAGCTCCTCCGCGTTTTTAAGACCGGTCCACTCCTTGATGTTACACAACCATGACATCCTTCTCCTGCCCGGCCTTCTGTTTCCTTCCACCTTGCCCATCAAAATAGTCTGCAGTAATTGGTATTTACTGCATCGCAGCACATGGCCTAAGTAAGCTACTTTCCGCTGCTTGATGGTGCGGACAAGATCCACCTTGGTTGATATCTTGCGCGTTTTGAATGTCAAAAGTCGCGACTTTCCAGTACGTTAATTGTCAAATTCTGACATTTTAACGCCACAAAACGGGTGATTGGTTCCATCGTACGGCAAACTTTGGAACAGTCGTTACTCATTTGGAACAGGCGTGAGCTTATCTAGGTATATATGTAGTGTTATAAAACGTTGATCGCCTTGACTTTTCGGCCGCAGAAATTGCTGTAAACCTACGCATTGTGACGCTATCGCGAATTGGTATGTAAATAGGTTAGGTATTATTATATTCTGCAAAGCTAACTCCAATCAAAGGCACTCAATATTTTTTCTGATAGTTACTGTTAATGATTCTTTGGATCCTTAATAATTCTCCTTCTACTTTAATTTTTATATTATTTGCTAAGGAGGCTATACATTACCTCAGTCCAACGACTAGTTTAATTGATTCTTCTTTGTTTATAGAGTACTGTGGAGCTTATCGATGTTTTTGGAAACTCGTTCTTATGCTACACACCATAAGAGCTATCGTGAAATATCGTAAGGTTCACAGTACATTTGGGAGGATCAAGAGTTAATACTTTGTTGAAGCGTGCTATCTAGACGAGGGGTTTCCAAACTTTTTCAAGTTCATATTGAAACTGAATAAGACATTTCTGTCTGCACCTTAACACCGTTTTAGAGCGCCGATGTCATCGAACAATGTGACGTGCACAGATTTTGTGACCGTGTTTAGGCTGGGTGCATGCTGAGACGCAGGCGACGCTGCACAGCACAGCGCAGATTTTGTAGGTAAAGCATGGAACGTCATTGAGCTACCTACGCTGCGGCGCAGGCACGTGCGACGCAGATATGTGTCTGCCCTGGAGATCTATTTTTGAATCACTCGTATGAAATTTTTATCTTCGAATGCGACATAAGTCACACTCGTCTTCTAAGTCGCATGATCTCGTTTTTCCGTATTTTTGAATCTAAATATCCATTAAGGATTAGATATTCTTCAAAATTCATTTTCTACACTGAAGATCGCAATATTTACAACCTACAACAGTTATCAGGAGCAAATTCACATTTATCGCTAGGTAGGTATCTGTGCGCAGCACAATACAAATTAACACAAATTTTGACAATTAATCTATCGATCAACATACGAGACGGGTGGTAAGGACCATTCGTTGCAGTCGAGTGATTCAAAAATACGGAATTTCGTATGTCGAACGAAAATCAGTAGAAATCGAGCGCTCGACGCCAGTACGAGTGATTCAAAAATAGAGCTCCTGCTCTGCGTCTCGTTGTAGTGCCGGCACAGATTTCTGCGCGATGCGTGCACGTCGAGGAGTGTTTGCTAACAATTTTGTTGCAATGACAGAACATTTAATTGAATTAGTTCGCTGTGAACCTTGTTTGAGTATGATACAAATCATCCAGACTATTAAAAAAAAACATTGAAAGAGATATTAAGGAATGGAGCGAATAGTTGCGTCGCAGTATGTGTGGGGGCCTATGTACGGGCCAAACCGCACATTTAGCATTTTACTCGTATATGTGTCCAGTACTCGATCAGCCGCCTCGGCGAGCACTCGTTTATTAAATATCTATCAAGAAATAGCAAATCAGACTTTACATCGACTGAACTGTGCTGCCCTGTGCTGCGACGCCTGCGTCTCAGCATTACCCCAGTTATACCTACGCGAAGAAAAGCAGAAGCGCCGCCACTTTGGAAGCCCCTGATCTAGCCAATGCGCCTAAACCTTAGGTAGACAAAATTGTGGTTGAGTCCTGTTCAACTGCGCACAAGTAGATAGATAAAATGTCGTTAGAAAAATACCAACTCGAAAGACAAAACATAATATTTCGTCAGAGAGGTTGAAAAAATGTCCGTTTTCAGAAGGCTAATATTAATGTTGTTGTAACATGGCCTCGTACTTTATTTTGTTATTGTATTATAACGATGGCGTTCACATTGTGTACGTAATTACTTAGGGCGTAAGTATTTGCACACGTCATTTTTATTACGCGCTGACGACGTGCGTTTTTTATGAGCGCGTCTTTTGCGCGTCCACCGCGCGTTATCGACGCGTATTAGTAGATTACAAACGCTAGGATCGTGTGCGGGGCATATTTCATAGAAGTAGCTGCTATCGTGGTTTACTATTACAATCCGATGTGCATTGCAAAGTCGATTAACCCACGGGTTAGTAAGGGTGTGTTCCGAGATGCGATGAAATCGATTACAGTGCCAATATTAGTGCGGTAGGCATTAGAACCCTATTTCGCGCGAGATACTTTGGGACTACTAAATTTGGTCGGGTTTGCGCTGTAATCGATTTCATCGCATCTTTAAACGCAGGGTAAGTAGACTCGACTGCGTAATGAGCCGTTTTCAACACAAATTCAAGAAACGTTTCATAGATGGCGCTTATAGCTGTGCACATACAAGAATAGGGACACGTCTGTTTAATTTTGCAGCCCCATTCCGATTCTTCTATGGTCACGCCCGTAAGAGCCATCTATGAATTCTTCTTCTTTGGTCCTTTAACTTCTAGCGGAGCGTAGGGCCTCAACCACAGATTTCCACTTTTGACGGTGGTTCGCGGTTGCTTCCAATTCAGGCCAGCTAGTGCCGATCGACTTGGCCTCTCGGTCTATTGATCTTTTCCAGGTGGTCCTTGACCGCCCCCTCTTTCGCATGCCCAATGAGGTATACGTAAAAGTGCTTGTCTGGTCAGGCATCTCTTGTCGCGGCGTAGTGTATGTCCTATCCAGCGCCATTTCCAGGATTTATAGGTGGACTGATATCTGATTGGAACACTTCCAGAGGTCCTGGTTCCGTATTCTTTGTGGCCAGAATATCCCCAGTATCTGTCTGAGACATTTGTTAATTGATCTATGAATTGATTCGTGAAAAAACTGGATACTATGGACCTGTTTTCAACAGAAGCACAAATTTACAAAGCACTTCATAGCACGCTTTTAGCCGAGCCATACAAGAACCAGGGACACGCCTGTGAAATTGTGCTTAGCACAGATTAATTTTGACAGCTGCATTCCGGTTCTTCTATGGCGACGCCTGTAAGCGACGTCTATGCAATGCCTTGTGAAAAAACTAGGTACTAACGTGTTTTAAGGAACTCGCCCTTAATTGCGTTTTGCGCGCCTCGTCAGCGCGTTAAAAACGTCGTGTGCATAGGCCTTTAGTTCTTATAAACAGTTAATTTCCAGACTGTATGCAGGAAATCACTCGATTTCAACTGTGTCTGTGTTATGTTCTGCTGTTAATATTAAGTATACTTACTATATACCTACTTACCGTGGTACATAACAGTATTGTATGATTGTTGTATTTAGATTTCGTCCTTAGCACAATTCATTAGGTACTTACATGTATCTATAGACATAAATACCTACCTATATTGATTTATATATCTGTCTATAGATTGATCAATTTAATAAGATGTCGATATCATTGAATCGTTGACACATTTTTTGTATTTGTTTCAATCTTATATTTATTGAAAATTCTAAAATACCTCTGCCATTCTAGATGCCATTTGGATTTTCTAAGGATTTAAAAATGGTTAACACTACTGCTTACATCTTTTACTGCTTGCAAATTATCTCTTTTTTCTCTTTATTGTGATCTTTAGTTTCCTATCTACAGTTTAAAATTAAATTTTCGAAAATATATTTTATTATAATTACAAGTACCCTTTCAATGTGTCTGGTGAGCGGCGGTGGGTCGATTGTAGTGATCTTTTTATAGATCGATGTTATGTATCTATAGATATTCATAAATTAGATTTTTTTAAGTATTCACTGCGTATTTATAAGTAGTTATGGATTCTCATTTTACTACCTATTGTAGTTAATTTAAGTATTACACAAATGGAGATGGAATGGTGTTTGAAGTACTTATTTATGTATCTAATCTGACTTTTCGCCGTACCGCGCACCTACCTTAGGCGTTTTTTTTATTTTGCCTGGAGGGCGAGTCCCTCTCTTAAGGTGGTTCAGGGTGCTAACTAGGGCCACCAATAGAATAAAAATCATATATACATACTGTTGATTACCGCCACCTAGCAGCGTGATATGGAACTCAATGATCCATCATCTCATCAATATCGAAGCAAATGGAATGTGACAATTTGAAACTAATAAATTATAGTTTCAAAGATCAATAATAATTAATAATAAAGCAATCATTGTTGTCGGGACGCCCCATTTCCTTTGTATGAGCAATTGGGGGTTACAAATGGGCGTCTCGATTGTGAGTCAATCGTATCACATACCTGTTGTATCTCCGGTATCCCCTTCCTTCAGTCCCTTCACGAGCTCCTAGCTCTTTGCTCTGCTCCGCTGTTTGTCGAGTGCTGGCAGGTGGAGTCCACGCGCTCGCTGGCACCGTCCACCTCCTGTTAATGATAGGGTCCCATGACACCGATGATCTCGGTGTCACGGGCACCAAGATCCACAGTACCTACCATCCGAGGGACATTGTCTCATTACACATAAGGAAGGCATATGTTAGTATAGTAATGTGCACTAGGTTGTTTTTGTCCACCCTAAAGGCGCCGCCATGGAAGTTCGGTACAGCCGATGATAGCCGTTTTTGTCCACCCTAAAGGCGCCGCCATGTGATTGCGGTACAACGAGTATTCACTTGGGCCTTCACCCTTACAGTCGACTGTATGCCTGCACTCTTTGCACAGGCCGTGTGGTTCCCAGACATCTTCTGCCCAGGCCTCGGGTCTTCACACCCAGGTCCTACGACCTGGGTACTCGCCTACCCACTCATACCCTTCACTTACCTCGTATGAGACGATCTTCCTCGATACCTAGAGGAATGGAATACACAAACACTTGGGTATTTAGACCCTATGCGCTTAGATACTTAGGTAGTTACTTAGGCAGGTACATAGCTTTCATATTCTCTGGACACAGGACACTTCTTTCACACTGTACTCTGTTCACGTCCGTTCACCTTTCGCGCCACATCATCAATGTCAGTCAGTGACAGTTAGATTAATATAAGTTGCTCACTATAGACAGGTTAAGATGGCGCTGGCTGGTGTTGCCAGCTACTGAGGTCGTTCCGTTTCGCGCTTGTCGCGACACTCCCCGCGAAGGGCTGAAGTACTGTGGTCAGGTTCCTTGTCCATTCTTGAATTTTTTCTAGCGCTCGCATCGCAGCGACCCTCTTGGGTCGTGCCTCTGCATCGTGTTCTACATGTCCGACTTCGGCTGTCGACTCTATGACATTTTCGTCTGGCTCTGTGATGATAGGCAACTCCTTCGTACTCCTTGCAACACTAGACTCTTCAGTAATATTATCTTCCGCCAAGTCGTAAGTTGGTGTTCTATCAGTTGCTCCTAAGGACGCACGCACGTTGCTCACTCGTACTCCACTGCCGTAGGCGCAGGGTCTTCATCAGAAGTTTCTTTACCCTCGGTGGTTTTGACGCAATTCTCTTCTTCATCTTCCATCTCCAGGGGATAGAGATGCGCGATCGACCGTGTAAGTTCAGTACCATTGACATTAACATTAGCAACTCTACACAAACCGTCGGCACCTTTGACTAAAGAAACTATCCTACCTACTTTCCATCCTGTTCGGTTTTTTGATTCACCCTTAATTTGCACAATTTGCCCTTCTTTAGGTTTTAAGTTTGAAGTCACTCTTGGCTCTCTGTGCCCATGCCAATATCGCTCTCGTAAGCTGAGAAGATAGCGATTGGAAAACATTTCTTTAAACTCGCCCAGAATGATACGTGCCCTCTTCCAGCTCTCGACAAGATCAACCTTAGTGGTAGTACCCTGAATCGTAGGAATTTTCTCAGACGTATCAACGGTGATGCATTTTCCCATCGTAAGAAAATCTGAGGGTTTCAACACATGATCAAGTTCCGAATCAACGGTGGTCAGAGGTCTGGTGTTAATCACTGCTTCAATCTCCTTCACAACCGTTACTAGTTGATTGTCCCTCAATAGGTGTTTATCCAAACTCCTCTTCATACAGTTCTTCACGATGCCGACTAATCTCTCATAGAATCCACCAAACCAAGGTGCTAGTTGCGGTATGAATCTCCAACGAATTTCCTTATCCACGCAATATCTGTTTTCCAGTATTTCGGACATCAACTTGAAGTGTGTTGCATTATCTGACGTGATCAGGTCTGGTACCCCTCTACTGGATATCATTCTTCTTAAGGCCAGCAGTCCTTCTTCAGCAGTCAGATCATGAACGACCTCAAGGTGGACTGCACGTACAGCCAAACATGTGTATAGACATATCCACCTTTTGCAATTGCTGTCCCCATTGTTAACTATCAGAGGCCCCATATAATCCATGCCAACATACGTGAACGGTGAACTATAGTTTACTCTCTCTTTAGGTAAAGCTGGTGTTGGTGGTAATCGATATGGTCCTCCTCCATGTTTGGTGCACTCCAAACATGTCTTGAGAATCTGTTGAACTTGACTCTTGCCTTGTGGAATCCAGTATGACTGCCTTATTATGCTTAAGGTGTGATTTACGCCGACATGTTTATTATCACAATGCGTTTTCATGATGATTCTGTTCGTGATATCTGTATTCCTCGGGATAAGTATAGGGTATCTTTTATCGAACGACCAGTCTGCGTTCTTCATGCGACCTTTGCATCGTAATACGTCATCTATGTCTTTGAATAATCCTAAGTTTCGACTTAAACTTGTTTCTTTTCCTTCAGATTCCAAAGGAAAGTGTTCAGACTGAATCCTTTTTATTTCTTCAATTTTACTATCCTGTGAAGTAACCTTCTGTTCTTTCTTTCCTTTACCGTCTTCGGAATTTGAAGTGACAAGTTCTTGTGTATTGTCTTCTACCTCTATAATATCCGGGTTGTCTACTTCCATCGGATGTACGTCAAGTTCGTTCGATAGACCCTCCCCAGTCGAAAAGGAATAGGTGCCTCTTCCTTTAGAGTTACACGGCCACGTCTCTGGGTTTTCCACAACGAATTGTGGGCCGTTAAGCCATCTCTCCTTCTCCTCTTTCGAACAGGCGGGTCTAGTCCCCACGTCAGCTGGATTGAGTTCCGATGGAACGTGTTTTATTTCTAATTTTTGGTTACCCTTTATTTCTTCAATCCTTCTTGCTACGAAGGGTGGTAACAGCTTATTGGACTTACACCACTCTATGACGATCTGACTGTCGGTCCACAAGATCTGTCTTGTTATATTCTGTTGAAGAAATTTAAGAACGAAGTTCATAAGTCTGCTTCCTATTAGAACTCCTAGTAATTCGAGTCTTGGAATCTTTAGGTTTTCTTGGTCCTTCACTGGTACAAGACGAGATTTGCCAATTATAAAGCACTTGTTAGAACCGTTGACAAGAAAAACGGATGCTGCGTAGGCCTTCAAAGATGCATCGGTGAAGCAGTGCAATTCATAGGTATCTTCTTGAACGTCCTTTATAAAGCATCTGTTTATCGATATATCCTTGATTTCGTCCAGCTCGTTACGTATATCTGACCACTTCTCTGTCAAGTCTTTCGATAAAGGTGAATCCCACTTGACTTTGATCTTCCAGAGTTCCTGCAAGAAAAGTTTAGCAGCTAAAAGAGACGGTATCGCATATCCACAAGGATCATAAACCGAAGCGATAATTTTTAGTACTCCTCTTTTTGTATTCAGACTCGCAGTTGGATTCTTGAATCTCAATCGAAGTGTGTCTTGTTTAATGTTCCACTCTAAGCCCAATACTTTTACTGTGTCATCTTTACATGTATCAGGGACCGTACGCATAAAATCTTCGGAGTTAGAGCTCCAGTCTCTGAGATTCATGGATATCTCCTGGAAAGCTTCCTTGAAGTCTCTGTAGAGGTCCAACGCTTCTTGTGTCGACCGGGAACCAGTGATGAGATTATCTACATAAATGTCGTTTGCTTTCTCCTTCATTCGCTGGATATCCGAATTCGACAGGTGATGTTTAATGGTGGCGTTAAGCAAAAACGGACTTGAAATAACACCGAATGGGTCTCTACAGAACCTTAAGTAAACAAGGTTGTCCTTTGTCACGGGTCTTGACGTGTCTTTTACCCATAGAAACCTTGTGACGTCACGATCACTTTCCTGTAAAGCTATCTGTAGAAAAACCTTCTCAATATCTGAGGATAACCCCACTTGGTGGCTTCTAAATTTCAGAAGTAAACCCGTAAGGTCTTCGAGCATTAGAGGTCCGCAATACAAGCATTGGTTTAAGCTTTTGCTATCATGGCTTTTGGAACTTGCATCGTAAACGATCCTAATAGGTTTTCCCGACTGTTGTACTCCGTGATGGGGTAAATAATGTATCACATTGTTTGACGATGCTTTTGCCGAATCAGGTATAACCTCTATGATGCCTGCATTCATCTGTTCCTTCAAGGTTTTGTCATATGCAGTTAAGGTTTGCTTATCTATACGTTTTATCAGGCTTGTTAAACGACCAAACGCTAATCCGAAGTTATTAGGCAAGTCTGGGGGGTATTCTATCCACGGCCAGCTGACATTATATCTATTATTTACTTTCTGCGTGGTATCGTTGAAGTGTTTAATAGCTTGTTCGTCTCTATTAGCCTTAGGTGAATCGGTTATTCCTATGGACTCTAATTCCCATAACTTCTTTATATCTCCGTTGTCTAACGGTGGATCAGGTTGATTCAGTCCTACTTCATTGCTTGTTTGTGCATATGTTATTACGGTTAATGCGTTGGTATTCTCGACTTCGATTTGACCACTAATTATCCATCCAAATGCAGTGTTAACTAAGAATAGGTTTTCGCCTATTTTAATCTTCTCTTCGAACACCATAGAGAAATAGTAGTCATTTCCAATGAGTATATCTACTTTGTCTTTCAGTGATCCATCATCAGCTAATAAGTACGAATCTCGTACGTCGCAAAGCTCTAAATGCGGTATACCTCCTTGTAAAATGAATTCAACGCAGTTAGTATGTATGACGACTACCTCACCAGTCCTCGTTTGCATTTGAACCTTCACGACAGGACTGTGGATCTCTTGAGGTTTCTTTGCGCCAAACGTGAAGATGGTTAATCTGCTTTCTTCCTCGATAGGCAGCTTCAAGTTCTTTGCGACCTTCCAAGTTATATAAGATCTCTGTGATCCTGAATCTAGTAATACACGACATCTCATTTGACTTAACGTATCACCAACTTTACTAGCATTTACTACAGCAGTTTGTAGTACTGTTGGTCCCCGTTCGTTAACAGTCATTGAAGTTTGGTGTACTGTCATTGAGGGTTTTTCGATTCTTGAGCCTTGGGAAAATTTGTAGGACAGAGTGCTCTATTGTGTTTTCCTTGTCCTTTGCAGTGAGGACACCTTCTTAAGTTCGTACACTCCGCGATATTATGGCCTTCTTGAAAGCAACCATAACACCGTTCCTTCAGTTGTGATTTTCTTTCTCCAATGGTTTTAAATTTATCACACTCATCATTGAAGTGTGCGCCTTTACAGAAAATACAACTTGCAGTTCTGGGTTTCTTCGGAAGAAAGCGCTTAGGAGGTTCCTTTGATTCACCTGTCCTTCTCTGTTTCGTATCCTCGTGATTCCTTTTACGCGAAGAGTTATTCCTGAAGCTGCTCTGCGTGTTACCTCTTCTCAGAAACCAGTCTCCTTCATTTGGTTGGTTTTTCGAAAATTTCTTCTGGTTTTCCTGTACGTGAAGCGTTTCCACGGTGCAACTTTCCTCTTTGTTCTTCTCCTTTATTCGTTCAGCATCTTCTCGCGCGGTTATGGCTCTTCTGAGATGACTTCTTATCTCTTGAATCGAGTCTGTGTTCGTCTTCATCTTAATTTCGTAAATCATCTCCGAAGGAAACTTCTCCAGTATCAGGAACCGAAGATGGTTATGACTTATGTCTTCCCCGAGGGATTCTAATATTCGAAGATTTCTTTCAATGTCATTGAGTGTCTTTCTACACTCTGCAGCGTTGTCACTAGCCGTCTTTATTTTATAAAGTGTCGCGTAATGAGCGTCGATAAGATAGGAGGTTTTACCATATCGCTCCTTTAGGGTTGCCAATGCAATCTGGTAATTTCTGTTCGTGGTGTCTAAACCATCGATTGCTTCCTCGGCGTCACCGCTTACTGAGGCCTTGAGGTATGCTAACTTATCGACGTCAGATAAGCGTTTCGAGTCTATAGACGAACTAAATTGATCCCAAAACTGATGCCAGTTTAAAATATTTCCATCGAATTTCGGCAACTCAAGTTTCGGAAGTTTACAAGAGATGTTAAAAGTTCTCGTATCATCCTCGCTTTTATTCGTTTTTATTTCCAAAAGAATCGCTTTAATTCTGACACCTAGTTCCGCTAACACTTCTTCAGCTTCTAACTGTGTCACACTCATTTGAGAGATCTCATCCGACGCCGGAGTCGTCACCAAACGAAAGTATTCGTTCAGGTCGTTGTTGAATCTCCTTACCGAAGCTTCAAGTTTGCTCTGTGCAATTTGTCCTTGCATAAGCGTTTCAGCCGAAAGAGTACTAGGGATGTTGCCTATATCGCCTTTCATCTTGTCATGAATGAGCCTAAGTCTGTTCAATAATAGTTGGTTCAAGTCCATTGTTCTTGTAATGTCCTAGTCCTGTAATCCACATAAATAGAATCCTGTAAAATCCTGTAGCTTATTTATAGGACACCATCAACAAGGATATAAACATTTTTAATGTGTTACTTATTTATTATGTAAAGTTAAATTGATTACAAACTCTCAACCGATTAATATATATATTCATCGTCAAGTTGTTATTAACTCATGATGAAATCGTTAATAAGCAATAAGAAAGTTGAAATTGTGTATCAGTTCACTCAAGCAATCAAAATTAAATAACAGTCACAGGTGGTGTAAATATTTTATTTATATTTGTTATAGTTTACCACAATTTAGGTTTTATGAATCGCTATCTGTTTAAATTATCGGTATGATCTAATAGAGCAAATTTATTTGGAATTTGTAAGTAATATTTAAATTTTGTCAATAAACAACAATATGAATATATTCACAACGGTCTCTCGGTCTATATGCAATGAGCAACGTAGAATAATGTGAATTCACTTTTGTTAAAATATTTTAACTCAAGTTCGAAATAAACGGTGACATAAATATTTTCACAGTAGCACTCTGGTCCATAATGAAATGACCAACATAGAATAGTATGGACCTGATATCCATAGAAAGTTTGTTTGTTTTATTTTACGCACTTGGTAAATAAAGCAGCAATATTCTAAATAGTCTGTGAGTGGATTTAATTCTTTTAATAATTATCTCGATTAATCACTCGCTAATCAATGAATAGCATAATTTAAGTTATTCATACGTAAAATTTCACTTACAAAGTTTCCACCACTAATAATTATTTTAGTTGCAAGTAAACTGGTTCGAGTGCTCATAGTTAATTATCACTGTAGACTAGTAAGTTGTTACTTGTTACACTTGTAACGCGACATGTAGGTATAACCTGTTTAGATTATCACGTAAAAGATACGCATGCACCTAATCGGTCTACGAAATATCAAATATAGATATGTTGATATCTGTCAATGCATAACACACACACAGCTTAGAAGTACGCAGTCTATGTCCATGTGCGTCTATGTTTATGTATACCCGCTATACTCTTAGTGTGTTCCGCGGAGCCCTGGGCCTCCGTGACCTCTGCAGTACTTGCCATGCGGCAAGGCAAGTAACAATTAGTAACTGTCAAATTGTACCTTTGTTATACTTATTAATAAAGAATACACAAAAAAACTATTACTTTGTTGTAGGGTTCCATCAAGTATTTTGTTTCCCAAAAGGGTTTAGTCACCAAAAAGTTTGAGAACCACTGATGTCTACGATACTCTTAAGATACACGGTAATTACTGTCAAAATAAGAATGGCGCAGTTTCAAATAGTTGGAAGCAAGCGGTGGGCACTTGCGTTCTTACGTTACTTAGATCAATGCTTAATAATGTAATAAAACATGATAAAACAATTCATTATTCCATGTTTCTGCCATTGTAGTACCTATGATGATTAATCATTAATTTAAGTCCAAATTTTGCATATTCCTTTTTCCAAATTCTGATCATGTCTATACAATTTAAAGTTGAGATCAGATACTTTATATTAATTAAATTAATTATATGTACTTAGGTAACTTCTGAGCAAGCGAATGTGTGAACTATAAGTGGAAACTGGTTTGGTTTATACTTTTACCTTTCTTAAATTTCCTAATGTTAATTTATTTATGCCGTTTGTTTCCCATTGCAATAAATAAAATGTGCATAGGTAGTGGGCAGATAAATCAAATTCCTATAAAATTAATAAGAATCTATAAATAAATCTTAAATGTAAGGCTTAAGTTAATGTGTTGTTAAGTTAGTCTTTAATGTGTATGCTTCGATTGGATAAGTAGTAGATGTGCTGCATTACATACACACATTAGATACTAGAATAATGGATCTGGTTTCCCAGCAACATTTACTGCATCAGAACGTAATCAAGTCAAATTGACAGGAAACTTAGGCGATGTTGGCCTAATTTAAGATTGCTATTTTCTAAAGGCAAGTTAGTGGCAGATCTACCCCCTACAGGTCAATGTGTGTATGAGTTTCCTTTCTGTCGAGTCGATTTATCAGTTTGAACTAGCTATTGGTACGAAAAGGAAAACTAACTTCAATTCTCGCTAGCAATACATGACGATGCGTGCGTGACCTCAACTTAAGTTACCCTTTACTTGACCAATTATCTGCAAATTTTAAAACAACGGGATCATGTAGAACGTGGGTAATTGGTACCTACGAAAGGTAAAGCAGTTATGGCACAAGAACTGATTAGTTTACGGGAAACTATGAATAGTTTACCAATCGATGTAGTATGAAAATGGGAAAATGTTAGGATTTCGTATAACATGGGTGAATAAAGAAAAGGACACGCGTGATCTTGTTTAAAATCGGCAGTGACTGTAAATAAAGTTCCTATTCAACATCCACGCGCTGTCTACCCTCGACCGCGTGTTTTCTGGCTGTTCCTATTCGGTGGAGTCATAGTAAAACAATTTTGCAAAATCACAAATAATTATACCTACAGTCAATAAATTAAGTTCGACTTACCGGGTATATACTATGAAAGCCTTCTCGTCCGGGATTAATAAACTGAAAGAGTTTATGTGTGTGTCAAGTCCGGGATTGTTGGTTAGGCGCACGTTCTCCTTTAATGTGTTTTATCCTAAAATCACACGGTTTTCATTGTATAAATGGCTAAAAGGTTCTATAAGCTCATCAGAACCGAGATAATAGAACTAATATTCTTTTTTACCTGATTTTTCTGGAACACTCGCTTGGAGAACCCTTAGGCGACCAAATTGGCTTCCTAACAACGAGGCGAACGCTTCCGCCTTTGCTCGTTCACTTCGAATGAATGAAATCGCTATTAATCTGTGTAATATGTCCATTAATATCTATTATTATTTATTATTATTTATAATCCTATGGATTGACTAATTTTATTAAGGGAATATCTACTTACATTTAAATCGTAACGTGAAATTAGTAAATTTTACTAAATTATAAATTTTTATGATCAAAGGGAACAGTAAATAACTCGTTCGCTACCTTCTTAATAAAAATAAACGAAAATCGACATCCATTTCATCTATTTTAACCAATGATAATCTGTGATTCTCCTTTGTTTCTTGTTATTGATCTGTGATAGAAAGATTGATTGAGTGAACGATATTACTTCCGCATGCTTTCTGCGCAAATTTAAAACAATAAATATTTAAATTATTTAAACGTATTTAAGCTAAGGTAACTTAATTATAACACCAATATTTAATACTATGATTATAAATTAACACTTACAATTACGTTAACACTGATAACGCTTCATTTGTGAGCAATTTGAGTTCACGCGGCTTAGTTCGTTTTGTACCACTGGCGCCATCTGTGATCTTCAGGGTTAAGCTTCGTCACTTCCACAGATGCGCTCATACATTATTAGTACCTCCTTTATGCCACTCGTGATATTGTCACTACTATCGCACGCTGCAATAGTATCGCCATCTGACGGGCATTTCTGAAACTTCTTGTCTATGGTTTTGTTTGAATTTCATCGAATATTAACGAGTTTCTTCATAGATTTTTCCTTTACTCATAGGAAATTACATGCTCGTAGAGGGTGAAGGAAGTTTTGCTTACGGACTCTTCTTAGAGCTAGCATTTCTTGATGGAGTTACAATGTTAATTATATTCTCTCCTCTATTCTGATACGAGTATCCCAGAGGTTCGCATCCCAGCTCCTCCACCATGTCGGGACGCCCCATTTCCTTTGTATGAGCAATCGGGGGTTACAAATGGGCGTCTCGATTGTGAGTCAATCGTATCACATACCTGTTGTATCTCCGGTATCCCCTTCCTTCAGTCCCTTCACGAGCTCCTAGCTCTTTGCTCTGCTCCGCTGTTTGTCGAGTGCTGGCAGGTGGAGTCCACGCGCTCGCTGGCACCGTCCACCTCCTGTTAATGATAGGGTCCCATGACACCGATGATCTCGGTGTCACGGGCACCAAGATCCACAGTACCTACCATCCGAGGGACATTGTCTCATTACACATAAGGAAGGCATATGTTAGTATAGTAATGTGCACTAGGTTGTTTTTGTCCACCCTAAAGGCGCCGCCATGGAAGTTCGGTACAGCCGATGATAGCCGTTTTTGTCCACTCTAAAGGCGCCGCCATGTGATTGCGGTACAACGAGTATTCACTTGGGCCTTCACCCTTACAGTCGACTGTATGCCTGCACTCTTTGCACAGGCCGTGTGGTTCCCAGACATCTTCTGCCCAGGCCTCGGGTCTTCACACCCAGGTCCTACGACCTGGGTACTCGCCTACCCACTCATACCCTTCACTTACCTCGTATGAGACGATCTTCCTCGATACCTAGAGGAATGGAATACACAAACACTTGGGTATTTAGACCCTATGCGCTTAGATACTTAGGTAGTTACTTAGGCAGGTACTTAGCTTTCATATTCTCTGGACACAGGACACTTCTTTCACACTGTACTCTGTTCACGTCCGTTCACCTTTCGCGCCACATCATCAATGTCAGTCAGTGACAGTTAGATTAATATAAGTTGCTCACTATAGACAGGTTAAGATGGCGCTGGCTGGTGTTGCCAGCTACTGAGGTCGTTCCGTTTCGCGCTTGTCGCGACAATTGTCACTGCCAGCTCCCTCCAACCCATCAATTCATAGTTCAAATCAAAAGTCAGCTCTTCAAGCAAAAACACATACATAACCTCGGGGTAACCAGAGGGGTAGGCAGAGATCAGGGACTGCCACTTGCCATGATCATGACAGATCACCTTCGCTTCATCAACGTTCATAAGTCGTTGCATGCACGCACGCCGGTTTCGGGTACTTTGTATCTTCCCCTTTGCTAATACATCCCCTATTTGGTCGATGTATGCCCGCCTGGGACGTCCCTTACCAGCCCTTCCACTCACATTCGCAATATATATTTGTTTCGTCAATGTTTCTTCCTTCATCCTCTCCACATGTCCAAACCAACGCAACATTCCTTTCTCAATTCTTGTTACTACATCCTCTTTCAGTCCACAACATAAAATAAAAATCAAAACTTTTTTAATAATACTTACGTTTTTTTTCTCAAAAATACGCATCAAAACTCTTAATATATGTGATAACTATTTTTAGAACATAAAGTCTAGAATGTATTCATATCTTAGAACTTTAATTTTTTTCTTTGACACGTCATTTGATTGGTTGGCAAAAGTACCTAATCCTTACTTACCATTGACCATCAAAACAACAGATATTGTCCATAGAGAATGCGCAGAGCATAGATAAAAAGAGTCCAATCTGAGCGTTGCATAGCGTTCATACGTCTGAACGCTAAGCATCTCCGGTACGCGCAATCCGTCACGCGCTTAGCATTCATACGTCTGAACGCTGAGCATCTCCGGTACGCGCAAACCGTCACGCGCTTAGCGTTTTTACGTGTGAACGCTAAGCATCTCCGGTACGCACAAACCGTCACGCGCTTAGCGTTCTTACGTCTGAACGCTAAGCATCTCCGGTACGCGCCATCCGTCACGCGCTTAGCGTTCATACGTCTGAACGCTAAGCATCTCCGGTAGGCGCAATCGGTCACGCGCTTAGCGTTCATACGTCTGAACGCTAAGCATCTCCGGTACGCGTAATCCGTCACGCGCTTGGCGTTCATACGTCTGAACGCTAAGCGCGAGACGTGGATTTCCACTAAAAACGGCCGTTTTTGGCGAATATCGATTAAAGTCCTAGATTGTTGATTCTAGCTTCTAGACTGTAGGTTTAGTTAGAATATTTTCGGGGCTTAATCGCGTAGTAATTTATTGCTATTTTGGGCCAGCCACAGCTGGGTCACGGATCTCTTCCTGCATCGCAGGAAGGTTAGGCCGTACTCCACCACGGCAGCCGAGTCCGGGTTGGTGAAGGATTGTAACACAGTAGCGGGTCTTACTGTCCGAAGTTATTAAGCCGCCCATAAAGCCTCTGGATGGCTAAAGACTGCCATTACGTGACAGCCGGCACCAACGGCTGAACTGACATTTATACATGCGTGTCTTTTACTCGGTTACGTACGTTACGGGCGTTATTGCAACGAAATTTAAAATCAAAAGCTTGATCTGCTGTCGACTGTTCTTATTATTATAGGTATAAACTACCGGCCGGCATACATTTCAACATGTCCCGTGATTTGTTTTAATGAGAAGACGAATGAATAAAATGAAATTTGTGAATTAATAATTATGACACTGATCAGTGATCACAGTTAATAAAATCTATTACAAAAACCTGACTTCATTTTACACCTACCTGTTTAATTAAAACAAAATGCTAATAATCAACATTTATATAGTTATATGGTCTAATCGCATTATTTATCAGCTAAACCTTAATTACCTCAATCAGTGCCGTAAATAGTCTGTGCGAGGTTCTATAACTGCGTCCTTGTTTTTTTTAGTTATTATAGGTACCTTCTCTAGAGCAATGTATCATAGGCACTGAATTTTATAGCCCTACTTTATTTCATTCAGGGTGATAAAATAATGCACAAGTAACTTGGTATGGATGGACCAATTATCTAATACTTTGATAGACACACTAAACACGTATAGACTCGTGCGCTGCCCAAAAAATAAGCGCGTGTTTTTTTCTAATTTTATAGACTTTATAGTTTTTGATAATACCGGCATGTAGGTACGTATATGTGTTGGAATTCAACACTAGAGGTGCAGAGGGGAGTTAAATTGTCAAGAACAAACCGAAAAAATTAAGTCCTGCCTGGTCTGGCCATTCTTGAGCCTCCCAGAGACTTCGCCCTGAGACGGGGCAGGGCACCGCTGGCACCAGCCTATTTATGGCACTTACCTCAATTCCTGACGTTCAACATTCAGATAAGATATCGTCTTGTTTTCTACTTACTTACCTACCAAAAAACACACAACGAAATGCTGTTATTTGGAGTTGTTTTCGATCGAAAGAGCAAAATTGGATTTACTAATTGCATAAAAGGATCTGATCGGGGTGTTACGGGGTGAATAGAGATGAATAGAGAGATAAAATATCGTACTAAATAATATGGCCTACCAAAAATTACGGTCGAAACATCCAAAGAAATTAAACAATTAAAAATATTGGCATTTACTTTAGGATTCTACTAAAAAGGGCTTCTTGTTGCACATCGCTGAAGTGCAAAGAACGTTGCCATTCGGCAGGCAAAAGCAATAGTTGCAGTCTATCTTGTAGGGTTTTGGTCCCCCTGGACATTTGAAGCCGCTTTGCGAGGCAATTGGCACAATCTCCACATAAACACTCTTCAATTTTGGCTTTTTGGGACAGACTTTCGTCGTACATCTCAGTATCTTTCCATCGGCAAGACACTCGCATATGTTGCAGTCTTTTCTGTAAATATGTAACGGCTCGCAGTAGCCGTGCAGAGTGTCCAGGTCGCCAGGTGTTCTCTCCCTCACAGAGTCTTGATCGCAAACCGAATTCACGTCGCATTTTTCCAATTTCAGCCCGTTTTCAACTATACAGTGGCAAGTTCGACAGTCGGCCTCATACACTGTTCCCACCACACAGTCATTCTTTATATATGCTATCAGTTCTGTGGTCGTTGCTGGGAGTGATCTTACAGAACCTAAACAATATATCTTTGTGCATATCAATGTTTTTACGTCACCTATCAAACATTGACAAACATTGCAATCTTTTTTGTAAGTCGTGCCCGGGACGCAGTCCCTGTCGTTGGCTGGAGCTTCTACCAATCTTGGGTCGTCACGGTCGATTTGGGGTAAAGACTCTCTCAGGGTTTTGCGAGATACTTTAACGCATAACCTCATCGTACATACGGTGTGCCCATCTTTGTCGCAAAAACACAGGTTGCAGTCAACTTTGAAGACCACACCAGGCCTTACGCTACTGCACATACTTTCGTTAACACTCTGTGCTCTCTTTACATTTTCTTCGCAACTGTCGCAAATTAGTCTGTTGTTCCTCTGGCAAACGCAGGTCTTACAACCGAGTTTGTACATGACATCTTCTGTGCATTCCGCATATATTTCCTTCTGGTCATCTCTAATTCCTGTTCTGATAGAATTAGCATCATTCGATTCGATCACGGCGGGCGTTAATTTAGTACAGTCCATTTTTGTGCAGAGGGGCTCGTATACATGACCGGCTGAGTTGCATTGGCATACGTGGCATTTGACGAGGTAAGTAAGGCCAGGTGTGCACGGATCATCAAATGATTCAAGGTCATTGCTCTGCACTACTAAGAGCTTGTCGAAGATCACCTGGCATTTTCTGTGGGGCCAGTGGCCTGATTTAGTGCAAACGCAGATGAGGTCATCCCTTGTATAGTGGACACCAGGGTCGCAACTGGTTTCGGTGACATTGGGACCCGAACGCCATGCCCCGTGCCCTTCCATTCCTACTTTGATGTCCTGGATTGCCTCTGTGAACAGGAAAGGAGTTATTATAAACTGACTTAGAACAACCCTCGGTACGATATTAGAACGTTATTGACGTCGATTCTTATGGGACCTTTAGGAAGAGCACGGTTAGTTTTTCCCATCCATTACTGAAGCACGATTCGGTTACAAAACGTTGTCTGTGGTTTAAAGTCAATTTATGCTAGTCAATTTGAGTGCCTAAAATGCATAGTTGAACGACTAAAGTCATGTTAGTACGGTTGCGGTTGTTTCATTGACTCTATTGGTAGTCTAGTAGTTACTAGACTAGGTACCGCCAGTAGCCACTAGAATATTAATGGTCTAGTGAGCACTAGACTACCAATAGTCTAGTAACACTAGACTACACAAATTATACCGTTCGAATGCGATTGGTCAATCGCATTCCAATACTATAACCCGTGCAAGATAACACAGCGCCTCGTGAGATTAGATATTAGCGAGAGATGCTTATTACGTGATTTGCGCAGGTTATAGGTACCACTGAAATATCATTGTACTGTCATTGCTCAATACGCTACCAAATAGAGGCAAGTAAATGAAAATGAAAAAATTAAAATGAAAATGTTTATTGAACAGAATAAAACTTAACAGTGTATAAAGTAACACTGAACCCCAAACTAAATTAATTTGTATCTTGGGCCACAGTTCCCTGATGCTATTGTTACAGTTTCCTGATACACGCACCTACTTTAAGTCATTCATTACATACTTGTAATTATGATGAACATGTATTGTACACCTATTGTATTGTAACTTCATAGCATTGAATAAGTACCTATGGTCGATATCATCAACATCTATCTCGCTCACTCCTAAAGCATTAGGCGAGCATATGACTGTTACTGTTTTTATGTTAGCGACGTTTTTTTCCTTTACGAGATGCATTCGGGCTTGCAGCCCTCATACTGTTTTGGCTCGCGCCTACAACCACACGCCCACAAATAATAATTTGTACTTGTGAGAACATCTAAGTAAAACCCTGCGTTAAAGATACCAACATCGTTTTATTGACCACCCGTTTCATCATTGTTGTTCTTATATTAATCTATTGTAAAGCTATAAGTGTACTAAACTCCGTCTTTATCTTCTTTGTGTGCCGTTTCCTATCAGAGGTTGGCAGCTTATTCGGTTATCTTGCTAGTAATGGATTCCCGTTAAGGCGCAACGCGCGAAAAAATACAAAATTCTTGTATAACGCGTCTATATAGTTCTTTTTAGAAACAACTTCTAGGACTCCGAAGCAGTTTTGCCAAAACGGCCGTTTTTAGCGGAAATCGATTAAAGTGCTAGGTTGTAATAGTTGTCACAGCTCCATGACGGTCACTTTTTAGAAAAAAAAACATATAATAGTATATTACACAACTAGGGTGGTAATACAAAGAAAGGCCTAGATCGCAGAAGTTTGCGGCCCGAGCTTCAAGCGAGGGACGTAAATATGCGATCGAGAGCTTTCTTTATTACCTCCCGTGTAGTGTACATCTTTTTATGTCTACACTTGGCCAGAAAGCGGCTTTTTCCGTACGCGAAGCGTGCGGAAAAATTCACTTTATGGCCAGGTGTAGCATAAAACACGTTACGATTTTTATTCCATTGGTATTTAGCACCGCCACTGAATGTTAAGAAGACTTAAGTAGACGCTCTATTTAAAGTTAAAATTCACTGCTACCTACTTACCTACTTCTTACGTGAAAAGATTGTTAAACCCAGAAGAACCATTGGATTACATGTAGAACTCACCATTAAAATGTGCAAACTTGTCTACTAAACGGCAGTTTCGGGTCGCACATTGGAATTCGCTATCAATGCATCTACACCAGTTGCAGTCGTTCAGGATACGCGTCGATCGGTCGCAGGGCATTTTGGGAATCCCTGCGTAGAATCGGTGGTCATTCATATTGGAGGCGATATAAGCTCATGTATTGGCTGGTTATTTTCCTATCCCGATACATGACACCGATTTGAATATCGCTATACTCTAATCCACCGAAGCGCTCGTGGCCTAGCCGAACCGAGTGATTGGAATCAATCACCTGAGTTAAGCTACAGCAGGCGCGGTCAGGGGCAGGATGGGTGACCGTCCCGTGATTACCGCTAGTGGCGTTTTTTCCGAGCGCTTCCGTGCTTCGCAAGGCACGCTAAGCCGTTAGTGCCGGCTGTCATGTAATGGCAGTCGTCAAGCCATGTCAGAGGCCTCATGGGCGGCTTGATAACTTCTGACTGTAAGGCCCGCCACTGTCTTACAATCCTCGACCAACCCGGACTTGGCCCCTGTGGCGGAGTATGGCCTCACCTTTCTGCGATGTAAGAAGAGACCCGTGCCCCAGCAGTGGGGACATACAAGGGTTAATATATTAGTTTACCATTGATATTTTAGGTTATCATATTTTAGATGCCTTAACAGTGGTGGGGACATAAAGGGTTGATATCGAAAGCAAAATAAAGGTTTACTATATCTTGCTATGTTTTTACAATAGGGAGATATCATAAAACATTTACACACCAATAAAGTAAATGAAAATAAATCATTGGCTACTCACAGCTTTGATGACTAGGTAACATAACCACAAGACTCGCTTGACAGATCAACAAAACAACACGTATTCGCCACATTTTGATTAGATACTGAATCCAATGCTACGTTATCACTAGAATTGTTTGAATTTAATTAATTCTGTCCAACGTCGAAAGTCTAATTGCATTGCATGTTTTTGGTTGGTTCGATTATACGTCTTTGTACTTTTGAAGAAGAATAGTTATACCTATTAAGTTTCATTCATGTTTGGAAGATCTGTATGAAAAAAATACAATAAATGACCATACTTGCCTACTGTGTTAAGCCGGCTTTTGACTATGGGATGTAATCTATAATATAAAAATGAATCGCTCAATGTGTTGGTAAGCGCAAATCTCGGGAGCAGCTGAACCGATTTCGCTAATTCTTTTTTTAGAATATTCCTTGAAGTACGAGAATGGTTCTTACAGAGAGAAAAATAAAAAAATTAAAGAATTGACTGTTAAGCGGTATGAAATACGCTGGGTCAGCTAGTATAATATAAAAATGAATCGCTGAATGGGTTGGTAAGCGCAAATCTCGAGAGCAGTAGAACTGATTTCGATAATCTTTTTTTAAAATATTCCTTGAAGTAGGAGGATGGTTCTTACGGAGAGAAAAATATAAAAAAATAATTAAATAATCCACTTTGAGGCGGTACGAAGTTTGCTGGGTCAGCTAGTTTAATATATATTACATCTTGAGATATAATAAGTTATCGCTCGTACCTTTTGTACGAGACTGGTTCACACTGTGTTAAAATAATATTATAGCTATAAAACTAAATTTATGACAAGCGATAAATGATTATATCTCAAGATGTAATATATATTATATGACATCCCGGTGGACCAGGGCAGTATCGGAGTGGTGGCCAAGGGAGGGAAGGTCAGACGACATCGTGAGGGTTGGGGGTCAGAGATGGATCAGATTAGCACAGGACCATGAGGAATGACGCAATAAAAAGGAGGCCTGTGCCCAGCAGTGGGTTGATGTGGGCTGATTATAGATATAGATAAATAGACATCCCATAGTGAAAAGCCGGTTTTATTGTTTTACCTGTCCTGCCTGGAACTTACGTTCGTCCTTGGCCACTCAATCCTTCCAGCGATATTTGGGGCAGTCAACCAGTCTATGGCCGCTTGGCAGCCCCAGGTATACTGCTAAGAAAATTGACACCTGAGTTCACAAGGGGTGTGGGATGGGAGCTTTTCTTTTTGATTATGAGAAGAAAAAAGTAGTTCGCGAGAACTCTGCTGTAGATGGCGCTGATCTGGCTTCAATTAGTCGTGCGCTCTGATTTACGACCATGATTTGGTTTTCTTTTCCGTGTTGTTATTTAATTTCAACATGTGATGTGGCGATCGCATATGTACCTACACCTACGTTCCGTTTTATGATCCCGGATTTGGCCCCCGAGGTGGAGTATGGCCTAACCTCCCTGCTATACAGGAAGAGACCCGTGCTTCAGGAGTGGCGACATACAAGGGTTGATATCGATGTAACTGAAGAAAAAAGATTGATCTGCTGTCGACTAAAATACGAAAAATACTTATGTTAAAACCTAGCTGACCCCACGATCACTGTTTTGTCAAATTAAGTAACCTACAACCTATTCTCAGACTTACCAAATATACACAAAAAAAATCGGTGAACCCGTTTTGGAGCAATTTGATAACAAACACTGACGTTATTTTTTTTAAAATAAAGGCAAATACTACATCAGTCGCACGATTTATTAGTACAAAGCAATTTGCCATTTTTTAGGCAAAAACATGAGTTACATCCCTTTTGAGTTTGAGTGCCAGGGTCGCATGCGTTACCGGGCTGAAGCATCATCATCGACTTCCGCAGAGCCAAGTGTATGAATTTATCTAAAATAGCTGACAACGTATAAGGTTGATCAAAGAACGCGACCGTGCCTTGTGTAGTTTCGTTATTTTCTTTGTCATCAGCGGGGGCTACCGTGTCATCTAGCTCTACCTTTCCTTGTTGGTCGTCTTCCATTTGTTCGTCCTCTAGCGGTCGACCTAAGTCCAGATTCAAGCCTACGTCATTTTTTTCGTTCGATACTGAGTTTCCATTTTCGGACTCAGATGACTCAATGTTCGCCGTTGTAGGATAATCCTTTGTTGTTGCGGCTAGCGTTTCTTTTCTCAGGATTTTCTTCGCTACCTTTGTTGCTTTTGATCTAGTAACACGTGTTGTGTCTATGCTGACTGTCGTTTCTGAACTTTCTGTTATCTTCTCTTCATCTTTTTCATCTTCTTTATATTTCTCTAGGTCAACAGGTTTAGCATTTATGCCAGCAACATCATCTACATCTACAGCATCTTCAGTTTTAACCTTCACGGGTTCTTCAGGTATTGTTTCTATGGTAGTTGGTGTGCCACTATCTCTTAAAGGTTTTGGATAGAGAGCGTTAATGTCCTGCTGAAGATCAGTCTCACAGATGCTAAGCTTGTAGGATCCTAGTTGCATTTCACTTTTGCTGACACTCCCAGTGTTACAGAGCAGCTTATTCTTGTTAGCACAGTAGCAATACTGACAAGGTCCCATTGAGTACCATTGGCTTGCTACGCACGTTCCAAGGACACCATCGGCTCGTCGGTACTTCTTGTTTCGCGTAATGTTTTCAGCCTCTTTTTCGCAAACATTTTTGGTGCATTGACTGTGGTCTACCACTCCCGTTGAAGTACATCTACAGACGTTACATTCTATAACTATGTAGTCGTAAGGTTCACATTGTTTATTGTCAGCTGTGCTGATTAGATGCCCGAAAACTGCTTTGCAATGTTGCAATGGCCATGTACCTGCTTGGCTGCAGATGCATGTGGCGTTTTCGTTTGCATACAGTTTGTTCGGTGTACAATCCATTGGGAGTACATTTTCTCGTATCTCTGAAAAACAAAACTAGATATAGTCTGTTAGCTTTTAGAATATACCTCGGGCTCTAGAGTAGGCTTTGGTTTTTCGCCAATTTTCACTGGTTTTTGTACTGATGATCGAGTTCTGATTTCGAAATTAAGTGTCATATTAGTTCCAATTTCGAAATTAAGTGTTTAACTAAGTCAGTGATCGAAGGCGTAGAAAATTAGAAACTTTTCATATTATCTTACGCGGAACATAAAGAGCTTGCACAAACGTAACTCTTACGGCTAAAACACAAATAACACTGATCATATTGTACAATAAATTGAAATAAAAATAAAGAAAATGTACTTACGTATCACTATGAAAACGTGATCACATTTTAACTTTACTGCAATTAAATTTCAGTTTACGACATTTTGATTGGAGCTATCAATTATTGGACTTCCTTTCCAACATTCCTTTCAAAATTCTTTACAGAATAAAAAAAATATTATTAAAATTATCTATTGCCTAAAAAAATTACACACTGGCAAGCTTTAATCATTACTACTGAGTAACCAAAGGCCGTTAATTCAATTTGGATTGATTGATTATTTGTAGAATAGTTTCAGTGAACAGACAAGTAACTTCAAAACCGTGCCTCTGATAGTGTTCACGCAAACTGCACATGATTCTTGCAGATGAACCATCTCGATTTCAACCCTTACATGTCCCCATTGATGGGGCACGGGTCTCCTCTTGCATCGCAGGAAGTTTCGGGCATACTCCATTACGGGCCAACTGGCGTGATGATATAACTCCACCATCCAGGCCTTGGCGGGGTTGATGGAGTTGGTGGATGGACCACCTAATCTATTTCGATTAATTGCAATTTCATACAACAATATGTTAAGAGTATAACTATTGCCTAAACAATTTCAAATTACTACAGAACTTCCTTGTTTTCAGATGCTTCAAAATTGTAACATTATTAGTTAGGTATATCTATTAATCTAACACCACTTGTAGGCTATACTTTGTTCGCTGGTAGCATTATAAGAAATATCTGTCTAGCCTTCAAATCATATTGCCATTACTAAGTACCTTGTTGATAGTTATTTAAGCATAAATTTTATCAACCTTATTACACTATTTTTATTTTTAATGCACTAACCCGTGCTAAGGAACAAATTTAAAAACCTATTTAGAGGCTAAAAATTACACCCATGCCGGGATTCGAACCCGCAACCTCTGGCTATCCGTACCAGCGCTCTACCAATTGAGCCAATGGGCGACTCACGGCATCAGTGAAATTTCGAACCTCTTTACAATATTCTCTGTATTACGTACAGGCAGCGACATCTGACTTAAGCAAATTGCATTACTTACAGCCCCGACTACCTACTTTGCAGTTAGGTTTTAACATCGGAACGATATCACTGTACCCACATGATTACACTATTTTTATTTTTAATGCACTAACCCGTGCTAAGGAACAAATTTAAAAACCTATTTAGAGGCTAAAAATTTCACCCATGCCGGGATTCGAACCCGCAACCTCTGGCTATCCGTACCAGCGCTCTACCAATTGAGCCAATGGGCGACTCACGGCATCAGTGAAATTTCGAAACTCTTTACAATATTCTCTGTATTACGTACAGGCAGCGACATCTGACTTAAGCAAATTGCATTACTTACAGCCCCGACTACCTACTTTGCAGTTAGGTTTTAACATCGGAACGATATCACTGTACCCACATGATTACACTATTTTTATTTTTAATGCACTAACCCGTGCTAAGGAACAAATTTAAAAACCTATTTAGAGGCTAAAAATTTCACCCATGCCGGGATTCGAACCCGCAACCTCTGGCTATCCGTACCAGCGCTCTACCAATTGAGCCAATGGGCGACTCACGGCATCAGTGAAATTTCGAACCTCTTTACAATATTCTCTGTATTACGTACAGGCAGCGACATCTGACTTAAGCAAATTGCATTACTTACAGCCCCGACTACCTACTTTGCAGTTAGGTTTTAACATCGGAACGATATCACTGTACCCACATGATTACACTAAAATGTATTACACATGTTTTTAAATTTGTTCCTTAGCACGGGTTAGTGCATTAAAAATAAACATAGTGTAATCATGTGGGTACAGTGATATCGTTCCGATGTTAAAACCTAACTGCAAAGTAGGTAGTCGGGGCTGTAAGTAATGCAATTTGCTTAAGTCAGATGTCGCTGCCTGTACGTAATACAGAGAATATTGTAAAGAGGTTCGAAATTTCACTGATGCCGTGAGTCGCCCATTGGCTCAATTGGTAGAGCGCTGGTACGGATAGCCAGAGGTTGCGGGTTCGAATCCCGGCATGGGTGAAATTTTTAGCCTCTAAATAGGTTTTTAAATTTGTTCCTTAGCACGGGTTAGTGCATTAAAAATAAAAATAGTGTAATCATGTGGGTACAGTGATATCGTTCCGATGTTAAAACCTAACTGCAAAGTAGGTAGTCGGGGCTGTAAGTAATGCAATTTGCTTAAGTCAGATGTCGCTGCCTGTACGTAATACAGAGAATATTGTAAAGAGGTTCGAAATTTCACTGATGCCGTGAGTCGCCCATTGGCTCAATTGGTAGAGCGCTGGTACGGATAGCCAGAGGTTGCGGGTTTGAATCCCGGCATGGGTGAAATTTTTAGCCTCTAAATAGGTTTTTAAATTTGTTCCTTAGCACGGGTTAGTGCATTAAAAATAAAAATAGTGTAATCATGTGGGTACAGTGATATCGTTCCGATGTTAAAACCTAACTGCAAAGTAGGTAGTCGGGGCTGTAAGTAATGCAATTTGCTTAAGTCAGATGTCGCTGCCTGTACGTAATACAGAGAATATTGTAAAGAGTTTCGAAATTTCACTGATGCCGTGAGTCGCCCATTGGCTCAATTGGTAGAGCGCTGGTACGGATAGCCAGAGGTTGCGGGTTCGAATCCCGGCATGGGTGAAATTTTTAGCCTCTAAATAGGTTTTTAAATTTATCAACCTTTTCAAAACCAAGGAAAAAATAATACCTCAATCAATCTTGCAGATTTTTATTCGTTGCAACCATAAACGTTGCCAGAGCTGTTTCCCACTTCTTGGCTTTGTTCTTGAAGCAGTGCTCCAGAAGTACTACCTTGGTTTTCTCTTCACAGTCACAAAAAAACATTCGTCCATTACACGGCAAGGTGCCGGGCACAGAAATCTGGTACGGGGGTGCTCCATCAAGATCTTCCTTGGCTTGGGGTCGCACCAATTGACGTTGCATTAGCTGTAGGTAGTGAAACACTACCTACAGCCAACGTAAATTTTGACTGAATCTATTTAGTCTTAAGATATTTACATACTTATATTACGTTGCCATGAGAACAACAATTATTGTAAACAACAATTATTATATAAACTATCTTTATGTATTTTGTGATATAAACAGATTCCATGGATGTGGTATGAAGTTTGCCGTCAAAGAACTAGTCATAGTCAACGACAAGAGTACATGGAAATAATTATTGTCAATAATTGACAATAATGAGCTGTTTTCAGGCACAATTTCTCAAAGCAATTCATAAATGGCGCTTACTCGCGTGGCCATCGAAATTTGACAGATGTGTCCTTGTTTTTGTATGTGCACGCCTATAGGCGCCATTTATGAAGTGCTTTGTGAATTTATGCTGAAAACGACTCATTAAGATGATGATGAAAATTTGTCTTTAAGACTCTTTGAAGCCATTTTAAAGCAAAACATACCTACTTGACAATAAACTTAGTACCCCTGCCACGACTGGTGCATGGCGGGAATTTGTTTGCGGAACTAGCAACTCATGTTAAGTAGAGTTGTGGTTGTGGTCGTGCTTCCGTGCTTGACCACCGTCTACAGTCAGCTGCAAGAATCAAAATAGAAACATCTATTGTCGGTAATAGGTGATTTGAGTATATCTTAAATGCAAATACGAAGCCTGTTTTTACAAGAGATCTTTCATGACATAAAAATTTCTTGTCTTATTACTTTTTTTCTTTCTCTATCTTGACAATTTGTTGCCGGCGTACCCAGTCCGTGGTCTGATCTAAGCGAGGCTGCTACTTGTAAAATCCAAAGTCCCTTTTCTAAGTCGAATAAGAGGTGTTGGAAATACCTGAGAGGTATTTACTTGCCTCTACATCCCCTTCGAGAAATTGTTCTTCCTCACATAGCATCTGATTACACGTGGCATACGACCTTAACCCCATGTCTGGACATACACACAGCTTACATCCCAAGAAGAATTCTTCACCAGGGAAGCAATGATCAAGACTTCTTATTCTTGCATCGTCAACTATCTGGTTGCTAATCAGCGAAGAAATCTCAAGGACTTTTTTCCAGGCGATCTCTGGACAAATGTTGTTTGTGCACGCTCTATCAATCTTGTCTCCGTTCAGCGGACAGATACAAATGTTGCACTCCTCACTGAATAATTGACCGGGCACGCAAACATTGGATCTCAGAAAGTTCTTCTCGCAAGAATTTTTGGTACAGTTTGAGACGTTCTTAAGGCCATCTCGAGGACAGTAGCATATGTTGCAATCAACCTCGTAGTAGGAGAGGGGTTTGCAGCTAAACTTGTCCACCGATAAGCCCAATGACTCGACGTCATTGCATTGGGTCTTGGTACACGCACGATCACTTACAAGTCCCGTTTCGGAACAAATGCAGAAGTTGCAGCCTTCTTTTGAAATGGTCCCAGGGGTGCAAGTGTTAGTATTGAAACTTCTGGGTAGCGTTTTCGCTTTATGCAACTCCTGTATTAGTTGTTCACAGTTGTCGTAGGTGCACCATTTGGGGTCTATCGTGCCGTTTTTGGAACAGAAACATGTGTTGCAGTCAAAATCCACGAGCGTTCTCGGTTCACAGGTTATGTTGAAATTGTAGAGCAGCCTGTTACGGATTCCTGCTTGAAGATTTACTTTCTCCTTCTGGTTTATACATAACTGTTCATTAATAATCCCATTGTCATCACATAAGCAATATTTCCCGCCTTTCAAATAGATGTGGTTAGCACGGCAGCTTTTATTTGTTAAATTAATAACTTTGTCTCGATTTATTAACGTATTGTCTTTGGTGGCATCTTGAAGAACCTTCTCTATAATGGAAAGTTTACTCTGATACGAGCACGCTCGCGAGCAATAGTTCTCGTTCGTCGTTCTATTACTTAGGCAAAAGCATTCTGAACATAGGGGAACTATCTCGTCCGCAGTGCAACTGGTTTTCGACATATTGTAGTCTACAGCAATGTGCTTCAAACATTCAGCTTCTATGCAAGCGTCTTCGTCTATTTTCCCATCAGCCGTGCATTCGCAGAAGATGCACCTCTTGTTGGTTAAACTATTTATAACGCACGTTTCGCTTTTTTCATGGAGACTCCTGAATGATTTTGACCTGAACACATTGGCGCACGAGTTTTTACTGCAAAGCAGATGGTTTTCAATTCCATTGTTTGGACATACGCATAGGTTACACTCTTTTCTATACAGAGTTCTCGGCTTGCACCTAGCCACCAGCTTCAAAGGCTCCTTTTGACATGTCTCTACACACTTATTTTCCTCAAAGCGCCCGTGATCGGAACACGTGCAGTGGAGACAGGGGAATAAATATGTAACTTTAGGAAGGCAAGTCTCGCCTGACGCTATTTTTACTGTGGACTCATTAAATAAACACGATGCGTCTCTAACACATTGAGCGTCAGAAGTCTTCCCTGATGCAGAGCAAACACAGACGCTACATTCGACATAATATGACTTGAAAGGAGTACACCATTGTCCGATAACGTCGAGTACCCTTCTGGCTTTGTTGGTGGCTATTTCTTCTTTGCAGAGTCGATCGTCGCAGGTTAAGTGCCCATTTGTCTGGCAGACGCATTGGGCGCAGCCAATCTGTGTGACGTTGCCCGGGTGGCAGTGTTACCCGCGCTGTACATGTAGACAGTCAGATTTCTTCCAGCGACCGGAGCCATCGCACACACACGATAATCCGTCGACGAAAAATTGCACGTTGGGCTCGCACTCTCCTGTACAATTGTGATGAAGGGGTTGATATCTTCGATATTTTTTAAAATTTCGGAGTTAATAGCCAAGATATACTTAGTTGTAAATGAAAACTTTGAGGATGGAAGTGATAATAAATAGTGCATGGCGGAATTGAACCAGTGATATGCATTCAAAAAAGTTAGCGTCTTATTAATCCGCATCGAAAATAAGATAACCAGCAACTTACGTAAAGTAACACCCTTACAAGGCAACTGTGACAGTAAAATAAGAACTGTCACAGTTGCCAACATTATCTTTACAACTTAATTACACTTAATTATTTAGTTTTCTTTTAGAAATATGTAGTAGGTTGTTTTTTAAACAAAGTAACTTAATTTCACGGTTGAAATGTGTTTCTTAATAGAAATTTTGTTCTTGTACGCTGTTTTAATTACCAACTCAATTTTATTGGCTTTTTGATTGACTTTTGCCGTCATCCATGACTTTCCCATAGATTGATTGCATCTTGAAGGGTAACGTACGATACGTTAAGTCGCAAATCGATACAGGTAATAAGAATAACGTTATCAAATGAAATACTGTCTCTGGTCACCATCTAATTATTTTCTAAGTAATTGGGTTTTGGTATAGTCCTTTTTATCCTCTGTGGTAAAGTAAGTTGCTTGAATCTCCCTTTATGTAGGATTTTTTGTGATACCCAACACGGGTTGATTGATAGGAATGTATGACTGTCTTTACATTGTTTGATAAGGCGGTTGTCCAGCGATAATGATTGCGTAAGCCTAGCAATACATACGACATGGGATTTTATTTTAGGATCTTTTAATTCTTTGACAGTCAAAACGAGCCTTACTTATAGATTTGTGAACAACTTTAGTAGATTAGCTTCTTTAATGGAAAATTTGTAACAACAATTTTGATAGCACGGTCCATATTAGTCGCATCAGTTCCAGTGTCAGCTTTAGTGATCAAAGACCATTCATCTCCAGTTTTTTTTGCAAGTTCTTCAGCTTTTGCAATTCGACGTAGTTGAGGCATTTCTTGATGGTACACCGCAACGAATAATCTGGCTGGCAGTAGCATCTATTGCAGTTGTCCCTGAAATTCGTAGAACAGATGACATGAGATGTTAGGGCAGCAACATGGATAATCTTGTCGATGTAAACCCTTCTCTATCCCCACTGCTGGGGCACGGGTCTCTTTCTGCATCGCAGGAAGGTTAGGCCATACTCCACGGGGGCCAAGTCCGGGTTGGTGGAGGATTGTACATAGGCTGCTACTTATGTATGCGGAATCTGGGATTCCAATAATTTTAAACGCAATGTCTGACCCCCATGGTCAAATTCGTTCTTTTTTTTAAATACGGGCCACTAATATTTTTCTCTTATATACGTTAGTGTTTTGTTTTTGTTGGGTTTAAAATGTCATATGGCTAAAAAAAATGGAACTCCCTCGTGAAAATATTCGTGCTATGATTTATTACGATTTTCAACGTGGTTTAACGCAACAACAGTGCGTAGATCAACTAACTTCGACTTTTGGTGGTGAAACTCCATCAAAAACGACTGTGTATCACTGGTTTAGTGAGTTTAATCGCGGGCGCAGTAAGCTCACGGACGTAGTTAAAGAAGGTCGGTGGTTGTGCCATAAAATATTGAAGCTGTGCGAAAACTAATAATGCAAGACCGCCATGTTACGTACCGCGAGAAAGGCATATGTAGGACGAGCATTCATAGGATATTACAAATGAACATTTGTCTGTAAAAAAATTTGTTTGCGTTGGATCCCGCACAACTTAACTCAGGATCAAAAAGATGCTCGCGTCGAATGGTGCAAGAAAACCTTAAAAAAATTCAACGGAGGCGACTCAAAATCTGTTTATAACTTCTACACAGGTGACGAATCCTGGACCTACGCGTACGATCCCGAAACTAAACAACAATCAACAGTTTGGGTGTTTCAAAATGAGCCGAACCCTACGAAAGTGGCTCGTGCAAAAAGCACTGTAAAGCAAATGGTGGCCTGCTTTTTTGGTATTAATGGCCATGTGGCTACAATACCACTGGAGAATCGCAGAACGGTTAATTCGGAGTGGTACACGACCATTTGTTTGCCGGAAGTATTTGAAGAAATACGCCAAAACCACCAGCGACGCAGAATCATACTTCACCATGACAATGCCATCTCAAGAAACAACTACATTTTTGGATGGTCAAAAAATAGAATTTTATGGGTCATCCACTGTACAGCCCTGATTTGGCTCCCAATGATTTCTACTTATTCCCAAATGTAAAGAATAAATTACGTGGTCAACGATTTTCGACCCGTGAAAATGCCGTAGATGCGTTCAAACAGCACGTTTTGGAGATACCTCAATCAGAGTGGAAAAAGTGTTTTACAAATAAATTGCTTTCATCGAATGCAAAAGTGCATCGATTATAGTGGAGAATAGGTACTTTGAAAAACAATAAATGCATATTTAGCCATATACATTTGTTTATTTTTTCTATTTCGCATACATAAGTAGCAGCCCTCGTAACAGTGGCGGGCCTTGCTGTCATAAGTTATTAAGCTGCCCATAAGGCCTGTGACATGGCTTTACGACTGTCATCACATGACAGCCGGCATCAACGGCTTAACGTGCCTTGCAAAGCACGGAAGCGCTCGGAATAATTGCCACTAGCGGTAGTCACGAGACGGTCACACTCCTGCACCTGACCGCACCTGTCGTTGCTTAACTCAAGTGATTGATTCCAATCACGCTACAGGCCCCGAGCGCTTCGATAATGTTCATTTCTTATAAATAATTATTCCAAGAAACATTCCACCGCACATTGAACGATGACAGTGAAAAGACTGAAAAGCATATTAGTATCACAGACACAGAACATAAAAGGTTAATGAAGCAATTGCAAACAAGCGCCTTTGCCTTGTGCGGTGCTACTCGGCGAGTTACTTCGTTCGTATTCCTTCGATTGATATGCACTTTGCGGACTTACTTGTAAATGCTTCCCGGCAGACAGTTAGCAGCTTCGGGATCCAATACCTCCGGAAATTCCCCGTGGGGCGATCGCAGGTCTCCAGATTCACAATCCGGCACAACTATGCATTGCTGCACGCCATCCAGACACTCGCAGGACACGCAGGGATTCTGCTCCAGCTTGGTGTTTTGGTCACAGTAAGCACCTTGAGCATGCAAAGAGTAAAATGAAAATGAATCCATTGGGGGGGGGGGGGGTGGTAGTAAAAGATTCGTCTTCACGGAATACCATTTTCATTTAAATGAAGTCGAAAAATTAGTTTTGTCACAAATACGATAGGAAGCATTAAATTATGTACTTGGAGTATCCTATCCTGTTAAGACTATCCTGATCTAATATAATTCTACAATTGATTTATTTTCCAGTAATTCTTGATAGGGCGACATTCCCCATGAACGCTGCTAACTGGCCAATTTCTTCACAGCCAATTCATTCACGGCATCTAACGACACGACATCCGTTTTGTATTGTATTAATTCATTCCAGGAAGCGCTCGTGGCCTAGGCGAACCGAGTAATTGGAATCAATCACTTGGTTAAGCAACAACAGGCGCGGTCAGGCACGGGATGGGTGAGCGTCCCGTGTCGTCATTTTTCCGAGCGCTTCCGTGCTTCGCAAGGCACGCTAAGCCGTTGGTGCCGGCTGTCATATAATGGCAGTCGTTAAGCCATGTCAGAGGCCTTATGGGCGGCTTGATAACTTCTGACAGTAAGGCCCGCCACTATCTTACAATACTCCACTAGCCCGGACTTGGCCCCCGTGGTGGAGTATGGCCTAACCTTCCTGCGATGCAGGAAGAGACCCGTGCCCCAGCAGTGGGGACATACAAGGGTTGATAACGAATTCCAGGCCATCCCCATACAGTGTTCAAAACCATGGTAACTTATACTATGCATGTACTGAAGTCATCCAATTCACATCCTGCGTTAGTGATCCTTAACAACATAGAAACATTTACCCGAGCGCTGCCTAGCAACGATCATATCCATGTCCTCATAGCTTATGCATAGCAGGTCCCCACAAAGCGTGTTCCCGTTCGCTAAGCACAAGCAGCTGTTGCAGTCAACCCTGTAGGCTGTACCAGGCTGGCATTTGGCTGAGGCATGGCTCAGAACGGGCAGCGACTTCAACTCCTCTTTCGTGAACGGTATCCGGACATCGTTAGGTGTACGGGCGACGCGATCTGTAATAAAATGGTCTGTCTTGGCACCTTACCGGGGCCCATACTTTTTGTGTAAGAAATTGTTGTTTGGTATCTTATGGGGGCTTAATTCTAGAACTAGAACTGTACAAGATTACTCAGAAATTTCTAGGCTAGCTGGAAGAAATTTCTTTTGAAATAAGTCCGCCTTAGCACCAAACCTGTTACATATTTAAGTTTTATTTTTAATAACGTTTTTACTGCGCAATAAAGTGTAACAAACAAATTACTTTTAACTATTTTTATTTTTAATGCACTAACCCGTGCTAAGGACAATTTTAAAAACCTATTTAGAAGCTAAAAATTCCACCCATGCCGGGATTCGAACCCGCGACCTCTGGCTATCCGTGCCAGCGTTCTTCCAATTGAGCTAATGGGCGACTCATCGGCATCAGTGAAATTTCGATCACTGTACCCACATGATTCATTCATGATATCATTCCGATGTAAAAACCTAACTGCAAAGTAGGTAGTCGGGGCTGTAAGTGATGCAATTTACTTAAGCCAGATGTCGCTGCCTGTACGTAATACAGAGAATGGTGTAAAAAGGTTTGAAATTTCACTGATGCCGGTGAGTCGCCCATTAGCTCAATTGGAAGAGCGCTGGCACGGATAGCCAGAGGTCGCGGGTTCAAATCCCGGCATGGGTGGAATTTTTAGCCTCTAAATAGGTAGGTTTTTAAAACAAATTACTTCCCGACGTTTTTTTTTAAGTATCAGTAGCGCAATTGCTTAAGGCATAAGAGTACATTCGAATTGAATTGATTGTAAATAATACCAACAACGATCAAATCAAATCTATATAAAAAACTTTGATATTGGCTCCTCAGTTTTATTTTCCTCTGTGGTTGTATGAAAGTAAGTCACTGAGCCAAATAGTGCTAGGTATTCAGATTGCAGAGTACCGTGGTGACTAAGCAAATAACCAAACTTACGATTTACTTCGTCATCGCATTCGGCCTCAACACAGTCTACCTTCTTGTTCGCGTTACAAAAGCATCTGTTGCACCCCACTTGATATATCTTGCCAGGTTTACAATTGCCAGCTGGCAAGTCAGGATACAACTGTTTTCTTTTACCCGCGACTTGAGGCCGCCCTTTTCTTTGGATGTGGCGCCTTTCTTCCTCTGCATTAGACCTAATAAATAATCAAATTGTATAAATGTATGTAAGAGCGGTCCGGCTGTGAAATGAGCTGCCGGTTTCTATAAGGCGCTCCCCATCTCCTGCTATATTTAAATCTAAAGTAGTAGAATTATTTCTTTCCAAATGATTTCTTATTTTCTTTTTGTCTAGATAAATCCCATTTATTTTTCCCATCATGCTTGCTATTATAACTAAATGTTTATGTATGTTTATAATAGTATTGAAGCGCTCGTGGCCTAGGCGAACCGAGTGATTAGAATCAATCACGTGGTTAAGCAACAACAGGCGTGGTCAGGTACGGGATGGGTGAGCGTCCCGTGACTACCGCTAGTGGCATTTTTCCGAGCGCTTCCGTGCTTCGCAAGGCACGTTAAGCCGTTGGTGCCGGCTGTCATATAATGGCAGTCGTTAAGCCATGTCAGAGGCCTTATGGGCGGCTTGATAACTTTTGACAGTAAGGCCCGCCACTGTCTTACAATCCTCCACCAACCCGGACTTGGCCCCCGTGGTGGAGTATGGCCTAACCTTCCTGCGATGCAGGAAGAGACCCGTGCCCCAGCAGTGGGGACATACAAGGGTTGATAACGATAATAGTATTTATCTATGTAAGTTTATTTTATTACATATACGTATGTATATAAATATTCTATGAGCACCAACTACCCGTCTCAATTTCTCCTTCAGCAATCTTTCCGATTTAAGGTTGCCTGGAAGAAATTGCTATCAGCAATAAGGCCGCCAATTGTACCTCCTCTTTTGTAACTGTTGTCTATGTAATTATTTTCTGGTGTGTACAATAAAGAATATTCTTATCTTATCTTTGTAAGGAAATTGATGACAAATCGACTTGTTGGTGATTATCAGCAGATTCAAGCAGTATATTTGTTGCCACAATCGTTGAGTCATAGTCAATCATCATCATCAATCCGTTGTCACCTTTAACTGGTAGTAGGCCTATTTTGGCTCATACCAGTTTCCACAGCCCTGTGCCATTTTATTTACTACCCATTGTTTGCCAGCAACTCGACCTCTATTCGGACCATCAGGTTAGTGGACTGCCGACTAGCATTTAACTGACGCTTATTCTGCAGCATTCACTTATTTCTGGACTGTTAATTGGACTATCGCTTGACGAATCGGTCGCAGTCCCGGCTGCCGCAGTGATCTTATACGATCACGAAGGTTAAGCAACACAGGGTGCGTTCAGTGCATTGATGGGTCAACCGTCTATGACTAACGCTAGTGGCATTTTTCCAAGCGATTCTGTGCTTCGCAAGGTACGTTAAGCAGTTGGTGCCTGCTGTCGTCGATAGATCGCAGTCGCTAAGCCAAGTCCGAGGCCTTAGAGCGGCTTGAAAACTTCTGACAGTAAAACCAGCCACTAGTCTTGCAAGCCTCCACCAATACGGACTTGACCCCCGTGGTGGAGTATGGCCTATACCTTCCTCATGAAAGAGACTCGAGTCCCTCGGTAGGCACATAATGGGTTGATGATGATGAATTGGACTATGGATATCCTTTGCTCAAGCTATAGTATCAAGACTGCAAAAGTGAATTTATCCTTACCTCTCACCCTGATACTTATTTGAGTCATATTGGTGCAGTCTCTTCTTCATGAGGGCAGCCAGCGCGCTGCGGTCGAGGCAGGCCATCTTCGTGCACAGCAGAATGTTGTTGTTCCCGCATCGGCACGTGTTACACTCCACCTTGTAGATTCTTCCGGGCGTGCAGATCTGGCCCGACCGCAACACGGGGAGCTGCTCATAGTTGCTTTGGTTCGCTGGAAAAGTAGCTGACATGTTGCGTGGTTACAGAAGTTTTAGTTCAGGAGCCAACTAGAACTCTTTTTAAAAGTAAGCGGATGTATTGAGAATTTAATAGAAAACAGTATGATGGTTGAAAATTTTAATCAATGAAATGAAAAGGTTTTATTTAAAGTAGCGCAGAAACTGCGGCTTAATGAACGTTACAATTCTAACTAGGTGTCCGTTTCAAAATCTAGATCATTTTGGAGGGAAAATGGACAAAAAAACCCCGTGTTTGACCATCAAGACGAATTGATAACACAAGCTAAGTCCACCGATACAAAATATTTCTGTACGTCAGGGTAGGCCATCTTCCCCACACATACGTTTATTGCATTAAATTTTTGATACTGGCCGAAGTTTGTTGGAAATATTCGTGGTTTCCGACCTTCGACTTAAAATTTATTGTGAATCGTACGAAGTGCTGGTTAGGAAATAACGTGACGTTGAAAAATGGTTGGTGGATTAATATAATTTGTGTTCTAGTTGGTTTATACCAAATACGAAGTCTCTCTTACAGACTTAAATAATTAACACAGTATGCTTACCGATAAAAAACCCAGCGTTCCGATTAACTGCCGATTTTTGGGTGTTGTTTTGTAAATCCAAAATATGTATACATATTTTCCCTAGGGACTAAAATTTGATTTTTGCCCTGCTCTGCATGTCTAATATCAAGCAATTTTATAGCATGACAAGTGAAAAAATTATAAAACCATTTACTTGTATTTACATGCTTATACGTAGCCTGGTGTTTTTGTTTGTTTTAATAATACTTCCGCGTGATAACTTCGTTTCATTCTAAAAATTAGGTATGACGGCCCACAGCAACAATCGAACCTACGACCTCTGTCGTGTAACGTGTTACGTGTTACGGCCAACGAGGCAGTCAGACCGTCCAAGATATACAGCTTATCTAATTGAAGTTCCATTTTCTTTAATTCTTGCGCAAATTCATCATCTTCTTCTTCTTCAGGCTATATTATGTAGTCCACTGCTGGACATAGCCCTCCCCTAATGAGCGCCATAGCGCCCTGTCTTCAGCTTGCCGCATCCAGCACCTGCCGGCAGTTTTTCGCAGATCGTTATCCCACCTGGTCGGAGGGCGTCCTACACTACGTTTGCAGAGTCGCGGTCTCCACTCAAGAAAACGTTTAATGCAACGGTTGTCGGTTCTTTGCGAGATATGCGCGCAAATTCATGGTCAGTGTTTAGCCGAATCGAAGTTGCACGCAGTTAGCGTAATAATGGGCCTGAATTCATTCATGTAGGTAGGTGTCAACCCTTGTACATCCCCACTGCTGGGGCACGGGTCTCTTCCTGCATCGCAGGAAGGTTAGGCCTTACTCCACCACGGGGGCCAAGCCCGGGTTGGTGGAGGATTGTAAGACAGTGGCAGGCCTGACTGTCAGAAATTATCAAGCCGCCCAGAAGGCCTCTGACATGGCTTAACGACTGCCATTACGTGACAACCGACTCCAACGGCTTAACGTGCCTTGCGAAGCACGGATGAGTTCATAACTTACCAAAATTCGAAGCACCCACTACGCAAGAGACAGCATTTAGCAAGGTAAGACGTAACATAGAGACGTTCATATCAATCACAGCAGTATCTCAAATTGATTAGCGAAATGAATTCATTAGAAAACACAGACTTAACGACCGGTCGTAAATGTAGCAGTAAAACTGGCAGTTTGGGATTATAATCTACTAGTAAATATTAAAAGCTTATAATTACTAGTAATAATCCCAGTAATTTATCTGTACAATGCTCGATGATGATCTTGAATAAACTATCCTATCCTAGTAATATTATAAACGCGAAAGTTTGTAAGTATGGATGGATGTTACTCTTTCACGTAGAAACTACTGAATGGATTTTATTGAAACTTTACAAAAATACCTATAGCTTATACATCAGAATAACACACATCAGAATAGGTTACAATTTAGGTATAATGATATTGTATGACTTGTCCAAAATCACGACAAGTTTAAAAACCTATTAAGAGGCTAAAAATTTCACCCATGCCGGGATTCGAACCCGCAACCTCTGGCTATCCGTGCCAGCGCGCTACCAATTGAGCCAAGGGGCGACTCACGGCATCAGTGAAATTTCGAACCTCTTTACACTATTCCCTGTATTAAGTACAGGCAGCGACATCTGACTTAAGCAAATTGCATTACTTACAGCCCCGACTACCTACTTTGCAGTTAGGTTTTAACATCGGAACAATATCACTGTACCCACATGATTATACTATTTTTATTTTTATTTTTAATGCACTAACCCGTGCTAAGGAACAAATATGTTTTTAAATTTGTTCCTTAGCACGGGTTAGTGCATTAAAAATAAAAATAGTATAATCACAAGTATCAAGTAAGTAGGAAACAATCTATCATCTGCGAGCTATTCTGACGTGCTCTGCCAGACCTGCGCTGCAAAAACCTTTTCTACGCCACGTTAATATGAGCTACCTGCTTGGTGGTGCTGCGCCAGATAACCTTCACATGTACCCCTGGGTTGTCTCGCTTCCGTTCCCCCTGATTCAATATGAACCAGATGGAGCGTTAGTCAGTTACTTCTTGTGGGATCTTGCTGGCTAACGGCGAATAATCTGGCTGTTGGGGTCGCGTGGGGTCTGGACGCGGAGTTTACTTGCCCCGTCGTATGGGCGATGGGTCGGGGGCGCCGCTTGGGATCCAATTTGGCTCCCCCCACCAGTCGAGCTCTTCGGGGTGACCTCGTGCTGGGTCGAGGTGAATTACCCCGTGAGCCGGCAGAGGAGAGGAGGAACACCGCGGAGGACTTATTAAACCCATACTGACTCTCTCTCTATGACAGGAGGACTGTATCCGGAGGTGGGACAGATATAGACTACATTAAGAAGCTATCTAAAATTTAATTTCGTTTAAAACATATTTCAAACAGCGAATTTATTTTTTCTGCGAATCGGAGCGAAACGTCGGGGCCAAATCTTACTTCATTAGCAAATAAGTATACGTCTCTTATGGCTTATGTATGACTCGATATTCTACGTAAAAAGTCGAGTGACAGCCAAAATCTATATTCTGAACGCCATGCTAGATTAAATGCGAATTAAAAATTAAAGGTCTAATGACTATGACTTTGTCGAGTTATCTTCGATATCGATATCAACCCTTTGTATGTCCCCACTGCCATGCCCCAGCAGTGGGGACATCAACTTTTTACGTAGAATATCATGTCATAAGCCATAAGAAACGTATACTTATTTGCTAATGAAGTAAGATTTGGCCCCGACGTTTCGCTCCGATTCGAAAAAAAATTAATTCAACCTCGATATCAACCCTTTGTATGTCCTCACTGCTGGGGCATAGCAGTGGGGACATACAAAGGGTTAATATCGAGGGTCACTTCCTCCTTCGCAGGAAGGTTAGGTCATGCGAGTTCTTATCTTATTTTTGTGCGACAAATGTCGAAGCCTTCGAATATTTTGCGTCTACGCTTTCAATTCGCATGGGCGAGAATCGGCTCCGTGGTCGGACTCTTACGACAAAAAAAATCAGGCACGTGAAACTGGAAGGCCCCCAATAATATTTGAAACTTTTTGTAAAAAAAATCAAAATGTAAAATTAAATTTGTTGACTCATTAATTTAGATAGATAGATAGATAACACTTTATTGCACTTAAAATTAAATTAGGTACACAGATATTTCTTAACCTAAGAGTAACCTTTGGATGGACTGGAGCAATATATTGGAGAAGGAAGTAGATGCACACATAAATCAAAATATTTCATTTAAATACCAAAATATTTAATGTAAATAGCAAAGCAAACAATAAGAGTAGAAAAGTAAAATGGCTTGACCTTACACCTGTTTCGGAAGCTGATCATAGTTGCTGTTGGCAACATTTCATTATCTGATATAGATGTTCTGAGAGTTGGTGTAATATATAATAGACCATCTGTGATGGATGAACAGTCTGCGCCAGTAAACTTTATAGCTAGATTGATTGCGGAGCAGGTGGGAGTTCGTTTAGTGTTTGTGATAAACAGTCCACGCCATACGATGGTGTAGCAAATATTGAGTGCGGCGTAAACGTGATGGCTTAGTATAGACCATCTCTGATGAAGAACTGAACCAGAAGGTGGTGTAGCAGACTGACTGTAGCGTAGATGTGATGGGATGTGGTATTGATAAAGATTACACAGAAGAGTCCTCTAAGTACATTTTATTAATTTGAATCCAAATTAATTGACTGGAATGAAATTAATATGTATAGCGCTTGCGAAAGTTTCAGTTTAAAGATGTATGTTATGGAAACTAGAATTAACAGTATCTGGATATACGGAAGATGGCCTTTGGTTACTGTGATCGGACAAAGAAGAATTGGATACATTTCTTTTTCCATGTTTTTAACCCTCATTTTTGGTCAGAATGTTCTCAATTTCTGTTTGCGGTAATACAGCATTTGCTGCTGATATTTTTCTCTTCACAAATAATTTATGTGCAGTTTCTTTGTCCATACAGCCGGAATAGACGGTTTCATTTAACTTTTTCAGTTCAGCAACGGCCGGGTTGTGGCATACGGAGATATTAGCTGGTACTTTCTGGTTGGCTTTTGAGTGCGAGGAGTTACCAGTGTTACCTATTAAAAGTTTGGACGGCGACTCTACGAAACAAAAATAACATACACTTCTGGACACATCTACTGGCCCACCTTGCATTTTCAGTTTGCATTAATATTAATTTATATTAGGTCGAGCAAAAAGTTTTTATGCAGTTTGAAACAGGTTTATGCAAAATGTATCAGGTTTAAAACTGCGTCAATAGTGTTTGTTCAATCTAGCAATTATATTTTAGGTAGGGACCATCGAAACCTAAACTCTAAGGTGGGCCAATAGATGTGTCCAGGAGTGTAGTTTCAGGTAAGGCAGAACAATAGGAAGAGATAAAAGCAAGCTTCAGAACTAGCTGGAATTTCCCTGGGTACCACGACACTATAAACGGCAAGGACAATATGACTATTCAAGCACTACCGATCATTTTAATAAATATTTTAATTACAAGAGTAGAGGAGATTACAGTTGACCATAATAACCATGACTAATGTTTTCGCTATGTTAATCGATATCAAACCTTGTACGTCCCCACTGCTGGGGCACGGGTCCTCTTCCTGCATCGCAGGAAGGTTAGGCCATACTCCACCACGGGGGCCAAGTCCGGGTTGGTGGGTTGAGGACAGTTGAAGACAGTGGCGGGCCTTACTGTCAGAAGTTATCAAGCCGCCCATAAGGCCTCTGACATGCCTTAACGACTGCCATTATATGAAAGCCGGCACCAACGGCTTAGCATGCCCTGCGAAGCACGGAAGCGCTCGATTGATTCCAATCACTCGGTTCGCCTAGGCCACGAGCGCTTGCTTGCTATGTTAATACTGGACCAAATTGAAAAAACTCACATGGGGGATTTTTAAAAACAGTAGATTACGTTGTGATCTTGAGAATAATTTGCTACCAAAGGTTTTTGGGTTGGAGATAAAACGTAAAAAACATATTTAAACAATACAATGGTACAATCTTTACAACGAAATAAAAAATATTGAACTACAAGTATTATGTACAGTCGCGTGCACTAACATGTAAATAGAGTATTTACATGTTAGTGAACCTCTCACGTAACCCTCTTCTAGCCTGATGTATGAGAAATTGACTATTTCGACTTTGACAAGGCACTGAAGTGCATACATATTAGTGCACGTGACCATACACTGCAGGAGATTGTCAATAAATGCAATGTCAATAGTGTTCTGGCAAGCAGATAGAATTTTTCAAAAGCCATTACAGTACTACACATCATAAAATTCCCTTCAGGAATCTACGTTCGCGCAGACTAGGAAGAAGTGTAACGAAAGTACCCGAAGCTATAAGTACATTTAACATGATCTTTAACCGATACGGTTAAGGTGCAGAATTGATTGCCGCAGTAGCGCTACCTATTTCGCTCACGTTAATATTGCCAAACTAGGGTCACCTGCATCGATGACGTTGAATCAACCAATAGCAACAAAGGCGCGCGGCCTGCCATAAAGTGAAACTATCTTATTGGTCGATCAACTTGCCGCAAATACAAAATTTGGTCATCTGCTCAGGTACATCCGCGAGACTTATTTCTTGTGTAGCACTGTACCAACTAATGACCAAACTACCGATACAATTATTTGCGCCTCATAAGCTCTGCAAAAGTCCCAGGCATTATTTTCTAAGTGATCGTGTTGATGAAGAAGATATAAGATGAGATAAGAATATTCTTTATTGTACACCAGTGTAGGTATTGTACACAATTGGCGGCCTTAGACCAAAACACGTTGCTTTGCCATCAATCTGATTATAACATCAATAATGCTGGACGTGTAGACTGGGAGCTTCGAGATCAATACGACCAGTTCTTTAAAGGGTCAAATGCCGTTTCGTGGCAAAACGATAATTTTGTTCAAGAAATACAAGTAACACAAAGAAAACTTACGGTTCCATAAACATAATTGTTTAAAAACTCTCTGCCAGCTCTGTTAGCCATAGAATAAGTGATTCATTATTGACTTCATCTGCGAACATCTCCCAGGCTGTAATTTTTAATTTTGTAGTTGGTGGGTTGACCGTAATTTTTTATTAAGTTTGAGAGAATGCTCGACTAAGCGCTCAGAGCAATGTTTATACGCACCGAGTACTCGGCCGAGAGCACTGTCTCGCACGCTTATAGGTACTGACAGCACGTCGGGTGAGAGGAGACATTGTGATGCCAAGGCATCACTATATCTCCTCTTACCATACATTTTAGTGCAATTTTTTGTTTTGCAGGGTGGCGTAGGATCGCGCAACTGCAACGTTTGACGCTGCTTATGCTATTACCCCAAACTCGTGACTTACGATAGCTCTCCTTGTTGGCCACATGAATCTGAATAATGTTTCCGTCGAAAGACAGATGTCATTCAATTATGGTTGCACAATATTCGTGTTCGTTTCTGGTGTTCCTTTCTGTTTATTTCATCTCGAGAGCAACACTACAACAGTAGTGCTTCATTCTCTAATACGTTAACTAAGTATCTCGCAGGAAACGTGCCCTTTTTGTTTTCATTGAACCAAGTTATTTGAAGTTTTTCTCCGTGGGCTCGATGTGGACCAATTTGTATCTACGTAGACGAGTGGTGGACGAGTGTTTGACATTTTCTGGATTACACTATTTTTATTTTTAATGCCCGTGCTAAGGAAGTAATGCAATTTGCTTAAGTCAGATGTCGCTGCCTGTACGTAACACAGAGAATATTGTAAAGAGGTTCAAAATTTCACTGATGCCGTGAGTCGCCCATTGGCTCAATTGGTAGAGCGCTGGTACGGATAGCCAGAGGTTGCGGGTTCGAATCCCGGCATGGGTGAAATTTTTAGCCTCTAAATAGGTTTTTTAAATTTTCTGGATGTTTACTTTTTGAGCACAAAATCATAAGCACCGGTGATTTTAATAGGCTTTGACGTATTGGTTATATACTCTTTGGGCTTTGTCTTATTTGAACAGAAAGAACACGAGAATCTGTTAACACGAGCACCTATTGTACAACTGACAACTGTGTTACAAATATAATTGAAGGACATTTGTTGTTTGACATTTGCCACACCCGCAAATTCTTTCTAAGAAGAATCCTATGAAAAACACGTAATCACTGAAATCTCGCTCAAAATACTCCGCAGAGGTCAGAAATAACTTGTAAATGGATGCTTTTGGAAATCGAGATGCTACGTACCCGTCTTATTGCAATTCTTCGTGGTGCACGGGTGAGAATGCTTCTCAAGAGTGGGCTGCACGTCTGAAAGGGGCAGAAAAAATAAAATAATACAGAGTGTAAAATGCTCAAGCCTGAATTTAACCGAAAACTAATGCCAAACTGGAAACTGGATACCAAAAAAACGCCCTGGACATCTAGAAAAAAATGTTGGCAAGTCACTTTTTTTAGTTGCTTTAAAATTTTATGACAAAGATGTCGTGAGTCATCCCATCATATCGCTTGGGTCGGCCACCACGTTTGCGATATCCGTCGCGCGGAACCCAGTCAGTCACTATTTTTGCCCACCTCTTGAGAAAAATCTAAAAAATATGTTTTAGATGGAGTAGGCTTGCCCAGCACCGCATTTTCAGATAACCTTCTGAAACGTTCTGAGAAATTTCTAAAAAATCTTTTTTTAGTAGGCTTGCCCAGCACCGCATTTTCAGCCTTCTGAAAATTACTGAGAAAAATCTAAAAAATACTTTTATAAGATTAGGCTTACCCAGCTCCGCATTTTCAGATAACATTCTGAAATGTACTGAGAAAACCCTAAAGTTTTTTTTTAGATAGAGTAGGCTTGGCCAGCACTGCATTTCCAGATAACCTTCTGAAACGTTCTGAGAAAAATCTAATAAATCTTTTTTTAGATGGAGTAGACTTGCCCAGAACCGCATTTTCAGACAACTATCTAACTAGAAAAATCTGTATCTCTCTATTATAAGAAAAAAGTCAAGTTTCGATCTGTGTCAACTAACGCATTGATGCGAAGCCTCAATGGAGGTTGATGTGATTTCAATATCGAGAGCTATCCAGCGTTGAGGAATAAATGAGTAGTTCTTCAAAAAGTATTCTCCGCGTAACTTTCGTGGCAAAAGATTTTTTATGGAGCCTCGATTTTGTCCCACTGCTGGACAAAGGCCTCCCCTTTTCCTTTCCATTCCTCCCTGCACATGGCAGAAATAACTTGTAAATGGATGCATTTGGAAATCGAGATGCTACGTACCCGTCTTATTACAGTCCTTCGTGGTGCACGGGTGAGAATGCTCTGTCTCAAGAGTGGGCTTTACGTCTGAAAGGGGCAGAAAAAATAAAATAATACAGAGTGTTAAATGCTCAAGCCAGAAATTAACTGAAAACTAATATCAAACTGGAGACTGAATACCAAAACTACGCTGTTCTAGTTGTTTTAAAAATTATGACAATGATTTTTTATGTAGCCTTGATTATGTCCCACTGCTGGACAAAGGCCTCCTCATTTTCCTTTCCGTTCTTCCCTGTACATGGCCACCTCTTACCAGCCTGGCAAAAATGTCGTGAGTCATCCCATCATATCGCTTGGGTCGGCTACCACGTTTGCGATATCCGTCGCGCGGAACCCAGTCAGTCACTATTTTTGCCCACCTCTCGAGAAAAATCTAAAAAATATTTTTTAGATGGAGTAGGCTTGCCCAGCACCGCATTTTCAGATAACCTTCTGAAACGTTCTGAGAAAAATCTAAAAAATCTTTTTTTAGTAGGCTTGCCCAGCACCGCATTTTCAGCCTTCTGAAAAGTACTGAGAAAAATCTAAAAAATATTTTTTAGATGGAGTAGGCTTGCCCAGCACCGCATTTTCAGATAAACTTCTGAAACGTTCTGAGAAAAATCTAAAAAATCTTTTTTTAGTAGGCTTGCCCAGCACCGCATTTTCAGCCTTCTGAAAAGTACTGAGAAAAATCTAAAAAATATTTTTTATGATGGATTAGGCTTACCTAGCTCCGCATTTTCAGATAACAAAATGTACTGAGAAAACCCTAACGTTTTTTTTAGATAGAGTAGGCTTGGCCAGCACTGCATTTCCAGATAACCTTCTGAAACGTTCTGAGAAAATCTAATAAATCTTTTTTTAGATGGTGTAGGCTTGCCCAGAACCGCATTTTCAGACAACTATCTAACTAGAAAAATCTGTATCTCTCTACTATAGGAAAAAAGTCAAGTTTCGATCTGTGTCAACTAACGCATTGATGCGAAGCCTCAATGGAGGTTGATGTGATTTCAATATCGAGAGCTATCCAGCGATGGGGAATAAATAAGTAGTTCTTCAAAAAGTATTCTCCGCGTAACTTTCGTGGCAAAAGATTTTTTATGTAGCTTCGATAATGCCCCACTGCTGGACAAAGGCCTCCCCTTTTCCTTTCCATTCCTCACTGCACAAGGCAGAAATAACTTGTAAATGGATGCATTTGGAAATCGAGATGCTACGTACCCGTCTTATTACAGTCCTTCGTGGTGCACGGGTGAGAATGCTCTGTCTCAAGAGTGGGCTTTACGTCTGAAAGGGGCAGAAAAAATAAAATAATACAGAGTGTTAAATGCTCAAGCCAGAAATTAACTGAAAACTAATATCAAACTGGAGACTGGATACCAAAACAACGCTGTTCTAGTTGTTTTAAAAATTATGACAAAGATTTTTTATGTAGCCTTCATTATGTCCCACTGCTGGACAAAGACCTCCTTTTTTTCCTCTCCGTTCTTCCCTGTACATGGCCACCTCTTACCAGCCTGGCAAAAATGTCGTGAGTCATCCCACCATATCGCTTGGGTCGGCCACCACGTTTGCGATATCCGTCGCGCGGAACCCAGTCAGTCACTATTTTTGCCCACCTCTCGAGAAAAATCTAAAAAATATTTTTTAGATGGAGTAGTCTTGCCCAGCACCGCATTTTCAGATAACGTTCTGAGAAAAATCTAAAAAATCTTTTTTTAGTAGGCTTGCCCGGCACCGCATTTTCAGCCTTCTGAAAAGTACTGAGAAAAATCTAAAAAATCTTTTTTAAGATGGATTAGGCTTACCCAGCTCCGCATTTTCAGATAACATTCTGAAATGTACTAAGAAAACCCTAAAGATTTTTTTTTTTGATAGAGTAGGCTTGGTCGGCACTGCATTTCCAAATAACCTTCAGAAACGTTTTGAGAAAAATCTAATAAATCTTTTTTTAGATGGAGTAGGCTTGCCCAGAACCATTTTCAGACAACTAGATAAATCTCTCTATTATAGGAAAAAAGTCGTTTCGATCTGTGTCAACTAACGCATTGATGCGAAGCCTCAATGGAGGTTGATGTAATTTCAATATAGAGAGCTATCTAGCGATGAGGAATAATGTACGGGTCTCTTCCTGTATCAGAAAGGTTAGACCATACTACACCACGGGGGCAAAGTCCGGGTTCGAGGAGGGTTGTAAGACAGTGACGGGCCTTACTGTCAGAAGTTATCAAGCCTCCCATAAGGTCTAAGATATGGCTTAACGACTGCCATTACATGACAGCCGGCAACAACGGCTACAATAAGCCTTGCCTTGCAAAGTATAGAAGCGCTCGGAAAATATGCCACTAGCGGTATAGTTACGGATCGTCATCCATCCTGCACCTGACGGCGAAGTGCTTGATTCCAATCACTCTGACTAGGCCACGAGCGCTTGATGCGCATAAGCTAAGTAATTTACTCTAAGTATTGTTTGTTTATTCTGTTTTTTCTCGTTTATTAAATCAAAATGAGTAAGGGCGCTTGTAGACGTCCGTATATTTCACAGGATAACGGACCGTGTTTTTTGCCGGATTCGCGGTGATGTATGCCTTATAAAACTAGGCGCATGCTGAGACTCAGGCGACGCAGCACAGTGCAGCGCAGATTTTGTAAACCATGGTACGTTATTGAGCTACGTACGCTGTACGTGTTTACTAACAAGTCTGTTGCAATGACAGAACATTTAATTGAATTAGTTCGCTGTAAACCCTGTTTGTATGATATAAATGCATAATTTATTAAGACTATTCAAAAAAGTAATTGAAAGAGTTATTATGGATGAGAATTGCCAAGGAGTGAATAGAGCGAATAGAATAGTTGCGTCGCAGCATGCGCCTAGCCTTATCCGGTGAGAAAAACGGACGTCCACAAACGCTCTTAAGGGGTTAGTCCGTACCTTGTTTCACATTAGGGTCATAGTTGTCGGTTTGGCGGCAGTCATAGCGGGTACAGGAGTATATGGTACCCGTCGAGTCGCACAGGCACTTGTTACAGTACAACTGGAATTCCATGTACGGCTCACACACCCGGGGTTTTCCCTGGATACAGCTCGTGTGTTATTACGCAATAAGTGGCTCCATGATATGTATTTTCGGAATGATGGAACTGTCATCCGATTTCCGCTAAAAACGGCCAATAACAGCCGTTTTTAGAATCGATTAAAGTTCTAGTCTATTGATGCACGTGGAACATTTTAAAACAGTAGGTAACAATAAATTATATCTATTTATTACGTAATTTTACGCACAGTAGTTAATATTGCGGGCAGATGCTGGCTGAAAACATGGCGCTACAGTACTCATGCGGGGAGGGCTATGTCCAGCAGTGGACAAGTATAGCCTGATGATGATGAATTATTCATCATTCAGGTATTGTCCTTACTTAAGCCATCATAGTATATTTTTGGTATACTCGTATTGGTTGACCCATTCCCATTTTAGTTGCATGGTATCTTAGCAAATATGAGTTTTACATACAATGTGTAAAAGCCAAATTCGAACAGGTAGAGTAGGAAGTATCATGAGACGTTGATAAATGTTTTCTAATATATTAAATGTCCGTAACACGCTCGACCTATGGTTATTTATAAGATTTTTGTAATTTTGCCCTGATTTCGTTTGTCTATGTTTAAGAAAATAAAAAACAATTTTTCATTTCGTATACTCGAAAGTAGTGTTGTTTTGATCTGATTATTGGGTGAAAAATGCTGCTTCCCTCTACAGGGAGGGAAAAACTCATACAAATTACTTCCCATCTAAGGGCGGGAATGAACCTTAAAAATATAACTACTGTCAGTCATAAATATGCTTTTAAAAAAACTAATTAAAAAAATGCAGCGGCCATGTGAGTTTCTAAGCAGCCAGTGTGAACTTAGCACAAATTTCTAAGCGGAATAAGCCGTAACAATTATGCGGCGAGTTCCATAATTAAGATTTAAATCGGTGACATGAATTGGCGGGATACTAATCTGTTATATGTATCTGTGATGGAATATTAAAAGTGAGTTTTTATTTTCCTCATATTTGAAATGAAAAGTAGAGTATTTAACACGGGTAAAAGAATCAATTCCTACTCAGACTATAGTCTAAATACCTCGGGAATTGATTAACAATCTAATATTTCGTTGCCCCATCTTTTTTCAATAGTATTGCATACCTAATTATTATTAGTAGTAGTAATAGTATTGCATTCCGTACCTAATACATGGTCATAGCGATATTAAAAAATACTGATATTACCGTTGTTCCAGCCTTTTTTTGCCGAACTTTTCTTAGTAGTGATGAATTCTGAAAATAAAAATATAGGTATTAAGAACATGAAATAACATTAACATTCACATACAGGCACATATATTGCTTCTGGCCCCACTCTAAGATACCCTGTGTCGTGGGAACCAGAAACGACGACATCAAAAACATGTAAACATTGAAGACCGAGGGTTTTTAGTCCCCAGCAGGCGTTCGAACCCGGAACCTCTTGTATGTTAGATAGATGTGCTACTGCTGCCCTACAGAGGTCGTCGTATTACAGAAGTGAACTAAAAAAACCGGCCAAGTGCGAGTCAGACTCGCGCACCGAGGGTTCCGTACAAACCTGTATTATAGACCTGAGTATTTGGTATGAATTTCAATTTAATACCTCTACGCGTTTATGAGGAAATGGGTAGTAAGTTTAAAATTATTAAAAAAAAATATATTATGTGATGTAACTAAAAATTTATGGTTTTCGTAATTTTTCCTTTATCTATGCTATAAGACGTTGCTTCGTACCAAATTTCAAGATTCTGAGTTCACGGGAAGCACCCTGTAGGTTTTGATTCCCTTGCAAGTGTCGAAAATTTGCGGCATAAACGGCTGTATCTTTTGATTGCGTTGGCTTAGAAGTTTGATTTTTTCATAGCTTCAAGAGACAGTAGACCTGAGTAATTGATATAAATTTCAGCTTCATACCTCCACGCGTTCCTGAGAAAAAGGGTCTTGACAGACGGACGGACGGACAGACGGACAACAAAGTGATCCTATAAGGGTTCCGTTTTTTCCTTTTGAGGTACGGAACCCTAAAAACTCGAGAAACTTGGATAAAAAAAGGCCGAAGCTCGCCTTTGCTTTTCAAAACCACATTTGTGCAATTGGCAGAGAAAAACAAGCTAAGAAACTTACCTGCTCATTTCTTAATTTGTTTATACATTCTGGGACCGTACTTGACGGTAAACATTCTACGGCTGAAACAAAACAGGTGAATTATAGACACAAGATAAACGGAGTAACAAAAAACTAATGGTTTTTTGTTTAAAGTAATGGTTATAACATTCGATAAATAATTTGATTAAATAGCTTTGTCTTTGCTTGGGCCTACGCAACGAAAATGGAATTAAGTCGAAAAGATTTTAGAGCGATGATTTTTTATGATTTTAAAAGTATATCACCGATCCTATCTCTGCGCAAAACTCTGCCGCGAGAATTTCGTGAAGGGCGGCCTTCAACTGCGACAGCGGAGCAGAAGCGGGCTCGCGTGGAATGGTGCTCACAGATGCTACTAAAGAAAGACCACGGACATTCTAATCCTGTTTATGACATTGTCACAGGAGACGACACGTGGATTTATTGTTTTAAACCCGAAAAAAAAACAGCAATCGTGGGAACGGGTGTTTGAAAATGAGAACAGGGAGCCAATTCTCACTTCATTAGCAAATAAGTCGCATACGACTTCAAGGCTTATGACTTGGAATTCCACGTAATAAGTCGAGCGACAGCCAAAATCTGTATTCTGAACGCCGTGCTAGATTGAATTCGAATGAGAAAATCAAGTGTCTAATCATTCTTTCGAGTTATCTTATCTTATTTTCATGCGACAAAATATGTCTAAGCATTCGAATATTTTGCGTATACGCTTTCAATTCGCATGGGTGAGAATCGCCCCCCCAGGCCAACAAAAGTGAGGCAGGCGATAAACGTTGGAAAAAAATTATCGCTTTTTTTTCTCAGCTACAGGTCCCATCTGTACAATTCCACCTGAAGATCAAAAGAGTGTTAATGCCGAGTGGTATTCTAACATTTGTTCACCCAGGGCTTTAGAAACAGTTCAGAAATTCGAAACAGCCGCGTTCTCCTGCATCATGACAACGCTTCTTCACACACGGCCAAAACAAAGTCATTTTTAGCTTCCGAAAAAGTACAACTCCTCACTCATTCTGCGCATAGCCCCAACCTAGCACCCTGTGATTTCTGTATTTTCCCCAAAATCGAAGATTTGTTTAAAGGTTCACTTTTACCAACTCCGAAGAGGCAGTGATAGCGTTCAATCAGCTCGTAGAAAAGGTTTCATGATTACATGATAAGGCAGTCTTTACATGACTGCTTGTGCTTGACAGATTACGTTGCCTCAATCGCCTAAAACTAAGTTAACTGCAACATTAACACAAGGCTTTCCTGTGTACCTATATTTTTTACTTGTTTTTTCAAAGTATAAGCTGTAAGATCTCCAAATGTAAAAATCAGGATGAAAGTAAAACACAACATTTTTCCGGTGCTTTTAACGACAAACAGGCCAATAATGAGAAATATTTCCTTTACAATTGCAATTAGAAACAATAAAATAAATATTAGTTTCAGTTAATTGTTAACGAATCGACTTGAAATAAAATGCGTTTCAAATGGATTGCGAAATATTAAGCTGGGTACTGACCAACGTCACGAGGTGTAACGTAACATGTTACACAGCCAGCATTCATGGTGTCGGTACGTAGTGTCACGGCGAAACCAGCGAGTGTGCAGCAGTCTGAGTGCTCCACCCGGCTGTAGGCGAAATTTACATTACACCTCGTAACATTGGTCAGTGCCCGGCTTTAGATTTTATGGTTCTTACTAGCTGGCCCGGCGACTTCGTACCGCCTCAATATCGGGAGCCAAGTCCGGGTACTCTCAGAAATTATCAAGCCGCGCATAAGGCCTTTGACATGGTTTAACGACTGCCATTAGCTGGCAATCAGCACCAACGGCTAAACGTGGCTTGCGAAGCGCTCGGAAAAAACGCTTTTACCGGCAGTCACGGTATGATGAGTTTTAATAAAACAAAAGTTATACAAACTGCACGTAGATGCTGGATGCGGCAAGCTGAAGACAGGGCGCTATGGCGCTCATTAGGGGAGGGCTTTGTCCAGCAGTGGACTAATATAGTCTGACGATGAAACAAAACTTTCAAGGGTGATAGTAAGATTTTTTTAAAGAAAAAAATCGTTTTATCGACGTAGTTAATATTTATATCTACGTATGCCAAGTTTTGGCTCTCTGGTACATATCGTATAGGTACTAAGCAGCGGACAAACAGACGGCTATGGTGAAACTATAAGGGTTCCTTGTTGATTACTGAACCCTAAAAATCGGATGCAGTCCTCTCGATTAGGCTTTACTCTTTACCAATGACATGAGCTCAATATGCTGCAGAGTAAAAGCCTTTCTACCCTGCGGTCGAGATGCGATGAAGTCGATTACAGCGCGAATCCGACCAAATTTAGTAGTCCCAAAGTATCTCGCACGAAAAAGGGTTCTTGTGCCTACTGCACTTATATGGATTGGCGCTGTAATCAATTTCTTGCATCTCGGAACGCACCCCTAGACGATCGGAAAAACCTACCGACCAAGATCATCTCAGTCGCTAAGATATTCGTTCCACACGGTCGGACGACTTGTCAGTTCTCCCCGTCTCTCAAAGGGTAAACACGTTAATTACGATGGCTCCTAAGCATCAAAAGGTTGGTCTAACAATGACCTTATTATGCCTGAGTGAAATCTCCCTTTAAAATCTCCCAGGCTTGGGATTTCTGTCTTGATACCCGTCGCACCTAATGTCCTAGAGACATATTAATTCTGTGTACGAGTATATTGATATGAATTCCGTCAACACCTTCCGCTCGCGGCGCTCACTTTTACTACTTTCAAAATGCGAATCCTTTGGTGTGCTGGTCCCAACACTTATGTATGGTAGCGAAACTTGGGTGTAGCAGAAGATGCAAGAAAGTAGAAGTAATGCAGTAGAAATGAGGTCTTTGAGAAGTATGTGTGATGTTACTTTGATTGAAACTTGACAGGATACACAATAGTCTGATTAGAGAACGTTGTGGACTGAAAGAGGATGTAGTGACTAGAATTTATTGAGAAAGGAATGTTGCGTTGGTTTGGACATCTGGAGAGGATGAAGGAAGAAAGATTGACAAAACAAATATATAGATAGATAGAGAACACTTTATTGCACAACCAGAAAAATACTACAACCATGATTCTTAAATCTAAGTAATGTTATACAATTGGCGGTCTTATCGCTAAGAGCGATCTCTTCCAGACAACCTTTCTACTGCGAATGTGAGTGGAAGGACAGGTAAAGGAGGTCCCAGGCGGACATACATCGACCAAATAGGGAATGTATTGTAATGGGACGATAAAAAGTAGCCGGAACGTTGTTGAAGCGAAGGTGATCTGTCAGGATCGTGGATGGTGGCAGCCCCTGGTCTCTGCCTACCCCTCTGGGATACATGCGTGAGGTTATGTATGTATGCGAATCCATTCCACTTGTTCGCAGTATATGATAGACATATATACATCCACACGCAGCGTTCCACACGATCCATCCGACTACCGACACAGACTGTGGTGATGGATACGCTTCGTGCCAAGGCAGTTGCAACCCCACCAAATATTCGGTCAATCAACCCGGTTCCACACGTTCCATTTCTAAACCAATCCGGCCAAGGTTACCTTGATCGGATCGTTTATCCGATCGTCTGGAAGGCCTTTTAATCACTCATTCTGTGCGCTATACGTAAAGTGAACTTTGATGGGGCGATAGTAAGTAATAATATTTCGCGATACTCATCCATAGTTATGCGGTCGGGTCTAAATGATAACTAAGAGATTGTCTGTTAGCTTTTAGAGTATACCCCGGATTATAGAGTATACTATCGGACAGAAACGGATATATTCGGTAATACAAATATCGGAAATGATATGACACTTAATTTTGAACTCAGAACTCGATCACCAGTACCAAAACCGGCGAAAACCGAAGCCTACTCTAGAGCCCGAGATATATTCTAAAAGCTAACAGACTATAATTTACCTTTTACCTAATACATAATTGCGGTTACACCCTTTTAATTTAGAACTATGATAGTAAGTGATAACGTAATTGATGGTTGGACTTAGACCTAAAAATTCGTCACCCACCAAATTCCAATCGTCTCTCAAATTATCATGGATTGAAATTGCTCAGGAGTTCTAGTAATAAAAATGACTGGCTGGAATCTGAACGGTATCACTATGAACGAAATCGCAGGTTAAAAAAATAGAGGGATGCCACGGATATCCATAATATTTTATCTGTGATCCATAAGCGATAGAAGTGCTCGTCGCCAGGTTGAACAGAGTGATTGGAATCAATAACTTGAGTTAAGCAACAACAGGCGCGGTCATGGGCGACCGTCCCGTGACTACCTCTAGTGGCAATTTGTCCGAGCGCTTCCGTGCTCTACGAGGCACGTTAAGCCGTTGGTGCCGGCTGTCATGTAATGGCAATCGTTAAGTCATGTCAGGCGCCTTATGGGCGGCTTGAGAACTTCTGGAAGTAAGACTGTCTTACAATCCTCAACCAACACGAACTTGGCCCCCGTGGTGGAGTTCGGTCTAACCTTCCTATGATACAGGAAGAGACCCGTGCCTCAGCAGCGGAGACATACAAGGGTTGATATCGATCCATAAGCAGGACCCAGCGAATGCGAAACAAGGTTTTGGTGGTTGATTTGGTTTATTAGTCGACGTATTCCCGGAAGATAATGATAAAAATGCTCTTGCCATGTGCATTCATTGCAGCTCCTCTTCAATTGATCTCCGGGGTAGCAACGGAAGTTTGAGTCGAATCTTGATACTGTAAAAAACATTGACGGGTATACTTTTAACATACGATCGAACTTGGTTCGGGCTGGACAGCGGATTGGGCGTACCATCGGACCGAGCGAACACGAAATAGTACTAATTATAAAAACCTATTTAGAGGCTAAAAATTTCACCCATGCCGGGATTCGAACCCGCGACCTCTGGCTATCCGTGCCAGCGCTCTTCCAACTGAGCTATGTTGGTGGAGGATTGTAGGATATTGGCGGGCCTTACTGTCAAAAGTTATCAAGTCAAATAAATAAGTGACAAATGCATGCTTAAATATTTTTTGATTCAGTAGCGCGATGCCGACTATCGCCCTGTGCCGACTTATAGACTTTTAGATCGACTTTTAGATATTTTCTTACAATTAGTAGCATTATGCCTACAATGCGAAACATCCCTACTTGGAATCACTTTGTGCCGATAATAATATGTGATAGCGCTTTGCTGACTTTTAATAGATCAGCCCGGATTTTTTCTCGAAATAGCACTTTTGATATGTAGATTGCCGACCAAAAGTACAGCCATTAAGAAAAAAACCTTTGGTATTATCGCCGTCAGGCTATACTAGTCCACTGCTGGACATAGCCCCCCCCCCCAAAGAGCGCCACGTTGTGCTATCATAGGGGGTAATGCCCATAATCCCCACGCTGGGCATGCGGGTTGGGGATCGCAGTTCGGTGCAATTGTACTGCAGGGGGCGCTGCTGCCCACCCCCCGGTTTGTGTCCCTTAGTCGCCTTTTACGACACCCGCGGGAAGAATTGGGCTGGTGCTATTCTCTAGGCCGACACCACACAGCATGGTATTATTATAATAAAATATTTACTAATGAATTTCACACTTCAATTAAAAGCAGAAATGAAACAGAAAATAAAAACGGAAATCCATGAAGCTGGTAGCTATTATTTAACCTTATAACCTCTGCAAGTATATATACATTATCCTTATCCGAAGAATCGGACTTTGCGTAATCTGTCTAGACAAATTCCTGAATCAATGTGTCCATCCAAATAATCTCGCACAATTTTTTTATGCGATCGTTAGTGATTTGCTCTTTTTTTATTGTGGGCGTCTTGTGAAAATATGATCGAATAAACACGGATTTCTTAAATAAACATAATTATTTATTTAAAACAGACAAGTAGGGCACCATACGGTGCTTAATAATGTTTCCGAATTCTTTCGAATTCGAATCATATTTGATAATCTATTTTTTTACATTTTTTAAAGGGGAAGAGGTACGGCTTTTCGCATTTAATTATTTTATTAATCACGTATGCTAACCCTCAACGGAATCTATTGTGCGTTGGTATTTTCGCCTTGGCATTTTTAATAAATACAATGCGACTGTTTGGAATGTATGTAACGTAATTGCTCATATTGTTTTTTTATATTTATTATTAACACGGATGTCAAAATTATTTATATCATTTTGTTTAAACATGAAAAAATACAATTTAAACCAAGTGACATTTGTCACGAATGACTGCGATAATTGAGTGACATCAATAAATGAGTATTTTAATAATAAGTTAAATGAATGAAATAAATTAATGAAATAATACGATTGAATAATGTACTGGAATAATGTAATTTAATGGAAATTAATAATGAAATTGTAAATAAATGTATACATATCTGTAAATAATTAGTTTTAGCAAAGTTGTAGTGCCCTTACAGGGTGTCATGTAGAACTAGAATAACTTATTTTTATTTTATTTTTAATAAAAAAATATCAATATAGGTACCTACTTATTTCTAAAATTGTGATTCACCTGCACGTGCTTACAAAACAGGAGATAATGTGTGAAGTAGTTCTTGAGGAATAAATAAAAAATTTAATTTATGCCACACCTGGCAATAAAGTGGCTTTTTCCGCACGCTGCGCGTAGGGAATAAGCCGCTTTCTGGCCAAGTGTAGACATAAAAAGATGTACACAACACGGGAGGTAATAAAGAAAGCTCTCGATCGCATATTTACGTCCCTCGCTTGCAGCTCGGGCCGCAAACTTCTGCGATCTCGGCCTTTCTTTCTTTGTATTACCACCCTAGTTGTGTAATGTACTATTATGATGGACGACCGACAACTTTTACATCTAACTATATTAAAGTCGCTATCCTGATACAGTCGACACAGTTTTCATAAAATTAATGATTAAACGAACTTACCTGTACGTGGAGTTCTATCATAATTATTGGAAGTGCTTCGTCCAAAGAGATTAGTAACCTGAAATAATAAACCTGTTATATATTCACACTTGTAGTTTAAACCAGTATTCACCACATAGCCCTGTATTTGAGAGGAGAAGTTTTTTTTGCGGTTGGTAGTTTTGCCCTATGATACCACCCGTCATTTAGTTTAGAGTGACGAATTTTATTCTGAAAATATCAACACCAATATTACCTATATCAGAATTAATGTTTAGTCGCTCCATCAAAATCATAGAGTAAATAGAATTCATATTATTGAAGTATTTAATAAATTATAAATATTCATGATGAGGCAGATACTGGATGCGGCAAGCTGAAGACAGGGTGCTATAACGCTCATTAGGGGAGGGTTATGTCCAGCAGTGGACTACATAATATAGCCAGAAGAAGACATTTTCATGAATAATATAAGCAAATAAATATGTAATGAAAATATTTTGCAAAATTAAATAGATGTTAATTAAATCTCCCATATTATTAATGATAGCTCTAGCTAAGCCTGTCGAGTCATGTTTAGTTATGTTTCTTTGATAATATTTTAAAACCTATCAGAATTGGTACTCCATCGAGCAGTGTTTCTGATGAGATCGCGATTAACACCCAGCTGGTGGGCCGTGGCATGTCTTGTGCTGTGGGCCGAGAATATCGACAAGTTAATGCCACTGGCGTGAAGCGTGCTCTGCCTGCGCAGACGAAGGACTTTTGTCCCCGAGGGAAAAAGACCCTGAATCGTAAGAAATGTCCTCAGAGTACTTGTCGCGGACTCAACGCCTAAGGTGTGCGGTCATTTTGTTCCTTGGAAATTGAGTGAAGCGTACGCTACGGAAGCAAATATTCTGAAATTACATTGTGTTGTAATTTACATGAAGTTGAAAAAGAAAAGGCGTTTTAAAAGAAAATACCGAACCGAGGGAGGGAGGAATACTCAGATAAGTATTCTAATCTGAGCGGTTAAAACACCGCTCAGATGCACTTTGAATACTAAGGCTTAGTAATCCTGTTTTTATTTATATAAGGCAGAATGATTATAAATGTAAACGTAAATGCACAAAGTGGTAAACCACCCAATTATTGGCATTTTAAGCACTACGATCAAAAAAACCTCTCAGAAAATGTAAATATTTCCTTCAAAAACTGTTTATTATGCATACAGATTAATCTATATATTGTGAGGATCATACGGAGTATTTTTTTTCTGCAAACACATGTTTTTTTCAAAATATTCCTGTAGCCCATTTATCGTCACCTTTCAACATATTGTTCGCATATATTCAACCAATTACTGGCATACCAGTGCCAATATCAGGAATCATATAATCTTATTATCGGCATTAGGGTAGTTGGTATTTTAAAGCCCACTAAAAAGCCTAGATTCTGTAAAATTCTCAAACAGGTAACTGGGCATTTATGTTAATTAAAGATAGGTTTATCCCACATTTAGCCTGCAAAGTTAAGGGATGATCATTTAAAAAAAAATAAAAAGATAAACAATGAAAAAAACTAAACATTATTCTTAATGTTTATTAAAATACAAAATTAGGAACAAAACAATCACGGTAACTCAGTTTTCTTTAAATCTTCTTAGATTAATCACATAAAAACACTTAAGTATAATCAGTCGTTAATCAGGTAACTAATTAAACCATTTTTTTTTCATTTAGGTATTATCATCATCATTCATTTCGGATAGAATATTTTCTAGTTCTTCCGTGGTATAAACCTTACTAGTTCTTCTTTGTTTCATATTTTTCGGTTCGTAATCTATTAGTTCACTATCTGTATCAGTCTTATAATCAAGGACACTTTGACTTTCTCGCTCATAATTTCTGCCTCGTGTTTTTGGAGTATCTTTAGTAACAATATTTGTGGAACTGCTAGGTTGTGTCATAGCAGTGTTAGAATCATCACTATATTTCTTTATTGCTTTCTTTAATTTATTTTTATTCCCTTCTTTTTTTATTTGAGATTTTTCTATCTTCTTTCGCTCCCTTTCTTCTTTTCTTTTTCTTACTCCTTCCTCTTTTTCTTCCTTTTCTTTTTTTTTATTCATTTCAATCTCTTGCCATGCTGCTGACGTAAGTACAAATGGTGTTTTCTTTGTGTTCCTGACTCCTTTGCGTTCAGGTGTTTTAGGTAAAACAAGAACATCATTGAGATTAATAGGTTTTAAATGTTTACTTAAAGGACACGAAAATTGGGGCTTTTCTACAATAGAAATCAATTCAATTTTATCGTTATTGGCAGATGGTTTAGGCATGTTCTCTTCGTGAGTGTATTTATGATGTTCGGCTTGGCAAACATCAAAACTTCCTTTAATATTGATACTATTATGAATCTGTGCGGTATGAGTGATTTCCAAGACATGGGGCTCAAAATCTTGGGTATCGGTGTCTTGTACAGGTTGTTGCGGTATAACAATTTCATTGACAAGATCATCAGCAATCATCACATTCATATTTTCTATATCAAAATGATAAAAATTTGTGTATGTAAGATTCTGCTGTGTATCATCAATTACCGGGTCTTTTGATTCTTTCTGTAAATTCTGATTCTCTGTAAGAAATTCGTAGACCTTCTTTAAATCTGCATCAACGTTTTTATCCTGTCCCTCTTCGAGCATTCGGAATGTTTCTTTATTTATAATTGTCTTATAATCTTTTAGTCATTTTTATTTCCGGTAAATCAGTTACATCATTTATTCCATCTTCAAATTGCATGCTTGGAACTTTCTTTTTGCCTAAACATTTTGTGTAATCCACGGCATCTTTGTCAAAAGGATATAGTCCTGTGGCTCTAAACCCATTTATTATTGTTGAAGAGCTAATGCTCTCATTAATAGTTTTCTTTAACAGTGGAACCAACTCTTGTTTTGTCAGGGCTTGCGACGGATGATTTCGACGCCACTCAAGAACAGTTTTTTGCCAACCCAATTTTAGAGGCTTAAATGCGGAAACATCAGCTGGTTGCAAAATCCTCGTACAATTTGGATATAAAGCTATAAGAATAATATTCAACTTAGAGCACAGTTCACTGACTTCGTATGTTAAATGAGTTTTGTGTCCATCAACATAAAATATAATAGGAAACTCTATGCCATTTGCTATTAAATGTGGATGAAGTACATTTTCAATATAGGACTTAAAGATTTCACTCTTCATCCATCCATTATCTGAGAGAAGTATTTTTGAGCGCAAGTCACTTGGCAAACGTTTCAATGGAAAAATGACAAGTGGTGGAGTAACTCTGCCATCAGCACCAAATGTAAAGAGTACAGTAAGAGAGGTTTTAGCAGGCGCATTATCAATCTCATAAACGTTTTTATCTCCTTTTGCAGCTAATACTACCCCACTTTTTGGACACAAAAGGAAATTGGTCTCATCACCGTTGTAAACTCGCTTAGGATTGTTCATGACCACTGTTAAATTATTGTCAAGTAGATATTTCTCTATGTCCTCAAACCAATTTTTAATATCAGCTTCGGCGACTGTTGCGCTTGAGGCAGTTACTGCCTCTGGAGTCCTGATTGAGATATCTGGATGACGAGCTAAAAAAAGCCTGTACCATTTTTCGCCTGGTATCCCATTTTTGAATGGATTTTGCCTACCACTTTTCTTAAAAAAATCAGCAACACTGGCAATAAGATCGTCTTTCCTCTTTGGAAAGCCTTTTTTGCTACAGTATATCAACCAGTTTTTCAGACATAGCTCTTCAGACATTGTTAAAGCAGTTGATGGACCAGGACGAAGTTTCTTACCAGGAAACTTTGTCCTAAACTGCAATGTAGATCTTGGCACCCTGTATGTTTTCGAAGCAAGTTTCTTGCTCATATCTCACTACGTATTGCCTGTAAGGCATTTTGAACATTTTCTTCCGTATACCTTTTTCGTCGCTGCACTCCTCCTTCAACATGTTTTTTAGCTGGTTTCTTGGTAGGTTTCTTTGGCTTCATCTTTAATACCTAAAACCAATTATTAGCATACTTTTACCAATTACTGGCATTACTGTCAATAATTAGATTTCGCACTATTGGCATGGGGCTAACATTTGGAAATCTTATAAAAAACAAAGATTTATGTGAATAGATGAGGAAAATAGGTTATACATTTATAAAAATAAGATACAAAATGCAATAAAATATATGATAAAAAAATCCAAATTATTGGCATTGTGCCAATAAATTAGAATCAGGTTTAATTAACTCTCCAATTATCGGCATAGCAAATAAATTAAAAACTAGCAGACTTAACTGCAAAATGCAACCAAAATGACATAGATTTGTTCATACGGAGTTATAAACATATTGAAAATCATGAATAATCACAATAATTACCATATAAACAAAGGAAACAGAGAGCCACTTACCTTAACAAAATTTTAAGAAACAAGCCACGTAACGGAAAACTTGTTGCGACTCGAATGAAGTTTTGAAGTTAGACAGCTGTTTGAATTCGTTATCAACCCTTGTATGTCCCCACTGCTGGGGCACGGGTCTCTTCCTGCATCGCAGGAAGGTTAGGCCATACTCCACCACGGAGGCCAAAACCGGGTTGGTGGAGGATTGTAAGACAGTGGCGGGTCTTACTGTCAGAAGTTATCAAGCCTTACGGGTCTTACTGTCAGAAGTTATCAAGCAGCTTGATATGGCCTCTGGCCTCTGACATGGCTTAACGACTGCCATTATATGACAGCCGGCACCAACGGCTTAACGTGCCTTGCGAAGCACGGAAGCGCCCGGAAAAATGCCACTAGCGGTAGTCACGGGACGCTCACCCATCCTGTATCTGACCGCGCCTGTTGTTGCTTAACCAAGTGATTGATTCCAATCACTCGGTTCGCCTAGGCCACGAGCGCTGTTTGAATTAGCTGACGTTTAATGTTGCCAATTTATAAAGACCATAGACTAAAGTTTTTTTTCGACAGAACACAGATTGTGGAATAGTAGGTAGTTTTCTTAATTTTTAGAGAATACTTTAGAGTGCCAATAAGTTGGAAGGGTGTCAGCAATAGGGCATGTTACCCTATTAACTTGTTTCAAGGATCTGCCTCCCAAATCAACCAACTACAACAAAATCTTCTGCAAGTGTTTTATCAATCTATTCAACAGCTAAGTACTTTATTTTTGTTCGAGGGTAATGATGAATGACTATTGATCAGACTATGACCATACATAATATTCCTGTCATTAACCTGCAACACATGACAGCAATATTATTGTTACGGGCTAGGGTTCTGGATTTGGATGTAAAACGCCAATGACAACTTCTTAGGATTTATTCACGCAGGGTCTGGTCTGCAGGTCTTCACAACACGAAGTCCACACGTAGATTCCAATCGCAGGTTCAATCGAAGTCCAATAGTATCGCTGAGGTCGTAGGTTATCGCTCGTATCGCAGGTATGTTCGCTCGAAGTTCTCTCTTCGCTCTTCCAAACGGAACTGACAGCGCGCCGCGGCGGCCGCTATTTATATCCGCCGGCCAGGGTTCTAGAACATTCCCGTAACTATGTACCTACACTCGGTACACGCGGCAAGGTCGCTCGAACAGTTACTCATTTAAAGAGTTTTGAACCTTACTCTAGTGGACATACGAGTCATTATTGCTTGCAGCGTTTTCTTGTTTACTAAATCGCAGCATGCGGCGACTATTCGATAGGCTTCCAGAAGGCTCTATTCTAGATGGTTCGGGATAGGACCGCGACACTGCTCCCCTCTTAGAGATGCTCGTCCCGAGCATCTTCATTACTGCCGTGATAAGAAGCTAAGCGGTCGATGTGAACCACTTTTTGTGCACCTATTGGCTGCCGTTGAATTCGGTACGTCACGTCATTTAACCGAGTTACCACTTTGTACGGTCCCTCCCATCTTGTCTGCAATTTCGGAGATTTTCCTTTTCGTCGAGTTACATTGTGAAGCCAGACTAGTGCTCCTTCTTCGAAGCCGCTCGTATTTGCTCGGCGGTCATACCTAGTCTTCATCTTTTCACTCGACTCCAATCCGTTTTCCCGTACTATGGCATGAATCTCTCGCATTTTCTCACGTAACTCGGAAATGTAGTCGTGTAGAGAACGTGAGTCGTCAGGAGGGCCTCCAGTCAGCAGATCTACTGGTATTCTCAGTTCTCGGCCAAAATTTACACGCGCCGGGGTTACCTTCGTGCTTTCATGTTCTGCAGTTCGGTAGGCCAGAAGAAATGGCGGTATGTATTTGTCCCAGTCTCTCTGGTGCCTGTCAACGACTTTTGCCAAATGTCTCTCAAGTGTTTGGTTAAATCTTTCTACCATGCCGTCAGATTGAGGATGATATGGGGTGGTCCTAGTCTTATGCATTCCCAATATTTTGCAGAGTTCTTGAAATACTTGAGACTCAAAGTTCCTGCCTTGGTCGGAGTGTATTTCCAAGGGCACACCAAACCGGCAAACTACTTCCTCAAACAACTTGGAGGCAACAGTCGTGGCTTCTTGATTGGGTATGGCGAATACCTCTGGCCATTTAGTGAAGTAATCCATAACTACCATGAAATACTTATTTCCTGATTCCGTTACTGGGAACGGTCCAGCCACATCAACTGCAATGCGTTCCCATGGCGCACCAACGTTATAAAGTTGCAGATTTCCTCGGCTTCTAGTTGGTGGGCCTTTCACCGCGGCGCAAGTAGCACACTTGCGGCACCAACCTTGCACATCTTCTCGACAATGGAGCCAGTAAAATCTTTCTCGAATCTTTGTTAAAGTCCTTTTTACGCCCAAATGTCCACCTGACACGCCGTCATGTACTTCGCGAAGGACATCTTGTACCTTATCTCTTGGGACAACTATCTGAAGATGGAACTCTCTGCCGTTAGGTTTCTCCCATTTGCGGTAAAGTATTCCGTTCCGAAGAATAAAACTGTCCCATTGAGCCCAGTATGCCTTGGTGACAGCACTAGTAGGAGCGACTTCGCACCATCTTGGCTTGTCCTCGCCTCGTTTCTTCCATGCGACAATGAGCCGTACATCTTCGTCATCTTCCTGTGCTTCTTTCATCGCCTCATCTTCCCAAGATCTCGATGGACTCATTTTTGTCAATCTCAATGGCAGTTCCTTTGTCTCTTGTTTGGCACAGTGCTTGCAGTCTTCCGGACACGGCCTTCTTGACAGTGCGTCAGCATTTCCATGCGCCTTTCCGCTGCGGTGTTCAATAATAAAGTCGTACTCCTGCAGTTGTTCGATCCATCGAGTAACTTGCCCCTCTGGATTTTTAAATTGTAACAGCCATTTCAGGGCGGCGTGGTCAGTGCGAAGCGTAAACCGTACGCCGAGGAGATATTTGCTGAAGTGCTGTACTGTCTTTACCACAGCCAAGAGCTCCCTTCTTGTCACACAATAGTTCCTTTCAGGTTTCGATAGCGATTTACTGAAATATGCCATCACAACCTCTCTGTCGCCCTGTTTCTGCGATAACACTCCTCCGATCGCTGTGTTACTGGCGTCAGTGTCAACAATGAATTGGCCGTTAGGCTGTGGAAATCCCAATATTGAAGTCTCGCAAAGACATTTTCTTAATTTTTGAAATGAACTCTCACATGTGTCATCCCAATGAAATGACTGCTTGTCTTCAGTCAGTCTGTGTAAAGGCTTGGCAATTTCAGAGAACCCCTTAACAAACCGTCTATAATATGAGCATAGCCCTAAAAATGCTCGCACTTCAGTCTTGTCTTTGGGAGTAGGCCATTTTTGCACTGCTTCGATTTTGGCTGGATCGGTCTGTATGCCTTCGCTGGTTATCACATGGCCGAGATAGCAAACCTTGTTCTTAAATAAACTGCATTTCTTCGGATTTAACTTTAAGTTTGCTCCCATTATTTTCTTAAAAACTTGCTCTAGATTTTGTAAGTGGTCCTCAAAATCTGTTCCCATGATTATGACGTCATCCAAGTAGACAAGGCAGGCTTCCCCAACTAATCCTGCCAGTACGCACTCCATAAGTCGTTCGAATGTAGCTGGCGCGTTGCACAATCCAAAAGGCATCACGTTAAATTGCCATAGACCTTTACCAGTTGAAAAAGCAGTCTTCTCTTTATCCCTCGGATCAATTTCCACTTGCCAGTATCCGGATTTCAGATCTAACGTCGAGAACCATTTCATGCCACTCAAAGTGTCTAGGGTATCGTCTATTCGTGGCAGTGGATAACTATCCTTTTTCGTCACATCATTAAGCCGTCGATAGTCTACACAGAACCTTGTGCTACCATCTTTCTTCTTTACCAACACAACGGGAGAACACCATGGGCTAGCAGAAGGTTCTATAATCTTGTTTCTCTGCATGTCTTCCAACATGTCTTGTACTTCCTTTTCTTTGGCAATCGGTATGCGCCTCGCTCGCTGACGAATAGGTCGCTCCTGTCCGGTGTCGATTTTGTGCTGAACTAACGATGTTCTTCCAGGATTTCCTTCGAGAGAAGATATCCCTAAAGCGCAGTAGCAACCTCTTAGCTTTCATGCTTTGCGAATAGCTCAGATTACTCTTAGAATCCTCAAGGAGCTTAGTGACTATAATTTCACTACTGGTATTCGATGTGTTTAAGCTTGGAGATGATTGGCAGCTTCTCATCCAAACGTCTTCCTCGCACCTTCCAATAACGTCACCGTTGCTAAGGGTAATCTCACGATCGCCTATATTCACAACCCTCACTACAGCGGTCTTGCCTCCATAGACGAGAGTTCTTGCTGTCAGCAATTTCTGACTGGCTGCACTGTCACGTGTATCTTCAATCAGCACACACCTATTCCGCTGATTCTTCTGACTCGAAGGCAGCTTCACCTTTACTTCAGTTTGTGCTCGTCCAGGTATAACGATTTTCTTCAGGCACGTGACATTTCCAGCGGGACCGCCAAGTATGAAGTTCTCCTCATCACCACATTTAAAGACACCGTTAGTGACATCGATGTGACAATTGTGTTTCTTCATAAAGTCTAGGCCCAGAATGCAATCATCCATAATTTCGGCTACGATTACGTCGTGAATATATGACGCTTCCCCAATACATATCGTAACCGACCTTTCACCCAGGACGGGTATCTGCTGGCCAGAAGCGGAGAGAAGTCTGCTTAAACTGGTGCCTTTGCGGCTCCCTACAGCTTTCATCAGGTCTGGTCTCACTATTGTTCTAGAAGCTCCTGTATCTAGGGTGATTTTGCACTCTATTTTGTTCACTGCACCGCGTATTAGTAGACTGTTCCCGTTCCATGCTTGTGAGATTCTGGTTACTGGGGCTTCCTCCAATCCAGCCAGTACCCGCCCCGCAGTCCTGGCTTTTATTCGTTTCCCTGATTCGCGGTGGAGGGCGCAGCGTCATGCTTCTTCACAAACTCTTCCAAACACTGCTCTATTTTGTTGAGACGCGCATCCAGTCTGCCATCTGTTTTGGTCGGTTGCCTTTCCTTCTTAGCACACGTGAACTGCAGATGCCCTCTTTCCCCACACTTGTAACACATGGGCCCGGTGTTCTTCTTGGGCGGTGTCTTGATCTCTTTAACTTCCTCCGTAACTTCTCGAAGCTTATACCCTTGCCGGATATCATGACGCACAGCTTCTACTTCCAGGGCGTGTGCGAGAGCTTCTTTTAACGAGGAATGGTGGCGAAGCTTTACTGCAGCCCTAATTTCAAGATCCTTGATCCCGTCGACGAAGGCTTGCAAAATATTCGTATCCACCATCTTACTATCAGCAGAAGGATATGCCTTTCGAACCAGCTTCTCAATTTCCAACGCCCATTGTTGAAGTCCTTCACCCAGGCGCTGAGTCCGGTCACGCAGCTGGGCACGGAAAACGTGTTCCAGGTGTCGTTCCCCGTATCTAGCCTCAAGTGCCTCAAGCAGATCTTTAAACTCGCTGCCTGAGGTCGGCAGTGCCTCCAGGACAGATAAAGCCGATCCTCTGAGTGCGACGGTGAGGGCTGTCAGGCTCTATTCGTCCGTCCACCCATTTGAAGCAGCGACAGTCTGGAACTGCTGTCGGTAGGCGACCCAAGACGTAGTACCATCGTACGGAGGCACCTTCACTTTAGGCCCCTGGCTTATGCTGACAACTCCGCTCGACGTAGCTCCAGCAGCTTTAATACGCCGAACTTCCTGCTCTAGTCCAGTGAGGCCGGTTTTCACATTTTTTAGGTCATCCTCTAATTCGGAAACCCGTTCGTTCACTACCTCTACATCTTCATGTAGCTTAGCGACCGTATCGCTGAACTTTGTAACGGCAGATAGGATCACTTGTTGATCTGCCTTCTGTTCTTCTCGCAGACTCCGTATCTGCTTGCTCTGTTGTTCTTGCAGGCACTGCATCTGCTTGCTCTGTTGTTCTTGCATGCCCTTCAACATTGCCATCAGACACGACATATCCAAAACCTCCATTGTACGTGACGGAGGTTTAATGTCTTCGGTGGGCGTGGCCAGGTGGTCGTGGCTACGAGGCGGAGCCTGTCGGTCGGTTGGTGAAACCTGGTGGTCAAGACCGGTGGGCGGGGCCTGGTGCACGGGGTCGGTGGGCGTGGCCTGGTGGGCGTGGCCAGTAGGCGGAGCCGCTGGACAGGTATGCTGTGTCTCCACTACGCGCGTGGCCTGGTGGGCGGGGCCAGGGGGCGTGGCTTGGTCGGTGGGCGTGGCCTGGTGGGCGGGGCCAGTGGGCGTGTCCCTATGGCCAGTGGGCGTGGCCTGAGGGGCAGTGGGCGTGGCCTCCGCAGCACTTCTGGACCTGGTCTTCACTCCAGAAGTATCCCCTCTCGGAGTCAGTGGCATCTCCAAATCCCCAATTCTGACACCAAATGTTACGGGCTAGGGTTCTGGATTTGGATGTAAAACGCCAATGACAACTTCTTAGGATTTATTCACGCAGGGTCTGGTCTGCAGGTCTTCACAACACGAAGTCCACACGTAGATTCCAATCGCAGGTTCAATCGAAGTCCAATAGTATCGCTGAGGTCGTAGGTTATCGCTCGTATCGCAGGTATGTTCGCTCGAAGTTCTCTCTTCGCTCTTCCAAACGGAACTGACAGCGCGCCGCGGCGGCCGCTATTTATATCCGCCGGCCAGGGTTCTAGAACATTCCCGTAACTATGTACCTACACTCGGTACACGCGGCAAGGTCGCTCGAACAGTTACTCATTTAAAGAGTTTTGAACCTTACTCTAGTGGACATACGAGTCATTATTGCTTGCAGCGTTTTATTGTTTACTAAAACGCAGCATGCGGCGACTATTCGATAGGCTTCCAGAAGGCTCTATTCTAGATGGTTCGGGATAGGACCGCGACATTATGTAGCAAACTAGATGAATGTTAGTATAATGCATACATAAGCTGCGTTCACAAAAAGACAGCATTACCTAAAATTCTTTATAGTTACCTACAAAATTTAATTTGAATCGCAAGCGGCCTTTTTTGTACATACCTGCATCTGATTGCTTGGTCTTTCCTGCGTAAAAAGGATTATTATTATTCTTAAACTATAAATTTGATGTAAAAATGTTACAAATTTTATTAAAAAAATATATAAAAAAAGTTAATAAAATACTAAAGTAGTGTTTCATTAATATTTAAATTAACTTATGTACTTTATTTTGTCAACGAAACACATATTTACTCAATTAATGTCTCCTTTAACACAAAACGCGATTCCTTTCAAACACTACTCAGAGGTTAGATAGCCTGTGTTTACGTCTTACCTTTTACAGCAGCCTAGGTGTTTAAAGTCCATCTGAGCGGTGTTTTAAGTAATCCTGTTTTTTATTTATATAACACCGAATGATTATAAATGTAAACGAATTTCTATACATGCACAAAGTCTTATTAACTTTTTTCATGGATCTGGCTCACAAATCAACCAACTACAACAAAATCTTCTGCAAGTGTTTTATCAATCTATTCAACAGCTACTTTATCTTTGTTCGAGGGTCATGAATATCGATCAGACTATGATCATACATAATATTGCTGTCATGTGTTCCAGTTTAACCTGAAACACATGACAGCAATATTATGTAGCAAACTAGATGGATTTTAGTGTAATGTATACATAAGCAGCGTTCACAAAGAAATAGCATTACCTAAAATTCTATATACCTACAAAACTTAATTTGAATCGCAACAAGCTATCATACAAGCGATACAAGTTGGCTTAAATACACTATATTGTATGGAATCAGGCGTTACTTTGCGGAAATCCATAATAACATTAAAATGTGAAAATCACTTTGCTAAATTCCGCCATAAATCCCACAAGCACCATGCAGTTAGTTAATGCACCGCCCAAACCTACCATTCTTCTTGCTTCTGCTTGGAAAAGTGGGAGGGAGGGCGGTGCATTAACTAACCGCATGGTGCTTGTGGGATATTTGGCGGAATTTAGCAAAGTAATTTTCACATTTTGATGCTTAAAATTTAAGACTTAAATAATACACTATGTAGGTACTAAAGCAATTTCCCAAGTAGGCGTAATCTTCTGCAGCCTGTTGAAGAGTTCCTTTCTCAATGTCTGAGGGACTTCACCAGATCCGATACAAAAGTATCAATATTTTTCAGTACTGTTTATTCCGTGAACGTGAAATGAACTCGTCAATCTCTGCATAATTAGCATAGTAATACTGCGTAGAAAGATTATTATTATTAGTTCACTATCGCTCAAAACACATCCTATTTAGTACAAAAGCGTAATTAATGCTAAGTAGCATTTTCTGCCAGTCAACATTTGGCTTGTGGATAATAACTATTAGAAGTTATTGGTTCCTCTCTTTGTGTGTGGGTGTGTGTGTAAAGGATGTTTTGGGTAAACCGTTCTTGGTGTGTGCGTGTTTGTTGTGTGTGAGATTTCATTTCATGTTAATATCGAGAGTAAAGGGGCAGGTCCCGTACCATAAATCGTACTTTCGTATGGGTCGCGGCAGTTGAGGCGCGTGCAGGAGTAATAGTTGCCCGTAGAGTCGCATAGGCACATGTTGCAGTCCTGCCGGAAGTTCGTGTACGGCAGGCAAAGCTTCCGCGGCGCCTCCTGGATGCACCACGTGTGTCATTTCCTGTATAAGTACCAATTCGAAGGCGACTGGGGTTCACTTTCTGGTTCACAAATAGATTCCCTCCCTTCCTCCCGTTTAGGGCACACGAAATCTTACTAAACAGTATGTACGCCAACATCAGTCTTTGGCATGGCTTCTCCTCCCCTCCTTTTCTTTCTCCCATTTTCCCTCTCTCCCTTTCACCATTTCTCCCTTTCACAATTTCTCCCTTTGACCATTTCTCCCTTTCACCATTTCTCCCTTTCACCATTTCTCTCTCTCTCTCTCTCTGTCTCCCCGTCTTTCTCTTTTTCTAATGACGCAAAGGTTTGTTGACTTTTCAATTCCCTCGACGACGATTCGTCAACGATCTGGCGGTGCATTTTTTCATAGAAAATTATGTGATATTACCGTTCTTTGGGTGTAAGTTGCGCGTTTTTTGAGTAAAGATGTATTCTGAAAATAAAAATAAAGGTTAAAGAAGTCAAAGAGGGAGGTCTTTGCCCAGCAGAGGGACACAAACATAGAGAAAACGTAAGAAAAAAGGAAACAACTACATTTTTGGATAGTCAAAAAATAGAATTGATGGGTCATCCACCGTACAGCTCTGATTTGGCTCCCAATAATTTCTATTTATTCCCAAATGTAAAGAATAAATTACGTGGTCAACGATTTTCGACCCGTGAAGATGCCGTAGATGCGTTCAAACAGCACGTTTTGGATATACCTCAATCAGAGTGGAAAAAGTGTTTTACAAATTGGTTTCATCGAATGCAAAAGTGCATCGATCATAGTGGAGAATACTTTGAAAAACAATAAAAGCATATGTTGTATAGAATCAGGCGTTACTTTGCGGAAATCCATAATAGCATTAAAAAGTTAAAAATTACTTTGCTGAATTCCGCCAAAAATCCCACAAGCACCATGCGGTTAGCTAATGCACCGCCCTCCCTCCCACTTTTTCAAGCAGAAGCAAGACACGAACACACCACCACCAACACCAATACTTATGTGAGAAAACACGCGACGCGTTTCGCCTCTAACACGAGGCATCCTCAGGCTCCCAAATGCAAGTGACCGTCTCCGCAAAACCGCTCCGTATTTATAGGCTAGGCCGCCCCTCCCCCCGATGACGCAATGTAACCGTTAAACTGGTGACCGTTAAACCGTTTCAACCGCCTATGGGCTATTATTGTTTTGTGCAAATATATCGATTAATGGGGAAATAGAGGAGCTGCCCACCTGTTCATTCAGCATTGTAAACAACCTATCACTAGATAATTTGGAAATTTCCAGCTGTTCAAGTATAGACAATCTCAACCCCTTACTGCAGGTGTGTAAAATTTCCAAATTATGGTTATTATTGAGTACATGACCCGTATCCAAAAGGTGTTTGACAAAATGAGAATTTATCCGGATGATTGTTTCGGAAAGCCGCCACATGCTCCCTATACCGAGTTATAAAACTCCTACCGGTCTGGTCAATATACACTCCATTACATTCCGGACAAGCAACTCTATACACCCCAGACTGCTGGAATCTATCCACCCTCTCTTTTTGATTGCACAGATTTCTAGCCAAAGAGTTGCTCGTCCTGAACGCAACCCGTATCCCAGATCTCTTTAACGTCCGGTGGATTTTTTCAGAAATTGGACCTACATAGGTAATACTTGACTTCATTTTTTGAGGCCTTTCAGGTGGCACTGCGTATAAAAGTCTACTAACCATACCGTTCCGCTTCCTGACCACCAGCCTATCAATCATTCGCCTGCTATATCCGTTTGCAACTGCTAATTGATAGCAGTTGCAAACTCTTCGTGTCTTGCTTCTGCTTGAAAAAGTGGGAGGGAGGGCGGTGCATTAGCTAACCGCATGGTGCTTGTGGGTTTTTGGCGGAATTCAGCAAAGTAATTTTTAACTTTTTAATGCTAATAAAAGCATAATTATACTATTTTTATTTTTAATGCACTAACCCGTGCTAAGGACAATTGATAGAGCGCTGGCACGGATAGCCAAAGGTTGCGGGTTCGAATCCCGGCAAGGGTGAAATTTTTAGCCTCTAAATAGGTTTTTAAATAAAAGCATATTTAGCCATATACATTTGTTTTTTTTTTATTCCGCATACATAAGTAGCAGCCTATGTATGAATTCATTAGGAATCGAGCTTTTTCCCAACATTCATAGACAGTTTTTTATGATATAATTAATGATTAAACGAACTTACCTGTGTGAAAGTTCTATCATTATTATACGAAGTGCTTCGTCCGAAAGATTAGAAAAAGAACACTTGTAGTAGCTCGCTAGGGTCTGGCCATTCAACCACTATTTAAAGCAAATAAAATTTAAAAACAACATTTCAATTTGTCTGTTTTTAAAATGGTGGGTAGTTATTTCGGCACCCAGCCCGCCAACCCGCCAACCCGGTGACCCGGTGAGAAGCAACTTCATTTAGTTTAAAGCCAACAAATAAACCAATATTTCACAATAAAATGGGTAACTCGGGGTGGGTGGGTTCTAATCTTTCGGACGAAGCACTTCGTATAATAATGATAGAACTTCAGACAGGTAAGTTCGTTTAATCATTAATTATACTCCGTGCTTCGTCCTCAGATTAGAAAAAAAACACTTGTAGTAGCTCGCTAGGGTCTGGCCATTCAACCACTATTTAAAGCAAATAAAATGTAAAAACAACATTTTGTTTTGTCTGTGTTAAAATATATATATATATATTTATTTATTTATATATATATATTAACATTGTCAAAGAAGGTACTTGTAGGTATGAATGCTAATTAATGCTAAGATTTAATTGATCTCGAGATTATTCCTTCATTATTATGGAAGACCTGGAAGACCTAGCTAGACTCTCCTGAGAGTCAAAATACAAGAATAACCGAACTTACAGCGTCGTATACGAATCGCTTAGTCCGCAAACTCCGTTGCATTGTCGTCAACAACTACTTACGTCAACGCCGCCTCCTGGACACATTTACCAGAGATGCACTCTGAAGCTACATCAAAGTTAAATAATATGTCTCTTAAGACACATTACAGGTTTGGTCATGGATGCTTTAGATATTTGGACAATCTTTGTACAATCGGAAGTACCTACGAGTTTTGTGGTCAACATATGGACGTATAATTACCTAAAAATGTATAGACTTCAGATTTTTTTCTATTATTTTAATAATGGACGTTATTACTTGCCAAATTTCACAGTCCTAGGTCAACGGGAGTACCGTATGAATTTTGATTGCTTCGAGGGTCGAAATATCCGTTTTTTATTTTACTTTAGAAATGATGAGGAAAAGCAGAACTTTTTCGCCCTAACGGCCATCATCAGTTCTTCGAGCCATGTGCCCCGCCCACTGCCACTTCAACTGTTTTTTTCCATAGTAAGTATTTCTTAACGATTCGCGATATTCATACATAGTTATATATTAAACAGGACTAATCGCGATTATTTATTAGGTAAAACGTTATTACTTTATTTATGCCACACCTGGCCATAAAGTGGTTTTTTAAGTGTAGACATAAAAAGATGTACACAACACGGGAGGTAATAAAGAAAACTCTCGATCGCATATTTACGTCCCTCGCTTGCAGCTCGGGCCGCAAACTTCTGCGATCTCGGCCTTTCTTTGTGTTACCACCCTAGTTGTGTAATGTACTAATACCGACGTTTTGGCAACGTTACAGTCGCCGTGGTCGACTGCTGCAACTCTCGGCTGCCCAAACGTCGAGAAATAAGGTAATTACGTTTTACCTAATAAATAATCGCGATTAGATACGTTTAATATATAAGTATATTTTGCCCCTTAGAGACCGATAACACGATCGAATTCAACCCAACGCAAAAGACCAGAGTGCTTAGTGCGAGTTTGACAGATCCAATCGAATAACTTTACTACCGCGTTAATCGAGCATTGAGTACTTAGTGAGTATGAGTAAATTAACCGTTGGAACTGGCAAAACGCTGTCACAGTACAACTCGCACTCGCGTTTATTCGTGTTTAGGCTGGTAAACGTGTTCACTTCTCAACGTAAACCATTACAACTCGCACTCAGCAACTTTAATTTCCATACTTGTCACTAGGTGGCGCTTCCTCGATGCCATAGAAATATGAGTTTACGTTAACGCGATCGAGTAGTTAAAAATCTCGCACTACGCACTCTGAACTTTTTCCGAAGTACAATGTCAACACAAGTTGTACTTCGAAAAAAATACCTTAGTACAAATTACAAAAAAACAAGGTAAGTAACTTACCTGTACATCGTTTAATTTGTTTGTACATTCTGGGTCAGTACTTGGTAAACAGTTTGCAGCTGAAACAATTAAAGCCATACACCTTAACATTACACCTCATTTCCACAGTCTCGGTCCATTTTATAACAATTTAAGTTTATTAGAAAAACACTGATATTTTTTTGCGAAAGGTAAAACTTTTATAGATAGATAGAATATTCTTTATTGCACGTACACCATTACATAAGAGACTTAAAAATAACAGTACAGTACAAGTGGCGGCCTTATTACTAAAAGCAATTTCTTCCAGACAACCATTGACGGAAAAGAAGAAACGGAAACTGAATGACGGGTAGTCGGCGCAACTGTTTAGTTGCACCGACTACCCGTCATTCAGTATTAGACAACATATTATTTTATAGTTGATACACATACATAAACGGTACATAAATAAATTTAGAAGTATATAAATTGATTTAATTTAACTATTAGGTAGTAGTTATCGTTAAAACTAAGCCAGTCATTCCGGGATTGCTCGTCACCTTGTCCTAAATCTCCTAAAACTAAGTTACGGGGAGACTAACTGTTTATATCTTTTACTGGCTGTGTTTTCAATTTAAGCGCAGTAAGATCTCCAATTGTTAAAATAAAAATGAAAATTAAATACGACATGTTTCTGTATTTTTAAATACTAATGGGCAAATGGAGAAAAAAATATTATGAATAACAGTTTTGTAATTTCGAACAGAAATTATAAAATTAATATTAGTCTCAGTTAATTGTTAACGAATCGATTTGAAACAATGCGTTTCAAATCGATTGAGAAATGGGCGATGATCTGGGCGCAGTAATTTTTAGGTAGCGTTTTAAATTCATTTAAAAATATATTTAGGTTTTAAAAACCTACTTAGAGGCTAATATCGGCGACGACATTGTATCGCCCGGGGATAAAATTTACTGACATCTGGATTTGAAAACGATCGAGTATGTTGAAAACTCTGCATGCTAGGCGCATCATGTCTATCGAACGCGTCCCACCTTCGTTTCGAAGATATGAAACCACTGTGCGACTGTCGGACAAGATCATCAGCGACATTTCTTGGCCCCGTCTGAATAAAACATTGTATATTACAGTCATTTCCAGCAGATTGGAGTGCAAAAGTTTCTGACTGGAGTTCCACTGACCTGACAGGAGTTTGTCGTTGAGTTGAGCACCCCAACCGGAGCCCGAGGCATCTGTCGATAGAAAAAACCGTGGAGCTGGGTTCCAAATGCTTGATTGAAAGCATGCTTGCTCTATCCACCAACGTAGGTATTCTATGACCAACTTTGGTAAATCTACTTTTCTGAAGGGATCGTCGTCTAACAATTGACGGCTGAACCATAACAGCGGCCTGCTATTCAACCTTCCTCTGGGAATAACGAAGCTGGCAAAATTCCAAAGGCTGAGAAGCTGTTGTATTTCTCCTAACGAAGCTCTCCTTAGCTGAAGCAATTTTCGAGACAAATTTATAATTTTGTTGACTTTATGGGCAAAGATTTTTGGTTGCTCCATGGATCCCAAAGGATACCTAGGTACTCTAATGATCGTTGAGGACAAAGGAAATTTATTGACCATCCGAGTCTTTGGAGAAGTCGAACGGTGTAATCTACCTGGTAGCACAAGGTTTGATGACTTTGAGACGCTATTAAAAAATGGTCTTTTTTTTTTGTGACAATTTTTTTTTTAATAAAAATACAAAAAAATACAGAAGTTGGTTTCTGCCAAACTGCATAACAGTTTGTTGGCAGATGCTCTTAGTTTTACATGTTCGAGTTATCTTATATGCTAGGTACATACAAATACTAAAAAAGATATTTAAAGACTCCCTACACACTACCCTCTTGCTCGCCCTACGCCTAAGGCTTGGGTTCGGTCAGTCACATGACATTGCCACGAACAAGAGGTCAGTGTGCCGGGCAGAATGCAAGCTAGCCAACTACCCACTACCTACATACACATCAACTACAGTTGACTTAACAGAAATTCTGCAACTTTTTTCTTATATGTGACTTTACAGACATTCTCACATCTTAAAGTAACCGGAAGATCGTTTAATATTTTCGGAATGAGATATTTTCTCGTACGCATACCATAATAATTTAGAATTCTAGGCATGACCAATTTTCTGAGATACATTTCTTGTCATGATTTTACATGTTATAGGTATTTTATACGAATTAATGCCATATTGTTCTACTGTCAATAAAAGCTTTACTTTTTCGTGTACAGGCAAAATTTTACAGATTTCAAATAGCTTACTATAATCTCCTTTGCAGTTTACTTTTGTATTTTTATCCACTAGCTGTTTTAGAAACCGAATTTGTAGGTCTTTAATTTGATCTAAGTAAGTCTTAAACGTACAACCATAGCTACTCAGCCCATACGACAGTATCGAGTCTACCAGTGCGAAATATACGGTATAAAGTATAGCCCTATTTGCCACTCCACGCAGATGGTAAAATTTAGTAAGTACCGCCCTAAGTTTGCAACAAACGTCATGTACATGTGCCTTCCAGGACATATTTCGATCTATAGTAAGTCCTAGGTATTTATACCTTTCGACAAATTCGATCTCGTTACAGGTACAGTTCAACTTATCGTTATGTAAACATTCATATTCGTGGCCAACAATTTTAATGTCTATGCTAACCGGTTTGTTATAAGGCGAACAGATGTGCATGCATTTCGTTTTGTTTACATTCAGTATTATACCGTTATCGTGCGCCCACATGATGATATTTTCGATATTTTCGTCTAATTATAGGACTTGTAGAATTTGTAGGACTCTTACTCCTATCCGCTTCAGAATCTCTGCAATCCAGTTCGTGATGGAAGCGAATACCTTGGGTGTAGTTAAAAGACCGAAAGGCAGGCAAGTTAACTGCCACAGACGAGACGTCCCAGAAATATTACTCGCAGAAATCTTCGATGTACAGATTTTATTGGTACGTGGAAATACGCGTTGTGCAGGTCCAGCTTCACTAACCGTTGTTTTTCTGCAGGAAGTTGGGGAGGTTGTACATATTGGTGAGCCGGAATTTGGCTGTATGCACATACCTGTTCAAACGCTTAAGCTTGAAGACCGGTCTCATAGCGCCGTCGCTCTTGGGAACAAGAAAGATGCTCGAAACGAAGCTCGGAGTCTCCGGTGCCACTTCCAGAACGCCTTGTTGGACGAGACTTTGCATTTGCTCCTTCATTCCTGGAGAGTCCTTTGTTACGAAAACCGAAGGTATTCTTTCCGGATGCACTAATGGAGCCTTTTTGTAAAACGAAATCTTGTAGCCAGATATTACCTTTAGAAGATGAACTGGGGCCCCGAGCTTCTTTCAGACATGGGCTCGTAGTTTTAACTGGCCCGCACGAAAACTTGGATAGTCAGTCGTAACGCCTGTATGAACGCTTACCACCTCGGTTTTTATAGAATTTTTCTGACCGAGACTTCTCACGAAAGGAATCGTCGGCCTTGCGTTTCCGCCCTTGCTCAGAGGGGTAGTTTGAGCCACTATTCAAAGGCCCTGCAAAGCTCCGCGAGAAAGCCATTACTTTTTTGGGCTCCACATTTGACACTCTTTGCGCAAGAGGCCTTTTTGTGAAAGTTCCTTGACTAGAAATACGCGAAACTGGAAAAAATACCTTTTCGATTCCACCATTCTTTGCAACCAGGTCAGAAAACTTCTTGTCATCAAAAAGATTCTCCAAAGTGGGAGGTATCTTTCTCAAGGTCTCCTTCAGACATTTATCTTTTACAAAACTCAGCACATAATCTCTGCGTTGTTGTATAAGGTCTGCACTACGCCCACAAACCATTTGCAGGAGGTCCAAATGTTTTTATTATATTAAGACGAAAAAGTTTCGTCAATTTTATTTTTGACATCTTGAATTGATAATCCATCAGCCGCGGAATCGAGCCATGCAAAAAGATTATCAAAGCCTTGCTGTAAAAATTCATTCTGAACAATTAAGGCGTGGGATATTGCAGCCAGTGTTTTTTCAGTTACCGCCAGTGCACGGTTGCGGTCAAAAGATCGAATCATATCATTACTGTCCAGCTCGGTAAAGCCGGGAGACGACACATATGCTTTTTGGGCGCCGGCATACCTCACTTGAGACCAATCTGGCGAATTAAAGTGTTGGAGCTTTTCGAGAATCTCCGCATGCTGGTTAGATGTTTTTGCAATTGATGATTTGAGGGTAGTCTCCAATTTAAATTTAACGGATTCTGAAGTGGGCTTTGCTATTGCCTCTTGAGGTTTATCTAACTCATCAATTGCCAAAATGGATAGTGCATCACTATCAGGATCTAATTCTGTGTTTTTAGGCAAATTAATATTTTGGAAGGATCCTACCTAATCAGCCAAATCTCGTACCACCTTCTCCAACTGGTCCAGGCGGTCGTGTTTTCTAGTACGGCGGTGACGGCGTCGGCGCCTGCGACGAGATGCTGCCGATGATGAACTTGACGACGACGAATCGGTAAAAACCGATCGCCCACAATCACGGGGGACTTCATTTTGTTGATTATTAGCTTTTTTTTCACTAGTTAGAACTTCAATATTTTCACTACTTTCCATCATTGCAAAATTTTCGAAAACTAACGGATTTTTTTCAAATATTTCACTGCTAACGACACTAAGACGTGTTGTCACTACGGAAAACGGAACGGAACGCCAATGAACCACGAGGCGCCGGTTTCCGCCGCCCTCGCTGCTGGTTTGGCGCCACAGAGTAACAGGAAGATGCAAAATCGAGGTAAACGGGGGAGTATTTTGACGTGCTTGTCTGTGGAAACGGGGTTGCCATCTCAATTTGGAGGCTTGGAATAAGGTCAAAGGCTTAATATTTTAACACTTGTTTATACTTAAATTGAAGTTTTAATATTACGGAATTCCGATGAGCAAAAGTCACTATTTGATGCAAAAAATCTACCAAGCATTACGGTTAAATTCTGGGCAAATTATTGATGAAAGCAAATTTGCTAAAACATGTTTCCATCTTGCCATCTTTCACTAAATAACTTTGAATACCTCTGCGTTTCTTAATAAAATAATAACAGTTGTATCAAAAACGAAAATAATCATCAACTAAACACATACTAAAATGTCATTAGCAATGATGCTCTTCACGACGCACGTGACGTGAGTTATGTGTGAGCGGCAGCGGAGGACGTTTTAAAAAACTATTAAATTTAATTAAACGGTTATTCAGATACTACAATAGTTATTAGGTATTAATTACTACTAATTAAAACTAGGGGTTGTCCCTTCTGTTCGATGGTTGAATGAGATAAGGCGACGACACTGGGCTATGTTTTGGTTTTATGGAAACTGTAACACTGTTTTTCATAATACCGCTGTGATTCACTTTATGGGGGAAACGGGGCTGCTTCATACATACATAACACGTGGCGCGCTCAGATTGGTGTTCACTGTTTCGTAACTCAATAACAAAATTTTACGAATTTCTTTTCAGAAAATAATAATAATCTTTATATTTTATCATAAATAAGTAGCTTTGTTTTTTCCCATCTGCCTATCATAATCAGTATTTAAAGACTTTCTTCCATCCGATTTATTGTTAGTGGACACAAGTCTATTCCTGGTACTAATACTAATTTAGTTAACAGCAGGTATTTGCAGAATTTTCTATAAAAAGGTCTTGACCGCTGCCATTGGGGAGAGTTCCCAGTACGCTAGCAGCCTTCCCCCTCTGAATGACCAGGCCGAGTGCACCTAACAGCATGGGCAGCAGGAGAACAGCAGGTCGAGGTAGCAAAGAAAACAGCAGCACGCAGATAGCGGTTATCTTTTATTCGGTCAACCCAACAATGTAAGAAAGTATTTCGTACATTCCCTCGCTTTTATATTACCCCTCCACAGTGGTGACAACTGAAAAACTATCAATCAACGGAAACATTCAAAAACATCCTAATAAAGTAATTGTTGTTATAGTAGATTATGCATTAAGGGAATAAAACCATGTATTACGTCATGGGCGGTATATTGAACCCTGAGCGGAGCGAAGGACTCCGAGTTAACTCCTGAGCGAAGCGAGGGAGTTATGTAGAGTCCTGAGTGAAGCCAGGGGTTCATACCGCCCGAGACTAAGACATGTTTTATTCCAGAGGTGAATACTCTACTTTTCACACCATCTGGGAGACAATAAAAAGACAGGGCTGCATAAGTTGAAAATATAAAGTCCACACTCTTTTACGGCTTAGCAACTTAAATTGAATTATAACTTTTAAATTCGTATTTGCAATTCGCGCCTTTTTTTCTTTTTTTTTATTGGTGTTTCGCGCGGTCACACGACACAGTAGTTCAGAAAAAAAAGAAAAAAGGGGTGAGTTTCGAACAACAATTCGAATTTCGAATTGCAATGCGGGGCTTCTTCATAGTTTTCATGCGAATTTTGACATTCTAAATTCAAATCACTTTATTCCCTAGGGAAATTCTTCATTATTATTGCCCTCGAGAGACAAGGCTATGCTTTACGATGATATTTGACGGTACGTAATAAGGCATTGTCGAGCAGGAGGTGTGAAAAATAATTTATGAATTAATATGATAAATTATAATTAACTAAACTCATAAATTAATATGGATTTTATAATCAACTATTGACTCCTATGCTAGATGTTTTATTTAAAAGTATGTACCTATGTTGTGGTGACGACGGGAACCGGAATTTATTACACGAGGTAGCTACCAGCTCTATAAAACTAAATCGGTGTTTTAAATCACTTTATTCCCTAGGGAAATTCTTCATTATTATGGCCCTCGAGAGACAAGGCTATGCTTTACGATGATATTTGACGGTACGTAATAAGGCATTGTCGAGCAGGAGGTGTGAAAAATAATTTATGAATTAATATGATAAATTATAATTAACTAAACTCATAAATTAATATGGATTTTATAATCAACTATTGACTCCTATGCTAGATGTTTTATTTAAAAGTATGTACCTATGTTGTGGTGACGACGGGAACCGGAATTTATTACACGAGGTAGCTACCAGCTCTATAAAACTAAATCGGTGTTTTAAATCATTTTAATATGTACCTTCCCCTAATATCGTTCAATATATAATACTGTCGTCATGTTTATTGTTCCTTTCCCGAGATAGGCATCAACAAACAAGCGTTTCTATACAAAAAAATGTTACTTTTACGTTTTATTACTTTTTATGCGCAGATTCTTTTTTTCGTTATCAACCCTTGGATGTCCCCACTGCTGGGGCACTGGTCTCTTCCTGCATCGCAGGAAGGTTAGGCCATACTCCACGGGGGCCAAGTCCGGGTTGGTGGAGGATTGTAAGACAGTGGCGGGCCTTATTGTCAGAAGTTATCAAACCGCCCATAAGGCCCCTGACATGACTTAACGACTGCCATTATATGACAGACGGCACCAACGTGCCTTGCGAAGCACGGAAGCGCTCGGAAAAATGCCTCTAGCGGTAGTCACAGGACGCTCACACATGCTTCATATTTTTTATTATTTGACTTAAACATCACAATAATTAGTCCAGACGTTCTGAAGTTATAAATGGTAAAAAGAGAATCTATAATATAAAAATGAATCGCTGAATGTGTTGGTGAGCGCAAATCTCGAGAGCAGCTGAACCGATTTCGCTAATTATTTTTTTAGAATATGCCTTGAAGCACGAGGATGGTTCTTACGGAGAGAAAAAATTGGTTCTTCTTGAAAACTTTGTTCATTCGTTCTTTAAGTGGTATTGAAATACTGATTACCCTACGACCTATTCTCACAAAAAAATCACAAAAATCAGTGAAGCCGTTATAGCCGCAGACCCACTGCCGTAGGATCGCGTATTCAGAGGTTGACATCTTTGATTTTTTCGGTCTGTGGGGTTGGCTCTCCACCACATTCACAGGCGGAATCAGGCGCGCGCAGATTCGAGCCTCATTGCTCGACCTGCGACTCCAAGCATCGCTGGCAAGCTATACAATCCGGGAAGGACTACTTCTTATGTGAGTAGGTAATTCTTTAAGGACTCTCAAATCGCGGTCACACGTTCTTAATTCCTAACTTATTAAACATTCAGTCTTAGAACCAAAAACAGATTATTTTTATTTATATATGTGTATGATTTCAACATAAAAATGTAAAATTATTAGTGATGTTTTAAAAAATATACATCTACGGTCGAAAACGGGAGCAAAATCTGTGTTCTCCGCGCGTCACACTCTGTTCGCGCTCACGGAAAACTTTAATAACTTTTGCACTCGATTCATGAGCGTATAATGTAATGTGAATGTAATACATTAAATAAATTGTGTTAAACTACGCATCATAATGACTAAAGAACATTTATTTTATCTCCTAAGTTACAAAAGTTAATAGGCAATAATGCCTATTAACTTTTCTAAAAATTACAATTAAGTTTAGTGGTAATTCACTGATGAGTGATAGCCATGTAAATATCTTTTGATACATTTTAAATGATACGAGACTGAAAATAGATAATAATAATAATTATGTAAGCTATTATAGCAACTAGCAGATAATGATCTGTTTTATGATTCTAAATATTTCAATTGAATATTCAAAAGCACACATTTTCTGCCAGCTGCTCCAATAGTAGGAAGTAATAATTATGTTTATGTTGTAAACATTTAATAACTGGGACTAAGGCTATTTCAACCTAAGCTACTAATAAGTAATAATAAGATGATCTCAAAAAAATTATAATTGTTGATTTCTAATACAAGATGATTCATAAATAATAAGTCTGTTTTTTTATAAACTTTAATCCGAAAAAAATGGGAGAAATAATAAAAATTTTAAACCATATTTTACTTGTAAAAAATACGTCTGCAACTTTCGTGGCGACTTTCGTAACTTTCGTGGGCAACGAAATTTCAAAATAATATATCTTTGTAGTTTATGCGCCGATTTACAAATAATAAAAATTCTACTCATTATATTTTCAACGCCTTAAACGTGTGTGCCATTTATTTAAAGATAACTCTAAAAAGAAATTTCGCCACGAAAGTTACGCGGAGAACTTTTTTTGAAGAACTACTCAATGTATTTGATTTGAAATTGTTTTTTCTAGACTCTGAATCGATTTTATTAATATTTTAATGTTATTTTTCATGCAGACGCTATAGTTTTCAGTTTCATCAAATTATTACAGTTAGTCAGTGTCAACTCCTTCTGTACATTATAATTTCCACCGTGCCAGTATACTTTCAGTGTAAATAAACCTTGTATATAAATTATTATCAATTTCTTTGTCCTTGGTCGTTCGTTCGCTCGTTCGTTTATTCGGTCGTTCGTTTGCCTCGTGTTTGTAAGTGTAAGAGACCAGTAAAATGGTTACCTCAAAACAAGCTACTGTCACGTGATCAATGGTGGCACCGAGGCGATAGCTTGTGAGGCCCAAATATAATCGCAAAACGCGTCTTTGACAGCTCGGATTCGGCTAAATCCACAGAACAATTACAACTAAATCACACGAGCCGAAGTCGCCACAGACAAGACAAGACTAACTTTGGAGTTTGTTTTTTTGTCCATTTTTTCTCCAAAATTATCTAGATTTTGAAATGGACACCTATTTGAATTGTAACGTTCACTGAGCCGTAGTTTCTGCGCTACCTTTGAATAGAGCTTTGCTTAGAGCTAGTTTTTTTCAACACTATGGCATCTTCACTTACCTCAATAGTGTCTTATGGCCAGACATGATAGCTCCTTTGATTTACGCAACAAGTTGGTCTAAAGGAAGGCCAATGACGTCCCATTCGTCAGATAAAGAATGTAAACAAAGTTTCAGGGGTTCAAAACATTTTCATTTGAATAAATTATGGTTATACAAATTTCGGATTCCCTATTCTAATCGCTGTCGTCTGTATTAGTCACACATGATTCACCGGAAGAGTACGAATCAGCCGTATTTATGACTATCCATAGTATTGTCAATCATGTTGTCAATATGGCTATAAAAAATTGTCCTCGTTGATTCGAAGTGATCTTCGAATGCAATCTAAACAGGAATGATGAACTATTATAGTTCACAAAATGGCGGATGGCACCAAATGTTGACAACTGCCGTACTGAAAGTTTTCCTGTACCACGAAATACGCAACGACAGCAGCTGTCGTCGATCAAATGACGCCATTACCGCAAAGATTCAAGATACAAGGACAGAGATAATAATCGCTCACTATCGCTATGTAACTCAGTAACGGTCCGTTTGTTTACATTCTTTATCTCGTCTCCTTGGTCTTCCATTAGCTTGGCTAATTTGTCAGCTAACTGTATCTCTTAAAAATTACGTAATAAGGTTGCAGGTGGGAAGTCGTCTAAATGCCGATGGCTTTGAATTGGGACATTTTATTTACATTTTATTGACATTTAATTGTATTTATGTCCCATAAAATAAAAATACTTTTACTAGATGTTCTTTCTCAAGTACATTCTAAATGTTCTCTGATAGTGTTGTAGACACATAAAGACCTTATTTTACGAGACTATACTAAATTTTTTCCCTCTGGCCACGTGGTCCGACTGCCCTTGTCCTACCAATTGGACGTTAAGAACTTTTTCATTTCTTATACTCTGAAAGTAGTGTTGTTTTGATCTGATTATTGAGTGGAAAATGCCGGTTCCCTGCCTAAAGAGGGAAAAACTCATTCAAATTAATTCCCTCCTAAGGGCCGGAATGAACTTTAAAAATAGAACTACTGTCTGCTGCGAAGTGTTTTATGTAAAAAAGAAACTAATTAAAAAAAACGCTGCGGCCATGTGAGTTTCTAAGCAGCCAGTTTCAACATCGCAAATTTCTTTAAGCGGAATAAGCCGCAGCAATTACGCGATGAGTTCCATATTATTATGTAAAACTTAAAAAGTCGACAAAAAGTGGCGGGATACTAGTGTGTTATATGTATCTATGACGGAATTCACAAAAGTTGGTAATAATCTTTTGTGCTAAGATTTGAATATTAAAAATGAGTTTTTATTTTTCTCACACTCGAAATGAAAAGTAGTGTGTTTAACACGAGTAAAAGAATTCCTACTCGGGCTATAGCCGCCCTCGCTGCGCTAAGCCGTTTATATACCTTTTGAAATTGATTGGGAATTGATTCTTTCGACCCTCAAAATATAGACTATTCAAAATATCATTTTCCTAGACCACTTGGTCCCACCGATCGGACGACGTGAAATTTTGATTTCCGGTTAGTTCGATTAACTAATCGGACTATTGTTTTCGAAACTGGTTTCGAAACTTTGGTTTCCAAAGTGGCCGAAGGGATATAAACTATCATTTTGTAGGACCACGTGGTCCCACCGATCGGAGATCGGTTACTAGATTTTTAAAACATAAAAAGCGAGCCTTTCCATGATAAACATAATTACATCACATAATTGTATCAACCTAAGGTAATTATTTTTAAATTGCGTTTTAATTATTTAGTGTAGTTGGGACCCTTATATAATTTCAAGTGCAGAAATGTTAATAAAGTTTCAGTTTTGTTAAACATTCTTTTTTAAACATTCTTTAAACATTCGTTTCAGTTTTGTTAAACAAACAAAACCAGCGTCATGGGCCGGTTTAATTGAAATGCAATATCGGTGGGAAAATAACCTACAGAACTACTACTAAGTCCGCCACATTGCCATTGTATTTTTTTACTTATGTGCAATAAACGTATTAATAATAATAATAACTACTTGGATAGATTACTGAAAAAAAGTTCATGTCGTCCGGTCGGTAGGACGAATAGATAGATAGATAGAATATACTTTATTGTACACAGAAATTACAGCAACAGAAATTATATAAAAATATAGTACAAATGGCGGCCTTATTACTAAAAGAAAATTCTTCCAGGCAACCATAGACGGAGACAAAAAAAATAATTAGAGACCGGTGCTATACAGAAATTTTGTAATTCAGGCAGTCAGTGATAAAATAAAAGATCTTATTTCCTTCCGTGAAAAACTGTTTATTTCAAAGATCCTTAATACATATAAGTTTAATTACCAATTAAATTAACTAATACAATCTTAGTACACCAAGGTACTGGATTACTTAATAACAAATTCACTAACTAGAAAATGAAATTCACAAAAATCCAACCACCAAGTGTTACACCATACAACGAAATATGAGCGAATAGCCATTATATAGATGAATATTTAAGATGAAGCAAATTGATAAAGTTTTGAATATTTTTTATAATTGAACAATGTAAGAATAAAATTTTATTTAAAAAAATCATATATTTTATTTTTACATTGTTCAATATTTAAAAAATAATTAAAAAGATGGCTGCATAACTTTACTGTTTTAGTTGTAGAAAAATATCCAGCCAAACATTGTATAACCACGTCCGTATTGACCTTGACAATAACTATAGTCTTCTATTGTTAAATTAAAAGTCAGAACTGAGGATGGTATAGCGATGTAAGAATTATACTCAAAAGATGGTTACACTGTGAAAGTTATGAAAAAAAAGCTATTTTATAATGGACGAAATGAATGCACACTCATTCACAAAAATATTGCTCATAACAAACAAACAAAAACCTATAAACTAACAATGCTTATAGTTATTAAAATATAGCTTGGCAGGCATCGCAGGAAAGATTGAGTGTTTTCAGCACAAGTTCACAAAGCACTTTAAAGATGGCGCCTTTAGACGTAAACTTACAAGAACACGTCTGTCAAATTTTGTTTAGCACAGATTAATTTTGTCAGCCGCATTCCCGTTATTCTATGGCCAAGCCTATTGTGAATTTGTGCTGAAAACGGATCATTCAATCCGATCAATCATTTTAAGATTGTTACCACCAAATATGACCTATGGACTACCTGCATAATATAGCCTGAAGAAGAAGAAAAAACATGACTTTGTCTTAGGTGCATTTTTGCTCTGATAAAATACGGAACCTATACGGAAATGTCATTAAACGAAGCATAGTACTTTATACTCTAAGAAACGAAGCTATATTTTACGAACTATAAATGAAGCATTTCAACTCAGCTGTCCACGAAGAGCCCAAGGAAGATTTTTGTATCCTTTAAAACTTCTATTTCTAGAATACATTTTAATTCTTGCCATAGTGAAATTTAGTAATTATTAATGATTCACTACAAGTAGGTAATGGCTTATTGTAAATCTTCGTGATTTCCGACATTTTGCACGAGGCTGTAAATCCAAATTCACAGTGGTAGGAACTACCTTTAAGTTGAAAAAGTTCTCTAGTATAAATGTTTAAGAGTGTCGTCCAATATGCGTAAACAATCCAAAGAAGAATTATGTTGGCTGGCGCCGACCATAAGAGGCTTCATCCGCTTTTATTCGATTTCTATAACTGTTCGTAACAATATTGTTTTTCTATGCTCAAGTGAAGTAATTTAAAGTAACAAAAAAAATTGTTGACATTCTTCATTACAACCATCGATAAAATATTACTAAAGTATAGATGGTTATTGTCCATACATCAAAGTGTACCTGAAATCTTAATTTTTTCCTGACTTACTAGATGTCGCTGCTGGTATTAATTTATCCATATCGTGAAAAAATTCGAACCATCAAAAATTCACACAACTAATAGTACGGACACAGAAAGGTCTGTAACTACGGAAGTGGTAATGATAGTAGTACCACACAAATTCACTGGATGGCGCGATTTCGATTAATGTTATTGTTTGTTTTATTTCATGCATATATTTATGCGAATGCTTAAAAATACCAGGTTATCCTTGGTAAGAATAAGTATTAAATTATTGTTTTGTAGTTATAAGACATTGTTTATTTGTCAAATGACGTAAATCTGCAAAAATAGCTGTATTTGTTTGTATTTAGTAGACAAAATTTATCGCGCTCACAGCGCTGTTGGCGTGAGTGATTCGAAACGCACCGTCACGCGTCATCGTCACTCGTAAACTCATAAATAATAATAAAAAACTCATCAGCAGCATTATATTATTTTAAATGCACTAACCCGTGCTAACCCATTAGCTCAGTTGGAAAGAGCGCTGGCACGGATAGCTAGAGGTTGCAGGTTCGAATCCCGGCATCGGTGGAATTTTTTATGTCTAAATAGGTGTTTTTCATTAGCAGAATATTATAATTTAGTATCGATACGTACGTATAGAAATGAGATATTGTATTTTAGGTAGTACGGTGAACAACGCGACGCGCTACCCCTTTTTGTTCGGTACACGCACTTATGCCGCGCGCGATAAGAGCTGCCGTGGGGTATTCGACGGTGTCTATAGTGTAGTGTATCGACTGCACCTATTCTATTATTTTATGTCGATCACTTGACCTATAGGTCAATAAAACATGTAATAAGCGCCATCTGTTGTGTAGTTTGAAAATTAATCATGAGAAACCTAAATGGAACTCTAGCGACTGCAGCGACACATTTTTATGACGGAATTTTTATGGAAACGTATAACAATCACTTCGCAGTAGCGCCATCTAGGTTTAAGTTAAATTTTGTGATTTAAAATAAGGTACGGATTCAATGTACGTGGGTAAACATCTATACTTTAGTAATATTTTATCGATGTTACAACTAATATTAGAGGAAGAGGACTTTTTGTTTGTATCTACCTAATTCGGTGTAAAGCGTTAATTAAAACTGTGCTACCATCTGGCAGCCATCCTGCTCACACATCCTAACATTTTGAATGATTGTAAAATAATGAGTACACTATTGACAAATGGGATTTAACCGGCACTAGAAAACAAGATTACGGCAATTTCAGACAATGTTTTTGTACCATACACCTGTTTATTGATAAAAAAAATAGGTGAGCTAAATAATAAACTTCACACTATCACGTCTAAACGGCTGGTGCGATTTTCATAAAATTTGGTATGGAGTTAGCTGATATCCTGGTTCAACACATAGGCTACGTTTTGCAGCGGGAAAATATCTCTTACTCATAACACACAATTTACTTTCCCTAATAAACCGCGGGGTACAGCTAGTCTTAAATATGGCTAAATGTAATGTATGAAAACTCATTAATTTTATTTTCTAGTGCAGATTCCGCCTAGACTGCTACTCTGATTTTATCGAAAACATTTTAATCTTTTGTGTAAGTATTTCATGCAGATACTATCGCAGTTGGGGGGCCACAATGCTCAAAAACATAGGTTCATTTAGCTACCGAATGAAACATATGCATGCATGTAGAGACGGAAGCATGGTCTAAAACAATATGATAACTTAACCATAACAACGAGTCGAGTACTCGAAAACACAATTGCAGCACAAACAGACAACATCACATCACCCTTATGCACTTAACATAGACGATCTAATGGCTCCTTCACAAGTCAGTCGTGTCTGTTCAAGAAGATTGGATATTATATCATTTTTAAAATCAATTTACTAACGATATTAATTTTAAATTAAGTGAAAGTGGTTGCCGTAACCATTGGTCAACATATTCTGTTTCATGAAAACCTGAGGGTGCTAACTTGAAAGGCTTGCCTTACATTTTATAACTAAGCGGAATCCATAAAGTTTGATGTGTTGTCCTTGAACAGACACTTCTCATTTGTCACTACTCGTTCTGAATTTAAAAGTTTGCCGATAGATCCTTCTCGCATATGCGCAACGTGCAGAAGACGCTCTTGCCGTCGGCAGAGCACGTGCAGTCATTGCAGCTCCTCTTGAACTGCTCTCCGGGATAGCAGCGGAAGCTCAGGTCGGATTCCGGAACTGTGAAAAACTTTGACTATTATAAAAATTCTAATCCGCGAACTGGAAGGAAGATTCGTATGCCTGAGAGACGTGGAAGAGTGTTAGGGTGGCCAAAAGTCACATAAGTCTCCAGGGAGCTCGTGGTAATTAAGTATTTAATAATCGTATGGCGTTCAACAAAGTGTCGACTGCAAGTTTGCAAGTTTTGGTGTTTATTGACTCGGGATGACTTACGGATTCTGACACCACAAACTTCGAAATCGCTAAGTAAGCATGTGACCTCGATAGGACTTACGAGTTCGCACGCTTCTGGAGATCTGCAGATGATGATTGGCTGACGTAACGCTTTAGAAACGACAGTGCTTTAGAACAGACAGAAGTGTGGAATAAAGGAACGTCCAAAGATACATACTTAAGCCAAACACTGCTTAAAAACGAGTCCAAACTCACCAACCAAACCGTGTCACTTGCATTGAGCTGGAGAAGATTAATTCCCTCCGGACGACTTTGACGTTTTCTTAAACTTGACTCTGTCCAAACTCGTCTCTTTTTTAACCTGCCATCGCTTTACTTTGTCTCTTTTTTAACTTTCCGTTTTCTTACTTGTCCTCTCTTTTAAACTTGTCACCTTTCTAACTTGACTCCTTCCTAATTCGTTTCAAGTAAAACTTGGTGTTTTGCTTAGTCGCTGTTTTTACCTTAAACTAAGCTTGGTAGTTGAGATCCCTCCGGACCATCGATTAAAACTTACTAGAATGATAAGCCTTGTTGTTGTTGTTTCATTGCTAGTTAGGTACTTGCTCCAAAAAACGGCGAGTTAAAAAAGAGATGAGTTGGGAAAGTGTCACGGTAAAAACACGTCAAAATCGTCCAGAGTGGGCACAGTTAAGAAAGAGTCAATCTCAAAAAAGAGACGAAGTAAAGAGATGGCAAGTTAAAAAAGAGACGAGTTTTAAAAGAGTCGAGTTTAGGAAAATGTGAAAGTCGTCCGGAGGGGATTAATTATAGCTAATTTTAGCAATTTTTCAGCCAAATTATGATATAATTCATTGTACCTTTTTCTATGCAATAAAGTGTTATATACGCCAGCAGGCGATAGTTATGGTAAAGATCTCGTTCATAAGTGTACGTGATTTTCATTTATTCCGGATCCCTTACAAAAAGACAGAGACAGTTCAACCAAGTCACTGCAAGATTGCTCGTACCTTCGCAAAACTAGTTTCTTACGATGACTCTCTTTATCTGATGGCTTCCAGTGGATGACCTTCTAGTGCCGTGCAGAACGTGCAGTGCAAATTGTGTAATTATTTCAACTGCATCATGATACGCTGGTTATCCTTCCTGCCCTACTCCAAGCTGGTTACTTACGATGGCTCTTCTCATGAGGCGGTTTAGTGCAGGTCTGTGTGGTACAGATGGCGACCTTGTTCCAACTGCAACTTCCGACGCTGTTTATCCTACCCGCTCTACGCCTAATCTATGCTGGCTTTCCTCATCGGACGGCTTAGTGCAGTTCTTCCTAGTGTAAATGGTAGATTGTTCCACTGCTACATCCGACGCTGCTTATCCTACCCACCTACAAAAGCTGGTTACTTACCAAGGCCCTTGTCATCAAACAGCTCAGTGCAAGTCTATTTTTTACAGATAGTGAGCTTGTTTCAACTGCAGCATTCGACGCTGCTTTCTTACCCGCTCTACACCAAACTGGTAACTTACGCTGACCCTTCTCATCTGACGGTTAAGTGCAAGTCTTAGTGCAAAACGTGAACCACTTCCAACTGCAACATTTGAGGTTGCTTATCCTTCCTGCCCTATCCCAAACTAGATACTTACGCCGCCTCTCGTTATCAGGCAGCTTAGTGCAGGTCTTCTTACTGCAAATAATTATCGTGCTTGTTCCTACTGCTACATTCAACGCTGCTACCCGTTGTACGCCCAGTTCTACTCATCCAACGGCTTAGTGCAGGTCTTCGTATTACAGGTGCCGTGCCACTTGCGAAAAGCAAATAAGGATACTTTCCGCTCTATGCCAAACTAGTTCCTTATGATGGTCTGTCTCATTTGATGGACTAATTAATGCAAACATCTTCGTGGTGCAAATGGCGTGCTTGTTCCAACTGCAACATCCCAATCTACTTTCGTTACCCGTCTTGCGCCAAACCAGTTACAATGAAACTAAAAACAAATTACTTACAGCGACTCTTCTAATCAGGCGGTGATCTTTGTGGTCTCAATTGTGTGTTTGTCCAACTGCTTCCTCCGACGATGCTAACCCTACCCGTCCCAAGCCAAACTGTTAACTTACGATGACTCTCCTCGTCCGACGGCTTAGTACAGTTCTTCGTGGTGCAGGTGGCGTGCTTGCCATCATCATTGCACCGGCACACGTTGCAGCCGCGCTCGAAGACTGATCCCGGGGTGCAAGAGTCGGACTCCTGCTGAGTCACGTCTGAAAAGGAGAGGGAATAAAAATAGTTACAGGAAGTGAAAAACTGACGCTTAACCCATATACTGGATACCAAAACAAACTACATTATCCATAAAGTTGTTGTACCAGCAAACTTCTTACAGCCTCAGAATCAATTATTTTTTCGTGATAATTTTCATGAATATAAGAATATTCTTATATTCTTTATTGTAAACTGGAAAAACAACAAATAAAAAACGTGATTGTATTAACGTTTTAATTATTTGTGGCGAAGTTATTTGGGGCGAAGACAAATAATTTGTTTCACGGGGTTCTTGAGTTATACAGTCTGGAACTAACCCGAATTTGTTTTATACAAAATTATACATACTTATTCGCATAATCAAAGCGTGTCTTTGGACCTCAATATTATCTCTTAGGAAGATTTGTTTGTAGGAAATGTTTATGTGAGTGTAAAAGTGTTGATACTCAAATATAGGGAATAAAGTTTTTATTTAAGCAATTTCGATACGAGTCAAGGTAAGGTATTGACGCATTTAGATACACTTTGCGAAAGAAACATATTGCGAAGTGGACATTCTGTAACAGAGCTAAAGCTTCGATGGGGGTTGATTTAGGGAGAAAAGTACGCACCTCGTCTCCTCCTTGCTACTCCGTCTTTGGTGCGGCAGTCGATGCGGGTGCAGGAGAAATCATGTCCCTCGAAGTCGCAGAGGCACTTGTTGCAGTCCATCCGAAACTCCTGGCCCGGCTGGCAGGTCTTCCGCGGCGGCTCCTACTGGATACACCACGTATATTATATCGTGTTTACAGAATCCATTCGGAGGCCGCTGGGTACTCTACATTGTTTCTCTTTCTTTCTTTCTTTCTTTCTTTCTTTCTTTCTTTCTTTCTTTCTTTCTTTCTTTCTTTCTTTCTTTCTTTCTTTCTTTCTTTCTTTCTTTCTTTCTTTCTTTCTTTCTTTCTTTCTTTCTTTCTTTCTTTCTTTCTTTCTTTCAATTAGTATTTATGTGCGTTTCAGTTGTACATTTTAGAGGTAGCACTGGGTACCACAGACTTCACAGAACAGGCCTTCCTTCAGATAGAAGCTTATCACTGCGCGTTCCCACTACGGAGGGAAACCCGGAGCATACTTAGCGATTTACATATACAAATTGACAAAAGTAAAAGTTGACACACAAAGACTTGCGTCAAAGAATTGGTACTATTTTACAAATATTTTCAGGTGACACTTGCATGGTGAATTATCGTAAGAATTTAACAATTTCGTAACGCTTTGTCGATGCTTATGAAGGTATATCAAACGATGCTGATATTACCTGTGAGACTGCTCGAACTTTTCTGAGCAGCGACGCATTCTGAAAATAAAAATATTTTATGTTAAAGAAGGCAACCGAAAATACATCGAGCATGACACCTGATTCTCGAAAAGATATTATATTTTAAAAGTCATCATAATAGTAGAAGTTATCATAATTTTTTACATAAAAAAATATTCGAAAAGTCAATTGAAAATTCTAATAATAACGAAAGTTAATAAAAGAAAAGAAAATAAAAATACCCAACCACCACCTCTTCCTAAAAATACCCTTAAAGTAGAAGTAGAAGACCAGGACCGCTATAAATAGATGGAAACAAATCATACTCCAAAAACTAAAGAAAGAAAAAAATCAAATCACAAAAATGACCCTTGATGCAGCAATCGGTCCGTCATCTTGCTCTACGTTACAAAGGAAAACCAAAAACTTCGAAGAAAGATAAAAATAGACCAATGCCGAAGAAGAAAGTAAGTTTATCTACGGTTGAGACAAAATATTTACAAACCCGCTGGTCGTATTGCTGACAAATTTATTCCCGACAACCTTACTATGGTTAAAAGTGAAACAGAAAATAAAGAAACCAATGCTGAAGAACAGGGCAGATTTTCTACGACTGGTGCACAGCAAACCTTAGCATACTGTACGCCTTCGTTAGCCACCGTGTCCTCGCTGAGACAGGCGCGTCGTGTGCACGAGAACGACATGCCGTCTGGGTTGCACCGACACATATTGCAGTCGATCTCGAATACTTCGTCCGGTCGACACGTACGCTTGATCACGCGCAGCGCCTGACGTGGACTTTGATTAATAACTGGTAGTCGTCGATATTGTAAAAAATTGGAACGTCAGTCTTGAGAGACAATAGAAGGATCAGGGGTTTTATTCATAATGACATTGATGGTTACAGGAGCTTAAGAGTATGGATCAACCTAAATTAGAATTGATCCATGGAGCCTTCGGTAAGCCCAAAGAAATATAGTTTTAAATTTGAAATAAAGATACCATATTAATTAGTTCCTCCGTTGCCTTGATAGCTGAATGCATCACGAAGGAAGAGTCGAAGATAGGACAAGATAACCAGCAAGGAATTAATAAAAATTTAAAAATAGGACTTTAGCTTAATTCGAGCTCGGTTGCTACTCGGTTGCTACCGTACTGCTCTACGAGAAAATACCAGATTATTCAAAATCTGGCAAGACAGTTCTTTACATGGTCACAAACACATGGAAAGATTGTTTTAAAATCTTTACACACACAGGATTTTAACGAAAATTTCCAATATGATGAAGCTACAAATAACCCACCCCACCACCAAAACAACAGCCAAATTTACCTCAGGATTATCGAAATCGAAGCCTTCCTCAGGCAATTCCGGCACGCAGACCTTCCTGGTGCAGAAGAATCCAGTACCATCCTCATTGCACCAACACGTGTTGCAGTCCTTCATGAACATGCGGTTGGCAACACAGACAACTGTCTTGTTCTGCGCTGATTTTGTCGCCTAGAAAATGTGCTTAATGGTGACGGATAGTAGTGCAAATGAAACATAATCATGTGAGTCAATTGAGAAAGGACGGTGTAATAACGGTGAATCTAAAAATCTAGGAAAGAAGAAATACAGAATGAGATCGTCAGTTAATGAAAGGATAGTAGCAAAGCCTGAGCTATGGAGACCGCTACTAAGAAAGAGAAGAGGAATGGCGACGAAATAATCATAATGCTAACCGCGAAACCGTTTATTCTTGAAGATCTTAGAATTGAGCAGCAATGTATGATGCTCGCTGTGGTAAAGTTTTCGTAAACGGTATAATGAAACAACTGGATTGTGACTGAATTTGCTTTATTACATTTAGTAAGGCACTGTTAAGGAATGACGAGGGCGCTTAATTTAGTCAAATGGTAAACCGAGTTCAGTTTTGACAGTAAATTTGGACCTTAAATCTAGCATAAAGTCATGTTATTCAATTAGCGATTGTGTGAACGTTTTTGTGAATATCAGGGTGTTGTTCCAACGGTACTATTGGATTCATTTTCTGCAACAAAAAGATGAAATCTGTGCTCACGCATGTTACTTTACACAATCATAATTATTATGATGAGGTGGTCCATTGTTTGCCCTCTCGGTATATTTTTGGAGAGACAGTTTATCTGGTCTAGAGATTCCAAAGTATGCTGCAGAGGGCATAACAATTCTATTCATATAATTTTATTATCATCAATCTATTCCGTTTATCATCAATCAACTAAACAATACCTGTTTCCGTCGGGTACCTATTATAAGCCTCTTCAGGTTTCAACCACTTTTCACTAGGTATGATAAGATAAGAATATTCTTTATTGTTCGAGTACACCAGGAAAAAATAATTATAAAGATACCGTACTATTGGCGGCCTTATTGCTTAGAGCAATTTCTTCCATACAACCTACCAACCCGGACTTGGCCCCCGTGGTGGAGTACCTTCCTGCGATGCAGGAAGAGACCCGTGCCCCAGCAGTAGGGACATACAAGGGTTGATAACGTAACCTACGATGGGTACTACTTCTACTCATGTTATGTCATCTGACTATGTGGCTAATTGTCTGCCGTTTCCGCTCTCTATTTCAGCATTCCGTTGTTGTTTTCTCCAACTTCAAATAAGAGGCCACGTACCCGAAGTTCATGGAACAGCTCAACGTCGTCAGGTAATGGACAAGGCTTGTTGGTGCAGGTGTAGTCAGTACCGTCGTAGTTGCAGTGACACGTGTTGCAACCAATGTAGAAAACGCCCAGGGCACGGCACACCGAGTGGCGTTCTATGTGATCAACGCCCTGTAAAATATTCGGTTTTAAAAAGGGCTTTTCCATTAAAATTTTTGTCGCTCTGAATATTCTTGTTGCTGGACATATGCCGTTCTTACATTGTAACATTGTCCAGCTTCCCTTAGAAGTCTACTTTGGTAACTTTGTGACTGTCAGTTCGTTATCGCTTTAAAAGCAAATCGTTGGTAAAGATTGAATAATTGCAAGGTGTATCAGGTTAGTCTTATATCCAAGCCTTTGTCAAGCTAGAAGTATGTGAGATTATTTGGCATTGGCACGAGTGCAAAGAATTCAATTCAAAGTATCTGACCTCGGTTTCCATAAAGACTTCCACCTCCTTATCAACACCCTCCTCCTTGTCCATGCACTCGTTCTGCGTACACCTGTAGCTGAGGCCATCACTGGCACATTTGCAGTTGTTGCAATCCGATTGAAAGTCCTGATTGGGCTTGCAGACTTGGGACCGTTTGACGACGTTGTGGGATAGGTCCCAGTCCTGGAACAGTTGGTTAAATAGAGTTTAGAGAAAGAAAAAAATGTAACGCATATCTTTGCGTAAATTCATGAAGAGGAAACAGGCACATAAATCCACAAGGTGGTACATAAAAGTGAAATGGTACTTACCCATAGTGTTTGTTTCTAATTGTTCACCACAATACCGTGCGCGAATGAAAAGAGTGCAGTGAGTGCAGAAAGTTGTGCAGAATTTTAGACACAAGTCAAAAAGGAAAGACGCAATTAAAGTTACCAACGCTTACTTAGCCTTCTTTCTCTATTATGAATTGAGTTAAGTCAATACAGTATCCTTATATTTATTGAGAAAATTGAGTGATGCAAAATTGGTAAAATTCACAATTTCCTGAAAAAATATAAAGGCAGGGATCAAAACCTCTCTAACCAAGTAAGTGCTACATAAACGATGAAAAAACACGACTAACATTTTCACGGACATTCACCGTGGACATTCACTGGAGACAGCATCGTGTCTACCATACACCCAATTCCAGAAACAGGATTGCAAACCGAAGAACAGAAACAAAATGCAGACAAGGTAGAGGGCTCTACCAAAAATCTTGAAATGACTTACACGTTCCCTGCGGCATCTAAAGAGAGCTGATGAGCGTTAGCTTCGACAGGTAACTGCTCACTGAATATATTTTTCATACCATGGGACTAATCAACAGTCCGTTGTGCATAATCAAGAAGAAAGACTCGCAACTGAGATCATACACTGTGCGAATAATCATGGTGCGAATAAGCACAAAACGGAAACAAGTGAAATATCGAATACCTAAACACTCTAATTACTATGGATATAGGCTAGGTAATTGCTAGTTCCTGCCATTTATAAAAGTCTTCCTGAGGAAGCAACTAACAAAAGTCTCAAAAGAGTACAATTTAAAACAATGCTTAAGGGCTTTGTTATAAGCAGCTTATAAACCTGTCCTATGCTTCAGATAAAGAAAGTACTATCGATACTGTTGGTTGTGTAGACTGAGTAAGTTTATATATAAAAATTGTTACCGAGTGCTTGCCGTTAAACTGCGTCAGCAGTTTGGCCAATTATGTAAGTGTAGTTTGTTTGTGTCTTCTTTTGAATGACTAAATAAAAAAAAATGAAAAAACAACTAGCCGCCTACCGTCATCAATAAGATGCTGACGTAAGTAGACTTTCAGTGACATCAGACCCCTGCGTTTTTGGTATAATGATAGGATATGATGATATCTGGAGACTAACCACAGCTTAACTATGGACTAACTTAACTAGAGCACATGTGATTAATTCAGAAAGTGTTAAGTAGGTAAGTACGAATGTGCTACAAATAAAGTGGTTACCACAGCTTTAAAAACCTTTCTGAATCCTTTCCCAGACCGTCAAGTAAAGTACAATCCACATTTCAATGGGCCGGCGACGTGTGAGCGATGAGATACAAACTAAAATAAGCTTTAAGTACTTTGCGATACGGTTAAATTATAGCACAAAAATATCGGCGCGTCTTCGAAGCGACGGGATTTTTTTGCATTTGTATTATTGTCTCTAACGTCGTACGTGTTAAAGGATTGAGTTAGACAGAAATCGTTTTGTCCGCACGTCGCCGGCTCGTTGTAACGTGGATCTTTAGTGGCCCAACGTACTACGCTTACTGCCTTTAAACTTAGTGCTTCAGCAGAACCATCTGTGCAAATGTCAGAGGAAAACAAAGAATCTCACCGGTTCATTGCTCAATTTATTTGCGGCCACACTTTTCTCCTGACTCTCCTTTTCAATTTGAGCTTCATCAATGCCTTGGGCCTTATCGTCGAAGAATAAAATGGCTGAAAAACAAAATACAATCAATGCCGTAGCCAGGGGGACAGGCTGTTAGAGCGCAGGTTGGCATCTAGAGCTGCTAAATTGCGCTTTAATATATTATGCGACTTTCCGCTCGGTGGATTTTCATTTCTGTTCAATCAATCAGATTATATTCGTCCACTAGATGCACTACTAGATGGAGTGCATCCCATCTAGTAGTGCATCTGTCCCAGGCCTTGTCCCTAGTAATTCTCATTAGCCGCTGCCAGCAATCCGTCTTAGATCATCGGGTCAGTGAGCGTCCCACGCTATATTTACCAGTTCGTGGTCTCCGCTCATATTCACTAAAAAGTGTTAAATTAGGGCGTCTACATAATTTTGCACTTCTCAATGAATACGTGAAGAGCAGTGGATTTTAATGTTTAGAGTTGGACATTCTTGTTCAAGAATCCACCCAACGGAAAGTAACAAAATCTTGGCGTTGAGCAGGCTCATCGATAAAAATCTTGCTTGCAAATAAAATCGTGCCAAAACACCAAACCTTAATTGGCTTTTAATAAAATATTATGGCACTGTGAGTAATTTAGGTAGGTACTCACTGGCATTGAAGTCGTTGCTGCAAGCCATTCTGGTGCAAAAAGGTTGTCCTGTTTCGGTGCACCAGCATTCATTGCAATCGTTCTTCCATTCAGACTTCGGTGCGCACTTCCACAGAGTTTCTGAAAAGCAGGGATAGATCAGTTCACAAACGAGTGAGATTGAACCAATGAAGTGAAGTCGTACGACGATTATAATATGTTTAGCAGATCGTCACCCTCGTAAACATCTTGGGAATCTGAATGTTGTATTGTCACCTGTTAGATGCTCACTCACTTCTGCATACTTACCTACTAGTATGTAAATAAATCCAACTATGTAAATAAAGAAACTCAACGAAGAATTGTCGCCCACTTCGACATCCTGGTGTCTAAATCATCATCATCATAATCAGCCGTTGTCAGTCTATTGCTAGACATAGGCCTCTCCCAAGAGACTCCACCACTGAGCCCTATTTTCAGTATCTGACCTAACCTTTATCATTACATTTGGTACCTTCCTAAATGTCATACCCCACATTCACATCCTAGTATCTAAATGTTGGATACTCCGCTGCGTCAACATTCCGGCTTTCCAATGAAGGAGAATGGAGGAAGGAAGGAAGGACCTTTTTCCAAATCCTGGTGTAATTTAATAAAAGCTCCACATCCATGAATCTTGGAGTCTAAATAAAGGATCCTCAGTTGTGTCTACTTGCTGGTATTTGCACGTCAGATTCTCACCTGTATTAACATTCGAGCACCCCAAGTCAGTGCACAAGGGGCGTCCATCCTGGCTGCACGTGCAGGAGGTACACTGATCCTTCCAGCTGGTCTCGGGAGCGCAGTCAAAGCCTTGAGGCACTGGGATTGGATCTGGAAATATGAGATGAAGTATGTTTTTAAATAATAACTAGGAATTTTAATGTCAAACGTACAAAGGTGCACGTATGAATAAATATGCAGCTTACATTTATGTAGACCCAAAATCAATTGCGCACCACATTTTTCACTACAGCTACCGGCAAAGGCCGACTTGCACCACCACCCTATAAGCGGCTTAAGTAGCGTTTAACTAAAATTCTTCGTACAAAATTCAATTTAAATGGCGACTCAAGAAGTGGTTCAAGTGAGCCTAAATCTTCAAAACGCCGGTTTGACAACTACCTGGGAGGAGTTAGTGCATTACTTGTCATTTCGCTAATTCGTCACTATTTTTAATCATTTGTTAGGGCAAGGATACCTAAAGATATGAATGCTTTAATTCCAACAAATCTTTATAAAAATATTAATTCTTACTTCCTTCCTTATCGATGCATCCGATTTCCGTGCAAAATGGTCGTCCACCCTCCAAACAAGTGCACGTGTTGCATCCAATCTTCCAACTCGTCCCAGGAGGGCAAACGTCATGGACTGGCTGGATTGGTTGGACTGGAGCTGAAAAAAGTGGAATATTGGTGGAACAAATCCCTTAAATAAGGAGGGGGGGAATTGTCGCAACGAACGAATCCCATGAAAGACGCGTAGGTAGGTTTCTTTGTTCTCTTCAAGGTTCTCTTTGCCGTCACGTCAACCTGGCCGGTCACTGGTATCTTGTCCTTTGAGCTTCTGCCTCCTTCTTAATGTCATCTACCCATTTGGTGAGCGGTCTACCTAGCGAAAGACGTCCAGTTCGTTAACGAGACATCCTGCTCATCTCTACTTTAGTTTCAAGTATTGAGCAATAAAGTAGTGAGTGTTGAGTTTCTTCACAGTTCTTTCTACGAGGTAAACTTCGAATTGACTACAAATACTAAGGTATGCATAAACCACCTGCGACATTTAAATGTAGGTATGGAACAGCTGTTCTACACATTTAATGGCCGTCGTCTGCACTCTTAGGTTAAGAAATGTCTGTGTTATTTCCATTTTATGTACGATATAGTGTTATCTATCTATCTATCTGTTATAGATAGATCATTCGTGGTTTTTTTTCTCGGTATAAAAAGTTGTAGGTACATTGATCATCTGTGTGACTGCAGCAGGTATCATGATAACGTCAAAAAAACTTTTCAAAATACAAAGGGATTTTATTGTAAGTACTTATGTCATGGTAATTTATCAGCACCAATATCTAAAAAAAAAGTTATTGCTCGTAGATCAAGATAGCTCGTGGCCTAGTCGATCCGAGTGATTGGAATAAATCACTTCAGTTAAGGAATAATACGCGCGGTCAGATGCTGGATGGGTGACCGTCACGGGACTACCAGTGTCCTTTTTCCGAGCTTCAGTACTTCGCAAGGCACGTTAAGCCTATGGTGCCGACTGTCACGTAATGACAGTCGTTAAGCCATGTCAGAGGCCTTATGGGTGGCTCGACACCTTCTGAAAGCAAGGCCCGCCACTCCCTTACAATCCTCCACCAGCCCGGACTTGGCCCCCTTAGTGGAGTATGGCCTAACGTCCCTAAGAGACCCGTGCCCTAGCAGTAGGGACATATCGATCGAAGGTAGATAAATTAACTTCGGTCGATATACGTAGGGTTGATAACAGTCGAAGGTAACTTATCAGCAATCTGCCTCAGATCAATCCGGTGAGATGGTAGGCGTCCTACGCTGCGTTTGCCAGTTCATGGTCTCAACTCTAGAAACTTGGCGACGGTGGGTGACTGATTGTGAATGGCCGAGGACAAAAGAAGTGGCGAAGAAGACTTCTGTTCAGCCGTAGATGAATATAGGGTGACTGATGACATAGAAACGGTACATACCGCAGATAATTAGCGTGCAAAGCCCCAGCCCGCTTTCCTGGCAGGTACAGGTGTTGCAGTCCCGGTAGAATGTTGTATTGGGCTTGCACCGGATTGGCTTCGCTTCTGAAAACAATAGTGCCAATTTTAAGAGGCTTGAGCTTCAAAAGTGTTCCCAATGAAAACAAAATCACTCCTTATTTCATGTAAGTATTTCTTCATTTTTTCTTTTATTACTTCACTATGAAGGAGAACCTATTTAAGAGGAACAATTAGTTTCAAAGGATCAACATGTGGAGCGCCACTGTGGATCAAAGTGGAAGGAGGGCTATAATCGAGGGCAAGGAACTAAAAAGGTTTTCTTAAAAATGTTTTAGGTTCTTGGACGCCATCTTTTTCTCGTTTAAATAGCGAAGCGCTCAGAACAATTACGACTAACTCAGAGCTTCAAAGCTACGAATGAAAATGAAATCACATCTTCTTTCATTTCACACATTTCTTATTTACTATTTACTATGATGGAATGGAGCCTGGAATAAAAGACCAGGAACTAAAAAGGTTTAAAAACCTAAAGACCCTTTAGGTTCTAGGACTTAATTTTTATCTAGTTTAAAGCTAGGTTTTCACGGTCTTAGTGCGCTCGGTCCGAGTGCGCCATCCGAGTAAACTAATGCTTCTGATGGGCGGCTTTTTGTGACAGCACCAAAATAGCCAATACTATTACCGGACCGAGCGCACAAAGACCGTGAAAACCTGGCTTTAATGGGGAAACACTTAGAACAATGCTTTCAGCACAAATTCACAAATTTTATTCACAGGTAGCGCTTACAGGAGTGGCCATAGAAGAACCAGAATACGGCTGTCAGAATTTTAATTTGCACAATTTGACAGACGTGTCCCTGTATGTGCATGCCTATTAGCGCCATCTATGAAGTGCTTTGTCAATTAGTGCTGAAAACTGCTCATTAGCGCAAATTGTTTTAGTCTTTTTGGTTTATGTTTTCTGTCCCGAGAGTTTTTTTTTATATCTTGAATTATTGTTATTATTATGTTTGTGATTCATTAAGATAACTTTCACTTCCATTAGGGAAATAAGTATATAGATTGATTGATAGGTAACTTACTCTTTTTAATGCACTAACCCGTGCTAAGGACAATCATGTAGGTACTGCGATATCATTCCGATGTAAAACCTACCTGCAAAGTAGGTACTCGGGGCTGCAAAGTAATGCAAATTGCTTCGGCCAGATGTCGCTGCCTGCACGTAATACAGAGAGTATTGTAAAGAGGTTCGAACTTTCACTGATGCCGGTGAGTCGCCCATTAGCTCAGTTGGAAAGAGCGATGGCACGGATAGCCAGAGGTCGCAGGTTCGAATTCCGGCATGGGTGGAATTTTTAGCTTCTAAATAGGTTTATAGGTAACTTTTTACTGCAAGCAAATAATGCGTGTCTACCCACCTTTGGCCTCTTTGCAGCCATCTATCCTGGTACAGTCAGCGATACCGAATCCGGAGCACTGGCAGGTGTGGCAGTTACTCTCCCACTCAGTTCCTGCTAGGCACTCGACTTCAGGAAGCGTCACCATTGTGGAGACATCTTGCCTTATCTCGACGAGCGCATGTGGCACGTTTTGCCGAATGACTGCATCATTGACGGGAAGGTCTGGAATTTGAAAGGGGATTTTTTTATTATCTTTTATTTTTAAGGTTAGGCCTAACATTTCTGCGATGCAGGAAGAGACCCCATGCCTCAGCAGTGGGGACATACAAGGGTTGATATCGATCTATCGATGTCCCCACTGCTAGTGCACGGGTCTCTTCGCAGAAAGGTTAGGCCATACTCCGCCACGGGGATCAAGTCCGGGTTAGTGGAGGACTGTAAGACAGTGGCGGGCCTAAGTGTCAGAAGTTATCAAGCCGCCCAAAAGGCCACTACCGTTAAATTACAGCCGGCACCAACGGTTTAGCGTGCCTTGCGAAGCACGGAAGCGCTTGGAAAAAATACCACTTGCGGTAGTCACGGGACGGTCATCCGTCCTGCACCTGACCGCGCCTGTTGCTGCATAACTCAATTTATTGATTCCAATTACTCGACTTCGACCAGACCACGAGTACAAGGGTTGATATTGATAATTATAGTGGGTAGAACATTGGAGTAGATAGCGAGAGAATCAGGTTCGATCCCCAGTGCGGGCATGTGCCAAATGACTTTTTTTTCTAAGTTATGTACATTTGTGAAGTTAAAGTAGACGATGCGACTCGCTATTGTGAAGGAAAACACCGTGAGGAAACCTGAGTGTCTGAGGTGCTCAATCAAAATAGCCAATCCGCGGTGGGCACGCGTGTTTATTAAGCCCATACTCTCGCTTTGTGGGAAGGCATGAGCAATGTTATAGGACGTTTGTAGGATACATAAAAAAAATATTTCCACTTACTCTTAAAGCTTGATATTGATATCTTTTACAGAATTAGTTAGTATCTATCCATGCGGTTACCCTGTATGTAATTAGAGGCGCATTAAGTAATGATTTATTTATTATAGGTTATTATATTAGTTGATGTAACCTCCGTTGATGGATCAATAAACAAATCAAATCACTTCTCCCGAGGTCTCAAATTAGAATACGCCCAGATTGAGGACTTGTACAAACAATAATACGGCGCCCCCAGTTCGGCGCACCGGATTCGAACCCACGAACTCTTTTGCCTGTAACATCAAAAGAGTGTTCGGTTGCGGCTTCTCTGGGTTCCTCTGTCGCGCAGCGGTAGCTCATCTGCCTACTATGCAAGAGGTCCCGGGTTCGAATCCCGGCTGGGGACAAAAGACCCGAGGTCTTGGATGTTTACATGTTTGTTATGTCGTTGTTTCTGGTTCCCACGACACAGGGTATCCTTGTGTGGGGCTTGAAAAAATGTATGTGCCTGTATGTAAATGTTATGTTACGTTATGTTCTGAGTTCAGAAGGCTGACACGCATGATAATTACACTCACCCATACTCTCTCTGAAGAACCGGTGGTAGCTCAGGGTAGAACAATGGACTCGCATGCGTGAGACCCAGGTTCGACCCTCAAAGCGGGCATGTACCAATGACTTTGTTTAATTTCAAAACTACGTACATTTGCGAATTTCTCACAATACCACACGCTAACCGTGAAGGAAAACATCGTGAGGAATCCCGAGCCTTAGTTGGCTCCGCACATATTGACTAGTCTTTCCTGTGGGCTAGGCCGACTAAGCTGTCACAATGGTATAGGTGCTGGGCAAGCCTACACCATCTGAAACCATGCCCCAGGCACTACAGCATTCGAGTGGTCCCTTCAGCCGTCTATTGTGAGTGAAGATGCTACTGAACGCTGTATAAATCATCTCATTACGTAGATGCGAAGGCCAAAGACCACTCTCTCTGAGAAAAGGATTGTGCCCTACAGTAGAACATAGAAGCGCTCGTGACCTAGCGGAACCGAGTGCTAAGGACTCACGAAGCGGTTTTCACCCGTGCCCGCCGCGGTTGCGGGCCGCGGCCTTTGTAGAATACAGATATTTATGTAAAAAATTAAAGCACATTTCACGACGCGTTTTACGCCCGCGGCGTGTGCGATTGTTTGCGGGTCCCGCTGCACCGTGGCGGTCATCTTGTACCGGCGGGCGCGGGTCGCGGTCCCGCAGCCGCGGCGGGTTGCAACCGCGCGTTCTGCGGTCGGTTGGCGGGCTTTTTTTAATTCTTCTGTGAAGGAAGTATAACGCAACAGCTCGTTTCTGGTGTGTATCCATGACGGTCTGGAACTCAACTGATCGTTTAACCGCCCGTCTTGCAACCGCCCGTCTTGCGATTATCAACCGCCAAGTTTGCGAGCGATAATCGCAACCGCGACGGCTGCGTAACCGCACAAAACTCCGGTCTCGTGAGTTTTGAAAATAAAATTCCGTCACTCCATTCCGCCACCGCGGCGGGCACAGGTGAAAACCGCTTCGTGAGTCCTTAGCCTAATTGGAATCAATCACTTGGGTTAAGCAACAACAGGCGCGGTCAGGTACTGGATGGGTGACCATCTCGTGACTACCCAAGGCACGTTAAGCCGTTGGTGCCGGCTGCCATGTAATGGCAGTCGTTAAGCCATGTCAGAGGCCTTATAGGCGGCTTGATAACTTCTGACAGTAAGGCCCGCCACTGTCTTACAATACTCCACCAACCCAGACTTGGCCCCGTGGTGGAGTATGGCCTAAGCTTATGATAATTAACCGAAAAGACCCGTGCCCCAACAGTGGGGACATATAAAGGGTTGATATCGAAGGCCAAAGACCACTCGCTCTGAGAGAAGGCTTGTGTCCTACAGTAGAACATGTGTAGGCTATCAAAAAGGTAAGCAATTTCCAAAGTTGTAGCACCAATACCACTCGCTAACTGTCAAGGAAAGCATCGTGAAATAACCTGAGTGTATGATGTGTTCACACCTAACCTAAGGGTTGAATTTACCAATCCGTGGCGGGAACGCGTGGTAATTAAGCCCATACCGTCTCTCTTCTTTCTTATACATCGTACCCTGACTTCGTTTCTTCATCGTTTCTTATACTTCGTACCGCCTTGACTTTGCCAGGCGGGGTCAGTTGCCTCGAGGTAAGCCAGTTGCCAAGCTGGTCTAAGTTGGTAGCCCATTCAGATGAACTTCAACAGTTGGAGCTAAGCTCTGAGTCCGAACTGATCCGTACATGGATTAATATCAGACTTTGACAAGGGAACCGAAGATGAAGGATTGGCGTCTGACGCGCGAGGTGGAGTGGGCCGACAAGGGATTATTTTTTTCTCTCACAAAGAAAAACGAGAATTTCAGGGGTTAGTATCAGATGGTCGTAAAAGCATTTGGTCCAGGCATCAACTTGTCCTAAAATCATCATGACGAAATTGCAACTAGACTAAAAAGTAACTAGTTTGAAGCAACTCGTCAGAAATCCGTTAGACATAAGTATAGTATTTCATTACAAGTGCAAAAAGGCTGTCATTGCAAAGAGTTCCGACAAATGTCGACCCGAGCCGAGGCGCAGCCGAAGGAAAATATAAGTTGCAATGACGGTTCCGCATGTGTACCTACTGAACGACTATTTTTAATACAGTTGCGAAAAAAATACAATTTAATAAAGAAAAATTATTTGGAAAATGGCGCCAACCGTAATAGTACATTATGATATAAGTGCGGTAAGTTGAAAATTACAGCCGAGGCGATATTACTAGCCCGAGCCATCGGCGAGGGCTATAAGGAAACAGAGGCTGTAATTTTCAAAGCGCACGTATGTCATACGACGTTTTATAACATATTTACGAGTAAATTAATAAAACTCTGACTTTGTTATCATCACTACTTGACGACATTTTCAAATAAAAACAATACATCGAAAAGAAAGACAAAGAGCGCGCGGATTTATTTTTACTTGTCCACAAATGCGATGCGCGCGCATCAACTTTTTTTTTTAGGCAAAGGTACAAAAACAGCCAGTATTACTAATAAAGTAAATTAATATTTTTGTGTTTTTGTTACAGATAAATGGTTGTAATTTATTTTCTAAATTAATTAAATTAAAGAATTAAATGTTTATTTGTTATATTTTATTTCCTAAAGTTAATTTTATTCATAAAATATTGACCACTTTCTTGACATAAAACCTCTGCTAAGATTTTTAAAAGTATCGTTCATTTTTAGACGGAGTATCTTAAAACTTTAATTTAAAAAAAAACACGTGCCTTTTACATTACATTATCGCACAAGTACGTAATGAGATACATAACGATATTGAAATTGGTGTAATTACAACCAATTTACGAGCAAATATGTTATAAAAAAATATAAGCAGAGATTTTTTTTTCACTTATTTTAGTAGGCGAAGGGAACTATTTTAAAAACCTATTTAGAGGCTAAAAATTCCACCTATGCCTGGATTCGAACTCGCGACCTCTGGCTATCCGTGCCAGCGCTCTTTCCAACTGAGCTAATGGGCGACTCACCGGCATCAGTGAAATTTCGAACCTCTTTACATTATTATTCTCTGTATTACGTTTGTTAGCCTCTAAATAAAAAATTGTCCTTAGCACGGGTTAGTGCATTAGTAATAAAAAAATAGTATAAAGGCCATACAGCCAAGTCTTCAGTAGATTTTTTTTATTGATATGAAATGAAAATGAAATTTAATGAGATGAAATGAAACCTAACTTAACTCATTCAATCAAATTATTAAATCTGATATTGAAACAAATTAGTAGCTCATAAAAACTTGTATGATTTTTTTTAGTAAAAACTTCATGGTTGGTTTTTTTTTTAATAGACATTATTTTGACAGTTGGGAAAGAAAACGCACGAGTGCGGGAAAGGTAACAAAAAGCACGAGTGTGTAATAGCCCACTTCCCGCACGCTATACGTCCCTATAATACGCCACTTTTTGAGCAACTGTATTAAAAAATACTTAAGCAACGTTCTGTCACGCTCTTTCGTGAGAAATTCGACGAGACAGCACTACAGTTAAGTATTTACTCAGCGAAATTCTCAATTCATAAACTGGCCATTAGTGTCAATACTAAACAGTGATCCAAGAACTTTCCGATGATTTTTCTAGTATAGATCAAAAAAAGAAAGCAACAATTCGATAACCGACATCCTCTTTATGAGTACGACCTCATGGGTGGTGGTAGCGGAGCGGTGTAGAACGCCGGTCTCTCAATCGGGAGGTCGTGTGTTCAAACCCCGGCATGTACCAATGACTTTGTTTTCTAAGTTATGTACATTTGTGAAATTATAGTAGCAATACTACTCGCCGAAGGAAAACATCGTAAGGATACCCTAGTGTCTGAAGTGTTAACGTACCTCAGCGCTTGCTACGTACAATGGCCCAACTATGAGGCTAAGTGCGGAGCTAGCCTCGTAGCTAGCTTGCCGCCAGCTCGACTAAGAGGCCTAGCCGAGGAAAGGGTAGTGCGGTGGAAAATAAAACATCCCGAACCCACAGGCTTTATAAACCCCCAAGAGAGGCTCCCAATGGGTTCCGATCTGCAATGGCAGACGTGGCAGTCACTCAACCGACCCCGGACCCAAGTAGGTCGTTACAGACAAATTTTAAGCAGATAACGTTATATTGCACTAACGGAGGAGCAATGTGATTGTGGAGCCTCATCACAATCCATGGTGCACCTGCTCCAATGCCCATTGTGCCCTCACACCTGCACTCTGGAGGACTTAACACAGGCCAACACTGCTGGAATTGCAGTGGCCAACTATTGGGGAGGAACAATATAGACTGGTCGAATCGCTGACATGAAAAGAAGAAGAAGTATAGATTGATTCATTAAAATCTAGAATTGTAAATTTATCGCATACCTTTTACTTCTGCTGCACATTCTGGGGCCGTGCTTGATGGTAAACATTTTATGGCTGAAACAAAGAAAAAGGAAGAATGAACACACGACATGACACAACAAAAAAATTATGAGTAGATATAAATACTGACTGAAAATGGCTTTGTCTTTGAGGATGCGGATTTCGAATCAGAATTTGCTAAAGTTTAGTTTAGTTGAATATCAATACATACATACATACAATTCAATTCTACTAAAGTTACCGACATTGTTAAGCCTTTTTCAGCAGCATTCAAAAAGAACTGTGCCTTTTTCAACAATCAGAGTTATTTCTTATTACATCTTTATTTATTTCGGGACTTTTATCGTAATGGGACAATGTCAGCGCCATCGTGCTTTATTATTTTTGTTTTTGAATGCTACTACGGATTCTGTCCGGACTTAAAAAACTAGACCCAAAAAAATATACTACGGAACGGCGGAGCTATAAAAAATAACTTCACCTTAGAACTTGTGACTTGCGAAGTAACATTATATTTTATTAGCTTTATATACTCGTACTCTGCCAAAAATTATTTGGTCATCGCGGCTTGATAACTTCTCACAGTAAGGCCCACCCCTGTCAGAACTTATCCGCCAACCCGGACTTGGCCCCCGTAGTGGAGTATGGCCTAAGCTTCCTGCGATGCAGGAAGAGATCCGTGCCCCAGCAGTGGGGATATACAAGGGTTGATATCGATCGATCGATGATATCGTAGGCTATTTTGGAGTAATTAAACTTTGGAGTAAAATTGATTGGGACAGAAAACCCAACTGGCCTTTCAGCTTACAAAAAAATACAACACTATTCAAATTCTAAGCAGACCTATATCTATAAAAGCAGACCTAATTCTTCCGTTGCTTTTTTTTCGTAAAAAAAACCCTCTTTGTTGTATTCTGTAACAGAAAATGTAAAATAAGTACGAGATCGCAAAACTTCTCATTTGTTTTATCTACGAGTATAACCAGCAATTTCCTCCAGGATTTTTTGCTAATAGTTCCGACAGCTGTTTGTCTTTGTCTTATTCGTTTGAGGTTAAAATTCACCGGCCCCATATTCTATAGTCCTACCGGTTAACAGATTGTGTACGAGACACCGGTGGTTAGTACAAAATACTCTCAAACTGCACTAGCATATTTCCGAAGGAAGACGTTATTCCGGCAGGAAAGCGCTATTCCATTTGGGGCAATCAAGCGCCCGACCGCTCTGCGATACGCGGACATAATTACCAGGCACTGTTAAAGTCATAGAGTTATCATAAGGTATAGAAACGCAGTTCACATAATGGCCACAAGCAATTCGGTATGAGGACTTACTTTATTTTATTTATTTGGTATACAAAACAGATCACAACCGTTACACGAAGTAATTATGAGTAATACTATGATATATGTAGTAAGTTGTGGTCTAAAGAATGCACAAATCGCCACATGTATTTTTGAGTATCTTAATAATAGTCATAAATATTCATGGACATATTACACAGATCTCGTTAGTCCCATTCTAAGTAGAACTAAATTACTTGTTTTACAGATGCTAACTCGACGTTACAGTTAATACAATAAATACATAGATAATTATCTTGTAAGACCCGAGAAAATCTAGAAAAGTTTTCCTAGTTTGACCCGGCCCGTTATAATAAGTATACAATTCTAAAGATGTGTAAGCAATTGGAGTCAAGAAGAGTACCACTCAGATACCTGTAATACTACGCCTGGACAAGGGGACCCTGATCAACCAAGCCGTCCTCTACGCCCCCTTGGGAAATCGTACAGCCAAGGATCAACGGGGAAAGATCTATAGCCCAAAAGACCAAATCTATCGGCAACAGCTGGACTGAATTGGTGTCTACTCCGAACCACCGTCGGAAATGGAAATCTGTGATGTTGAAGACGCTCTATGCTCCCCTAGCAGTCAAAAGACTGAAAAAGAAGATAGAATAGCCTCCAAAGTGAGGACAAATTGGCAGCATGCTCTTTGGCGTAGCTTTTTGGCAGCGTTGCACCATTAATGCGAATGTATACGTGTCTGCAAACTTTCATACAATACGCTTAGGCACACACACGTTATGTTATTGTGTGCGTATCGCCTCGCTGTTGAACGGGATTTCGTTCGACACTCTGTCTTTGCGTGGTATGTCTATGGTTTGAAGCTATTATTAGATCCATGTGCAATTATTGTCCAGGTTATAGGGCAATTTGACGAGCCATCGAAGCATCTCCGTGGCTTGTTTTATGGGAAATCGGTGGCGCAAGGAGGACTCTTAATTAATTTGCGGTGACGGTTTAGACTCAGGGCGAACATTCGTTTAGTAAGACGTTAAGATGGTTTTGCCCAACTTTCTTGGTTTATGCACAACAGCACTATTGACCAACCTTCGTTTTGAAGTTAAGATGATTTTGCCAAACTTTCTTGGTTTATGCGCATTAATAGTATATTGACCAAAATCTAAATCATCATCATCATCGTCGTATATTGACCAAAATCTAAATCATCATGATTTAGATTGTGGTTAATATAATAGTATATTGACCAAAATCTAAATCATCATCATCATCGTCGTCATCAGTCATTTGCCGCCTACTGCAGGACATAGGCTTCCCTCATGGTTTTCCAAGCTTCACGATCTTGTGCCACCCGCATCCAGCGACTCCCCGCCATGGTCTCCAGGTCGTCAGACCATCTGGTCGAGGGTCTGCCCACGCTGCGTCGTCCGGTATAGTCCGGCATAGCCTATGCGATCATCAAGTAGATGTGGCAGGTGGCTGGTAACATATGCCGCAGAACGATGACGATGGATGATGGGGTAGAAAGGTTCTCCAACAGACACCACGAAATGGCAAATCCAGCGTACCTAGGATGCCCAACAGCTCGCTAGATTTATTTTCAGAGGCAGATTGCTCGCAGCGGCTGAATGATGATGGAAAGAAATGGCGTGACTTTGAGGAGGCCTATGTCCAGCAGTGGACGAATACGGGCTGATAGATAGAAATCATACTAGTGTAACTTTACATAACAGGACGGAAGGACGCAAATACTTACGTTCTGTCACGCTCTTTTCGGAAAAAATCGAAGAGACAGCATTACAGTTAGCCACTTTCTTAGCGAAATTCACAATTCAGAAACTGGCCCATAATTTATCCCAACTTATCGACTACGTCTCGGTGTGTGGGCTCCATTTCTCCGCTTCTATAAATAGTTCTTTATCACGTCGCTAGTGATAAATTTATGGACGCTATTTTTGGTATGCAGCCGCTGCTTTGGTATCGTTACGATTGCAAATGACCGCTCCTCAGAATAGAAATCAATATCTGTGTGTCGGGCCATAGTCAGACTCTGTGCGTTGAAAATAGATTGATACACAGCGCAAAGATTTGTTAACCCTTAATAAGGCATAGTTAGTATGATTTTTATATTGGTTTTGAACTCTATTTCAAGGTGATATTAGATGAAAGGTTAATATTAGTTTAAATATAAAATCTGTAAGTGCCGCTTGGGCAATTTGCTTAAATCTAGATTTGGGGCCTGTTTCACAATCTGCAAATAATGTTCCGGATAAGCTATCCACAACCAGGGCTGCCGTTTGTTCTAAATTTGAAGGCATAAACAAACGCACGCAATATAGAATATTTATTTAAAATTAGAACAAACGGCAGCCCTGGTTGCGAATAGCTTAGCCGGAACTTTATTTGCAGATTGTGAAACAGGCCCTTAGTACAATTTTGATAGTTTTTTTTTTTGTATTGAGAATACTTTAAATTGTTTTAAATCACGATTTGTGAGTTTGTGCAAGTCGCTCTAAATCTCTTATAATAAGCCGAAATACATCGTCATTGCTTTATGTGATTGACAGTGTCTACCTCATATTAATGCAGCGTGTAATGAAGTGAATGTCCCACCTGTATATCACATCTTTTGACAAACAAATATTTTTGATGTTAACACGAGTACTAGACATAATTAAAACTGTTTTTACACGGATTTCACTCGTTTATTTATATTTTTACAATTTTCCGACGTTTCGGCACTTTTACAGGTGCCGTGGTCTCGGATGACTGAGGTGATAGGCGTCTCTTTGAAAGCATTAACTGTTAGTTTACTACCCTCGGTAAAAATTACAAAACTTAATTATCAAGTTACGTTCCAAAACGTCGGAAAATTGTAAAAATATAATAAACGAGTGAAATGCGTGTAAAAACAATTTTAAATGTTTTTGAATCGTGTTAATCGACCTCACATTATAAAATTCAATACCCCAATGTTTATTCACTTGAATAAGTATGAATTACTTCATTTACCATAACAAATTAATAGTGTTTCAAAAATTACCTAAGCAACAAGTCTCAGGAGTATTCAAAAATTTAAAATTGGTTTCGGCTGATTTTAAAACTCTCTTTTTCGAAAAAATAAAGCGTTTACTTAGGTTTTTGAAGTAACTAACACAGAAACAAGTAACTAACACAGAAACAAAATGTTACAAGTATTTTAAAACGAAGATTAGGTACTTCAGAGGAAAATGGAAAACAAACTTCAAACGTAGGGTCTTACTTATAGTAAAACGCCGATTAAAATAGGCTGCGGTGGAGATTTCACGAGGAAAAAAGCTTGCCACACACTTTGTGCCAAAAAGGCTAGTATAACATAAAATATTATTTAAATGACAATGATGTCTGGAATTAAAGCCATGAGATCTAGGTTTTAGAATAATTGTGTAAACTCGAAAGATTTTGAAAAGACTAAATTCATGGTATATTGGTCCATTTTTTGTCCAAAATTATCGAGATTTTGAAATGGACACTTTGTTTAACTTGTAACATCCATTAAGCCGCAAGTTCCTTGCTACTTTAAAGAAAAAAATTTAGATTAGTAAAGGAGCGGCGGTAGATAGATAGATAGATAGAGAACTTTTTATTGTAGGTACATAAAGATGGAAATTACACAGATATTTCTTAACCTAAGAGTACAGACGGCGGCCTTATCACTCAAAGTTTTCTTTTCCAGACAACCTTCGTAGCCCAGTGGTTGGAACAATGGACTGCGAAAGGGCAGACCCAGTTTCGATTCCCAGTGCGGGCATGGAGGTACCAACGACTTTGTTTTCTAAATTATGTGCATTTGTGAAGTTTTAATAGCAATACCACTCGCTAACTTGAAGGAATATATCGTAAGAAACACTGAGTCTCTGAGGTGTTCAAATACCTTCTTATTATGTAGTCCAATGCGGGACATAGCCCTCCCCTAGTGAGCGCCATAGCGCCCTGTTTTCAGCTTGCCGCATCCAGCATCTGCCTGCAGTTTTTCGCAGATCGTCATCCCACCGTCGGAGGGCGTCCTACACTACGTTTGCCGAGTCGCGGTCTCCACTCAAGAACACGTTTACTCCAACGGTTGTCGGTTCTTCGCGAGATATGGCCAGCCCACTGCCACTTCAGCTCGCTAACTCTCCGAACTATGTCAATAACTTTGGTTCTCTGTCAGATGCATTCAAATACCTCAGCTCTTGAAATTGCCATACAGCTGTGGGCACTCGTGGTAATTTAGCCTATACTCTCTCTGAGATTAGGCCTGTGCCCTGCGCGCTAACCCGTGCTAAGGGCAATTTTAAAAAACCTATTTAGAGGCTAAAAACTTCACCCATGCCGTGACTCGAACCCGCGACCTCTGGCTATCCGTGCCAGCGCTCTTTCCAACTGAGCTAATGGGCGACTCACCGGCATCAGTAAAATTGCGAACCTCTTTACAATATTCTCTGTATTAAGTTAGTAGCATCTTTTACATTTTCCTCTTGACTTCTCATTTCATTTCTACCCAACTGTGACCCCCGAGTCGTTCGACGCGGCGTGTGCCCCCGCCGCGTCACAGGGCCGCACTTATCAGGGGTCACGGGTCGCCTTCATTCATGCACTTCGCTCAGCCAGCGTTAAATACCGCTGCGAGTGAACAGAAGTTTTTCTTTTCTTTTTGTGTACATACAAAGGACGCTTGTAAAAAACCTTCTAACATATTTGAAATTTTCGCAACTTGTACACATAGTTAGAATAATTTCGGGGCTTAAGCGCGTAGTAATTTATTGCTATTTTACCTCGACGTTTCGACGACGTTACAGTCATCGTGGTCACGAGAAGACTGATGGCTGGCACCCGTTCGCATCTTCGGCTGATGAGGTTTCAGACTACCCTCAATCAGCTATCACAAAGCACTATTAGGGTTGCGACACACTACACTGACAATGTCGGACGATAAGGCCATGTCGGCCATGCGACTTTTTTCCACTCGAACACATCTTGATGACCGGATCCCACGTTTGCGACAGTTTGAAACCACATTCCCGATTAAAATTTTTGTGTTTCTTAATTTCAACCGCTTCACGCACAATTCGGCTATAATAATGGCGATCGTTGGAAAGCATCGATGGTTTGTGCAATTCTATCCAGTGGTTTGATCCTGATTCAAGAAGATGTTCCGCTATCGCTGACTTTTCCACCTGGCGGTTTTTGACAGCTGCGATATGTTCCTTGACTCATTTAGCAATGGTCCGCTTAGTTTGTCCGATATAAGAACTACCACAACTGCAATCGACTTTGTCTTTGTGAAGCGGTTGAAATTAAGAAATACAAAAATTTTAATCGGGAATGTGGTTTCAGTCACGTGGGATCCGATCATCAAGATGTGTTCGAGTGGAAAAAAGTCGCATGGCTTATCGTCCGACATTGTCAGTGTAGTGTGTCGCAACCCTAATAGTGCTTTGTGATAGCTGATTGAGGGTAGTCTGAAACCTCATCAGCCGAAGATGCGAACGGGTGCCAGCCACCAGTCTTCTCGTGACCACGATGACTGTAACGTCGTCGAAACGTCGAGGTAAAATAGCAATAAATTACTACGATTAAGCCCCGAAAATATTCTAACTATAAAAACCTTCTAGTATGCTTCTATTTAAAAAAAACTAAAGATTTTGTTATTGTGCATTAGCCGCGCCACCTAGTGTTAAGGAGCAAGATTAGATGGCGCTATCCGGTGACAATGTAAGAAAAATTCTTTCAATATAGATCGGGAATATTATATTTTGTATCAGATTTCGGAAACAATTGGGATCGATTATTTGACAATCAAATTCGGACGATTAGTTGAAAAGTTATGGACGAAGAAAGAATCGTAATGAACATAGTATTGATACAGAGTACCTAAAAATGGCGGCGACATTGCTAATAGAAATCTCTTCTAGATGACCTATGAACTCCAGGTTGCTGAAGTTAAAGAGATACGGGAACTTGGTGCAAACATAAATATTTATTAATTCACATACATCCTTGTGTAAATAATAACACACCTAATGCATAGTTGCGGTGAACGAGTTATAATAAAGTTATACTCGTGTTTCGTTCTCGAGATTAGTAACCTGAAATAAACTGAATTAGAGTCCATAAGCTTTCGAACTTATGAGGCAGCGGGAAAAAAATTCTATACAACGTTTGTCGCAACAACGGCTATCGAAACTACGTAGGGGACTCGTAGCTGAGTCCCCTACATTTATATTATTCAGTTTATTTCAGGTTTCTAATATCGAGAACTAGTACTAGTGTGTTACTAGTAGTAATACGCAAGTAACACCACTCATGCACTAATTTAGGAGAAATTTATTATTTTCCCGATCTCGCTCAGGAATGTTTGGGTACATGTTGGAAATAAAGAGACATCCACTAAAACCAAACACATTAATTACCCTAGTTTTGGGCCCCGTCGCGTCGTAATCCGATAAAATAGTAGATTAGCAGCCAAGGGCTGCAAGGCATCAATTGCAGCCCTTGGTATTTATAGATATTAATATTTATAGTTTGAGGTCGCAATTGGTGCTTACACCCGAGCTAACTATTCTGCGTTACATCTCGATTGTGAGGTAAGTAGAAATAACCGGCATTACAAGAATAAAACATTTAAAAAACAATATTTAAAGTAAAAGTATTCTATTCCCGCCTTTTTACATTAAAAAGAATCAAGTAAAGAACTTTTTTTTTAGGAACTAAATTGAGCTTCGTGGTTCGATATTTAAAATTGATGACTATGATACTCACACAAAGACAAGGCTGAATAGCAAAGCGACCTCTTTGGTCATTGGGCTGAATGCATGATGTCTATTGCCAGTATTATGGTTAGATGTACGCGACCTTTTTGAAAGAAGTGTTTTTTTTATTATAACTTACCGCCCTAGGGCTTTTCTATCTACATTATTACCCTAGAGCGCTAATGAGGGCTTTTCAATGACAGCTGTGAGTTGATTGCATTAAAATAAACTAGATGGCGCTGCAAGGAGAACAAATGTCACCATCATATGTTTTATCGCGTTTTATGTTGTACGCACAGATTATTATTTGTAATAACCTAAACATGTCTTTGTAATCTGTGATCTAAGCTAAACTATGTTTCGAAACTGTTGAAATTTGGAAGCTTTGAAGAATTTTTACTTTGTTCATTACATACGTACGTGAATTGTGTCTTAACTAATGTCTAGCCCGTGCATTCAGAATTTCTGTAAAAACATAAGCACTCGCGTTTTCCTAAATGATGTAATTTTGACATATTATATGACGTCAGCACCATCTATCGGTAACTTGCGGTACTGTTTTTTGTTTTTAATGGCACTTTGAAAAGCCCTCATTAGGCACCTACAAGCCCTATTTGGAGGCAATAAGAACCTACTTACCGAGCATGAGAGATGTAAAGTACATTTAGCAAAAGCACACGATATAGCCGATACTTCTGTACGCAGTTATTTTGTCATCTATCGGCCACCGGACGAGATAGGCGCCTGTGACGTCACCACATCCATACTACAAGCAATGATTGGGCCGTTTATTCTATAATCTCTATCGGCTGTTCGATAGAGCCGGAGGTTATAACCTCTCGCCCATGTTTCTGTGTATTTTCTTCATTATTCATCACAAGTTAGCAGAAATCGTTCAGCTAAGTTGCCGTCTTCGTGGAGTACTACTAGATTGTGTTCCACGGCACCAAATTTTCTGAATTATTGTCATCATTATATTCTTTTAATGCTCTAACCTGTGCTAGGGACAATTTCAAAAAGTTATTTATGGGCTAAAAATTCCACCCATGTTGGGACTCGAACCCGAGACCTCTGGCTAACCGTGCCAGCGCTCTTCCAACTGAGCTAATGGGCGACTAACGGCATCAGTGAAATTTCGAACCCCTGTTACAATACTCTCTGTATTACGTACAACGGATGTAAATTCTATTTGCTGAATGTCAATGTAGGTACAATGTAAAATGTAAGCCGCTGCCTTCGGGCCGTAGTTTAGTGGAGAAAAAGCCAGCTCGAAAAAATAAAAATATGGAAAACATCAGCGGGAAAAAAACTTTGTGAAAACTTTATGACATTATTCTTTAATATGAATTAATAATAATAATAAAATAATAATTATAGTGATTTATTTCAGGCAAAGGGACCCATATACAAATAAGCCGAATCTTGGCCCCCGTGGTGGAGTATGGCCTAACCTTCCTGCGACGCAGGAAGTGATCAGTGCCCCGGTAGTAAGGGCATACAAGGGTTGATATCACAGAACATAAAAAAAGAGTAGAAGTCGTAAGTGGGCGGTGCCCGCGTGCCTCACATTAGCAATGTATTGCCTATGCGTAGTCGGTGACAGTTTTGTTGACTTCAGTTGCCGTGCGCTTCTAGTAGAGAAAAAATGGTGAAAACTTTATTAAAATGCCTTGTTATGCTGTGTTAGAGAGCAAAAATAAAAGTTGGGGACCAAAATATACCGATCATGCCGTAACATTTCGTCTGTAAGACGTATTTCATTGTATTTTTAATTAAATTTGTAATGACGTGAACACGGAAACCAATCCGAAAATGAGAAAGTGAAACCACCTTTATTTACTGGTTAATAAAGTCAAATTTTCTTCGAAGAAAGTGTACATTCTCTAGAAGTTTCTGTGAAAATTTCAATTCTACTCAATTACGGATGGGGGCACACATGATAAAAATCTATCGATAATTAATTGTCTATGACGTAGTAGTCATACATACTTAACGGTACTTAGGTATTGTAAATTCCAATTCGTTTAAGTAGGTAAAATAATTATTGTTAGTGGTTGATATCAAAGCCCCCTCCTCTGAGATAAGGTTTGTGCCTACATAAAACAAACACGTTAGTAAAATAAAATGACATTTCTAATTGTAATTAAATTATAAGTCGTGATATATAAATGCTCGTGGCCTAGCGGAACTGAGTGATTGGGATCCATCACTTTGGTTAAGCAACAACAGGCGCGGTCAGGTGCAGGATGGGTGACCGTCCCGTGCCTACCGCTAGTGGGTTTTTTCCGAGCGCTTCCGTGCTTCGCAAGGCACGTTAAGCCGTTGGTGCCGGCTGTCATGTAATGGCAGTCGTTAAGCCATGTCAGAGGCCTTATGGGCGGCTTGATAACTTCTGACAGTAAGGCCCGCCACTGTCTTACAATCCTCCACCTACCCGGACTTGGCCCCCGTGGTGGAGTATGGCCTAACTTTCCTGCGATACAGAAAGAGACCCGTGCCCCAACAGTGGGGACATATAAAGGGTTGATATCAAGATTGATATCGATATATTAATGATGTGGTGGTAAATTTCTATTTATCACCACATTACTAACGTCTTATCTTAAGAGGAAAAGATGTCTTAGCGATTCTATTTTTATGGCAAACAATTGCATTATTATTGAAACGACCGTAATTTCCCACGCACATACATACAAACCTACATTGCAAAAGGTCCACTAACCTAGAAATCCGAATCAGATAGTTTGGAGTTCGCAGGTTTAATTGTGCATCAGAAACCGGCTCTTAGATATTAAATTTCTTTTACGAAATTTTATATTAAGTCAGTAGGTACTAGAGTAAAGGCCGGTTTCTAAATTAGGAATTTCACTAAGTAATTACTTATGTAATCTTTTGTCACGCTCTAAGCTGAGAAATTGGGAGAGACAGCACTGCAGTTAATTATTTATACTTAGCGAAATTCTCAATTCAGAAAGTGGCCCTGACGCTGGGCGCATGCTGAGATGCAGGCGACGCAACACAGCGCAGTACAGTTCAGTACAGGGCAGGGCAGTAAAGGCAGTCATAGACCCCCACCGCATGCTGCGACGCAACTATTCGCTCCGTTCCAATTCTCATCCATAATAACTCTTTCAATGTCTTTTTTTATAGTCTGGATAATTTATTTCATACAAATAAGGTTCATTTAAATAACAGCGAACTAATTCAATTAAATGTTCTGTCATTGCAACAAAATTGTTAGTAAACACACCTCGACGTGCACGCGTCGCGCAGAAATCTGTGCCGGCACTACAACGAGACGCAGAGCAGGGCAGACACATGTCTGCATCTGCGCATTGACGTTCCAGGCTTTACAAAATTTGCGCTGCGCTGTTCTGCGTCGCCTGCGTCTCAGCATGCGCCCAGCCTAAGAGAAGTTTTAATGCAATCCGCCATGAAACTTTCTTTGATGAACTTTAATGTTCGTAAATAGAAACCTAACTACTTTACGAACTAGCCTTTAGGTCGCGGTTTCTGTGTTACTTTGAATAAAACGTTTTGAACCTTAATTGGAAATAAAATACAAGAGTTTTTACAGAGTGATTGATGATGATTGGCTTTTTGCATCTACGTAATGAGATGATTTATACAGCATCTCTGTATAAATCTCATCTCTCACAGAGTGATTAAAAGCGCAGAAAACTTCTGTTGTTTCATTGTTGTGTAATTATAGTTCGATCGCATGTCGACGTGAATGAGGAACTCTTCAGCGTTGAGCTATTATTATACGGCTAGTATTATTATTTATCGTTGACACTTCTCATAGTGGTCCTATGCAGTGTGAGGTCATTCAGAATTTTGCTATTTAAAGTAGCTTGCAATGCCATTTCAAAGTGGAAGTAAAAATAAATTATCCACTATATCACTATTAAAACAAATTGTTTACTTAGTATAGTTAGAATATTTTCGGGGCTTAATCGCATAGTAATTTATCGTCCGACATTGTCAGTGTAGTGTGTCGCAACCCTAATAGGGCTTTGTGATGGCTGATTGAGGGTAGTCTGAAACCTTGTCAGTCTTCTCGTGACCACGATGACTATAACGTCGTCGAAACGTCGAGGTAAAATAGCAATAAATTACTAAGCGATTAAGCCCCGAAAATATTCTAACTATGTGTTCAAGTCGCGAAAGTTTAAAATATGTTGTTTACTTAATGAACGTCAAAGTTGTTAGTTTTACAATAATGGATTATGTGGAGAAAGAAGTACCTAACTAACATAGAAAACTGGCATGGATAGCCAGAGGTTGCGGGTTCGAATCCCGGCATGGGTGAAATTTTTAGCCTCTAAATAGGTTTTTAAATTTGTCCTTAGCACGGGTTAGTGCATTAAAAATAAAAATAGTATAACATAGAAAATCCAAATTTATATTTTTCAAAACCGATTTTAACTATAATTAAGAGAGTTCAACTTAAAGTTACATTACTCTAGACATAACCGTCCCTGTGAACATTATTTTAACGCCTTTGGCTTCCAAATACACATTTTTAAGCCACGTCGGTGGTAAGTCTAAATCTAGACTTGGACGAGGAATCTTATTGTAGAACCATACGCAATGCCCAATTATGTATCAACTAAATGTTCTGTCATTGCAACAAAATTTTTAGTAAACACGCCGCCTCGACGTGCACGCGTCGCGCAGAAATCTGTGCCGGCACTAATATATTAGACTTGGACGAGGAATCTTATTGTAGAACCATACGCAATGCCCCATTAAGGATGTATCAACCTTTTCAAGTTTAAATCGTGGAAAAGACAATTTAGGTATATTTCAAGCGTCCAAGATCCCCAGCCCTCAACATCTAGAGATAATCAGCCATCAACACCAGTTTTTTATGTGAAAAATGTGCTGACTGATAAATTTTATGTAAGTCCGTTTTGCCTTCATGTGTGGTCTAGTTCACAATCGTTAATTCAAAATAAAATACCTAAATTCCAGTGGCTAGATCCATAATGGATCCAAGGAGAATTTACTTTCATTTTAGAACCAGATTTTAAAAAATGGATCTAAAGAGAAAAGAAAATCTCGTTGGATCCATTATGGATCTAGCCACTGGATCTATAGGGAACAAACGGTTTTGCCTCACACATGAAATGGACATATTGAAGGTATTAGAAATCATGTAATATCTTCATTGTCTGCGATTTTATCAAAGTCTGATTCGTACGTAATGTAGAGTAAAGAATGTTGATTAATATTACTTTGAAGAAGTTTAATAACACCGAATAGTTTCTTTTTTATAGTTGTTTTTTGTTAAGTGCTCCGTTTTGCCTTCCTCTCCCCTATCAATATTAAGATGGCTACCATTAGTGTTCCTTACCTCAAGAGGAAATAAACGGAACCCTTATGGGATCACAGTGCTACACAAGAAATAAGTCTCGCTGATGTACCTGAGCAGATGACCAAATTTTGGATGTGCGGCAAGTTGATCGACCAATCAAATAATTTCATTTTATGGCAGGCTGCGCGCCTTTGTTGCTATTGGTTGATTCAACGTCATCGATGCAGATGACTATTAGTTTGGCAATATTAGCGTGAGCGAAATAGGTAGCGCTACTGCGGCAATAAATTCTGCACCTTAACCGTATCGGTTAAAGATCTTGTTGAATGTACTTATAGCTTCGGGTACTTTCGTTACACTTCTTCCTAGTCTGCGCGAACGTAGATTCCCGAAGGGACTTTTATGATGTGTAGTACTGTACTTCGTTGTCCGTCCGTCCGTCTGTCCGTCTGTTCGTTTGTCTGTCATGACTTTTCATATCGGGAACGTGTAGAGGAGAGTTGAAATTAAAACAATATACTGAAGCCTATTGAATCTATGAAAAAATCAAACTTCTAAACTAACGTAAAAAAGGCGTTTATGCCGCACAACACGTATATGTCGAAACTAAACGACATTAAAATTTCTAAAATACTCTCCGTTGACCTAGAACTTGGCAAGTAATATCAAGGCGACCTCTGTGGCGTAGCGATAGTGCGTCTGCCTAACATGCAAGAGGTCCCGGGTTCAAATCCCGGCTGGGAACAAAATGAACCCCAGGTCTTGGATGTTTACATGTTTGTGATGTCGTTGTTTCTGGTTCCCACGACACAGGGTGTCCTAGTGTGGGGCCAGAAGCAATATATGTGCCAGTATGTAAATATTATGTTATGTTAAGTGTCTTTTACTACAAGTACAGACAAAACTCTGAAAATATACTAAAATATTAGGGCCGCTTGTGCCATACCCTTACATCTAGGTTTAGTACAATTTTGATAGCTTTTTGTAATGAGAATCCGGTATAAATCGTTCTAAAACCAGATTTACGAACTTGTGCAAGTGGCACTTAGTCTTTGACGGGAAAAGCTCAGGAAAACACTGATAATAGATTCCTGAACTATTTATAGTAAATATAGTTGTATATTGTAAGTACTACACAATTGTACCTACGGAACCCTCGGTAGACGAGTCCGACTCGCACTTATCCAGTTTCATAGTAAAAGTATTTGGAACACACAGAAATAAGTATCTAGTAGGTAATATTAGGAAAGACGAACAAACAGAAATTATATACTTAGATTTTAGTTACGCAACGTTTCATCGGCAATTATCACAGTTATTAAATGATGAAGTGATGACGAAGATGATGAAGTCTAGGATGAACCGAGTTTCCCAGAAGAAGCCTGTTCACACGCACTTTAAAGAGGAGCTAATTCTCACATCATGAGCAAGTATGTCGTATACGACTCTAAGGCTTATGACTTGGAATTCTACGTAAAAAGTCGAGCAACAACTAAAACCTGTATTCTGAACGCCATGCTAGATTGAATGAGAAAATAAATATCTAATGACTCTGTCGAGTTAACTTATTGTTACAGTTTCCTCTTACACACACCTACTTTAAGCCATTACATACTTGTAAATATGATGAACCATTTGACCTATTGTATTATAATTTCATAGCATTGAATGCGTACCTACTGTCGATATCATCAACATCTTTGTCGCTCCCTCCTGAAGCGTTAGGCGAGCATATGACTGTAACTATTTTTATGTTAGCGACGTTTTCCTCTACGAGATGCATCCAGGCTTGCAGCCCTCATACTGTTTAGGCTCGAGCCTACCACCACACGTCCACAAATAATAACTGTACTTGTGAGAACGTCTAAGTAAAACCCTGCGAAAAAGTTACCTACATCGTTTTATGACCACGCGTTTCATTATCTTATTTTTATGCGACAAATGTTTGTGCCTTTGAATATTTTGCGTCTAAGCTTTCAGTTCGTATGGGCGAGAATCGGCCCCCAGGTTATAAGCGTTCGGAAAACCGGACGCCAGCAAGGGGTTCCATATGATGGCTGTGCGCACTTTGAAAGATGATGAAAAGCGCTTAGTGCGGATTTTCGGACACATTCTTAGGAAGAAATATCAGTGTGTAATATCCTTTTTTTATGTACAACTAGCTGACCCAGCGAACTTCGTACCGCCTAACAGTCGATTCTTTAATTTTCTTTTTATTTTTCTCTCCGTAAGACCCATCCTCGTACTTCAAGGAATATTCTACAAAAAGAATTAGCGAAATCGGTTCAGCTGCTCTCGAGATTTGTGCTTACCAACACATTCAGTGATTCGTTTTTATATTATAGTCTAGCTGACCCAGCGAACTTCGTACCGCCTAACAGTCGATCATTTATTTTTTTTTATTTTTCTCTCCGTAAGAACCACCCTCGTACTGCAAGGAATATTCTAAAAAAAGAATTCACAATTCACGAAGAAAACACATTCAGCGATTCATTTTTATATTATAGATAAAGTGTTATATCTCTATCTGTTTATCTGCAACGGTGCAAACCTCTTTACACAATTTTTTTTATATTTCTTTAATTCTGTATATAACACAGGTATATAATTTTCAAAAATTTTAAATTCCGTTCCGTTCCATTTTTGAGATTTCCTTCATTTTTTTAGTATTACTACTTCACATTTCGACTGGACCTGACTATTTTTGCCTGCTTATTCTGTTTTTATCCAGTATTATCTTTGTATTATCATTAAAATAAACAAACACATTTTAAATAAAGTACAATGTTGAGGCCGGTGGGCAATATCGGAGTGGTGGCCAGGGGAGGGAAGGACATTGGTAGGCAGACCACATACACGATGGTCAGATGACATGGTGAGGGTTGCGGGTCAGAAATGGATCAGATTAGCACAAAACAGTGAGGAATGGCGCAGTGAAAAGGAGGCCTATGCCCAGCAGTGGGTTGATTTGAACTGATTATAGATTATAGACAATGTTGAAGTCGTTCCAGTTTTATTGTTTATAAAACACTTGACAACATCACATATCTATCTACGTTTTTCCAGTTCCAGAGTGCTTAGTGCGAGTTTTTTAACTACTCGATCGCGTTAACGTAAAGTCGTATTTCTATGGCATCGAGGAAGTGCCACCTAGCGACAAGTATGGAAATTAAAATTGCTGAGTGCGAGTTGTAATGGTTTACGTTGAGAAGTGAACACGTTTACCAGCCAAAACACGAATAAACGCGAGTGCGAGTTGTACTGTGACAGCGTTTTGCCAGTTCGAAAGGTTAACTTACTCATACATGCTCATACTCACTACTCAATGCTCGATTAACGCGGTAGTAAAGTTATTCGATTGGATCTGTCAAACTCGCACTAAGCACTCAGGTCTTACTGTACCAATTTACATATTTCTTGGTTCGACTGTACTTCGATGCAAAACTACAACCCAGCGCAGTGCCAATGCTGACTTTAGCGTAATTGAAACATTGTAAAACAGAGTTTGATTGCAACGTAGTAATGAGTATCTTAACAAATATTGAAATGTGACCTCCTGTTGCAAAATTTAAAAATACATTTCTTGGTAATGGATACCGTCATGAGTTAAACAATGCAAGGTCATGGGAAAATCGTTTGTTCCCACTATTTAGGCTGACAAAGGTTAATACATCCTTCATGGGACGCTTCTATAATAAAATCTCTAAGGATATATTAGGTAAGTAATCCGCACTAAGCTTTGAAAATTGAAATATCCTTTTTTATGTACAACAAAGTATTCTCTATCTATCTATTTATCTATCTACATTCTTCCAGTCCCAATTTACATATTTCTTGGTTCGACTTTACTTCGATGCAAAACAACAACTCAGCGTAGTGCTAAAGCCAACTTCAGCGTAATTGGAACATTGTAAAACAGAGTTTGATTGCAATGTAGTAACATTTACCTATCATAACAAATATTGAAATATGAGACATCCTGTTGCAAAATTTAAATTCATTTCTTGGTAATGGATACTGTCATGAGTTAAACAATGCAAGGTCATGGGAAATATTGACATGATAAAATATAGCAATATAGCTGCAAGTGATGCAAATTACTTCAGCCAGATGTCGCTGCCTGTACGTAATACAGAGAATATTGTAAAGAGGTTCGAAATTTCACTAATGCCGGTGAGTCGCCCATTAGCTCAGTTGGTAGAGCGCTGGCACGGATAGCCAGAGGTCGCGGGTTCGAATCCCGGCATGGGTGGAATTTTTAGCCTCTAAATAGGTTTTTAAAAAAAATGTAAAATATAACTAGGTGGAGAGGTAGGCAGAGAGCAGAGAAAAGCACTATATTGAAGATATTATGGGCGACAAAGACGCCTGGAATTAAAGCCTTCAATGCATGAGTTCTAGGTTTTATGTTTTTTTTTATTCTAGTTTCTAGGGCACCTAGTTTGAATTGTAACGTTCACTAAGCCGCAGTTTCTGCGCTATTTCATTCCATTTCATTTCATTATGAATTCATCATCAACTCTTGTATGTCCTCACTGCTGGGGCACGGGTCTCTTCCTGCATCGCAGGAAGGTTAGGCCATACACCACCACGGGGGCTAAGTCCGGGTTGGTGGAGGATTGTAAGACATTGGCGGGCCTTACTGTCAGAAGTAATCAAGCCGCCTATAAGGCCTCTGACACGGCTTAACGACTGCCATTACATGACAGCCGGCACCAACGGCTTAACGTGCCTTGCGAAGCACGGAAGCGCTCGGAAAAATGCCACTAGCGGTAGTCACGGGACGGTCAGCCATCCTTCACCTGACCGCGCCTGTTATTGCTTAACTAAAGTGATTGATTCCAATCACTCGGTTCGCCTAGGCCACGAGCGCTTTCCTAGGCCACGAGCGCTTCCCTAGGAGACGAGCGCTTTAGCGCGCAAAATAAAATAAAAACTTGCCAACACATTATTGATTTCAATGTGAATTCAAGAAGCAGCGAAGAAACGGAATTAGAAAGGCTACAGTCTAATAGAGTAAAATGCGAGTGCTAAAATTAAGGGAAAACCTTAATTTTAGCATACCTGATAAAGCAGCCATTGAAAAAACCTATTTAGAGGCTGAAAATTCCATCCATGCCGGGATTCGAACCCACGACCTCTGGCTATCAGTGCCAGCGCTCTTTCCTATTGAGCTAATGGGCGACTCACTAGTATCAGTGAAATTTCGAACCTCTTTACAATATTCTCTGTATTACGTACAGAGAATATTGTAATGAGGTTTATATAGGTTTTTTAAAATTGTAATTAGCACGGGTTAGTGCATTAAAAATAGTATAATCGCACATATATTTTTTTATAATAACGGGCACGTAGTTCCGCAAAGGTTCGCCTTCCCTGACCTAAACAAGTTACACTTTAATATACAATTCGCTAACATCTGAGCCGACCGGTCCACCACGGTACAGTCGCCAGCACATATACCTTTACAGGAGGCCGAGCGTCTAAAATGCACAGTTATTCGACAGAGTCATATTAGTATAGATTGCATAGTTTTATTGACACTATTTGTAGTTTTAAAAATCTATTTAGAGGCTAAAAATTCCACCCATGCCCGAATTCGAACCCGCGGCCTCTGGCTATCCGTGCCAGTGCTCTTCCAACTGAGCTAATGGGCGACTTACCGGAATCAGTGAAATTTTTAACCTCTTTACAATATTCTCTGTATTACGTACTATTGGTAGTGTGAAAAGAGAGCTATGAATGGCTTTGAGCGCGAAATGCTAGACTAGTGGATGGAGTCTCAAATGGAGTCTACATCCGACGTCGGAGTAGGGTTGACGATATTGATGGCCTAATATCGAGTCTGAACTGACGATGGGCAGGACACCTGGCAGTTGACCAGTAGTAACGGAGTGGTAGCAGTCAGTGTGTAGACCAACTGACCAATGCAACGGCCTCTGACATGACTTAACGACTGCCTGATATGACAGCTGGCACCAACGGCTTAGCGAACCCTGCGAAGCACGGAAGCGCGTGCAACTAGGCCACTAGCGATAGTCACTGGACGGTCACCCATCCAGCACCTGACCGCGCCTGTTGTTGCTTAACCCTAGTCTTCTTCTTCTTTCGTGTCGAAAGCGCCGCCCTCCTCTCAGATATCTCGCTCCCAAAACCACGCCACTGCGAGCGCGCCGGGTGATGCCTCCATGACATCCCGCAAACTGCACTGTGGAGCTTCAGGGCAGACACAAAGATGCAGATGAAGATCCTGCCACAAGATGTGATCATCTTCGGGCAGGATCCCACATCTTTTCAGGTTATCTCTGGATCGAGCAACACCAGCGCGCAGGCGGTTCAGCGATCTCCATTCTCTCCACTGCTCATGCCCTCCAGGTGGTATTGACTCCGCCGGCTTTATGAAGTCAGGAAGGTGTTTTGTCTGCTTAACCTTAGTGATTGAATCCATTCACAAACATTGTAATAATAAGGCCTGCACTGTTCTTGGTTATGTTTCGGGTAATTTTGCAACAAAAATGCGAAGGTTGATTCGCTGGTGACTGTACTGAAGCACCGTTGCTCGACCTAAGGTATCTGGAATCGAGGCCGACATCCAGTTGGTTGGAGACACCAATGTCCTTTGCATAAACATTCAATACTATTGAGTACACCCCGTTACGGAAGCTGTTTTTCTTTTATTTATTTAGTACAAGTGACAAAGTAACATCGTATTTAACCTTTTGCTAAACTGTATCGCTGTTTAACGGCAGTCACTCTCATTATGTGGTTACGTTAGATTATATTAATGTATATTGTGCACTGTTTACCATAAACGGCTAACTCTTAAATTGGCACTCTTAAATCTGTGCATTAAGTATAGTTCAATTGTAACTATTTATAACACTGTGACTGTCTGTTGCCAAAACAGGAAATAAATTTTAAATTAAGTATGCGGATCTCAGACTTAACCGTTGGTCGAAATAATGAATTCCCGAGGTATCTAGACTTAGCTATAGGCTCGGCTACAGTCCGAGTAGGAATTGATTTTTTTACCCGTGTTAAACACTCTATTTTTCTTAAACACTCTTATTATATATTAATACTCTATATATATATACGAACATTCGGACAATTCGCCGGCATTCGAACTCACGACCTGCTGAATGAGAAGCCGGCATTCTACCGCTTCGCTACCACCGCTTTGTTACGTAATAAAAACCCCTCTTTTATCATTTCTTTTCATCAAATTTCTAAGGCCCAATGTCCGCAAGTGATCACAGAAACAATTGTTATTTTCAAGGTCAGGCCTTACGAGACCAAACTTCTTTCCATTCTTTGTCTTTTCTCTTTATACCTTTACTGACGAAGTTCGACGATGAATGAATATATCGTTCCGCTTCTATTCTATTCATATTAGCCGTAAATTTTTGGTCATTTTTGGCACGATGAGTTTAACCGTTTTAACCGTTTGTACCAAAACGCCTTAAACTAAAGGAAAATCCTGATTTCACTAAGATGTGAGTACACTACCATCTTACAATAGGACAACAGTTTTAGTCACTCTGTCCGAGCCTGTAAGGGTTCTATCAGACAGGTCAGGCGTTCAAGCGTTCCGCGTTCCTGTACCACCTGTATGAGTGTATCTACGAGTATTTAGCGTACAACACAGAGCCAGAAAAGCTGACGTGCAGCGCGCGTGATAAGTGCTCGAATTCTCGTGAAGTGATAGACATTTGGTGACCGAGAAACTTTATCAGCTGAAAGAACAATATATTGACAATATTAGACTATAAGTGAACAGTGCAGGAGTGTTCTCCGTACGCTGGACGCATCAGCTCATCCATCACCGCTCATCATCTGCCCAACAGCTAAAGCTAGCCATCATCCACCATCACCAAGTAAGTCCATTCACTTCACCTCCCATTCCGCTCTCTCAACCAGCCCATCGTGAGGTAGACCTAGCCGACACTGGCTAACTACCATTTTTGGTATATAGGCTCTTGAAAGCCTGACCGTTCTCTGTCTGATAGAACCCTAAGATCGTGAAAACGCGTCTTTATTATTATTATGAATTTGTGGAAGTCCAAGTAGGATAGAACTCGTTATGAAAAGTTTTATGTCTTTTCATCTTTTCTTAAGTTTTAATTAAATCTTTTCGTATACTATTTTTATTTTTAATGCACTAACCCGTGCTAAGGACAAATTTAAAAACCTATTTAGAGGCTAAAAATTTCACCCATGCCGGGATTCGAACCCGCAACCTCTGGCTCTGGCTCAATTGGTAGAGCTCTGGCACGGATAGCCAGAGGTTGCGGGTTCGAATCCCGGCATGGGTGAAATTTTAAGCCTCTAAATAGGTTTATAAATCATTTCTTCCCTACGCATTTTACCGTGTGCATCTTTTTACGTTCATCTTAACCCTTCTATCTTCTTGGCTGGCTAATTTTGCAACTCTTCATCCATTCTATACTCCGCCTGCCTCAAATTCTTTATTGGACAAAAGATCATTTACAAAAGGAGGAATAATTGGTTAATTATACTTACAGAGAAGAGCGGGTAATCGTGCTCTTCCACTATAAAGGGTTTCCCGCCAGGCAGATCGTATACCTGGACGGCTGGTCCCACTATTGTAAAGCCGCTTTTTCCCGGTCTTAGTGGACTCGGACCGAGTGCGCCATCCGAGTAAACAAATGCTTCCGATTGGCTATTTTCGTGCTGTCACAAAAAAACCATCCAATCAGATGCATTAGTTTACTCGGACGGCGCACTCGGTCCGAGCGTACTAAGACCGTGAAAACCTGGCCTTAGTCAGACGTTACAATATTTATTGTATGTCATTGAAACACTTCGATTGCGCGATGCAGGAATGTTGGAGTTTGTAGTGACATGTGCTCGCCACAAACTTTATTGCACTTGACATGTGCAGAAATAACGTGTAAATAAGCGCGCTTATCTCTGAAAGAGTAAGATGAGGACTTAATGCTGATTGAATTTTTTACCAGTCAACCCGCAGGCGGTACAGGAGAGGCGACATTTTAGTCTACAGTAGTCTGTCTTGAGTTTTTAGTAGTCTGCAGGTGGGCATGGGACAAGTTCAACCGGATAAGGTCAACAGCCTCGTCTGTCCACCCAAAGCCATAATCTGAGCAATACACTCATCGTTTGCATAAAGAGATAAATAAGCATCGCATCTCCCTTACGCTTTGGCACTCCGCAAAAATATAAATAAAATATTGTCACCTGAGTTCCGTTTTTTATTGCTATTAACATGTCATTAACGTATTGGGTGGTATTGGTTTTTTAAAAATTAGAACGTCCATCGTCCGTCTGCGTACAGTCTATAATTAATAATTGGACAAGTGAGGATACTTATTTGTCCAATTAACTGCCGCACTCAGAGACGTCCGTTAAATTTAATTATTAAATATCGTTATCTTTTACATATTATCTATGAAACAGAAAAGGACAACAGCATACTTAAGGAGAGATTCACTTTAATTCACGTTTCTGAGTGCGGCGGTTAGTAAACAAGATTCTACCGTCAAAGTAGGACTTTTTAATTCAAAAATGTCATATTTCCATAAATAAAGTAACCTGAAACACTGCTTTAGATAACACGCTGTCAAAACAAAGCTTGTGAACTTACGAGAAAATGTCTAGTTTTGACATCTAATGCAAAGGAGACAGTTATTTACTGGGCCTGATTGTAAAATAGTTGAGATATGGTTTAAAAAAAGCGTTATATTTTTCTATTTTAAAATATAAAAAATGAGCTCAATTCACAATCTGGAAGATGAGAAATCTTAAAAATAAGTTTATGTCCCTAATAAAATAGGATATCGATTACTTTTATCGATTAGTGTGAATGTATTAAATAAGCGCATTTACTTACACCAGATGATTTATTTAATGAATGTAAATATATACATAATAATTTACATATTGTCAACAGTTTCAAAAATCAAACTAATTATTAACTTGATGAAAATAAGTCTTTAAATTGATTCTCGTTTATAGATCGATTTCTTACGCGTGTTTGTCAACTGTATTTTTAATCTGTGTCTGACTCCCTCTACGGTGTCTGTGCTAACCAGTGACAGGCGTGACAGCTCCCTGACATGACAGTTGCCATGTTACCAAAAATTTAATTGATCTAATAAAATAATGTGATAAGGAAAAATAGACTGTAGTGGACTCAAATTTTAGGGTTCATTAATTCAGGTAGAGCTAACGGGACCCCATTAAAAAAAACTAAGAAACTAAATTCATATGTTTAAAATTTCTGTCTGTATGACCTAAGGAACTGTTTACTTAAGATATTTGTCGCTTGAACCGCTAGGTAGCCAATTTTTTAAGAGTAGGTACTTGTTATTATAACGAATATTATGGCCTATACCTAATATACCCAATAAAAAAAACAGAAAAGTGAAATACTAATTAATGCTCAGAGTCAGTATAAATAATTATCAATGGTCATGCATTTTCTTTTAACACCGACCATTTAACACTTACGCGGACGTTTTTAAAATCTATTGTTCTTTTAATTGTTATGTATGCTATAGCATCCGCGCGTCCGCGAAAGGGTTAAACTGCGTCTGAAAATCATGTTTATATTAATAAGTACGAATACAAATTAATTTAAGCATATATATACATCTGAAATTATAATTTTGTATGTTTTATTGTACATCTACTTCCTTCTCTTATGTTTTAGTCCAGTCCATCCAAAGGTTGCCTGGAAGATATCACTTTCAGTGATAAGGCGCCATCTGTACTCTTAGGTTAAGATATATCTGTATAATTTCCATTAAAATAAAGTGTTCTCTATCTATCTATCTAAGTTATTACTTAATAAAACGTACCACAACAAACTTTCAAACTACGCACGTCATAACCCGATAGTCAATGTCATGTGGAAAAATAACGTGGTTGAGTAGTATCATAATAATTATCTGTTTAATAATGTTTATCTGCCGCATTAATTAATTTGACTTCCTGGAAAATTATTTACTTACTAAGACACGCTCATTGAGATACGCTGATGCCGTGCAAAGGGATAACCTACATTTTGACTACATTTTATCCCGATAAAGCAATTGATTGAAAAAATGCTAAGCATTATTTGATGATTTTTTTTTCATTGTTTGACGGAATAGTCCGACCTGGGAGCCGATTCTTTCCCATGTAAATTGAAAGCGTAGACGCAAAAGAAAATAATACTCGGCAGAATCATTAGACATTTATTTTCTCAATCGAATTCAATCTAGCATAGCGTTCAGAACACAGATTTTGGCTGTCACTCGAATTTTTATGGAGAATTCACAAGTCACATACGTAGATATTAAGGGCCTGTTTCACAATCTACAAATAAAGTTCCGGATAAGCTATCCGCAACCAGGGCTGCCGTTTGTGTCTACATTTACATAAATATTCCTAGCCAAGTCTCGACGGAGGTGCTCGTTAAATAATTTATATTACATGTTTGTTTATATTCGGTCAGTATCGTGGCAAGTGATAGTCCCTGGTCTCTGCCTACCCCTCTGGGATACAGGCGTGAGGTTATGTTATGTTGTTTTTATATTTATTAGTATACAGATTAATTTCATACACTGTTAGTTAAGTTTTATCATATTATATTCACACACACTCACGCATACTCATCAAACACACAGAGAGATTCATATACACCAACGGTATATTGTAACTACCTACATTAATTTATATTATCTTTATAGTAAGAATACCCTATAATTAACTTTTGTATTGTACTGCTTTTAACGTACACATGTCTAAGCTACATATCTACTTACTACCTATATTGAAAGTGAAGAGCCCTGTTGCATATAAAGAAGAGCACTGCTCAAATATTGTAAGTAATACGCCTAAAATGTAGGTACACATATTGTTAAAAAATTTTTGAAAGAAATAAAGATAATTATATAATTATATTTACATTTAATACCCTATCTTTCCTGTCTCCTGCCATATATTTTTCAATAGTATGTAAAATAGATATAGTAGACATACAATAAAAAAACGTAAGTATCACTTAATTTCAATTTAATATCGGCCAGTGCCGAAAACGTGTATTGCGAGTTAGAAATTACCATTACATATTTTTTCCGAAAAGAAAATTTAAAACCATATTCGTCCTTGCTACTTTATACAGCTCACACACAATGCGCGAGAACGAGATCAACATCGTCTGACATCGGTTACATTCGGCCGCATTTCTCGACGTAACCAACGAGCGATGAGAGGAAGATCAAGTAGGGAATAGGTAGACTAGACTGACTCACCACTGTGTCTCTTGTTTCCACACGCACTTAGTTGATTAAACGTCGTATGAGCAAGGACACAAGTGGTGAGCGAGATATGATAGAGATATAGTGTGTCTCGGTCAGCAAAGATATGAGATATAACAACTCCCTCTAAGGACACACTTTGCCCAAGTCTACTTTAACTATCTAATTTATTTTAAGTCATAACTCTAAACTTATAATATGTCAGTATGTCTTAATTGTATGGCCATGTACCTATTGATTTTTCATTATACTTCGCCGAGCGTATAGAATATGCATTTAATTCAAATTAGTATTTCTTAACGATTCGCGATACTCAAATATAGTTATATATTAAACGGGTATTAGGCATTTCACTTCTTGATCGAGTGCGCAACGTTGCAATCCGACAAAAGACCAGAGTCGAAGATGTGGGCACACGGATCACAAAGTTGAAGTGGAGATGGGCGGGACACCTGATGAGACGGGATGACGGAAGGTGGACAAGGGCAGTCACGGAGTGGTGGCCAAGAACCGGTCGTCGTTCGGTGGGTAGACCACTTGCCCGTTGGAGGGATGACATTAAAAAAGCGGCCGGGGGTAAGTGGTCGAGATTGGCTAGGGACCGGGAGAGTTGGCGTGAAATGGAAGAGGCCTATACCCAGCAGTGGGCTTCATTCATGGGCTGGATAGATAGATAGATAGATAGATTAAACGGGTCAAATCGTGATTATTTATTAGGTAAAACGTAAATTTACTTTATTTCCCGACGTTACGGCAGCGTTACAGTTGCCGTGGTCTCGGATAAACCACGTGGTAATTCAAATTAAGTATTGTATAATTTTATCGTTTAAAAACCTATTTAGAGGCTAAAAATTCCACCCATGCCGGGATTCAAACCAGCGACCTCTGGCTATCCGTGCCAGATAAAAAGGTTTTTAAAATTGTCCTTAGCACGCATTAAAAATAATGTAATTTTATCGTTTAGTTATGATTTTAAATGTCTTCTGTTACATTATTGGAAGAGACTAGCTTGCTCAACACAGGGAATCCACTGTGTAGTGTGCAAGTTAGGGTAAGAAAGTAACCAAGCTATTCATTGGAACGTTTTATTAATTTTGTGATGAAAATGTTTGTCACCAATATGCCAAGCCCATCGAAAAATTAAAATGAAAAGGTTTGATTCAAGGTAGCGCTGCGCAGAACCGGCGGCTTAAAGAACGATACAATTCAAACTAGGTGTCCATTTCAAAATATAGATCATTAGTATAAAACATAGAACTCATGCATTGTACCGGCTTTAAATTCCAGTGATCATTGTTCACGCACACGTGCGCATAAGCAAGAAGATCCGGCAGCGGCGACGTGGACTTATCTGTGGTGGATTTTTCTAGGAAGATATTTTGACGATGTCAACATCGGTAGAAGCGTGTACCCCGTAGATAGAGTAGAATGTGTACCCATTAACCATCATATTATTGATATACAATTCAACAATCATTGTTATCTAATAAATAAATCTCGTTATCTATATGTCCTGTGTGAACAAAATATGTGCCGACATGCCGTAAAACAACATTTCTTAAGCTAGTTAGACGGCCTCGCTGGCGCAGCGGCTTGGCACGCTGACTGTAAAACGGAAGGTCTCGGGTTCGATCCCCGGCCGGGTCAAACTAGTAAACAAACTTTTCTAGTTTTTCTCGGGTCTTGGATGTTATCTATATATTTGTTGTATTAAATCTATCGTCAAGTTAGCACCTGTAGCACAAGTCATTTAGTTGTACTTAGTATAGGGCTAAGGAGATCTGTGTAATATGTCCATGAATATTTATTTATTCATTTATAAGAAAAAGAGTAACTCACCTCACAGATAAACCTGTACAGGTTTCAGTGTAGGTTTTTTGTATTATTTAATATGAATTCTGTAGATAGATAGAGAACACTATTACACAACCAGAAAAAAGAATACCACCATGATCTGTAAATGTCTTGAATAAATAAACTAAAAAAAAAAACTAAAAGTCCAGACATTATTGTCATCTATTGATAACTAGCTTTTGCCCGCGACTCCGTCCGCGTGGACTTTTTTTGCAACCCCGTTCACTCCCTTGAGGGTTAAATTTAGAAAAACGGCAAAACACACATTCAATCAATTGTGTTGAAGATAATTTATTTTAAGTTTCAAGAAAATTAGACAACACTCTTTATACCTCCCAAACAAATTCTGGCAACCCTTTTTGCCCCCTTAGGGATTGAATTTCGAAAAAAATCATTTTCAGGTTTATTCCTTGCCTACATTATTATATTTTTATATTTTTTTAAAGTAAAGTAAAGTAAACAAGTATTTATTTAAAAACCACACAAGAGATAATAAATATTGTATTCACATGGTGCAGGACTACGAGTTTATCTAATGGTCACATAATTTTATCACAACAAGGAAAATAACAGCGGATTCCACGCTAGACTAGAGTCTGTGTTGTGGTAATCCAGAAACGGCAAATCATTGATTTTTAAGTATAAAATTTAATTAACTTAAATAGACCCTCTGTGCAAAATTTCAGCTTCCTAGGTCCAACGGCTGCGGCTGGGCGTTGATGAGTGAGTCAGTCAGTCAGGACTTTGCATTATATAGAAGATATATATATAGAAGATAGATAAATAAAAAAAAATACTTTAATTTACCATTCCTACAATTTTAATGATCACTGACAGAGTTACCACCGGGTGGTAATTAGTGTAATCTAAATGGTTGATTTGTTTATATATTGGTGTTAACACGGTATTTTTAGGTAGGTCTTTAAATGAGCCACTCTGCAAGCAACGGTGTATGAATTTTGTCAGCACTGGGCTTGTTTCATGCTTTATATTGACCGACTGCCTCTTCGGTCTTGCCGTTAAGGCGCCAGACCGTACCAAGACAGAGGTCTTTAGTTCGATTCCCACTGCGGACCGGCCGAAGTACTTTTGTTCAAATGGCCTAAGTCACGGTGTGTTTTCATACCTGTGACGTCCTTGCCTGGTTACCATAGTACAGGGTATCCTAGTTTGGGACCAGGCCCTAGAGAGTCTAATACTTACATACTTTTTCAATAGATTGAAATAAGATATTTTATTAGTTGTTGATATTTGTCTCAATTTGATAATATAAGATGTTGATATTTGCCTCAATTTGGCAGTCTACAAAGCAATTGTAGTGCAATGTCATTCCAGGGGTATAACCCGCGCAATTTAAATAGGCTACATAAGAGACTTAAAAAATAAAATAGTAGGTACAGTACAATTAGCGGCCTTATTACTACCTACTTATTACGGTATCCCAGTGGGTAGAACAATAGACTCGGAGGCAAGAGATCCAGGTTAGATTCCCGGTGCGGGTATTAGACTTTGAATTCCAAGTTATGTAGGTAAATTTGTGCAGTTATAGACTTATATTAGCAACATCACTCGCTAACTGTGAAGGAAAACATCTTTAGGAAACCTGAGTGTCTCAGATGTTCAACAAGCCTCAGCGCTTGAAATTGACAGTCAGCGGTGGGTACACGTTGTAAGCCCGTACTCACTCAGTCTGAGAGAATGCTGTGCCCTGCCTATATAGGCTACTTAAATCTAATCTACGCAGGGTTTTTCATGTCACGCATATTATAGTTTGTTAGCTTTTAGAATATACCTCGGCTGCTATCGGATAGGATCGGATATATTCGTTTAATAGAAATATCGGAACTAATATGACACTTAATTTCGAAATCAGAACTAGATCATCAGTACGAAAACCAGCGAAAATTAGCAAATACCGAAGCCTATTCTAGAGCCCGAGGTATATTTTAAAAGCTGACAGACTATACTCGCTTTAAAACATTAAAAAATACCGTATAAACGTTTCGCCCTCGATTGCCGAGCAGAATCTACCATCTTAATCGACGGCCACCGATCCTATATTGGAATCAATCGTTTTAAATTGGACTCAATCGATCGAGCTTTCATTTTATATTTCTCCAGGGACCTAGAGGCATTTCTTGGAATATCAATTGTAATCTAAGGCTTATAGGTATTTCACTATCTTGGAACTTTGATCATATTAATTACGGGATTACCTTTATCAGCATGGACGGCGGCAGTGCTAGTAAGGCCATGTTTTCACGCCCTTAGTACGCTCGGACCGAGTACGCCATCCGAGTAAACTAATGCTCCTGATTGGACTGTTTTTCGTGACAACACCAAAATAGCCAATCAGAAGCATTAGTTTACTCGGATGGCGCACTCGGAGCGAGCGCACTAAGATCGTGAAAACGCGGCTTTAGACCTAAGATTTCGGCCATTGTGCACAGCAATGCTGAGGCATGGTAACACTTCAGACACTAGGGTTTCTTTTCGATGCATTCCTTCGCGGTTAGCTAGTGTTATTGCTACTATAACTTCACAAATATACATAACTTTAACTTACTTAGAAAACAAAGTCAATGAGACGTGCCGGGATTCGACGTCCCGATTGAGAAGCCGCAGCTTCTTATGGCGGCAGCAGAGTGCCAGTAGCCCCCTGTCAGGCAAGAAAATTCATTTTTTTTTAATTAAGTGTCTATTTCAATATGAACATTTAAGGTACGTTAAGCCGTTGGAGCCGGCTATCGTGTAAATGGCAGTCGTTAAGCCATGTCAGAGGCCTTATGGGCGGCTTGATAGCTTCTGACAGTAATAGAATATTTTCGGGGCTTAATCGCGTAGTAATTTATTGCTATTTTACCTCGACGTTACGACTGTATCGTGGTCACGAGAAGACTAATGGCTGGCACCCGTTCGCATCTTCGGCTGATGAGGTTTCAGACTACCCTCAATCAACGAGTACAAAGTACTATAAGGGTTGCGACACACTACACTGACAATGTCGGACGATAAGCCATGCGACTTTTTTCCACTCGAACACTTCTTGATGACCGGATCCCACGTTTCAGACAGTAAGGCCCGCCACTGTCTTACAATCTTCCACCAACCCGGACTTGGCCCCCTGTGGTGGAGTATGGCCTAACCTTCCTGTGATGCAGGAAGAGACCCGTGCCACAGCAGTGGGGACATACAAGGGTTGATAACGTTACGTACGATGAACATTTAAATCTCTCCAAAATGGTGGAGACTGGTCAGACTGGTGATGGCTGGCCCCAGCGATATGCTCATGAACGAGTGCTACTCGTGTGTCTGGCCGCAGCACTAACGTTTTTCCTACTTAAGTTAGAAAATTAACTATTGTTTTGGCATTCAAACTGATATATTAGGCTTAAGATGACCTTACAAAAGATGTTCAGAGTAGAGTTTTTTTCCCGCTGCCTTTTTAGGGGTCCCTAGTCGGAGGGTGTCCTACACTACTTTTGCCGAGTCGCGGTCTCCACTCAAGAACACGTTTACCCCAGCGATTGCTGGTTCTTCGCGAGATATGGCCAGCCCACTGCCACTTTAGCTTGGTAATTCTCTGGTAATTCTAAGATGTAGTGGACAAGATAACGAACTAAGGAATTTTCGCAATAAAAAAATAATAGGCATCGTCGAGTGATTAAACAGAAACTACTTATACTTAGATTTTATATTCCGTAGAATTCTGACAGCTACCATTTCTTGACTTTTATAGATAAAACATAAAATAATATCTAGTATTTCTTCGTTCGTTATCGTCGTCGTCAGGCTACACTAGTCCACTGCTGGACATAGCCCTTCCCTAAAGAGCGCCACGTTGTGCTATCAAAGGGGGTAAATTCTTCGTTCGTTCGTTATCATTCCTTGTATGCCCCCACTGCTGGGGCACGGGTCTCTTCTTGCATCGCAGGAAGGTTAGGCTATACTCCACCACTGGGGCTAAGTCCGGGTTGGTGGTGTTTTATTTCTTACTAGCTGTCCCAGCGAACTTCGCACCGCCTAAATGCAAAAAATTTCGTCACTTCGGACTCCGGGCCGTATCTATCGTTCCCAAATGTCCTCGTAACTGGCTCAGTTGGACTAGGATCCACACGCCAATAGCGGGTACGAGCAAAGTCAAGGAGTCACAAAATTTAACCAAAAGCTACAATTTCTTTCCAAATATTTTTCCTGTGACGCAACCACTTCAAAGTTACTATAAATCATATTCGAACCCTCAATTTTGATTGGAACTTGAACTAGGAAATTGAGAATGGGACCTTTTGAGAAAAATGAGAAGGGACGTTTTGCGAACGGGACCTTATGCGTCAAAATGAATTATTTTTTATGCAATCTGTAACAGACAGGCCCTTACTACAAAACGTCACAATAAAGTTACAGTTTTACAAACCAAGCCATGTCACAAAAAGTTACAAAGTGGCATCAAAAGTTACAAGATTTGTGACAAAAATTACAAAATGGCAACGCTAGACTCGATGCATTACCGCGTTGAACAGCGTTGCTTGAAATATAAGAATTTAGTTTTTGTTACTAGCTGACCCAGCGAACTTCGTACCGCTTGGCAGTCGATTCTTTTTTTTTAATTTTCACCCCGTAAGAACCATCCTGGTACCTCAAGGAATATTCTAAAAATATAATTAGCGAAATCGGTTCAGGTGCTCTCGAGATTTACGCTTACCAACACATTCAGCGATTCACTTTTATATTATAGAAGATTGTGCATATTGTGGCCGAAATGCGAGTATTTAATTAATTCTACGTTCTATATTAGACGATACTTCCTTCTCAAATATATTAGTCCAGTCCATCCAAATGTTGTCAGGAAGAGATCACTTTTAGTGATAATTCCGCCGTCGGTACTCTTACGTAAGGAAATATCTGTGTAATTTAGATTTTTATGTACAATAAAGTGTTCTCTATCTATCTATTAGACGTAGTATAAGTGTAGAATTGTATATAGAGGCATATGCACCTCTTGGCGGCGCCCATGCTAATCGATATCACAACACATTCTGTGAAATGAGTCATGGTGGATATCACATGAGATCTTACATACGAGTACCTATAGGCCAGGATATTATGGTTCTTAATGTTCTATCCATGGAAATGCTAATCCTCGACCCCTTGTCTACTGAACCAACAGAAATTATAAATCTGTGTCACTAGGCACCAAAAGTCATTTTTCAAAACAATATACCTAGTAAGAATGTGTAGACTTTACTACGAAGTTGTGGCCATTAGCTCGGAAGTCGATATCTTTAACGCAGATCATGCTAAGTTTAAGAGATGCTCAGCCAAGATGTTAAAATCATAGAGCTGTGTGGTTTTATCTAAATAACATAACATATACATACAGGCACATACATTGCTTCTGGCCCCACACTAGGATACCCTGTGTCGTGGGAACCAGAAACAACGACATCACATACAGGCACATACATTGCTTCTGGCCCCACACTAGGATACCCTGTGTCGTGGGAACCAGAAACAACGACATCACAAACATGTAAACATCCAAGACCTGGACTTTTTTTTGTTTCCAGCCGGGACTCGAACCCGGGACCTCTTGCATGGTAGGCAGACGCGCTACGCTAAATGCGTACATATCCCTATTATTTTACACTTTGTTAAGATATACAAAGTTAAAGTTACATGTGGCGATGTTGAACATCGCCACATGTAACTTTGTGTGTTCAGTAATTATAGGAACAAGATGCTTTCCTTGCTGCCAGTGATGATGATCCCACGAATTGTCAATTCTGAAAGTATTAAAGAAATGCAAGCAATAGATGATGAATGGGGTAGTTTCCCCTATGTCACTGAAACTGTTGACTTGACGCTAAGCCCAGACAAATTTTGGGGGGAAATCAAGAAACATTTTAAACAGTACAAAACCCTAGCGAAGTATTCAATAGGTTTATTAAGCTTGCCACACTCGAATGCTTATTGCGAAAGAACATATAGCGCAAAAAGTTAATTAAAACTAAACTACAAAACAGCTTAACCAACAAAGCAGTAAACCTTACTGGCAAAACAACTTATCAGAACCACCGGAAACTGCACTGACTTTAAGCCGACAGATCATATGTTAAAAATGATTACAAATCTGTACAAAAACAGTAAATAATCATGTACTACTTTTATGTTTCAAATTCCTTTGGGCATACGATTTTTTAAGCTGTTACAACAGCTTAAGAAAATCGTTTGCTACATTTTTTCCTCTGGCAGCCCTGCGATGTTGTGTGTGCAAGTTTAAATAATAAATAATTTTTGTACTTTGAAAAACGCTAAAGAGTTTAAACGAAATTCCACAGTTGCCTTTAACTTTACAGGTATAATTTTATAAAAATAAATTTGTCTGAAACATTTTTCAGTGCCAGTTTAAATACCTAATAAATAATTTTTATACTTTGAAAAACGCTAAAGAATTTAAACGAAACTCCACAGTTGACTTTAACTTTACCGGTATTATACTATTTTTATTTTTAATGCACTAACCCGTGCTAAGGACAAATTGAAAAACCTATTTAGAGGCTAAAAATTTCACCCATGCCGGGATTCGAACCCGCAACCTCTGGCTATCCGTGCCAGGATAGCCAGAGGTTGCGGGTTCGAATCCCGGCATGGGTGAAATTTTTAGCCTCTAAATAGGTTTTTCAATTTACCGGTATTATTATATAAAACACAATTTCTCTGAAACACTTTTCAGAGCCAGTTTAAATAATAAATAAGTTTTATACCTACTTTGAAAAACGCTAAAGAGTTTAAACGAAACTCCACTGTTGACCTTAACTTTACCGGCATTATTTTATAAAACAAAATTTGTCTGTAACACTTTTCAGACCTTGTTTAAGTAATAAACAATACAGACTATTTAAACTATTCAGACAGAAAACTCTGGACTGAATTGGGGGAGGCATTTGCCCAGCAGTGGGACACAAACATAGAGGCTACGTAAAAAATATTTAAACCGTGTTTGTTGTGTATGCTCAGGATGGCTTATCTATAAAAAGATTACAGTGTTTCAAGTAATCTTTTTATAGATAAGACTGGTGTTTTTTACCCACATAGTTTTTTAAGCGAAGGCTAGGCAAGGAGATTTCTTATTAGTAGTCAGCGCTTCCTTGATGGATTTAGGACTTGCAAAAGTTTCTTAAATTACATTAAAACTTTGGATTTTACACCATATTATGTTGGAGCTCAATAATATTATCAAGCTAAAACTTTATATGTATGTATGAAAGGCTGTTACCAGAACGGCTGGATGTATTGTGATGAAATTCGACACAGATATAGATAATTTTTTACCGAGGTAAATTTTTATCCTGAAAAAATACAAATTATAATCTCTTCGCGAACGAATCGGCAGCAGCCAGTTGATAACAATATCTTTAAAACCTCCTTGCAACGAAGCCTTTTTTCAACCTAATACCAAACCTCGTTTTTTATTAATAAAGTTGCAAATATTGGCACGGTGAACGTAGAATTCTGGGCACTAACCTCCGCCGCTGCTGTGCCTCGCCAAGCAGGCCAGAAGACCAAACACTAACCACTTCATGTCCACTAATCCTCTCGGCCGGGTCCACTGAACACAAACAAGAACGGATCTACAGGTCACAAGATGACCAGCCTGCGCGGCGTTTGGGTCAGTACTGTCTATAGGTTTGCGTATTACAACTGAAACGATACGTCGTACACTTCGGAGCAGAGACACAGGGTCAACTCACTATCTGCTCATTAAATTGGAAGATTTAAGTCACGAGAAAAACAAAATACTCTTGTCGTTCAGGGTTTCGGTTTTTCCTATGGTTTTCCCGTGGGAAAAGCCGCTGCAGTGAACTCCCGTATAGTTATAATTGTGAACGCATAGTCCGGCTCGTAGGACCAAATTTTGGCTAAGGGTGGACTCTACGGGAATGTAATGAAAGGGCTAGTAATAGATTTTAGGGAAAATGTAGGCAAAAATATGGTATGAAACAGTGCCATTAACACAATAATTAAAAGTTTGAGTTAAACATTTTTATCATCAATAGATTTGTACAATAGTATTTTCTTAGGTTAACACGAGCACTAGATAAGTATAATAAAAACTGTCTTCCGAGACCACTGCACCTGAAAAAGTGCCAAAAAAAAAAAACGAGTAAAATCCGTATAAAAACAGTTTCTAATAGATTAGTGTTTAGAATCTGAAATCTTACAATCTCTAACTCGCACACTACAGATTCTTAAGTGGTGCAAGCTAGTCTCTTCCAAAAATGTAACAGAAGTCTATAACTAAACAATAAAATTATACAATTCTTATTATGAAGTTAATACATCTGCTTCTCGCTTGGCACATTAGTATAAAAAAATCATACGTAGCCATACGATTAATGCATAAATGTGAAATTAAAATATATACACAGATATAAAAAACCAGCCTAGTGCGTGTCGGACTACTCACAGTGTAGGGTTCCGTAGAAAGAAAATGTTTTGTAAGGAAAACTACTTCATCAACGTAATCTTCAATAGACTTTTTAACTTGATGCGAACTTAGCTTTGATAGATTTCTTTTTAAGTAATTTTTTACGTGACACGCAGTACTTAAACGTTCCACTGCAAGCCATAGGTTTTTTTTTTCAGGGAGAGAGACAGTCTGGCTGGATGAATATCCTGACGATGAATATAGCAGACGTCAATTTTTCCGTAGTAAAAGTAGTTCGTAAAAACAAGATGAAACCGTATTTTTAAAAATACTGTCATATTAGGTATATATCCTTATTAGTAATTGTTTTATCGTCGTTCATATTGCAAAAAGTCGCATGTCAAAAATAAATATGTCATTTTTTACCAAATTTGTATGAAAGATTACAAAGATAGCAAGACATCATAAACCTTACCTACTCAGGCATATGAACATATGACCTTTTGAAATATGAACGACGACGATATCCAATATGAAGACATAAAAAAATTACTGGTCTGGGGATGGTCAGTGGAAATTTTGTTAACAATCAATCGAGAGAGATTAATAGATTATGCAGCAACACTCAATACGAGTACCTCCCTACTCAATATTTATAAAGATCTGTTCCAGTATTTTCGCACGCGAGTGTACATGTTACTTCTGTCTCTGATTCTCTATATACTCTTTTAATAGTATTTAGGAAGCTAATCGGCCAGGGTGGAGCCGGAGTGATTAACATTTTAAGATAACTGACCTCTAACTTGTCCGTATCGGGACTCGGAACTATAAATATTTCGCGTGTAGACAGTGCCCGATATGAAATCAAACTTTTACAGCGTGGATTTTAGATAGTTTTTATGTTTTATTTATTTATGTATTCATTTATTTATTTATTTCTGTTGGTAAAATTAACAGCCGCATAACAATTGTACCTACATAAAATAAATTAATAGCTGAAAGCCAATTTTAAATCTCCACTTTTAAAAAGAAAACAAAATAAAAAAAACAAAGATAAAGAAAGAAACATCAGCAATTTCGACAGACATTGAAAACATGTATCATGTATCATGAGCTGGCCAGATGGGGTAAGAAATTTTTACCCCATCTGGCCAGCTCTAATGCGATCGGCAAGATCTTGGTGACAGTTCTATAATTATGTATATAAACTTACAGAATCATCACAACCAATAGTATCGATAGTAGTTTAAGCACGATATAATGCCAGCTAGGACCAATTTGCTATAGAAAAAAATTTTTTAAATATCATTTATTAATTTTACTAACTAATCTAAAGTCCTAAGCATCGTAAGTCAATGAGGTCTGAAATACGACCATGCAAAGTCAGAGTAATTTGGTCAAGTTATAATGCTTACATATTGATAAAACATCGCTTACAAAATAAATTATTATTTGCCTATCATTAGTTGAAGTAGAAATATCTTCGATTAAACATGTTCTTTCCTAACATCGAAATCAATAAATCGAATCCATCGAATTAAAAAATTGTCCGAAAATCCGGTAATATAGGATGATCCGTGTGGCATGTAAACTTTCCTCGTTCCCCAATCTCTTTTCTGCAAGGTTCGTAAAAAAACAAACTAATCTTGTTGAAAAAGCTCCCAATGAAGTTTTTCGCAAGTTGGAAACATCGTCAAAAACCGCGCTCACAATTCGAAATATTTTCACCAGATCTCGACCACAAAGTTCTCTAAAATTCCAAAGATAAAGTAGGTACAATCTATTTATCCTTACTTTTCCAATTTAGTAAACAAGATTCTACCGGTAAAGTATTTACTTTTTAGTCAAAAAGTGCCATATTCCTACAAATGAAGTAACCTGGGACACAGAACACATGAGATTATACGCTGCTAAATTTATAAACAAAGTTCACGAACTTGCGAGAAAACTTCCATTTTTGGCATGAAATGTCAGTTTTGAGGTTAGAATCTTGTTTACTAAATTTGACAAGTAAGGATAAATAGAGTGTAAAATTACTTGACTTGCTCCAACCGTGAAATCTGTACAAAAATAAAATGGAAGGGAGTAGTTTGGGTTAGGTTACATTACCTACTTGCTTCAGAGTAAAATATTATTGAGTGGGTTTAGTGTACAAAATATTTTGTTTGATGTACTTACCTACTTTTTAATTTTCTTATAGTCACTCTATCGGGAATATAACTTTTTTTTTATTATTTACAATATTCATATCTACAAAACTACGTACCTACTCGTCTTGTATGTTCTTGCCCAGTACCCTAAAGAGAACAAAAACTTAGCCACCTTAGGTGTCCCCCATCAATAATCGTCTTTGAAAACGTTGGTTGCCCCACAGCTTTCGTTTAGTATGCTGGGATACAAGAAAACTACATAGGTTGACAAATATATTTAATACATGACAACTTTTCATCCCAGCTTAGCGAGAAGATGACTAAACGCAAAAACGACAGTTTTAACAATAGGTATGTCAAGAAAAGAAAATGGTGCGCGCGAACAAGTAGAAAAACAATACACCAAAAAGGTTCACAGTTTGAGTTTTCAACAAATAAAAAAAAGGTTGTGGTAAATGCGGCACTATGGAGTTAGAAGTAAATAGGTTTAGTGACGTTTGAATTCACTAACTTAAAAACCTAATTAGAGGCTGCAAGTGATGCAAATTACTTCAGCCAGATGTTGCTGCCTGTACGTAATACAGAGAGTATTGTAAAGAGGTTCGAAATTTCACTGAAGCCGGTGAGTCGCCCATTAGCTCCGTCTGGAGAGCGCTGGCACGGTTAGCCAGAGGTCGCGGGTTCGAGTCTCGGCATGGGTGGTTTCTTAACCTCTAAATAGGTTTTAAAATTGTCCTTAGCACGGGTTAGTGCATTAAAAATAATATAATTCACTAACTTAGTGCACGCGATGTTTTATACCGTTTTTATCCTCTGGCGGATAAAAACGGCTTTTGCACTGCGAGATGGTAGGAAGAAAATTATTATTATTCTTATCTTAAACTAGTGCCCTGCGGTGTTACCGCGAATTTTTCCATGGGAATAAGATATTTTTTTTCCGCAGTAAAATATAGCCTATGTGTTATCTAGGGTGTCGACTAACTGCGTAGGTACCAAATTTTACAAATTGAAGTTGCTCCAGCCGTTTAGACGTAAACGAGACACGAAACTTTCGATATCAACCCTTGTATGTCCCCACTGCTGGGGCATAGGTCTGTTCCTGCATCGCAGGAAGGTTAGGCCATACTCCATCACGGGGGCCAAGTCCGGGTTGGTGGAGGATTGTAAGACAGTGGCGGGTCTTACTGTCAGCAGTTATCAAGCCGCCCATGAGGCCTCTGACATGGCTTAACGACTGCCATTACACGACAGCCGGCACCAACGGCTTAACGTGCCTTGCGCAGCACGGAAGCGCTCGGAAAAAATGCCACTAGCGGTAGTCACGGGACGGTCACCCATCCCGCACCTGACCGCGCCTGTTGTTGCTTAACGCAAGTGATTGATTCCAATCACTCGGTTTGACTAGGCCACGAACGCTTCTTTCGTGTGATGTAATATAGTGTGCTATGCATTTTAGAGCATCGCCCCCTACTGCCGACTGTACTACACTGGCGGGCAACTCAAAGGCTCCTCGCGAACGGCTTACTGCTTTTTTACGATCGGCCCCGGGATCCAGTTAAAATGCTTTGAACTGTCCTGTTTTCTTTGGAATCGGCACATTGGCAACATTTCTACGCACGCGTGGCCGTAACCCTGTACGCTTGAGAGCCATTTTGCCGCGGCAGGGTGGTGTTGTAGTGATGCTTATTAAATCGAATCGTTAGTTTTGTGATCGTCTATATTTAGAATTCGCATTTTTCGCCGGTGTTACCGCTTTCTAAGTTTTTTTTTATTATTTGCGTCCAAGCCTCCGCCTGTTGCTATGGCCTCTGGATGGATTTTTTTTGTTTATTTCAAAAATTCCTGGATTCCTGCTCGGGCTAGGCCGGGGTAAGGGGTATCGATTTAAGAAAACATCGTTTGTTTTTATTTTATACTTTATTGCACAATAAAAACTTTTTCTCTATAATATAAAAATGAATCGCAGATTGTGTTCGTAAGCGTAAATCTCGAGAGCAGCTGAACCGATGTCGCTAATTCTTTTTTTAGAATATTCCTTGATGTACGAGGATGGTTCTTACGGAGAGAAAACTAAAAAAAATTAAAGAATCGATTGTTAGGCGGTACGACGTTCGCTGGGTCAGCTAGTCTATAATATAAAAATGAATCGCTGAATGTGTTGGTAAGCGCAAATCTCGAGAGCAGCTGAACCGATGTCGCTAATTCTTTTTTTAGAATATTCCTTGAAGTACGACGATGGTTCTTACGGAGAGAAAACTAAAAAAAAAATTAAAGAATCGATTGTTAGGCGGTACGACGTTCGCTGGGTCAGCTAGTCTAAAATATAAAAATGAATCGCTGAATGTGTTGGTAAGCGTAAATCTCGAGAGCAGCTGAACCGATGTCACTAATTCTTTTTTTAGAATATTCCTTGAAGTACGACGATGGTTCTTACGGAGAGAAAACTAAAAAAAAAATTAAAGAATCGATTGTTAGGCGGTACGACGTTCGCTGGGTCAGCTTATTGACTTAAGACGCTTATAGCAGTTATGGGCGAAGACGGTTATGAATTACTTTCGACTTTAGCTAGCCCAGCTAAACCGTCAACACTAACGTTCGGAAGAGCCGTAGCGATAATGGCCAATCATCTGCAACCGAGGCCGTCTATCCTAGCGGAAAGGTATAGATTCCGTCAGAGAAGGCAGCATGAGAACGAGACCATAGCGGAGTACGTGGCGGAACTCAAGAAATTATCCCGGGATTGCGACTTTAAGTCAGCATTAGAAGAAAATCTGAGGGACCAATTGGTTTGTGGATTGAGAACCGAAGCTTCCAGACAGAGGTTGTTTGCAGAAGAAAATCTAAATTACCAAAAGGCAGTCGCGTTAGCGACTACCCTCGAAGCAGCGGAGAGAGATGCCGGCGCAGTGGACCAGTCGATGACGGGAGTACATAGAATTGTTATCAGAATTTGTAGTGTTTGCGGAGGCGAACACCGCTCGGAAGTTTGCAGATTCAAAGAGTATGAATGCACCCTGTGTCACAAGGTCGGCCATCTTCGGAGAGTGTGCTCTCAAACGACGTATATGGACCAGCAGCGGGAACCAAGAGGGTTCGGTGAGGATGGCGCAAGGCGCAGCAGGAGTGGACGGCGGCGCGGCGGCCGGGGGCGCGGCGGGAGGCCGCGCGGCGCGCGCGCTCCTCCTGCCAGCACATACTGGGTGCAGCAGCCGGCGGCGGGCGAGCCGCGGCCGGGGCCTTCTACGCAGGACTCGGCACCCTCGAGGCATCAAGAAGAAGACGATGACTACAGCGAAGAAGAGCCAATGTATCAGATGTCTTTAACACAGTATAAACCGGTATGTATGCCGTTATTAATTAATCGAGTATTGTTACAAATGGAGGTAGATACAGGTTCAGCCCTATCATGTATCAGCAAAAATACTTATTTAAACCTATTCGGCAATTTGGAACTGAAAACTTGTAAACTGAAGTTAAAATTTTACGACGGGTCTATTGTGAAACCATTGGGCTATTTAGAGGTCACCGTAACACACGGGGCTAGGAATAAGAAATTGGACTTATATGTAATAGATAACGGTTGTACAAATTTGTTGGGCAGACAATGGTTGTCAGAGTTGGATATAGAAATACCTAAATGCAAGATATTCGATGTAAAAAATTTGCAAGTGGAAAGCAAAAGTGAAAGTTTAAATGGTATCCTTTCCAGGCATAAGTCGGTGTTCGACGGCGCATTGGGTCGGTATAACGGTGGTACAGTGTCTCTGTCTATCCACGAGGAGGCACAGCCAATTTTCTGTCGCGCCCGGCCCCTGCCCTTCGCGCTGCGCGCGCGAGTCGACATGGAGTTAGACGCGATGCTGCGCGCCGGCGTCATTGAACCGGTAACTCAGTCCGACTGGGCCACGCCGTTGGTAATCGCAAGCAAGGCGGATGGAGGAATTCGTATTTGCGCAGACTACAAGGTAACGCTCAACCGTGTTTTAAAAATAGATAGATACCCGGTTCCAAGAATTGACGAGTTGTTTAGTGATTTAAGTGGCAATAAATATTTCACAAAAATTGACTTGTCGCAAGCTTATAATCAGCTAGAGCTAGATGTGGCGTCTAGAAAGTATACAGTCATTAACACACACAGAGGACTTTTCAAGTATAACCGCTTAGTTTACGGGCTTTCTTCGAGTCCAGGAATTTTTCAAAAATTCATGGCTAACTTGTTCGGCGGAATCCCCGACGTTATAACATTTTTTGACGACATATTGATAAAAAGTAAGGATTTAAGTAGTCATTTACAGGCAATTGAAAAGGTATTTGAGATACTGGAAAGCAATGGTTTAAAAATAAGAAAAAGTAAGTGCAATTTTTTAGCTAGTGAAGTAAAGTATTTGGGCTACATAATTAACAAAGAGGGAGTTAGGGTAGACCCAGAAAAAGTAAAGGCAATCATAGACATGGCCTACCCACGGAATGTGTCTGAACTTAAGTCATTCCTCGGCATGGTAAATTTTTACGGTAAATTCGTGAAAAATCTAAGTAGTTTCTTATCCCCATTATACCAACTATTGAAGAAAGGCCAGTTTCATTGGAATAATAGTAGCAGTGTAGCATTTAACAAAGTTAAAAAATTATTAAGTAGCGCTGAAGTCCTGGTTCACTTTGACATGAATCAGGAATCGGTGTTATGTTGCGATGCCAGCTCGCGCGGGGTAGGCGCGGTGTTATCGGCGCGAGCAGCTGACGGCTCGGAGCGGGTAGTTGCCTACGCATCTCGGGCGCTCACGCAGGCGGAACTACACCTTAGTCAAATACATAAAGAAGCACTCGCTATTATTTTCGCAATAGAAAAGTTTCATCAGTACTTATATGGGAGGAAGTTCACGTTGAGAACCGACCATAAACCGTTGGTGAGTATTTTCGGCCCAAACACATGTATCCCAAGCACCGCGGCAAGCCGATTACAACGATGGGCAATTAAATTATCAGCGTACGATTTTAATATAGAATATGTCAAATCGGAAAAAAATGCCGCAGATGCCCTTTCACGGCTAATTAGGGCTCACAAAGAAGAGAAAGAAGATACGTTACCCGAGCAAACGTACTTGCATTTTGCAACAGAAGCTATGCTCCTCGACCACACTGTATTAAAAAGGGAAACAGTGGCTGATCCAATTTTATCGCGTGTGTTGAGCTATATCAAAGACGGTTGGCCAACTGAGGTAGAAATAAATGAATTAAAGCCATTTTTTAACAGAAGAAAAGAACTATATATCGAATTAGGTTGCATACTTTGGGGTCACAGAGTGATTGTCCCAGCAGTGTGTAGAAGGAGAGTTTTGGAGGAGTTGCATGACCCGCACATGGGCATAATTAAAACAAAGTCATTAGCTAGAAGTTACGTTTGGTGGCCAGGAATAGACGAGAGTGTAGAGGCAATTTGTCGGGAGTGCACGGTGTGCGCGGCGGTGGCGAGCGCCCCGCCGCCGGCGCACGCGCCCCGCCCATGGCCCTGGCCCAGCAGACCTTGGTCACGTTTACATATAGACTTTTTAGGGCCTTTCCAGGGCGTTACTTACTTCATAGTAATAGACTCATGTTCTAAGTGGGTAGAGGCCATTCAAATGAAAAGTACGTCCGCTGCATCATTGATTGCAATCTTGAGAGAGATGTTTGCAAGGTTCGGACTGCCTAAACAGATAGTGAGTGACAACGGGCCCCCATACACAAGTACTGAGTTCGAGTTATTTATGACTAGAAATAAAATCGAACACATTTTCAGCGCCCCATACCATCCGGCGTCAAACGGAGCAGCGGAAAATGCGGTTAAAATGTGTAAACGGGTTCTTAAAAAGGCCTTGACACAGAGAATAGATCCGAATATAGCGCTATGTAGGTTTCTTTTAAACTATAGGAACACTGAACACTATACCACCGGAGAAAGCCCGGCCAAATTACTACAAGGCCGTGATTTACGTATGAGGTTAGACGAGTTAAAACCAGAGCGTGAAAGACATGTTCAAGCACGCCAGGCACGCTTCGTAGAACACGCAAGAGGCGGATGCCGGCAACTCTCGCCTGGCGAGCTGGTCTGGTTCCGGGACTACCGCACCCGGGACAAGTGGCTACCCGGACAGCTCACGACTCAGTTAGGGACGACTGATTATAGGGTTAAGTCTACTCTTGGAACCGAGGTACAGAGACATATAGATCAGCTTAGGTTAAGAACACCTCCTAGTACTAACGCTAGCGAACATTGGGGCACGAGCGTCAATGTCAACGGGGGCAACGCCAAGAACGAGTTCCCGAAGTTCCTTGTCATTCCCGGCTACCGTGAGTACAACAAGCACGGAATACCCGAGGCCAGCCGAGACTGACCGCACGTCACTCAACGAGACACACTCACCAGTACCAAATGTGCACGAAAACGTAAGTAGGGACGGGGCCGAGACCGGGGGCGCCAGGGAAACTCAGTTACCATTGGACACTACCGCCATACCAACCGTACCCAGTGTGCCGGAGAATGAACCTGCACTGACTGTGCCTGAACCAATACAGCAGCAAGCTAGGCCGACCCGAAATAGACGACCGCCACGTCGCTACGGTTTTGAGGATGTATTTCTGTCTAGATACACCTAAGATACAAATAAGAAATAGTAACGCTGTTAGAAATAATTATTCTTTATTATCATACTAGCGTTCAAGTACTATACTCCTGTTAACTATTCTTCTTTTTACTCCTCGGTCAAGAGTTTTGTTAAGTAATTATGGCTTGGGAAGTCCTAGGTACTTCTTAAATTGTTAATATAACTAGTCTCACCGAGTATATTAAATAAGAGGGAAGGTGAGTAGGAAAAGTTTATTTTCCCACCTGTATTGTTTACATGTAGATAAGCTCAATGCAAGTAAATGTAGTTATATTTAAGGTAGGTATCGTTTTTATACACTAAATTTAATGTCACTAGTAGTGTTTAAATTTGTAAGTTTAAGTTAAGTTAATTAGGAATTAAGAGTGGAGGTGATAGATATGCATAGCTATGTAGGTAGATGTACACCGCGGGCGGCCCGCCCGCATGTGACGTCAGTCCAATAAAATACGTAGACAGAGCAACACCTTTTATTTATCACTTGATGTACGAGGATGGTTCTTACGGAGAGAAAACTAAAAAAAAATTAAAGAATCAATTGTTAGGCGGCGGTACGACGTTCGCTGGGTCAGCTAGTCTATAATATAAGAATGAATCGCTGAATGTGTTGGCAAGCGCAAATCTCGAGATCAGCTGAACCGATTTCGCTAATTCTTTTTTTTAAATATTCCTTGAAGTACGAGGATGGTTCTTACGGAGAGAAAAAATCAAAAAAAAATAAGTATCGACTGTTAGGCGGTACGAAGTTCGCTGGGCAGCTAGTTAAAAATAAAACTTAAATAACAGGTTGGTGATAAAAATTTGGTGCGAAGGCCAAAAAGGACTTATTTCAAAAGAAATTTCTTCCAGACAGCCTATAAATATCTGAGTGTTACAAAGAAAGAGAGAGCGGGGTAGAGCATCGATGTCATGTCCGAATTGGAGGAGGCTTGCAAGCCGGCTAGTGGCTGGTCTTACTGTCAGAAGTTTTCAAGCCGCCCTAAGGCCTCTGACTTGACTTAACGACTGCCATCTATCGACGGCAGCCGGCACCAACTGCTTAACGTGCCTTGCGATGTACGGAACCGATTAGAAAAATGCCACTAACGTTAGCCATGGACGGTCACCCACCCTTCGCACACGCTCTATGTTGCTTAGCCCCCGTAGTGGAGTATAGCCTATACCTTTCTCAGGATAAACCCGTGCCCTTTGGTGGGGGTAATCATGATATCTTGTCATAAAATTTTAAAAGGGTAGATAGAAAGTACCCGGTACCGGCGTGCGTGCATGCAACGACTAATGAACGTTGATGAAGCGAAGATAATCTGTCAGGATCGTGGGAAGTGCCAGTCCTTGGTCTCTGCCTACCCCTCTGGGATATGTTATGTTAATATGTTATGTTTTTAAAAACTTGGTATATTTTATCGTCGGTTTTTTTATCACAAAATGTATTTTTTCGGATCTACGACTTTGTAAAGATATGATTTAGGTACGAATCTTACTTCAACATCTATGGAGGGATACCACAAACTTCCAATTCACAATAAATAATAATTATTATAATAATAATAATAGTAATTAGAGTTTACGTTTTACAGCAACTTTCTTATTTTTTCTCAGTGTCTATCGAGTAGTTAAAAAACTTGCACTAAGCACTCTGAGTGCTTGGTACGAGTTTTTTTACTACTCGATCGCGTTAACGTAAACTCATATTTCTATGGCATCCAGGAAGCGCCACCTAGCGACAAGTATGGAAATTAAAATTGCTGAGTGCGAGTTGTAATGGTTTACGTTGAGAAGTGAACACGTTTACCAGCCAAAACACGAATAAACGCGAGTGCGAGTTGTACTGTGACAGCGTTTTGCCAGTTCGAACGGTTAACTTACTCATACTCACTACTCAATGCTCGATTAACACGGTAGTAAAGTTATTCGATTGGATCTGTCAAACTCACACTAAGCACTCTGTTAGGATCGTAGCAAGTGCAGATCCTGTGTCTCCATGATACAAGTGTCACAGTGTCACTTTATGTCATGTTTTGCTGTTGTTCCATTGCTTGTTAACTAGACAAAATGTTTACAGTCTGTTAGCTTTTAGAATATACCTCGGGCTCTAGAGTAGGCTTCGGATTTCGCCGAAAGCACACGAGTGTAATACTGCTTCCTACTCTCTATAAAACTTTTCTTCACTATTTTGAAAAGTAATGTAATCTTATAGTCATATTAGTTGTAATATTTCTATTACACCAATATATCCGACTCTATCCGATAGTAGCCGAAGTGTATTCTAAAAGCTAACAGTCTTTACAATGTTTCGACGCCCTAGCGGAATAGAATTACTTACAACTAAGTAGAATAAAATGCACGACTCCATAGTTAAATAGGTAACTGCGGGGCATGACGTAACCTGTAATTAAGCTGATCACGCAATACTCTTTTCTTGACAAAGGTTCACCTTGCACTTGAGGGCTGCCGTGAATGATTAAAAATAAACCAAGGTGTTAACGCCTGCCTCAATGGGAACTACTTACAACGGACCATGAGTGCGCTGGAAGTGCAAAATGTGTCCACCGGACAGACCTTTGAGAAAAGAACTGTGTTTTAAAACTCGCAACTGAGCGAATCGAATTTATTATATTAATTTTCTAACCAGCTGACCCAGCGACTTCGTACCGCCCAAAAGATTCTTTAATTTTTTTCTCTCCGTAAGAACCATTCTCGTACTTCAAGGCCTAGGTATTCTAAAAAAGAATTAGCGAAATCGGTTCAGCTGCTCTCGAGATTTGCGCTTATCAACACATTCAGCGATTCATTTTTATATTTATAGAAAGACTAGCTGACCCAGCGAACCTCGTACCGCTTAACAGTCGATTCTTTATTTTTTTTTATTTTTCTCTCCGTTAGAACCATCCTCATATTTCAAGAAATATTCTAAAAAAGGAATTAGCAAAATCGGTTCAGCTGCTCTCGAGATTTGCGCTTACCAACACATTCAGCGATTCATTTTTATATTATAGAAGAAGAGAAGATTGTAGCCAAAAATAGACATAACTTGCATTTTCATTTAATCAAGAAAACCTGCGGCTCAAATACAAGGCAAGTCAATCCCTTGTTTTCTATTCCCTTTGATATTTAGAGCACGTAGCACCTATATAGACCCGTTTTTTACGCTTCTCTGTCGCTGCAAGGTTTTCTGGAAGAAGTCTCTCGCAGAGTTGAGATGATGATGGTATTTCTTAATAATTCGCCATACTCATACATAGTTGTACATTAAACGGGTGAAATCGCGATTATTTATTACATAAAACGTAATTACACAGCTTTGCAGTTGCCGCGGTCACCTAATAAATAATCGCGATTAGACCCGATTAGACTATGCTAAGATGTAACTCAGTTATGTACCTAAGAAGACCAAGGGGCTATATTTAAACACTGGTAAGCACAGAGAAAAAGAATTAAGTACTCATTGTGCGTAAAAGTATAGTCTGTTAGCATTAGAATATAAGTACCTCGGCTACTATCGGATAGAATCGGATATATTCGTGTAACATAAATATGAGAACTAATATTACTTTTAGTAATAAGGCCGCCACTTGTACTGTACTGTTATTTTATAAGTCTCATGTAATCCTTCGTGTACATGCAATAAAGAATATTCTATCTATCTATCTATCTATCTATCTATCTATCTATCTATCTATCTATCTATCCATCAATCCATCCATCCATCCGTCCGTCCGTCCGTCCGTCCGTCCGTCCATCCATCCATCCATCCATCCACCCATCTATCTATCTATCTAATATGACTCTTAACTTTACATGACTTTTCAAAATAGTGACGAAAAGTATACAGAGCAGGAAGTAGTATTACACCAGTGTGCTTTCGGCGAAACCCGAAGCCTGAGGTATATTCTAAAAGCTAACAGACTGTACTAGCTTGGAGATCTAGTGAAGGGGGGAGAAGTGTGGGCACCAACGAGATGGACTGACCACCTGCTCCGCGCCAAATCCTGACCGATTCCAAGTACCTATCTAACCGTCCAATTCAATACTAATTGCTATCACAGGATTTTAGCAGGATTTATTGAGCATAGGTATTAAGCCTCTATTGATATATAACGCGCACCATATCCTGAACGATTCCAATCGTCTGTCAAATTCCACTGATCACTATCGCAAACGGCACGATTCCAACAGAATTTCGTGCGTGTAATCAGGCCTCTGGTCAAAGAGGCAGGAAAAGACTGGATGCCCAAAGGCCAAGACCGAAGCCGGTAACTTCAGTTTCACGGTATATGCGGAAGAAGAGACATAATAGACATAAACATTTCCCTAGATAGGGGAAGTCCCGGGTTGGTCATGCTCACTGAAGAATAGACTAAACTTGGGGTAGTTTAAGATAGATAGAGAACACTTTATTGTACATAAAAAAGGAAATTACACAGATATTTCTTAGCCTAAGAGTACAGACGGCGGCCTTATCACTAAAAGTGATCTCTTCCAGACAACCTTACCGAAGTAGATGTACAAATAAATAAAAATATTTCAGATGCATTTGAATAAAACATGCTTAACTAAGAAAATAATTATACTAACCCTAAATAGATATATTGGGTACCTACTGCATACATTGAGATCGGTGTGCCCTGTGTGAGACACTCATCTTCTACTGTGTGTGGGTGTTTTAATCTGCCCAACTTCTCTAATATCTTTAATCACCCCATAGGTATCACCCAGGACACCAAAAAAATCAGCCAAAACCTCTGTTACGATAATATGGACACAGCATTCTCTTAGAGATAGAGTACGGGAAATTTCAGACACTGAGATGTGTAAACAACTCGGATACCTAGGTTTCCTAATTTCTTTCGCGCATTTAACTGACGCATAATTATATTGCAACATTAATTTAACTGTCTGTCCGTAGTAGGTACCTAATAGTGACTCGTATTAAATACTGGCCGAAACACGCCATTTTCAAGGAGAGAAGGATTTTAATACATTCTGTGTAATATAACGAGTGGGTTTCCCATGTTTCAGCAATAGGAATTTCACAAACATGTCCTGAGACTGAACAAGAAGGAAACTGCGTAGTTTAATTGCTAATTAAGGAGAAAACGTAGGAGAAACCCAAACATAGCTAAGTATGTTAGTAATAAAAAGCAAATGAAACAAAGAAATAGAGAATGTATTTGTCTTCTAACACTTACCTACACAAAGAAAATATGAAATGTTATTAAAAGTTTTTATTCATAGTAGCGTACAATCTGTGGCTTAGTGAACGGTTCAAGTCAAACTAAGTTTCCATTTCAAAATCTAGATCATTTTGGATAAAAAATCTTACATAATATAGTACAGCAACCGTCTTTTCTCAAGAAACTTCTTCGAAGATCTTAACCTTTCTTTTAGACAACACTGACTCCTAAGATACAGGTTACCCTAGTTTAGGAGTCAGGACGCTACGAAGTATTATAAGAAAGCTGTGTACACATATTGAAAGTTACATTGTATATTTTGTCAATAAATTGCTTACTTACTTACTTACAACATTTTACAATCCAATCAGACCACTCACCACTCAGTGCAATGAAATGCGAGAAACAAAATTATCACTTTCATTGCATGATCTACATCCCTACGCCTGCCTTTTATGGGTGAGTAGACCAAAGACACAAAATACGCCAGCTATTTATAGAACTTAACCACAATAAAAGTAATAAATCATACTAAGTGGCGCCCTGAGATTTCCTCCTCTTAATATAAAATGTTGGGAATATGAAGCGCTCGTGGCCTAGTCAAACCGAGTGATTGGAATCAATCACTTGAGTTAAGCAACAACAGACGCGGTCATTTGCAGTATAGCGACCGTCCCGCGACTACCGCTAGTGGCACTTTTCCGAGCGCTTCCGTGCTTCGCAAGGCAGTTTAAGCTTTTGGTGCCGGCTGTCATGTAATGGCAGTCGTTAAACCATGTCAGAGGGCTTATGGGCGGCTTGATAACTTCTAACAGTAGGGCCCGCCAATGTCTTACAATCCACCACCAACCAGGACTTGGCTCCCGTGGTGGAGTATGGCCTAATCTTCCTGCGATGAGACGACGACAAAGAGACCCGTGCCCCAGCAGTGGACATCCGGGACATACAAGGGTTGACATCGATATCAGCACATCAGCAACACTCCGCCACTTCTATTATGCTAGTTGACTCACATCAAAATTTATTTAAAAAAATATAACTTATGTATATAGTCCAGTCCATCCAAAGCTTGTCTGGAAGAGATCACTTTTAGTGAAAAGGCCGCAGTTTGTACTGTTAGTTAAGAAATATCTGTGTAATTTCCATTTTTATGTACCTGCAATATAGTGTTCTCTATTTCTATCTTATTTCGCCTAGCGACGCTATATCGCTTTGAAATGTTCGTATTAGATTATGGCTGTGGACACTGGTTGCAAAGAAAACGCAAGCTTTTCACTCATCGACTCACGTGATTATAGGTAGGTATGTAACCACAGACCAACATCTATATCTGTATATGTAACGTATCGTCCACCGTGCCTGTCAGGAGCATTATCAAAGAGTACATAACCACTATTATGTAAGTATCCACTGAGTTGAGTGACGTTGATTTTCACTTTTTTTAAGCTACTCTGGCTCTCAAATTCATAATTTTTTTCACACTTAGGAGTTGTCTAAATGCTTCACTCGATAGAGTGGAATGCTACTATTATATAAGGGCAGATGAGACGAGTGTTTTTTTTGGAGCAAAGATATCTTTGAATGAACCTTTACTACTTATTCTTCTTCTGTGGTGAGCCTTTTCAGATACATAAGATTAAAGAAACTTATTTAAAGATGTTGGCTAAAAAATTTATCAATAAATTTCGTCTTTTTTCTAAGTTATACTAAGTATATTAGTGAAGTTATAGTAGCAATACCACTCGCTAACTGTGAAGGAAAAAATCGTGAGGAAACCTGAGTGACTGAGGTGTTCAAATACCTCAGCGCTTGAAATTGTCAATGCGATGGGCACACGTAGTAATTAAGCCCATACTCTCTCTCCAAGAGAGAAGATCTGTGCCCTCCAGTGAGATGTATTTAGGCTACATAAAAAATCATATCGAGCGGATAAACTTAAATGGAATTAAAAACAAATACATACATACAGTACCTTACGCCTGTATCCCACAGAGGTAGGCAGAGACCAAGGACTGCCACGATCCTGACAGATCACCTTCGCTTCATCAACGTTCATAAGTCGTTGCATGCACAAACGCCGGTTCCGGGTACTTTTTATCTTTCCCTTTGCTAATACATCCCCTCTTTGGTCGAAGTATGTCCGCCTGGGACGTCCCTTCAACACAAAAACAAATAGTTCATTAATAAATAAATGTTAGGTGAGTTACCTACTAATTACAATGTTACGATTTCGCTTAGAAAGGAGACCTTTCACGCTTCATACTAAGTTGGGCCCAAACATGAATTATTTTTGGTTCAATGTATGGGAATATAAGATTTTCAATGTCTGACAGTAGCTAAACTATAGGCTTCACTGTTTTGGTGCCATAGTATCAAATGTTCTGGACAATGTGCGTAACAGTTTGGAAATGTTTTTTTTTCGTTTGCCGGCACTTTGAGTTTTGGGCCCAATTTGAATGGTCTCCTTTTGGTGACTAGGATTAACAAAATGTAAATAATGACTAACATTATTTCCCGTAACACTTACGTCAACTTTGCATAACAAATCAACAACAGTTTGCTGATTGATTGTATGACGGAACTCGTGGAGTCGCGTCGAGATGTTTTAATATATTTAAACTATGTGCTCAACGAATAAAAATATTCCGAAGATATATTAATACTGACGCCAGCAAATCTATTGTCAGAGGCATTCGTGCTTACATACCTAGACATAACGCGTGAAGCACTATCTATCTTTTGTTATATCTACAATATAAAAATGTCTATTATATTATAGACAAATGAATCGCTGAATGTGTTGGTAAGAGCAAATCTCGAGAACAGCTGAACCGATTTCACTAATTCATTTTTTAAAATATTCCTTGAAGAACTTACAAGGATGATTCTTACGGAGGGAAAAATAAAAAAAATTTAGCAATCGACTGTTAGGCGGTAGTTACTAAGTTCGCTGGGTCCGCTAGTTGCATAATAAAATATAATTGGGTTTCCTCACTCCATTTTCCTTACCTTCACTGTCTACGGGCAGAGGTCTTTTCATAAAACTACAATTAGTAGATTGGCAATTCGATGCCCATTGCGTAGCAGTCTCCTTTCTCTTTAGTATGTGGCCCCTAATCAAGTTTGAAAAAAGTAGGTAATAGTATGTAATAGTTTAAATACATCTCTTGTTACGTTGATGCAAGCATTTGTAAGACTTACTAAGCTTCTCCCTGTGCCCATGTTAGGTGTATTTTGATTCAAAGATAAAGAAAACTTTATTGCACAACCAGAAAATAGAATGCACCATAACTTTTGAGTAATGTTAAACAATTGGCGATTACATGAGTAATGTTATACAATCGGCGGTCTTCATTTTTGAGGCAAAATGAATACAATGTTTCAACCTCTTTTCACAAAGTTGAAAATAACTTTTTTTATCCTAGACATGTGAGTTCGACAGAATTAATTTTAACTTCAGACAGGCTCTGAAGTTAAATTGATGACTGTTAGTCAATTCATTAAATATAATGCCACCACAACATAAGTTTGACCTAGCGTGGTGACCACAGTAAATGCTTCATCAGCGTGTAACCATAATAAAGAACTTTTTACTTTCTTTTACTGGTTGGGCGACTGGGCTCAAAGAGCGTTTTGCTCTGCTAACATGCATTAGTTACTTCATTATTACAGCCTAGCTTTTACCCGCGACTCCGTCCGCGTGGACTTTTTTTGCAGCCTCGTTCACTCCCTTAAGGGTTAAATTTAGAAAAACTGCGAAACATGTGTTCAATCAATTGTGTTGAAGAGTATTTATTTTAAGTTAAATAAGAAAATTAGACAACATTCTTCATACCTCCCATACAAATTCTGGCAACCCTTTTCGCCCCTTTAGGGGTAGAATTTCAAAAAATGCGGTCTTATTCCTTGCCTAAATTATATGTAGAGCCTGTAGTATTTCAATGATTCGCGATACTCATACATTTATATTAAATGGGTCAAATCGCGATTATTTATTAGATAAAACGTAATTACCTTAAACGCTTTGACCCGTTTAATGTATAACTATGTAGACCCGGTGTGCAACATTTCAGCTTCCTAGGTCCAACGGCTTGGGCTGGGCGTTGATGAGTGAGTCAGTCAGGACCTTGAATTTTATGTATATAGATTATTCCTTCCATACATTATATATAGACCCAGCGTGCAAAATTTCAGCTTCCTAGGTCCAACGGCTTGGGCTGGGCGTTGATGACAGTCAGTCAGTCAGGACTTTGAGAATTTTTTTTATATAGATAATACTGTTAGATTTTCATTCCAGTTCTGCGTAAACGACACAGGATGCAGTAAGTTCCCACGGGTGTATCGGTATCGGAAACCACTCGATTGCACTTATCTCTATCTTATAATATCCGCTCCCATCCTACTACTTCCTATGTTGACGAAGCAGCTGTTGTGTTGTGACACAAACGATATTCTAAGTAATGCAGGGTAATCCCGTTGGGAAAATTCCAGGGTCGAAAGTGCAATGTTACCAACTTGTTGATTTTCTCAGAATTTTCTTATCAAACTCATTGGCTAAGTAAGGCCGCCAATTGAACCTCTTCTTTTGTAGCTGTTGTCTCTGTAATTAGTTACTGGTGTGTACAATAAAGAATATCTTTATCTTATCTTATAATAAGCATAGTTTGCAGATACGGTCCGCTAGTGAAGGCAAACATCGTGAGGAAACCTGTGTGTCTGAGGAACGTATCCTCTACCGTGCGTGTCAGATCTGATAGGTACGAGGGTTTTTTTTGGAGCAAAGAGATACCTTTAAATGAACCTAAAGGATATCTTTGAATGAACCTTAACTACTTATTCTTCTTCCGTGGTTAGCCTTTTCAGATATATAAGATTTAAAAACTGATTTAGATAATTATGTTCTAAGTTATACTAAGTACATTAGCTAACTTTGAAGGAAAAAATCGTGAGGAAACCTCAGTGTCTGGTGTGTCCAAATACCTCAGCGGTTGAAATTGCCAATCCGCGGTGACCACAAGGCCTGCGCACTGCAGTGGGACGTTTATAGGGGTACATAAACAAGTTTCTTGCAAAATTAATGGGTTGATCCCGCCATTTTCCATGTGATGATAGCAGGACCACACATTTTGTTAAATTGTAGGTGCGACACACGAGGTACTAATTTATTATTGTAGGTACCTAATAGTACGAAAAAGGTATCAAATAATGACATAGACCATTTAACGTTAAGGAGTTTTATCTGTCCCTGCAAGTTTAGTATTCGTGCATACTCCTTTTCATTTTGTCTTTTCCGTATGTCTCCATATAGGTAAGTAAAGTACACAATATTGTATTTATTTCCTCATCGCGTAGATTGTTATTGTAACTTATTTATGTAAGTTTATCATAACTATATATGTAGTTGTTTATATAGGTATATTGTTGTTTATTTAAGTACCTAGTGTAATAATATATTTATATTTGCACCGACTACCCGTCTCTCTTATTATTTTAGCAACTTTCCGGTGTAGGTTGTCTGGAAGAAATTGCTTTTAGCGATAAGGCCGCCAATTGTACTTGGTATCTTTACATTTTTTATAATATGTGCTGGTGTACAATAAAGAATATTCTTATGTTATCTTATCTTAAAATCCCAGCCGCGGTCCTGTCATAATCACGCTCACGTATAGGTTGTGTTAAAGTTGCACCTACGTACCATTTTTTTTGTCGTCCTTCTAGAACGACTAAAGGGGAGCCAATACTGCATAAAATGTCAGAATTTGACCTGGCCGGCTTTCATAAAACTACAATTTGTAGTTTATAATGACAATTCGTGAATGTCTACTTGTTAAATAATAAAAACCAGACATGAAACGATCGACCACTATCCATCATTGTCTCAAGGATAGCAATTACGTACCTACCTACTTAAAAACCATGTCTCTGTCTGACACCTAATTTTAACGTTAATTTTAACGTTTATCTGTAATTTGCGGCAAAATAGGTACCCGTTTATGTACTTATTATTGTTTTCTTGAAGATAAACTTTAATCATTGTGGTGCTCCCACATTGCCGTTAGAAAATTTTTAGAACGTTAGTAAACATTTGCTAGCAAACATTTAATCACAAATGTTAAAAAAATGTTTTCATGTTAGAAAATGTTTAGTAACGTGAAGTTAACAAATTATAACAAAACAAATTATAATAAAATTAAACGTGTGTTACCTTTTTTGTAAACCTTTTATAAAGGTTTAAAATGAAAGCTGTTGCAATGAATATCCTAATCCTCTTGCATTTTGGTGTAGACGCCCTCAGAACGCTAACCAAAAAGCGAGCCAACACCAGATTTAAATTTTATAAAATGTTAGTAAACATTAGTAAACATTTTCTATTAGTGTAGGAGCACTTATAACATGTAACAGTTCCTAACAAAATGTAACATTGACAACATTTGTTAGTAAATGTTTTTATGTTAGAGAATGTTTACAAACATTTTCTAACGACAGTGTGGGAGCACCATTAGGTTTACCGGTCTCGCCAGATAATAAGTTGTTTTGCAATGCAAAGTGTGAACCAGGATTGTACATCAACAAAAGAAATCCGAGGACTGTGTAGTAGATATTAGATAACGTTTATTGGAACCCTTGTCCATCTAAAAAACCGTAGTGTGTAAGAAACAATATCTCAGACACTGCTGCGTCCGAGTGGTCCTTTCATCCATCTAGTGGGAGTAAAGGTGCCACTGGACGCTGTGTAAATCGTCTCGTGTCAGTTAACTTTAAGAATAAACCTCGGACTCTAGAGTAGGCTTCGGTTTTAGAGTGTGCAGAATAAAGAACAAAGTAGGAAGTCATGTTGACTTCCTGCTTTGTTTAAAACTTTTCTTAAAAAGCTCTATAAAACTTTCGAACGTAAGTGTCATATTAGTTCCGATATTTCTATAACACGAATATTCCCACTGCGGACCCACCATACCAGTAGCCCTACCCCTGGTGGTAGGGTGGGTCTCAAACCATACCACCATAATGATGTGACAAAGTACTCGTATGGTTATATAACTATGATTATTTTTTTCGCAACTATTATTATCTATTCGTTGCAATAATGTAAGTCTTATCATGCAATTCAAGTTCAATATTTCTTTCAATCCGATTCTATCCGATAGTAGCCGAGGTACCTATATTATAAAAGCTAACAGACTGTACGTAGGTGCAAGGGCTATTGGAAAAAAATATTTCGAAAAATCGTTCCATAGCATTAAACAGTTAAAATTACTTTGCTAAATTCCGCCAAAAAATTTAGCAAAGTAATTTTAACTTTTTTAATGCTAGGTATTATGGATTTCCGCAAAGTAACGCCTGATTCTATACAAGATCGTTCCATGTCTTCTCCTCGGCTTTTCCTCAGAGAGAACTAAAGAAAGGGTGTTCAACCGGTGCTTTCTACAGTTAAAACCTACGGGGCTGCAACGTGAACATACAGACAGCAGGACTCGCTCACCGATATAAAGTCGTTCAGCGCGCTATCCACTCAAACGTCCGCGTCGCGCGGCCATGTCAGCCTCAAACGTCCGCGCGCGCGAATTACATTGTTGCGCGCCGAGCGGCCGGTACCATTGTTAGAAAAACTGTAATAACTATAGAACTGCTGCAGCTACCACAAAATAAAAAATACTTCCGAATAGCTTATGAAATGCACTATCATATAAAGTGAAAATGACGGCTCCAAGTAACATTTTATAGTGAAATTCAATAGAATACATGAAATCAATTGTGGAAACATGGCGTGTCGCGGCGGTAATTTGTGTGTCGTTGTCGTTGTCGTTGTATGGAACACAAATCACTTTTTTTTTGTGCTTCGCAAGGCACATTAAGCCGTTGGTGCCGGCTGTCATATAATGGCAGTATATAGTATATATAGTCGTTAAGCCATGTCAGAGGCCTTATGGGCCGGCTTGATAACTTCTAAAAACCTATTTAGAGGCTAAAAATTCCACCCATGCCGGGCTCTGTCACCCTCTGGCTATCCGTGCCAGCGCTCTTTCCAAATGAGCTAATGGGCGACTCACCGGCATCAGTGAAATTTCGAACCGCTTTACAACATTCTCTGTATTACGTACAGGCAGTGACATATGGCTGAAGTAGGTAATTTGCATTGCAGCTTGCAGCCCCGAGTACCTACCTACTTTGCGGTTAGGTTTTACATCGGAATGATATCACTGTACCCACATGATTATATATATTATTTCTAATGCACTAACCCGTGCTAAGGACAATTTTAAAAACCTATTTAGAGGCTAAAAATTCCACCCATGCCGGGATTCGAACCCGCGACCTCTGGCTATCCGTGCCAGCGCTCTTACCAACTGAGCTAATGGGCGACTAAATAGGTTTATAAAATTGTCCTTAGCACGGGTTTGTGCATTAGAAATAATATACAGGGTGTCTCATTCAAATCGGTCAGTATGGGAAAGTCTGAAACTATAAGACATACGAAGATCTGTTCTGAGGAACCATGTCATCGATTTTAATAACAAGCAAAACTGCATTCATACATTTTAAAAAACATCTGTACTCCGTTCGGGAATCGAACACGGTTGTTTTGAAAAAAAACTAAAGCCACTAAGGGCCGATTTCCGAATTGAGAATTTCACTAAGTAAATACTTAAGTAACCTTCTGTCACGCACTTTGCTGAAAAATTCGAAGAGACTAGCGAATTTCTCAATACAGAAACTAGCCATAAGACCCGGCTCGTTCGAACTTTAGTATTCAACATATTTCTGTACGGCGCGCCGTACCGTACCGTACCGTACCACGCCGCGGCGTGGAGACCAGCCCTCCTATTACGTAGCATTCCACTCTATCGAGTGAAGCATTTAGACAACTCCTAAGTGTCAAAAAATGTATGCATTTGACAGCCGGAGTAGCTTAAAAAAAGTAAAAATCAACGTCACTCACTCAACTCAGTGGATACTTACGTAATAATGCCCCAGGAGACTTGGATATTGCGGGAAGCCGAGAAAAGGAAAATAGACGCTCTGGAAATGTGATGCTGGAGGAAGATGCTCCGAATATCAAGGTCTGAGTTTCGCGCAAATAATTCCAGGCAAATAACAACCTTTGTCGAGTTTATATCATTCCTTTAAAAAACTATTAAGTATTAGACTCTAGGGCCAGCTCGAGAAGGCCCTGCGGTTTTGACCTCCATCACATGATCCGCTGTCAGCGCAGTAAAAGTGATTGTAATGTTTTTAAGACGTTCTTGAAAAGTTTCGCATAACAGCGACTTTCTGGTGGTAAGGTTGTAATATTATGGCGGTGGGTGGCGGTACTAATAAATTCGGTAGGTTTATATCAATAAGTATGTGTGCACCGCTTCGAGTAAACGTCTGGTGTGTGAACCGTATCTTTTGTTTGTAATTGTCAAGTGGCAACACTAAATAATATGGCAGCACTGGGAAAAAAAACAAATGTCAAGTTGACAGTTTGAGCAGCGTTGCCATATTTTGACTTTTGTCACGAATTTTCTAACTTTTGAACCCCTTTTGTAACGTACGTGACTTTGAAGTACGAGTATGCACAGAGCATATAAACACTACGTTTTCGAGTATGTGCCTGTCTGTAACAGATTGCAGTAAAATTCATTCAAATTCAATTCTTTCTTTTTACATTTTCTTTTTTTTATAGTTCCCGATAAAAATGAGGATTGAAATGATGAAATGAAAATTATATCGATTCGTAAATTATTTACAATAACTTTTAAGTGGTTACAGCTTAGTCGATAAATAGCCAATTCGCAAAAAAAGCTAATAGGAGAAAATATTTGGATAGAAATTGTACATAACTTTCGGAATTTGTGCCTTTGACTTGCGTCGTGTAATTAATTTATGATGTGCGAGCTCTGGCTACACCGGTTTGTTGACGTTTCGCCGTGGTTTCGCCAGAATTTATGTTCGCCAGTAACACAGAGCATATAAATAAGAGACGGGACCTCCCTGCTTTTGTAATGAGTTTAGCCCCGTTAGCAATACCAACCAATAGAGCAAAAATGCAATGTCAAAAGTGCTACCAACATAACAACTTGTCTGTGCATTAGGGACGTCCACTTACATTGGTACTACGTTTATCGATATCGATAAATTTTCATCCAGGGGCTCCGCAGTTAGCCTAATAAAATTAATAAAAATCAATGTTTTCAATAAAACGACAAATGAAATTAGTATTTTATTATTGATTATCAAATCACAATAATTGTGGTCAAGGTCTATTGAATTTATTTCAGCAGCTATTTGGTTTTTCCTTAGAGGTGTCCAATCTGAGCGAACTTCATCAATCGGTGGTTTGGATTCAGGTGCTGAAATCGTCAAAAAAAGTTAAGTTGAGTCGTTATTGATTATTAATTTGTTGGTAAACTATGCTACTTACCGGGATAGTTCTGATAAATATGCTGAGATTCCAGGCCACAATAATTGTGGTCAAACCCTACTGGACCAATAGCAACAGCTGATATTTTGGCTGCTGTACAAGGTGCTGAAAATGATAACACTTTGTAATTTATCAAAGTAAACAAACTCTAGTTACAAAAAACTTCAGCGATACATGAAAAGTCTACGTACCAGAGTTGTTTTGTGAAGCTCGACAACTAATAGGTTTTTGTATAGCTGAATCTGAAAATAAACAATTGCAAGAATAGTCCGAAAAAAAAATAGTTTGTTCCTGTTTACCACATAACTGCATAATTGACTATGTAACTATCAAATACATTTTTATAAAAAAATATTTTAAGTTAAAAATTAGTAAAAAAAATATTTTAGTAATTCCAATCGATAACCAGTTTCAAGTGATGCGACGTGGCTACGTGGTAAGGAAACTCAGCTAGTAAGTAATCAGGAAGAGGAGGCGCATTTATAAGTAGAGAAGATACAGCCCTGTAAAAAAATGTTTATCAAAGTATGTCATTTACGTATTAAGACGTAATAATAATATTGCGTTCTAAATGACGGAGCAAAATATATTCAAATGTTCGACGTAAAGCAAGGCGTATTTTGTGTTTTATTACATAATTATTCATGAAATGTAGTAAGTGTTACATTATAAGTTTATAACACAACTCACCATTTCTTTAATCGGCTTCCTTTTAAAATAGTTGTAAAAATCTTTCGGCCGGAAATGATCTCTACAAACATATTTATGTTGGTGGAGTTTTTCGATGGGGATATACGATATAAGATCTTCCACAATTTTCACCCATTGTCTGCATCTAAAAAAAAAACAACATTCAATGCAGCCACTAATAGTGCATCGTTGAAACATTGTTATTTTCTGGTGTGTACAATAAAGAATATTCTTATCTTATCTTATCTTATGGCTTACAGCAATTCACCCGTCATACACTGAGTAGTAATTCTGACCAAGGTACTTATCAGATATTTTTTTATCGATATTGAATATGTGTATGGCACATCACTATGACATTGAAACATAGTATTTTTCTCATAGTATATTAATTACGTTATTTAACATAATTTATGATCTTGCTCTTGTGCAAGATGACAAAAACTGTAGCCAGAAATACTTACCGGTCTTCATCCCTAGGAAATTTACCCATAAACTTTCTTTTGGTACCCCTTGACCGGCTGCATCTTATTTTACAAATGGCACAAGTTCGACACCATCCGATCAATGCCAATATTAAAAGAAAATCACTAAACACTGTACAACAAGATACACACAGCTAGATATTGAACAAACTTAAAACACAAAAATTTTAACTAGAAAACGTTCTATGTGCCGCGTTCCGCCATATTTGTTGTTTTCAGTTTGACATTGACAGCAAAGAAAGAGTAAGTAGTATTAAAGAGTGAGACAAAAATATGTCCGCCATTAAAACGGGGCTAAATGCGAACAAAAATTTCAAAGTTCCTACTTGCGCTAGGCTGGCCAGCACAGAGTACATTACCTAAATAGAGACCAAACTCCGACTATAAAATCGGTAATGCGTAACTAGCGCCATCTGATACCATGTTTCATTACTACATTACCATATAAACATAGCTATAGGTACGCAAATACGCTATATAGGTACCCGTATAGGTTCAAAAATTTATTATTTGTAGATTTATTTTCTAGTTTTTAAATAAAGAAAACTCCAAGTAAAATCAATTTTTTATTTCTTTCTTTTAAAACATTTTTGATTGTATTTTTTGGCTTTTATTTGATATTTATAATTTTCATTTTCATCGACGTCCCTCCTCCCAGTTAAAATCTTATTTATATTTTTACAATAGTGGAAGATAAAAAACCTGCTCACCGTATTGATTAAATAATCGGTTACTTTTTCTTTATGTTCCACACACTGAATAAAATTAAAATCTACAAGTGTAATCAAGGCAGTTCTAATGATAATGACTTCTTTTAAATTTGGTTTATTTAAATTCTCTTTTTCAAAATGTGGTCAATGATGTCTTGCATCTGATATTAAATTTATTAATTCTGTGCTGGGAGTGCACAGCCACCGTCGACTTTCAAATTCCTTGTATCTGTAACAACACAGTCCTTTTTCTTAACGCAATTTCTGGATGTAATAGCCGGAGGAACAATAGCTCAACTCAACGGAAAACAGCAATCCAAAAACTAAATAAAACAGGAGCCAAATGTATACAGCGCAGACGCAAAGAAAAGATTTATTAACTTTTACGAGCGCAGACGCCACGGCTACTATTGTTTTGCTAGATTAGGTTCAGTGTTGCCAACTCAGAAACTACAAAATATGCGAGATAGATGTCGAAAATATGCCAACTTTTTACGAAATATGCAAAATTAAAATGTTAACGTATGAATCAAAATGTTTATTCACTTAAATGTTTCATAATCTATCACCCACCTGATCTTGTGCGGAATAATAAGATATCAGTGAAACAAAATATCAATGTCCTCGTCATCATCAGTAGGTATCAACAGTTGCAATTGCAACTGATGTTGAAAATTGAGATCTCTCGCAAGTGTCTTTGCTACCAATACAGCGCAGAACACCGGCACTTCGCAGGAATAATAGAACTTCCCTAATCTCTTGAGTCCAAATCATAAATTGTATCTTCCAAATAATCATTAATGTTATAATATGCTTTTTTGCACAAAGTATGCTTAACACGGGCATCGGCTGTAAATCGGATAGAACTTATTATAGAACTGTATACAGTGCCCCATAAAGGATGTAATTATTAACTTTTGCAAATCGTGTAATTAACTTTTGCAAACCGTGGAAAGGACAATTTATGTTTATTTAAATTTATTTTTTTATTATGATTGCTATCAATATTTCCGTAACGGGTATTTTTCCTTATGTCAAATATAGTTGGAACCACTGTCAAACTCCGTGCACTGCTCTATGGTTTGTAAGGAAACCACAGATAATAGACCGAATTTGACAGTTATTGCCACAGAATTTATCTGTGAGGAAAAACGCCCATTGTTGAGATTTTTTCTAACATACATAATGTTTTCATAAATGTATTGACTTGCAACTGTTAAGATGTTAGTTTCTTTAAAGAAATCCCTTAGCGAACTAAAAGAAATTAATAAAATAAAATACCTATTTAATTTTTGTAAGATAATTATTGTTTTAAAAAACAGTTTTAAAAAATATTTAACTGTATAAAAGTAGTTTTAAAAGCCCCGTTCATGGACGAACCTAAATATGATTTATTTCAGGCAAAGGACTTAGGTGTGGCATCCTTATTATCTGAAATCACTTTATCTTTAGTGACATCTATTTCCAGGATATGAACTAAATTTATAACGCCATCTCTACTGAAACTACAAAAACTACTTGAACCAAAATTGTCGTGGGGCGCCATCTCCATCTAAGTTTCAGAAATAGCTGATTGTTATGCTACTTGATTAAAAATACACGTCTTACGAGAACACAAAATGAAATGGCAGTGATTCGCGATTTTATAGCGTAATAATATTATCTATTACTCATTTTTTTGTTTGAAGCTTGAACACTCTGCTGGCCAGTAATATATTTGTGAGTAATATGCTCTGTGCAGTATATGCAGAAAAAGTAAACAAACTCGAATTTTGCCCTCATTTGTGTTAAAAACTTGTGTAAATCTCAGCAATGGATGAAGGAAACTCTATAATTTACGGGCTCGAGAACCAGGTAACTCTTCATCCAAACGTATTATTGCAATCATCGTTTTAGAAGTCATAAACTTAACAATTTTTTTTTTAAATGTATTAAAGGCTACAAACTCCACCCATGCCGGGACTCGAGCCCGCGACCTCTGGCTATCCGTGCCAGCGCTCTTCCAGCTGAGCTAATGGGCGACACACCGGCATCAGTGAAATTTTGAACCTCTTTACAATACTCTCTGTATTACGTACAGGCAGCGGCATCTGGCTGAAGTAATTTGCATCACTTGCAGCCCCGAGTACCTACTTTGCAGTTAGGTTTTTACATCGGAATGATATCGCTGTACCCACCTATACTCACCTATGGTACGTGTCGACTAAGTTTTCCCGCCGTTCTCGTTCCAGACGCGGGCTCTGTCTCCTCAGTTCGCAGAGAGCGATGCCATACGTTTCCTCATCGGCACTCAGAGTCTGAAGCCTCACTCCAACCAAGTGCATGTTGTGGAGCTGGAAGAGGACACAGGGGCGCTTCATACTAAGGTAAGAAACTGTATCAAGTCAACTTGAACCCCTGGGCCACATTTTATAAACTCAAAATCATTTTTATTCAAAGTAACACAGAAACTGAGACTTATTTAATGTTCCAATCTAAACTAGGGCTAAATAAGGTGTCCGTTAGATCATTTTGTAGAAAAAAATTATGACAACTCTCCAAACTTAATTACCAGCATTTAAATAGTTTCATGTAGCCTAAAGCCTGTAATAAGAGCCTTTTTTAAGAAGATAAGATCTTTTTTTAGTTAAACCTGAGATGTCCTAGTTGGGCCATTGTTATGGCAAGTGCTGAGGTATCGTAACACTTCACACACTAGAGTTCCCTTACGATGTTCATCTTCACTGTTAGCAAGTAGTATAGCGACTATAACATCTTTTAAATTTTTTAAAAACCTATTTTGTAAGTCTAAATATTCCACCCATCCCAGGACTGGAACCCTGCATTTTATTCTTCTTCAGGCTATATTGGTCCACTGGTGGACATAGCCCTCCCCTAATCTCTCTCTCCCGGCATCTTATAACCTCAGAATAAAACAAATATAACTTTACAAATGTAGTACATTTAATAACTTAGAATGCTAATGGGTATCGCAGGGCGCGGAGGCATAAACTATTCGCCGAGATGAATACCTGCACCAACCAGTACCAGTGCTCGCCGGTCGCGCGCGCGCTGCGGCTACTCTGTGCCCTGCTCGCTGAAGCACCAGAGTGTGATGTGTTTGCGGATGGAATTGAAAGTGTGGTGAAGGTATGTAAGAGAATGCTAGAAGATGTATGAAAGGTAGTGCTCTGATATAATATTGTAACGCTTTGGTGTAATTTTACTGTTATGTTACAATATTCATGTAAACAGATAAATAAATAAATAGAAAACAAAGTCATTGGTAAACGCTGGGATTCGAACCCTCGACCTCTCGACTGCGAAGCAGGCGTTCTACCGGTCCGCTATCAGCGCAACAATCTATCTATCTGTAAGAATGACAAAGAATGAAGAATGACTTCACCCGCAGGTGTTCAAGCATGAGATTGGTGAGATATGGCACCTGCGCTGCTCCCCGCACGACGTGGCTACTCTGATGACCACTCACAACGCGTACGACCAGGCCACCTCGCAGTGCGTTATGGGAGTCTCCATCTTCAAACTCCCCACCACCGAGGTGAACTATTGCATTGCACTGAACAGAATACAATTGAATAGAAAATATTTGTCTTCAAGCGAAGTGAGGCACAATCAATTAAACTATAGGCATTAATGACAGTTGACAATGGCTTCGCTGGGAACAAGCGTGAAACTTATAGTGAATTGGCATTGCTCTTGAAATTAAATTAAATGAAAAGGTTTTATTCAAAGCTTGATGAACGTTACCTAGAAGTCAAACTAGGTGTCCATTTCAAAATCTAGATCATTTTGGAGAAGAAATGGACACAAAAACTCCAAACTGAATCTTTTCAAAGTCCTTAATAAAATTAATACTTTACGAAATACGGCATTGCATCGTAGACAAAGAAAACAACTGAGAAAATATTATAATCAGGGTGGTGCGGAATGGACTGTATAAAGTCCATTCCGCAAGACTGGATTAAGAAAGTAATCGGAAACGGATATAACGAAGTATCTTTTTCTTCTTCGGTCCTTTATCTCCTAGGGGAGCATAGGGTGTCAACCACAGATTTCCACTTCTGAAGTCTATTGATCTCTTCCAGGTGGTCCTTGGCCGCCCCCTCTTAACAAAGTATAATAGCAAAATATCAGAACAGAGGCCTTATGGGCGGCTTGATAACTTGTGACAGTAAAGCCCGCCACTGTGTTACAATCCTCCACCAACCCGGACTTGGCCCCCGTGGTGGAATATGGCCTAACCTTCCTTTGATGCAGGAAGAAACCTGTGCCCCAGCAGTGGGGAAATACTAGGGTTGTCGTCGAAGATACGGATATTCTAAACTTAACTTTGTAACTTACGTATCAAAAAACCCTTCATACATTTTAAAAAACCTATTTAGAGGCTAAAATGTAAGTGATGCAATTTGCTTAAGCCAGATGTCGCTGCCTGTACGTAATACAGAGAATAGTGTAAAGAGGTTCGAAATTTCACTGATGCCGGTGAGTCGCCCATTGGCTCAATTGGTAGAGCGCTGGCACGGATAGCCAGAGGTTGCGGGTTCGAATCCCGGCATGGGTGAAATTTTTAGCCTCTAAATAGGTTTTTTAAATTTGTCCTTAGCACGGGTTAGTGCATTAAAAATAAAAATAGTATTACCCTTCATACATGCTAAGTGCATATAATGACGTCATAGTTTGAGCTCCATTATTATGGCACGTTATTAGACAATGTGATTAGAACTACTTTTCAACAGTTGATTACGAAACATATTATTATTTAATGTCATGAAAAGAATACAAGTTTTATTTATAAGGAAAAAATTCATTATCCCCAAAATTAGTCTAAATAGTCTGTGGAAATGGGAGAAACCAAGCCACAGACTATTTAAACTGTCTCCGAGGTGTGTTTCAGAGGTATACAAAAAATTACGACATAACTAAACCCACAAGGTATTTAACAAGCGCAGCTTTGGCACATCAGCGTGTGAGTTGTAACTGTTTGTGTCTGCAGGTGATTCCCAAGGACCTTGACGAGCTAAGCGCAATACAAGGCCGCAACGCTGAAGATATGGAACTCCTCATCACGATCAGACCTGAGGTAGGCTAATGATACTGTGAGGCTTTGGAGTGTCTGACAATATATGTATAAAAAACCTATTTAGAGGCTAAAAATGCCACCCATTCATTCATAAAATTCCGATGTAAAACCTAACTGCAAAGTAGGTACTCGGGGCTACAAGTAATGCAAATTACTTCAGCTAGATGTCGCTGCCTGTAAATAATACAGACAATATTGTAAAGAGGCTCGAAATTTCGCTGATGCTGTACGAGTACTTGCCCATTAGCTCAGTTGGGAGAGCGCTGGCACGGTTAGCCAGAGGTCGCGGGTTCGAGTCCCGCCATGGGTGTAATTTTTAGCCTCTAAATAGGTTTTTAAAATTGTCCTTAGCACGGGTTAGTGCATAAAAAAAAGAGTATAAAATATTTGAGTCAGATCGCTGTCGGGAGGCAGAGTACCAACAAGGCTGGCGGCATTGCCTCGTTGTATGGCGAGTCTTAAGCTTTGGCCAAAGTAAGCACCAGCCCTCGGGTCTCCTGAAGCGTCGATAAGGCGCGACGAGATCTCCATAAAAAGGAGTCGCGCCTCCGGACTCCATAGCACCAGAGTCGCGACCCCGAAAGGCACAAATATTATAGCCCTGCCCTATGGCTGCATACTTGTGCCTCTTAGGGACCATCCATAGATTACGTTGAAACGTTGTATATCATTTATAAATAATAAGAACTGGAACGACTTCAGGTGTTGTTTTATTTGTAGATAATTATGTAGTAATATTAACAGAAAACTGGATAAAAACGGATAAACTGTGAAGCAGGTAATAAAGTCAGATCTGGTCAAAGGGTAAAGTAGTAGTGATGAAAAATGAGGGAAATCGAAGAATGTGTGACGTAATTTAAATATTTGAAAATGATAGAAAAGAAATAAAAATGGTGTGAAGAGGTTTGCACCGCTACAACGTCACACGTTAAGGAGGAGGGAGGGGCCGACGACGTGTGACATTGTGTGACAGGGGGGCGGGAGGGGTCCTAAATTTCGTGACGTCACAATTCCAAATCTACGTGTTAAAACACGAACTATTAACACTGTTAACGAAATCGGTTCTCTGAATATTTGTAACTCTTGATATAAAACTAATTTCGAACTGCTGGTTGAAATCAATAATTTTTAAATGTAAAAATTACAAGATATGTGACGTCACACTATGGAGGGGGGAGTTCTAACAAATGTGACCAGCTCTGATACGGTTGGGGGGGTAAAAAAAATCAGTTAGGTTTTTTGTAAGCCGGTTCACGTCTTTCCGAATATAAATATTTTCTATTCTATTCTTTTCTATTCTATTCTATTCTATTCTATTCTGTTCTGTTCTCTTGTCCTCTGTTCTGTTCTATTCCTACCAGAAAACCGACGAGGAAGTCCGCTGCGCGGAATGGCACCCCACGGACGCGACCCGCGTCTGCATGGTGACGGAGAGCGGCGCGCGAGTGCATGACGTCACGTCCGGCCGCGCCATAGCCGTCGCCGCCGAGCCGCGCGCGCGCATCAAGTGTACCAGCGGCAAGTGGAACCCTCATCAGGGACATACGCAGGTGTGTGTGATATCAACCCTTTGTATGAGAAGGCTGCCGAAGTGTAAGTTGCATGGCAATATTGCACGGTTTAATTTCGGTTCAATAGATCGATCGATATCCAGATATCTACCGGGAATACGTCGACTAATAAACCAAATCAACCACCGAGACCTTGTTTAGCATTCGCTGGATCCTGCTTATGGATCGATAGCAACCCTTGCGTGTCCCCACTGCTGGGGCACGGGTCTCTTCCTGCATCGCAGGAAGGTGGCCATCGCACCACGGGGGCCAAGTCCGGGCTGGTGGAGGATGGTAAGACAGTGGCGGGCATTACTGTTAGAATGTATTAAGCCGCCCATAAGGTCTCTGACATGGCTTAACGACTGCCATTACACGACAACCGTTGCCAATGTTATGTAATAATGTTTCGAATGAAGGGTTCGCAATAATGAATACATCATACTATTACTTATTGTTAGTTTTAAAGATTTCGGACACAATGCGTGTTGTTTTTGTTTAAGTGAGTCGAATATTCGGAGGCCGGTAAGTTGCCTATACAAACTCTTTTTGAGGCCCCAGGCGGTGCTCACTAGTGACGTCTATGGAAGAAAATCTTTTATAACGCTTCTTTGCAAAAAGTAAACAGAATAAATTTGAATATCTTAAAAAATCGGAAATCGGAAATCTCTTAATGTCCTAGGTTATCGTTCCTATGTTGTAGACTGTAGGATCTAAAAATTGTTGTCACAGGTAGTATTTCTTAATGATTCGCGATACTCATACATAGTTATGTATTAAACGGGTCAAATCGCGATTATTTATTAGGTAAAACGTCGGGAAATAAGGTAATTACGTTTTACCTAATAAATAATCGCGATTAGACCCGTTTAATATATAAGATAAGACAAGACAAGATAAGAATATTCTTTATTGTACACTGGAAAAACAACAAATACAAAACAATTGCAAATAAACATAGTACAATTGGCGGCCTTATTGCTAAAAGCAATTTCTTCCAGACAACCTTACGATGGAAAGTTGCTGAAGGAAATTAGAAAGACGGGTAGCCAGTGCAAATTTGAATTTTGATACATACTTATACTTAATAATAATACACTATAATAATATACAATATATAATAAATAATATATAATATATAACAATATATATAATAATATAACAGTTGTCACAGATGTTAACATTTATGGTGGGCACTTTTTGAAAAAAAAAAAACAATGGATGATAAAAAAACAAGTTATGATTTATTATTAGAATATTTTCGGGGCTTAATCGCGTAGTAATTTATTCCTATTTTACCTCGACGTTTCGACGACGTTACAGTCATCGTGGTCACGAGAAGATTAAGCCCCGAAAATATTCTAATAATGAGTTCAAGTCGCGAAAGTTTAGAATAAGTTATACTATTTTTATTTTTAATGCACTAACCCGTGCTAAGGACTATTTTAAAAAACCTATTTAGAGGCTTAAAAATTCCACCCATGCCGGGATTCGAACCCGCGACCTCTGGCTATCCGTGCCAGCGCTCTTTCCAACTGAGCTAATGGGCGACTCACCGGTTATAGGTTTTTTAAAATAAGTTTCTATAATTTCTATAAAATACTGTTAATACTGCAGTGGACTAGTATAGCCTGACGACGACGACGACGACTGTTTCTATTATAAAAGTTTTTCTTCTTCTCCATTTTCAACCGACTTCAAAAAAAGGAGGAGGATTTTTTTTCTATGTTTGTTACGCGACAACTCCGCCAATTATGAACCGATTTGAACAAATCTTTTTTCGGCGTATAGGTAATACCTCAAGGGTGGTCCCATTTAAATTTAATAATAAAAAAACAACCCCCAAGGGTGGAAAATTGGGGATGAACTTTTTTATACGCAATATCTCCGCCGATTGTAAACCAATCTGAACGATTATTTTTTTTGTTGAATAGGTATTATAAAAAGGGTGGTTTCATGCGAATTTGAAGAAATTTAAATTTAAATTTTTTTTTGTGTTCACGCATTTGATGTCGGTTTTCCTTTGGTGCCGCCAGTTAGCACCGCCTTTAACACCTTCCGTTTCCAGTTCGCCGTACTGCAGGATACGCACATCAGATGCTTTGACACGCGCACTGACGCCACCAAACCCACTTGGAGCATCGAGGGGGCCCATCGGCAGCTGGTGCGAGACCTTGACTTCAACCCCAACAGGTACGGAATAGAGGCTAAAACAGGTGAGACGATCGCCATCAACAACCCATTATGTCCCCACCGAGGGGCACGGGTCTCTTCCCTGAGGAAGGTATAGGCCGTACTCCGCCACGGGGGCCAAGTTCGGATTTGTGGAGGCTTGCAAGACTAGTGGCTGGTGTTACTGTCAGATGTTTTCAAGCGGCCCTAAGGCCTCTGACTTGGCTTATGGACTGCTTAAGATCTAAAACTCCGTTTAAGATTACTCAGGCAGCCGGGGCTGCGAGCGATTCATATCTTAACAGATGTCATATTTTAACATAATTTAACTGAAATTTGACATGATTATATTATTTTTTTAATGCACTAACCCGTGCTAAGGACAATTCCGATGTAATACCTAACTGTAAAGTAAGTTCACTGATGCCGGTATGTCGCTCATTAGCTCAGTTGGGAGAGCGCTGGCACGGTTAACCAGATGTCGCGGTTTCGAGTCCCGGCATGGGTGGAATTTTTGGCCTCTAAATAGGTCTTTGAAAATCGACATGTTTCATTCAGGCAGTTCCAGCTCGCCAGCTGCGGCGACGATGCGGCGCTCAACATTTGGGACTACCGCAACGGCAAGGAGCCGATCTTCACTAGAACTGACCACTCTCATTGGTGAGCTGGATCAGAACACACACGCTTGCACACACACACACACACACACACTTGCACACACACATACTCACTCACTTTTAGTGATAAGGGCGCCGTCTGTACTCTTAGGTTAAGATATATCTGTGTAATTTCCCTTTTTATGTACAATAAAGTGTTCTCTATCTATCTATATACACCCACATTGGCCTATGCATGTACCTAAGATGATTTATACCGCTGTACCGATGAAGGTGTCACTAGATGACTAGACACTAGATGGTTGAACTTCGCAGTGCCTGGTACATTGTATTTAGATGGAGTAGGTTTGCCTAATACCTACCATCCTGACAGCTTAGTCGGCCTAGCCCACAGGATGAATTAGTCAATACATGCGGGGCCAACCCTAGCGCGGGCTTCCTCACGATGTTTTCCTTCAGTTTTAGTATTTGTAGATAAATTAAAATCAAGTCAAAGGTTTTAGTGATAAGGCCGCCGTCTGTACTCTTATGTTAAGAAATATCTGTGTAATTTCCATTTTTATGTACAATCTATTTTCTGTACAATCTATTCTTTATCTATCTATTTGTACACAAATTCGCAAATACAGGCGCATACACATACTAATTCCTTAAGAGTGCTTTTATTTCCGACATCCGTCCCGCTCATGCATTCTAATATTTTTAATGTCTCTAAATTAATGAATGTGCTTTTGAAAATTAATATTGTTTGAGATTGTGTAAGAAAATCAAACAGGAACATCTTAGTTTTTGTATAGAATCAGGCGTTACTTTGCGGTAATTCATAATAGCATTAAAAGTGAAAATTACCTAAATTCCGCCAAAAATCCCACAAGCACCATGCGGTTAGTTAATGCACTGCTTGAAAAAGTGGGAGGGAGGGCGGTGCATTAACTAACCGCATGGTGCTTGTGGGATTTATGGCTGAATTTAGCAAAGCAATTTTCACTTTTTAATGCTATTTTAGTTTTTAATAATAAAGAGAATTGCCCAAAGAACTGTACAGAATAATAATTGTAGACCATATAGTCCGTATGTCCGCCAATAAATACAGTAAATTTCACTATCGACTAAATGCAATTCGGTACGCAGTTAAATATTTTATTTATTAAGGAAAACTAGTGACTAAAGCAATATGTAATATTACAAACTCGAGATAATAAACAGACAGTGATTAAAAGTTTCCACAGATGACTATAAATAACAATCTTCACAATGACCAAATCGATCAATTTACAACCACAATGCTACAATTAAGTTTCAGGATTGAAAAACAATTTAGAAAGGAGACATCTCACCGCAGTTATTCCATCATAGAATAAGTCAATATCGACTTCCCTCGCCAACCGCCCTTGGCAACCTTTGAGCTGGGCATATGGTCTATACATTTGTCTGTCTGAATAGAGGGCACATAATGTGATGGTACGAAGAAATCTTAATAGCGTACCTACTTTATCTGTTATGAGATGTGACGTTTTAAGTTTTTTGCATTTCTTTTTGTTTCGTGTAATGTTTATGGGACGTTTGTTTGTTTGTTACACTTCATTGCAAAATTACGTACAAAGGCAGACTTATTTCAACATAAATTTCTTCCACTCAGCCTAAAAACGTTGGAATTTCGAAAAACCGTGTACATATTACGTACAAAGGCGGACTTATTTCTACAGAAATTTCTTCCAGCTAACCTAAACATTTTGGAATTAAAAAAAAAACCGTTGAGTATTGTGCCGCCGAATAAAATGTTTGTATCTATCTATCCTTCGGTGCGCAGGGTGTGGACAGTCCGCTACAATACGTACCACGAGCAGTTGTTGTTGACGGGCAGCTCGGATGCGCGGGCGCTGCTCACAGCCGCCGCCAGCGTCTGCCGCGACCCCGACGACGAGAAAGCTGCCGACGTGTAAGTAGCATGGCGATATTACACTGTTCAATTTCAGTTCAATAGTTCGATCGATGTCGATGACACATGCGTTTTGATCATTGTCCAGTTATCTACCGGGAATACGTCGACTAATAAACCGAATCAACCACCGAAACCTTGTTTGGCATTCGCTGGATTCTGCTAATGGATCGATATCCACCCTTGCGTGCCCCCACTGCACGCGCACGGGTATCTTCCTGCATCGCAGGAAGGCGAGGCCATACTCCACCACGGGGGACAGGTCCTGGTTGGTGGGGGATTGTAAGACAGTGGCGGGCCTCACTGTCGGAAGTTATCAAGCCGCCCAGAAGGAAGGCCTCTGACATGACTTAACGACTTTGAGGGACCGTGGGCTTAACTGCTGCTCTGGTATCTTGAGCAAAAGGACCTTTTTGGCGTGCAGTTTGGCATTGCTGCCAGCGTGTTGGTGTCCTATAGTTCAGATATTTTCTGGATTGGTTTGTTAAGATATGTTTTATATCATGATTTGATGAAGCGCTCGTGGCCTAGTCGAATCGAGTGATTGAAATCAATCAGTTTTGTTAAGCAACAAAGGCTCCGGTCAGGCGCAGAATGGGTGACCGGCCTGTAACTACCGAGATTGGCATTTTTCCGAGCGCTTCCATGCTTCGCAAGGCACGATAAGCCGCTGCTGCCGGCTGTCATGTAATGGCAGTCGTTAAGTCATGTCAGAGGCCTTATGGGCGGCTTTATAACTTCTTCTAGTAAGGCCTGCCACTGTCTTACAATCCTCCACCAACCCGGACTTACGGTCCCCGTGGTGGAGTATGGCCTAACCTTCCAGCGATGAAGGAAGAGACACGTGCCCCAGCAGTGGGGACGTACAAGGGTTGATATCGAGGGAAATTACGGTCCTTTTTTTATAACATAATGTCTATATGATTTAACGTTTACTCTGCTTCCAGGCTAGAAGACGGGGTGCTTCAGTCGTACGAACAACACGAGGACTCTGTCTACTGTGTGGAGTGGAGCGCCGCGGAGCCCTGGAGCTTCGCCTCGCTCAGTTCGGACGCCCGGCTCGTTCTGTCCACCGTGCCGCGTCACTTCAAGTACAAACTGCTGCTATAGAAACGTACATGGAACGATCAACGGTGTTCAACGCACGATTAGTGTGCTGTAGAGTTTTCAGCGAGCAAGATTGGAGAAGGAGAGACAGCTATGATTTCGCATCAGTTTCTATGAGTGATGCGGATGTGAAAGACCGTACAAGCCGTATAATAAGGGCTCATCAAAAAATAAACACGGTTATTGAGGGGGAGATTGTCAACAATGTGTTAAAGTATTATAATATAAATAAATAATTAAATATTCATGGACATATTTATTACACAGATCTCGTTAGCCCTAAACTAAGTACAACTAAATGACTTGTGTTATACGAGGGGCGGCTGAAAAGTTTTGAGCCTAAGGTATTGAAAATGCTGATAGAAATGTATAAAAAATTTATTTTTCAATGTAATCTCCCTCTATTTCAATACACTTCTTACATTTGTTTAAAAGAGCTTTTAACCCGGTAAAAAAATATTCGCCGTCTTTGCCTTCAAAATGCTCGTTTACGGCCGCCTTCATTTCTTCGTCACTGGAAAATCTTCGTCCTCGGAGGTCCTTTTTCAAATTTGAAAAAAGGAAATAATCACTAGGAGCCAGGTCTGGACTGTAGGGTGGGTGGTTGATTTCTTCAAATCCTGTTTCGGCGAGGGCACGTCTCGCAACTCGGGCAGTGTGCACGGGCGCATTGTCCTGCAAAAACAGGACTCCTTTCGCCAGTTTGCCTCTCCTTTTCTTGACAACCACTTGACGGACTTTTGTCAACAATACGGCGTAATAGTCTCCGTTCATTGTAGTATTTTTGAGAAGGTAGTCGATGAACAAAATTCCTTCGCAATCCCAAAAAACAGTGGCCATGAGCTTGGAAGCCGATCTTTCCACTTTGAATTTCCGTGGCGGCTTTTCTCCCTTTGCTATCCATTGCATTGACTCTTGTTTTGACTCCGGATCGTACTGCCGGATCCATGTTTCTTCGACAGTGACGAGGCGAGAAAAAACATCGTCAGGATTATCGCCACAGATGTCCAAAAACTCCTTCGAAGTGGTGACTCGACGCTGCCTGTCCAGTGGCGTGAGCATTTTTGGCACCCATCGCGCGCACACCTTTTTCATGTGCAAATGATTGTGCAAAATGTCACCAATTCGCTCCTTGCTGATGCCTATGGATTCAGCTATCTGCCACATCTTGATTTGCCGATCTTCGAGAACAAGGTTTTTCACTTTTTCAATATTTTCTTCGGTAACGGCGGTGTTTGGACGTCCTGACCTGGGATCATCTTCGAGCGACTCCCTGCCGTGTTTGAATTCACGTGTCCAACGTTTTACGGTGGCAAATGAAGGTGCAGAATCCCCATAAACTGCAGACATTTCTTCAAATATTTTTGTCGGCGTTTTGTTCTTCTTGGTGAGGAATTTTATGACAGCTCTGTACTCCAATTTCGTGCAAAGCGCGGATGACTCAGACATGGTGTTGTTTAATGTTCAATTACTAGAAGCGTAATGATGATAATGACATGAAACTTGGTATTTATACTACTTAGAATACGCGCAATTAGTGATGCACATTGGGAGTCATTAGTGATTCTTAGAAGTACTTAGGCTCAAAATTTTTCAGCCGCCCCTCGTAGGTGCTAACTCGACGATAGATTTAATACAATAAATACATAATAACATCCAAGACCCGAGACGAACTAGAAAAGTTTTTTCGTTGTTTGACCCGGCCGGGGATCGAACCCGAGACCTTCATATAATTCAAAAATTCGATTCTAGAAAAAAACTTGAATATTATTAAAATCTTTGAAAGGTTTATGGCCTTATTTAGAAAAAAACACAATTATGTTATGTTTGTAGTGAGACGTTACAATGTTATTTTACTCATCGCATTCTATAAGCTGTGCAATATCAATGTAAATATTTACTAATTCGTAAAATAATGTACATTCCGCAAACTCCACTGTTTAATTTCTTATCCTAGTATCTCAAATTAAAACCACCAAATTTTTGTGAATGGATAAATATATTTATTAACTAAAATCTCTCTGCTACTCTGCTGGCGACATTTCTCAGGTTACCATACACTTTAGACGGTGGCGATCCCATGATCAGGTTGCAGATCGCTCTCCTGGCCAGTGCAATATTCTGATAGCTGCCTAGGATGTGGATCTTGGAGTCGGCCAATACTATTCTGGTCTTGGTGACGTTTTCTATCGTGAACTTTGTGCGGCCTGCTTTGCCAGCTAAACGCCCTATGGCACGACCCAAGTGGTCTCCGTTGAGTGTCTTAACGTCTTTTATTTCAAATGACTCTACAAATAGGTCGTCTAATCTGAGGAGTGCGAGGGCATCTTCCACTTCAAAGCCGTAGATGAAGGCCTGAAAATGAATTTTTGATTTTAGTCGCAGTACTAAAAAGAAAGGTGACCTATGATTGAAATATATCGGTTTTTAAGAAAAAAAAGATATTTATTTGACAACACAATACTTTTTTTTTTCTTATAGTTGTCCATCTGCCATCAGCTTCTGTGCCGTTATTAGATTGTCCGTTTGCTTTTTAGTGTTTGGGAAGCTGTCTTCCATTGAAGGCAACTTCATTGTTGTTAACTTAGCTGCACTGGCTAAAGTTCAAGATATTGGGACGTTTCAGTCGTGCAACGTCATTATCTGTGGTCAAAAGCTCATTTGCAAGAGGATTTATGTGCTTCTGTAGGCGGAGTTTGTATAACTCAATTCTTGACTTTATCTCTTGTTTAACTGTAGGCATTTCAAGATAACAGTGTATTTCTTCATTCCTTGTGAACCTATACTTAACACAATACTTTAAAAAAATCACACAACAAAACACCACAGTCAAAAGAAAACAAACAATACATAGTACTAATGAAATATGTTATTTATATTTGTTACCTGCACTTCAGCTGATATTGTGTCTTCTTTTGACTTTTATTTTGTTGTCTGATTTTATATGCTTTAGTGTTGTGTCATCAAATAAATATATCTTTCTTTCTAAAAATACCACAAAGTTTTAAGTATCAAGTCCCCTCAAGATGTCCCAAATTTTTTTCACATCTTTCACATGACTTATCATGGAAATCATAATAGTTTAATTTCATTCATCATTACGATATCAAATTAATAATACTGAGGCAATTTACAACAACAAGATAGCATAAGTCTTTACCTTGACAAAATCAGCAGCCTTTTGCAAGTTGGCTACATCTTGCGTCTCTGGGCCGATCTTGATCTCGACATTGCGTGTTTTTGTGTTAAAGCGAACTTGCAGAAGCAAATGTTCTACTATTGGAGTGAAGATCTTCAGCCAGCTTTCTTTGAGTGGTGTATACCTAAACAAAAAACCAGACTTTAAAGAGAATTCTAGTGTCGCTCGCTAGTTTTGCTAGTTTTAGTTTTCAGTCTGCCAGAAACCAACATCGAAAGATCTTTTTATTTTCCTGCAATTTTTAGAGTATAGTTTCACGATTTGAATCACTGAGTATGCTATCTATCTGCATCTCAGTATCTCGATGCAGGCGATCTACTTATGCCCTAGACCGCGGTTTCGGCGACGGCGGTCTTCAAAAATATATTTACTAATAAAGGTTATGTTTTGAGGTTATAAGTACCTGTGAGCTGGAACAGCGATTTTTCGCATGTTAACTTTACTTTCGTTGGGTTCTGCAGCCTTCTTGGACCTTTTGGCTCTCGGCCTACCGTGTTTAGCTTTGCCCTGGATCCCATTATGCTCCTCAACCTCCATAGTTTCACCAGACTCTGAAACGGCCCTCCGTTTCACATTTTTCAGCTTGATAGGGTTCTTCGCTGGGAGGAACTCGTCTATGTTGATGTTTTCTGTCTCCATAATAATTTTTGTAAAGTTTTAACCACGATATCACGAGAAAAACTGAGTTTCTACGTTATTGTTTTGCTGAGAAACAATTCACACATGGTATAAGTGTGACAGCAGCTGTCAAAAGAAATAAACCGGAACTTTACGATTCGCAGTGATGAACGGCAACACTAAAAACAAATCAGTTCCATATTGAGCAGCTTGTTAGCAACGTTGAATAGATTTCAAGGAAAGTCCAACTCTGTCCAACAAGCTTACGACAATTTTCCACACTAATCAGCTGTCAGCTTGTGTGTGGTTATGTCACAATTTTCGTCTTGATTTTGTAATAGTATGAATTGATTTGGGGTATGTATAAATTTACTAAATCCGTCTATTAACACCTCGAAACCATCCTAGATTATCAAAGTTTACTACCCTTTCCAGGTATCACATATAAGTCTGATACCTCAGGCTAAAATGGCTACACTCGTCCGTACAGCATTTGTGAAGATCCTGAGTCCAGCTCAAGGAGGCAAGATCGCAGCATGCACCTTCGTACAGCACCGGAACATAGCTGGCAAGGCTTTGCGGGAGTCCCTCCCGCCCAAACCACCAAAGCCAGCCCCATTCGACTACGTAAATAAGGATTACACCTTCCTTCGTAGTCTCTTCGATAGAACAACTCATAGATTTGATGAGAACTCCAAAGTCGTGGTCGTGGAAGGTCCAGTGGCTTCTGGTAAGACCCAGTTCGCTGCCAGCCTGGCGGACGACCTGGGAATGAAACACTTCCCTGAAGCGAACATGGATTACCACTATATTCGTCCAAACGGTCACGATTTGCGGATGTTTGACTCCCAAATCCCTGAGGATGCTCGGACCTTCGACCATACCAATTTCAACGCTAATCCGTTCCACCGTAACGTAGCTGCGTTCCAGATTATGATGTACGAAGCACGCTATGCTCAGTATATAGATGCTTTGGCCCATCTGTTCAACACTGGACAAGGTGTTGTTCTGGAACGCTCACCGTACTCAGACTTTGTGTTCCTGGAGGCAATGTACTCTCAAAAGTACATCAGCAAGGGTGCTCGCTCTGTCTACTACGAGATTAAGAATAATACCATTGAGGAGCTGCTGAGACCACACCTCGTTATCTATTTGGATGTGCCTACCAACATTGTAAGTCTATAAATAACATAAAATTACATCTACACTACACAATCACTTGGTCCTGATCCCACTACTAGTAGGACACTGTAAATGTAATGGTAGCCAGATAAGGACAGAAAAACACCCACTTCAAGGCCATTAGTACCAATAAAGTATGAGAGTCCGCAGTAAGAATAGTCCACTTCTTGCGTGGTCTCAAACACTACACCTATGAGACATATTTTCATACCAAATGGGCTTACTCTTGACCACTATCTAGCCCGAGTGGGAATATGAGGTCTAGAATGGAAAGAGTTTGCCCAGAAGAAGCCTCTTCACATCACCAACTTACAACGCTAAGTGTGGAAACACTAACAGGTGCTTCTACCATAACATACTAACTGGACTCCTTGTTTACTGCCAGAAGCCTGGGCTACTACGCAGAATATATGTATATACTGGATGTAATTTATTAAAGAAGGAGGATGGGAGTTGCGTTAATTTCAAATTAACTAAAAAAAAGATAAGCTCGCCTTTGTACATGTTATTTCTTATGTAATGTCCTGTTAAATGTTAAGTATAATAATAACATTAATAATGATAAGAAATTAACACAACTTCATTTATAGCGAAATATGAGTTATTAATTACAGTGATAACTACAGATTGTAATGGAGAACACCGAAATAAAAAAAGAGAGGAAATCAAGACCCGCTGAATTTCAGGTGCAGAACAGCATCAAGAGCCGCAATAAGAGCTACGAGGTGACCGGCAAGGCGCTGACCGCCCCCTTCCTGGCTGAGATAGAGCGACAATACAAGGACAAGTATTTGCGAGATATTTCCTCTCACGCTGAGCTGCTGGTGTACGACTGGACTGGTGGTGGCGAGGTTGAAGTGGTAAGGACAAAGAAAAAGATATTTATTTGTAAAGCGCAAGTACATTGATAAGATGGAAAAAAAAACATTTAGATTGGTTCTTATCATGCTCTGCCTCATGAGGCGTATGATGGCAGATGCAATTGGAAAAAAAAACCTTTACACCATACAATGTTACTTATGGTTTGTATAACATTAACGTAACATTTACATACAGGCACATACATTGCTTCTGGCCCACACTAGGATACCCTGTGTCGTGGGAACCAGAAACGACGACGTCACAAACATGTAAACATCCAAGACCTGGGCTTCTTTTTTTGTCCCCAGCCGGGATTCGAACCCGGAATCTCTTGCATGCAATAAACAAATAAATAAAACCGCCGGTAGATGACCAAAGTCCATAAAACTGACGGCCATTACGCGTAGACCGTATGGTAATATATATGCCTTTCTTTGTCATTAGCCCATTGTGTCCCCATGGAGGGGCACGGGTCTCTTCTCTGAGGACGATACAGGCCATACTCCACCACGGGGGCCAAGTCCGGATTGGTGGAGACTAAAAGTTTAGTGGCTGGTCTTACTGTCAGAAGTTTTCAAGCCGCCCTAAGACCTGACTTGACTTTACGACAGCCATCTATCGACAGCAGCCGGCTCCAACTTAAACCAACTTGAACCTTAATGTTCTAGCTAAACATTCGTTATTTTTCCATTCAGGTGGTAGAGGACATCGAGCGCCTTGACTTCGATAAGTACACAGAGCGCGAGGAACCGAAGATGAAGGACTGGCGTCTGCCGCGCGAGGTCGAATGGGCCGACAAGCGACAGGTGAGCTAATATTATTTTTTTGCTAACTAGCTGATCCAGCGAACTTTGTACCGCCTACCGTCGATTCTTTAATTTTTTTTATTTTTCTCTCCGTAAGAACCATCCTCGTGCTTCAAGGAATACTCTAAAAAAAGAATTAGCGAAATCGGTCCAGCTGCTCTCGGGATTCATTTTTATATTATAGAAAGACTAGCTGAGCCAGCGAACTTCGTACCGCCTAACAGTCGATTCTTTAATTTTTGTTTTATTTTTCTCTCCATAAGAACCATCCTCGTACTTCAAGGAATATTCTAAAAAAAGAATCGGCGAAATCGGTTCAGCTGCTCTCAGGATTTGCGCTTACCAACACATTCGGCGATTCATTTTTATAATAGAGAGAAGATAAAGGTAGCAGTCACTTAACGTAATATTTAATATATTATATTATTTCGTAATATTTAATAATATATTATATTATTTATTAATTAGTAAATCCGGACTAAAAGTCTACAATATTATTTTCTCTTCCCATATATAATTTAATTAATAATATGTCTGTATATCTTATGGTTTAAGTAAGTTTATATTGAATTGAATTCCTAATTTCAATATTTGTATATTGCACCGACTACCCGTCTCTAATTTCTTTCTTGTCTCCGTCTATGGTTGCCTGGAAGAAATTGCTTTTAGTAATAAGGCCGCCGTTGTACTCTAGTGTAGAATAAAGAATATTATACCTATCTAGCTAAGGTAATTACGTTCGCGATAAGACTAATATATGTATGAGAATCGCTCGTGGCCCCGGCTGCCTGAGTGACCTAAACGATCACGATGGTTAAGCAACATAGGCCGCGTTTAGTGGATGGATAGGTGACCGACCGTCTGCCTTACGCTAGTGGCATTTTGCCTGCGGTTGCGCGCTTCGCAAGGCACGCTAAGCAGTCGTTAAGCTAAGTCAGAGGCCTTAGGGCTTGAAAACTCCTGACAGTAAGACCAGTTCTGGTCCGCAACTGCTTAGTAAACTTATATAAAAATTGAAGAAGAAGTAAGAGCAGCCACTAGTCTTGCAAGCCTCCACCAATCCGGCCCCCGTGGTGGAGTATGGCCTACACCTTGGTGCCGGCTGCCGTCGATAGATGGCAGTCGTTAAGCCAAGTCAGAGGCCTTAGCTGCTTGAAAATTTCTGACATTAAAACCAGCCACTGGTCTTGCAAGCCTCCACCAATCCGGCCCCGTGGTGGAGTATGGCCTATACCTTTCTCAGGAAAGGGATCCGTGCCCCTCGGTGGGGACATAATGGGTCGAATCGTTAAGAAATACTATAGAACCCATTTTCTTCTTGTTTTCAGGTGTATACTAACCAGAAGCACCACCTGCTAAATATGTTCAACATCCCGCGTACTGACGTGCCAGAACTGATCCTCAGCGCTGATGACGCCTTTCAGCGCGATCAGGTAAGACAAGATAAGAATATTCTTTATACTATTATTTTTAATGCACTAACCCGTGCTAAGGACAATTTTTAAAACCTATTTAGAGGCTAAAAATTCCACCCATGCCGGTTCCATTCCGTTCCGATGTAAAAACCTAACTGCAAAGTAGGTACTCGGGGCTGTTAGTAATGCAATCTACTTCAGCCAGATGTCGCTGCCTGTACGTAATACAGAGAATAGTTTAGAGGTTCGAAATTTCACTGATGCCGCTAAGTCACCCATTAGCTCAGTTGGAAAGAGCGCTGGCACGGATAGCCAGAGGTCGCGGGTTGGAATCACGGCATGGGTGGAATTATTAGCCTCTAAATAGGTTTTTAAAGAATATTCTTTATTTCACACGCCAGAAAATTATTTGTAGACATCAGGTAGCAAGAGGTACAATTGGAAGACTGTTTGCGCTTGGCAGGTAGGTATTTATTTTTTACTAGCTGGTACTTGCGACTTCGTCTGCGCAGGATTAGTATTTCGAGTAGCTTATATTAGAGTGGCGTACAAAAGGTTTTGGCAGCGCACGCCAAAATAGCTCGCGGATGTTAGATTTTTTCCTACTTACTTGACTCTTATCGCCATATTTTGGACAATTCACACAATATCCTGGTAAATTATAGCCTATGTTTATGCTGATGTAGAAGCTTAAAGTTTCATTAAAATCCATTCGGTAGTTTTTACTTGCAAGAGTCAAGAGTAAGAAGCATCCATCCATCCATACTTACAAACTTTCGCGTTTATAATATTACTAGGATTTATTTGGTTTATCGACAGGGTTTCATGTTTGGCTACCGTCCAAAAATGAGACAGTCGCAATAATTTATCTTTATCGATATCAACCCTTGTATGTCTCCACTGCTGGAGCACGTCTCTGCCTGCATCACAGGAGGTTAGGCCATACTCCACCACGGTAGCCAAGTCCGGGTTGGTGGAGGATTGTTAAGACAGTGGCGGGCCTTACTGTCCAGAAGTTATCAAGCCGCCCATTAGGCCTCTGACATGGCTTAACGACTGCCATTACATGCCGAGCACTAACGGCTTAACGTGCCTTGCTAAGCACGGAGCAGCTCGGAAAAGTGCCTCTAGCGGTGGTCACGGGACGGTCACCAGACCTGACCGCGCCTGTTGGAATCACTTGAGTTAATCATAACTCAAGTGATTCCAATTGTTTATCAATCACAATTTATCTTTATATTCCAGGTCATCCACAACCACCCAGACTTTGAGTTTATGGAGGGGTACAATCAGAAGGATGGTAATGTGTTCTTCAAGGACTCAATGCCCAAGTACAGTCAATCCTTGTAACTGTCTACAATAGTAGTTTGTAATTTATGTATGTAATAAAATTATTTTAAACGTTTATGCTGTTTTCTTTTTTACGCAAATGGTGCTAAACGCTGTTACTGTTACTCTCCTTCGGTCTGTCTGTCCGTCAATCCGAGCTTTAAAAGGCTATCTTGTATAGCCAAATTTATCATTAGATAGGTAGCCAGTTCAAATTTTTAGTATGTGTTTTGCGGCGTATCACCTTAACACTACAGCGCACGCGCCTCTTATTTTTATAGTATAATTCTAGAAACTCCTCTTCCTGCCCCTTCCTAATCCTGTATATCAATGAAACAAAACCATTATTTACAAATGGGGAAGAGCATTTATTTAATAACACAGTCATTCATTTACGAAGTTACATATTAAAGTAGGTACAACGTTAATAATTATTGTATAAAAATAACAGACAAAAAGATCATTCCTAATGTCACATCAAATCATTACCGACCGCTACTTGCGGAAATATTCCTAAGCGACTGACACAGTAATTTCAGGGTTGGAATTGTCACATTTTTTTATAAACACCTGGCCCTAGTCTAATACGTGTATAGTTTGTCAATAGAATTAAATAAGCACAACAATGGTTTATATTTACCTCGGGTAGTCTACAAAGCAATAGAAGTACAATGTCATTCCAGGGGTATAACCCGCGCAAATTAAATAGGCATCTCTCGCGCAGAATCGCGCAAGGCGCTGAGTTAAGTAGCACGGGTTATATCATTGCAATGCCATCGGTTACTAGACTACTGATAGAGTGAATGAAACGACCATTACTGGACTAATATGACTATTGGACAACTATTCATTTTAGACTCGCCCCTCTGCTCTCTTAATATGACTCAAGATCTCAACATTCTAAAATATTTTTGCATTGAAAACTTTAGACGCACTTTCTAAATGGTGACTGAACCGAACGGAACTGTCACGCCGAGCCGAGTATACCCTACTCAGGGTCACGAACCCATGACTCTGAATAGGGTATACTAGGCTGCAGTCGGTCGCTAACGCTGAAACGGGTATACTCGGCTCCAGTCGGTTGGTGACACTGCATCGGGTATACTCGGCTCCAGTCTGTCGTGGACATTTAATCGGTTATACTCGGCTTGAGTCAGTCGGCGATGTTGGATAGAGTATACTCCGCTCTAGTCGGTCGGTGCGGCTGAAGTTATCACTATCGCGTAGCACAAGCACTCACAATATTTTTTGTCACAATACATTATTTCATTTAACATCATGTTAGGCGAGAATGGGATTTAATAACATAATATTAATCCTTAACTTAAGAAGACATAACAATAAAGACGCCCAGCATACTTAATTCTTCTCACATTTCAATAGTAGGTACTAAGGTAGGATACCATTATTATTTAATTTTATCAGTCACAAATCAATACTGCTTCCAGACGATCCGCAGTAGCTACGATATAAGCCTTGTATGTCCCCACTGCTTGGGCAGGGGTCTCTTCCTGCAACGCAGGAATGTTAGGCCATACTCCACTACGGGACCCAAGTCTGGGTTGGTGGAGGATTGTAAGACAGTGGCTTGCTTTACTGTCAGAAGTTATCAAGCCGCCTTCTTCTTCTTCTTCTTCTTCTTCAGGCTATATTAGTCCACTGCTGGACATAGCCCTCCCCTAATGCCCTCAGTAGCTTACGCAAGTCAAACTAACAACAATGACTAAAATTGAATATGTTTGCTCTTTGTAGACTTTTAGTCCGGATTTACTTACGGGTGTTGTTATATCGGAAAAGTCCGACCAGGTTTCGATCCGATTCGCAGAGCTTACTCATGGTGTCTCACACGGTCTCACATGTTTGCTCTTGCGCGTATATCGCAAGCTCATTCTGAGTTTGTTCAAGCTATTTGCCGAGCATGGCACTAGTATTATACTATTTCCAACAACATGTTAAGCTGATGACTACTAAACCCAATCCACAGATAAACCTTGTCGGTTTCGGGGGATGGGAGGCATTATATTGAATGTATTTTTTTTTCTTATTTTAAATAAATAAAAAAAAAAGTAAATTTAAAAACCTTGTGCGAACACTTGTTGTGGTCGGTCGAGGGTCATAATTATCTTGTCGGCTTATTGCGAGTGTAACATTTGAACGCAAGTGGCAGTAACCGCGCTATTACGCATCGTCTGCAAGCGGCATAAGTTATTTTATAATATTTACATCGACATTTATACACAGCATCAATAAGCCTACCATCACAGTCCAGCCACGTCAGATTAAAAGATAATATTACGGTTGCTGCTGCAAGTTCCTAGGGACCATCCATAAAGTATGTCACTAATGGGGGGGGTCTGCTGCAAATGCTGTGTGGTGTCGGCTTAGAGAATAGCACCAACCCAAATTCTTCCCGCGGGTATCGTAAAAGGCGACTAAGGGACACAAACCGGGGGGTGGGCAGCAGCGCCAAACTGCGGTCCCCAACCCGCATGCCCAGCGCGGGGATTATGGGCATTACATCCCAATGATGGCACAACCTTGCGCTATGGCGCTCATTAGGGGAGGGCTATGTCCAGCAGTGGGCTAATATAGCCTGAAGAAGAATAAGAATAGGGGGGGGGTCGACAAAGTATGACATTGTGTGGCAAGGTATGGGAGGCATCCTCAGCTCCGTGACGTCACATTTAAAAATATAATTAATAATTTATTGTTTTTATACTATTTTTATTTTTAACGCACTAACCCGTGCTAAGGACAAATTTAAAAACCTATTTAGAGGCTAAAAATTTCAGCCATGCCGGGATTCGAACCCGCAACCTCTGGCTATCCGTGCCAGATAGCACGGATAGCCAGAGGTTGCGGGTTCGAATCCCGGCATGGGTGAAATTTTTAGCCTCTAAATAGGTTTTTAAATTTATTGTTTTGTTTGTTGGCGACTAACAATTTCGTAAAGCTTTTTTGTACATAGCTAGATACTTATTCTTTGTAATGCTGGTTTTAAAAATATTATTCATTTCTCACAAAACCATCTTTTAAATAACATTGTCAATATTGACAATTTATTGATGTTGATAATGTAAAAATCATTTCAATATCGGAACTGCTTCTTCAATTTAATAATATCTATCTAAATAAATAAAATTCAAAGTCCTGACTGACTCACTCATCAACGCCCAGCCCAAGCCGCTGGACCTAGGAAGCTGAAATTTTGCACAGAGGGTCTATATATAATATAGGCAAGAAATAAGACCGAATTTTTTGAAATTCTACCCCTAAGGGGGCGAAAAGGCTTGCCAAAATGTATATGGGAGGTATAAAGAATGTTGTCTAATTTTCTTGAAACTTAAAACAAATACTCCTTAACACAATTGATTTGAACACGTGTTTCGCCGTTTTTTCTAAATTTATCCCTTAAGGGAGTGAACGGGGTTGCAAAATTTTGTTCCTTGAATCTTTTCCACGCGGACGGTGTCGCGGGCCAAAGCTAGTCTACACACTAGGGAGGGTGAGATCTCACAAATGTGTTCATCTGTCAGATTTGCCACAAATGGTAGGGGTAAATAAATCACGAAATTAGTGTGGGATACTTTATGGACGACCCCTAAGCAACAGCTAATGCAAGTATAAGCCAAAACAAGTTTAGAAAGAATGTTAGGTTCAACTTCACACTTCGCAGCTTAGTGTGAACACCCGTCAGCATTGCAAGCCGAAGTTGCTGAGATATTTTATAAAACGGTGTGTTTACGAGCTCAATAAAAGAGACATAGCCTACAATTATGCGCATGAAATCCCGTCGTTATGCTGATGTTTGCGGTAACAATTAGAATGGAATTTGACCTTTAGTCGATTCGAATCGTTCAAGATGTGTTGAGCGTAATATGGTGCAAGTGTCACTTCGTAAATCAAGCTGTTTGATTGACCAACTGACTGCCGGCCTCGATGAAAAGATCATGGTACCAAATTAACATTCACTTGAACTTTAGCGGCATAGTTTGAACGCCCTTTAGCACTGCACGTCGAAGTTGTTGAGATAGGGCCGCAGCGCCGAGCGATTTAATTATATCGAGCTCAATAAAACAATTAGGTGGAAGTTCGTCAGCAAAACTGCCGAAAACTGGTTAATGCAGATAATTACACTATTTTTATTTTTAATGCACTAACCCGTGCTAAGGAACAAATTGCTCAATTGGTAGAGCGCTGGTACGGATAGCCAGAGGTTGCGGGTTCGAATCCCGGCATGGGTGAAATTTTTAGCCTCTAAATAGGTTTTTAAATTTGTTCCTTAGCACGGGTTAGTGCATTAAAAATAAAAATAGTGTAATCATGTGGGTACAGTGATATCGTTCCGATGTTAAACCTAACTGCAAAGTAGGTAGTCGGGGCTGTAAGTAATGCAATTTGCTTAAGTCAGATGTCGCTGCCTGTACGTAATACAGAGAATATTGTAAAGAGGTTCGAAATTTCACTGATGTCGTGAGTCGCCCATTTGCTCAATTGGTAGAGCGCTGGTACGGATAGCCAGAGGTTGCGGGTTCGAATCCCGGCATGGGTGAAATTTTTAGCCTCTAAATAGGTTTTTAAATAATGCAGATAAGTTACATACAGACCAAGGTACTGGAGCCGACTTCAAAAGGCATCAATATTTTAGCAAAATTCACCTCTTTAGCAAATCTTCACACTTCGCGACACAATCCGACCTCAGCACTACACGCCGAAGTTGGTGAGATTAACCTGCAGCCCTATATTAGTAATATGGGGCTCGATAAAGTGTCCCTTAGACCGAGCTGCTGTCTAACTGACTACCGGGCTCGAAATAAACATAATGGTACTGGAGCTGACTCCAAAAGCTTCGATCTTTTAGCGCACTTCACTTCACTTCACAGCTTAGTCCGAACACCCCTCAGCAATGCCCCCAAGTGGTTGAGATTGCCCTGCAGTGCCACGCGGTGTGATTATATTAATGCAGCCTATATAGGTCCCACTGTAGGGCACAGGCCTTCTCAGGGAGAGAAATTATAGGCTTAATCACCACGCGTGCCCACCGCGGATTGGCAATTTCAACGGCTGAGCTATGTGAACACCTCAGCCAATCACGTTTCCTCACGATGTTTTCCTTCGCCGTTAGCGAGCGGCATTGATACTAAAAGTTCACAAAATACATAACTTAGAAAACAAAGCACATGCCGATTCGATTATATCGAGCTCGAAAAAGCGTCCCTCTACAAATCTACCGTAACGTTTTGGGGCTGACTCCACAGGGCGTGGATCTTTTGGCGCACTTCACATCACTTCACTTCACACTTCGCGGCATGGTCTTAACGCCACTCAGCACTGCACGCCGAAGTTGCTGAGATAGAGCTGCAGGGCCGCCCGATGAGGCTCGTCAAGTGCGGCTAAACGCGGCGGTAGGAACGCGGCGTCAGACCGCGCGAGGGCGCCGATCGACTCCGCCAGGTACTGCTGAGGATTCGACACGCCTGGCGGGGAAATAAAATTGTTAGGCGTTCCCCTAGTTAAGGTGTCGATGGCAAGCCATCGTGGTGAAAGGATTTGCCAATCAGCGTAAGGGACTCGCTGATTGTTGCCCAGTGTGCGCAAGACGTACGGGCGTTGAATTAATGCAGAGATTTTTTGACATAGAGAAGAATTTTGCGAGAGAGAGAAAGAAAGAAGAGAGAGAAGGGAGAAAGTACTGTCTCGTTGCTCTAGCGGTATCAAGTCTGTCTACAGAATTATGCTGGAGGTAGAAATGGTCTAGGTGTATTTCAATGTTTGTCATATCCTTGCCTCGTCACTACAGCACTGAGTATTCTAGTTTGGGACCAAGTAATTGCGTTGTGTAGAAACTATTATTCATCATCATCATCATCAACCCATTATGTCCCCACCGAGGGGCACGGGTCTCTTCCCTGAGGAAGGTATAGGCCATACTCCGCCACGCGGGCCAAGTCCGGATTGATTACACAGATCTCGTTAGCCCTATACTAAGTACAAATAAATGACTTGTGCTATAGGTGCTAACTCGACGATAGATTTAATACAATAAATACATAGATAACATCCAAGACCCGAGACAAACTAGAAAAGTTCGTTTCCTAGATTGACCCGGCCGGAGATCGAACCCGAGACCTTCGGTTTCACAGCAGCGTGCCAAACGTTATTATTATTCTTCGTAACACTTACTAGCGAGCGGATCCTCGGCCGATCCCTTGGCGCAGGTGAGCTGCGCGTACGCAGCCTGGTAGCCTGGCGCGTCGTCCACCTCTACGAAGTGGTCGTCGGGCAGAGTCGACTCGTCCGTGGGCAGCTCAAACAGGGATATCAGTGCCTGGCGACAGATACAAAGCGTGACTTAGCGAACAACACTGCATTGATGATTTTTCCCTACTCTACAAGATGCTGTGCCTAGCAGTGGGCAGAGGTGGGCTGATGGTGATTACAGGAGTGGCTTTTTTTTTAAGTAGGACAGGTTACTCTTGACCCCAGTCACGCCTGATGGTAAGCCAAGACGGGGTCTACGATGTTACGTGCTTACCTGTTAAATGCCGGTTAACTCTACTTATAAAGACACCCAGGTTATATAGTTAGAATATTTTTGGGGCTTAATCGCGTAGTAATTTATTGCTATTTTACCTCAAGGACACCATACCCTATCAAACACCAGGTGTGTACAAAGTCGATTGCAGTTGCGGTAGTTCTTATATCGGACAAACTAAGCAGACCATTGCTCAAGAGTCAAGGAACATAATTATCGCAGCTGTCAAAAACCGCGAGGTGAAAAAGTCAGCGATAGCGGAACATCTTCTTGAATCAGGATCAAACCACTGGATAGAATTACACAAACCATCGGTACTTTCCAACGATCGCCATTATTATAGCCGAATTGTGCGTGAAGCGGTTGAAATTGAAGAAACAAAAATTTTAATCGGGAATGTGGTTTCAAACTGTCGCAAGACCCAGAGCGAGAGCTTACCTGCATAAGTCTGGTCCAGAGCGACTGCACAGACCCAGAGCGAGAGCTCACCTGCATAAGTCTGGGCCAGAGCTGCTGCAAAGACCCAGAGCGAGAGCTCACCTGCATAAGTCTGGGCCAGAGCGGCTGCAAAGACCCAGAGCGAGAGCTCACCTGCATAAGTCTGGGCCAGAGCGGCTGCAAAGACCCAGAGCGAGAGCTCACCTGCATAAGTCTGGGCCAGAGCGGCTGCAAAGACCCAGAGCGAGAGCTCACCTGCATAAGTCTGGGCCAGAGCTGCAGCAAAGACCCAGAGCGAGAGCTCACTTGCTTAAGTCTGGGCTAGAGCGGCTGCAAAGACCCAGAGCGAAAGCTCACCTGCATAAGTCTGGGCCAGAGCGTCTGCAAAGACCCAGAGCGAGAGCTCACCTGCATAAGTCTGGGCCAGAGCGGCTGCAAAGACCCAGAGCGAGAGCTCACCTGCATAAGTCTGGGCCAGAGCGGCTGCAAAGACCCAGAGCGAGAGCTCACCTGCATAAGTCTGGGCCAGAGCGGCTGCAAAGACCCAGAGCGAGAACTCACCTGCATAAGTCTGGGCCAGAGCGGCTGCAAAGACCCGGAGCGAGAGCTCACCTGCATAAGTCTGGGCCAGAGCTGCTGTAAAGACCCGGAGCGGAAATGCGAGCTCTCGCAGAGCAGCTTGACGCAGCCGACCGCCGCCGCCTTCCGCTCGAGGGCGCCGCTGACTCGCTGCAGTTCCGGGATTAGCACTCGCTCCACGTACATCGCGAACATACTGCCGGGGTGGATAGATGGCTAGAGGACACTTTATTTCACACTACTACACTACATACTCCACCAAGGGGGTTAGGACCAAGTCGATGGAGGATTGTAAGACACTGGCGGGCCTTACTTGCGGAAGTTATCATGCCGCCCTTAAGGCCTACGAAATGGCTTAACGACTGCCATTACAATTCAAAGATAAGATAAGAATATTCTTTATTGTACACCAGAGCACATATTATAAAACATGTAAAGATACAAAGTACAATTGGCGGCCTTATTGCTAAAAGCAATTTCTTCCAGACAACCTTACGACGGAAAGTTGCCGAAGGAAATAAGAGACGGGTAGTCGGTGCAAATATGAATATATTAATAAACTACTTATATAAATAACAATATACCTACATAAACAGTTACATATATAGTGTCAAACTAGGTGTCCATTTCAAAATCTAGATCATTTTAGAGAAAAAATGGACACAAAAACTCCAAACTTAGTTCTTATCAATTGGCATTTGCGTTCGAGTGGTCCCATTTATGGTGAGTGAAGATACCACTAGACCCTGTATAAATAATTGAATTACGTAGATGTAGAGGCCAATTGGCATTTGAACTCAAGTCAGGTCAGAGGCCTCAGGGCGGCTTGAAAACTTCCGACACTAAGACCAGCCACTAGTCCTGCAATCCTCCACCAATCCGGACTTGGCCCCCGTCGTGGAGTATGTCATATACCTTCCTCAGGAAGAGCGGTGGTAGCGGAGCGGTGTAGTACGCCGGCTTCTCAATCGGGAGTTCGTAGGTTCGAACCCCGGCATGTACCAACGACTTTATTTTTGCTAAGTCATGTACATTTGTGAAATTATAGTAGCAATACTACTCGCTGACGGTGTAGGAAAACATCGTAAGGAAACCCTAATGTCTGAGGTGTTAGCGTACCTCAGCGCTTGCTACGTACAATGGCCCAACTATGAGGCTAAGTGCGGAAATCTCAGGTCCAACTAACTACCTTCCTTGGGGAAGAGACCCGTGCCCCTCGGTGCGGACATGATGGGTTAATGATGATTTGGACTCACCCAGCCTGCACCGAGTCGACCAGGTCGACCAGGTTATCAGCTCCGTAATGCGCGGCGTAGAAGCCGAGGAAGGCGATGAGTCCACGCACATACTTGGTGGTCTTTGATGAGGACAGTCGCTGAAACAGCAGCGTCACCACCTGCTTCACGTAGGGCTGCATCACTGACCTGGGACAAACATTTGGAAATGAAATGAAATGGTTTTACTCAAGTAGCGCAGAAACGCTCGGCCCTCGCTGATTTTCAGCGAGGGCCAAGTGGGTAAAACTTACATGCCAAATTTGTAGAGCATCGTCTGTATTAGGTAGAAACCTTCGTGATCGTTGGTTTTCGACGCGATCAGCTTCTGGAACACGCCTAGCAGCGCGTTCTGAAAATAGAATAAGATAGATAAATCATTTATACACATATGGCACACATACGTATACAAAGTGTAGCCACAGAAATCTAATTACAGGTCACAGCACGAAAAAAGTGCAAAGCATACATAAATAGGTTTTTAAAAGTAGCATACATGAAAAGCGAAACACACAGAAAATTAGCCATTCACGGTACGGCAATGTACCCGGGCAATGTAATGGACTAAGTGTGACCAACATAGGTCTGGCAAACGTAAATGCGCCCTGACTCGGGATGTGCTGAAAGTTCGGAAAAAACTTCAGCGCTGATATTCTGCCGGTACCCGGGGTAAGAGGCGTGCAGGGGTAAGAGGCGTGCAGCGGTAAGAGAGCTGAGGTGAGGTGGGAAAAACTGTTACTGTATATATTCATCTTTTTTTTAAAACCTATTGAGAGGCTAAAAATGTTTAGCCTTTAATAGGTTTTTAAAATTGTCCTCAGCAAGGGTTAGTGCATTAAAAAGAATATAATCATGTGGGTACAGCGATATCATTCCGGAGTACGGTTTTACAACCTAACTGCAAAGTAGGTACTCGGGGCTGCAAGTGATGCAAGTTACTTCAGCCAGATGTCGCTGCCTGTACGTAATACAGAGAGTATTGTAAAGGGGTTCGAAATTTCACTGATGCCGGTGAGTCGCCCATTAGCCCAGTTGGAAGAGCGCTGGCACGAATAGCCAGAGGTCGCTGGATCGAATCCCGGCATGGGTGGAATTTTTACCCTCTAGATAGGTTTTTAAAATTGTTACTGTATATTAAGACACTCAAACACTGCAATAAAAGAAAAACAAAAAGAAAAACGCTAGTTTTAACACTAGGTGGCGCTGACGGCATTCTTTATCGTGGTACGGTTGTATTCATATTTCCCTTGCAAATCGAAGTATTACCCATAAGAAATCGACTAGAGCTGGTACTGGCATAATACCAGCGCTGGAGAAGCTCTCATCTTCAGCACATGGTGAGTCAGTACCATTTTTACATTTGCAGCACCCACTGCAATAAATATGCCTTACATATTTTGATACGGGTACATGCTGTGCCCTGCAACCTTGCATGATTATAATGTTAGATTTACAACATTTTGTCACTATCTTTCTCCTTCCCGCTGTACTGCGCTTAATGCTGTTTGGCTTTGGTACATTCACGAGTGTGTGTGCAAATGATTATGGAATAAATTATTTATCTATCTATCTTCTATCAAATGTAAACAAATTATTTATCTAAAACTAGCTGACCCAGCGAACTTCGTACCACCTAACAGTAGATTCATAATTATTTTTCTCTCCGTAAGAATCATCCCCGTACTTCGAGGAATATTCTAAAAAAAGAATAAGCAAAATCGGTTCAGCTGCTCTTGAGATTTGCGCTTACCAACACATTCAGCGATTCATTTTTATATTATAGAAGATGGAAGAAAATTAAAACACTCCAAAACATAAAGTGAAGTGGAAATTTAATCCCTGTGTGTATATCAGGACGTATACGTGTATGTATTCGTGTGTGCGTATGTATGTGTGTGAGTGTGTGTGTGTGTGTGTAGTATGTGTGTGTGTAGTTTGTGTGTGTGTAGTTTGTGTGTGTGTTTAGTTTGTGTGTGTGTGTGTAGTTTGTGTGTGTGTAGTTTGTGTGTGGGTGTAATTTGTGTGTGTGTGTGTGTGTGTAGTTTGTGTGTGTGTGTGCGCGTGTCTCTGTAACAAGACTTACCAGCTTCCCGGACTGCAGCACGAGGTCTCCCCGGGTCGCCATAAAGGCGCATAGCAGCCGCACGAGCGGTCGCACGTTTGCGGCGCGCTCCCACAGCGGCGGCGCGACGAGGCAGGGGAAGAGAGCCGCGTACGCGTCGCCGTCGCCGCTCGGTGTGCTCACACCCCTCAACTCCAGGAGGAGAGATAGCATTTGGAACACGTACGGCATGAACTCTGCCGGAGGAAAGGGTGGGTTCTGCATTTGAAACACGTACGGCATGAACTCTGCCGGGCGAAAGGGTGGGTTCTGCATTTGAAACACGTACGGCATGAACTCTGCCGGGCGAAAGGGTGGGTTCTGCATTTGAAACATGTACGGCATGAACTCTGCCGGGCGAAAGGGTTTGTTCGGCATTTAAAACACGTACGGCATGAACTCTGCCGGGCGAAAGGGTGGGTTCTGCATTTGAAACACAAACGGCATGAACTCTGCCGGGCGAAAGGGTGGGTTCTGCATTTGAAACACGAACGGCATGAACTCTGCCGGGTGAAAGGGTGGGTTCTGCATTTGAAACACGAACGGCATGAACTCTGCCGGGCGAAAGGGTTTGTTCGGCTTTTAAAACACGTACGGCATGAACTCTGTCGGTCGAGACGGAACCCCGTTGAATCTAAAAAGTTCACACGGCAAAAGGAAACCACTTGCGGCCCCGAGTACGGGTTAGGGTTCGAGTCCCGGCATGGGTGCAATTGTTAGACTCTAAATAGGTTTTTAATAATGTCCTTAGCACAACTTTAATTTAATTTTTCAAGATTAGTATAATTAATATTGTAAGTTGCACTACTCGCTAACGTTATTTTCACACTTAGGTTAGCTGGTAGACAGTGCTAAATAGCATTAAGCCCAACAATTTGCAAAACGTTGTAGATTATAACACAGAGTTTTAATAACTGTAAAAAAATACCAAAACCCTTTTATAGAACCGAGTAGGTGATAATGAAAAATGAAAATACCTTGAACGTCATTCTGCAGTATGTCTTGGAAAATGGGGAAGAGCGCGTCTTCGAACGCCGAGATCGCGCCGGGATTCGACTTAGTCACGAGTCTAAAAAGAAAAAGAAAGTCAGATAAGCACCTTTACAATTCGCATCTACGTAATGAGATGATTTACTCAGCATCCAAATGCACCTTCACTCGCACTAGATAAGTGAAGGGACCACTCCGATGCCCCAATGCCTGCGACATTGTTTTTAGTAAACAGTCAAGGAAGACGTCGTGAGAAAGCCCGCAGTTGGTTATATCCGCACGTTTTGACTTGACCTAGAATTTTTGACTTGACTTTGAATTAAACTTCCCCGATATGTATAGCTTAGTATAAATAACCGAAAATGCTTCGACTGCCTCTCACTCTTATAAGCCTTTATAGGTCCCACTGCAAAGCTGGCCTGGCGTAGAGTAAACTTCTAGCGAACCTGCGAAACGAGTGATAACCTACGACCTCAGCGATACTATTGGACTTCGATTGGACCTGCGATTTGGAATCTTCGTGTGGACATTGTGTTGCAAAGACCTGCAGTGCGAACATGTGAGACCGTGTGAGACGAGCAACCGACGACGCGAGCTCCGTCTCTGCTCACCATGAGTAAGCTCTGCGAATCGGAGCGAAACCTGGTCGGACTTTTCCGATATAACTACACCCGTAAGTAAATCCGGACTAAAAGTCTTTTGTCATTGGCTTTTTACCTCCAAATCTAGAACTCTAGCCCGTAACAATATCTCTGGTCTCCCAGATACTCAAATATAGCATAGTGCCCGAAATACTCCAGGTTCCGTTTATTGATGGTATTGGGCTCCGTTGTGGTAAGATAAAAAAGGATATCTCTGGATATATATCTCAAAAGTCTCGATAGATGTTTGGGGTTATTTAGATAATTAGTGTGAATGTGTTGATCACAAATAAATATATCAGAAGGTTGCAATTTAAAGATTAAAAGTCTGTATTCAATTTAGTACACGTACAATGGTTTACACAGGAGGTTACACACAATCTTAGGTTTTACGCTTTAAACTACGGTACTCTAAAAGGTTTCGGAGGCGACTGCCTCAAAGGGTTTCGGGGGGACGACTGGCTGGACACCAGACGTCCGCGCGTGATCGTTGCGTTATGTTACTTTGTTGCCTCAAATGTTGACTCAGCGTTCCGAGTCCCTACAGATGTGACACTCACGTAACAGCCAAAGATAGGGTCTCGAACAGATAGTGGTTGAAATGCGGTTTGCTGGGGTTCTTGGCGACCACGGCTAGCATCTGCGCCAGCTTGGGCAGGGCTTCCCCGAGGTACTGGAGGCTGTCCTCCTGTAGACAGTTCAGGGTCCGGAGGTAGGCTGCGAAAGATGATGAGATATTTCTTGACGATTCGATTATACTTTTTTAATTTTATTTATTCCGTGCTTCGCAAGGCACGTCGGTGCCGGCTGTCATGTAATGGCAGTCATTAAGGCATGTCAAAGGCCTTAGGGGCGGTTTGACAACTTCCGACAGTAAGGCCCTCCATTGTCTTAAAATCCTCCACCAACCCGGGCTTGGCCCCCGTGGTGGAGTATGGCCTAACCTTCCTGCGATGCAGGAAGAGACCCGTGCCCCAGCAGTGAGGACACACAAGGGTTGATATCGATTTGGTGCACAAAACCGATCACAAACATTACACGATATAACTATAAGGGATACTATAATACGTTGTGGTCTAAAGCAGTGTTTCCTATTGTGCAACGAAGGTCACCTTTCATGACGTACTCATTGTAGTTGGCGTTGTCTGCGCATTCACAAAGCAGAAATAAAATAGAGTTATCTCCTGATAAAACTCCACGCTCCTAAAGTCCCCACTTTGACTCCTTTCATCGAGTTCGCGCACGCACGAAAGGAGACATCGCGCACGAGTTGCCCGCAAATTTTATCGCACGGCGGCAGCGCCAATTTTATTTTATTTATTTGGTGCACAAAACAGATCACAACCATTACACGATATAACTATAAGTAATACTATGATATATGTACTGAGTTGTAGTTCTAAAGCAGCGTATCCTATTGTGCAACGAAGCTCACCTTTGATGACGTACTCGTTGTGGTCTAAAGCAGTATATGTAAAATTCTATAAATTTTGAATAAAATAGAACTTTTATTTGTTCCAAAAAAATCATAGAAGTTGTTTCTTAAATTAGAATTATGCTAGGTACATTTTTCAAAAAGCAAATAGTAGAATCTGTTCCTCAACTAGGCGTGAACCTGTACTTCAGCAAACAGCGCCCCCATCCGGAAAAAATATACAGATAGAACTAGCTACAAAAAAATTTACACCAAATCAAAACAATTTCATTTGTTTGCATATTGTGCAACGAAGTTCACCTTTCATGACATACTCGTGGTGGTCTAAAGCAATGTGTCTGATTGTGCAACGAAGCTCACCTTTCATGACGTACTCGCTGTGGTATGTGTCTGATTGTGCAACGAAGCTCACCTTTCATGACGTACTCGTTGTGTACCTAGGCCGGCACGAAGCAGAAATAAACTAGAGTTATCCGATAAAACCAGCCTAGCGCAAGTAGGAACTTTGAAATTTTTGTTCGCATTTAGCCCCGTTTTAATGGCGGACATATTTTTGTCTCACTCTTTAATACTACTTACTCTTTCTTTGCTGTCAATGTCAAACTGAAAACATAACAAATATGGCGGAACGCGGCACATATTAGAACGTTTTCTAGTTAAAATTTTTGTGTTTTAAGTTTGTTCAATATCTAGCTGTGTGTATCTTGTTGTACAGTGTTTAGTGATTTTCTTTTAATATTGGCATTGATCGGATGGTGTCTAACTTGTGCCATTTGTAAAATAAGATGCAGCCGGTCAAAGGGTACCAAAAGAAAGTTTATGGGTAAATTTCCTAGGGATGAAGACCGGTAAGTATTTCTGGCTACAGTTTTTGTCATCTTGCACAAGAGCAAGATCATAAATTATGTTAAATAACGTAATTAATATACTATGAGAAAAATACTCAGATGTTTCAATGTCATAGTGATGTGCCATACACATATTCAATATCGATAAAAAAATATCTGATAAGTACCTTGGTCAGAATTACTACTCAGTGTATGACGGGTGAATTGCTGTAAGCCATAACAATGTTTCAACGATGCACTATTAGTGGCTGCATTGAATGTTGTTTTTTTTTTAGATGCAGACAATGTGTGAAAATTGTGGAAGATCTTATATCGTATATCCCCATCGAAAAACTCCACCAACATAAATATGTTTGTAGAGATCATTTCCGGCCGAAAGATTTTTACAACTATTTTAAAAGGAAGCCGATTAAAGAAATGGTGAGTTGTGTTATAAACTTATAATGTAACACTTACTACATTTCATGAATAATTATGTAATAAAACACAAAATACGCCTTGCTTTACGTCGAACATTTGAATATATTTTGCTCCGTCATTTAGAACGCAATATTATTATTACGTCTTAATACGTAAATGACATACTTTGATAAACATTTTTTTACAGGGCTGTATCTTCTCTACTTATAAATGCGCCTCCACTTCCTGATTACTTACTAGCTGAGTTTCCTTACCACGTAGCCACGTCGCATCACTTGAAACTGGTTAGTGATTGGAATTACTAAAATATTTTTTTTACTAATTTTTAACTTAAAATATTTTTTTATAAAAATGTATTTGATAGTTACATAGTCAATTATGCAGTTATGTGGTAAACAGGAACAAACTATTTTTTTTTCGGACTATTCTTGCAATTGTTTATTTTCAGATTCAGCTATACAAAAACCTATTAGTTGTCGAGCTTCACAAAACAACTCTGGTACGTAGACTTTTCATGTATCACTGAAGTTTTTTGTAACTAGAGTTTGTTTACTTTGATAAATTACAAAGTGTTATCATTTTCAGCACCTTGTACAGCAGCCAAAATATCAGCTGTTGCTATTGGTCCAGTAGGGTTTGACCACAATTATTGTGGCCTGGAATCTCAGCATATTTATCAGAACTATCCCGGTAAGTAGCATAGTTTACCAACAAATTAATAATCAATAACGACTCAACTTAACTTTTTTTGACGATTTCAGCACCTGAATCCAAACCACCGATTGATGAAGTTCGCTCAGATTGGACACCTCTAAGGAAAAACCAAATAGCTGCTGAAATAAATTCAATAGACCTTGACCACAATTATTGTGATTTGATAATCAATAATAAAATACTAATTCATTTGTCGTTTTATTGAAAACATTGATTTTTATTAATTTTATTAGGCTAACTGCGGAGCCCCTGGATGAAAATTTATCGATATCGATAAATGTAGTACCAATGTAAGTGGACGTCCCTAATGCACAGACAAGTTGTTATGTTGGTAGCACTTTTGACATTGCATTTTTGCTCTATTGGTTGGTATTGCTAACGGGGCTAAACTCATTACAAAAGCATATAGGGAGGTCCCGTCTCTTATTTATTTGCTCTGTGGATAAAACTTCACCTCCCCAAAGTCCATACTTTGACACCTTCCATCGCGCGAACGAGTAGTTGGACGCAATTTTTTTCGCACGGTCGCAGCGCCATCTATATTTTATTTTAATTATTTGGTGCACAAAACAGATCACAACCATTACACGGTATCTTCTTTTCCTTCAGGCTATATTAGTCCACTGCTGGATATAGCCCTCCCCTAATGAGCGCCATAGCGCAAGCCTGTGCTATCATTGAGGGGTAGTGCCCATAATCCCCACGCTGGGCATGCGGATTGGGGATCGCAGTTTGGTAGAATTGCACTGCAGGGGGCGCTGCTTTTTATACGGTTTAACTATAAGTAGTACTATGATACGTTGTGGTCTTAAGCAATGTGTCCGATTGTGCAACGAAGCTCACCTTTCATGAAGTACTCGCTGTGGTCTAAACCAATGTGTCCGATTGTGCAACGAAGCTCACCTTTCATGACGTACTCGTTGTGGTTGGCGTTGTCCGCGCCGCCGTCGACAGCTCGCATGAGGTTGGCGAGCAGCGGCGGCGCGTGCGGCTGCAGCTGCGGCCGCGTCACCATGCGCCCCACGATCAGCTTCTCTATGGCGCACGCCGCGTACGTGCATACCACGCCGGGGACCTTTATGTGCTCGATCTGGAGGGCGTCAGTCAGTATGTCAGTGAAGTTATCAATAGTACGTGCATACCACGCCGGGGACCTTTTTGTGCTCGATCTGGAGGGAGTCAGTGAAGTTATCAATAGTACGTGCATACCACGCCGGGGACCTTTATGTGCTCGATCTGGAGGGCGTCAGTCAGTATGTCAGAGAAGTTATCAATAGTACGTGCATACCACGCCGGGGACCTTTATGTGCTCGATCTGGAGGGCGTCAGTCAGTATGTCAGAGAAGTTATCAATAGTACGTGCATACCACGCCGGGGACCTTTATGTGCTCGATCTGGAGGGCGTCAGTCAGTATGTCAGTGAAGTTATCAATAGTACGTGCATACCACGAAGGGGACCTTTATGTGCTCGATCTGGAGGGCGTCAGTATGTCAGTGAGGTTATCAATAATATTATATAACGGTGCGAACCTCTTAACACCATTTTTATTTCTTTTTCTATCTATCATTTTCAAATATTTAAATTTTGTCACACATTTCTAAATATCCCTCAAACATTTTCATCATTACTACTTTACCCTTCGACCAGATCTGACTATTTTACCTGCATATCCGTTTTTATCAAGTTTTTTTGTTTAATTATAAAATATCTATCTACAAATAAAACAACACCTGAAGTCGTTCCAATTCTTATTGTTTGTAAAGGATATACAACGTTCCAAATATAGTCTTAAAAACCTATTTAGAGGCTAAAAATTCCACCCAAGCCGGGATTCCAACCCATCACTGCAATACATCACGTAAGATTTTTAAAAACCTATTTAGAGGCTAAAAATTCCACCCATGCCGGGATTCGAACCCGCGACCTCTGGCTATCCGTGCCAGCGCTCTATCCAACTCTGTATTACGTACAATAATAATAAGACAGAATAGTGTAAAGAGGTTCGAAATTTCACTGATGCCGGTGAGTCGCCCTTTAGCTCAGTTGGATAGAGCGCTGGCACGGATAGCCAGAGGTCGCGGGTTCGAATCCCGGCATGGGTGGAATTTTTAGCCTCTAAATAGGTTTTTAAAACTTGTCCTTAGCACGGGTCAGTGCATTAAAAATAAAAATAGTATAATAACGTAAGATGTAGGAACATGATTCAGAGTTTTGCGCTGCCTTTTTCTCTGTCTTTATACTTATGAGGGTAGCATGAAACCTACTTTCTACTGACACTGACGGCAGTCTAGGCCGTCAGTGTCAGTTGATCATGGGACGGTCGTGTTAAGAGTGTGTGAGCGAGACACCGACTGCGGCACCAACTAATGACTAACTACACTCAATCAATTGGAAGAGCGCTGGCACGGATAGCCAGAGGTTGCGGGTTCGAATTCCGGCATGGGTGAAATTTTTAGCCTCTAAATAGGTTTTTTAATTTGTCCTTAGCACGGGTTAGTGCATTAAAAATAAAAATAGAACTACACTCACCAAAAGAGGCAGAGCATCGACAATCAGTTCTTTCGGCAGCAGGGATCTGAACGTCATGATATATTTGATGGCGTCCGCCCTCAATACTGGTAGTTGATTCACTGCAACAACAATAGTACATTACTGCAGAGGCCGAGAAATAAGGGATTGCTGGACGAGTTTGGGATAGACGGCCGAGTCGTAGACGAGGCCGTCTAGAACGAGTCCTGCAATCCCTGTTCCGGCCGAGGATTGTATTGTTTTTCTCAAACAATGCGAGGAAATATTAATATTAAAATAATTACTAGGTAAATAACGTAAAAATGTATTTTTCTTTACTTTTAGCCGGTAACAGATTCTCCATAGCAAATTTTGCTTAATTTCTCAAATTAGGCGGAGTACAGTCCATAATTTCCGCATCACTCTCGTCACTAGAACTCATTTTCAATATTTTCGATGAAATGATTATCAGAAAAAACAAGCAGAAAAAGTTGTTTAGTTTGCCGCCTTTTTTATTTTTTAAATACACTAACATATTTGAGCACCATGTTTAACCGCACAAAAACCAATACCATAGATTGTTTTTTTTTAATCTTGCAAGTATGCTTACACAGAACTTAGTAGGTGGTTGGCTGTATGTAATTTTTCCTTGGTCAGTTTAATTTTAGTAAGTAAATTTAAAAAGTTAGAGCAGCGGACGGTAATGGATTTTCATACTCACTTTACTGGCTTAGACCAGTAAAGTGAGGCGGGAGCCATAAAAGAGAAACTTTGTGACTTTATTTCATGGTAATAACACAAACATTTCCGAGCATGTTTGAGAAAAATTAAATACACATTTATTTATCAACAGCATAATACGTCCCACTTTCAGAGCACAAAGAGAGTACGCCTACCTTATCTTAAATACCACGCGCACCGCCGCGGATTGCAGATGTTAGGAACTAATGTGAATACTTTAGACACTCTTTTCTCACGATGGTTTCCTTCACTAGTAGATTCGTAGAAATATATAATTTTGATTAGTCATTCCAAAATGCAGTGAAATAAATCTTAAAAAAATAATAAATCTCTGTGATCGCTATAGATTTAATGGAACCGGCCATAATGGTTCTTGGTATAGTTTTGTCGACCTATATCTAAGCCAAGTACCGGATACATTTACAAGGTTTTCTGTCGGTAGAGTCAGACCAGGGAACCAATTTTCACTTCATTAGAAAATAAGTCATGACTTGGAATTCTACGTAATAAGTCAAGCGACAGCCAAAAACTGCATTCTGAACGCCATGCTAGATTGAATTCGAATGAGAAATATAAATGCCTAATGACTCTTTCACCCCCCCCGTTTGTGTCCCTTAGTCGCCTTTTACGACACCCGCGGGCAGAATTCGGGTTGGCGCTATTCTCTAGACCGACACCACACAGCGAATGGACCGGACCACGCTGAGCTATTGGACCTGATATGTCAGAATATATAAATATAATAATAATAATAATAAAAAAAGTAGCTCACCATTGGTGGCGGCCAGCTCGGGTAAGGCGTGCTGGTGTGCGAACTGGGCCAGGTCAACCAGCGGCGAGGCGCGCGTGACGCCGGCCGCCTGCGTGGCGCCCCGCGCCGCCAGTGACGTCACCAGGTACATGGCGGTGTCCTTGCCGCGCCACGCATTGGCGCCCTCCTCGCCGTACTTAGCCAGCATCAGCTGTCGACGGGGGCCCGGTTAGCGTCGTGAGCTTGATAAGGGGCGTCATCCTTCTATCTAACATTACGTGCAGTCTGTTAGCTTTTAGATTATACCTCGGGCTCTAGAGTAGGCTTCGGTTTTCGCCGAAAGCGCACGAGTGTAATACTACTTCCTGCTCTGTATGAGACTTTTCTTCACATATCGATAAAGTTAAAGTCCTAGCCCGATAAGACCGTTTCTTCCCTAGAATGATACGCGAGGCAATAGAGATCCGCCGGCATCCAAATTTTAGTAGAGATCGTGGTTGGAACATACCGGTAGCATGGGAACCAGTGCTTAAGTGCATGAGACCCCCTTGCTAGAAGAGTGACTGTAGAGTTATTTTTTTTTAATTTCAATTAATAATCAGTATTTTAAGTTCATGTAAAATAATTAGTTTAAAAATTAAATTTTAACTTCAATTACTAATAATCTATATTGTTGACTTTATTTAAAATAATTGGTTTGCCTATTTTGGAACGTAACTTCATAATTAACTTTTGTGATATTTTTTGCCGAGGGTAGTAAACTAACCGTTAATGCTTTCTAAAAGACGCCTGTCAACTCAGTCATCCGAGACCACGGCACCTGAAAAAGTGCCGAAACATCGGAAAATTGTAAAAATTTAATAAACGAGCATAAATCCGTATAAAAACAGTTTTAACTATGTCTAGTGCTCATGTTAACCTTAGAAAATACTAGACTTTTCTTCACTATTTTGAAAAGTTATGTAAATTAAGTGACACATTAGTTCCGATATTTCTATTACACGAATATATCGATTCTATCCGATAGTAGCCGAGGTATATTCTAAAAGCTAACAGACTGTCACTAAAGTTATTGCTAATTTTTGAATTGAGAATTTCGCTAAGTAAATAGTGAACTGTAGTGTTTAAAATTTTCTCAGAAAAGACCGTGACAGAAGGTAACTTAAGTATTTACTTAGTGAAATTGTCAAGGCAGAAAACGGCCCTTACACCTGTATTGCGGAGGGGCACTGTCGCAACGCCACACGACCTTGACAGATGTCTTTTCGCTTTATAGTGAATTCGTCTTAATTATTTGTAGTTGCAGGTACGCTCACCGATTTCGGATACTATACATTTTGCTCTTTGCCAATACATGCCCCTATTTGATCGAAGTATGACCGTCTGGGACGTACCTTTTTAAAAAAGGGCACTCTCCAAAAACATCTCTACAAAAACACGAATCTTTTAGAACCCTTAGTAGCCAGAGAGGTGCATTAGTGCACGGGTCCCCGGGTTATTGTTTTGATAGACGGAGTGGCGGGACTAATAGTTCGAATTTTCTTTTTAAACCAATCCGGCTTTAAGCAAATACATTATAAAATATTACTATACAAAACTTACTTATAATTGTATAACCTTTATATGTTATGGGAAAGCGGCTTTGCTTGTCACAGGTATTTGCTTAAAAGGGAATCCTAGCAAAAATATATTTTAGAAATAAAAATAGATAGATAAGATAAGAAAAATGGTAGTATTGTCGCCGTCCTATCTCGAACCATCTAGAAGAGTAAACTTCGAGCGAACCTACCTGCGAAACGAGTGATAACCTACGACCTCAGCGATACTATTGGACTTCGATTTGATCTGCGAGTTGGAATCTTCGTGTTGTGAAGACCTGCAGACCAGACCCTGCCTGAATAAATCCTAAGAAGTTGTCATTGGCGTTTTACCTCTGTAAGGCTTGTCACTGTGGAGTAGTCCCTTGGAGGGAATGAAAGAAGGAATTTACGACAACTGTTAGGTTAGGAACATGGAACTGTTAGGAACATGACGTGTTACAAAAACGCGGCACAGGAACTATTCCACAGTGAAAAGCCTTACATTGGTGACCCAGACGTGAAAGGAACACGCAACCTCCAAATCTGGAACGCTAGCTCGTAACAGTATTAATAAGACCGAATCCGGACATGACTTACCTGTATGTACTGGCCGAATATGGCCATCATGTTCTGCTCGAAGTGAACAGAGAGTGTGCGCACGAGGTCGCAGGCCGCACGGCGTCGGGTGTCCACGTCCGAGCCCTCTATATCACGCCGGACGTACTCCTCGGGATTGTCTTCAAACAGTTCCATGTCGGATTCTGTGGACCGAAGTTTAGTGTGTCATCGCGTTTCTTAATGATTCGCGATACTCATACATCGAAACGCCAGTTCAGTTCGGTAGTATGGGGTCAATACTACCGAAGTGAAAGGCGTTTCACGTCAAAGCCACAGGACCAGGGTTGCTAGGTGGTGTAATCTATGCAGGGCTTTTTACGGTCGTGTTAGGCTACTTATTTATTTCCCTACGAGCTTACTATCTTATCTTAACTATCTATTTAAGTACTAGTAAGGCTATTATCTATTTAATATTCAACCACACGTCAATTGCTATGTCGTATGTCTGCATTTCTTAATGATTCGCGGTACTCATACATAGTTATATATTAAACGGGTCTAATGATTATTTATTAGGTAAATGAGTTTATGAGTCTACCCGAGACCACGGCAACTGTAACGCTGCCGAAACGTCGGGAAATAAGTTAATGACGTTTTACCTACTAAATAATCGCGGTTAGACCCGTTTAATTTATAACTATTCGGATAGTACTTTCTAAGGTTAACACGAGCACTAGACATAATTAAAACTGTTTCTATACGGAATTATGCTCGTTTATTACATTTTTACAATTTTCCAACGTTTCGGCACTTTTACAGGTGCGACCACGGCACCTGTAAAAGTGCCGAAGCGTTGGAAAATTGTAAAAATGTAATAAACGAGCATAGATCCGTATAGAAACAGTTTTAATAACTATTCGTATGTCTAGCCGTAGCACATTCCTCTGCCTCAGAGGAAAGTGCAAGGAAAGGTGGAAAAAAACTTAACAAAAATTTATGCTCTGCTGGCGCGACTATTCTCCTTAAAAACCTAACAATACAGGAAGAATTGTCAGTAGCTTTTATAAACTAAATCATGAACAGTACTGACATTTTTTTGTTCCTTTTTTGAACATCCTCGTTCGGAATGTTAAGGTCGGTATGTCACGATGGCTCTTACTACAGCCGCCCCACATACCTCTGAACTCCATGTTGGGTATGACCACCTTCTCGCAGATGCTGCTTAGTGTGGCCGGATCTTCGAACAGCGACTTGTAAGCATTCTTGTCAGCCACTTTCGCTAAGAACGTCAGCGCGTTGGACACCAACTGAGGACATATTGTTGAGTACAGCAAAACGCAGGTATTGTTAAAAAGTTCAGAATGTCATGGAACAGAGATCTCCGTAAAGAGCTGACTGCCAATCTCCAGTAACGGAGAGTAACTTTAAGAAGCGGAAAGTGTTTTCAAATTATTTGTTAATTAAAAGTTGGTACCAGATGCAGCAAGAGACCCGTGCCCCAGCAGTGGGGACATACAAAGGGTTGATATCAGTGAAAAGTATGCACGTAAAAATTTTGGAAAACGCGAAAATAACTTTTAGGAATCTTTTGTCCCGTTTGACACTAACATAGTTCCCTTTTTAGAATCACACATAATGTAGAAGCTATCAAAGAAGTAAACGTAAAATTGATTGATTCGTCGGTCGGCAGCAATCAGGTAACACTCGATATCGATATCTACCCTTATATATCCCTGCTGGGGCACGGGTCTCTTCCTGCATCGCAGGAAGGTTAGGCCATACTCCACCACGGGGGCCAAGTCAGGGTTGGTGGAGGATTGTAAGACAGTGGCGGGCCTTACTGTCAGAAGTTATCAAGCCGCCCATAGGGCCTCTGACATGACACGACGCAAGACACGCTCGGAAAAATGCCACTAGCGGTAGTCACGGGACGCTCACCCATGATACCCATCCTGTAACTGACAGCGCCTGTTGTTTCTTAACCAAGGTAACACTCACCGCATCATATTTGGGCTGCGGTCCGGCCCCCAGCAGCACGGTCCACGCTGCGGTGACGAACTGCGGCGCGTGCGGCGCGAACTCCTCCTCGTACTTGAGCGCGTACAGCGATGCGCATTCGCACACTTCCGTCCGCAGTTGCTCCATCACGCCGGGCTTCTCGTCGTCCGCCTGCCGGCCACAGATCGAACTTTGGTACACACAGCGAAACAATACGTTCATAATATCCTTTTTAGGGTTCCGTACCTCAAAAGGAAAAAACGGAACCCTTATAGGATCACTTTGTTGTCCGTCTGTCCGTCCGTCCGTCCGTCTGTCAAGACCCTTTTTCTCAGGAACGCGTGGAGGTATGAAGCTGAAATTTATATCAATTACTCAAGTCTACTGTCCCTTGAAGCTGTGAAAAAATCAAACTTCTAAGCCAACGCAATCAAAAGATACAGCCGTTTATGCCGCAAATTTTCGACACTTGCAAGGGAATCAAAACCTACAGGGTGCTTCCCGTGTACTCAGAATCTTGAAATTTGGTACGAAGCAACGTCTTATAGCATAGATAAAGGAAAAATTACGAAAACCATAAATTTTTAGTTACATCACATAATATATTTTTTTTTTAATAATTTTAAACTTACTACCCATTTCCTCATAAACGCGTAGAGGTATTAAATTGAAATTCATACCAAATACTCAGGTCTATAATACAGGTTTGTACGGAACCCTCGGTGCGCGAGTCTGACTCGCACTTGGCCGGTTTTTTTTTATGCACTAACCCGTGGTAAGGACAATTTTAAAAACCTATTTAGAGAAACCTTTATGTGCTCGATCTGGAGGGCGTCAGTATCTCAGTGAGGTTATCAATAATATTATGTAACGGTGCAAATCTCTTTACATACACCATTTTTATTTCCTTTTCTATTCTATCATTTTCTAATATTTAAATTTTGTCACACATTTCGAAATACATATCCCTCATTTTCATCATTACTACTTTACCCTTCGACCAGATCTGACTATTTTACCTGCATATCCGTTTTTATCCAGTTTTTCTGTTTAATTATAAAATATCTATCTACAAATAAAACAACACCTGAAGTCGTTCCAATTCTTATTGTTTGTAAAGGATATACAACGTTCCAAATATAGTCTTAAAAACCTATTTAGAGGCTAAAAATTCCACCCAAGCCGGGATTCCAACCCATCACTGCAATACATCACGTAAGATTTTTAAAAACCTATTTAGAGGCTAAAAATTCCACCCATGCCGGGATTCGAAACCGCGACCTCTGGCTATCCGTGCCAGCGCTCTATGAAACTGAGCTAATGGGCGACTCACCGGCATCAGTGAAATTTCGAACCTCTTTACACCATTCTCTGTATTACGTACAATAATAATAAAACAGAATAGTGTAAAGAGGTTCGAAATTTCACTGATGCCGGTGAGTCGCCCTTTAGCTCAGTTGGATAGAGCGCTGGCACGGATAGCCAGAGGTCGCGGGTTCGAATCCTGGCATGGGTGGCATTTTTAGCCTCTAAATAGGTTTTTAAAATACGTTCATATTTCAGCCCCCAATGTTGTTATCTTCCTATCGTCTTGTGTTTTACTTCACTTGACCACAGATTCTTCTCCCTCCGGACGATTTTGACATTTTCTTAAACTCGACTCTTTCCAAACTCGTCTCTTTTTTAACTTGCCATCTCTTTTTTTGTCTATTTTTTAAAATTGACTCTTTCCTAACTCAGGTCCACTCTGGACGACTTCGACGTGTTTTTACCGTTACACTTTCCCAACTCGTCTCTTTTTTAACTCGCCGGAGCAAGTGCATTGAAACAACAACATACATCTTTAAAACCTATTACTCGGAGCTGCAAGTGATGCAAATTACTTCAGCCAGATGTTGCTGCCTGTACGCTAGACAGAGAGTATTGTAAAGAGGTTCGAAATTTCACTGAATCCGGTGAGTCGCCATTAGCTCAGTTGGAAGAGCGCTGGCACGGATAGCCAGAGGTCGCGGGTTCGAATCGCGGCATGGGTGGGATTTTTAGCCTCTAAATAGGTTTTTCAAAATTGTCCCTAGCACTGGTTAGTGCATTAAAAAGAATATAATCATGTTGGTACAGCGATATCATTCCCATGTAAAACCTATCTGCCAAATAGGTACTCAGGGCTGCGAGTGATGCAAATTACTTCAGCCAGATGTCGCTGCCTGTACGTAATACAGAGATTATTGTAAAGCGGTTCGAAATTTTACTGATGCAGGTGAGTCGCCCATTAGCTCAGTTGGAAGAGCGCTGGCACGGATAGCCAGAGGTCGCGGTTTCGAATCCCGGCATGGGTTGAATTTTTATATATTTATTTATTGTATTTTAGGAAAACCATCGACTAATACAACAAAATGGAGGGTACATTTGTACAATATAGCAATAAAAAGTCATTTAAAGGTTTTCACTTATAGCTACATAGAAAATAACAGGTTCGTGTGTTTACAACATCAAAACAAATAATTATATTAACCTACACTGCCTCTAAATAGGTTTTTTTTTAAAAAATTTTGTACTCACATCGCCCTCTAAGCAGGGCACTTTGATCTGGAGCAATCCCAGCAGGTTGGGCATCCAGACGGGCATGTTGTCCTCGAAGAACTCAGGCAGGTCTTGGCAATTGAGCGAGTAAAACACCTTGCAGATGAGCACTAGTGAGCCGTAGATCACGTGCAGCGCTTGCGGGTTGTCGGCGTGCTTGGTGGTCAGGTCTATTGTGGCCTGTTGAGAAAGGGCGTTTAAAAGACTAAGTTTGGAGGTCTTCTGTCCATTTTTCCTTCAAAATAATCTAGATTTTGAAATGGATACCTTGTTTTATTTATAACGTTAATTAAGTCGCAGTTTCTGTGATAAGATAAGAATATTCTTTACTGTACACCAGGAAAAAACAAACAAAAATAATTACAAAGATACAGTACAATTGGCGGCATTATTGCTAAAAGCAATTTTTCCCAGAACCTTAAGACGGAAAGTTGCTGAAGGAGATAAGAAATATATGTATTTATAGTGAAGGAAGTATGTTTGGTTATTATAAGTACCTCAACTACCTACTGCACTAAGCGAGGTGTGCGACTAGTGAAAAAAAAGAACTGCCATCTCCACAACAAACCTGACATTGGCCGAATCCAAGGAATGCCATTAAAAAAGAATTGAAATTAATTTATATACAGTGCGTTCACATTAACATGACGCGTGAGAGAATTGGTAGCACTGAGATGTTTACTGTTACCATGTTAAATCAGAAATCATTCCCATTACTTGGGGAAAATAAAAGGATTGAGGGCTTGTTTTACCATCTTCCGATTAGGTCCAAAAGCTAATTCACATGTTATGTCCTTGTTACCAATTCTCTCACGCGTCAAGTTAATGTGAACGCACTGTATAGTAGTTTTGAAGTGAGTCCATAGATGAATCATGAGCTGATACTTTACATGTTTTAATCTGTTCTGGTGTACACTAAAGAATATTCTTATCTTATATTTAAACGTAATTAATATTATGAAACGACTAGGTAATATGTATCTACAGTTTTATATTGTTACATTTAATAAAATTACATAAAATTATAATAAAAGGGTACATTGGGGTAACCTTTAATAAAAGGGTACATACTGTTTTACTAACTACTACTATTTTACTAAGTTATCGCAAAGAAACTGACCACAAACAGATCGGTGAGCGGCTTGGCGAAGTTCTCCAGCACGTGCTTGATCTCCTCCCAGAGCTTCTGCGACTTGAACTCGTAGCGGTATCGCTTGAACAGCGAATGCGCAGTGCGCAGGATCCCGTTTATCACGTGGAAGTCGCCTGCGAGACAAAACTCATAGCTTAACCTTTGCAGAAGAAATAGATTGCCTGTGTTGGGCGATTGTATCTTTACCCGCGCAAAGGGTAACTTCAATCGCCCAACACAGACAGTGTTGACCCAAAGGCAACACCGCCATGACATTCCTGTCTGATAATTTCACCAACTGCTGCACGGAACCGCTCAGAAAAAAGCGACTACTGTTAGTCATAGACGGTCATCCATCCATGCACTGAACGCGCCCTATGTTGCTTAGCGTTTAAGATCACTCAGGCAGCCAGGGTTACGATCGATTCTGGCAGCCGGGGTTACGATCTGTTCTGGGCACGCCTCAGAGGCAGTTTATTTAATCTGTGGTTGGTGACGTTGTTCCATCATAAAATCACCTTTGTTTCTACAACTGCACCAAAAATTTTGTTTTCAATTTATCAATTAAAACTAATATATAAAAAAAATATATATTTAAGTGGTTGCACCGTTACAACCTTCATTAAGTGGCAGTTTCTGAACTATTTCGAGTAAAAAAATTCTATTGACTTGTATTTTTACCTGTCTGGAACTTGTCGACCATTTCGGGTATGAGCGCCGGCCACTTCTCCGGGAAGTCACATTTGCCGATGATGGAGACGGCGTCGCTGAACTGCCGCTGGATGGCTTCCGGTGACTTGAGCATCAGGGACACAATGAGGGTCTTGATGGTGAGGCGGTCCTGGGGGTGAATGCGGTCCACGCCGTCCTCGTCCTGATGGGGAACGGAGTACTGAAGGTGGCAGTTTAATTGGTGATGAGATGAGGTGACGGTGGAAGGCACAGGCGAGGTTTGAGATGTGAATGAGCTACTGACTAAACAATGATATAAAATGGATATGTGGTGATGGAAATCCTGGTGCTTGATGTAGGCTTGTTATTAAAGTAGAGAATGGCGGTTAGGTTTTAAAATGAACTATAGTTGTAAACTCGAATTTATGTTTCGGAAATTGCACTGTTTAAAGGAATCTCTGCACAAAAACCTGTTTGGAAGAAATGCTTAAATGTTAAAGGTTGTTCTTACATTGAATATTCCCCCGTCACTCGTACAATATTATTTTGTTATTTTAATAAAAACACCAAACCAAATTCCAAAATAATGAGCATAAAATTCCAGAAAGTACAGCAAAAAATTCCAAATTTATCAGGAACAAATTCCTATCAGCAGTAAACTACTTTTGGTGAAAAATCCTAAATTGTGCTTTCGCTATTTCAATATAATCAGCAGAAGATCCCAACAAGCTTCCAAATTGTTATAACTATCATCTGCTCATTAATTTATTCTGCTGACCAAACAATTAATGAACTGTTAGAAATTAAATGTTATTTATTTGCTGACCACATGAAGTTGCTTGTTTATTCATTATAATGCTCAAATTACTTTCTCTCTGCTTATTTTTTGTATCTATCAATTAAAAACATCTCTAACCTACATAGGTTGATTAATTTAACTGAGAACATAGGTTTATTAATTAAATTAGACAGTGTTTATTTTTTGATGATGTTAATATATGCGACTGTATGTCCCCACCGAGGGGCACAGTCTCGGGGTAAGTATAGGTCATACTCCACCACGGGGGACAAGTTCGGATTGGTGGAGGCTTGCAAGACTAGTGGCTGGTGTTACTGTCAGAAGCTTTTAAGCCGCCCTAAGGCCTCTGACTTGACTTAATGACTGCCATCTATCGACGACAGCCTGCACTGCTTGCAAAGCACGGAACCTCTTGGAAAAATGCCACTAGCATTAGTCATAAATGGTCACCCATCCATGCACTGAACGCTGTTGTGAATGCTGGTTAGCCTTCGTGTTTGTTTAAGATCATTCCGGCAGCCGGGGCTACGAGCAATTCCAGTCTGCTTATTATAGAAAAGAACGTACCACAGCCCAGTTCCTCTTAATGTAGTTCTTGAAGACTATGGCAGCCGCCACACGGATGGTCAGATCCACGGTCTCCTTGTCGATAAGGTGTAGCAGCAAGATAGCATAGTTCTGGTTCACTTCCACACCTTCCAGGAACTTCTCCGCTAAAATAAAGAAACGGTCTTGGTCAATTTATGGAGAGAGGTCCCGGGTTGTAACCCTACTGGCTGGGGACAAAATATCCCAGGCCTTGGATGTTTACATGTTTGTGATGTCGCTATTTTTGATTCCCACAACATTCTAGTGTGGGGCCAGAAGCAATTGTGTTACGTTATTTAAGCTTTTATTGGTGCCACAACACTTAAAAGACCTATGTCACATGTTAGGTCTCGTCTTCAGTTACCGTCAGGTGAGACAGAGGACAAGAGTCACCTGTGACTTTATGTAAACTTTCAGACGCCACAAACGGCATTATTATAGTGAAACACAGTCAGTACGGAAAAATATTAACAGTACATGATATGCACTGGAACTAACGGACGGCACTGGTGGCGGAAGCTGCCCCGTAGTCATGTTCCTCAGCCATGACGATATGACGAAGAAGAAGAATATGTACTGCTAATATTTACACACTGACTTTGTTTCTTATATAATGAGAGATACATATAAATCAGACCGAGAGAGGAAGGTTCGCTAGATCAGTGTGCTAAAGGCAATTATTTAGTGATGCAACTAGCATTCAAAACTCATTTTGTTATCAGTTACCACTAAGTGCAATGTGTTAAAAAGCATATTGTTGTTGCAGAAAGCTGATAATCAAATAAGAGGAACATGAACAAGCTATTTCATCAAATAATAATGTGAAGGGAATGTCTATAATTCTTATTATTATACTAACGCAGGGGGGTAGAGAAGTTCAGAGCATTTAGCACATACTAACAACTTCAACCAGCAACTCTACTGAAGTGAACATGTTTGATGAGAAAAGTTGGAGATTAGCAGATCCTGTGACGTCTATATCCTATAATATATGATTTTTCAATGGCCTTTCTTATGGACTAAGGACGGCGAAAGGTGTTCATTGCACAATGTTTCATTCACATTTTTAGGTTAGGCGTTGTCAAGGCTCCAGAAACTCGATTCTCTACGTAGAAACTGCATTTATTACATTTATTTCAAGTTAGTAACTACAATATTCGTAAAGGTGACAGTAAATATTGCGCAGAAGTACAGTAATTGTAACAAAACAGTAGTTACCGGGTCGGCGGACGTTCGGATCAGGGTTCAGTGTTTGCTGTAAATAGTTCGCCAAGGTAGCGAGATTGTCGTCGGTTACTTCCATCGTATTATATATTCGTTCCTCGCGGTCTAAATTCGTTTCAAATTGCTGTTAGCCCGACTTTTTCGCAAAATAAAATATGCTCAGCACCACAAGAGACAACCGAAAAGATGACGGTTATTTTGACAAATGACAACTGAGAGTCTGAGAATAAGAAGTTACCAGTAGTAAATAATAGTAACAGAAAATGGCGGATCCCCCAACTACACGACCGAATCGTCCTGATATGATACTAGTTACACTCAGGCACACACGATTACTCGGTGTCCCGCGGAAACCCTCCTCACCATGCAAATAAATAAACCCCATTCACATTACGCTAGGACCGAGTTGCGGCTGCGAGCTGGGTTACCGATTGAGACTAGGCGTGATCGTTGCAAAGACGAACCGTTTTATAAGACCGTTTTGTGTTCCGCGACGATAGGACCGTTTTACGTTTCATTCTAAAGCAGTGCCAGCGACTCTAAAGCAGTGCCAGCGTTTGTTCGTCGCGAGACCAGTCCTTAGATTGTTTGACGCGGATATGTCCTTTAGTGCTATATTAATAGAGCCTAGAACGTAATGAGATCATTGCGACGTCGTCGTCGGCTCCTTGCTCGTTCCGTTCGTTTTGGTCTGTGATACAATAAAGTAATCTTTATGTCTATGAGTATACAGTCGAATATCGTGTAAAACAACTATTTTTTTCCGATGTTTCGTGATTTCGTCTCGTTCGCACTCGTTTGACCGTCCTCTGCTCCTTGCTCGTTCGCATACAATGAAACCAGTTGCGAACGAGGACCGTTTCGAGGACCTGTTTTCGTTCCAGAAAAAACGGTTGCGTTTCGTCGTCGAAAAATCGGACAACGACCCACTCCTAATTGAGACTTGCTAGTTGCTGTTGCTCAGAGACACATACTAATACATACTTTAGCCTACATATAAAACCTACATTACGCGTGTAACGGATAAACGGACACGCGATACGTCAATTATCTATTGGACGCGATGAGGCCCACAGAGTCGGTCACAAATTCTACTCAGTATGTTCTGTCTTTTTTGCAACACCTACGTGTACTTCCCTGTATCCCACGCACTAGAATCAGCCTTAGAGCCTTAAACCCTAAGGCTCTTACTAATAAACACCGTATAAGCCTAGTTACACAGTGTTTTGTTCAAGTCATTTGAATGTAATTTTCAGTTGGAAGAAAAGAGACAAAACACTGCATAGTTATCCAATACTTACACTAAATTTATTAGTAAGGCTGTGAAAGAATACACCCTTCTTCGGCCTCTTAGGAGAAGCGACACTACAACACTGATGATGTGATGCTGATGAATCACCGGGCGTCATACCTCAGAAACGACGACTACGTTTCGTCGTTTCTGAGGTATGACACAGAAGTTCGAGCCAGCCACTCTGAGCATACCGGACACCGCACACGATCCGATGTGATTTGGTCCACATTAGTATTAATCTATGCTTTCTAGGGTTCAGTATTCAAGTAGCAACGGAACCCTATTAATATGCCTACTAAAGATTTGTGTGTCTGTCTGTTTGTTTCTCTTCGACCAATAACGGGCATTATCTCGTGAATTTATTAAGTATAATCCTGTACATAACTTGGACAAAACCCGCAAAGTCGCGATGCGGACTTTTTTTAAGGCGTAGGTAAGTCATTTGGTTAACTAACTTGAAATTTTAACATAATCTGCGTTTTTATGGCTAATCTCAAACAATAAAAGCAAGAGATTACCCATGCATTAACCATGTTAGTAAACTTTTTCATTTTGTTGCGACGTAAAAACAGACATACAACTATCAAATCAATCTTGATGTGATTCTAGTGCGTTCCGATCCAAAGTACTAAATAATAATTAAATCCGGCTAAATACAAGTTGGAATCCGACTAAGGGTCCCGAACTAATTGAAAGAAAATACGTTGGTTCTTATTAACATGCTTATACAATGTGCAGAACCTTCAATGCACGACTCCTAATCGTACACTTCTTGACCGGCTTTACAAATCAGCTGACAGTGACAGCCTAACAGCAGTAGAATAGTGTTGCTTGTTTTGTCTTTTTAACCTGTGTTGCTTGCATGCATGTTCATGTGTTCATGTTGTTTGTCGCAGGAAACGTAGGTGTAGTGATCACGTAGTGTTTATATACTCTGTGGTAGTGATTATATACCTACTCTTTGGTCGCAGGCAGCGTTGCCACACCGTCCTAAAAGGGATGGTTTTCCGTCCTTTTAATTTTACGACCGTCCCTTCACCGTCCCATTGCTACCACCGTCCCTTTTTCTAAGCCGCCACTCCGTCTACGCATCCCAATCAACATTTTATTAGTGAACACATCCAACGAAGTGATTGATTATGTTTTCTTTGAACGCATCCTTACGACAGCGCTAAGCAAAACCTGAGATAACATTATATTCATTTGTTATGGGGAACAAAGGTAGCAATATTTTTGACATGCCGCTTACGAACTCATGGCATGGTCCGTTCCGAATTAGGAAAAAACTAGCTATAGCTCACATAACACTCAGTACCTATTCTCTGTCTACGCTCAAGTAGAGTGGATGAGTGAGATGGATAACATGAAATCATAATTGAATGAACTGCAACCTAAATAATTTGCGTAGAGTTCCGCGCATCATCAATGAAAAGAAAACATTTTGCCGTGATTTTACGATTTGTTTTTTACGATTTGAACATAAAATAAAGATAACGCATGATAAAATAAATTATTATTGTGTTTGGTGGTTGGCGGTTGAGCGTCATTCATGAACTTATCCCTAACAACTTGAGTAATAAGGTATAATAACTATAAATACTTACCTAGGTATCTTGTTTTTTTACTTTATTTCTATTCTTTACTATACTTAAAGTACATTGAAAACCGTACCATAATCTTGAAAACGGTCCTTTTTCAGACTAGGTAACGTCCGAAATACATTTTCGGTTGCGGCAAGCGGCAACCAGTGTTGCCAACGTGGGCGATTTTTCGCCACGGGCTTTTCACTTCATACGTTGTTAATTCTATAGAAATCTCGCAAAAACAAATAGTACCGTAACACCTCACTAGATGACGCATAATGTCAGGTTTAGTGTAGATGGCAATAATTCTTTATTTTTTTAAACTGGTAACTATAAAAGAAAGTAATGCATAGCAGTTCGTTTCACTTAAATATTTTATTAAAAATAAAGTATAAACACAAAGTCGTCTATACATTATAAAAAATCAAGTCGATTTATAGTTAAATTAAATGATTTCGGGCGAATTCCGGACCATTCAAGTAATTTAAGATGTTGAAAAATTAACAAATCATTACATTAAATTATTATGTTGCTTGTTCTTGGACGAAACGAAACGTAAGCCACCATGTTTATTTACACCGGCATTTTAATTTATTACTTCCGTTTACTTTCTTGTGACGTGAATGTGCTCTTTAATGTTTTCGTGGATTTTACAACAATAACCCCAGCTTTTCCCCCGGATTTCGATGATTCTTTCTTTTGCTGACCATTGCGCCCGTATTTGGATGTTGAGTTTAAGCCTCTGGTTACTATTATTGTTGACTTGCAAAATGAGTTTCTTGATAGACAATACTAGGTACCTACTGAACAGTGTAGTTATATGGTTATATATAAATTATTAAACTTTGCACTTGTATAGTTTCGTAACTCGTCACTAGATGTCGTTAGATTATATGGAGAGCTGATGCCTCTATCTCAGTATTAATAATGTACTCTATGTTTTTCGCCATTTAGGCTACTCGGATAGAAAATCGGCGGCGAAAAAATGTGAACGGCGACCGGTCGCCTTTTAGGCTATCTCGAGGGCAACTCTGAGATAGCCTAAAAAAAGAAAAAGGTAGTGTCGAAACGTCGAAATTATTAATGCGGCCAGTACACAATGGCCCATGCTGGCCCACTGCTCGCCATTGCCATTGTGTACATGGGGGGATGGTGTGTAGTGGCGGACAATTGCCTATCGTGGCGCGCAATCGGACAGTTGTCGATTTTTTCGGCACACTTCAAAGGAATCGTGGCGTAGCATGGCCCATCCCCCTGTTTACACAGTGGCCCATCGTTTAGTCAATTGACCTTCAAGTTTTTTGATTTATATCAATCTGAGCCCGTAATGTTGCGCCATTTGCGCCATTTTTTTTAATAACTTTGTTGTTGTACATACTTCTGTAATACTTGTAAATAAATAAAAAAAAAAATAGCTGCGGCCGCAATTACTTCCACGTCCATCGCAAGTGGTTTGCCAGACAGCAGTGAGCCACGCGCCATTGTGTAAACAGCAAGTGATCGTGGCCTACAGTTGGCAATGGCGAGCAGTGGGCCAGCATGGGCCATTGTGTACTGCGGGCTTAAAGCTAGTAGATTCTTTGCTGTTGCTAATAGGAGATGAAGCAGTATCTGTTGTGTAAATTATTTTTATTTTAGATTATGTAAATAGTAATTTGCTTTAAAGATATACTAGTGTCTAAGTCTACAGTCTTTAAGAATAGTATATTTTTAAAGCAAATTACTATGTTTTTAAATTGTACATTACAATAACAACTTTTTTTAAAAGTAAATATATTTTCAAAACTACCTTTTTATTTTATTTTTAACGTTTTGAGTTTAGGCTACTTATTTAGGCTACCTCGGCAAAAATTGGGCTACTTTAGGCTACTTAAGCTTTGAAAAACGGCGATATTATGCTGTGAGTCGTTGGCAACACTGGCGGCAACACTGGTCGCAGGCAGAAAATCGCTTGTCAGTCAATCAAAAAATATCTCTAAAAGGGCGACAAGCAAACATTTAGACATAAAACAGACATTTGAAATTTTAAACCGCAAATAAGAGACCTCAATTTAACTTCATTTAAAAAAAACCCGCATCACGTTCCAGCTTACAACTTTGTTACAGCGTAATTCCTCCAATTTGCTCAGGATGTCCCATCAGCCTCGCATGGCTCCTTGCATCCCGCTGCCTCTGGAGAGTAAGGTGCTGGTGAACATCGTGGAAAAGGCCAAGGACTGGGCCTTGATGCACGGAGTCGGGATGCGCGACAGGAAGCACTTTACCAAGGACTCTCTGCAGGTTTCAGCTTGCTTTTTCATTATAAATGAGGCTGGTGTAGTTAGATGATCTCCAAGTAATTCGTGGTAGAAACTCTTCACAAAGAAGTCACGGGTGTCGAAAGTTTTTTCATACCTATTTAATTTTCATCCACGATCAGATACAATTTATTGTGTTTCCTTGTTGTACTTAAGATGTCCTTATAGCTAATGTAAAATTATCTACCATGATTGGATTGATTTAATTGTACAAATTTACCAGAAATGGTGTTATCATCAGTGGTCGGAGTAGGTATATTGAATTAAGGTCACTGACATCAAACGTATATGTTAATATGGATACGCCTCCGAGTTTCCGGATTATTATGATAAAAATACCGAAACATCGAAATTATTACATGAAACTAGTTAAAAATGTATCAATACTCTCAACGCTATGCTGCTAGTGGCGTAGATGACCAGAATTTAATAGTAAAAAATGACTGGTGTGTAAAAACCTTGTTGTAGTAAAAGTTGGAGTAAAAGCCTAAGCATGTATAAAATGATATAATAATAATATTCATTTCAACACACGACATCCGGCAAACAGGGTCTTTTGTCCTCTTATCTCTATGCTCAACGCATCTGACCAATTAGAATCAAGTATCCAGGATGACTCATTGACTGTTTGTTCGAAAACAATGCGCTCGCACCGACATCCAGACCAAGTGGCTCACTCACTTATTTCGGTTCGTGGAGTGCGCTTATTTTATGTGTTGTGAATATCTTGACTTGACCCTGGCTTGTTTACTGTCTTCTGAAATCTACTTAAAACGACGAATTTGGCTTATAACTACGGACATCGATTTATTACTCTTGGATTGGGCCCATTTGAAGTTGTTTTTGTACAGGTAAGTTTTAATTATTTTCACTATTTAAGAAGGTTTTAGAACTTGGAAACAGTTAAAAAAAATCACTTTATAGCAATCATCACAGCGCATGAGAGTCCGGTTTACCAAATTTTTGGAAACTCCGGTACATTCCGGAAGAAATGCATGTCCATGTTATGATATCATGACGCAAGTATCTAAAATCAATATACCTACTCCGACCACTGGTTATCATACACTGAACTGACTATAAAGTTTGTTCAAATAGATACAAAATAAAAACAGCTGGCGAGACATACCTGACCCAAAGAACCTCAAAATTCAGGCAGCTTTACCTCACTACACAGCATAAGTGATCGTCTGCAGAGCTGTGATTTTTACTACCGAGAGGTATCTCAGGGCCATAACTTTTAAATGCCTTATAAAGCTAGTAATAGCAACAGCTCCTTTTTTTGTAAGAAAATCTAAAGTCTTAACTCAGACTCGTGGTCTAGATGCACATTGAGGTCAAATGAAATGAATTGAAAAGGTTTTAATCAAAGTAGCATAGAAACTGCGGCAACCCTTTTGGCACCAAGTGTGCTAAACATATTTTTTGAACCGCGATTCAGGCAAGCTTAATATATCAACATTATTTTAGGGCCAAAGGTGTGTTTACTTTCTTGTCAAGTACCTCTTGCCAGTGGATGCAGTGTATGATGGAAATTAATTATAGTCCAGTGGGTAATATTGTTTTCTTTTCCAGATTGCTCCATTTGTGCTCCTGCCGTCTCCATTCCCAAGGAATGAGTTCACCAAGGCGGTAGAGCTGCAGCCGATGCTCAATGAGCTTATGCACAAGGCAAGGAACTCTAGACAATAAGTATAAGTGGGCTAAAGGTTCAATTCTGCTTCATGGACTCACTGCACCGATTATTCTTCCAATTTCCCAATTTTCTCTCTGGACAAAACAAGTTTTAAAACCTTTTTGATTGTACATTGGCTTAATAAATTGTAAAAGTTGTGGGATTCTTATAATGTCCGACAAATTACATAAACACTTCTGATAAATAACTGCATGATATGCGATCAGAAAAAACTGTGATTATGGATAAATCTTTTTTTTTTTTTTATTATCTTTATTTATTTAGAAGCTTTGTTCACATAGGTGAGCATGTCAGCTCCATCTAAATCTACTAACAAAATACTACCACATAGTTACACTAAGTTCTTACAGCTATTACAGTTCTTATTATTATTATTATTGAGGTGGTGCCCTCAAGGACAAACTTTGACAAAATTATATTATATGTACAAAGCGGCCGGACACCATGGTTCTGATAAAATTGTTTGGATATAACCCAAATCTAAAGATAAATAGCTATGTGTCACAAACATAAATGGTGGCTTACATAATAATATCTGTAGCTAAGCATTTTGCTGTACAAACAATTGGCAGATTGTAATTTTTTATTAAAAAAATGTGTTGATTTGCAGTTATACTTAACTGTTCTACTTATAATACAGTTTTATTTATAATTTTGATAGCCATAATGCTTTTTTAATTGATTTGACGTCTCAGAGACTCAAAGTCGCCATTAGTCTTTGTTCTCTACAATGTACAAATGAGACTGATTAAATAACCGAAAAATTAAGCACGCATTACGATTTTTCCCTGTGCTATTTTTTCCGCAAAAATCTGTGAGGTAAGCAAAATGTATGAAGGTGCACTCACTTGCGGAAAAACATCGCGGCGATTTTCTCGCAATGACTAAAATGCCTTTAAAACATTATTAATGCGCATTAGAAAGTCCGAAATATGGCCATACCCAAAAATTTTGAAAACCTGAATTTTAGCTTTTCAGATTTTTTACCTACAACCAATATTTGGTTGTACATACTGGTACATTTCTCTGGGGCGACGAGCGACGCCGTCGTTCGCTTGCGGCGCAGCCTTCAGTAAAAACTCTTAATAAAGGTTATTGAAACGTGTTTATTGAAAGAAAGGAAGTACTAGTGCAATTTAAGGTAAATTACCAAACTTTCCAGGTCTCCCACGACGCTGAGTTTCTGGAGCAAACCCTCCAGAATGCTCTGCAGGTCGACGAGTTCACAAACAACCTGTACAACATTTGGGTGAAGGTTAACCAGGAAGGAGTCTCACAGGTGAATATTTTTCCCCACTATTTTCTTCATCTTCATTCATTACACTGAAGTTTGTTTGGGTACAAAATCATTGTACGCTCTTCCATAATTTTTGTAGCTTGCAGCCACAGTGTTGTGCTACTGTATTAATGGCTCTTTTAGTAAAGTGGGTTGGGGTCTGCCTTAATCATTGCCTCTTGCAAATATTCATATGTAAAATTTGTGGGGTTGCCGAAACAGTTCAGTAGACTCATAGGCTAAGTCTCAGTCTAACCCGCTCTGACACGTGCTGTCCGCACGACGTCCACCCTCTCTGTCTAACATAGATTGTCTGAAAGAGAAGGTTGACTCCACGCAACTCCTATAAAACATTCTTCATCAGGGCACCAACGCCTGCAACCCTCTGTCACAAGCACATTAATTGCATCTGGGTTGGGTGTGGTGGGGATGGTAAAGCGATTTTCCTTACATTGTTCACTGTAAATAGTACATTTTCTAAATCCTTCACGATACATGGACGATATTAAGGCGCCACAGTTAAATATACTACTAGATTCGGAATTAGTCTAAGGTTTTAGACTTACCGATTGTAAGGATTTGTCAGACTTAAGGATACTAAGGATAATACTAGATATTAGGATACCAGTGGGACACAGCCAAGGCTAATAAAAAAAAAGGATACTAATTACTACTAAGCGGCCAGACTTAAGTTTCAAAATTATTCTAAGTGTCATCAGACTGATAGGTACAGAATTAGTAAGGTTCTACTAAGCTAATTTACCAAGGATTAGTAAATTAGCCATCAAGTATCTACGGCACAGATTAGTTGCCCAGAAACTTGTGCCATTTCACACAAGTGAATTTTGAATAAGCGCATGTTTTCCCGGGACCAGCCCCTGTCGCTGGGTATACTCGGCTCGGACATCATGCTTGACAGGCGCTGTCCGCACGTAGCGGTCAGACTTGCAGATGCAAGAAGACTTGCGAGAAGCAGTGCGCACAACACACACCCTACTGCTCGTGGAAGCAGGTGGAGATCAACACCATCGCCTAGGGCTTCGGCCACCTAAGGCCTGCGTTAGAAACATTGTAGAATCGGAGCTGCAAAACTATATGTCAGCACATTTATTGCATCTGGGCTGGGTGTGGTGAAAAAGGGATGGCACTTTCCTTACATCGATCACAATAAAGTCACATTTCCTTAACGTAAAAGGATGATGTTTAGGCGGTCGTAAGAATGATGCTTAGTTAATGTAGTAAGTTTCGGAATTAGTCTAAAAAAAATCTTTATTCAATAAGCAGCGGTTACAGTTGTTTGAGTTGTTTGCAGTTGTCTAAGATTTCATACTTGGATCAGAATTACTCCAAGCCACCCGAAATTACTCTAAGGGTCTATTAGACTGACAGGCGATTAGAATTAGCGTTCAATTATCTTCGACACAGATTAAGGGCCCCTCGGACTGAGGTACAGAATTAGTAGGGTTCAGAATTAGCTTTCAAGAAGCCTCGCTACTTCGTCAAGACACTTGTGCCGTTTCACACAAGTGAACTTTGAATAAGCGCGTCTCTCCCGGGCCCAGCCTTTGTCGCTGGGCATGCTCCGCTCGGACATCATGCTCGACACACGCTGTCCGCACGTGGCGCGCGAGAAGCAGTGCTCGCAGCACGCGCCCTACTGCTCGTGGAAGCAAGTGGAGATCAACAGCATCGCCTCGGGCTTCGGCCACCTGGGGCCCGTGTCCAGGGAGATACAGAGGTAGCGGCCCTCGCAAAGGCGCTGTGGGGTGTACGCACTGCGCCGGTGGCATCTAAAGTTGCTTACCTGCTGGACCTAGTCTTGCAAACGCATCGTTGTTTAATAGAATTATATTAGCACAATGCCTGTTATTGGATGTTAAATTTCGTAGTCTACTAAGCGATGGCATTACAATGTCATTCCAATTGTATGACCTGTGTGAAATAAGTAGGCATCTTTCGCAAAGGAGGCGCCTAGTTGAGTTGACCGGGTTGGCTATTGAACAACTTTGCATTCAACAAACCCACTGGGCAGTTAAAAGGTCGAGTCGCCCATGGAAGTATTTTCTCATTTTGGCCGCGGAATGTGACTTAGAATGCCTTAGTTAGACTATTGTTCAAGTCAAATTAAACCATAAAAAAATATCTCTAGTTTCCTTCGCGAATTCACCGATTACGGGAATTCTTCGGACTTTAACTTGGTCAAATTAAAAGAATAGAAAAAATTGCTCTTCAGTGTACATAGTGAACTCTTCCCGGCTATGCGGATTTGAAATGCCGGGCATTATGATCTTTTTCGAATTGTGATCTTTTCGGCCTCTGCTACAATGCTCGCAACGATTGCGCTTTGCCACTTACTGTGATATTTATGTATTACTTTTGAGGTGTAAAATTTGTCTATGAATTAAAAATATGACGTGAGATCATTGAGGGGCAACAGTTGATAACGGTGCTCTGTAAAAGCCACCGGCGTGGGTGTAGGCCTCATAGACGCAATATAAGAGGCGCCCAGGATTTGAATTTACAACGACGAACTATCCCACACGATTTAAGTCATTTTTCTGCGTTATACCAGACTTCGGACATTTAATTCAACGTAAAAACGAAATCTATTGTTGAAAGTAAACGTCAATTGCAAGCAAGGAATAAATGGCCTCAGTCTGGGTGTATCTATGTTTGTGACGTCCTCGCCTCGTAACCATAGCAAAGGGTATCCTAGTTCGGAACCAGGTCAAGCGATTGTTATTATATAAAAGGCAAGCCTCTTTCACTGTCAGAGTCGCCCCTGTACTCCTGGCGTTATTGTATTAAAATTTACGCCACAATTACATGTATCATGTCAGAAGTAACGACTTCGTACTTGTGACAGTCTAATTAGGTATAATTTCTTATGATCGTTAAAACTTCGTAGCACATCGGAAATTTTGGTTAAATTAACGCTCTCGATGGCGACGCACGTTGACCAAATTTAGCGCCTCGAGCGCATCGGAAACTGACGGCGCACTTTGGCTTAATTAACGCAATCAATGGCGACGCACGTTGACCAAATATAGCACCTCGTTGACCAAATATAGCTTTGGCTAAATTAACGCAATTAATGGCAACGCAAGTTGGCCAAATTTAACGCCGGGAGTACAAGGGCTACAGTGGAGAAGTAGAGATTTTACAATCGTGTAACTTTGTCTTACTCTATTCATTATTAATTTAATATTGACCTATCAGCAGTTAGCTCGTAGCTTCCAGTGATATTTTTGTCCAACAGTGGAAAAGGACTAGGCAAACCTGACACTTTTCCTCCACTCTCTAAAGTGACATTGGTATGCCTTAGCTAGCAGCCACACAGAAGGGGCGCGGGAAAAACGCGGAAAGGACGCGCTACAGAGTGTGATGAAGTAATGTAGTGACTAAAAATGTAATGAAGGGACGGTTATATAAGCCCACAAAAGAGATGGGGACGCGATTTCTATAAAACGCGTCGCGTCTTTTCCGCGTTTTTTCCGCGTCCCTTCGGTGCGGCAGATGGCTAAAAACGCATCATAACTACAATCGTATCCTCGCCAGTGACGTCACTCGTACGGGATAGCGCGTCCAGTGTAATCGTCATCGGCCGAAGTTTTGATATTGAAAGGGTACTAGTCATTGTTCAAAAGTACCGAAGATTTTGAAATTACCATCTTCGGTTGATGGTGAATGTAGTGTAGTATGTGTATATGTATAGGTTTTCTTTAAGCAGTAGTTTGGTTCAATGTGTGCTGAAATTTGGTCGAATTGTTGATTACAAACGTTCTTGTTGATAACGCATAAATATGACACATTCTTTTACTAATTACAAGCAAACTGGTCTTGATGAGGATTCCGATTCCGCTTCCTCATGATGCGGAAGTTCCGGATTTTGTTACGGTTTCTCAATATGAAAAGAAAGTTAATCAATCTATCCAACTACGTTTTAAAGTCAACATATTGCCGTCTAAAAATTATGAACTTCTGATGGATTGCGTGGCACAATTCTAACATTGAGCAACAAAATGGTAGTGGTATTTCCATTTTCAAAGGCCAGTGACTGCATAACGACAGTGTTGTTCCTACACGTGACTTCATTAACATAAGTACGTGATACCGGTGATACAGGGATACATTATAACTAGGTAATTAGAGCTAGTCTAAAGCCGCAAGCAGACGTCTGACTCGGATGCACGTTCACTCGAGTGACCGTTTATTCATTCGTTAATTTTTATTACTCAATAATGAATGAATGAATGAATGGATGAATAACCATGTACAAAGGATATCTTACACAAGTGATACTAAATTACTTTTACAAAATTTTATTTTAAGCAAGTGCTATAGTAAGTAACGAATTGCCAAAGAGGCTGGATGCTCAGCGTGTGCTGCATATGACATGGTCAATATATGTATGTTTGGTATTTGACAGTTTCGCGATTGCAATCGCTCGGGATTTGGTGCGCATAATTAGGCCTCTGCGCCTTGATTATATAACTTTTGCACGCATACATCTGTGTGAAAAAGCAACATAACCACTATCCAGTGGATATGTTGGACCGTCCATACATACCGTCCCTACAATTATGTGGCTCCTTGCTTATGTAACTTTTTACGTACACATCTGTGTGCGTAATATGTACCTTTGACACATAGTGGATACCGCGTTTGAGTGGATATCTGATAGTGACAATTGAGCCGCATTACGACGAATTCCAGTAGATATTTCGTTTTTGCACACAGATGTATACATGAAAGTTACATGATCAAAGCGCGGGTCTCTGTCAACTCCTCCGGGTTGTAGGCGTGAGTTTAGGTTTTAATATTTTCAATCCGAATTTAACTTCATTCTGTGTTGAGACGTTTAAAATATGTCGAATGATGGATCATTTGGGTGAAAGGTACTCGGTAAATGACAAAAATGAACGAAAAGTCAAATAAGTCATTCGGTCTGATTACGACTTAAGAAAATATGACAACGGTAATGTTTACTTTACACTAAACAAAAATCAAATTAGACTAATTGCCGACTTATCAGTTTACATTGTTATCTAATACGTTATAGGTGTTTCTTTGCCAAGAGTTTATCTACTGCACTTTGACTCGACACGATTGTCAACAACTCGACTAAAGATCAGCACTTTCTCTTCTCCTTTTAATGAGTCACACAGTAAGTGCATTGAAGAATTAAATACACATACACCCAGATTCTGATATACTAACCGGTTTTTTTATCGTGTCGGTGACAAAATCAATCTCTAGATTTTATCAGCCCAAGGGTACGACCATGTAAGTCCTCCACTTTATGGAGTTGTCTGATTTAGCCCACTCCGAACTGTCAAATACATATTTCGATATGAATCAGTAATAGTACATTATGATATTAAGTGCGGTGAGTTGAAAATTACAGATGAGGCGATATTGGTTGGTTACAAGAAAGCAGAGGGTGTATTATGAAAGCGCTCGTATGTCATACGACGTGTTCTTATTACATATTTGCAAGGAAATAAATAAAACTCGGACTTTCTTAAACGAATAATTCTTAAAAAATTAAACAATTTGTCAAATTGATTGTTGTCTTCCAAACTTAATTTTATTTATAACTAGCTGACCCAGCGGACTTCGTATCGCCTAACAGATTGTTTCTTTAATATTTTTTTTTATTTTTCTAACCGTAAGGACCTCAAGGAATATTTTAAAAAAAGAATTAGCGAAATCGGTTCAGCTCTCGAAATTTGCGCTTACCAACATATTCAGCGATTAATTTTTATATTATAGAAGAAGATAATTATCTTGACCACTTTTCTGACATAAAAACTCTTTGCTAATATTTAAAATTTAACGTTCGTTTTAGACGGAGCATCACGATGAACCGTGCGTTTTACCTTATTTAAAAGAAAATCATGCGTTTTACATTTCAATAACGCATATGAGATACAATACGATATTGAAATTGGTGAAATAAGACAACCTTTACAGTCTATTAGGTTTTAGAATTTGCCTCGGCTACTATCGGATAGAATCGGATATATATTGTGTAATAGAAATATCGGAACTAATATAACACTTAATTTACATAACTTTTCAATATAGTGATGAAAAGTTTTATACAGAGCAGGAAGTAGTATTACACTCGTGTGCTTTCGGCGAAAACCGAAGCATACTCTAGAGCCCGAGGTATATTCTAAAAGCTAACAGTACGAGCATATTATGTGTTATAATTTTTTTTTTTCATTTTACTCGTGTAGCTTAATATTCAATGCCACATTCAATGCACTTACAGTGTAATTATTAATATAGAGGGGATATTCCTTTATATGGTTTTAAGCGACATTATATTTTGTTACTTCCATGTAAGAAAGTTCCATTATACCTTCTTTTTTATAAGTTTAGGGTTTCTAAAGGAATATCTTTATGAGTTTTGTGAAAAATGGTGTGATTGTGATAGTCAAAAGTCCAAAATTACTTATAACCAATATAGTTTTAAAGAGATAGTGAAAAAAATGTTTCAATTGTTATCCTCTCTTGCTATTTTCACATCACTTGTTTTCAGTACCTACTTTAGGAAATTAACAATTCAATAAGTAATGCAATTGTCCTGTTGATAGTTTAATTGTAAAAATTATTGTAGTTAGTCTGTAATAAAGTTAATCCACAGTGGACGGTTTCACATCGAACGATGACGGTGACTAGGTACTCGACATTTTGTTCACACAGTCTTAGTAAATGTATAAATAATATTTATGTCGTTTTGTCCAATGTGAAACCATTCATCATGTATCCTATTAACTAGATCGTGTTCGTCTGTACTAAAATATTAACTCTCACTTATTCATATATGAAGGTTGTAACAAATTCGCCAGAAACAATTCTACTCGTTAATACTTAGTTAATACGCACCACTTTGAAATGAAATGGTCTTATTCAAAGTAGCACAGAAACTGCGGCTTAATGAACGTTACAATAATAATTCAAACCAGGTGTCCATTACAAAATCTAGATTATTTTGGAGAAAAAATGGACAAAACATCTCCGAAATAAGTGTTTTCGAAGTCCTTGGTTAACAGAGTTTACATAATTATTTTAAAACATAGAACTCATGCAAATTTCGAACCTCTTTACACTATTCTCTGTATTACGTACAGGCAGCAATTTGCTTAAGCCAGATGTCGCTGCCTGTACGTAATACAGAGAATAGTGTAAAGAGGTTCGAAATTTCACTGATGCCGTTGAGTCGCCCATTGGCTCAATTGGAAGAGCGCTGGCACGGATAGCCAGAGGTTGCGGGTTCGAAAGTTCGAAAATAGCACGGGTTAGTGCATTATAAATAAAAATAGTATAAATTATATTAGTTACCCAAGTTACAATAGTTTCAATGTGGGTAACCCAAATAATCCAGTATTTTTAATTACGTTGATGTGCTATGATAAGTACCTATTGTAATTTGCTTACATAATTTAACACACCATCGTGCCAAGCAACTATTATTGGACAGAATGTATACCATTTTACATAAATTTGTCGCTACTATTAGTTTTGCGTCGTTGACTAACCCCCAGTTTCTCGTAAACTGACAATTTGCTCCACAGTTAACAGCTGTGAAATGTTTTTTTTTTGTATGCACTTTGGCCAACTGACTACTGTTAACAGTAGTTTAACGGCTTGTTAGTGTACCAGAAACCCGGACATAGTATTTAAAAAATATATTTTGGTGCCGGACAATAATGACATGTGACTGGCCATTTTGGTGTCATTTGGTCATCATCACACCAAACCTATAATATCTCTAGCCCAACCAATGTGCTTTGCAGTCGGTCAGTCTCGAGCCGTTTCGTTCCAACTACCTCATTCACGCACTGGACGAGAATAATTTTGGTGTCATTTGGCACCTGAAAGGCCCACCAACATCAAACTTGTCGGCTAGATATCTATAGGTGCAGTATCTGATATGCATTCCGGTCTTATCCCGTTCATCACACCAAACCTATAATATCTCTAGCCCAACCAGTGTGTTTTGCAGTCGGTCAGTTTCAAGCCGTTCTGTTCCGACTATTTCATTCACGCACTGGACGAGAATAATGTTGGTGTCGTTTGGCACCTGAAAGGCTCACTATAATCAAACTTATCGGCTAGATACCTATCGGTGCTGTAGCTGGCATGCATTCCGGTCATATCCCGTTCATCACACCAAAACTATAATATATCAAGTCCAACCAATGTGCTTTGCAATCGGTCAGTCTCAAGACGTTCCGTTCCGACTATTTCATTCAAGCACTGGACGAGAATAACGTTGGTGTCGTTTGGCACCTGCATGGCTCACCATAATCAAACTTATCAGCCAGATACTTATCGGTGCCGTAGCTGGCATGCATTCCGGTCATATCCCGTTCATCACACCAAACCTATAATATCTCTAGCCCAACCAGTGTGTTTTGCAGTCGGTCAGTCTCAAGCCGTTCTGTTCCAACTATTTCATTTACGCACTGGACGAGAATAATGTTGGTGTCGTTTGGCACCTGCGTGGCTCACCATAATCAAACTTATCAGCTAGATACTTATCGGTGCTGTAGCTGGCATGCATTCCGGTCATATCCCATTCATCACACCAAAACTATAATATATAAAGTCCAACCAATGTGCTTTGCAGTGGGTCAGTCTCAAGACGTTCCGTTCAGACTATTTCATTCAAGCACTGGACGAGAATAATGTTGGTGTCGTTTGGCACGTTAATGGTCCTCCCTCAGATGACTGTACTAAATTACAGTGTGTGTAAAATAATTTCGATTATATGATACTATTCAAGATAATCACACGAGTACTTAACAGTTAGATTCCCATGGGTGCAGTATCTGGCATACATTTCGGTCATATCCCGTTCATTATCAGCTCGTTATTCATGGGTCTCTTCCCTGACGAAGGTTTAGGCCATAACATGGAACGTACTGTCTCGCTTGCACAATTGAACATTTATATTGTTTTGCACAATTGAACACTTACATTTATATTTATATACTTACATTTATATTTATATACTATATTTTTTTGTATACTTTTGTTTATTTATTTATTTATTTATTTATTTATTTATTTTTATTTAGGGTCACCAACAAGGTATACATTAAAACATCGTATTAATCACATGTACCAAGGATATAAATTAATGCTACCTTAATTATAGGTGTCCACAGCATGCGTAAATTATAATGTAACACCTACTTGAACCATAATAGCAAAAATGCATAATTATGTTCTGACACTATTAAGAACTATAAAAAAAAAAAATCGCATTATAATATGAAACTGTTAAATGTAATCTGGGGGTGTGATGGATACTTTCGATATCAATCCTCGTATGTCCCCACTGCTGGGGCACGGGTCTCTTCCTGGATCGCATGAACCTACTCCACCACGGGGAACATGCCCGGATCGGTGGAGGCTTGCAAGACTAGTGACTGGTCTTACTGTCAGAAGTTATCAAGCGGCCCTAAGGCCTAAAACTTGGCTGAACGATCCCGTCCCCGTTCCCGCATCCCGTTCATCACACCAGAACTATAATATCTCTAGCCCAACCAATGTGCTTTGCAGTCGGTCAGTCTCGGGCTCTTCCGTTCCGACTACCTCATGCACGCGCCGGAGCAGAATAAGATGAAGCAAGTGGAGTTTAACACGATCGCGGCGAGCTTCGGCGCGATGACCTCCCATCTGCCCACGATGTATCGGTACTGACGCTATTGATGTTCGTGGCGTGGTGTGGCTTCTGAGACCTGGGTTTCCGACTTTGCGGTATAGTCTTTGTAGCTCTGCATGTCATGTCTAACCCCGGTGTCTCGTTTACTAAGGCCCACTTGCGTCAGCCCGGTCTAGCTCATTTAACTCGAGTTAACCGGTTAACTCGAGTTAAATGAGCTAACCCGGGACGCAAGTTGGCCTAAGAATCTGTCACCTACTTTTAACGGCAGTCGGTTTTTTTATGCACTTTGACAGCCGCTAATGGTAAATTAAAATGTTAATGTACGAGAAACGGGGGTAAAGTATCTCATGGAACGGACTCGCTACTAATGTGAAACTGCCATGCAAAATTGTACATGTTCCATGCAATATCATTAAAGGTATTTTTTTTAAATATTAACGCTATTAAAAAAAACCACAGTTGATACAATTAGTTTGTGTAAATTCAGGTCTCAAGAGTTCGCTTTTCACCTGGGCTACGTTTCATAAAACTACAATTCGCAGCTTATTATGAGAATTCGATGTACCATTACTTCGTGTTAACTGACTATTCAACGTAATCGAATTGTCATTGTAAACTGTAATTGTAGTTCTGTGAACTGGGCCCTACAGGCGTTTATTTTGTTAACATCTCTCATGTGACCGCTGTCTCTCTCTTACATCCTGCACGCACGCTATTCACCCATCTCTGTCACTCTTCACATGGCTTTTGTATTTTGTTTTTATGTTTAGTGCAGCAGTAGTAAATGAGAAGGTGTGTAAACGGTGCAGCGCTTTCTCTAGAATGGCCGAAATATCTCCAAAAGAATACTAAAACTTATGTATGGTATATCTGTGCATGGCAGAGGAATCAATGAAGTAGGATTAATGCAGGATTGGGGTCCTTGGGAAGTGTGTCCCCAGGTCTTGGATGTTTACATGTTTGTGATGTCGTTGTTTCTGGTTCCCGCGACACATTGATCCTTGTACGGGGCCAAAAGCAATGTAGGTTTGCCCGTATGTAAATGATATGTTGTGTGTGGTGTTACTTTGAATGACAGGATACGCTAGTATGATTGATTAGAGAGCGTTGTGGACTCAAAAGGGTATCCCATAGCGACTAGAATTGAGTACGGAATGTTGCCTCAATTTGAAGCTATAGAGAGAATGAAAGAAGAAAGATAGACGAAAGAAATATGCAGAGCCAATGTGTATGGAAGAGCCGTTACGGACGTCCCATGCGGACATATCATAATCATCATCAACCCATTATGTCCCCACCGAGGGCACGGGTCTCTTCTCTGCGAAAGGTATAGGTATACTCCACCACGGGGGCCAAGTCCGGATTGGTGGAGGATTGCAAGACTAGTGGCTGGTTTTACTGTCAGGAGTTTTCAAGCCGCCCTATATTATTGTAATATTATAATTATAATAGACCAAATAGCAAACTACCCGAAACGGGCGAGCATGCATGCAATGACTTATGAATGTTAAAACATGAACCAAACGTTACAGTAATGCTGTGTGGTGTCGGCCTAGAGAATAGCACCAACCCAAATTCTTCCCGCGGGTCTCGTAAAAGGCGACTAAGGAACACACACCGAGGGTGGGCAGCAGCGCCCCCTGCAGTCAATTCCACCAAACTGCGATCCCCAACCCGCATGCCAGCGTGGGGATTATGGGCACTACCCCTCAATGATGGCACAACCTTGTGCAATGGCGTTCATTAGGGAAGGGGTATGTCCAGCAGTGGACTAATATAGCCTGAAGAAGAAGAAGGCAGTAAGGGTCTACTACTATGAATGTTGACGAAGCAAAAAAAGATTTGTCAGGATTGTGACAAACGCTGGTCTCTGCCAACCTATTGGGAATCTGGCGTGAGGTTATCACAGTAATATTATTAAGGCGTAAGTTTGAGAGTGTGTGTTTGTTACTTCTTCACGTCTAAAAGGCTGCAGCGATTTTAATCAAATTTGGTATGGAGTTAGCTAACACCCTGAATTAACACATAGGCTACGTTTTACTGCGTGAAAGTATCTTATTCCCATGGGAGAATCGATAAATCGCGGGGCACAGTTTAATGTAATGCAGCGTCCAACTCGCTAGAGCGACGATGTCGGATTGGTGGCTGTGGCTGGCTGAGGATGGCCGAGCGCAGAAGGATGTGGTGTGCCTTGTGGGCGGCCTATGTCTATTTGTGGGAACCCTTTGTATATTTGTGGGAACCCTTTGTCTATTTGTGGGTTCCTTTTGTCTTTGTCCATTTCATGAATACGGGCTGATTGATTGATTGAATGAATGAATGCAGCGTTTGGTTTTGCTTTTACAACATCGTGTCGCATAATATTTCTCTAGTGAGTAGAACTTATTCGTATTTTGTTCGTTTACGTTTAGTTTGAGACCTAAAATAAATACAATGTATTTAATATTTTTTGTTTCCTTTTAGGTATAGTCATTGTGCGTGCATGTATGCTTTTCAAAGTAGTGTTAACAAGCTTTCTGCTACGATATTTACGATCACTTGAGAGATGTTCCCTTACCACGCCCCGAAATCTAGTCAGTTTCGGTCATGTAAAGTACGATGAAGAGACAGATTGCTTATGTTCTGTCAAATGTGTGTTATTCTGTCCAATCGTTGTTGGTGCTGGCCTAGGGTGCACATCTTTCAAACACATTTTTTCTTATTCTGTTTGGCTTTTCCCACACATACTTAAAGTATCGACTCAAGGCCGCCTTTCACTGGGCAATTCCCATGCAAACGTACTTTGGTTTTAATTCACAAACTACATGCCGGGTCTTAATTAATGACACTGCCAATACGTTTAGAGGAGGACAAAAATCAAGGTTTTCTCGTGCTTACAACTGAGAATAAAACAAAAAAAAAATTACAGCTTCTAGATAAGACTTAATCGTAGAAACTGTTAGCATAATAGCTATAATATCTTTTTCACAAGGCTATAATATGGGTTGTTCCACTAATCCCCATTGAAAATCCCCATTGATGGGGATTTGTGAACTTTTTGTCCACAAATCCCCATTGGCGTATCTTAGTATTGGCAATGGGGTCTTTTTGATAAGTTTATTTACGGCCTCGCTGGTGCAGCGGTTTGGACTGCAAACCGAAGGTCTCGGGTTCGATCCCCGGCTTCTTCAAGGACTTGGATGTTGTGTACTTATTGTATTAAATCTATCGTCGAGTTAGCACCTGTAACACAAGTCATTTAGTTGTACTTAGTATAGGGCTAATGAGATCTGTGTAATATGTCCGATTGTCCATGAATATATATTTATTTCCAATTCTAGGCACGAGCGAACCTCGATTTGTGTACTCTAAAAGTTTCTTTGATTGAAAATAAATCCCAATTACGTTTGTATGGGAATTGTTCAAGGCCAACAATACAATATACATTAAATCTATCGTCGAGTTAGCACCTGTAACACAAGTCATTTAGTTGTACTTAGTATAGGGCTAACGAGATCTGTGTAATATGTCCAATTGTCCATGAATATTTATTTCCAATTCTAGGCACGAGCGAACCTCGATTTGTGTACTCTAAAAGTTTCTTTGCTTGAAAATAAATCCCAATAGGCCAACAATACAATATACAAACATAGATACACAGAGCCGACTTACGGGTCCTTACCGTACAAAGCTACTGCGCGCAGCTTCAAACTGCGAATAAACACTGATTTTCTTGACCAATTATTTTAACAAAATTAATATAAATAGAAGACTATAATAGCGAAAAACCTATCATACAAAATTTTTTAACCAAGCTAGTAAACTGGATGTAAAAAAAAATACATTCTTACCTCAATTTGGACGGTTGTCAAGTTTTTCAATACCAGAATGGTTGTTACTCGGATCATAGTATGATCCGTTAAGCCGTCGGTGCCGGCTGTCATGTAATGGCAGTCGTTAAGCCATGCCAGAGGCCTTATGGGCGGCTTAATAACTTCTAACAGTAAGGCTCGCCACTGTCTTACAATCCTCCACCAACCCGGCCTTGGCCCCCGTGGTGGAGTATGGCCTCACCTTCCTGCGATACAAGAAGAGACCCATGCCTCAGCAGCGGGGACATACAAGGGTTGACATCGACATCGAGCTTGGAAATGCATTTTAATTTCATCGGAGTGGCCATATTAAAAGATGACCGTAGTTATATTTCTTCACTACGACTAATATTTTCGTAATAAACCTGTCGAAAGGTTATCCTAAGAGCGTGTTACAAAAACGCGCCATAAAAATCGGACTCAAACTATGACTTCACAAGATGCTTGGAACGCTTTGTAGTGTATGAATAGTTTATCGATATTCCAGTTTTCTCATCTTTATTAAAAAAATCCATGAATCTAGGAGAAGTAGAATACAGAGTAAAACATTTCTTTTTATATATATGGTGGAATATTCGTGAAAAAAAATCTTACTTTTTCCTATTTAGTCTATGATATTCCATTTTTCTCATAGAATAATATGTTATGACTTACATCGTTATTAAAAAATCTAATAATCTAGAATCCAATGTATAAACATTTTTTTTATTAATATATATATTTTTTCTTATTCCTATTTATGACATTCCAGTTTTCTCATAAAATAATATTTTTATGACTCTACATCGTTATTGAAATAATGCAATCCAATGTTAAAGCTTTTTTTTTATTAATGTGGTAAACTTTGAAAAAAAATTTCATTGTTTCTTTTTCCTTTTTGTTCTTGGTTAATACTTGCATATTACTTGTTTTTTTTATCAGAACATATTTTATAATTTATTATCTACCTGCCTTAACTACTGCTCCCAATTACAACCATAGAGCTGGGGAGTGCTGAAAACCAGCGTTGGTAACCACTTAGTGGTAACCAACATTTAAACTAAGCTCTCTCCTTTCAAAAAACTTATTTAGAGGCTAAAAATTCCACCCATGCCGGGATTCGAACCCGCTACCTCTGGCTATCCGTGCCAGCGCTCTTTCCAACTGAGCTAATGGGCGATTCACCGGAATCGGTGAAATTTCGAACATCTTTACAATACTCTCTGTATTACGTACAGGGAGCGACATCTAGCTGAAGCAATTTGCATCACTTGCATCTAAATAGATTTTTAAAATTGTCCTTAGCACAGGTTAGTGCATCAAAAAGAATGTATTCTCTCCTTTTACCAAAATGGTTAGACGCAGTCTAACAGAAAAATTGAAATCTGTTAGTACTATTTCTATTAATTATTGTGTGTTTGGTAATAACCACGCGCTAACTGTTAAGGAAAACATTGACGAAACCCACGGCTTAGTTGGCTCCGCACGTCTTTCACTAGTCTTTCCTGTGGGCTAGGCCGACTAAGCTGTCAGGATGGTATAGGTGCTGGACAAGCGTATACCATCTAAAACAATGTCCCGGGCACTGCAGCGTCCGAGTGGTCCCTTCACACGTCTAGTGTGAGTGAAGATGCTACTGGACGCTGTATAAATCGTCTCATTACGTAGATGCAGAGGTGATAAACGATTTCTATTCTATGGTATAGGAACATTATCACTCCAATCTCAATTCGAGACAAGTTCGCTGTTTACATTTTCAGTACCTTGGTTCGTCAGCATGATAATAGTTAGCAGCATTATTTATTATATAGCACCTCTTCATTCCATGTGTATTGCATGTTTTGTGCTTGTTTGCTGTTAGTTTAGTGTGTTTTTGTTCGATTTGTTTACTTTGTATTGTTGCATCAGTATTGTTGTGTTAGTTTTTAAGATTAACAATATTTTTTTAAGTCAATAGCAGTAAAAGTATTGAGGATTCCAAAATTACATCCTCAATTTATGTTCGGCTACTGAATTAAAAAAATATGTTTTTGTTTTCGAACTGGCGAAATATTAATTATTTTAATTTTTCCCAGCTACATTCTTCGTCAGCTTGGACACGGGGAACTGATAAAAAATGTGAGTGAAAATCGATTTAACTACGTAAATAAGTATTAATAAGTCGCACCCTCAGAACTAAAGAGGCCTAAGTCAAAAAATAGTTTAAATACTCAAAAAAATGAGTACCTAACAATCATAGAGAGACATAAAAAGGTATGCTCTATCCGATGAATAGTAAAACAAAGGCACTTATTGTAAAAAAAAAGCTAGCGAATCTTCCGTCCACGGCATACCTTTTTATGACTCTATGATTGTAACTCAATTTCACAATTTTTTGACTTAGGCCTCTTTCGTTCTGAGGGTGCGAAGTGATCACGTCTGGGTCACCACTATAGGGAAGAGCGGGTGATTGTGCTCTTCCACTATAAAGGGAAATTTCCCGCTAGGCAGATCGTATGCCTGGGGACGTCCGGTCCATCCAACTGTTGTTAGTCGGACGTTATAGTATGTCATTGAAACACTTTGATTGCGCGACGCAGGAATGTTGGAGTTTGTAGTGCGCGCGCAGAGTTGACATGTGCTCGCCACACATCCTACAACTATAGGTAATATGCCAGACTTTACTTCGATTTTGGCTGGTAAGACCTTACGGTAACAATAAAATATTAAAAAAACTATTTAGAGGCTAAAAATTCCACCCACGCCGGGTAAAATATTATCCCGAATAGTTTTGTTAAGTGAACGAATGAATGTTAAACGAATGAAATGAATAAAACAAATTTATTCGAAAGAAATGAAATGACACAAAGTTTTATGTCTTCTGTGGTATAAAAGCAATGGCACTCCATTTACGTTTACGCAAGTTAGATGTTGCGCACTTTGAAACAAAACCTGATCAAGAATAGAGATCAAGAGGCAGTCGTCGGAACTAAGATCTTCACAGTATGCCAATAAAATGCTTTATAAAAAGTGTGTAGCCTGTCTTTTATAGAATTCCTGGTGTTTATGCTATAAAAAATATTATATGTATCTGAATAATGAACCAGTTTTTACAAACCAGTACTTCGAATTGATCCTATTGTTACGTATCTTGTTTTTCTTTTCTATATAAACTTAATTTAAGTAATTGGTTAGGTTTTTTCAGTAACTTAGTTTTAAACTCAGAAGTCTGCCAACAAACTATCATTTAAAAACCTATTTAGAGGGTAAAAATTCTACCCATGCCGGGACTCTAACCCGCGACCTCTGGCTATCCGTGCCAGCGCTCTTCCAACTGAGCTAATGGGCGAAATTTCGAACCTCTTTACAACACTCTGTATTACGTACAGGCAGCAACATCTGGCTGAAGTAATTCGAAATTTCACTGATGCCGCTGAGTCGCCCATTTGCTCAGTTGGGAGAGTGCTGGCACGGTTAGCCAGAGGTCGCGGGTTCGAGTCCCGGCATGGGTAGAATGTTTACCCTTTAAATAGGTTTTTTTAAAAAACTACTGTTCTTTTAAACAGATGCCAGAGAACCGCGCCTTGTCAGGCCTCTGCGCGGGCATCATTGAGGCTTACGATCTGTTCGGGATTGCCAGCGCTGTGGTTCTCTTCGTTGTTGAAGAGGTCTCTTACAACATTTGCGACCAGAGGTTCCACGAGTTCGAGATTTCGGAAAAACGCCCTGATATACAGGTAAGTGGTGGTATCGACCCTTGTATATCCCTACTGCTGGGGCACGGATCTCTTACTGCATCGCAGGAAGGTTAAGCCTTACTGCACCACGGGGGCCAAGTCCGGGTTTGTGGAGGATTGTAGTGACAATCGATTGTACTGACAGTGGCGAGCCTTACTGTCAGAAGTTATCAAGCCGCCCATAAGGGCTCTGACATGGCTTTACGACTGCCATTATATGACAGCCGGCACCAACGGCTTAACGTGCCTTGCGAAGCACGAAAGCGTTCAGAAAAATGCTTACTAGCGGTAGTCACGGGACGGTCACCCATCCTGTACCTAACCGCGCCTGTTGTTTTTGAACTAAAACTTTCGTAAGCACAACACATTGTAGGCTTTTAGTCCGGATCTACTTACGGGTGTTGTTATATCAGAAGAGTCCGACCAGGTTTCGCTCCGATTCGCAGAGCTTAATCATGGTGAGCAGAGACGGAGCTCGCGTCGTCGGTCGGTTGCTCGTCTAACACTGCGGAGCGAAACCTGGTCGGACTCTTCCGATATAACAACATAAGTAGATCCGGACTAAAAGTCTACAGCGCCTGTTGTTGCTTAACTCAAGTGATTGATTCTAATCACTCGGTTCGCCTAGGCCTCGAGCGCTTCTAATTTTAAGGATATCTGTAACAGATTTTTGGGAGACAAATATATTTCATTTCATTTCAGATTTACCGCAAAACTCTCGGAGAAATACACGAAGAAACATATTTGAACGACAAGAAACAGCTGATGTTGTAAGTCAGCGTTGGTGTTAAGTTTTTGGGCGCTTTTGCCCGAGTTACACGAGGCTAGTTTTTCAAGCTATGTCAGTAAGCTAGCAAGCTAGTACCTATCTACTTCCAGAAGTAGGTAGGTACTAGCTTGCTAGAAGCCAGCTTCGTGTAGACAAAACTAGCTTCATTTCTGAGCTAACAAGCTAGTAAGCTAGTTTACAAGCCAGGATAGTTTTTAATAGGATGGAGTTCTATTTTGTAGGATAGTAGCGCCCCCACCATTGATTTTACTATCCTAGCTTGTATACTAGCTTCATGTGGCCGGCGAAGCTAGTTTTCAGTTGGCTAGTAAGCAGGAACCACGCGTTTTGTTTATTTTTGTTATTTTTTCAATATCGAACAAATCAGGCGTCATTTGCAAAATACTCTTATACATGTACTCGTCTAAATCTTCATTGAGAAAATCTTCCTATAGTAAAGCAGATGATCCACGTTCATCTCTTCTTCCATGTGATTCATATTATTTATAAAAAAACGATGTTCTTAAAATCCACGGTCTTGTCCACACCCGTTTTTGTAACTCTTCTAGTTCGTCTAGTTTAACGGTAACAACGGCCGTTTTATGATTTCGAAGTTATGATTTTTATTCTATCGGAGGCCTTAGTTACCAACCCAAATGCCCGGGATACACGAGGCTAGTTTTTCAGCTAAGATAGCAAGCTAGTACTGTCCTAGCTTGCTGAACTGGCTTGGATCATGCTAGTTCTGTTTACATGAGGCTAGGATTATTTTAAGTGGCTGAGGTGAAAACTAGACGAACTAGAAGAGTTACAAAAACGGGTGTGGACAAGACCGTGGATTTTAAGAACATCGTTTTTTTATAAATAATATGAATCACATGGAAGAAGAGATGAACGTGGAGCATCTGCTTTACTATAGGAAGATTTTCTCAATGAAGATTTAGCGGAAATCGATTAAGTCCTAGGATGTGTTCTAATAATAGTTATCACAGATATTAAGATTAAACTATTTTTATTTTTAATGCACTAACCCGTGCTAAGGTCAATTTTAAAAACCTATTTAGTGGCTAAAAATTCCAGCCATGCCGGGATTCGAACCCGCGACCTCTGGCTATCCGTGCCAGCGCTTTTTCCAAAATTGTCCTTAGCACGGGTTAGTGCATTAAAAATAAAAATAGTATAATCATTTGGGTACAGCGATATCATTCCGATGTAAAAACCTAACTGCAAAGTAGGTAGTCGGGCTGTAAGTTATGCAATCTACTTCAGCCAGATGTCGCTGCCTGTACGTAATACAGAGAATAGTGTAAAGAGGTTAGAAATTTCACTGATGCCGATGAGTCGCCCATTAGCTCAGTTGGAAAGAGCGCTGGCACGGATAGCCAGAGGTTGCGGGTTCGAATCCCGGCATGGGTGGAATTTTTAGCCTCTAAATAGGTTTTTAATATATTAAGATTTTTTGTGTTTTGTGTATTAAAAAAATGTTTTTATATAAGAAATTTAATACAGTATAATTAACCATAATTACTAGACCACTATTACGACTCCCGCAGTAGGCGCAGCCTGTGTTGTGTGTTACGGGTAGTTTACGCTCTCTTTAGTTAGCACCGGTTGACAGATCGAGGCAAGTAAGTCACAAGCGTGAGCAAAACAGTGCTACTATGGACTCTCGGGCTTCCAAACTAGGCCGAGCCTGTGTCGTGGACAGCCATTGATTGTTTTTACAGTGTATCTTAGCAACTGCTTTGGCATGCCCACGCCCGTGTTCAGTTTGTATTGAAATTACAATTACAAAATAAATTGAGTACTTAGTCACTTAAAAGAAACCGGCTTATTAAAACTAGTAGAATCAACATTAATTCGAATACAAATAATTTAAGTTTACATACAGATATAGGTAATAGTAATTTACATAATTTATTATTTGTGTTTCATTAGTGGCGCTATTTAGCCTCGCCGGCGCCTTAAAGGTTTACGTACAGTTTATTTATCCTTACTTGTCCGTTTTAGTAAACAAGATTCTATCCGTAAAGTATGGATTTTAGTCGCAATGCGCCATATTACCGTAAATGACGTAATCGGGGAGACTATTTAAGATAATACAATGTCAATTTTATTAACAAAGTTCATTAAGTTGCGAGAAAATATGTCGTTTTAGCATCAAATATACATTTTGCGGTTAGAATTTTGTTTACTAAATTGGCCAAGTAAGGATAAATAGACTGTAGTCAGAACCACAGATTAATTTTAAGTTTTAGTAGTGGCAGTAGTAATTTTAAGTTTAGTTGTAGTTTTTAAAATTAAAACGTTTAGGGTGACTTGCACCACGTTTACATTAAACAGCTTACTAAATACAATTAACTAAACATGATTAACTCACTAAACACGTTTAGCATAAATATGATTAGAGGTGTCTTGTACGAAGCTTTTCAGACAATTTCTTCATCGTCATCGAAATAATCCATGTGTTTTCAAAATATAATATTTGTTCGTTCGTAGCGGAAATCACGGATTGACAGCTTGATCAATTTGACGTTTCTTCACTTACCTACTAATCACGATTTAGCTCCGCTAAATAGGCGATATTGGATATTTAACTTTGACAGTTGTTAAACGTTACTTAAGCACCGACGTTTTATGGTGCAAGACGAAACAGTGATTTACATTGAAAATTCTGTTTATCATAAAGTTAAATTCTATTTAAGCCCGTGGTGCAAGTCGCCCTTATTGTGGATGCACAAAGTTTGCTTTAAAGTTGCCTCATTAAAGTAGAACGTAACTGGTATCCCTAAGTGTACATAATTGTGTGTCAAAAATGACAGAAGGGCAGGAGGCATATAAAATACTACCACAGAAATAAAAGTAATAGTATAAACTGCATGCGAAAATCTCCTACAAGTGGCGCCCCTCTCAAAGGGATCGTGTGAATTAACTTTTTTTGGTGTTCCTAATATTTTGTCCTATTGCAAAGTTAGCGTTGCTTGAGAGAGAGAGAGAGAGAGAGAGAGAGGGAGAGAAAAAAAGAAGGAAAGGAAGAAATAAATTCATTGGAACAAATTACCACATCACAGGATAGAAAAGGCGTACCCACTCATTGTACATTTTTTTATGTAGCCCATAAATGTCTCATTGCAGTGGACAGGCTTTCTCTCAGAGAGAGGATGGGCTTTCTTACCACACGTGCCCACAGGTATTTGAACACCTCAGACACTAAGGTTTCGTCACGACGTTTTTCCTTCACCGTTACCAAGTGGTATTGCTACTGTCAGAACTTATCAAGCCGTCCATAAGGGCTCTGACATGGCTTAACGACTGCCATTACATGACGGCCGGCACCAACAGCTCAACGTGCCCTGCGAAGCACGGAAGCGCGCGACGGTCACCCATCCTGCACCTCATCGTGCCTGTTGTTGCTTAACTCAAGTGAATGATTCCAATCACTCGGTTCGACTAGGCCACGAGCGCTTCTTTCCTTCTAATATACCTACTCGTAGACATGAAACGTTCATGTTGTTTTGCAGGGACGACCGGCCGGTTGCGGTGGTATATTACCGCTCGGGGTACGAGCCGGCGCAGTACCCGTCTGCGCGGGAGTGGGACGCCCGCCTGCTTGTCGAGAGATCCACGTGGGTGATGGGTTTTTTAACAGCCTGTATTTCAGTAAATACTGGGGTGGGCAGCAGCGCCCCCTGCAGTACAATTCCACCGAACTGCGATCGCCAACCCGCATGCCCTGCGTGGGGATTATGGGCATTACCCCCTATGATAGCTCAACGTGGCGCTCTTTAGGGGAGGGCTATGTCCAGCAGTGGACTAGTATAGCCTGACGATGATTATTTCACAAAATACTGCTTATATCCGAAATTTGGAGGTAGGTACATACACCAGTCTGCTTGGAGGTCGAATGGAGTCGTGCTCATAGTTGCAAAAAGAAGGCTGTCTTGTGAAAATTTTCTGCATTTGGTCCGATTATTATCGTAATCGTCAGACCACTGCTGCAGGGTACTATATCACCTCTTGTATGTCCCCACTGCGGGGAAACGGGTCTCTTCCTGCATCGCAGGAAGGTTAGGCCATACTCCACCACGGGGGCCAAGTTCGGGTTGGTGGAGGATTGTAAGACTGTGGCAGGGCTTACTCTAAGAAGTTATCAAGCCGCCTATTTGGATAAACAGTAGTTTTAATAGTATATAATATACCTATGTACTTCTTCAAAAGAATTAATTATACTATTTTTATTCTTAATGCACTAACCCGTGCTAAGGACAAATTTAAAAAATAGGAATAGAATAGTGTAAAGAGGTTCGAAATTTCACTGATGTCGGTGAGTCGCCCATTGGCTCAATTGGAAGTGCGCTGGCACGGATAGCCAGAGGTTGCGGGTTCGAATCTCTGCATGGGTGAAATTTTTAGCCTCTAAATAGGTTTTTAAATTAATTAGTTTTTTTTCTTCTTCTTCTTCAGGCTATATTAGTCCACTGCTGGACATAGCCCTCCCCAAATGAGCGCAAGGTTGTGCCATCATTAGGGGGTAATGCCCATAATCCCCACGCTTTGCATGCGGGTTGGGGATCGCAGTTTGGTAGAATTGTACTGCAGGGGGCGCTGCTGCCCACCCTTCGGTTTGAGTCCCTTAGTCGCCTTTTACGACACCCGCGGGAAGAATTTGGGTTGGTGCTATTCTCTTGGCCGACACCACACAGCAAAGCCAGCCTAAATAGTGGGAACTAGAGTTTATGTCTATATCTAGTATTAACATTGTGTTGGCTACCCAAAGTCTTAAAGTTACTTTAACGGTCTCGCGCAGTGGTTTGGCGCGCCGACTGTAAAATCGAAGGTCTCGCTTTCGATCCCCGGCTGAGACAAATTAGGAAAACGAACTTTTCTAGTTTGTCTCGGGCCTTGGATGTTATCTGTGTATTTATTGTATTAAATCTATGGCTAAAAATTCCACCCATGCCGGGATTCGAATCCGCGCCCTCTGGCTATCCGTGCCAGTGCTCTTCCAACAGAGCTAATGGGCGACTCACCGGCATCGGTGAAATTTCGAACCTCTTTACAATACTCTCCGTATTACGTACAGGCAGCGACATCAGGCTGAAGTAATTTGTATCACTTGCAAATTTATTCATTCATTGGGGGGTAGTGCCCATAATCCCCACGCTGGGCATGCGGATCGGGGATCGCAGTTTGGTGGAATTGTACTACAGGGGGCGCTGCTGCCCACCCCCCGGTTTGTGTCCCTAAGTCGCCTTTTACGACCCCCGCGGAAAGAATTTGGGTTGGTGCTATTCTCTAGGCCGACACCACACTGACAATTATAGGCATTACCCCCCAATGATGGCACAACCTCACGCTATGTCCAGCAGTGGACTAATTTAGCCTGAAGAAGAAGAGTAGTATTTATTTTATTAACTTTTTCTGACGCCCGGCCATCCGTCCTTAGCGCAATCAAGTGCCCGTCCATCCACTACCAGCTAGCCGGTACGAAGAAGGTGCAGCAAGCACTGGCGGCGCCCGGAGCGCTCGAGCGGTTCGTCCCAGCAGGGGGCGCCGCTGAGCGCGTGAGAGACATCTTCACGGGCCTCTACTCGCTCGACTTCGATGACAGCGGCGAGCGCGCCGTGGAGATGGCGCTGGCTGACGCTGAACGGTGAGTGCCTCCTCGATAATCCTCAGATGGAAGCAGAGGAAACGCGAAGCCACATCAGAAGCGGGATATCTCTTCGGGGAAATAGGCAGGAATTAAGGTTGTATCTTATCGCTCTAAGCGATAACACCGCCAATTGTATGACATTACTTGACGGCCTCGGTGGCGCAGCGGTTTGGCACGCTGACCGCAAAACCAAAGGTATCGGGTTCGATCCCCGGTCGGGTCAAACTAGGAAACGAACTTTTCTAGTTTGTCTCGGGTCTTGGATGTTATCTATGTATTTATTGTATTAAATCTATCGTCGAGTTAGCACCTATAAAACAAGTCATTTAGTTGTACTTAGTATAGGGCTAACGAGATCTGTGTAATATGTCCAGGAATATTTATTATTATTACTTAAATTTAAGAAATAATTGTATTCTTTTTTCCGGTTGTGCAATAAAGTGTTCTCTATCTATCGTCATCAGATTTTTAAAGTAATGTAAAAAATGTTTTTATTCATGTGAAAGTACATATTTACAAATTCGTGAGGCTCATGAAACTTAGAATTACTCTGACATTTCAAAATTTAAAATTACGTTACCAATTTTTGAGATTTCTTTGACGTTTTGGCATGACCACTTTACGTTTCAACTAGGACTACATAAATTTTTACCTGCTTATTCTGTTTTTCTATCGAGATTTTCTATTTATCGTTATAAATAAACACAGAGTTGAAGTCGTTCCAGTTTATTATTTATAAAACGTTCTTCACGAAGTAGTCCCTTTTTGTGAAAAGAGGCAGGTCACATATAAACCGCGAGGCTCTAAGCGTGCGAGACGATCATGATATTTACGAATCGTCATCAGAAGTGGGATTTCGCATTGCGCTCTCTAGCTGGAAAATTTCTTGGAACTCCTGTATATTCAATCGAAGACTTAAGTGCTTTAATAAGAACCTATGTCCCCCCAGTTCGATAAATACGATATATACCAGATACCAGTTAGATATACATATAGATATATACAATTAATTACATGATACATTTAAAGAAAAACCACTTAGTACTTTTAAAAAACGTATTTTTAGGTAACTCACAGACAACTGTTTCTATTCTATAAAGGCATATTTAGACTATAAGTCATAAGGGTTTTTCCTACAAAACCTGTGATGATAGCTCTAAGATTATAGTTATAAGAATAATTCGTAAAAAAACCGTATACTAACTTTAAGTAAATAAACGTGCATACACCTGAAAAGGTAGAACCTAGTGATCTAAATGTAAGCAATAATAACTGCTGAATGTTTTAGCACAATAAATTCATTTCATTTCAGTTTCGTGCTGAAGCCGCAGCGCGAAGGCGGCGGTAACAACGTTTACGGCGCGGAAGTTCGCGAGGCTCTACTCCGGATGCGCCACAGCCGAGAGCGTGCCGCTTACATCCTCATGGAGCGAATACTGCCGCCGCTCGTCTCTGGCTACGTAGTGCGGCCGGGCGGAGCCGTGCCACCTGCACCAGTGGATCTGGTTTCGGAGTTGGGCATCTTCGGAGTTATTGTCGGGTGAGTAGCCAAACTATATCCATTACGCCTCTGAATGTAAGGAAAGCGGGCGTTAGCAGCGAGCTTCATAGAGCGAATTCTGGGTCGTTGGGTGAGTTTCTGTCTAGATAAACTTGATGCGTTGCTTGATACGGCCGGAGGATCTCGGTTCGGAGTTGAAAATCTTGTTTATTTATTGATTAGGAGCACCAATAGAAGGCCTGTACAGATTTTGCAGTAATGTTTAGAATCTTCGGAGTTATTGTCGGGTGTCGCGTCAGAACGTAATGAATGCTAGCGCGCCAATTACATCCTGGTGTAGAGAATCTTGCCATTCTTCATTACTAGAATCTATGTGGCTTTGTGGTACGGTAGAGCCGTCCCGCTTGCGACTATGGATTTCGTTTCAGCGTTCAAAGATCCCCACTTTGGCATTATTAAAAAGAAGAAGAAGAAAAACATTTATTATAGAAATAGTGCACACGCCACAGTAACAAAACAAACATTACTAAACATGACATTCATAAAATACAAAAAAAAAAGAAAAACGTCACGGCATGTCCCAGCTGCTATAAATTACAACTGACTTAGCAATGGACTTCGGCGCTGATTGATATTATTAATGGGAATATAACATGAAGATTTCTGATAGCTTAGCGTGTAAAATGTTTCGTAATAGCGTCTTACACATTAGTAATAGCGTCTGGTCACCTGGCGCGATTAGCGTACAGATGATCCATCTAAGTTTGTATAAAGCGAACACGCAAGCCGCTACATCATAATACAGCAAATTTTCTTACACAAAATCATTTCAATTCTTTACAAAATCTATATGACTATCTAGTCAGCCCATAAACAGAGCCCACTCTTGGGCATATAGGCTTCTTCTCTTTTACGCCAACCCATCCGGTACTTTTGCTAGTCTCGTCCAATGTTTCCCAACCGCTTTCACAGTGTCGTCAGCCCAACTGGCTGGTGGTCTGCCCACCGACCGTAGACCAGTTCTTGGCCACCACTCAGTAGCTACCTTAGTCCACCTGCCGTTTATCTCGCCTAACCAAATGCCCCGCCCATCTCCATTTTAGGTTTACAATACGTGGGCCTATACCTTTGACTTTGGTCTTTTGCCGAATATCAACGTAATACGTGTACAAAAATTACAAACACAACATTCGCTCTATCAGGATGCAGCTTACATCCTGATAGAGCGAATCTTACAACTTGTCTCACACAAAAACTTATAAGAACTTTGGCCCCCCGCAGCACGAAGGACAAGATCTACCTGAACCGGCAAGTGGGGCACATGCTGCGGACTAAGCTCTCCGAGGCCAATGAGGGCGGAGTTGCGGCCGGCCTCGGGGCACTGGACTCGCCTTACCTTGTCGATTTGTAGCCCTGGGCCCTATTTAATTAACGGGATGACATCGATGCCAACCCTCGTTTGTCTCCACTAGTGGAGCACGGGTCTCTTCCTGTATCGCAGGAAAAGACCCGTGCTCATGGGATGACACGCTGGGTTGGAATTAAACGCAACCAGCGCAGCTACCTAATGCATCAGCGCATTCTTTTTAGCCCGCTAAGTCATTTGTTAACTGCGAAGAAGACTCGCGGTGCATGAATTATATTTACACTACACCCCGTGGGAACTCCTTGTAGTCGACAAATGACATGAATGCGCTGATACAGTAGGTAGGTACACCAGTCTGCTTGGAGGTCGAATGGAGTCTTGATCGTGCTTAGAGTTGCAAAAATAAGGCTGAGCCTTGTGGAAAGTTTATGCATTTGGTCTGATTATCATCATCATTTGCCTACTGCTACCCCCTGCAGGGTACGATATGAACGCTTGGTATATCCCCACTGCTGGGGCACGGGTCTCTTCCGGCATCGCTGGAGGGTTAGGCCATACTCCACCACGGGGGGCGGGTTGGTGGGGGGTTGTAAGACAGTGGCGGGCCTTACTGTCAGAAGTTACCGCCAATAAGGCAAGGTACATTATACCTTTAACTGTTGTTCTATGAAACAAGCCCCAGAAGTGTGCACCTAATCAATCTTTAATCAATCATCGTATTCAGAATTAAGTTATTCGATGGCCTTCATCTTTTTTGAAATAAAACTTTCGTAAGCACAACACATTGTAGACTTTTAGTCCAGATCTACTTACGGGTGTTGTTATATCGGAAGAGTCCGACCAGGTTTCGCTTCACTCTTCATCTTCACTACCAGACAGTTGCATTCCTAATGTGTCAGCCTCGTTGTCAAAGCCTATACAAACGTAGTTTGGTTTTTATTTAAAAAACGACACGCCGGATCGCAATGAAACTTTGCCAATACGTTAAGAGGACACAAATCGAGGTTTGATCGTGCTTACCACTAAGCTGCCGTCATAACGAAGAGGGCGGCATCTACAGATGAAGATGTTTGGAGATAAATAGCAAAACGTAACTTTTCGATATTTCTTAGACTCTGAGATGCAAATACTTATCTTTTTTGGTACTGGTAGGCAGGGACTAACTCTTTTGTTCTATAAATAAAAAAATAATATAAATTTTGTAGAAATCAAATAAGTAATGATGAAAAAACCTAGTTGCCGCTATTTGAATTTGCATTTTAATAAACTTACACAATATCAATCCTACCGAAAAGGCGGCATCTGCATAGAAATCGCTAATTTAACTAGGTTTATACCATAACTAAGCCATTTACAACATTAATTTTAATAAAACAAAATTTTGGATAGAATCACAGGTTTATTGAGATCAAAAATAAAGCATTATTTTTCCTTAATAAATCACAGATTATAAGAGTTTGTACTTAATCAATCGCGGCGTCGTCGCTGTCGTGGTTTTTTTGTAGAGTTGGGTGAAGGTTCAGACAAATTCCTCCAGAACTCCTTTCGGTTTTCTGGAAGGATTTTCCCTAGACTGCGGAGGATGTTTTCCTTTTTTTCTCTCGGTAATGGTGTACCAGTCTTTTTCATACAGGCGGCTTTCAGAAAGTTTTAAGTCCTTGTATACCTCATCGTCCTCATACGTTAGCTCATATTCTGCAGATATTCCAGTTCTGCAATTAAAGCGGAGGCGTTAAAAGGTTAAAAGGCGGCATGTACAAAAACAGAGAAGAAAGGCGGCATCTACGAGTAGATGCCGCTTTTTTGCGCTGTATTTTACAGACGCCACCTTTTTACTTTTTATCGAGTACAGATTATTTGCAGAAGCCGCCATTTTCACATCTCGAAACCGTAGTTCCAGTGTAGTTACCGCGTTTTTTTGTATACAGAAATAACCTTATTTCCCGACGTTTCGGCAGCGTTGCAGTTGCCGTGGTCTCGAGTTAGACGCGTTTAATATATAACTATCTATGAGTGTCGCGAATCATTAAGAAATACTAATCTACAGGGTGTCTCATTCAAATCGGTCAGTATGGGAAAGTCTAAAACTATAAGACATACGAAGATCTGTTCTGAGGAACCATGTCATCGATTTTAATAACAAGAAAAACTGCATTCATACAATTAAAAAAACATCTGTACTTTTTTCGAGAATCGAACCCGATTGTTTTGAAAAAAAAAAACCTACACTATTTCTATTTAGATTGTGTAGGTCTTAAGCAGTAAATGTCTGCACAATCGATATGTAATAGAAATAGTGTACGTTTTTTTTTTCAAAACAACCGGGTTCGATTCCCGAACGGAGTACAGATGTTTTTTAAAATCTATGAATGCAGTTTTTCTTGTTATTAAAATCGATGACATGGTTCCTCAGAACAGATCTTCGTATGTCTTATAGTTTCAGACTTTCCCATACTGACCGATTTGAATGAGACACCCTGTATATTTTCTTTTTGATTACTTTATTTCTAAATTGCTGTAGCCCCGGCTGCCTGAGTGATCCTAAACGATCAGGAAGTTTAAGCAACATAAGGCGCTTTCAGTGCCGTGGTGGAGAATGGCCTATACCTTCCTCGGGAAAGAGCCCCTTCCCCCCCAGTGGGGACATAATGGGTAGATGATGATGATTTCTAATTCTAGTTTAGTTTGTATGGGAATTGCTCCTTGAGGGCATAATCCCACAATCCATTCGAATCACTGTCTAATTTCCGGTCCGATTTCAAGCCCTAAATTGTAGCGCTCCCGTCTGACGCATTATCACTTTTCTTAGACGGAGTTTACCCGTTCAGTCTGGCGTTAGTTCAGTCCGTGACCTTGATCAAGCTTAGATCGATGCCAGACTGATGAAGCATCAACATATTCGTTTAATAGCCGTCAGTCTGATCCATCAGTCCACTGAATAGACAATCAGTCTGCCATCAGTCTAACCAGACTGATGGAATTGACTGACGCCGGACTGAACTTGTAAACTCCGTCTTACAGTAACCTAAGCATTACTCAATTACTTATTTGAGAGACTGACAAAGTAAACTTACTATGTTAAGTTAGTCGATTTTTAATAAATTAGGAACGTGTAATTTAATTCACATTAACAATTACAATTATTTACCGTCGTTTAGTAAACGACATCGCTCAGTCGAAATCTGACGGTTTTACATTTAAATGCAGATTTCCCTTATAAATGGGAATCGATCAACCTGTACTAAATCGTTATTGAAAAAAATGTAAGGCATATGGGCGACATAGAAAGAGCGTGTTGCGTAGGCGCGACGCCTTCTATTCAGCTCGCGCCCTTGCCCCGTCTCTTGTGTGGCTTCGTCCCGTCCTCGGTACATTTTGTACGTAAAGTGATTTGAAAGGGCGACGCGTCTCTTGCGCGTCCTCACCCCACTAAGTGTCCCACACACACCTGACGGCGTGCAATTTTTTTTCTATGTAATATACCAGAAACTGTTAGTGAAATTATAAAGCATTTATCTCTGCTGTAAAGGAGGGGAAGGGTTTGCTAAGCGACTTTATGCCAAAAAAAATAAAAAAATGGTGGGTATAATCAAAAACTCTTTCAATGGGTTCGGCGAACGTACTCGCATGAAGAGAAACGCAAATTAGAGAAAACTGTGGATTACTTACAGAAAAAAATTGCATGAATAAACTCACCCTTGTATACGGAGGGGTTGGCAAGTTACCAGGGTCTGGCACTTGCTACGATCCTGACAGATTTCGCAAAGGGCAAGATATAGATGTAAAAGTACCCGAAACAGGGGTGCGAGCGTTTAACGATTACTGAATGTTGATGAAGCGGATTAATTTAAACTGAGGGCTGGTTTCTGAATTGAGAATTTCACTAAGGGTGCGTTCCGAGATTAAAACGTTAGTGATTATATAGTCTTAGTCCGAGATGCGACGAAATCGATTACAGTGCCAATCCATATAAGTGCAGTAGGCACAAGAACCCTATTTCGTGCGAGATACTTTGGTACTACTAAATTTGGTCGGATTCGCTCTGTAATCGATTTCATCGCATCTCGGAACGCAGGGTAAGTAATTTACTTAAGTAGCGTTCTGTCACTTTTTCTGCGAAATTCGAAGAAACATCATCATCATCAACCCATTATGTCCCCACCGAGGGGCCCGGATCTCTTCCCTAAGGAAGGTATAGGCTATACTCCACCACGGGGGCCAAGTCCGGATTGGTCGAGCTTTGCAAGACTAGTGGTTGGTCTTACTGTCAGAAGTTTTCAAGCCGCCCTAAGGCCTCTGACTTGGCTTAGCGACTGCCACCTGTCGACGGCAGCCGGCACCAACTGTTGAAAGTGCCTTGCGAAGCACGAAACCGCTCGGAAAAAATCCACTAGCGTTAGTCATAGACGGTCACCCATCCATGCACTGAACGCGCACCACAGTTAACTATTAGCAGGTAGGTAACTAAAAATCGCAATTCAGTAACTGGCCCTATGTGTATTGAAATTTGTGAATCTTGAACGGGATTAATAGAACGAAAACATTATACAATGCGAGAACGTTCTCGGAGAGCATTTCCTGAGTTAAATTTTGCCTATTTATTCTAATATGAATTTGTTCCTTTTTTGAAAAGTATTGTCGAACTGCATCGTACAGTGCTACACAAGAAATAAGTTTCGCGGATGTACCTGCACAGATGACCAAATTTTGGATGTGCGTCAAGTTGATCGACCAATCAGATAGTTTCATTTTATGGCTGGTTGATTCAACGTCATCGATACAGGTGACTATTAGTTTGGCAATATTAGCGTGAGCGAAATAGGTAGCGCTACTGCGGCAATCAATTCTACACCTTAACCGTATCTGTTAAAGATCATGTTGACTGTACTTATCGCTTCGGGTACTTTCGTTACACTTCTTCCTAGTCTGCGCGAACGTAGATTCCCGAAGGGACTTTTATGATGTGTAGTACTGTACTTTTTTAAGAAATTATTATTATAACCACATCCACGGGTTTTAAATAGTGCAGGGGTACTTACTCTTTGACAAACTGTGAAGTTTCGTAATAAAGAAATATTTTTTTTAATTTTGTCCTAGGCTCATATCTCAATATAGCACAAATGGCGTGATTGCATGTAATTACCAAAATGTTTATTTTCCTTTTTATTAAGGTTAATTTCTTTACATGTTATATCGGACATTTATATAAACACTTGCCATGTTCTATCATGTAACATTCCACAATTTATTGTTATTTAATTTTTATAAGTTTTACTTTGACTACATACCCAATATTTTAAAATATAATTTTTGCCCCAAATTTAATTATTTCGGTGCTACGTATGAAAGATTGGTAATTATGATAAATATGTATGTAATAAGTACTTATACTTAGACGGCATTATTTATGAAAACACGATTCCACTGAAACACTCCTAGACGCGTTTTATTAATGTGTGGTCTTTTAAAGGGTTTTTGGAGTGTTCTATGGAATTGTATTTTATAAGGCCAAGAGTTTTTATACAATTTTAAATGCATTATTTAGCAATAAAAACAAATTGTGACAAAAACGTACATTGTGTTTTATTACAACTCTTTTATTGATATTGATTATTGTTATATTTGCTGGGGAAGCCCACACCATCTTAACCCTTAATAAGACAATGGATTATAATGGATTACCCACATTAAATTGTACCTTATCAACTTAAAAAATTCATACTATCCATACCCGATTAAGGGTTAAAACACTGTCCTAGGCGCCGTCCGAGTAGTCCTTTCACCCATCTAGTGTGACGTAAGATGCCACTGGACGCTGGATAGAGTCCGGACCCGTGCTTCACCAAAGTTCTCCACCTGGGTGAAGCACGGGGACTTCTAAGGTCCCGTGCTCCAACTGATGTCGTTATTGTCCCTTAGTACAGTCAAGTAAATTAAAAAATACATTATTTAATCAATACGATTTATTTTAACGCCTTTTTTCCAACCCTTGATTAAATCGTATTGATTAAATATTGGTTAATTTATGTAATTTTATTTTTTTATTATTTAACAAATATTTAATACGATTTAACGCAATTTTTCCAACCCCTGAATAAATGGTATTGATTAAATATTGGTTAATTTATGTATTTTTTTATTTACTTGACTGTACTAAGGGACAATAACGACATCAGTGGGAGCACGGGACCTTAAAGTCCCCGTGCTTCACCCAGGTGGAGAACTTTGGTGAAGCACGGGTCCGGACTCGCTGGATAAATCATCTCATTGCGTAGATGCAGAGGCTAATAGATGATTATCGATAACTGGCTGTTGTCAGCGTGACACGCTAACGGTGAAGGAAAACATAGTGAGGAAACACGCGGCTTGGTTGGCTCCGCACGTATTGACTAGTCTTTCCTGTGGGCTAGGCCGACTAATCTGTCGGGATGGTATAGGTGCTGGGCATGCCTACACCATCTATAACACCATGTCCCAGGCACCTACAGCGTCAGAGTGGTCCTATCACCCTTCTAGTGTGAGTGAAGATACCACTGGACGCTGTATAAATCATCTCATTGCGTAGATGCAAAAAAGGCCAATATGTATGTACGTTGTCAGCGACTTCGCGTAGAAAATAGTGCTATTCCTATTTAAATAGTTTATCTCTCGTGGACTCGTTGATGACGATAACGGGACAAAATAATGGGACCACGAGAGAAAACGCCCGAAGTTTTGTCGTCTAATTTTCCGGGATAAAATAAGGCTGACCACTCATTTTGAGTAATAAACATCAATTCATTCAAACCTTCACATTTATAGTATTACTGGGAAATGCAAATATAGGTACTAGTATCGATTAACCATAAGATTCACAAGTGGAACACTCGCGGAATCATGTCAGTATTTGTCACCGAACTCCTCCAAAATGTGATAACCGATTTATTATTTTGTGTATGTAGGTATATTTGGTAGGTCGGAGGCTAATTCATATATGGCATAACAACGTTTGCGAGGTCAACTAGTAGTATACAGGGTGTCTCATTCAAATCGGTCAGTATGGGAAAGTCTGAAACTATAAGACATACGAAGATCTGTTCTGAGGAACCATGTCATCGATTTCAATAACAAGAAAAACTGCATTCATACATTTTAAAAAACATCTGTACTCCGTTCGGGAATCGAACCCGGTTGTTTTGAAAAAAAAACTTCTATTAATCAAACACTAACAATCAATTGAAAAGGGAATGGAAGAAAATATCACAAGTGCTTGATTTTTTTTTTGGTGATAGGAATAACCTTCCTTAACGCGAGAAAAAAGTTTCAATTTTTTTGGCCTCGTAGTTAATTTTTAAATATCTAATCATAATATTCTTCCGTTCGTCGCTCTGGGTTCAGTACGGCTTAACATACACATTCCTTGGTCCGCTACTAATGAAAAAAAATAATCTGTGATGACAACGACGGGAGCTGTCAATGTCATTGTCATCACATCACAGTTTTCTTCAAAGAGTATAAACACTACGTTTTGTTTTCTTTTTCATTAGTAGCACAAATTATACAGGATTAGTAGCGGACCAAGGAATGTGTCTGTTAAGCCGTATTTAGCCCAGAACGACGAATGGAAGAATATTAAGATTATTTAAAAATTAACTACGAGGCAAAAAAAATTTAAACTTTTTTCTCGCGTTAAGGAAGGTTATTCCTATCACCAAAAAAAATCAAGCACTTGTGATATTTTCTTACATTCCCTAATGCCCACTTAAAATAAGTATGTAGATACAGAGACGTGATAAATCTCATTTGAAACTGGAACGTCTTGGTGCGACTGGCCGAATAGCAATAAAAAAAGAGAAAAAAACATTGAAAAAGGCGGCGGCGGTCACTTCGAGCACCTACTAAAATAAATTAAAGTATGTGAAAACAATGCATTTTATAAATTTTAGACATCATGTTTCATACAGACATTTACTGCTTAAGACCTGCACAATCGATATCTAAATAGAAATATTGTAGGTTTTTTTTTCAAAACCACCGGGTTCGATTCCCGAACGGAGTACAGAAAAAAATGCATGAATGCAGTTTTTCTTGTTATTAAAATCGATGACATGGTTCCTCAGAACAGATCTTCGTATGTCTTATAGTTTCAGACTTTCCCATACTGACCGATTTGAATGAGACACCCTAAATAAACTAGCGAACCTAATAGACGTTGTCCTTGCATCCAGCGCCATCTACCGAGCTGATTTGTGAATCTAATGTAAAGGTATGTATCCCTATACAGGGACATAATAGGTACTACTGGGCTGAAGACCTTCAAACAATGGCGGGTCATGCTGGATAATAATATAAGTATTTTGTATGAATTGTTAAGGTAGGTAGGTACTATTATTTTACTATTCAGAAGGGATTAAATATTACGTAAGTAAAACTTTGGCAGACACTCGAATCAGAGGAATGGTCCTGTTGGGTATCATCAAAGATGTAGTTCGAAATACTCTGTTTATAGGTATAATTGTTATTTATTAATTTAATGGTCTGTACGGACGATCCCAACAACGGCGGGAAACCGGGCTACCGACATTTCATTATTTTCATTTGACATTCACACAGACTAGGTACGGTACCACAGATTAGCACAGGTCAGGTTCCCTTACACACAAAGGATTGCTCACTCAGGACTTGATAATATTTATATCTTCAAACTACATAACGCTACAGTATGCAGTGTTATTCATTTCCTTCTGCGTGCCAGAGGACCATACTTCTACGAACTGAGACGCTACAAATGGAGGCAGCTCTTTCAGCATAGGCCTGTAAATAAAATAAAATTATAGCTTGTAACAGTGCAAACCTCTTTACACCATTCTTTATATTTCTTTTTTTATCTATCATTTTCAAATATTTTAATTATGTCACAAATTTCGAAATTTTCCTCATTTTTCATCATTACAACTTTACCCATCAACTAGATCTGACTGTTTTACCTGCTTATCCGTTTTTAACCAGTTTTTCTATTTTATTATAAAATACCAATACCTATCTCCAAATAAAGCAACAGTTGAAGTCGTTCCAGTATTTTATAAAAGTTGTACAACATTACAAGCTTAATCATCAACACATTCGATATCAACCCTTAATTATGTCCCCACTGCTGGGGCACGGGTCTCTTTATGTATCGCAGGAAGGTTAGGTCATACTCCACCACGGGGGCCAAGTGCGGGTTGGTGGAGCACTTTAATTGCTATCAATAGTTTTTTATTTATAAATATAGTATTAGAATTCATAGGTATTCGTTTGTATTAGTTTATATTAATGTGTAATTAACAGTGAAATAATTTGAATATTTTAAGTACAAAAATACGATTTGTGAGATAAACGTCACTTTCGCGATTCGTCACTTATCTAATATACCTACTCGTATGGTTGGTATATAAAAATGGAAAGTGACCGAAAGTCTTGGTCCAAAAGGGGAGAGGCCTTTGCCCTGCAATGAGACCCATATTAGGAGGCTACATGAAAAAATATATGTATGTCCTTGTGACGTTGTCCTGCTTGCAGCGCCATCTGCCGGGCTGATTTGTGAATCTAAACAATCCAGGGCGCATACAAAAAAAAACATTCAAGTCCAGCCGTTTAGGAGGAGTTCAGTGACATACACGCGTACGCGTACAGTTGAATCAAGTCACATCACACTTCACACTAATATTATAAAGGCGAAAGTCTGTGAGCGTGTATGTTACTTCTTCACGTCTAAACGGCTGGAGCGATTTTAATACAATTTGGTATGGAGTTAGCTGACACCCTGCATTAATACATAGGCTACATTTAACAGTGGGAAAATATCTTATTCCCATGGGAAAATCGATAAACCGCGGGTAACACCGCAGGGCATAGCTGGTTACATATAATGAAGATAAAAATATCGTGTCACAGTGTTTGTGTCAAACTCCTCTATGATTTGATAGTTATGAGAATAGGTCACAGGCTAATTAATATGTCAAAACGTTTGCGGAGTCAGATAGTTTGCTATAACGAGTAGATGGGTAAATAGACTATAGGTGACTAAACGCCAACTCTCACCAAAGACTCCGATCCACAACAGCCATCGGCCTAGCCGCCTCGAACCCGTTGAAACTGGTTTTGAGCGACAGGCTGTACGCTCCCATGTCCCGGAACACTATCCAGTCCCCCACATCCAGCGGGGGTAGACAGACTGACGGCATGACGCAGTCCGAGCCGTCGCATGTGGGGCCCCAGATGCAGCTGGGGGTAGGCTCAGCCAGGTTAGACTGGAACGCAAGATTCGTAATGCTGGCTTCACGTAGTTCTCTATTTGCCGATGATTTGTAGTACATTTAGGGCCGGTTTCTGAATTGAGAATTTCATTAAGTAAATAATTAAGTAGTTAACGTTCTGTTACGCTCTTTGCTGAGCGTAACAGAACGTTAACTACTTCCGAAGAGACAGCACTACATTTAAGTATTTATTTAGAGTTCTCAATTCAGAAACGGGCCCATAAATTAACAAATTCTTAGTAACACCCTTGGCTACTGAAACAGAGGCTGTGGGTTCGATTCATAGCAAAGAGAATATACACATAGAGTGACAATCTCCATACTTTCTAACGTAATTCGCAATTTAGTTCATAAATATGCGATAGGTGGCGCTACTAGTTTTACGACTAGGAAAAACACTACCTATTCTCTTTGCTATTGATTTAGCAAGCCGATCTTACCCTCTTAGCTTATTCTTCAAAATCCTAGGTAGTTATATCAAAATATGGTAGATGGCGCCTTCATTTATAACACGGCCTTGCGTTCCTATTCATTGAAATTGCTAGAGTATGTTTGAATTCTGCTTATTTAAATAAATCGACAATGTATGCGTATAAATACAATTCTCAACAAACTATTGGCTCACTTGCCGTTTAAATGGTTTGTCAAAGTACCGATAGATAGCGCTACATACTTTTAGCTAAATCGAACCTCGCTGACGAGATCGTGGCGACATCTATCCGTCAATGGGGATTTTAGCATTCTAGCGGAGTACGATTTTTTGTATGGGATTGTCACTCTACTTCGTTTATATGCTCTTTGATTCATAGCAAGACTTAAAAAGTTAAGGCTCGTTATCCCCTTATCCATAGATAGGCTGTTATTATCTTGCTTTTAGCAATAAGGCCGCCAATTGTCCTATGTATGTTTGCAATTGTTTTGTATTTGTTGTTTATCCAGTGTACAATAAAGAATATTCTTATCTTATCTATCTAATTTGTGGCTATTTTCCTTCGAACAATATAGTGGTCCACTTCGTAGTAGATATCTGTAAAGATTACAGCGTTTCGATATCCTTCATACAGAGCGGGGGCCTTCGAAAAGGAAATTCGTGTGTACGTACCTATTGTTTTAGGATAATGTGTTATTTCACTCGTATCTACCGTCATACTGTAAACACGCAAGTTGCCGTTTTTATAATAATAATAATATCTTCCATACAACACAGTCACTTGACCCTGGGATACCCTATAAAATACACCCAGTCTGAGGCCACTTGTACAAATGCACTGTGGCCCCCAGTGGGAATCGAACCCTCGAGTTCTGTCTTGGTACCCAAGCGCCTTAACGGCTAGACCAACGACGCAGTCAGATTTAATTGTTTAATTTTTCTCTGTAATGCGCTCATTTCAACTCTGTGAAATTCTAACACTCACCGTCTTCCTGCGTCTATATCGTATAGGCTCTGAACCTCGGAACAAGAACTAAAGCTTTAGTTAGTATTCTGAGCTCTGAACAAAGAGTAGGTATAACTACTACGCAAAACAATAACTTGTTCCGAGAGTGTAGGTGAATATTACGGTACATATTAATTAGTCGGGCCTAGGTATCCTCTTCCTCCTATGGAAGCTAGGGTCTTAACGACAGATTTCCACTTCTTACGGTGGCTAGTGCCGAATACTTGGCCCATAAAATGGGCTGTGTATGTCCTACTAATATTATATGTTATAATTATTATAAACGCGAAAGTTTGTAAGTATCGATGTATGTCTGTTACTCTTTCACGTAAAAACTACTGAATGAATTATAATGAAACTTTACAATAATATAGCTTATACATCAGAATAACACAGAGGCTACAATTTATAAAGATATTGTTTGATATTTTTCAAATGCGACCCAAAAATTAGTTATGTGCTAATTTTAATGCCATAAGGTTAGTTTTTTTGTACGCCATGCCAATAAAAGCTACTCGAAATACTAATTCTGCCGGGACTCGAACCCGCGACCTCTGGCTAACCGAGCCAGAGGTTTTAAAATTACGTAACAAACGTAACATTTACATACAGGCACATACATTGCTTCTGGCCCACACTAGGATATCCTGTGCCGTGGGAACCAGAAACAACGACATCACAAACATGTAAACATCCAAGACCTGGGGGTTTTTTTGTTCCCAGCCGGGATTCCAATCCAGGACCTCTTGCATAGTAGGTAGATGTGCTACCGCTACGCCACAGAGGTCGTTTAAAATTGTCCTTAGCACGGGTTAGTGCATTAGAAAGAATATAAGCACTATCCTCACCTTGAGAAGCTGAGGGTGAACGGTTGGCTGAAAGAGTTCCTCCATGAACGAGCCAAAAACGCCGTCGTTGATGTAGTACTGGGTGAGCAGGTTACCCACGTCGTCTTTCACCTGGAAAATACTAGAAATAAATGTTTCTTGGAGCGTAAGGTTCTGCATCTTCTTCTTTCTAGGACATTGTTGAAACTATTGTCGCGGTCCTATCCCGAACCATCTAGAATAGAGCCTTCTAGAAGCCTATCGAATAGTCGCCGCATGCTGCGTTTTAGTAAACAATAAACGCTGCAAGCAATAATGACTCTTATGTCATTATTGCTTGCACTAGCTTATGGTTCAAAACTCTTTGACATGAAACTGTTCGAGCGACGTTGCCGCGTGTACAGAGTGTAGGTACGTAGGTACGGGAATGTTCGAGAACCCTTGCCGGTGGATATAAATAGCAGCCGCCGCGGCGTGCTGTCAGTGTGCGCCCTCCTCGGCCTCGAGGGTGGTCGCTCCACATGTGGGTTTAGGGGTCTTTAGGACCAAAACCAGTCCCAAGGTGGTGTTTAGTGGGTAGGCGCACTTCTTGTGAATCCCACATTGGCAGCACGGCCGGGTCCGTGCTGTTATGCATGCGCATTCACCACCTCCCTCCCCCGTGTCCTCCGGAGGGTGCCCTTTATAGGGCTAAAAAAAAAAACGTGCTGTCAGTTCCGCTTGGAATAGCGAAGAGTGAACTTCGAGCGAACATACCTGCGATACGAGCGGTAACCTCCCAGCGATACTATTGGACTTCGATTGGAATCTACGTGTGGACTTCGTGTTGTGAAGACCTGCAGACCAGAGCCTGCGTGAATAAACTCTTCAGGTATACCTTCTTACCTCTCGTTTGGAGTGTACCATCACGGCGAGCGTATAGGGGGCTGTGGCAAAGTACCGGCCAGGCTCGGCGATCACGCGCACTGGCTGGTCAGCAAACTCGCTCAGAAGTGCCTCGTTGATTACTGCTGCATACTGTAGACAGACAAACGGAAGACTGGATTAGATAAAAGATCTAAGAGCTTATAAAGAGACTAACTGACCCCACAAACGTTCTAATGCCGTATTAATTACTAGATGTACCTCGCGTACAGCTAGTAATTAGTATGGTTTTCACTCCATCAGCTCGAAATGACGTATTTTGATCCCTAAAGCTAGGGCCCAAAACAAGCTGTTACTATCAAGTCAAATATGTATGGTAAGTATATAAATTCAAAATTGATAATTGAAAATCCAATTTTGAATGTGGGTATCTACGCTATCACGTTTTATTGAGATATCGGCATGGGTAGAATTTTTAGCCTCTAAATAGGTTTTTAAAAGCTACTGTGTTTTTTTTAGTACATGCCAGAGAACCGCTCCTTGTCAGGCCTCTGCGCGGGGATCATTGAGGCTTACGATCTGTTCGGGATTGCCAGCGCTGTGGTCCTCACAGGCGAATGAATTAATTTAGTTTTATTTTTATTTATTTACTATAGTCCAACAGGCTTAAAATATACTAGCTGTGCCCCGCGGTATTACCTGCGGTTTATTGATTTTCCCATAGGAATAAGATATTTTCCCGCAGTTAAATGTAGCCTTTGTGTTAATCCAGGGTGTCAGCTAACTTCATTCCAAATGTTATTATGATCGCTCCAGCCGTTTAGACGTGAAGAAGTAACTAACGTACACTCACAAACTTCGCCTTTATAATATTAATGTGAAGTAAATGTGGTAATAGGCAAGATGCATAGAAAATCTCATCCAAGTGAAAAGAAGGCGTTGGATGCAAGCTGTTTCCAACCGGTCTTTTTGGAAATCCATGGAGGAGGCCTTTCTCCAGCAGTGGACTTCTTGTGGCTGAATGATGAAGCGTGGTATGGACGTCGTCGAAACGTCGAGGTAAAATAGCAATAAATTACTACGCGATTAAGCCCCGAAAATATTCTAACTAACAGTGACCCTTACACTGTTAGTTAGAATATTTTCGGGGCTTAATCGCGTAGTAATTTATTGCTATTTTACCTCGACGTTTCGACGACGTTACAGCCATCGTGGTCACGAGAAGACTGATGGCTGGTACCCGTTCGCATCTTCGGCTGATGAGGTTTCAGACTACCCTCAATCAGCCGTCACAAAGCAAAAAGTCGGTTCTTTAAAGACGTATGCAATCAAGACAGTTTTCACTCCACTGCTCAAGATAGCAGCGAAGAAGATGCGAACGGGTGCCAGCCATCAGTCTTCTCGTGACCACGATGGCTGTAACGTCGTCGAAACGTCGAGGTAAAATAGCAATAAATTACTACGCGATTAAGACCCGAAAATATTCTAACTATGTGTACAAGTCGCGAAAGTTTAAAATATGTTAAGGGTCACTGAACCATACCTTCTTCAACTGTTCGAAACTAACTCCTATATGATTTCCTTACACCGGAGTTTCCTCTTCCAACAATTTTTCGATTGGTGTCGTCCCTTTTATTTGCTCCTTTTACCTATTAGGTAAGTTTTATGTGACTTTATTAAATGTAACCTCAAACCTGACAGCAGTGCCTAATAAAAATTAGATGATGATATCAACCTTTTGTATGTCCCCACTCCTGTGACACAGTTCTTTTCCTGCCATACTCCACCACGGGGCTAAGTCCGGGTTGGTGGATGACTGGTCTTATTGTCTGAAGTTATCAAGACTCCCTAAGACCTCTGACATGGCTTAACGACTACCATTACATGACAGCCGGCAGGAAAAAAAAATAACTAAAATGTTTCTTTGTTACACTTCATCGCACAAAATACAAAATAAGCACTTAAACAGGATTATCTTACATTAAATGTCCTGAAGATTTTAATTTGGAACTTAGAATTTATAGATAGATAGAGAATTGGGCATTACCCCCCCCCCCCCCCCCCCCCCCCGCCAATAATGGTATTAGCCAGGGCGTTATGGCTATCATTAGGGGAGAGCTGTGTCCAGCAGTGGACTACATAATATAGCCTGAAGAAGAAGAGAATATGTATATAAAGAAACTTAAAAGAGCAGTCCCTCATCTCTCTGCGTAATTTAAGTCAGTAGGTCAGAAAGAACGACCTAGAAAACGGTTTAGTTATAAGAAATAGCATTTCACTCGTTTTTGCTGAGTTTTAAGTGCCTACATGCTCCTAATACCGCAAGTTGTCTGAAGCGTCGAAATTATAAGTGCTGCTCAGTATTTAGTGGTACTCTGCAAACGAACCTCCTTCAAAATTTAAGGAGAGAATCTCTTTCGAGAAAGTCTTTTTATGTATTTTGTTTTCTGGTGTGTACAATAAAGAGTTCTAATCTAATCTCTTTCATTAGTAGAGTCAATCCCAAACAAAAGAGTAAGAATAGAATACAACTTACACAAAGTAAGACTTAAAACTTTTTTTTTGCATCTACTTAATGAGATGATTTATACAGCGTCCAGTGGTATTTTCACTCACACTAGATGGGTGAAGGGACCACTCCGACGCTGTAGTGCCTGGGACATGGTTTTATAGATGGTGAAGGCTTGCCCAGCACCTATACCATCCTGCCTAGCCCTGTCGATAGATCCTGTCGGCATAGCCCACAGGAAAGACTAGTCAATACGTGCGGAGCCAACCAGTGAACCAAGCCGCGGGTTTCCTCACGATGTTTTCCTTCACCGTTAGCTAAACTAGTAAAACTAGGTATTATAAAATAAGGCAAAAGGTAGTGGCTCAGCTGGTGCTGACCCGGGTCAGCCCCGGACAGCGCTGGTTTTCAGCCATTGCCTTCTCCCTAAGATGTCGTACGGGAGTAATGTTGAGAGGGCTGTAGGTATCAATTAACTAACCACTAATAGAACATCGATTAAAAACGAAACAAAACAACAAAAAAAAACATCTGTTAAAATATGAGATAAAATAAAAAAAATAAACAATTCTTCTTCTTAAACAAAACGGTTTCCGATTCCTCACCTCCTCAATTCCCCTGCTGCTTCGTCCGGGGAATCCCCCTCCTAAGTCCAGAAGCCTCAGCTCTTTATGCCCGGCCTCTCTGGCTGCGTCGAACACAGTTCGGGCTGCGCGAATGCCCCGCTCGTAAGCTGCGCACTCGCTGGAGTCGGATCCTACGTGGAATGAGACACCTATCACCTGCAAAGAAGACAAGACCATGAATTCCAAGACATTACGATAAGACCTTCAGAGTGAGTCCCGATATGGGTCCTGGGGTAGATAAGAAGGACGTCACAACACAGGTTTGACCTTAGGGGTTTTATTACGTAAGTATCCACTGAGTTGAGTGACGTTAATTTTTTCGTTTTTTAATTAATTTTTAATTTTTAACTCCAGTTGTCATATTTTGACACTTTGGAGTCGTCTAAATGCTTAACTCGACAGAGTGGACTATTACGTAATAGAAGGGCAGGTTCATCTGCAACTATTCATCTGCGTGTAACCATTTTTAAATTAATAAAGAACTTTTTACTTTTACTTTTTTTTACGTTGGGCGCGTAAAGAAACTCAGCCTTTCCGGTTTAAAGCACTGTCCTAAGGCTTAGCACGAATTATGATTTTCACTCGGCGCTTTTTTTTTCGACTAAGTCCTTGAGATATGGAAAATGTATGAAGGTGCGAAAAAAATCGCGCAAAATTATAATTCCTTAACAAGTCAATCAATTCCGTCACAAAAAAAATCGCGGCGATACATTATTCCCAATGCGTGCTGCGCCTTAGGGCCGATTCGACCAAACTATTTATGCTTGGTATAAGTGCTAATCTTGGAATAACTCGAGAAATTCTCTTGTTAAATTCTAGATTTATTCCAAGATTAGCACTTATACCAAGCATAAATAGTTTGGTCGAATCGGCCCTTAATCTACTTATTATTTATCCTAAGATTTACCTACTTGTGATTGGCCAGAACCGTTGCACATGACATTGGCGAAAGTGTACGGAGGGGGAGGAGGGAATGCATCCATCATCATCAACCGTATGTCCCCACCGAGGGACACGGGTCTCTTCCCTAAGGAAGGTACAGGCCATACTCCACCACGGGGGCCAAGTCCAGATTGGTGGAGGCTAGCAAGACTAGTGGCTAGTTGTACTGTCAGAAGTTGAAGCCGCCCTAAGGTCTCTGACTTGACTTAACGACTGCTATCTATCGACGGCAGCCCGCACCAACTGCTTCACGTGAGTACCAAGTCCGATGGTCTGTTAATACTTTTGTGGCGAGCACATGTCAACTCTGCGCGCGCACTACAAGCTCCAACATTCCTGCGTCGCGCAATCAAAGTTTTTCAATGACATACTCGTACCATAAATATAACGTCCGACTAACAATAGTTGGACCGGCCGACCCCAGGCCTACGACCTGTCTGGCGGGAAATTTCCCTCTATAGTGGATGAGCACGATCACCCGCTCTTCCCTATACTTTAACTAACTTCTAGTCCCAACATGGCGGCTTGAGCCAGGAGTGTCGGGGCTTCGGTGGCCGCATCGCAGCCGAACTTAGCGCCGAGGCAGTAGCTGGCATCGTTGGCATCGCAGCGTATTCGGACAACCAACCTGGAACAATCGCAATTGGAAGCTAGAACGATTTGTGAGCTGAACACCAATAAAGTAATTAAGATACCTACTAAGGGAGTAATCATAATCATGGACATATTACACAGATATACAGGGTGTCTCATTCAAATCGGTCAGTATGGGAAAGTCTGAAACTATAAGACATACGAAGATCTGTTCTGAGGAACCATGTCATCGATTTTAATAATTAGAAAAACTGCATTCATACATTTTAAAAAACATCTGTACTCCGTTCGGGAATCGAACCCGGTTGTTTTGAAAAAAAAAACCTACACTATTTCTATTTAGATATCGATTGTCTAGGTCTTAAGCAGTAAATGTCTGTATGAAACATGATGTCTAAAATGAATAAAATGCATTGTTTTCACATACTTAGCAAGAGGAAAGAGCTCTTTGATCTTGTAGAGCTCCGTCTCAGAGTCGAAGGTCATGGTGTGGACGCCGGTGGCGGCCGCGTGCCGGATGTGCGACGCCATCTTGGCGGGATTCGCGAAAATTATGCGTCTGAAATATAAAACGGAACAAACATTTTATACGCCGAAGTAGGTGATATGCATGGTAGGCGGCAAGCTGAAGACAGGGCGCTATGGCGCTCATTAGGGAGGGCAATGTCCAGCAGTGGACTACTTATTATAGCCTTGTGACGGTGCAAACCTCTTCACACCATTTTTATTTCTTTTTCCATCTATAATTTTCAAATATTTAAATTATGTACGTCACTCATTCTTCGATTTCCCTCATTTTTCATCCACTACTACTTTACCCTTTGACCAGATCTGACTATTTTACCTGTTTCTCCGTTTTTTTATCCAGTTTTCTGTTTTAAAGTTACTATAAATCTACAAATAAAACCACACCTGAAGTCGTTCCAGAGTTAATTTATTAATTATAAAAGTTATAAAACGTTCCAGCCTGAAGAAGAAGAAGGTAATATGCGTCATGGCTCCTTCAACTCGGTCGTACTTATGTGCCGTGTGTTTGTACGACGATGACAAAAGTGGAAGCGCCAGGATATAATTCATTATCATCAACCCATTATGTCCCCACCGAGGGGCACGGGTCTCTTCCCTGAGGAAGATATGGGCCATATTTCACCTCGGAGGCCAAGTCCGGATTGGTGGAGGCTTGCAAGACTAGTGGCTGGTTTTACTGTCAAAAGTTTTCAAGCCGCCCTAAGACCTCTGACTTGGCTTAACGACAGCCATCTGTCGACGGCAGCCGGCACCAACTGGTTAACGTGCCTTGCGAATCACGGGACCGCTTAGACATATCCCACTAGCTTTAGTCATACACGGTCACCCATCCATGTTATTCTTGATTCATATTATTCTTAATGTTAAAACTCATTATTGCCCAAAACACGTATGTCTTTGTTATTCGATGCGAAGCCATACTTACTGCTAAGTAGCATTTTCTTCCAGTCAATCTTTGGTTTGTAGATATTGCATAGGATATCGATGTACAGTTTATCTCGTTTTAAGACCCAGGTCTGAATCTGTGACCTAAGACTTGCGCTTAGCGGAAAGCACAAGTTTTCTGTCGATTCCCGCGACCGGGATAAGCTCGTCCTACTGGGAGACTGACTGTATCGATAGAGATAAAGGGAGAGAGACATGTCTTACTCGGGGTCCACGCCGAGGGAGGTGATGAGCTCGATCTCAGCCTTGGAAGCGCAGTCGAAGCCCGTACCGAGCGCCGCGAGTGTAGTCACCAGCAGCTTATCATCGTTGCACTTCACCGCTGTTTAAAATTGTAATCCTTTTAAAATACCATCGTCGTCGCGTCGTCATCTGGGGCATTATTACGTAAGTGTCCACTGAGTTGAGTGACGTTGATTTTTACTTTTTTTAAGCTATTCCGGCTGTCAAATGCATACATTTTTTGACACTTAGGAGTCGTCTAAATGCTTCACTCGCTAGAGTGGAGTGCTACGTAATAGGAGGGCAGGTCGTCAAAATGCCGTACCCGTGTGTAAAGATATGTTTCCTCCACCAAGAATACAGTAAAAGTGAGCCTGTGAGTCAGCTCACGTTTTTGAGTTCCTGACCTTGCCAACTCATCGATGCACCCCGCCAATGTAGTATTTTTTTATAAAATTTGTCCAAAATCATGAAGGGTGCCCTTCGGGATGATATATATATAAAACGCACGGTGTCTGCTTGTCTGAAACAAACCCCGACTGGGGACCAGGGGCATTATACGTAAGTGTCCACTGAGTCGAGTGACGTTGATTTTTACTTTTTTTAAGCTACTCCGGCTGTCAAATGCATACATTTTTTGATACTTAGGAGTCGTCTAAATGCTTCACTCGATTGAGTGGAGTGCTACGTAATAGGAGGGAAGGTAGTCAAAATACCGTATCCGTGTGTAAAGATATGTTTCCTCCACCAAGAATACAGTAAAAGTGAGCCTGTGAGCTAGCTCACGTTTTTGAGTTCCTGACCTTGCCAACTTATCGATGCATTCCGCCAATGTAGTATTTTTTTATAAAAATTGTCCAAAATCATGAAGGGTGCCCTTCGGGATGATATATATAAAACGCACGGTGTCTGCCTGTCTGAAACGAACCCCGGCTGGGGACCGGGTCTTGGATGTTTACATGTTTGTGATGCTTCTGGTTCTGGTCTGGCTGTAGTGCTGTCTCTTCGAATTTTACAGAAAAGAGTGTGACAGAACGTTACCTACTTACTTAAGTATTTACTTACTGAATTCTCAATTCAGAAACCGGCCCTATATTAATAACCTCTAAGGTTTGCTTGCCAACAGGCGTGTCTGCGGTCAAGTGTCAACCTCTTGGTGCTCCCACATTGCCGTTAGAAGATGTTTGTAAACATTTTCTAACAAGAAAAACATTTTCTAACAAATGTTGTCAATTGTTACATTTTGTTAGGAACTGTTACATGTTATAAGTGCTCCTACACTAATAGAAAATGTTTACTAATGTTTACTAACATTTAAATCTGGTGTTGGCTCGCAGTTTGGTTAGCGTTTTGAGGGCGTCCACACGAAAATGGAAGAGGATTTGCTCATTGTAATAGATTTCATTTTAAACCTTCATAAAAGGTTCACAAACAAAAGGTAACACATGTTTAATTTTGTTATAATTTGTTTTGTTATAATTTGTTAACTTAACGTTCTAACATGAAAACAGTTTTTAACATTTGTGATTAAATGTTTGCTAACAAATGTTTACTAACGTTACTAAACGTTTTCTAATAATAAATGTTTACTAACTCTTTTGGCAATGTGGAAGCACCATTAGTCTTACAAACAAAAGGCTCCCTTTTTATCCCGGAAAACTACGCAAACGAAGTCGGCGCAAAACCTAGTAAGAAACAAAGGACGTCCCCATACTTATTATATAAGAAACCTACGAATTGATTGATATTGGAGTGTTATTTATTCCCTAGATAATGACTAATGATAATATAGAGTATTTGTCAATTCTATGTTTACAGATCACTGTTTCCTTGTGTACATAGTACTTACCTACATATTGGGTACTTACGTAACTTAACAAAGGAGCCCTTATCAATAAACTACTGTTCATGGCTTAGTACGACAATACGATATACTACTCTGTGTAAAAAGTATCGGGAATATGTCAATAAAAAGACCCGCGTAAAAGAGGTCGTTTTAATTTTTTTACTGCATGTTGGTAGCACTGTACTGATTTAGCGCGCAAAATTTGAGCGGGGTCTGTCATTTAATTTGTTTTAAACTACACTCTTTGTTGGTCATAGTTTTGAGTCCTCGGCGATTTTTACAATGGAAAATATTGTTGAACAAAGAGTGTGCCTTAAATTTTGTGTTTCAAATGATATTTCATGTGGTGAGTCACTAAAAATGTTGCGAAATACCTACGGCGAATCGTGTATATCGAAAACAAGGGGTTATGAATGGCTTTTTATAAGGCTTTTAAAGAAGGCTGAGAAGGAGTAGTAGACTTGCCTCGTTCTGGTAGATCTTCAACCGCTATGACCAAAGAAAACATCGACAGAATCAAGAAGCTAGTGCTCGAAAATCGACGTATGAGTCTGAGAGAGTTGGCTAGTGAGGTGAACATATCTTTTAAGTCCGTCCGCAACATTCTCATTGACATTTTAGGCATGAAACGCGTCGCCGCTCGACTAGTTCCAAAAGAGCTGAATTTTGTTCAAAAAGCGCAGCGAAAGCATATCGCTGAAGACATGGTTTCCCGAGCTTCTACGGATCCGACCTTTATGAAACGTATAATAATGGGTTTATGAGTACGACATGCAAACAAGCCAACAGTCTTCAGAATGGCGTCTCGAAAACGAGCCTAAACCCAAAAAACCGCGGCAAAGTCGCTCCAAAATCAAGGTGATGCTTTGACTACCGTGGTATGGTTCACTCCGAATTCCTTCCAGAAGGAGAAACAGTGAATAAAGAATATTATTTAGGCGTCATGAAGAGTTTGCGTGAGAGTATCCGCCGAAAACGTCCAGATTTGTGGCAACACAACTCATGGATGCTGCACCATGATAATGCACCATCAATCACACACAGCCATTATAGTGAAAGAGTTTTTAGCGAAAAATTCAACAAAAGTTCTCGACCAAGCACCGTATTCACCTGATATGGCTCCGTCTGACTTTTTTTTATTTCCCAAGTTAAAATTACCACTTCGAGGAAAACGTTTTGAGTCGATAGAAGCCATAAAAGAAAATTCGCTGAATGAGCTAAAGGCCATACCGCAAATAGCCTATGAAAAATGTATGGAAGACTGGGTGAAGCGGTGAAGATGTTGTATTGCAAGCGATGGGGCCTACTTTGAAGGCGATAAAATAAATTTATATGAATAATTTGTATTTTTTGTTTTATTGGCAAATTCCCGATACTTAGTACACAGAATGTACATTGCGAAATCGATTAACTCACGGTACAAAAAGTAGAAACACTGCTACGCTGTTATAGTCTGTTAGCTTTTAGAATATACCTCGGGCTCTAGAGTAGGTTTCGGTTTTCGGCAATTTTCGCCGGTTTTTGTACTGATGATCGAGTTCTGAATTCGAAATTAAGTGTCATATTAGTTCCGATTTCGAAATTACCTGAGTGTCATATTAGTTCCGATATTTCTATACACGAATATATCCGATTCTATCCGATAGTAGTGGAGGTATACTCTAAAAGCTAACAGACTATGCTATCCTATGCTGCTACGCAATGTACATCGAACAATCGGTATCGGCACCAAAGGGGCCTTGATTGTATATCTAAACATGAGTTCTATGTTTTATTATTATAAATAATAGGATCATTGTACTGGCTTTAATTCCAGACTTCATTGTCATTTTTACAGGGATTCAGTTTAAAGGTTGGATTTTTTTTTCCGCCATTTTGCCATTTTGCTTTCATCCGAAATTCTCCTCGATTTGTTAGGCATAATCGGGCACTTTGCCTTTGTATCACTTAATTTTCACTCTATCATCCATGTCCTTGCCTGGTTACCGTTGCATAGGGTACCCTAGTTTGGGTCCAGGTCAAAACCTAAACTAGGATACTAATTGTCACGTTTTGCCGACTAAAAAGTGTCAAATTAGGCTAGATCAGACAACTCCATACAGTAAGCGACTTACGTGATCGCACCCCAGGGACTCTATTATGTAAAGTATCCACTGGGTTGATTTTTACTTTTTTAAGCTACGCCAGCTGTCAAATGCATACATATTTTGACACTTTGGAGTCGTGTAAATGCTTAACTCGATAAACTGGAATGTTACGTAATAGAAGGGTTGATGGGGTGCGTCGTCCATTTAAAATTCAAGGACTCAGAGCAAGAGGAGGGTATAAACAAATTGCCGCGTTTAGCCGCGGTTAAACAGAGAAAAACTTGAGGAACTCACCGTAAAAGGGTTCGACCCTCGGCATGAGCTCCTTCCACTTGCGGAACCGCTCGACCACCTCGCCGAGATCCAGGACGTAGAAGGGGTCCTCCTGGAGGCCCCCTGCTACTATATCGCGGATAACGCTCACGGGGTCCCAGGGACCGTCCAGCACCCGCACAGTTTCAGAGCAGTCCGACATTGTGGTCGAATCCTAGATGAAAAGTCGAAGCATGCCTTGTTCGGGATCTTAGGTAGGTATAATATGCACTGGCTACCTGTCTTTCCTAATTACCTTCAGCATTAACTTTCCATCGTAAGGTTGTCCGGAAGAAATTGCTTTTAGCAATAAGGCCGCCAATTGTATATACTATGTACCTTTGTAATTATTTTGTATTTATTGTTTTTCCAGTGTACAATAAAGAATCAGTGCCTCCAGTAAAAAAGGGATTAGTTGAAAAACGGAACTTTACAGGAGAGCGAAAAATGCAAACTTTTATTTTTTTAAACAAAACTCCTTAGTCATACCATTGAATTTTCAATGGTCATACAGTTTAAAGATAACATTATATTATACATATATTTCATACCTTTTAAGTCACAAACACCATGTTCATACAATATGCATAAATAATATATTTTTTTATGGTTTTGTTGAACTATACCTTTGATAACCACATATTGTGGCATAACTGCAGTTAAAAAGTATTTTTCTTAAGTCTTAAGGAAATAAATGTATTTATACTAAACTGATGTCGTGTGCAAAAGGGCATAAGATCGTTGATTCCTTTTTGTATTTTTTTCATAACTTAGAGTTTCTTTGGCAAAAAGGACTGACCCATACCTAAATAACTATAAAATTAATTTTCTCATGAGAAAAAATATATTTATCGTTGCAAGAAGTGTGCTGGTATTCTGATGGACTGTAACAAATTAAAATTTATAGTACGAGTATTTTTTATTAAGAAAGAATTACAAAAAAACTTAAATAAGATCATAATCGGCGTGAATGAGTAATTAGTAAAAATCCACTTGTTAGAAGTGAGACAAAGTTCAAACAAAGTACCGTCAAAATGGCGTGGATAATGAAATTCACCTCGTCATTTGAAAATTATGTAAGTTTTTTGGCAATTTTATTAGCATTACAAGTATAATAATCGGATAGGGAATTTTATGCAGATTGTAGTTATGTATAACACTTATTGAATAATTACGTAGTACTTTCACTAATTTGCAAAAAAATTGCAGTGCGAAATGACCAGGCACTATACGGCACCTTCAAACTTTCCGGGGTCCGAGCGCGGCATACACCTGAAGGGTTAACGTTCCAGCGAGCAGACGAGCGTCTTTCGCTGCGTTTGCCAATTCGTGGCACGCACACACAACGCAATAATATGTTAATAAAACAAAAGTTCTATAATACGTAGGTTCTATGTTATAGTGGAATGTAGGTAGGTATCACGGATGTATAAATATAAGCCCGGATAAACAGTATAGGTAGGTAAGTACCAAAACTTGTGATGTCGCTGTTTCTGGTTCCCACGACCCAGAGTATCCTAGTGCGGGGCCAGAAGCAATGTACCTATGTGCCTGTATGTAAATGTTATGTTATATACAACTACAAATGTCTTTAAAAATGCGATGTAGGTACTTTATAGTTTCTGAAAATTGTGTGTTGGTTTGCAACTGAAGTAAACCATCAAACCTTCTCGTTATAACTCGAATCAAAATTATCTGAAGTCTAAGATACTTAGGTACTTACCCGGGGTTATCAACCTGCAAGAAAATAGAACTTCTTTAACTACCCTCACAGAACCGCAAAACTGAGTGTTTACCCTTTTTTTCATTTACGTACGCTACGTACGGGTGAATTTGCCACCAAATTGTAAGTAGCGTCACAGGTGGCGTGGTTGGCTACGACCACTCGAAGAAAACTGAGCTTTTGTACATTTAACACTACAGGATAACTTTTGTTTACAGTGCTAATTACAGCTATCTTATCTAATAGACTATTCTCTAATAAGGCAATCTAATAACTGTTAATGATACTTATAGATTCGGTTAGGGCAACGCCCTTCATTAAGAAAATGCAAAAAGAAACATCCACACAACACCCTGAACCTGGCAAGGACATCAAAACCATAAAAAAAATATTTAAAAAAATAAAAGAACCCGACTGCAGTGATAAATCAACTGAAAGGGAAAAAATAAGATAATTTTATTTTCAAATGCTAATGTCGAATCAGAAGAGTTCATGCTGCTTTACTTGAGGGACCAAATAATATAACTTTATAAGCATTATTTCCTCAAACTGTTGCATTTATTATTTTATATAAAATGATGCAGTCGGGACCCATTACTGTTTGTTTAAAGTCCTCTAATGCATTTGAAAATAAAATTATCTTATTTTTTCCCTTTCAGTTGATTTATCACTGCAGTCGGGTTCTTTTATTTTTTTAAATATTTTTTTTATTTTTGACCTTTTAGTGACTCAGTAAAACGATAAAATTTAAAGGTCCATCTTTTCTGTTTACATGCTTTAAATCGTTATATTATTTTATTACCTAAATGAATTTTAGTTTATTGCTTTATTTTCTTTTGTTCGACAATGGACATGTCTCGGCAAATCATAAATATTTTTACTGATATACTTGTTTGATATAGTCATAGGTACCACCTGCCTGCATTAAAAATTTATGTCATACGATATTTTTTAGCTAGTATAATGAATATGGTCTAATGGTGTTAAACTATCTAGAATATTTGCAAAGGAAACGACAGATTTTTTTCTTTATTATCCTTACATAAAATGTCTGTTTTTTATGTAGCCTAAAAACGCTCCACTGCACCTAGTTATTTAATGTTAACGATTGTAGGTGGGGACTGGAATAGTCACGAATTATCTCTTCGACCTGAACGGCGCTCAGCTTTCGACATCTCCAGAGTAGAATTCTTCGTGCTTGCATTGCTGGGCCCAGTCTTCGGTCTCGCTAATTACTTAGAATAAGGACTTGTAAATGGGAACATAAATGGTCTGAGCCTTCAGCCGCGGCCTGTACAAAGGCGCGACAGGTTTCCTCCTAACAGCAACTTTAAGTAACTGTCGCGGCCTTCGACCGCGCTAATAGTCTCTCCATTTGGCATCAGCGTAAATAGAGCTCACGATTTGGAATCGCCGTGGGAGTAGATATTCCTCTAGCCCGCTTCACAGCCTTCGGCCGTGCCGCGACCTGTATTGAGCTCGGCCTTCAACCTCGTCGCGGCAAGTTTCCTCGCACCCGCATGATGGGGCTCGGCCTTCGGCCTGGCGTAGTTATTTAGAGTTGTGGCATGGGCGTGGAGACATACAAAATCTTGGTTTTCTGAATGCCAAAATATTACCGGTATTAAAATGAAACTATAACAAATTCATCTTGAGGTGGCCCCCTAAAGCATTGAAAAATTTTACTGAATATTTAGGTGTAGATAAGCAATCTTTGGTCTCACAAGTGAACAGGAAACCTAACACAAAATCATAATCTTATTTTCGGAGGAAACGAGATAAAATTCGTTAAGATGAATAGGGCTAGAATTTTTTTAAATTTCATGGGTCCTACGATACGAGGTCACGGAGGATCCGTCTTCGGTTACCAGTGAGAGCGTTCAAATATTTTTTTATCATTTATTGTTTCTTCTTTGAACCCAGCTTGTCTGACTATGACCGCACAGGGGAAAAGGAGTTACATGCTACACTTTACATATTTTGTTCAGTTAGTTTTGGTCTAAGTGTCAGTAGGAAATTAATATGAGTGTTAAGAAATTAATTATTTTTTCTCAAACATGCTCGGAAATGTTTGTGTTATTACCATGAAATAAAGCCACAAAGTTTCTCTTTTATGGCTCCCGCCTCACTTTACTGGCCTAAGCCAGTAAAGTAAGTATGAAAATCCATTACCGTCCGCTGTTCTAACTTTTTAAATTTACTTACTAAAATTAAACTGACCAAGGAAAAATTACATACAGTCAACCACCTACTCAGTTCTGTAAGCATACTTGCAAGATTAAAAAAAAAACAATCTATGGTATTGCTTTTTGTGCGGTTAAACATGGTGCTCAAATATGTTAGTGTATTTAAAAAATAAAAAAGGCGGCAAACTAAACTATTATTTCTTAATTACCTAGTAATTATTTTAATATTAATATTTCCTCGCATTGTTTGAGAAAAGCATTATACAATCCTCGGCCGGAACAGGGATTGCAGGACTCGTTCTAGACGGCCTCGTCTACGACTCGGCCGTCTATCCCAAACTCGTCCAGCAATCCCTTACTTCTCGGCCTCTGCAGTAATGTATTATTACCCCCTATGAGGTTGATATTTCTTAAATTAATGAGATAAACGAATGGCGTAGAAAGAAATACGTCTAGTGGCTAAAAGTGGTACTGTAGGACAGGGTTTCAGCAGACAAGAAGAGAAACGTTGTTTCAGCACGACAGCACGTACTTAGGGATCTATTTATTGAAGCAATATGAAACTTACTAAGGATTACGGATTAGTAACTGTACTACTCGCACCACAGCGCAAAGCGAGGTATATTACCTACGTCACTAGTCGTGCCAATTATTAGTGGACAGTCAGTATTGGTCGAAGTGATTGGTCGAGTGCTCAATACTATCCAATTTTGTTTAATATTATGTAGGGCCTTCGGACAAAACCATACCGCAATTTAGAACACAAACAACGCCATCTGTGGTTGGGTAGAGGAACTAATGCTACAGTACTTTAATTACTTAGAAGTGAATATTATTTGTGTTGCGTTTGTTCTCTATTAATGCTGATTTTATGTTAATCAACGACACCCGCAAAATTCTCTTTTAAATACTTTGCACGTGTTAGGCGTAGTTAAACAAAATTATATTTTTTAATTAAATGAATGATCTAGCAGGATCAAACCACTTTATAGGAATTATTTCTTTCCGCATTTGTACCGATTCTATAAATGGTTTGTTTACATGTAGACCAAAGCCGAAATTATGTATACATATGTATTAGAATAAATAAAATATAGCAGCGCCATCAAGTGGCTAAAAGTGGTACTTTAATTGCTTAGAAGTAAATGTTATTTTTTGTTCCGTTGGTTCTCTATTAATGATGATTTTATGTAACCTACGTCATCCGCAAAATTCTGTTTTAAATATTTCACACCTGTTAGGGGTAGTTCAATAAAATTAGTATTCGAATTCAATAAACTAAATATAACAGCGCCATCTAGTGGCTCCTAGCTGTACTTTAACGAATCTTCTTAACGAATTTTATTTTTCGTCACAGTTCTGATCACAAAATTATGATTTTATATAGCCTATGACACCCGCGCAAGGATGCCGAATCGAATGACACCTTGTTTAACAAAATCTGACCATTGGTTAAGGAGTTATGAGGGAACATAGAATCTGACATACTTACATACATACATACATACATACATACATACATACGCACTAAACACATTACCCTCCTTTTGGGCTTCGCTGCAGTCGGGTAAAAATACACTCGGACTGAGGCCATTTGTACAAATATACGGCAGCGCTCAGTGAGAATAGAACCCACGACCTCGAGCATGGTAATCGGCCGTGACACCGATAGACCAGTAAGGCAGTAAAAAAACAAACAGCTAAGGGGTTTTATGGTGATTTAGGCGGACGTAATTATTTCCTTGATTTTTTGTGTCTCGCATAGAAAATCCTGTAGAATCGTAATGTTTAGCACTATTTGAAATAGATAGTATACTTATTAAAATTTATTTTAAAAAAACTTATTTACTAATATAAATTATGACGACGCGGAAAACCATGGTTCTTCATGAGAGCTTGTTTCGTCAAGATCTGGACCAAATATATCTGACGACTCTGCTGAGGAAGCAGATGGTTTAGCTTCATCCCTGCCAAGATTTGGCTCATCAGAAACCATCATCTCCAAAGAATCTTTGCAAAATTTATAGTGCTTCTTGTTTAGTTTTTGGTCTGATACTTGTTAGAAGTGGATCAGAACTAACTAGGGCTGTTTTCTCCATTTGCTGCGCAAAACTGGATTTCATAATCCGGATCATGCTTGAACGAAGTTAAAAAAAATAGATTTATGACCATCCGATTTCTCCCGTAACTTTTTGATCTAGTTCACGAAATCTAGTTCTAGTTACAGCTTAGACAAAAAACGCTAAGATTTGAGGGTTTATTTTTTTATTTTGAAACGCAGCTGTCTAAAATGTCGAGAATTCTGTGATATTTCCGGTTATTCTGTGTAATTTCATAAACTTTTTCGGCAATCTACTTAGCAATCCTACCTTTTTCGCCCCCTTATATAAATTCATTATGAACAGTGGAATAAAAATTTAAAGTGGCTGGAAAAACTGAACATTATAGTGAAGTGATACGGAAGTGATAAGTGCTCTTATCTGAAAACTAATACTATAAAAAACTAATACAATACTCAAGGCTCAAAAGGACACGGATCCAGGGCCGTAAAACCCTTTATTAAAAAAAAAAAAAAACTTTTTCGGCAATTTTGAATTTTGTTTCTGGCGCGGTTTGTTTTGTGCGAAATAAATTTTGAACGGCTCTCATAAAAGATGATGTTAAAACGAAAAAGGGATCCAACATTCACCAATAGTGAAAACAATATTTGGTAAAGTAAAACCTTTGACGTCTTTTGGCAGCTGATATCTGACATTTGTCTGACTGTTAATCTCGTTTTAGAAACTAATCGTCCAATATCGGCCGTTCAGAGACTTCAGTTTAAACTTTGGTTTACGATGTTGGAGAAATCCAATTTGTTATTGTAATCTCGATTAGGAGTCCAAAACCGGATTTAGCTTGCCGTAATCTAGATTTGGTTCTATGGTGAAAACGGCCCTAAGCAACGGTTAAGCACGTCCATGTTGCGCTCTTCTATGGAAAATTTTAGGGCGTGATTTAGGCGGTACTGGCGGAAATGCTTATTTCGCGCTGCTGCTGCTTCCTCCGATAGCATGCCTATTGGCAGTAAAGCTTTTTGAATTACCGTTGCCCCATGGATGAGCACCTTGTGCATGGTAGGCGTAATTAGATGCCATGAATATAAGCTGACATACAGTTTGGCGGTGTCATGCGTGTATTTCGCAAACTTCGTCAAGAATATTTTGTGGCCGCTGGATATCAATTCCAAGATAATTTTAAGCCTGTATATTAGGTTGTAGTCGGTAGACTAATTTTTCCAGTAATTTCAGCTGCGAGTTCGGGATTGCTGAAAAATCTTCGGCTCGTGTTGCCATCGTTGGTGTTTCCAAAACCTGCTTTGGGCATGTCGACTATTAGGCCGGTTTGCACTCTAAATTTGGCTTGGATTTCTGCCTTGGTTTTTTCTACGATTTCCTTGTCGCTGTTGGTTCGCAGCTGCCATTTTTTTACAGGTATTTTATATGCTAAATGTAAGATACTTTCAAAAAAGCAGATTCTCGCATGTACAGGTACATCGTTTGGCCTCTCAATATCAGGATATTGAGAGGCCAAACGATAAAGCATAAACGTCCACATCCTGTTTTATACTCAGGTCATTGAATTGTTTTGACGTTGCACCACATTATAACACCTCATGGTTGAGGTAGTTCCTGTAACAGCATTACATACTTTACCATCTACCATAGTAAGTGCCATGACGTGACTTACAGAAAAAATTCTTTCCTCCATTGACAAATTGCTGTTCTTCAATTTTCTGATTTGGTTTTCAACATATTTTATTTCTTCGTTTGTTACGTCCACAGTTTCTTTCACGAATCTTAATCGTATTGGTCTGCAATGTCGAGGCGAAGAGGGCGTTGGGTTTTGCCACACAACTTTAGTTCCACTAACTGAAGCGGAACTAAGCAACTTATAAAAAGGTGGCTATCACTGGCATCGCTTTGCATTTTTTGTTTAAATTGAGCTTGTTGCGATCCATCGCAACCCCATTTTGAAATAAGTTGCAATGTTTTGAGCTCTTCTTGCTGCAAATCAACCAACACATATTCCAAAGAAGTAATCAACCTTTTGGTTGTATGGTCCAACAAACTTTGTATAATTCAATTTCAGCACATGTTTCAACCACACGATACTTAACTTTCTTTGTTGGGGTAAGTCTCCTTTTTAGCCTTTTGAATCTCCTTGTTCAGCGGGAAAAAACTTTTGTTAGTGCTTCGTACAATTTCATATTGGTTGTCGCCTGGTCAAGTCGGCCTCGACAAATATTGAAAGGGCACGCAATTTTGACAACTTCGTTCTATGTTTCTGTTGTAGTGACTTTAAGTAAGCACTTTGGTACTTTTTAGGTCGCTTTGGAGACTTCATCATGTCTTTAAGAACATTAGAAGCAATTCTTTTTCCGGAGGCATGAAGTGACGATTGAGCAGCATGCACTATTACGTCATACCATTGAATTTAAATTCAATGGTCATACTCTTTCGTAGTACGTTAGTCTTTGGTTTTTCTCCGTTTCACTCTGTCACTGGAGTCTTCAAATGATTTTGTCGGTCGGCCCGCTGAATACTGCGACGATCTATACCTATAAGAAAGGTTAATTGAGAAAAACATTAATTGAGATATATCTCAATTAATATTTTTTACCCCATACTAGTTAATGACCCCATGTGATCCCATTTACGGGTAAGTGTGGCAAATTTTGATGGTTATAGTAAAGTAGATGTCCCTTCTTTGTATTTCAATAATCAAAATCACAGGGACGCACCCTGAAGAACAACATAAACCTTTTTGAATGAAAAAAATAAGTCCGAGTTTTGCAATTACGATATCAACTTCTATTGACTAAAATATGCCAAAATGTTTGCGACATTTACCAAAAACAAAATTAAATTTACATAGGTAGTTATTCATACCTGTACTATCAGGATCCATACTGGTTTTTTACAAGAAATGCTCCACACAAACTGTACCTAACTGCTGTCGAAGTTAATAGCTCCGTAAGAACGCCGAGAAATTAAACGTGCACTCGAAGAGACATAAGTTCCGACTGATCCAGTAATACATTGTAATCTATGGACTGATGCTACCTGTCAAGCGCTAACTTAGGGAAGGCGGGAAGGGTCGTCCATTGTTCTACATCTATTCAACGACGACCGTTAGGTTCTCGTTTTTTATCCTGTGTTAAGATTTAGGAAACCGAATTTCGTCCGTCTAAATCGCTAAAAAGCCCCTTAGTGAGTCGGCTAATAAAAACAATCCGTTTTGCTTTTGGACCAAACTGTACATACAATATTATCTTTTATCGATATCAACCCTTGTATAACATAACATAACATTTACATACAAGCACATACATTGCTTCTGGCCCCACACTATGATACCCTGTGTCGTGGGAACCAGTAACAACGACATCACAAACATGTAAACATCCAAGACCTGGGCTTTTTTTTTTGTTCCCAGCCGGGATTCGAACCCGGGACCTCTTGCATGGTAGGTAGACGCGCTACCGCTACGCCATAGAGGTCGTCTATGTCTACGTCTATGTCCCCACTGTTGAGGCATGGGTCTCTTCCTGCATCGTAGGAAGGTTAGGCCATACACGACCGCGAGGGCCAAGTCCGGGTTGGTGGAGGATTGTAAGACAGTGGCGGGCCTTACTGACAGAAGTTATCAAGCCGCCCATAAGGCTGCTGACACGGCTACACGACTGCCATTTCTTGACAACCGACACCAACGGATTAACGTGCAAGCATGGAAGCGCTTGGAAAAAATGCCACTAGCCAGCAATTTTTTACCAATTTTCGTTACAATCGGCTACATTTGACGGCCTCGGTGGCGCAGCGGTTTGGCACGCTGACTGTAAAACCGAAGGTCTTTGGTTCGATCCCGGGGCAAACTATGAAACGAACTTTTCTAGTTTGTCTCGGGTCTTATCTATATCTATCGTCGAGTTAGCAGCTATAACACAAGTCATTTAGTTGTACTTAGTGTAGGGCTAACGAGATCTCTGTAGTATGTCCATGAATAATTATATTATATTATTTATATTTATGACGACGCCGGAGCTTGAGGGGCGATTCCCACACCAACATAGTTTGGTTTTTATTTACAAACAACACGCCGGATTGTAATGCAACTTCGCCATTACGTTTACAGGACACAAAACAAGCTTTGATTCTGTTCCTTTTTTATTTTTAATGTGTATTAAAATAGCGGTGTATTCCTTTTAGTTTATTAGCTGTAAATAATATAAGTGTAAACAAAACTTTTGTTTTAAAAATGTGTCACAACACTGTTACTGGATGGAATGATGGTGGTATGGTTTGGGACCCACCCTATTACCAGGGGTAGGGCTCACGTAGGGCTAGTGGTATCGTGGGTCCGCAGTGGATCGTTCTGGGGCCGCCTAAGGGCTGTTTCCGAATTGAGAATTACAATTCAATGATTACACTAAGTACAGTCTGTTAGCTTTTAGAATATGCCTCGGCTACTATCGGATATATTCTTATACACTTTAGGCCTGCGCAGACAAGGGACTATCCCCCGGGTACTTTTTGGTCCGTCGATATAGATCTCTTATTAATTGTATCGAATAACGCACACGAAGGACTAAAGTACCCCGTACAAAAAGTCCCTCAAGTTACGGAGGACATCAAAAGACCGAACTAGACAAAAGTAAGGTGTTTTCTTTTAAAACGCCTTTTCTTTTTCAACTTCATGTAAATTACAACACAATGTAATCTCAGAATATTTGCTTCCATAGCGTAAGCTTCACTCAATTTCCGGGGAACAATTGACCGCACACCGTAGGCGTTGTGTCCGCCTCAAGTACTCGGAGGCCTTTTGGGACTAAAGTCCCTCGTCTGCGCAGGCCTTTATACAGAGCAGGACGTAGTATTACACTCGTGTGCTTTCGGCGAAAACCGAAGCCTACTCTAGAGCCCGAGGTATATTCTAAAAGCTAACGGACTGTAAATACTCAAGTATGGTTCTGTCACACTTTTTTGTGAGAAATTCGAAGACAACGCTACAGTGAACAATTAACTCAGCGAAATTGTCAATTCAGATACTGGCCCTTAGTTTAAGAAAGTGGAAAAAAAACACAAAAGTTTTCATTAGCAATTTATTCCAATTAAACTTGCTACACATTTTGCGAACCCAACTAACGACGAAAGTCGAACGGCAGAGATTGTAACATCATCTAAGTACATGTAAAACATACCCTTACAATCGCCGAATTGAGCCTAAAGTAATTAGCAATAAAATTCATTTTAGAACAACATAAAAACATTTTCATTTTAAATACGAAGCGGCAGTTACAAGATATTTATTTTAGATACATAAAAAAACTACATTAATTTTTTGTTTAACTCTACAACGATTTTGTGGATTTATGCGTGAATACATTGTGATATATGCGACTCAAACATACAATTTGAAATATTTCAGAAAGATACAATAAAAGACATTTATTTTATTTTGTTACATTTTTTTTGCATACACAAGCCCAATTAAGAAATTCAATTACCTATACATACATAAATAGTCTTATTTATAAAAAGTCCATCCCACTAAAACCCTTTTAAGACGGATTATAATAAAAACAGAGATAAGAGAGATATAATTCCGGTTAGAACCGCCTTAAATTGGGATCGAATTTTAATAAATGAGACTGAACGAATTTAGACAAAAAAACATAGATTGCTACAATTTCTCGTAACACAGTGACAGAACTCGGGGCCTCTGATATGATGACGTATAAACATTTCTCTGGCGTGAGATTCCAAGCCTTGAAGTTAATGAATGAATGAAAATAAGAAGTTATTTTTGAACCTAGAAAAGTCTACGTAGGCTTCTGTCAACGTTTCTTTCTTTGATATTTTTAATTAACAGTCAATAACCCTCTTAGATTAGATCAAGATAATTCCATGACAACCCATAAGTTCCCACCCAGTGACGCGTCAAACGTAAAAAAAAACACTCGCAAAGCGGCCATCTTGAATCTCACGCCTGTCGGAACCTTTGCTTGCAACGGAAAATCGCTTAAGCTACCACTGTTCTAGAAAGGCAAAGCATTTAAACAAACCTACGCTTGGCAGACAGAGGACGACATTTATACAACATTGAAACATCGATGGCGCTACTGACTAATGGAGAACCAGCAAATAAAGCCGTAGAACGGCTAGGCATGTCAAAAGATAATAATCGTGACCAAGATTTTCCTCTCTGACCAATCCGGCAAGAAATTGTCGATATTATCAACGAAGCGCGATTAAAAAAATGTGTAATTTTTTTTTATTACACTTTGTACCAACATAATAAAGTATTATTTAGATGACAATATCTGGAACTAAACCCAGTACAATGCATGAGTTCTACGTCAGGACTTTGAAAGTTTGGAATTTTTTTTGTCCATTTTGTCTCCGAAATGGTCTAAGATTTTGAAATGGACACCTAGTTTGAAATGTAGCGTTCATTAAGCCGCAGTTTCTGTTCTACTTTGAATACTACTCATTTCATTCATATCACGCCATCGTCTTCCCGGCCGCCTTCGCCGGAGTGGTCAGAGCAAATGATAGAAAATTTTGGTCTATTAGGCGGGACGCCTTTTTCTTGAAGTGCGACACCAATATTATGAAGGTTACAATATAAAAAAAAGGTTTTCTTCAACAACTACTTTTTTTCTTCTAAAAACAATGGCCCAGGCACTACAGCGTACGCCCATAGTATGAGTGAAGACGCCACTGGACGCTGTATCAATCATCTCATCTCGTAGATAGAAATGCCAAGGTTTTTTTTAAATACTTTTCATAAAATAACCAGTCGAAAAGGACTTCCAGTCACGTTGAACAAAACCGCTCCCAAATGAGGAGTAAGCTGTGACGTCACATTTTGTTTTATAAATTCCGGATTCACTTACATATACTTGATTTTTGTCGGAAGAGTCCGACCAGGTTCCGCTTTGATTTGCGGAGCTTAAGTAAGTGCATCCGGAAGTGAGTTAATAATGTTGGGCTTACGAAAGTTTTAGTGACGTCACAAGAGTGACGCCTTATGTATTCTTATGCCTTCCTATGTATGATGAAACTTTTATCAATATTTTAAGTTATCTTGTACAATAATCTTGACTGTCTACACATTTATTAGAAAACATTTAGAATGGAATGGAAAAACTAACTCTAATATATTTTTTATTACAGATGTTGATTTTTAGCATGTTTTTAGACCGCCAAGGGCTCGAAATACTATTTTCATGGTTTTATTATTACTTTTTTAGTTTTTCTTGTCTATCAAATTTTGAGGCAAGTCCCCAACTGTCAGCACTTCAGAACCTTGTCACAGTCAAAATAGTCAATTTCTCGTACATCAGGCTAGAAGAGGTTAATGTGACAAGGTTCTAAGGTTAGTGCACGCGACTGTACGGTGAACAAGTTTAACTGTATAACTTCAATACTTATACAATAGTGATATTAGAGCGGCAATGGCTGTCTTATTGACAAAGTAGTCTAATTATCAAGCGGGAAACCCTTGCAATGAAAACGAAATTTAAAGACTTACAAAAAACGACCGTATTACCATCACTATTGTACATCTATTCGTTCGGTAGACGTTAGGTACCAGACATATTGTTTTTAGTCAGCACCATGACCTTGACAAATTCAAATTTGGAACTAACTCTTTAAGAAAGCGACCGATAAACTATTTGCGTCTCGCTCACACAGTACGAAAGGCAATATTGTATGAGCAAACGGCCAGTAGTTGAAAAGTCGCTTACTTAAATTCAAAGACTATCCGTATTACATCGGGTCGGCGAACTGCAGGCAACGATACCAACTAAAATTAACCTTAAATAAACCACTAAAAACCACTGTAGGGCGCATGCCTTCTCTCAGTGAAAGAGGGAGTATGGGTTTATCGCCACGCGTGCCCACCGCAGATTGGCAATTTCAAATATTGAGGTATATGCACATCTCGGATACTCAGGTTCCCTCGCGACGTTTTCCTTCACAGTTAGCGAGTGGTATTGCTATTATAACTTCACTAATGGACATATTAGAAAACAAAGTAATTGTTTGGGTACATGCCGGGATTCGAACCCGAACCCGACCTCCCGAATGACAAGTCGACGTTACACCGCTCCACTGCCACAGCTTTTTTAAAAATACGAGCGCATAATAAAACCGCCGGAGGGATGACGAGTCGTCACAGAGACGGGCTTTTCACACACTTATATTGTAGGCTTTAGGTTTTAAGAATCATTTTAGATTGAAATCTCCGCCGGCCCGTTGGTAACTGGATTGAGTTTATAATTTTTCTACGTATCGGTCAAAGGAATTGCCGATGCCGTTCTGTCACCTTATGGGTCGCGTCTGAAAAGAAATTGTGAATTGTTGGTGAATGAGTCAATAATTCATCATTTCTGTTAAGACGCCTTTACTAATTTTCAATACCACCCCACATTTTAACTAGCTTTCAAAGCCGCTATAACACTCTGGTATCACTGTCAATCGCACATTCTCATATTTTTAATGTTTTAAACATTACATACTTTTAAGTACACAGATTTTATAATTGGCGACACTAGGAAATATAAAATTACGGACATTTAATACACATAGTTATTGGTAAAGTAATTTGGAACGAATATCATTATTTATTTAAATTTTAATTTTGATATATTTACAAAAAAACTGCATATTTGAAAATTTAAATTTGCGCAAAATATACATTTTAATACTTTCGTGGCTGTGCATAAGGCCTCTGATGGTAAGGCCCGCCACTGACTTACAAACCTCCACCAACCCGGACTTGGCCCCCGTGGTGGAGTATGGCCTAACCTTCCTGCGATGCAGGAAGAGACCCGTGCCCCAGCAGTGGAGACATACATTGGTTGATATCGTGGCTGTACATAGACGGATTCGTATAAGGATCAGACACAATTTTTAAACGTGGAAAGAATCTATAACCAAAAATATTTCTAGAATGTCCGCAATGTTAATATCCACATTAATTTTATTTATTTGTGAGATACAATAATTAGTCGCTGAATGCAAGCAGACGTTTGTCACGATCGTAGCATATCCTCATCTCTGCCTAACCCTTCGGGGTACAGGCGTGCCTTTAGTATGGGGCAGCTGAGTTTTTTTGAGATTCCGAAGTTTCCCCGAAGTAAAACTTGATGGTAGAAGCAAGTATTTTTAAATGCCTGACCGTCACAGGGTACACTCACTCGACGCACGCCTGTACGCCGGAGATGTAGGCAGAGACTACAGGGAGTTAATTAAAAACGTTAGAATGTCGAGAGCGATACGAAAAGCTAAAGCGGTCCCAACCTCCCCCTGAGGCGTGGGACACTTAGGCGAGACGTGGGGCGGATCGAGACAATACCGCGGAAAACGTGGGACGGGCCGAAGACGCGACCGGTTAATGTGGTTTATGTCGTGCGTTTTAATTGTTGTCGAATTGTGACAATTTGGCGCCACTTAACGCGTAACGGCTAGTATCAAATAAACAGCAAAAGTAGTCTGTTAGCTTTTAGAATATACCTCGGCTACTATCGGATATCGGAGCTCTGAATATCGGAGCTCTGAATAACGAAGCGACAGTCGTCATTATATTCTTTTTAATGCACTAACCCGTGCTAAGGACAACTTTAAAAACCTATTTAGAGGCACATTAAAAATTCCACCCATGCCGGGATTCGAACCAGCGACCTCTGGCTATCCGTGCCAGCGCTCTTTCCAACTGAGCTAATGGGCGACTCACCGGCATCAGTGAAATTTCGAACCTCTTTACAATACTCTCTGTATTACGTACAGGCAGCGACATCTGGCTGAAGCAATTTGCATCACTTGCAGCCCCGAGTACCTACTTTGCAGTTAGGTTTGTCGGTTAGGACGACTGTCGTCTGTCTGTCACCAGAGGTCCCTTAGCTTTTTTGGGTATATTATGCGGTCACGACGTCATAGCCTAGAGAAGCAGATCGTTTTGTGCCAGTCAGAGGGCAGACGAGCGAGAGGCAGAACACCAATGCGCTGGTCCGATGCCATAAAGAAGGCAGCTGGGGGATCCATTCAGCACGCATCCCACTGCGCTTATGACCGAGACAAATGGAGAACTATTGTATATGGTCACGATCCTCAGAATTGAGGGACCGATTAAAGAGAAGAAGACTATCGGATATATTCGTGTAATAGAAATATCGGAACTAATATGACAAAACTTAATAAGAAAACTTTTTATATTATTTCTAATGCACTAACCCGTGCTAAGGACAAATTTAAAAACCTATTTAAACCTACGGCATGGGTGGAATTTTTAGGCTCTAAATAGATTTTTAAGAAAAGTTTTGTACAGAGCAGGAAGTAGTATTACACTCGTGTGCTTTCGGCGAAAACCGAAGCCTACTCCAGAGCCCGAGGTATATTCTAAAAGCTAACAGACTATTATGTATCTCTTAACTCTTTGACGCAGGAAAAGTAAGGTAACTCATCCATAGACCCGGCCCACGTATTACTCGCCACGTCCCCCGCCCCACGCCCCCCTCCACCGCGCAGGCGATCACTTGAGGGCGCACTCGACGAACACGGTGTGGTGGTCGCGCGGGCGGGGCGCGGGCGGCGGGGAGGGCGGCGGGGTGTCCCGCTGCGGGCCCGTCATGGTCCCCCCGCGGACGAAGTGCGCCTCCGTCAGAGGCCACAGCTCCTTCAGGACCGGCCTGCGAAGGATAGGGCGGTCGTGAGTAATATGAGCGAGCGTGAAACTAGTGTTGTTAAAAATTATCATTGAAAATGAAAAGGTATTATTCAAAATAGTGCAGAAACTTCGGCTTAATGAACGTTACAATTCAAACTAGGTGTTCATTTCATAATCTAGATGATTTCGGAGTTAAAATGCACAAAAAATACTCCAGACTGGGTTGGAGTATTTTTGTGCATTTTTTCTCAAAGTCCTTAATGTGGTGAAATATGGCCTAACCTTCCTGTAAAATGAAATGAAAAGGTTTTATTCATCCATCCAAGGTGATCCTGGAAGAGGCCCGTGCCCCAGCTGTAAGGACATACAAGGGTTTATATTTGTGTACGCGTGTGTTTGTGTGTGCAAATGTGTGTGCGTGAGAGTGAAAACGTACGTGTATGATGTGTGCGAGTGCGTGTGAGCGAGTGCTTGTGTGTGAGCGAGTCCGAGTGCGCGTGTGCAAAACACAAAAATGAAATAAATTTTAAGAAAACTCGAGCGTGAGCGAGCGGGCTTGCGATGCGAGCATGAGTGCGCGCGAATGAGTGCCTGTGAGCGAGTGCTTGTGCGTGAGTGCGCGTGTGCAAAACACAAATAAAAAAGAAAACACATACGTGAGCGAGCGGGCTTGCGATGCGAGCATGAGTGCGCGCGAATGAGTGCTTGTGAGCGAGTGCTTGTGCGTGAGTGCGCGTGTGCAAAACACAAATAAAATTTAAGAAAACACATACGTGAGCGAGCGAGCATGAGTGCGCGCGAATGAGTGCCTGTGAGCGAGTGCATGTGTGTGAGTGAGTGCGTGTGCAAAACACAAATAAAATTTAAGAAAACACATACGTGAGCGAGCGAGCTTGCGATGCGAGCATGAGTGCGCGCGAATGAGTGCTTGTGAGCGAGTGCATGTGTGTGAGTGAGTGCGTGTGCGCGTGTGAAAAACACACAAATGAAATAAATTTCAAGAAAACACATGTACAGAGTATTTTCTAAGGTTAACACGAGCTGTAGACATAATTAAAACTGTTTTTATACGGATTTATGCTCGTTTATTACATTTTTCCAACGTTTCGGCACTTTTTCAGGTGCCGTGGTCCCGGATGACAGTCATCCGGGACCACGGCACCTGAAAAAGTGCCGAAACGTTGGAAAATTGTAAAAATGTAATAAACGAGCATAAATCCGTATAAAAACAGTTTTAATCGCATGTACAGAGGGCAGCTTTGTCTCTGTGAGAGAGATATCTTCGCGCAAACCCTGGGGAGTCGGCAGTGGAGACGTGGGCCGCGCACTCACCACAGCCGCTGGTCGAGCAGGGCGCGAACGCGCGGCACCGGGAACCCGTTGAAGGGCGAGGCCACGGGCAGCGTGTAGGCGCCCATGTCGCGGAACACCAGCCAGTCGCCGCACGCCAGCGGCGGCAGCCGGGCCGCCGGGATCACGCAGTCCAGCCCGTCGCAGGACGGGCCCCACACCGAGCACTCGGTCGTCTCCTCGGGCGACGGCTGCGCGGGACGGGAGTCGCACAGTTATAACGGGGTGAGAGAGGTCGCGAGTCGTCGGTCGGGAACCTGCCGCTGTCGTTTCAAGTTCCTTTATATGATAATATGTGTGTTTCGCTTTACATTATTATTATTATTATTATTACTTTATTGCACCATAAAATTGTACAATGCGGCGAACTTAATGCCATAAGCATTTTCTACCAGTCAACCGCAGGAGGTATAACGAAAACTTGGCAGGCGTGCAAAAAAAAAAAAGGAAAAAGAAAACCTTACACATTAATTATATACTTACACAACACATATAATACACTAAACATATATATTAAAATAATAGTAATATATATATATATATATATATATATATATATATATATATATATACATAAACATCACTATAAAATACATATTACATGTGTGCTACTGTTTTGTTTGTTTATAATTTCTTTGTGCTGTGACTTGTAACTAGATTCCTATGGCTTCACTTTGTATACGGTGTGTCTTACGTAAATAAAAGATTTATCTATCTGTCTAATAGTAAATGTGGGTTCGAATCCCGGCATGCGCCTTCGTTTTCTAAGTTATGTAATTGGCAAATAAACTATATTTTATTTACTTTATGTGCATTTGTGAAAATAATTGGCAATTTCAAGCGCTGAGATATTTATACAGCTCAGACACTCAAGTTTCCTCACGGTGCTTTTCTTCACAGTTGTACTGCTACTATAACAGCAACTATATAGGCGCTGACTGAAAATCAGTGCTGAGGAATTGATACCCTCGACAGTATGTTAAGACAGCTGCCTATTGCAACAGCAGAGGCACACCGTGACCTTTGTTTGTAAATGTTCCTTTAAGTACTTTGTTTTTCAGCCAGATGTTGCTGCCTGTACGTAATACAGAAATTATTGTAAAGAGGTTCGAAAATTTCACTGATGCCGGCGAGTCGCCCATGGGCTCTGAGTGCTTAGTGCGAGTTTTTTAACTACTCGATCGCGTTAACGTAAACTCATATTTCTATGGCATCGAGGAAGCGCCACCTAGCGACAAGTATGGAAATGAAAATTGCTGAGTGCGAGTTCTAATGGTTTGCGTTGAGAAGTGAACACGTTTACCAGCCAAAACACGAATAAACGCGAGTGCGAGTTGTACTGCTTCGAGCTTACTCATACTCACTACTCAATGCTCGATTAACGCGGTAGTAAAGTTATTCGATTGGATCTGTCAAACTCGCACTAAGCACTCAGTTGGGAGAGCGCTGGCACGTTTAGCCAGAGGTCGCGGGTTCGAGTCCCGGCATGGGTGGAATTTTTAGCCGCTAAACAGTTTTTTTTTTTAATTGTCTCCATGTATTAAATAGTCAGTACGTCTAATGTTTTGTGTAACTGATGCTGTATTAAATGTGTTTTCTTCATCTTCTTGTTCTGTAACTTCACACAGCTTATAATGTATATCTTTCATCTTATTAGTTCATTTTAAAGCAGTGGTAGCTCCATGTGGGTCCATGAAGCGCTCGTGGCCTAGGCGAACCGAGTGTTTGGAATCAATCACTTGGTTAAGCAACAAAAGGCGCGGTCAGGTACAGGATGGGTGAGCGTTCCGTGACTACCGCTAGTGGCATTTTTCCGAGCGCTTCCGTGCTTCGCAAGGCACGTTAAGCCGTTGGTGCCGGCTGTCATATAATGGCTTGATAACTTCTGACAGTAAGGCCCGCCACTGTCTTACAATCCTCCACCAACCCGGACTTGGCGGAGTATGGCCTAACCTTCCTGCGATGCAGGAAGAGACCCGTGCCCTAGCAGTGGGGACATACAAGGGTTGATAACGAAGCTCCATGTGGGTAGAACTATGGACTGGCAAGCGAGAGCCCCAGGTTCGATCCCGAGCGCGGGCATGTACCAATGACTTTGTTTAATTTCAAAGTTACGTACATTTGCGAATTTTTAGTCGCAATACCACACGCTAACTGTGAAGGAAAACATCGTGAGGAAACCCGCGGCTTGGTTGGCTCCGCACGTATTGACTAGTCTTTCCTGTGGGCTAGGCCGACTAAGCTGTCAGGATGGTATAGGTGCTGGGCAAGCCTACACCATCTATAGAACCATGGCCCAGGCACTACAGCGTCGGAGTGGTCCCTTCACGCATCTAGTGTGAATGGAGATACCACTGGACGCTGTATAAATCATCTCATTAAGTAGATGCAAAAAGGCCAATATTATTAGTTTGTGGTACCTTGAGCGGTTCAGCGCGCACCACCTGATGGTCATAGAGCACGCAGTTGAAGGATCCATAGACGCCGTCATTGATGAAGTACATAGTGTGACCCTCCACCGGCTCTCCCTCCGCGTCCTTCGTGTTCACCTAATGGGGAAGAGACGAGGGGTCGTGAAGAGTTACAGCCTTAATAAACCTGAGTTCACCTGGTGGGGAAGAGACGAGGGGGTTTGAGAAGCCTTAGTATTAATACACTTTTAAGTTAACCTGGTGAGGGGTTGTGAAGATTTACAGCCTTAAAGTTCACTTGGTGGGGAAGAGACGAGGGGTTTTGAGAAGCCTTAATATTAATACACTTTTAAGTTAACCCGGTGGGGAGAGATGAGGGGTCGTGAAGATTTACAGCCTTAAAGTTCACTTGGTGGGGAAGAGACGAGGGGTCGTGAAGAGTAACAGCCTTAATAAACCGTAGAGTTCACTTGGTGGGGAAGAGACGAGGGGTTTTGAGAAGCCTTAATATTAATACACTTTTAAGTTAACCCGGTGGGGAGAGATGAGGGGTTGTGAAGATTTACAGCCTTAAAGTTCACTTGGTTGGGAAGAGACGAGGGGTTTTGAGAAGCCTTAGTATTAATACACTTTTAAGTTAACCCGGTGGAGAGAGATGAGGGGTCGTGAAGATTTACAGCCTTAAAGTTCACTTGGTGGGGAAGAGACGAGGGGTTTTGAGAAGCCTTAATATTAATACACTTGTAAGTTAACCCGGTGGGGAGAGATGAGGGGTTGTGAAGATTTACAGCCTTAAAGTTTACTTGGTGGGGAAGAGACGAGGGGTCGTGAAGAGTAACAGCCTTAATAAACCGTAGAGTTCACTTGGTCGGGAGGAGACGAGGGGTTTTGAGAAGCCTTAATATTAATACACTTTCAAGTTAACCCGGTGTGGGGAGAGATGAGGGGTCGTGAAGATTTACAGCCTTAAAGTTCACTTGGTGGGGAAGAGACGAGGGGTCGTGAAGAGTTACAGCCTTAATAAACCGTAGAGTTCACTTGGTGCGGAAGAGACGAGGGGTTTTGAGAAGCTTTAATACTAATACACTGTTAAGTTAACCTGGTGGGGAGAGATGAGGGGATGTGAAGATTTACAGCCTTAATACAACTTTTAAGTTCAAGTGGTGTGGATGACACGAGGGGTTTGAGAGGCCTTTATACACTTTTAAGTTAACCAGGTGGCTCACCTCGCGCTTAGCGTGCACCATGGCGGCCAGGGTGTAGGCGGCGGCGGCAAAGTAGCGGCCCGGCTCCGCGATCACCTGGACCTCCTGCTCGGGGAAATGGGTCTCCAGCGCCGCGTTTACCACTGCAGCCACCTGCAAGTAAGAGATTTATTATTCTATTATTAGTTATTATAATATTCTTATTATCATTATCAAGACTAAACTGCCACAATCTCTTGAGACGAAGGTTTATAACCAATGTGTCCTGTCCATAATTACGGTGCGGAAACATGGACGCTCACCAAGCAAAATATGCACAAAATAAAAGTTGCACAAAGAGCGATGGAGCGTGCCATGCTGGGCATATCGCTTGTGGACCGCGTACCCAACGTCGAAATTCGTCGAAGAACCAAGGTCGAACGCGTTGGTGAGCGGATCACAGACTTAAAAGTGGAGATGGGCGGGACACTTGGCTAGAAGGGTAGACGGCCGGTGGACCAGGGCAGTATCGGAGTGGTGCCCAAGGGAGGGAAGGAGGTTGGTAGGCAGACCACCTACACGATGGTCAGACGACATCGTGAGGGTTGCGGGTCAGAGATGGATCAGGTTAGCACAGGACCGTGAGGAATGGCGCAATAAAAAGGAGGCCTATGCCCAGCAGTGGGTTGATGTGGGCTGATTATAGATACCTAGATAGATAGATTATTATTATTATTCAATTTCAAGACGACCTCTCTGGCGCAGCGGTAGCGCATCTGCCTACCACGCGAGAGGTCACGGGTTGGAACCCCAGCTGGGGACAAACCCCCAGGTCTTGGATGTTTACATGTTTGTGATGTCGTTGTTTCTGATTTCCACGACACAGGATATCCTAGTGTAGGGCCAGAAGCAGTTTATGCGCTCGGTAGCATTTTCTTCCTGTCAACGTTTGGTTTGTGGATAATGGCTGGGTGGGTAGTGCAAAATACTAAAAGTAGGGGGCGGGGGGGGGGGGGGGGTTCTTATATATTCAAACAATTGTAGTGCACAGGTACTTAATTGCAGGTATATAGCTTACTAAAATTGCCAATTAAAATAATCTACGTCGTCACGCATGCCGCACAGAATGAACTGTATATAATTGAATTAACATATCTGTTCCATATTGTACCATTACTATTTTACGTAATTTGTGGATTTTTTTATTTGTGACATACGTTATGTAACAAGTGTTTCTTATAATCTAGCCGCTCTCGGAAACCTCTTCGGTTTATCTGTTAGCGGCGGTCGTTCTTACTTTTTAATTTTACATGCACAGAACAACTTAAGAAAGGCCTACGGAACGTACGTTTTGGCACGCTATATTTAGAAATTAATTACAATAAGTAGCGGCCATTCACAATCCGTAGGGGAAACACAATTAAATACTATTTGTATTTGTTTGAATTGCGACCGGATAAACTACTAGGCTTTCTGTCGGAAGAGTCCGGCCAGGTGTCGCTACGATTCTTTCCACAAAGAGCCCAGTAAGGTTATGCAGTTACAATCTAATCTATACTAGGTATAAAAATGAATCACTGAATGTCTTGGTAAGCGCAAATCTCGAGAGCAGCTAATTCCTTTTTTAGAATATTCCTTGAAGTACCTAAGAGGATGATTCTTACGGACAAAAAAAAAAATTAAGAATCCACTGTAAGGCGGTACGAAGTTCGCTGGGTCAGCTAGTAATAAATAATAATAAATATTCATGGACATATTGCACAGATCTCGTTAGCCCTATATTAAGTACAACTAAACGACTCGTGTTACAGGTGCTAACTCGACGATAGATTTAATATAATAAATAAAGCCTGTTAGCTTTTAGAATATACCTCGGGTTCTAGAGCAGGCTTCGGTTTCCGTCGAAAGCACACGAGTGTAATACTACTTCCGTCTTCTTCTTCAGGCTATAATATGTAGTCCACTGCTGGACATAGCCCTCCCCTAATGAGCGCCATAGCGCCCTATCTTCAGCTTGCCGAATCCACATCTGCCTACAGTTTTTCGCAGCTCGTCATCCCACCTGGTCGGAGGGCGTCCTACACTACGTTTGCCGAGTCGCGGTCTCCACTCAAGAACACGCTTACTCCAATGGTTGTCGGTTCTTCCTGCCCTGTATAAAACTTTTCTTCACTATTTTGAAAAGTTATGTAAAATTAAGTGTCATATTAGTTCTGATATTTCTATTACACGAATATACTCAATTCTATCCGATAGTAACCGAGGTATATTCTAAAAGCTACTGTACATAGATAACATAATAAGAAAAGTTCGTTTCCTAGTTTGACCCGGCCGGGGATCGAACCCGAGACCTTCGGTTCTACAGTCAACGTGCCAAACCGCCCGCGCCAGCGAGGCCGTCATGACAGACAGCGTCTCAAACATCCTGCGCGGTCTCACAGTTTCCGACTGGCTTTATTTATATTTTTTTTAATACAGTTGCTCAAAAAGTGGCGTATTACAGGGACGTATAGCGTGCGGGAAGTGAACTATTACACAATTGTGCTTTTTTTTTACCTTTCCCGCACTCGTGCGTTTTCTTTCCCAACTGTCAAAATAATGTCTATTAAAAAGAAAAACCAACCATGAAGTTTTTACTAAAAAAATCATAGAAGTTTTTATGAGCTACTAATTTGTTTTAATATCAGATTTAATGATTTGATTGAATGAGTTAAGTTAGGTTTCATTTCATTTCATCTCATTAAATTCCATTTTCATTTCATATCAATAAAAAAAATCTACTGAAGACTTGGCTGTATGTGCATAGTTCCCTTTGCCTACTAGAATGGGTTAAGAAAAAAAAATCTCTGCTTATATTTTTTTACGGTTGGCGCCATTTTCCAAATAATTTTTCTTTATTAAATTGCTTATTTTTTTCGCAACTGTTTTAAAAATAGTCGTTCAGTACACGTGCGGAACCGTCATTGCAACTTGTTCCGACTGTCAACCCTTGCCTTCGGCTGCGCCTCGGCTCGGGTCGACATTTGTCGGAACTCTTTGCAATGACAGCCTTTCCGCACTTGCAATGAAATATACTATATCAGCAGTTTAAAGGTCCCACCTCGTCGAGCGTCGTGCCGCTGATCCCCGGGAAGCCGCCGCCGATGTCCAGAAGCCGCATGTGCTGGTGGCCGACGCAGGCCGCCATGTCGAAGAGCGCGCGCGCGAAGTGAACCGCACGCCCGTACACGGCGAAGTCGCGGGCGCCAGAGCCCACGTGAAACGACACGCCTACCACCTGCCGACACGACAGAACAGCGTTAGGGGTAGCCATGCGCAAAACAGTACCCTGTGAGAACATGCCACATGGCATGGATGAAATGCCATGCCATGTGGCATGTTACCAAGCCATATTTATTTAATATTGGGAAGACTAACAGCACATAACAAAGAGTAACAAAAACATTAAACATACAGAAGGCCCCATTATAAGTCGCCACTTATAGAAAAAAAATTTTAGCACCTAATTAAGCTCTTAAAGCAAAAATCCAGTGACAGTTTAAAGCACTACATTAATATTTAAAAAATCCAGACTATAAATAATTTTAACCAACAAAGAAATCTGCACTAAGTTTATCCCTCAAGCTTTGAACTGAAGAATTAAACATATCCTGACCGCCTATTTTCGCCAGTTTATTGAATTGGTTGCAAGCCCGCCATAGATATGCCACTATAGCATTAGGCAGTACGCGGAACAGGCAGTGTCTCGCGCCCGAGCCCGCGTGAAACGACACGCCTACCACCTGACGACACGACAGAAACTTTAGCCTTTGATTGTACTCAATGGGATTATTAGTCAATAGTTAGATATGTAGGCCTTTTTATGTATTTTGTTTTCTAGTGTGTACAATAAAGAGTTCTAATCTAATCTAATTATTTATCAGTGTTATTATTATTATTATTAATACGTTTATTGCACGTAAGTAAAAAAAAAATGGCAATGTGGCGGACTTAATGCTATAAGCATTTTATACCAGTCAACCACAGGTGCTGCAAGAAATTAAATAGCAGGCATTCGAAACAAACGGAAGAAGAAATACTCGGTTAAAATTAGATAAGCTAACAAATACTCAGTAAGGCTGGCTGGCTTTTCTGGCTTTTATACTTTGAACGTGCAACTTTTGACGTGCGCCCGCACATGGCAACACGGAATTGATACAATATTCTATAAAACCTCGGTCGACGCTCAAGGCCGTCGAAATCTACTGGAAAAAGGCCTCTTCGCGCAAGCCTCAGATTAAATAAACAAATTAAAAGATTACATCATTCATAATATTAATAATAAAACCTTATTTCCTTATAATAAAACTTTAACAACGTATGGACATGGCATATTTTATATGTTTATTTGTACATCTACTTCCTTCTCTGAACTAGTCCAGTCCAACAAAGGTTGTCTGGAAGAGATCACTTTCAGTGATACGTGATCTGCAAGATCTATGAACTAGAACACTAACCTCTAGCCGCAGGATCTAGCCACTAGAACACTAACCTCTAGTTGCAGGATCTAGCCACTATCTAACTGCAGGATCCAACAACGAGAACACTAACCTCTAGCTGCAGGATCTAGCAACTATAACACTAACCTCTAGCTGCAGGACCTAGCCACTAGAATACTAACCTCTAGCTGCAGGACAGCCGCCAGCTTGAGCAGACGGGGAGCCTCAGAGACGGGGTCGCAGCCGAACTTGATGCCCAGAGGACACTGGGCGTCGGCGGCGTCGCAACGGATGCGGATCACCAGCCTGTAACAATATCAGTAACATGTGTTTCTAATATGAACATATCGATCGATAGATATCAACCCTTTTATGTCCCCGCTACTGAGGCACGGATCTCTTCCTGCATCTCAGGAAGGTTAGACCTTACTGCACCACGGAGGCCAAGTCCGGGTATGGTGGAGGATTGTAAGACAGTGGCGGGCCTTACTGTCAGAAGTTAACAAACCACCCTCGGCCTCTAACATGGCTTAACGACTGCCATTATCTGAGAGCCGGCACAAACGTATTAACGTGCCTTGCGAAGCACGGACGCGCTCGGAAAAGATGCCACTAGCGTTAGTCACGGGACGGTCATCCATCCAGTACCTGACCGCGCCTGTTGTTGCTTAACGCAAGTGATTGATTCAAATCACTCGTGCTTCGCAAGGCACGTAAAGACATCGGTGTCGGCTGCATGCCATGTCAGAGGCCTTATAGGCGGCTTGATAACTTCTAACAATAAGGCCCGCCCGTGTCTTACAATCCTCCACCAACCCGGACATGGCCCCCGTGGTGGAGTACGGCCTAACCCTTCTGCGATGCAGGAAGAGACCGGTACCCCAGGGTGGGGACAATGATATCATCTATCAATCTAAGACTATGTATCAGTAACATGTATTATTGTTATATTTACATTTCCTTCAGTAACTTACGATGGAAAGTTGCTGAAGGAAATGTATGTCGTCTGTTCTAAGATAAAGACTCACTTGGCGTGGGGCATGTGATGCTTGATCTTGTAGAGCTCCGTCTCGGAGTCGAAGGTCATGGTGTGGACGCCGGCGGTGGACGCGTAACGGATGTGCGACGCCATCTTGGCCGGGTTCGCGAATATTATGCGTCTGAAACAAAATTACCACATGAAACCTCGTTGATATTGCAAAATAATAGTGATAACATTTACGTACAGGCACATACAGCCTGTTAAGGTATATTCTTTTCGAATAACCTTGGCTGCTATCGGATAGAATCGGATATATTCGTGTAATAGAAATATCGTAACTAATATGGCACTTAATTAAATAAACTTTATAAGAAAAGTTTTATACATAGCAGGAAGTAGTATTACACTCGTGTGCTTTCGGCGAAAACCGAAGCCTACTCTAGAGCACGAGGTGTATTCTAAAAGCTAACAGACTATACATTGCTTCTGGCCCCACATTATTAAGTTACCCTGTGTCGTAGGAACCAGAAACAGCGACGTCACAAACATGTAAACATCCAAGACCTGGGTTTTTTTTTATCTCCAGCCGGGTTGATGTCAATCAAGGTCCCTGAATAAATAAATCAGCGGAATGTATATAAATAGAATTCAAAGTCCTGACTGACTGAATCACTCATCAACGCCCAGCCGAAGCCGTTGGACCTAGGAAGCTGAAATGTTGTACAGAGGGTCTATATATATATATATATATATTTATTAGGGGTTAAAGTATGAAATTGCCGTTTTATTGCAATAGGTTCTTTGAATTGACATAGAATCTTCATGGTTTGAGGTTTTCGAATGAAACTTTTTTCAAATGGTTTCTATGATGTTCTTTTTTTAAAAAACGCAGCATTGATATTGCGGGCTGTTTCTGCCGCGTTAGTTCCGCGTCGAAACTCGTATTCAAAAATCGAATTTTCGCAGTATCCATCTTTCTTGTCTAAATTGAATAACAAAAATAATTGAAAGTCGATATTCAAATGTTTCACATTTTTTAAAAAAAGAACATCATAGAAACCGTTTGAAAAAAGTTTCATTCGAAAACCTCAAACCATGAAGATTCTATGTCAATTCAAAGAACCTATTGCAATAAAACGGCAATTTCATACTTTAACCCCTATTATATAAGTAAAGAATAAGACCGGATTTTTTGAAATTCCACACCTAAGGGGGCGAAAAGGGTTGGCAAAATTTGTATGGGGGTATAAAGAAGGTTGTCTAATTTTCTTGAAACTTACAATAATAACTTCAACACATTTGATTGAACGCGTGTTTCGCCGTTTTTTTTATTTAACCCTTAAGGGAGTGAACGGGGTTGCAATATTTTGGTCCTTGAATCTCTAAAGTCCACGCGGACGGATCCGCGGACAAAAGCTAGTAAATTAAAAAACTTACTCGGGACGCACGCCGAGAGAGGTGACAAGCTCGATTTCGGCCTTAGAAGCGCAGTCGAAGCCCGTGCCGAGCGCCGCCAAGGTAGTCACCAGCAGCTTGTCATCGTTGCACTTCACCGCTAAGAAATAGGAAGGTTACATTGATAGAGAACACTTTATTGCACAACCAGAAAAAGAATACAGAGAGTATTTTAAAAAACCTATTTAGAGGCTAAAAATTCCACCCATGCCGGGATTCGAACCCACTACATTTGGTGGCTAACCGTGCCAGTTATGTGCCCCGACATTATGGAAGAGGATTTTTAAAAGCATTCGTCATGCCTATTGTTGGAGAAAAACTAGATCATATTCTTTTTTTTAATACACTAACCCGTGCTAAGGACAATTTTTAAAAACCTATTTAGAGGCTAAAAATTACACCCATGCCGGGATTCGAACCCGCGATCTCTGGCTATCCGTGCCAGCGCTCTTTCCAACTGAGCTAATGGGCGAGTCGCGAGTCTAAATAGGTTTTTAAAAACTATATCAACCAACTCACCGTAAAAGGGTTCGACCCTCGGCATGAGCTCCTTCCACTTGCGGAACCGCTCGACCACCTCGCCGAGGTCCAGGACGTAGAAGGGGTCCTCCTGGAGGCCGCCGGCGACGATCTCGCGGATCACGCCCCAGGAGTCCCAGGGACCCTCCATCACGCGGATGCGCTGTTCCTCTTCTACCACCTTCATCTTGAGGTCTTCGGGCGTGATCGGGAGCTGTCTCGCTGTAGAAGTAATTACAGGAATACAATCACTTGTCCTGACTTTGACATCCATTATCTTAGTTGATTAACATTATTGACAATTGGAAATAATTAACGGCGCTCTGCCGTATTAATAATTTGTATGTCTATAAAGACCAAACATGCAGAACAAATATATCTTATTGTACCATCTATACTTAGGTTTCACAAATAAATTTCTCCTTTCTTTCTTTCTCTCTCTTTCTTTCTTACTATCTTTCTCTCTCTTTTTCTCTCTCTCTCTCTTTCTTTCTTGATGCCAAACAATACCCTGTGCTATGGTAACCAGGTCAGGACGTCGCAAACATGGAAATTCACCCAGACAATGTTACTACCACTATATTATTCTTATTTTATTACTCAATCACCCTAGGACGGCTGAACGGATCTGGATGCAAACTTGTCACACAGGTTATTAGAATGGCAATGTTGTTCTGTCATAAATAAATCTGACAAGTATTCTATTCGCTATGGTATTTCCCATGCTTGCACCGCAGTCTGTAACGTTCGCGGAGCACCTGGCACTGACTGAAAATCAGCGCTGAAGGCTTGCCTATCAGCATATTATGTTGAGTCAGTTGCCGTTTATAGCGGCAGTGACACGCCGTAACATTTAGTGTTCTTTTTTTTTATGTTATTTAGTAACGTGTTTTAAGTTTGTTTTGTTATTGTGGCGTGTGTACTGTGGCTAAAATGAATGTTTTTTCTTCTTCTTCGTCATCTGTGCCAAATCCATCCAGATCAGCTCAGTTGTTCTGGCGTGGTGATGTTACAAACATCTTACCTAATGCTGAGCCCTATACTCTGTGGCCTCGACCACCCTTTGTTTTAGTATGTCAATAAACGCTATCAAATTCTACCATCTGAACTATCGCGTTTATTTTAGTACTGAGATATGTACATTATGCGTAGGCACGAGCTAAAAATACAAAAATTTGTTGATTTTATGTAATTTTATTTACAAAAATTAATCTTAAATCGATTACAATCGAGTTTAACAACGTGATTTTAACGCCATCTTGTTTCGTTCAGTCGAAGTCTGTCAGTGCTAGGAATTAGTCGATATGGCTTTCCAGTGTCGTAAAGAATAAATTATTTTTCGTTTCGATTTATCTTAATGGTTTCTATTCAGCTCCTAACCTGAATTTCCTATAAAACTCACGTGTTTCAGCGAGGGCGTTCTAAGCCTCAGTTACTGTTAGACTTGTCGGCCGACGTGGCGCCCCGGCTGGGCCGGGGGGGGGCCGGCTATGCTGCGCGCGCGCAGGGCAGGCGGTCCGGGGGGAGGGGGGTTCCGGGTCAGGTGTCCGCGCCCGGTGGTGGGGGGGCACTAGCGTTAATCCACAAGTGTCAGCTGTTGGAGGAAAGGTGCTTGTTAATTGTAAGTTTGGATGGGCTACTGTCCCGTGACTACCGCTAGTGGCATTTTTCCGAGCGCTTCCGTGCTTCGCAAGGCACGTTGGTGCCGGCTGTCATTTAATGGCAGTCGTTAAGCCAAGTCAAAGGCCTTAGGGCGGCTCGAAAACTTCTGACAGTAAGAGACTAGCCACTAGTCTTGCAAGCCTTCATAAAACCGGACTTGGCCCCCGTGGTGGAGCCTATACATGTATCAGGGAAGAGACCCTTGCCCCTCGGTGGGACATAATCGGTTGATGATGAAATGTTTTTTCTGTATACACTTTGGCCAACTGACAGCCGTTACAGTAGATTGACGGCTTGTTAGCGTACCAGAAACCTAGTCTCAAGTCTGACTGCTAGCGGGCACTCACGCGATCGTTGGGTCGTGTCAGCGGGGCGGCGGGACGTGCGCCCAGGGCGGATCGACGTTGAGCGCGCGCCGCCAGCAGCGCGGCGGGGTGAGGGGCGCGGGACGCGCGCACCGGGGGATTCGCCGTCCGGCGCCGGGGACTGACGCGCCGGTCTCGCCCGGTGCACCCTGCGAAAGGAGACAGGACGTCAGAAAAACGTTAGTGGGCAGAATGTAAGACGGAGGGAACATGAGAAATCTTAACAGCTGTGACAACTATTTTTAGAACCTAAGATCAACAATCTAGGACTGTAATCGATTTCCGCGAAAAACAGCCGTTTTTAGCCGAAACCGATTAGTCCTAGGATATTAATACAATACATTCTAGGCTATACGTTCTAAAAATAGTTATCACAGATTATAAAATTAGTTATGATTTTTAGGGGCGCTAGTTAGCGCCCCTAAGCGCCTGAAGATAGCGGCTTCCGCTATGAAATTTAAAGTGACCTTTAAATGTGTTGCTTAATGTCGTAGTTTACACGTTCAGTCTGGCGCCAGTTCAGTCCGTGACCTTGATCCAGCTCGGAGTGATGCCAGACTGATGAAGCATATAAATATTCCAATATCCGTTAGTCTAGCCCATCAATCCACTGATTAGACAATCAGGCCCACTTGCGTCAGCCCGGGTTAGCTCATTTAACTCGAGTTAACCGGTTAAATCGATCATTTCCCATACGAAATGATCAATTTAACCGGTTAACTCGAGTTAAATGAGCTAGACCGGGCTGACGCAAGTGGGCCTCAGTCTGCCGTCAGTCTAACCAGACTGATGGAATTGACGGACGTCAGACTGAACGTGTAAACTCCGTCTTACATTTCAATTGTCAGGGTATATAGGATTTCGTTGACCGTTAGCAAGTGGTATTGCTGGGGCGACTTCACAACGGTTTCTGAATTATGAATTTCACTAAGTAAATACTCAAGTAAAGTTCTGTCTCGCTCTTTGCTGAGAAATTCGTAACGACAGCACTAGATAGATATACAGATAGATAGAATATTCTTTATTGTACACAGAAATTATATAAAAACTAGCTTTCGCCCGCGACTCCGTCCGCGTGGACTTTAGTTTTTTGCAACCCCGTTCACTCCCTTAAGGGTTAAATTAAAAAAAAAAAAAAAAACGGCGTGTAACACGTGTTCAATCAATTGTATTGAAGAGTATTTATTTTAAGTTTCAAGAAAATTAGACAACATTCTTTATACCTCCTATCCAAATTTTGGGAACCCTTTTCGCCCAGTTAGGGGTTGAATTTCAAAAAAATCCGGTCATATTCCTTGCTTACATTATATATAGACCCTCTGTGCAAAATTCCAGCTTCCTAGGTCCAACGGCTTCGGCTGGGCGTTGATGAGTGAGTCAGTCAGGACTTCGAATTTTATTTATATAGATATAGTACAATTAGCGGTACTACAGTTAAGTAATTACTTAGCGAAATTCTCAATTCAGAAACTGGCCCTTAGAAAACAAAGTCTTTGGTACATGTCCACACTGGGAATCGAACGTGGGTGGGTCTCGCTTGAGAGTCCATTGTTCTATCTACTGGGCTACCGTCGCTGTACCTGAGTGTCTGAGGTATTGAAATACCTCTGCGCTTGAAATTTTAAAAACCTATTTAGAGGCTAAAATTCCACCCATACCGGGATTCGAACCCGCGACCTCTGGCTACCCGTGCCAGCGCTCTTACCAACTGAGCTAATGGGCGACTCACCGGCATCGCTGAAATTTCGAACCTCTTTAAAATATTCTCTGTATTACGTACAGGCAACGACATCTGGCTGAAGTAATTTGCATCACTTGCAGCCCCGAGTACCTACTTTGCAGTTAGGTGTTACATCGGAATGGTATCGCTGTACCCACATGATTATACTATTTTTATTTTTAATGCACTAACCCGTGCTAAGGACAATTTTAAAAACCTATTTAGAGGCTAACATTCCACCCATGCCGGGATTCGAACCCGCGACCTCTGGCTATCCGTGCCAGCGCTCTTTCCAACTGAGCTAATGGGCGACTCACTGGCATCACTGAAATTTCGAACCTCTTTACAATATTCTCTGTATTACGCTTGAAATTGCCATTCCGCGGTGGGCACGCGTCGTAATTAAGCCCATACTCTTTCTCTGAGAGAAAGCCTGTGACCTGCAATGGGGCGTTTATAGGCTACATAAAAAAATGTATAAGGTAACCCGCGACTGTGGGTTCGAGTCCCGGAATGAGTGGAATTTTAAGCCTCTAAATAGGTTTTTGTATAAGTCAAGAAGGTTGTTGATCGCATAAAGAACAAATTCGATTCTTGACGTCCATACGGACTCTTTAAAGCACGATTTGGTGCATGGTCAATCAGAGATGCTGGACAATCAATCAATTAATACGGACTGAATCATTAATTGGCAGGGTCCGTATGGAGACACAGTCAACTGCCGAGCCATATACATTAGCCATATACTTAGTCCAGTACATTGTCCAGCCAGTCAATTTCCTGTGTATTTCGCTTTTCATGTATGCTAAATGACTTGGCGTTGTATACGTGTCATATCACATCACATCAATATTATAAAGCCGAAAGTTTGTGAGTGTTTACGTTTGTCACTTCTTCACTTCTAGACGGCTAGAGCGATTTTAATAAGCGGTTTGATATGGAGTTAGCCGACACGTTTTACTGCGGCAAAATATGTTATTCACATGGGGAAAATCGATAAACAGCGGGTAACACCGCGGGGCAGAGCTAGTACGTATATAAGACACATGTCTTATGTGAATAAATTATTTATCTATCAAGTTAACTGTGTCTTCCACACGGACTCTGCCAACCGCGATTTGATACATCGTCAATCCGAGATAGGTACTACTCGATCAATATTTTTCCACTGCTGGGCAAAGGCCTACCCGAAGGCATCTCTAAGGGATCACATCAGAAATGAGACAATCCGCCAAAGAACTAAGGTGACTGACATAACCTAAATGATTAGCAAGCGAAAAGGCACTGGGCTGGTCACACATGACGAAGAACCGACGGTCGATGGGGTTCAAAGGTTCTCAAGTGGAAACCACGAACGGTCAAGTGTAGGACACCCACCAGCTCGTTGGGTCTGAGGCAGACAGCTGACAGCTACTGGATGAGGAAGGCGAAAGACAGAGTGCTTAGTGCGAGTTTGACAGATCCAATCGAATAACTTTACTACCGCGTTAATCGAGCATTGAGTAGTGAGTATGAGTAAGTAAGTTAACTGTTCGAACTGGCAAAACGCTGTCACAGTACAACTCGCACTCGCGTTTTTTCGTGTTTTGCCTGGTAAACGTGTTCACTTCTCAACGTAAACCATTAGAACTCGCACTCAGCAATTTTAATGTCCATACTTGTCGTTAGGTGGCGCTTCCTCGATGCCATAGAAATATGAGTTTACGTTAACGCGATCGCGTAGTTAAAAAACTCGCACTAAGCACTCTGAAGATTCTAGAATTTCAATTAGTCGCTTTGTCATCCACTGTGCTCTAGACATAGCAAGATCTGTGTAATCTATCGAACGATACGGTTATAATTATGTAATGTCGCAACACATAGCTGTTTTGACAAGTAAATACTAAAACACGAATTGTGAGCACATCGACGCCTAGTGGCCTTTTTTGCTAAGCGAGCAATTTCCTCCTTAGAAGCAAACATTTTACCCAAACCCAATCTCAAAATGAAAAGATGCTAGAAGTTCCGAATCGTGCTTACATTATTGTCATGTTAACACTAGGTATACTAAAAGCTTCAAGATATGTTACGTATGTGTCATTATTTCATCAGACATGCGTTGTCGGGCGCCTAAATGCGTAGCAGATTGATCTTATACAGTAACTAATCAGGGGCTTAATTATGCGCATCCAATCTTGCCGAAATCCTGACGTTTGCAATCAGTATGGAATTTGATACTTAGTCGATTGGAATCGTTCAGGATTTGGTGCGCTTTAGGCCACTGCTCTGTGAGGGCGATTAAAATATTACCAGAGATAGTTTTTTGAATTGCTTAAACACACATAAACTTACCCCTGTATACCAGAGGGTTAGGTAGAAACCAGAAAATACTAAATTATAGCAAGGCTGATCTAGACATGTGGCCTATAGCCTGTTGTGGTGTATGATAAGTATCGTAGATTGAGGTATTGATTAAAAGTAGGTAGGTACGTACGCACAAAATACGACCAAACGCCAGAGAATCAAAATAAACGAGCCTGTGACAAAGGTTAAATCGATAAAATTAGTCTGTTTGTTTGTACATATTGCTATCAACTACGCATTAGGAAATTGATTATGTTTTGTAGTAGGGATGTTATGGGGTGATATAAGTTTAAATGAAGGACAAACGCACAAAACAGAACAAATGACACGATACCAAATTCAAAACAAGAAATAAATGTACTCACGAACTGGGGGTACATTCATTTGATCTGGGGGAGAGGGGTTTCCCGCGCGATAAGTATAAACTTGTTTGCACTGACCGCGGCCCGCAGTGATTCGACCTCCCGCCTATTCAAATATATCGGAAGCTACATCAGAGTGCTTAGTGCGAGTTTGACAGATCCAATCGAATAACTTTACTACCGCGTTAGTCGAGCATTGAGTAGTGAGTATGAGTAAGTTAAGCGTTCGAACTGGCAAAACGCTGTCACAGTACAACTCGCACTCGCTTTTATTCGTGTTTTGGCTGGTAAACGTGTTCACTTCTCAACGTAAACCATTAGAAATTTACAACTCGCAATCAACAATTTTAATTTCCATACTTGTCGCTAGGTGGCGCTTCCTCGATGCCATAGAAATATGAGTTTACGTTAACGCGATCGAGTAGTTAAAAAACTCGCACTAAGCACTCAGAAACAAAAGTGCAAAATCAATCGGAAGTTCCGACCTTTCGGAATTGTTATTCTTCTTAGCGTATCGATGGCAAAACAATTTTCACCTATCTTTACCGATTAAAACCTCCTATTCAAATTGATCGTAACCTAAATCCGAATCGAAAGTGCAAAATCAATCGGAAGTTATGACCTTTCGGAATCAGAGTTTTTCTTCTTAGCGTGTCGATCGCAAAACCATTTTCATCAGTTTTATCGTTTTATCGATTGAATCCTCCTATTCAAATTTATTGGAACCTAAATGCGTATCGAAAGTGCAAAATCAATCGGAAGTTCCGACCTTTCGGAATCAGAGTTCTTCTTCTTGCGTGTGGATGGCAAAACCATTTCCATCAGTACCTATTTACTAAACAGTTGCGGCCCAGAACGGAAACAGGGCTAAAGTTCCTTAACATCCCTATTTTGTAGTACTTATTCGATCCATGCAATCGCCTTATTAGGGTCGGTGTCTAAATTGAGAATATCACTACGTAAATAACTACTTTAGTAACGTTCTGCCACGCTCAACAGCACTAAAGTTAACTATTTACTTAACGAAATTCTCAACTCCACAAATGCGTTAAGGTCCTGCGCCTCTATTATATAAGTATCCACTGGGATGAGTGACGTCGATATTAACTTTGTTTTTAAGCCACTCCAGCTGTCAAATGCGTACATAATTTGACATTTCGGAAACATTAAGATGGACAACCGAACACAGTGGACCGGGGTGCGTTGGTGGACGAGACACATCACGCCAAGAAGACCAATAATTCCCATCGAGAACACAAATAAGAACGTCAAATGCGTACATAATTTGACATTTCGGAAACGTTAAGATGGACAACCGAACAAAGTGGACCGGGTTGCGTTGGTGGACGAGACACCGCATACGTTACGTCACGCCAAGAAGACCAATAATTCCCATCGAGAACACAAATAAGAACAACTGGGCAAGTGCGAGTCGGACTCTCGCATCGAGGGTTCCGTACAAGTTTGTAGGTGGTACTTAAATATATCTATAATATAAAAATGAATCCCCGAATGTGTTGGTAAGCGCAAATCTCGAGAACCGCTGAAGCGATTTCGCTAATTCTTTTTTTAGAAGATTCCTTGAAGTACGAGCATGGTTCTTAAGGAGAGAAAAATAAAAAAAAAGTAAAGGATCGACTGTTAGGCGGTACGAAGTTCGCTGGGTTAGCTTGTATAATATAAAAATGAATCGCTGAATGTATTGGTAAGCGCAAATCTCGAGAGCAGCTGAACCGATTTCGGTAATTCTTTTTTTAAAATATTCCTTGAAGTTCGAGGATGGTTCTTACGGAGGGGAAAATAAAAAAATAAAGAATCGTCAGCTAGTCTATAATATAAAAATGGATCGCTGAATGTGTTGGTAAGCGTAATGTAGAGAGCAGCTGAACCGATTTCGCTAATTCTTTTTTTAGAATATTCCTTGAAGTACGAGGATGGTTCTTACGGAGAGAAAAAAAAATTAAAGGATCGACTCTTAGGCGGTACAGAGTTCGCTGGGTCAGCTAGTTATAAATAATGAAGGAAACTAATCTCGCGATTTTTTCCGAGCTTTTCCCGAACTTCAAAGAACAATGTATTTTTTTTTATTACATAACTAATGTATAGTTTTCAGTTTTTTTTTGTATTTGTTTTAAGCGACGATATTACTTGCCACATTACATAGTTCTAGATCAACGGGAAGTGCCTACCCTATGATTTTGAATCTCTTTTGCAAAGAGAATATAATTACCACAAGTGTGAAGTTACACGTTTTTTGCGGCATAAACGGCCGTATTTTTTTTTTTTGTTAATTTAGATGTTTGCTTTTTTCACAACTTCTTGTGTGCAGAAAAAACTTTTTGATACAATAAAGTTTATACACACTTCAAAAACGAAAAAAGCGTCATTGAAATCGGACCACGTAGTAAAAAATATCCCTGGCATTTAAAAAAAACTCGGATAAGGAGGAGGTTCCAATACCTGCACATTTTTTTAATGTATGTTTAGCGATTATTCTTTATCACTTTGTCCGATTACAATAATTATTTATTTTGAAGTTAGGTTAAAACGTTGCAAATACACGTTACGCAATTCGTGGACATCCAAGTGTACGATAACTCGATACAGCCGCCTGACTACCGTTATCTGTGGTCTCCTTAATCTTTCTTATCTCTCACGAATACTGTAGGTATTGCCACGTAATTCTGGTGCGTATTAGGGTGTTATAAAGTTTATCGCACATTTTGTAATTTATCGCAAACTATTATAATTTAACCTCATTATCTAACCGTGGATAAAATTACACTATCAAGATTACTTTAACACGCTCATTTTTTGGGTTCCGTACTTCTAAAGGAAAACACGACCGCTGTGGCGTAGCGGTAGTGCATCTACCTACCATGCAAGAGGTACCGGGTTCGAATCCCGGCTGGAAACAAAAAAAACCCCAGGTCTTGGATGTTTACATGTTCGTGATGTCGTTGTTCCTTTTTCCCACGACACAGGCTAGTGTGGGGCCAGAAGCAATGTATGTGCCTGTATGTAAATGTTATGTTATGTTAAACGGAACCTTTATGGGATCACTATGTTACCCGTCGTCTATCTCTCTGTCTGTCAAGACCCTGTATTGTGGGACACGTGAAGCTATCGAGAAATAAGAAATGGTTTGCATACACCCAGCAGTCCTTTGAAGCTTTGAAAAAATCAAACATTTAAGTTAACGAAATAATATTTAATTATCAACAAATTTGTACGATATCCGCGGTGTCTGATTTGCACTAGATAAACATTTATGTACATTTATGACATTACCGGCTTATTTACAAAAACACGATTCCTCTAAAGCACTCCTAAGAGGCAGTTTATTAATCTGTGGTAACGTAATTTCCTTGTAAAATCTCCACCACAGACTATTTTATTTGGGGTTAAAATTGTTTTAAAGAATTGTGTTCTTGCGAATAAGACCGTACGGGTTTAGCAAAAATTTTAATGTCAAAATTGAACTGGTTATCTTGTACAGTTCAAGAGATAACGCAATTTATAGGTCAGGCAGACGTTTAAGGCAAAGTAAGAGGGTACAATTGGCACACTTTGGGTACGGAACCCTAATAAATCAAAAACTGGGTGACCATTTCTAATTATTAGTGGCAAACCCTGGTCTCTGTCTACCCCTCCAAGATAGAGGCGCGACTTTTATAGAGATAGAATATTCTTTATTGTATGTGCGCCATGAATGACATAATTATGAGACAAACAATAAAGTATAACAATACAATTGGCGGACATATTTCTAAAATTAATTTCTTCCATGCAACAAGGTGTTTAAGAATTTAATGGTCATACATTGTTATGTATGACCATGTATGACACCTCTAACAGATACATACTAATATTTTTTCCGAGGCGGCGCGTGCGCATGGCGCCGCCAAGGACGCCATGTTGACTCATTTGTGTGCCTCAAAATCGCGGGCAATGTCAATGTTACGTGCCGACACTTTTCCATGATGGATAGTTTACGGGTGATATAATGATACGAGTATGATCTATTACGCGCACCAAATCCTAAACGATTCCATTCGTATAACTGTCAAATTTCATAAATATTGCTTTCGCAAAACTCAGGAACTCGATATTATAATGCCAGGGCATCCAAGCGCGTTATATTGATTTCCTTGAACATTATAGTAAATCTTCTTCAAAATATTGAACAAGATTTACCAAGGTACATTATATTATTTACCTCCTTAATTAAGGAGGTAAATAATTTATAATGTACCTTAATCGTAATACTAAGTTGGAAATCACGCAATTTATTTATTTGATTTACATAAATATAGTAACATAACCGTATATATATTATTAGTTTATTTCTCTATTCGTTTATTTACATTTGTAACTTACAGCTAATGCCAAATGTACAGAGTGCTTAGTGCGAGTTTTTTAACTACTCGATCGCGTTAACGTAAACTCATATTTCTATGGCATCGAGGAAGCGCCACCTAGCGATAAGTATGGAAATTAAAATTGCTGAGTGCGAGTTGTAATGGTTTACGTTGAGAAGTGAACACGTTTACCAGCCAAAACACGAATAAACACGAGTGCGAGTTGTATTGTGACAGCGTTTTGCCAGTTCGAACGGTTAACTTACTCATACTCACTACTCAATGCTCGATTAACGCGGTAGTAAAGTTATTCGATTGGATCTGTCAAACTTGCACTAAGCACTCTGTTATGTTGCTCGTCTCACACTGCAACCGACGACGCGAGCTCAGTCTCTACTCACCATGATTAAGCTCTGCGAATCGGAGCGAAACCTGGTCGGACTCTTCCGATATAACAACACCCGTAAGTAGATCCGGACTAAAAGTCTACAATGTGTAGTGCTTACGAAAGATTTAGTTCAAAAATACTTTTATCTTTTTTTTTATAAAAAAGGCACTTTTCTTTTTAAAAATTACTTCTTATATTGTATGATTACTCGGAACCCTCAGTGCCCGACTCGAACTCGCACTTGCCCCGTTATTAATATTGCATCATCAACCCTACTAACAAATTCTCGACTTTATACAAATAGTAGGTAGGTATATTTTTGGGGTGTATATCAATACTTATATTTTGAAGAGGAAAGTTTGATCAACCCTTTGTATGGCCCCACTGCTGGAGCATGGGTGTATCTTTTTGCATCGCAGGAAGGTTAGGCCATACTCCACCACGGGGACCAAGTCCGGGTTGTTGGTCGAGGAACATTTCATGTATTATTTCTGCTTAGGTTATTGTTAAGGGTTTTTGCAGTCTATGTAGTTTATTTTGTACACGTATATAGACCCGTTTTTTACTGCTGCTCCGACTCTCCAAGGTTTGCTGGAAGAAATCTCTTACAGAGATAAGCTCGCCTTTGTACATGTTATTTCTTATGTAATGTTTTATTTAATGTTTTATTTAATGTTTTGTGTGCAATAAAGTATAATAATGGTAATTTATTTAATGTATATGTTAAAGTATGCATTTGAAAGCCATCAAATTTAAAAAAAAATGGGTTATAATATACCTTTCCCAGTTTATTCTGAAAAATACTGCAATTGGATGAAAAACGTGACACCTCACTTTTCAATATAATTAACACAACAAATCTAACAAATACGGATCGGGCTTTTCCACGTCACTCGCAAAACTGTCTAGGCGTGGAATTGGCTCGAGTTTAGCAAATAATGTATTATTGTGTTGTATTCAATTAGGTAACTACTCAATAAAGGCAGCTGAACTAACATGGTGATGTAGCAACAATGAACTACTAGCGTCGCCATATTTATTGAGGAGAGATAAGTAAGTACCTAGTGAATTACCGAAAAAGATATGGGGCCGTAATATTGTACAAAAAATCACGCACCTTTCTATTTTCAGCGAATCACCCTTCTAGATTAACGCTGTTGCGTAACTTTACGAAAAGAGGTAAGTACACCGCCGGTTTTCGAATTGAGAATTCCAGAGTGCACCTATTAGTATGGTTCCATCTATTCAGAGCACGAAATCGAACCTTTGCGATAGAAATTAGTATGGAATTTGATAGTCAGTCGATTGGCGTGGTTCATCGGACGCAGATTTCTCAAAGCAAAAAAAGACAGTTGAATTTTTCTGTAGGCACTTTGGTCAACTGACAGCTAGCAGCCGTGGATCAAGATTGTGTACAATAAATTAAGGTTGCCTACGTGCAAAACTAAGTATATGATTAATGCAATAAAGAATTTTAATAATAACAACAATAAAATAATGTGGTAAGGCTCTTACCTTTAGGAGCGGAATTCTCAAAGCTTTTATGGCCTCCTAAGCAACAACCTGAGGTTGTTGCTAAACACTCTTCCTCTAAACTTGACACGGAACCGAGCCACAGCTGGATACCGATCCGAACAGCGGAAGCAGAAAATTCGTTTAAAAAAACCAACGAGAGACTGAAGTTTCTGAACGCGAACAGCACGGGAGAAAACTTGAAGTTTTCGAACGTGGACTGTCAGTGTCTACCGTTGGCGGCAAACTGATAAAAATGGCGGCGAGGCGACGTATTTATACGTGGCCGTAATCAAATAGGACAGTCGCTCAGATTCGCGGGACGTTTATCACCGGTTTATTTAATATGAGAGATAAGTAAGTAATTATTATTGTGGTTTTAAATGAGAGTGAGATGGCGGCCGCGTGTACAGAATACTATGTAAACAGAAGTAGCAGTTCAGCGTTCTCAAGAATGCCATGAGGAAATAGTTGGCAAAAGATAATGATGAAAAGTATTAGAGTATTTTCCGATTGGCTAGTTAAGACACAATGTGGGTGATTTGGTTTAATTGTTTTTCAATCGAAAGCATTTACGTTCGGGTTTTCCAGTCGCACTTTTTCCATGAAGGCCAGATTTGTATCGTCTATTCAGTCGCAGGTTCTTTTAGTCACTTAGGTACGTAGCAGCATTTATGCAATTTATAAACCTAAGATTAAAGTTAAAGTCCAGGACTGTCCGTTTGACTCTAATCTTATTTCAAAGTATATATGTATAAAATAAAGTTTACATGTTGGGACAAGACCTGAAACGTAGGTCTAATACTTAGTTTGAATATTCCGCTTATTTTATGATCACGATATTGACTCTCATTCTGTAATTACCGATACTGAGATTTCAACAAAAATAAACTTAACCTAAATGGATTATGAACGAGATCATAACTCTGATCATAATTCATAAGTCATAACTCAATCAATCGATAACCCTGGATATCCCTAGCAGTGCAGCGCGGTAATGCTGCCAGCGTTATGAGAATCTTTGGGTCGGATATGTCTCGGGGCGGTTTGATTGACTAATTTTATTTCGTTGTATTGTGTGTGTAATTTTGTCTTTTTTTTTGTTGCATGACCATTGCTTATTTATTTATAGTCTTTTAAATCAATCTATCGACTTCAGCAGATTCTGACAGTTACTAGGAACACTTACACGTAATAAGATTGACGATATCCGGACCTTCTGGTACTATCCATTGGCCTGTGAGACTGCCCAGAACCGCTTCTAGGCGACCCAGCGTTTCCAGAGTCCAATATCACGTCACCCGAGGATTAGACTGTCAATAAAACGAGAGGCGCGCGTGCTACATTCGATAAAAACCTTATCTAGCACAGCATGATGAGGGTCACAAGGAAGATAAGTTTGTGTTAATAGGCTTGGCTTGATGTTCTATGGAGTGTTTTTATGGGCGTCGAAAATTCGTCCAAATTTTTATTTAAGAAAGAATATCTTCACAAAAGGTTTTTTGTGAAGAAATTAATTCACATTACTCACACAAATACACGACTATTGCCTATGTTTCCTTCGTTATTGAATGTGGGCTCAGTTCTTTTGCCAAATTATTAGCAATAAGCTGATGTGACTGGCATTTAGGCTCGATAGGTGCGATTACCACATTCGGGGTTTTTCTAAAAACGCTAATAGAACATTCATTTAAGCAATGACATTCATCTCTATGTCATCCTTTAGCTCTTTACGATACTGTAATTAAGACATCGCTTAAGAAAATGAGGCGATAAACAGGAAAATGTACTATTTAAACATTGAAATTCCAAGACAAACAATGCTCTTTTAATTTTATTGACTTGTTGGTCTCGCTGTAAAGCAGTCGCTTGCTATCACGGTGTGGATTATTCGATTGTCGCAGGAGGTCGTGCATTATCATTAACTCCTACTGCTTGGCTCATTTTCAGCAGAATACTCGCATAGGTTCTGAATGGCGACCACAAACTGGCAAACGCGGCGTAGGAGACTCCCACCAGTTCGCTGGACCGACCTGAGGCCGTTGATGGCAGAGACTGGGTGAGGATGGCCGAGAACGGCATGAGGTGGCGTTTTGGGAAGGCCTATGAACAGTGGACAATTACGGGCTGATTTATGGATTGACAGGCAACGAGTTATCACTTTCCTGCCTCATTAGCCTAGGTTAGCAAGTGGCTAGTTAAGATAGCCCTACCCTAATGAGCGCCATAGCGCCCTGTCTTCAGCTTGCCGCATCCAGGATCTGCCTGTAGTTTTTCGCCTACACTACGTTTGCCGAGCCTGGCTATGTCCAGCAGTAAGCTAGTATAGCCTGATGATGATGATGAGTTAAGATAGAGGTTGATGGCTCGGTTACACTTTAATTTGTAGAAATGAACGTAGATTTTTTTTTTTTTTGTAATGTCCTGATTCAGTTACTATACCACGTGGTATCCCGTATTAGGATCAGCCTAGTTTGGACGATACCTCGTTGAAATTTCACGAGTGAATTGCAACAGCTCGTGCAATTGCATAGCCCAGAAGCGTGAGACCAAATCGTCTTAATAAATCACATTTACAAAACTGACCAGATCTCTACCAAAACGGCTGAGTATATTCCCACCAAATTAGGATGGCCATAGGCCTCTTCCTTCCCCTTTCGGTCCCTAGCCAATCTCGTCCATTACTTTCCAACGGCTGTATAAGTAGCAATGTCATCGGCCCAGTAATGTCATCGGGTCACTGGTCTGTCCACCGATCGTTTACCCAACCTCGGCCAATACTCTGTGACCGCCTCAGTCCACCGACCGTCCTGCGGGGTGATCGGATGCCCCGCCCATCTTCACATTAACTACGTTACGCGTGCCAACATCTTCTCGACTTTTGTCGTTTGGCGAAATGCGAGATTGCACACGTTATCTACGATTGATATGCCTAGACTAGCGCTCACTACGCAATGTACTATTTTTTTATTTGGGGAAGGTTTTCTGAGATTAGAAAAGCATAAATTATTAGGGTCGAAAAAAATATTTTCGTAAGCCAATATCTGTCCGTCTAGCCCTTATCCCAACACAATGTGGTCCTGATATTTACTCCCAGGTAAAAAACAGCAAGTCTTTTATGGCATAACTTCACGAACGAAACGTTTAGCCCGGCTAAAGGACTCAGGATGAAATTTGGCACAGAGATTATAGTTCGGAATAGAACAAAGACGGTCTTTATCCCAGAAAAATACACATTTCCACGCGAACTATCGTTTCTTCCGAAACTTCTACGAAGTAGCGAAAAACACCTAGTTTTCATCATCATCAAAAACATCATCAACCCATTATATCCTCACCGAGGAGACGAGTCTCTTCCCCTAGGAAGGTATAGGCTATACTCCACTACGGGGGCCATGTCCGGATTGATGGAGGCTCCCAAGACTTAGTGGCCGGTCTTACTGTCAGAAGTCCCCTAACGCCTCTGAGTTGGCTTAACGACTGCCATAGCGACGCAGCTGGCACCAACTGCTTAACGTGCCTTGCGAAGCACGGAACCGCTCGGAAAAATGCCACTAGCGTTAGTCATAGACGGTTTACTCATCCATGCACTGAACGCGCCCTGTGTTGCTTAACCTTCGTCATTGTTTTTAAGATCACTCAGGCAGCCGCTAGCCGGGGCTACAAGCGATTCTCGTATAAATTTCATACTTCATTTAATTTCTTTCTGTAAATAAATAAATAGAATAGTGATAACTGCTTATACAAATTTGTATTGTATTGTTGCAAAGCCCGTAAAGTGATTCTGTCATTTTTTTTAGAACTTTTATCACTGGACTCATCAGAATAAAATCTGTACGAAAATTGTACGCAACCCTGGTCTCCCTACCCTTGCAGGACACAGATCTGAGGATGTGTTATGTTTTCACAGCTCGGAAAAATACCACCAGAGTTAGTCATCTAGTTAACGAATTTTTTTTTTCCCTTCTAAAAGTGCCCCATCTACTTAGCTCAGCGTAAAGTAGCGCAAGTCCCTTGGCACGCTTCGTCTTCCTGCACCGATAACCCCAGGCGTCGTTATCCATGTTTGCCCGAGGCCCTGCGCGGGGGGTGTGCGCTCACAGCTCAACCTGTGCCCTCAGACTTCAGACCTTGATAAAGTATACGAGATTGTAACGCGTTTGTCAAGGAGTTGATAGAGCGCGCCTGCTCCAGCAGTATGGAGCACGCTTCCTCTGCACACATAGGGCCAGTTTCTCAATTGAGAATTAAACTAAGTAAATACCTAACATTCTGTCACGCTCTTTGCTGAGAAATTCGAAGAGACAGCACTATAGTTAACTATTTACTCAGAGGAATTCTCAATTCAGAAACTGGCCCTTAGCCATTCTATGATTTATTTCAATATATTTGACATTTAAGAGATGGTGAAGTGTTGAATTATATTGTAGACATACAAAAGTTATGAGAGAGCGTCTTAAAGTTGTACTACCCGTAGGTTTTACTTTTTTTTGTAAAATAATCAAAACACATTAAAATGTCAGAAAAAATTTAATAAGAAAAAGAAAATAAAGAAGTCAGAACATGTTTTTCGTGTTTTTATATTTAATTAATATAGTTTATTTATTTCTTTCATAATTAGGTAGGTTATCTATCTTCTATAATATAAAAATGGATCGCTGAATGTGTTGGTAAGCGCAAATCTCGAGATCACTTGAATCGATTTCAGTAATCCTTTTTTTAGAATATTCCTTGAAGTACGAGGATGGTTCTTACCTCAGATCAAAAGAAGGAGATATGCCCTAGTCGCGAAATAAGTCCGGTACCGCTGTCGCCACTTTTGAATATGTGTGCGTTTTCATTACATGCACAATATTGTAAATATAAGGTTCACGCACACGTCTGTCCAGTCATTTACTAGCGTTCTAATCTTTTAATTGGTTCGCACACTATGAAAAACAATTGTACGAATACACTCGTACACGTAAACAACAGCGTCGGTGAACTCCTTAGGGATGGAACACTTGTATCAAATAATACATCTATCGATAAAATTATCCGATGAGAGGTTATTCATTTATTAACAGTATACTTCGTGTTGGGATGATACAAAAAACAGAGCATGTTAAATTTACAAAAACAATATTATTAAAACAAATAATCCTATTTTAATTTACTGTCCTGTGAAATGTAAATATTTATTAAATACGTGTCTTTTTGACAGTATTTGTGGCTTCAGTATATGATAAAGACGCAAACTTGGCTTTCTACTGATATAGAATTTGATTATTTTGATAATTATGTTGACCCCTAAACTGTATACTAATACGATATGTTAAATTTGTTGGACAGAACACCACTGAAGCATACTTGGTAGTGACTCTGTCCGGAAAGCTAGGTCTTCTGGGTTTAAATCCTGGTAATGGAAAGAACTAATATTTGTGTGAAGAGCATGTCCACGGTCAGGGACGTATTTGTACCTGGATCTTGGATATTTCTTTGTATTTTATTTAGTATATGAATCTCAATGTAACGTGAAATGCACTTACATTACCATTTACAAATTGGCTTTAAATATTGGTAACTCTGTTAGGAGTCTGTAAATTAACAGCAGTTTTTGTTGGGTGAAAGAATGAAGTGCTGACCTTTTAAGAATACAATAGCAATTACTTTCTCATTCTCTGAAAATAATTCACCCAGCTATATTATAAAAAATAGAATAAACACATGTATTTAATAAACTCGAAAATCAACCATTTTTCTAAACAAATTGCCACTTGTCTGAGTAACAGCGATATATTGCAAATCAGTAGCCACGCTTGGTTTAAAAGGATTAAGTAAAGAATATGTTTATGGCTGTGATTGAAATGTATCATGGGCCTGGAAATAAAGTAACTTACTAATTAAAAATACAGTAAATAAGAAAAACTTTTGTAAGCTTGTCAAAAAAAAATTCAATGAAACTTTCGAAACATACCTCTATAGATTAAAAAATAAAATCAGCATCCGACTGAAATCCTACAGAGAATATTTTCATTATCGTCATCATTCATCCACAAGATATCCACTGCTGGATATAGGCCTCCTCCATGGATTTCCAAAAAGACCAGTTGAAAGCGGCTTACATCCAGCGTCTTCCTTCGACTAGGATGAGATCTTCTCTCCATCTTGTCGTCCGACGCTGCACTTGCCGATATGACATATAAGCAAGTACCGACATACCATATTGTGGTCTCCATTCGAGAACTTGTCGGATCTAAAATGGTAAATAAATTATTAAAATACTAAAAATGCTTTATTTAACTTGTTTTTCATTACATAATCGAATTTCATTTATAACACAACGCTCATAAAAAATTAAATATATAAGACTATGATTTAGTACCACAACCACATCACCTGACATAACCTGATTTTTTCTTTAGAAACACTTTCTTTTGGAGAGTTATGCGTCGTCCATATGAAATGAAGATTAGAATGAAGTGATAATTGAATATTCTAAACCATGTAAAATTTTATCGTGATTTTAAATATACTGGTACCTCAACCTTTATGGAACTCGTTATAACTGGTATTTTCAAAGTAGAAACTGCCCACGGAAATATTTTTTCCCCCACTTTAGCATCTGGAAACACTTCTCTGTAAAATAGATGGAGCAAATGGTACTTTATTTGAGAGAAAATCAGTTATACCCTCTGTATTTTGATCCATTTTTCTTTCGTATTTTTCTTTATCTTTAGAAACTTTTTGAAATACATGATCGAAGCTAGGCCTGTTTTTAATAAGACAAAATCCTTCTACTAAAATAAAAGCTTCCTTAGCAACGCAAGCTGAAGTCTACGCAGATGGAGTCGCGGGCAATAGTCGACGATAAGACTAGATACCTAGTCTTACAATAATTGGTTCTAGTAATTTTGGAAGTCTGGACGAACGATTATAAATGCCTCAATAATATCGATACTTAATCAGTCTGAAAAGAAAGGTACTACCCCATCACTATGTCTCCAGCTGACCTACTGGTGAATTTGACATTTCGCGGCAAATACATGCGGCCGTATCTCGAAACATCGCATTGAACAATGATCAGTTTTGCGTGACGGTTCACTGCGGGCTGGCTTTTCCTAGTTAGCAAACCTCCACGAAAATCCTATATAGAAACAGCAGTGGAGTAACTACAATGTAATAAATACGTCCCATTTATGTTCTTAGTAATGTGATGCACATTGCACATAAAATTATTATAATTATGATTTTTCGTAGTTTATAAGACGAATATAGTGAGTAAAATAGGTTTACCGGTGAAAAGACACTCCCCTGTTTTTGAATAGCATGTATCACAGCGATTTCTGGAGGTAATCACTGCGCAATTAGGCATTTTTCTCAGATGTTACTACGACGGCTGGCGCGAAGCGATTGACGGCCATATTTTAAAGTTTCGTAGAGGTTAGCCCAAATGGGCTAACGTTGGGCGACAGTGCCACGCCCACAAGGCACTTCTCCTTATTTTTGTGTTCTGAGGTTCTTACGGAGAGAAAAATAAAAAAAAATAAAGAATCGACTGTTAGGCGGTACAAAGTTCGCTGGGTCAGCTAGTTTAATATATATGTAGTCTATTTTGTACACGTATACAGACTCACTTTAAACTGCCTCTCCAACTCTCTAAGGTTTGCTGGAAGCAATCTCTTTCAGAGATAAGCTCGCCATTGTACATGTTATTTCTTACGTAATGCCCTGTTAGATGTTTCGTGTGCAATAAAGTACATATAATAAATAATAATAAACATATTAATGTTGTTTTCCTATTTGTTGGAGGCTGTATGGAAAGTACCTACATAGTGACCTCCCTAGTGTTTTGTCTAGATATTGATTGTCATAAAGTTAATGGGTGAAGGGTGGAGCGCATAAGCTGATTAGATTATTCAGCTGACGAAATTGCTCTAGAGTAGAGAGTTAATTTAAAAACTTGATGATACATTGCAAAGTTACTCGATTTCGATAGGCCTAGTCTGTATCTACTTATAGGAATGTGACTTATTGTTAGGGTTTCGCAACTTAAAAGGAAAAACGGAACCCTTATAGGATCACCTTGTGCTTCCGTTAGTCTGTCAAGAACCCTTTTTTTACTGTTAGCCGTTTTGAGAATTGGCCATTTTTATCGACTAAGCCTTATTTTGGAATCTTTATTTTATAAGTGAACGCAAAAATACGGCTGTATATTCAAGACTCAAAGGAATCAAAATTCCAGTTGACCAAGATTTATAAAATTTGACAAGTGATATTTTATCCTACACATTTATTATTTGTTTTACTTAGTCCCTTTTGTGTCCCACTGCTTGAATCCAAACTCTCCTACTTTTTTCCATCTCTCCCTGTTTCCGGCCACCTCGCACCATCCCTGCAAGAATGCATTTAGGTCATCCCGCCATTTTCAGCTTGGTTTGCCGCAACGTGCGTCGGTGTCCATTTTGCGGAACCCAGTCGGTCGCAATTTTGGCCCACCTATCTTATTACACCCACATTTCTTATGAAATCATAAAAAAATTCTTTTAAGTTCGGGAGACGCTCGTAAAAAACTGCGAGACTCGATTCCTGAACTATTTATAATATTTAAGTACCTACCTCCAAATTTCTACGGAATCCTCGATGCGAGAGTCCGACTTGCACTTGGCTGGTTTTTTTAATTCGTTCAGGGAAAAAGTAACATAGCCTCAACAAGAATCCAGTAAATCTTCTAGTATTTTTCAAAGAAGCCAGGTTTGCCCATGCGTTTTCATAGAACTACGAAACTCTGAAATCGAGTCAGCAATGTACCGAGAATAAATCTGATCCGAATGATAAGACAGAAACGTGACCGGATTGAAGGCAGTTAAACGATTAACTGTGCTTTGAGATAATTTCTTGTACCAAGCGTGATTTATTATACCTAGTAGATTGTCAGCAGAAGGGGAGATTAAAGAGAAGTAAAAAAAAGTCAAGTAAAATCACTTGGGTTAAGCAAGAAAAGGCGCGGTAAGGTACTGGATGGTAACAATCCCGTGACATTTTTTGGTATGTGACTAGTGGCATTTTAGCGAGCGCTTCCGTGCTTCGCAAGGCACGTTAAGCCGTTGGTGCCGGCTATCATGTAATGGCAGTCGTTAAGCCGTGTTAGAGGCCTTATGGGCGGCATGAAAAACAGTGTGGCTGTTTGTCCACCGCCGCCGTCACCGTCACGTCACCGAGAACGAGATTATTTCGGGCCGAGTTTAATATGACGTGACGGCGATCGTTTGTCCACCGCGACCGATGGTTTAGTTTGTTCCAACTGTTCCAAACATTCTTTACTTTCTATAACTTCTATTAATTAATAAATATCGTATTTCAATTTTTTGACCATTTTTATTACAATGATATATTATGATAATTGATGACAGACAAAATAATAACTAAGCTCGAGTACGGTGCCACGGCGACGGCAGTGAGTGGACAAGTTCGGCACATCGGCCCGTCAAAATCTCGGGCCACGTTTTAGCGGTCACGCCGATCTACTTGCAATTTCGGCGGCGGGGATAACGGCGCACGGTGGGCTGAGAATCACGTTTCAAAGACATAGGAACTTGAGTTTTCAAGTGTCACTTTTTTCTCTCGAAATAGGTTTTATTACTCATTACTATAATAATCTCTCATAGTCTCTCATCACATTGTTTAGTATAGTAATACTAAACAATGTGATGAGAGACTATTTAGAGAGCAAACGGATGTGTAAGAATTTTTCGAAGAAAAATTTGTATGGAGCTGACATGAAAAGTGGCTATAGATCTGGAATCGCAAGTTTGGCCGTAATATCCTTGGAGATGTAAGTAGTGCTATTTATTTGTGATTTTTCGGCATACTTTTTATAGCAGTGCCCTTTGCGATTTTTTTTAAAATTAATTATGTGTATTTTATACTTAAATGACTAGTTAGACCAACTTTAGATATACCATATGCCCTAGCCTATGAAATTAAAACTAGGCGTGTTATATATAATGTACATATTATCCCTTTATTTTAGTAAAGGGATAATATGTACATTAGACGACATTCACCAAAGTAAGAAAGGTTTTAATAAAATAAAATACCAGTTTTTCAAAATATATTTTTACTAATTGCACATTCACTGACCACGAACTGGCAGACGCCAAGTAGGACACCCACCATTTCGCTCGACCGATGATCCCAAAAATATCGCTGGGTGAGGATCGCTGGTGGCTGGGTGAGGATTGCTGAGGATAGAGTAATGTGGCTTGCCCTGGGAGAGGCCTATATGCAGCAGTGGACAAATACAGGCTGATTGAACATTAAATATAAAGACCGTTTCTTTATCATGAATTCCCAAAAACGGTAATATCACTTTAATAATTCGTAAAACAAGTCTTATTAAACACATAATGTATATGCTCAGTTTTAATTTCATAGACTAGGGTACAGGAATATCTAACTACGCATAGTCAGGACACAAAAGCATTAGAACTACTCATTTTAGTACAAAGTACACATTATAATTATATTTTTAAAAATCGCAAAAGGTACCGCTATAAAAAGTATGCTGAAAAATCACAAATAAGTAGCACTACTTACATCTGCAAGGATATTACGGCCAAACTTGCGATTCTAGAGTTATAGCCACTTTTCATGTCAGCTCCATACAAATTTTTCTTCGAAAAATTCTTACGCGTCCGTTTGCTCTATAAATAGTCTCTCATCACATTGTTTAGTGTATTAATGAGTAATAAAACCTATTTCGAGAGAAAAAAGTGACACTTGAAAACTGAAGTTCCTATGTCTTTGAAACGTGATTCTCAGCCTACCGTGCGGCGCTCGGGTGACGGATGTGCGGTGGACACGCGGCTTAAGTAAATGTATGTACCGCTTCTTCGGTGCCGTCATCTCGTTCTCGGTGACGTGACGGTGACGGCGGCGGTGGACAAACAGCCTAAGGCCCGCCAGTGTCTTACAACCCTCCACCAACCCGGTCTTGGCCCCCGTACTGGAGTATGGCCTAACCTTCCTGTGATGCAGGAAGAGACCCGTGCCCCAGCAGTGGGGGCATACAAGGGTTGATATAGAGCACAAAAAACACAGATACGGTAAACCCGTACTTATCACTAATAAAAGCAACTTAAGGTGAATTTCTTTCAATTGGTGAGGTTTGGAATTTTTTTTTAAAGTATATTTTTGATAAGATACAAGCTTTTGTCAAATACTGTAATGTTTTATTGTGATATAACCTAGAATTACTCGTGTTAATTACGGTCATGGACCATAAAACCATAACATAATAATCATCTTTTCTGTTTGCTATCATCGTTGTTTACGAATGTGATAAAATTATACGTAAGTTGTAATAAGAATAAGATCCGCATTAATTAAGTAGGTACCTATCTCGTTTTTAGGGTTTCGTACCTAAAAAAACGGAACCCTAAGATTATTTTGGTGTCAGTCCGTCCATTTGTCTGTCAAGACCATTTATCTCGGAAACGCGTAGAAGAGGTATCGAGTTCCAGGCACAGTTGTAGGTCTCTTGAAGTTGTGAAAAAAATCAAACTTCAAAAAAAAACCCGAATCCCGGCATGGGTGGAATTTTTAGCCTCTAAATAGGTTTTTCAAATTTGTCCTTAGCACGGGTTAGTGCATTAAAAATAATATGATTTTGTGGGTACAGCGATATCATTCCGATGTAAAACCTAACTGCAAAATAGGTACTCGCGGCTGCAAGTGATGCAAATCACTTCAGCCAGATGTCGCTGCCTGTACGTAATACAGAGAATATTGTAAAGAGGTTCGAAATTTCACTTCTAAATAGGTTTTTAAATTTTTCCTTAGCAAGGGTTAGTGCATTAAAAATAATATAATCAAACTTCAGTTTACGAAAAAAAGTTGCGGCCGTTTATGGCGTTAAAAAACGTGTATTTCGACGCTCAAGGGAATCAAAATTCATAGGGCCATTTTCTGAATTGATAATTTCACTAAGTAAATACTTAAGCAACGTTCTGTCACGCTCTTTGCTGAGAAATTTGATGAGACAGCACTACAGTTAAGTGTTTTCTTAGCCAAATTCTCAATTCAGAAACTGGCCCATAGGGTACATTGTTCCATAAGTCCCAGTGAGTTAGAACTACGAAATTTACAAAGTAATATGATCTTACACTCCAAATACAGTAAAAGTAGACATTTGTAATTAAACCATATAAAAAACATTCTCTGATTAGGAAAAGCTCAGAAAAAACTGCGAGATTCGATACCTAAGCTATTTATATGTAAGACTAAGATAGAGATAGAGAACACTTTCTTGCACAACCAGAAAAAGAATACAACCATGATTTGTAGTTTGGAGTTTTTTTTTTTTATCCATAATGATCTAGATTTTGAAATGGACACCTAGTTTGAATATTGTAACATTCATTTAGCCGCAGTTTGCTGCTTTGAATAAAACCTTTTAATTTCATAAGTATCTACCTATAAATGTATACGGAACCCGTGCGCCAATCCAAACCGTATTTGGCTAGTGTTTAAAGCTCATTTTGTGACAGTATGATTAGGGGTATCATCTTTGGATGTGCCATATCATAAGGATCAGGATCAGACAAAGGCGTCACTATAAAGTATTTTGCTTAACGTAGCCCGGTCTTAGTGAGACCAGAGATTTCCCCATAGTCGCATTGTACGCAAATCTTTGCCATTAGTAAAAATTACCGAGACCGAGTCTATTAGTAAAAATTTGTGCGCTGTCTATCCTTTGTTTAATTTGTTGTATTTTATTATCATACTACCATCCGACTAATATTATAAACGTGAAAGTTTGTAAGTATGGATGGATGGATGTTTGTTACTCTTCCACGTAAAAACTTATGAATGGATTTAATGATTACACTATTTTTATTTTTAATGCACTAACCCGTGCTAAGGAACAAATTTTAGTAATGCAATTTGCTTAAGTCAGATGTCGCTGCCTGTACGTAATACAGAGAATATTGTAGAGGTTCGAAATTTCACTGATGCCGTGAGTCGCCCATTGGCTCAATTGGTAGAGCGCTGGTACGGATAGCCAGAGGTTGCGGGTTCGAATCCCGGCATGGGTGAAATTTTTAGCCTCTAAATAGGTTTTTAAAAAATGGATTTAATGATTTACGTATTTTGATTTATCTGAAATAAAATATTATTATTACTTCACCTATCCCATCTCTTTCCAGAAAGTGAGCAGTGCTCTTCCCCTATATTACGCGCACTAAATCCTTAGCCATTCCAATAGTCTGCCAAATTAGTTTGGAATTGGCAGCATGGACCCGACCGAAAATCAGCGTTGCGACTTTATAAACTGTTAAATAATTCAAAATTGATAAGATTTGAATTATTACGATTATTATGTGTATATTTATTATTATGTTATTACTTGGCGCCCGCTTAAAATCAGCGTCATGGTCCTCAACGAACATGGCAAAATAATGAGCGGCGGCCATTTTGGAGCCATTTTAAACTTGTTTCTAGCAGTAACTATGCTGTGTAAACCCTAATTTATACGCTTATGCATGATAGTTTTAATTTTGATTGTGTTGGTACTACTTTTCCTGCATCACAGTACTCCACCACGGGGGCGGGTTGGTGGAGGATTGTAAGACAGCGGCGATCCCTACTGTCAGAAGTTATCAAGCTGCCCTTAAGGCCTCTGACATGGCCTAACGGCTGCGATTACATGACAGCCGGCACCATCGGATTAACGTGCCCTGCGAAGCACGGAAGCGTTCGGAAAAATGTCACTAGCGGTAGTCACGGGGCAGACATCCATCCTTCACCTGACCGCGCCTGTTGTTGCTTAACTCAAGTGATTGATTCCAAACACTCGGTTCGTCTAAGCCACGAACGTTTTACCAAATAAATAATCATAACTACATTCTATGCCCGCCTGACAAATCTGACAATACAGGTTATCAGATTTCTTGAATTCACAGATTGTAGGGGTCAAGAGTTAGGGTTCATAAAGTTAACAGACTAACGACTTGTCGCTTTGTCGTACCTGGATTTAAGAGGCTCCGTGCACTAACACTGGCGCCACCAACGGAAAAGAAACAGTTTTTTTACAGATCGTTTTTGCAAAAAGTTATAGTGCATACTCTCAAGTTTGTTAATAGTGATTTTAAGGACCCATGTCCGTGAATCTAGGAACCTACTGTTTACTGATGACGGGAGTGGCGGCGGAAGATCGGACGGCGGTCAGTGGGTAGTCGGACAGTCCAATGGTCACTTGATGTGGTGAAAACGGACCGCCCGTGGATGCCAATGGCGAGTCCGCAAAATGGACGACATTCACGGACATGGGTTCTTAGAATCACTACTAATAAAATTGAGAGATGGTACTGACACTTCGCAAAAACGATTTGTAAAACAAGTCATGATAATTATTGTAAAAACCTATGTAGAGGCTAAGAATATCACCCATACCGGGACTCGAACCTGCGACCTCTGGCTAACTGTGCCAGCGCTCTCCCAACTGAGCTAATGGGCGACTTACCGGCATCAGTGAAATTTCGAACCTCTTTACAATATTCTCTGCATTACGTACAGGCAGCAACATCTGGCTGAAGTAATTTGCATCACTAGCAGCCCCGAATACCTACTGCAGTTAGGTTTTACATCGGAATGATATTGCTGTACCCACATGATTATATTCTTCTTAATGCACTAACCCGTGCTAAAGACAATTTTATAAACCTATTTAGAGGCTAAAAATTCCACCCATGCCGGGACTCGAAAATACGACATTTTCCCATTGGTGGCGCTAGTGTTACGAGTACCGCATGGAGCCCCTTAAGCTGCTTTACCAACTGTGGAGGCAATGGAGGGTTATCATCAAATGACTGACCTGTGCAAAATCATAATATCCTTTATTACGAACTAAAGTAGCAATTATGATAAAACTTGAGGTTGTAATTTATAGGTCTATCGATGTTTTGTCATGTCCTTTCCTGGTTACCAGAGCACAGGGCATCCTAGTTTGAGTCATGCCCGAGTAGTATGATGTCAGGAGTCACGGGTTTTGTGGGATAAAATGTCAGAATTTTACAATTAATGTAATAATAATAATAATAAATTTAAAAACCTATTTAGAGGCTAAAAATTTCACCCATGCCGGGATTCGAACCCGCAACCTCTGGCTATCCGTACCAGCGCTCTACCAATTGAGCCAATGGGCGACTCACGGCATCAGTGAAATTTCGAACCTCTTTACAATATTCTCTGTATTACGTACAGGCAGCGACATCTGACTTAAGCAAATTGCATTACTTACAGCCCCGACTACCTACTTTGCAGTTAGGTTTAACATCGGAACGATATCACTGTACCCACATGATTACACTATTTTTATTTTTAATGCACTAACCCGTGCTAAGGAACAAATTTAAAAACCTATTTAGAGGCTAAAAATTTCACCCATGCCGGGATTCGAACCCGCAACCTCTGGCTATCCGTACCAGCGCTCTACCAATTGAGCCAATGGGCGACTCACGGCATCAGTGAAATTTCGGTTGCGGGTTCGAATCCCGGCATGGGTGAAATTTTTAGCCTCTAAATAGGTTTTTAAATTTGTTCCTTAGCACGGGTTAGTGCATTAAAAATAAAAATAGTGTAATCATGTGGGTACAGTGATATCGTTCCGATGTTAAACCTAACTGCAAAGTAGGTAGTCGGGGCTGTAAGTAATGCAATTTGCTTAAGTCAGATGTCGCTGCCTGTACGTAATACAGAGAATATTGTAAAGAGGTTCGAAATTTCACTGATGCCGTGAGTCGCCCATTGGCTCAATTGGTAGAGCGCTGGTACGGATAGCCAGAGGTTGCGGGTTCGAATCCCGGCATGGGTGAAATTTTTAGCCTCTAAATAGGTTTTTAAATTTGTTCCTTAGCACGGGTTAGTGCATTAAAAATAAAAATAGTGTAATAATAATAAATTTGTTTATTCAAGGTAAAGGTTGCATAGTGATACATCTACATTAAGTTATTCTAAGAAGAAAAAACATAACATAAAATGTACTTGGGTACATGTCTGCTGCCATAACTAGGCTCACATGTAGCCTGTGTTTATGGCGAGCAGGCCCGTGCCTCTGGCGAGGTATATGGTAAGATATAAATTGTCATGCTTAGGATAATTACAATGGAGATATGACAGTAGAAGGTAATGTATAAATTTGAGAGACAAAACAGGATGTTAACCAAAACTAAAACTAAATTGTTAACTACAGAATAACATGCTGGTGTATGTGTGTGTATATTAGGGTGTGTATGTGTGTGTGTGTGTATTTTTGTGCGTGTGTATGTGTGTGTGTGTTATTGTATGTGTGTGTTTATGTAGGTGTGGGCAATTCATTGAGTGTAACTATTGACTAATCAGCTGGAGAACGGGTTGGAGGATATTAGAATGTTTTCGGTTTGTTCGTAAGAAAAATATTTTAAAATTGAGTTTACTTTCTTTTTACATTCATGTGACGTAAGCGTGAAAATGGGATGTATGCGGTTAAATTTATTATATAGAGAGGGTCCAAGGTACAAATTGTGTCGTTTTGTGAAGGAAAGTCTCGGAAAAGGTGTTTGATAAATTAAGTCTTTACGGCGTTTTGGGACTTGAAGCAGTGTATTGGAATGTCGCGACTTATGATGACATAAATCGCCTGACTAGCTTCATCGTGCTACCTTGGCCAGACGATTGAGTTGAGTGGAATTATTACAGCTGGCGGAGACGTGGAGGGAACGAAAGTTCATAATATCCTTGTTATTAACTTTTACCAATAAAAGTACCTAATTATGATAAAAACTGACACCACGCGAAGGGTTCCGAAGAAAAAAGGAATTATTAAACAACCTCAATTATCAAAGTAATAATCCGGGAATTTATTGAGAAATTTTCCTGTTTTCAAGTCGGTCAACTTGTAAAGCCTACATAGCTGTGATAGTTTTATTTTCAAGTTCATTGTGGTACTGCCCTGAAATTTTTCACCAGTTGTTTAGCCAGGGGGAACACGCTTTAAAGCTTAATATTTCGCAAACGGATCCAACGATACCCCATACTATGGTTAAGTCGAAAAAAATTGCATCCCGAATTCAGGAGTCGGAGAGTTTTAAATATTTTACAATTTTGTCAGCGTGATTAATATCTAATGTATATCTGTGACCGCGACTCGGCCAACGTAGTGTAGGACGCCCTCCGACTACGTGGGATGACGATCTGCGAAAAACTGCAGGCAGATGCTGGATGCGGTAAGCTGAAGACAGGGCGCTATGGCGCTCATTAGGGGAGTGCTATGTCCAGCAGTGGACTAGAATAGCCTGACGACGACGTATATCTGTGCAAAGTTCCAGTTTTCTAGTACTTGTCGTATCTGAGCTAAGCCGCCGACAAACAGACGGATATACATGGCGAAATTATAAGCGTTTCTTATGGACTTTTCTGTCTCGTGCTTTAATTTATAAGATAGCTTAGATAAGCCGTTAAGACTTGGTCAATGTGCACTCAAAACAAACAAGTGACAACAGTCAGCAGCCTGTTAAAAGCTTGTTAACGTACATACGAGAAATCCGGGTTCATATGAATAAAAAATAAATACTTAATTTCCTCTCACGTCACAAAATAAAGAAATTTTACTTACAAGAAAAAAAGTTCCAACTTAAAATGAAAAACTGAATTTATTTCGTTTAAAACACTAGAAAAGTAGGTAAAAAAATATTAACTGTCATCGTGCCAGTCGTGTATTCAAACACCAAATGCGAGTTCATGGTACAAAAAAATCAAACAAAAGTCAATGATGTCCTCGACAAGGCAATTGGACTTGAACAATGAAGACATATTTAGAGCAGATGACCAAAGCCAAGCCTGAACAAAGTGTGAAGAATAAATAGCATCGACATTATTTTTTTTCTGCGGTTTAATGCGATTACCATGTTAAATAAGAAATCATGAACGCACAATATATGTATTTTATTCATTAGGTACCTACTCATTTGTTTTATGATTTGGCGGCAAATTGAAAATTGTCTATGTCACGTTATCATGGAATTGACGCGAGAAAATTTTCGTGCAATGATTTTTTATGACTTTCGATGTCATTTTAGTCAACAAAAAAGTTATGATAGATTTCGATTGGCCTTTTACGATGAAGCCCCATCTCGTGCCACTGTTTACAACTGGTTTAATGAGTTTAAACGTGGTCGCACTAATCTCACGGATGATCCGCGTGAGGGACGGCCTTCTACGGCGACGACTGAAGATAACATCAGTGTTGTGCGGCGTATGATAGAGACTGACAAAAGAGTGACCTATCAGCAGATTCGAACAAGCTTAGGCATCGGTATGAGTCAAGTGCACAAAATCCTTTATGAATATTTAGGGGTCAGGAAGCTTCGTGCCCGGTGGATACCTCACAATTTGACCGAGGCTCAAAAACTCCATCGTGTTGATTGGTGCCGAAAAATGCTTCAAAAATTTAATGGACATGACTTAAATGCTGTGTTCGACATACTGACGGGTGACGAAAGCTGGATTTACTGTTATGATCCCGAAACCAAAAGACAGTCTGCTCAGTGGGTGTTTACTTCCGAGGAGTTGCCTACTAAAGTGAAGAGAGGTCGAAGCGTGGGCAAAAAGATGGTGGCCTCGTTTTTTGGAATGACAGGTCATTACGCATCAATTGCTTTAGAGAATCAAAAAACAGTCACTGCAGAGTGGAACACTAACAAGTTTGCCACTTGTCCTGGAAAAAGTGCGAAAGAAACGACCTCGCAGCAGGATCCTCCTTCACCACGACGACGCCTCGTTACACACTGCCAAGCGAACGACTGACTATTTAGCGACGTCAGACGTGGAATTACTGGGTCATCCGCCATATAGCCCCGAACTAGCACCTTGCGATTTTTATTTATTCCCGAAAATAAAACAAAAACTTAAAGGAAAAAGTTTTATAGACGCCGAGGAAGCAGTGACTGCGTATGAAAAGGCCGTTCAGGAGACTCCTAAGGACGAGTGGGCAAAGTGCTTTTCTCAGTGGTTCCATCGGATGCAGCAATGTATTGATGTGAATGGACACTATTTTGAAAAGATATAATAAAACTAATAACTTGCTAGTACGCTCAGTTTTTGATTTTCTAAGAACTTTCAGTTTGACCCTTGTATGTCTCCACTGTTGGGACACGGGTCTCTTCCTGCATCGCATGAAGGTTAGGCCATAATCCACCACGGGGGCCAAGTCCGGGTTGGTGAAAAAAATCATTACTTGTGATGATAAGAGCATTTTAAAAAACCTATTTAGAGGCTAAAAATTCCACCCATGCCGGGATTCGAACCCGCGATATCATTATTATGTGGGTACAGCGATATTATTCCGATGTGAAACTTAACTGCAAAGTAGGTAATCGGGGCTGCAAATGATACAAATTACTTCAGCTAGATGTCGCTGCCTGTACGTAATACAGAGAATATTGTAGAGGTTCGAAATTTCACTGATGCCGGTGAATCGCCCATTGGCTCAGTTGGAAAGAGCGCTGGCACGGATAGCCAGAGGTCGCGGGTTCGAATCCCGGCATGGGTGGAATTTTTAGCCTCTAAATAGGTCTTTTTTAAATTGTCCTTAGCACGGGTTAGTGCATTAAAAATAATATAATAATAAGAGCATGTTTTTTGTCAATAAGTGACCACAAGAAATCTTAACAAATGTGATAACCATTTTTAGAACCTACAGCCTAGAGCCTAGGAACCTAGGACTTTAATTGATTAAAGTTAAAGTTTACTTTTTGATAAAAAAAAGTATTACAAAACAAGTTATGATTTTTATTCCGTTGGTGGCCCAAAGCGCTTCAACGACTAAACTACCCAGAAACCCATTCAATTATAGCCAAACAAGGGATGAAGGCAGATACATAGATGACAATGATGTCTGGAATTAAAGCCAGTACAATGCATGAGTTCTATGTTTTTAAATAATTATGTAAACTTTGTTAATTAAGGGCTATGAAAAGTTTAGTTCAAAAAAAGACCTTGAAAAGACTAAGTTTGGAGTTTTTTTGTCTACTTTTTCTCCAAAATGATCTAGATTTTAAAATGGACACCTAGATAGAATTGTAACGTTGATTAAGGTGCAGCTTCTGCGCTACTTTGAATAAAACCATTTCATTTCATTATACAAGGAAAAAAAAACTTTAGCCAGTGCTCCGTCTTTTCCAACTTTTCTAAGTCCCTTGTGTCTCGCCGTTCCTAAAGACTAATGTGGAGCATGCAGTCTCGCCCGCACTATTTAACATTTTTAATTATTGTAATAAAGACTACTCGTAAAAAGTGGTAATTAGCCCATACATACTCTCTCTCAGGAGAATGCCTGTGCCCTTCAATGGGACGCATATAGGCTACATAAAAAAAGACTTACAAATTATGCCACTGAATGTCTAGCTACTGAAATAATGCGGCATAAAAATAACTGTAAATTGTTTCTTCATTATTGATTTTTCAACTCCTTCCAAGAAACAACAGTTTAAAATTTACAATGCAAATTTTCCAAAAAATTTTTCAGAAAAATCTACCACTTAAAATTTCTAGAATTTATGAAAATTTTAATTGAGCATTTTGAATCTATTTTAATTTCAAATTTAATCAATACTGATGAAACAATCTTCAGATTATGTGGTATTTCTAGCCTTATTTATTCTTCTGGATCTTCTCTAGCAGCAGTTCAAGTCTACCTGTCATAACAGGCTGGCCTTTCTTAGTCTTCTTGCTCAATTTCTTAAACCGCTCCTGCTTCTTCTTCTTGTACTCTTGAAGTTTCTGCATTCTCTCCTCTTTGGCCTTTTGTATCTCCTTCTGTTTATCTATTTTATCCTGTTTTATTTGGTTGAACCGTTCCTTTGCTTTTGCAAACGGGTCTTTTTTAACTTTCTGTTTGTTTTCTTCAATGTTGACCTTAATTGTTTCCGTCTCAATCAGGTCTGGATGTTTGACAAAACGTCCAACAGTCTCTTGACCGTCAGTGGTGTCCTCTTCTTCATCAAAACCCTTAAACTTGTACGTACCAGGGGTCGGTTCATTCTTAACTTCATTGTAGTAGTTTCTTAGAAGCTTCTTCTTTCGCTGCTCCTCAAATTGGTCGAGTTTGTACTTTTTGCTGTATTTTTTTAGGCGGTATGTTTTCTTGTCAAATGGTTTTTTGACCTTTTCATTATTACTTTCTTGTTGTACACCAGGCCGGTTGCTGTTGAATTGTTCTAGTCTTTTATGTTTGCTGCTCCCTGATGGTTCTGTGGTTTCGGGTTGGACCACATTTTTCTTGAAATGTACACTTTTCCCCTTACCCTGATCATTATTCTTTTTAAAATCTTTCTTCTGCTTCTTGTCAGCTAAGAAGAATGAATCATGTTTCCCTTCCATGATTTTAAGTTTAAAACGTCAGACCTATAAAGAAATGAGAAAGCGTGTTTGGTATTAAAGAAAACAAAATATAAAACAGATTTTCCCTGCTACATGCAACCTGAATCAGTGTTTAGAAATCAAATACATTACATGTATTAAAAGCAGAATGAAAACACGCTTTTTCATTTTCATAAAATAGTAGATACAACAAGGAGAACAAATAAGTACATATAAATAATTATGGCATTACAATTTAAAAAAATATGTGTGTATATAAGGATATTATTTACAAATAGTGTCAAAAAAATATACAAATAGTGGCTGAATTTGCTGCCAGACAAAAATGCAGGAAATGTAGTCAGCTCATGAGAAGTTCTATTTTTGTACCACTGGCTATTGAGACTACTGAGTTTAGGGTATGTAGCAAAGCCTTTATTTGGGAGTTAGGACGGCACTCGAGGGAACGCGGCTTGGACTGTCACTTTACTAGGGCATCATCTCATCCAATGCATTTCCCTGGCTGTTTAACATGGTAGGTAATGGAGCCAGTGTTATGGAGACATTTGGGTCAAATATTGCCCTGAGTGCCTAAAAATTTGGTTTATTATACAATACTCAATAATTTATTGCATCCCACAAGTATATACACATGACATAAATAAAAATATGGATCTTTATGGACCCTGTAGGGCACGCAACATTATAAATTAGTTTTTTATGGTTTTCTTTAGTTTAGATGAACTTTTAAAATGTTATCTATTTAGTCTCTTGACAATGACAATCTATGGTAAACGATAATTATTTTATGCTCATATGAATATCATAGTAAATTTAATTTCTTTCTATAAATAAATAAATAGGGTGATATGATAACCGCTAATAAATTATTTTATTGTTGCAAAACCCACAAAAACCCTTGATTTTATCATAATTTTTTGTCAACCCTCAACCCTGGTCTCCCTACCCTTCCGGGGCACAGGTTTGAGGTTATGTTATGTTTTCACAGCGTGCAAAATTTGGCTAACTATCTTCCAGTATAATCAGCAAATGTTTAAGTCTCGAAATAATACAAAAACTTTATCAAACAGAAATCGGCAAAATGGTGGTCTTTGGCAATGTGCCCACCTGCCAAGAGTGGTCCTATAACTAAAAATCAATGAAGTAAATGAACAACTCTTAAATGTCTTTTAGTGATTGGATGGTAGCTGAATATACCTACTTAAGAATTTCCCTTGAGGAGCAATTTCCATACATTGTTTGATATTTTATTTACAAATGGCATTATTGGATCGCAAACATTGCCAATATGTTAAAAGGACACAAATAGAAGTTAGATTGTGCTTCCAACTGAGAATAACTAATAAAGGAAATTTTGACCTCATAAGACTTATCACATAACTGTTCTCAAGGCTCTAATTTCATTTTGAGAACTTTATTTGCAATTTTGAGCACAAACAGACCAAGATTTGTGTCCACTACGTGTATTAGTAAAGTTAAATTTCAATTTGGCTTGTAGTTCATAATTTTTTTTCCGTTATGTTATTTGCGATCAGTCATCAACCATAAGCAGGTATTGAAGTGTCATGGTTGATTGGAATGCATCTTCTAGTGAAGAGTGCTATACATATAATATGTAGGGAGGCCAGTGTTATTCTTCTAGCTCGAGTATGTTATCTCTCTTAAAAGACGCTTGGACTGATGTGCCGATAAAAGGCTTGATGCTAAATTATTAGGGTGATGCCTACATCACTCTCCTCTCAGCTCCTAGCTTGGCTTTATATTTTGCTGAAGTAGTCCATATGTCTTCTTTGACTTTGTTTATTGTCATAATATATTCATGTATTTATAAATATAAACCAAACTATGTTAGTATGGAAACTGCTCCTTGAGGGAGACTTATTCTCTTGGCTCACAAATGGAAAAGATCTGTTCTCACTAGGAAAGTTATTTCCACAATTGCAGCAATTGCATTGTAGATATATTGCCAGAGTAATTGCAAGTGGCTATAGAAATTTATGTATTCCAGCATAATTGAAACTATTAATTAAGAATCAAGGTCATAATGGCCAACTTTATCACTTTTCAGTATTAGTGAATTAACAACCGATACATTATTACACTAATATGGGGCCAGCCAAGGGGCAAAAATTATCGACGAACGCGATTCGTCAGGAAACGTATGACGTCAAAACCGTCACATCACATGGCCAAATAAAGATGACTCAAATCTACACGTTAAGTTAGCCACAATGCGAATATTCTAGCATTTCCCAACTGTGGGTAGGCAAAAATAGCTCATAAAACGCAATACGAATAAGTAGTCGTAATTTCCAAAATTTCTACCGAATAGAGAAAATGACAAGCTGGTGCCAAGGATATCCAGTTGCACAATCATGGATAGAAAACGGGTGCTAAATATGCAAAATCAAACGTTCGGGAGCCTGCAGAATGTACTTCGGGGCTTTGATATAGAATAATATACGCTTTAGATGCGGTTTTACTTAGTTCTAAACAGGTTTATGGCAGAAAATTGACTTACCAGATCAAGCCACCCACTGGGTTGGCTTAGAGTTATCGACGGAATCTTGATAGCTTAGTAGCACTTGGCACGAAAAAACTTAACGCCGATAGATGTAAGCACACGAGTCTTAAACTGAAAGACTGTACCGACCATGCCCTTTACGCGAATTTCTTAGTTATTTCACACAAGAAATTGCCGTCCGGACGGGTTCGCGAAATGTCAGACAGAAAAGGAGGGGGTGAGGCGCGAGCGGTTGGCATTCAAGGGGGGTGGTGGAGATGAAACGCGCAGCTGCCAGCTTTCCGGTTTCGGATCGATTAAAATGACCATGCGCTCTAAAAGCTTATTTGTTCGCAGTATGGTAAAGATGTCTTGTACGTATTTAGTTTAAGTAATATTTTATCAGCAAAGCTTATTCTCTAAAATGTATGATTTATCCTTAAATACTGTTATGCACGGAAATTGTAATTGCGTGTATCGGAACGCGTAATTTTTTATTTCACATACAGTGCTGCCATCAAGAGAAAAATAGAAAAAACGGCGGGTTTTTTTAAAAACTTTTGAAACTTCATCGTTTTATCTGTATCACAATATATTTATGAGCAATTTCATTATGGATATGTTTGGATTTAAATGATCAGTGGGTCTCATTATGGATTAGTCGGGCACAGAAAAATCTGTGGTGTACGATATGAGTCCAGTTTCAACATCAGCAGGTTTATTAATTTAAAACCGGTTGTTTACCTCGTGTGCGGTGTGCCTTCCTACCTAGCACCACCAGTCTATTCGCTCTACGCATATTGAATTACACGTGAATGTATTACGACGACGTACACTTGAGGAGAAAAGTCAAGATCCACTACATACAGAAATAGCAACTTACTTTTGGGTGCCTAATTTGTCCATCTATTACAATTACACTATTTTTATTTTTAATGAACTAAACCGTGCTAAGGACAATTTTAAAAACCTATTTAGAGGCTAAAATTTTACCCGCGACCTCTGGCACGGATAGCCAGAGGTCGCGGGTTCGAATCCCGGCATAGGTGGAATTTTTAGCCTCTAAATAGGCTATTACAATTAGTTATAGATTTATAGTTTCACTCATAGATTACTTATAGTTTCATAAATTCTCATAACTGACAACTTTTAGTCATATCATCAGTCTTTAAGTAGGTACTAAAGAGCGTTTTAATATGTTGTGGGATGTATGAAGGTTTTATTTTATAAATCAACTTTAATTTACTGAGCTGCGTTGAAGATCCTTTAAAATATATATTTTTTAAATGAGAAGTTTGAGCAACAGAAAATCGCTCATTGTAAGTTAATATTGTAGCTTTATAGAATAGTCTGCGAGCGGAAATCTAATGCCTTTTGTCGTCGAGTGTACGGAGCCAATGAACAGCGGCATTATTAAGGCCTATTACAGATAGTTCATCCACCGACTCGATACAGTCCGGCACGACACTGTGCTTAGTAGCGTAAATTTAATTTATGTAGTTTCAAAATATAGAGCCTAGAACCACTTGGTTCCAAAAATAGAATCTATTATAAACTACCTACTTAATAGTCCGTACGGTCAAAACATCTAATCATTTAGTGAATTCCCGCATTCAAATCTTTGAAATCAAAAACTGGTGATAATGTCGAAGATGTCAAACGAAATTCACCAAGAACTCGCCGCGTGATCTGGCTCGAAGGACTAAATTATGAAGCTGCCACGTTTCGTAGACTCTTGGAGCCTGGGGTCAGTCCACAAGCCGACCCAGCTGATGCGGCATCACGAAGACTACACAGTGGGCGAGACTACCGGCGGGTTGAGTGTATTCTTCACCATCCTCTGCATCGTGGACCTGTTCGGCGTGTTTCCTGTTGTAGCGCTGCCGAAAAGCGTGGTTGCCTGCGGTGAGTGGACGTGTTTCGGCTCCAAGGACGGAAAGTCTCTACCGAATGTATTAGTGATAAATATTGGATCTAGTTTGGTTACCAACTAATTGAATTGGGCGCTTTTCCACTGCTAAGCATGGCAGCCAGGCAAAACAAGTTAAACAATTTAGGGAATCGTATGACGCGCTTTTCTTCGCAACGGCTGAGAGAGTAATTGGAACTATGTATATAGAAATATGATTGTATCTTTCGGTAGCACTAATTATAGATATAGGGGTCATTCTTTGGGACTCATTTTTCAAGCGGCATCGCTTAAAAATAATGGAAATCGAAAACCCAGCCAGCCACTTTTTTTTTCAGGCATACCTATAATCATCTTTTAATTGGGTAATTCATAATTTTTAAGTTACCTTTACATTTACTGTAGTTAAAAAATTAAAACACCCTCATTCTTTGATTTGCGTGGAGCGTCCCAAACCCAGATCCAGTCACTTAGTATTTAATATATTTTAAACTAAGCGCTACAGGCTTACCAAAAAAAAAAACACTAAGTCCTAAGAAGTTAACGATGCTTTAAAAAAAATATTCTATAGTTCTAAAATAATAACATTCACTAAAAAAATAAAATGTAACTGTCCCGAGGTAGCCACTGATTTGCGTGGATCATTGTAAATTCGCAAGAGTACATCCCTAACGAGATGGACCATGTTGCATCATTTGAATGAGAGTTACAACTAGTCATGCTCCGACGGCCGGGCAGAGTGCTTGTGTGACGATGCGTCGAGTTTCCGAAATATAAAGGTAAGAATCTAGTTGCGTGGGCATGGTTTCTCAAAATTTTGATTTGCGTGGTACTATTTTCTCCGGTAACTGTGAATTTATTTATTGAATAATATATTGTAGCGAACAAATATTAGGTAAAGAAACTTATGTACAGAACACAGTTAATTTGCTCAAAAGGTATTTTAAGGTTTTAACATAAACGGGTTTATTTTGATTTTCGTGGTCATGATTTGCGTGGTTTACGTGGTATTTTTGACCCACGAAAATCAATTTTAACCACGCAAATGAAATAAGTTTGAGTTTTTTATGATAATATTTTTTTATGTCACAGTTTATGGGTTTCTGATTTTACAAATACCTTACAATTATTAAATAGCATTCGATTTTATATCTATACCTTTAAGTATATTAAATTTCAATGGAATTTACATTTCAGACCAAAAATGCCGTTAACATGAGAAGAAAAATTTGAAAGATAGAAGTTGTCCGAAAGAAGACGAAAAGAGAGGCTTAAAAATAATGAAGAGTTCATATTAATAATATAAATAAAAATACATGTAAGTTTAAGTCTATGATTGTGATAATAAAAAATACAGATTATGTTCCTACGAAATGACTGATTACAGATAAGAGAAAGTGTTAATTTTATAAAAATGTTTTAATTAGTGTTATACTTTTGTAATAATTTATCTTCAACTAATAATAAATAATGCTCGTCTGATTCTAGTAAAAAACAATTTGTTTTAGTTACTTCTTTACCTATTATTTTATCTGATAAACATTATAAGTAATAATAACTCCTTTTCAATATGAAATAACAATAAACAACTCGATTGAGAAAGTTAAATTTAACAATATCATTTTCGTGGGGAGTTTTGTGATTTGCGTGGCCTCCAATTGTTTAACCTCGATTACCTCTGTAAGTATATCGCTCTCCGAGCAGCCTCTTCCTTTAAAAATATTATTGATACGTATAATTTAAGATTCAGATGTCAATTTAAAAAAAATATTAAGTTTGAAAATTGCCACGCAAATCACCAAAGAACACCTTGCTCGAAGAAGCACCCATAGGTAGTTACTGTAGTGTTCCAACAATGTGCTATGCGTGGCTACCACGATTTTCATAGTATTGCTTGTATATTGTCCTGTTTCATAAAACAATAAATTCATAGTTTTATGAAACTCGATGCACTTCCTACTTGATATTCTGTGGGTTGACCGAATTTGCAATGGACATTGAACTATTAATTTATAATGAAACCTACGAAATAGGCTCCAATGTAACGCAATTTGAGAAACTGGCATACCATGTATCACCACGTAGTCCCATGAACCAATGCGTCTACAAGAAAACAGTGTTCAAACGACAGCAGAAGAGAGCAGAAAGCAGAGGCGGGAAATACCCACTTTTCTGGACATAGGCCTCCCTGTGTACAACGCCTAAGAAGCTTTATTAAGCCATGCATGCCCCTCTTCTTACCAGGTATCTACGGCATTCCGCTGGCGTTGTGTGTGTTCGCACTGCAGCTATATACAGCGGTGCTGCTTGGCAGAAGCTGGCTGCTGGCGCAGGAGATATCGCCTCAGATCGGAGAGAAAAGCAGGTGAACTAAGTTAACGCCTTACCGACACGTATCCGCTGCCTCGTGCGATAAAATGATGAGACAAAATCTTTTACTTACATCATTGATTCTACCCGTTGAGTGATGTGCTTGAAATTCAAGAAAAGATCCTTTTGTTGTGGGAGGCGCTCGTGGCCTAGTCGAACCGAGTGATTGGAATCAAGCACTTGAGTTAAGCAACAACAGGCGCGATCAGTTGCAGGACCGTCCTGTAACTACCGCTAGTGGCATTTTTGCGAGCGCTTCCGTCCTTCGTAGGGCACGTTAAGCCGTTGGTGCCGGCTGTCATGTAATGACAGTCGTTAAGCCATGTCAGAGGCCTTATTGGCGGCTTGATAACTTCTAACAGTAAGGCTTGCCACTGTCTTAAAATCCTCCACCAACCCGGACTTGGCCCCCGTGGTGGAATATGGCCTAACCTTCCTGCGATGCAGGAAGAGACAAGGGCCCCAGCAGTGGGGACATACAGAGGTTGATATCGATCCTTTTGTACGATCGGAACGCAATTTTTTTTATTTGTTAAGGTACCTATAAATGCAGCCATTTGTCCACATGCTAAGTAACCGCTGGTGCCTTTGTCCTTAGCTCAGCGAGGACTGGGTTACTCGCTGTCGATGGAAATATAAAATCTCTAAAAAGTGTTTTTTTTTAGAAGGAAGGAAGAAGTAAAATAAACCTCTAGCTCAATCACTGGTCTGGCTGGTCTGATTGCTCAGGTATCCATATGCGGCGGTCGCAGAACTTGCATTCGGACCTCGCGCTCGCGGCCTGGTGACCTTCCTAATCGACGCAACGGTATTCGGAGCCGGGGTACCCAATTTGATTGTTGGTAAGTGATTGTTTTTATCATTAGAAGAAACGTGATCGTAACAATCTGTTTGAATTTCATGGGCGCAGAACTCACAATAGAGCCGCGGCCTTTGTCTAGTAAGCCATTTTGTCTTAGTATTTTAAAGCCCAGAACTCACACCAGAGCCAGTAGTGGCCCCTAGCAAGTGATATTGTAATAGGATCGGAATAAAAACGTTTATTGCCATATGAAATATAGGTATACAGACCCCTACACTAGGCAATGCCTGTCCTATGGGTCGAAGTCGTTTTAAGTAGGTAATCTAAGCCCAGATTAACAAAACGACACTGCAACGCAATGTACAACTTGGATTGTACGGAATCAGGCGTTACTTTACGGAAATCCGTAATAGCATTAAATGTGAAAATTACTTTGCTAAATTCCGCCAAAAATCCCACAAGTACCATGCGGTTAGTTAATGTAACGCCCTCCCTCCCACGTTTTCAAGCAGAAGCAAGACACGAACACACCACCACCGACACCAATAGCACAGATTAGATAATAGTTACTACGTAACAGATACATCACTCCCATAATAAAGTGAAAATACCTACGCTATAATAGCCTACAAAATCTTAATAATAATAACTACTGTTCACAGCGAGGAGAAATATACCATAAGTACCCGCTCAAAGAGTCGAGATTGTGTTGCACACCGTGCGACTCACGTGCAAGCGCGTCATCGCACGAATGCGCTAGGGTTGTACCTATGATGATTATTACTGTAATAAAACGAATGTTGTGAAATAACCATATTTATTTATTTGTCAAAAACATGTAATATAAAATGTCAAGCTGACTTTCTTTGAGTTGTTATTAGATCACGCCTCCCTATTATCTCACGGCGTCTGAAAAGCAAACATTAAGGTATCAAACTTAATTTTTCGCCAATGTGGGCGATTTTGACCGCCACGTTTAATCCTGAAAATGGAATGGATTCTATTTGTCCCTCTCTATTCCTAGACAAATATCTAAAAAGAAGGGGACAGACAAAACTGATTTTAGTTTTTGGATTGGGTGGATTGTGGCGGTCTGAGTCGACCACATTATATTGGTTTGAATTCGAGAAATACGTAAATATTTGACATCCATGTTTGTTGTACATTTTTGTTTCTAATGTTTACTACGAAACACTAAAAAGCCAATTTAGTTGATCCTAAATTAACATTAAAAACAAATACACGCACGACAAAGATGGGTAACTACTACCATCGATAAAATATTACTAAAGTAGTAGTAATATTTTATCGATGGTAACTACCCATCTTTGTCGTGCTGCATTTGTTGTTCACGACTCAGCAGTTGCGAGTTAGCAGTTGCTAAAAGTCGTGGAGCGAACTATTATAAAATTGTTATTTTTGGCATTTTCCATCAATTTACGACTGATTGTTGTGCATTTTTTAAATTTTTCCGTATAGCCACAGTACAGCCGTGAAAACGTGACAGACAGAGACACTTACGCATATGTGTAATAATGTTAGAACGGATTTGGTTATTTAGAATCAAAATTAACAAGTCCACGAAAAAAAGCAGTTACCTTTATGTGTTTAATTTACTTTTATAGTACCTACCTAAATGTTTAAAGAAATAAATATAAGATATAAAATACTACGTACCTTTCTTCGTCTCTCGGCAGTGAAAAAAATGATAATTCTTCATTTGTTTTTTTACTTTTACACCCATCCTGCTCCACCCACCCACTGCTCAATAATTACGTGGTTTCGTCATTTCGAGAAGTAAACGCGGAGGCGGGCGTAGCGGCCCTGTGTCAGTTGTATCGTGGACGATACGCCGGGCGGCAGGTATATAACGCGTGACCTTCAGCGAGTGACGGACGCCTGCCAATAGGTACTTGTGTGAGAAAATGCGCTACGCGTTTCGTCTCTAAGGCCGATATTAGACTATCATATACTCATCATAGAAATATGATGTCATATCTGTCAAATTCTAGGATCATTTTTTTCTATGATTCGTTATCAACCCTTGTATGTCCCCACTGCTGGGGCACGGGTCTCTTCCTGTATCGCAGGAAGGTTAGGCCATACTCCACCACGGAGTATGGTGCTTTTCTATGATGCTGCTCTTTAATTGCATATTATATATAAGGTCATATCCACGTCATAGGTAATGAAAATGCATATCAATTTAGCCACGTTTTCCATTGCTATGAGCGCAATTATAGTAATTGCCTTTAGGTTGAGAATAAAGTAAAGAATAAAAAAGGAACAATCGACGTATTTGGGTTAGACCGTGGATTGCGTGGCAATCAGATATAGGATTCATTAACATAGTACTAGAAGAACTTAGACTAGAATACTTAAAGTCCTACAAAATTTAAAAACCTATTTAGAGGCTAAAAATTTCACCCATGCCGGGATTCGAACCCGCAACCTCTGGCTATCCGTACCAGCGCTCTACCAATTGAGCCAATGGGCGACTCACGGCATCAGTGAAATTTCGAACCTCTTTACAATATTCTCTGTATTACGTACAGGCAGCGACATCTGACTTAAGCAAATTGCATTACTTACAGCCCCGACTACCTACTTTGCAGTTAGGTTTAACATCGGAACGATTTCACTGCACCCACATGACTACACTATTTTTATTTTTAATGCACTAACCCGTGCTAAGGAACAAATTTAAAAACCTATTTAGAGGCTAAAAATTTCACCCATGCCGGGATTCGAACCCGCAACCTCTGGCTATCCGTACCAGCGCTCTACCAATTGAGCCAATGGGCGACTCACGGCATCAGTGAAATTTCGAACCTCTTTACAATATTCTCTGTATTACGTACAGGCAGCGACATCTGACTTAAGCAAATTGCATTACTTTAGTGAGTCGCCCATTGGCTCAATTGGTAGAGCGCTGGTACGGATAGCCAGAGGTTGCGGGTTCGAATCCCGGCATGGGTGAAATTTTTAGCCTCTAAATAGGTTTTTAAATTTGTTCCTTAGCACGGGTTAGTGCATTAAAAATAAAAATAGTGTAGTCCTACAAAATGTACCTCCGTGTGGACGGAGACGTATTTAACTATTATATTGTCAATGATTTCAAAACAAAAAGTCATTTAAAATGTCCAATCAGTGCAAAAGATCATCTACTAGTTACTCTGAAGTTAGAAATATGATCATAATTGTACCCATGCTGTCAAATAGGATCATACTTCTATGATCAATATGATCATAGACAATATGAATCATATGTTGACATTACACCGTCATAGATTTTTCATACAAATATGAGTCCTACATCTATGATCATATTTCTATGATAGTGTAATATTGGCCTAACACGAGGCATCCTCAAACTCACTTGTAAGCCTGAGGATGCCTCGGATGGATTTCCGTAAAGTTACGCCTGATATACAATAAATAATTAATAAATATATTAAGAAATAATAAATAAATATTCAGGAATAATATAATAATATAATAATATTCAGGGGAATAGGACAGATTACACAGATCTTGTCAGCCCTATACTTTAGGTGCTTATTCGACGATATTACCTATATAAAAACCAGCCTTAAAGATATTCCTGATTCCCTATTATTGTTGCTTATTGAATAAAGATTTTATTATTATTATTACCGTTAATGTGTACCAGAAGTTTTCTCTCTAAAACTTAACTAAAAGCCAGTCTGAGCCAAGGGAAATAAGGAAACCGCACAAGGGCCGGGCGAAGTATCAAAATACAATGCCCAGTCACCTGTGTAAGGGACAGTCGCCTGCAAAATACTTATCGTCTAGCCTAGGCTAACCTTTCTGGGCCGCTGTTGCGACTAGATTTAGGTACCTGTTTTTAGGATTCAGGAAACAGGCCTCAGGTGGTGCTGAGGTGACCACTTGCACAAGGTATGGTAACAGTTATTTTTTGTTTTGTGTGTTCAATGTTTTCCCAATGGTAAAAATGATTTATTATTATTGAAATTGAAATTTATTATTGATTGATTTTATTGAAATATGGAACCCCCTATTTTCGCTTGTATAGCTAAAATGCTAAAAATATGCTGTAGGTATAGTAAAGACAGGGATGTAAAAAAAAGATGCGACGCCCACCAGGCGGGAAGGGCGCCTGGTGGGCGTCGTATTTTAAAAAAAAAGTAAAAAAATAATAATGAATATATTCGTAAACATATTACACAGATCTCGATAGCCCTATACTAAGTACTTACAACTAAATGGCTTGTGCAACAGGTGCTAACTCGACGATAGATTTAATACAATAAATACATAGATAACATCCAAGACCCGAGACAAACTAGAAAAGTTTGTTTACCAGTTTGACCCGGCCGGGGATCGAACCCGAGACCTTCCGTTTTACAGTCAGCGTGCCAAGCCGGTGCGCCACCGAGGCCGTCAAAGTTCAGCTGAAATCAGGATAAAAACTGATAAAAACTGAAAACTCATTGTAGTTGGCAGCACTGTTGAGTGTTCCTAAGGCTGACATTCAGAGACGAAAACTGAAGCTAAGACCCGTAGTTAGAGTTTACTCCCTTTACGCTAAGACCGGTCTCAGAAATGTCAAAATGTACGTGATTTGGACAATTGTAAGACAAGTCTTCGCTTAGTTTTCGTCTCTGAATGTCAGCCTAATTGTCTAACTGACAGCATATTGTATTGTTATAGAGGGCAAACAACAATACAATAGCAGCTGTTGTCTTCAATACTTGCAGCTGTTGTCTTCAATACTTTGTGTAGATTCATCACCTGTATATGAATTGCGCCCATAGTAATCTTCAGGTTGAAAATGGGCGTCACATAGTCTTGACGAACTACTAGCCTTCCATTTTTTTTCTACGAAGAGCTTTTCCCCACAGTTTTTTTCTTTTAGGTTCCTTGAGAAATAAATGAATTCCCGTATTTTTGTAATCAACGGATGCACATAGATAATTTGATATTATTCACGTAACAATTAATTTGTTGACAAAAATACTATGGAGCACTGTCAAATTAATGGTACACAGAACAGTGGTGACATCTGTAGTGAGCAATGCATTGGGCAGTTTTTAAGCCCATTGCGTCACGTGATTTCCGGACGCCTTACAAGTTCACTACCTTTGATTTTAGCCTCGCAAAGCCTGCAGCTCTTCTGGTACAAGATCACTGGCGGTGAAGTGGGGGTCTCTTACTGCATATGGATGCTGCTGATCGGCCTCCTACTGTGTCCCGTAATGTGGCTCGGCTCTCCGAAAGATATGAAGTACGTAATTAGCTTTAGTCAGTTTCATAATACTCGTACCTGTGCCCCGCGTGTTACCCGCGGTTTATCGATTTTCCCATGGTAATAAGATATTTTCCCGCAGTAAAACTTAGGCTATGTGTTACTCCAGGGTGTCAGCTAACTCCATACCAAATTTTATTGAAATCACTCGAGCCGTTTAGACGTAAAGAAGTAACATTCATATACACTCACTCACTCACAAACTTTCGCGTTTATAATATTAGCGTGATTCAACTAGCACAGAGTGTCAGTGAAGTGATCGTAACCTAGTCGAACCGAGTGGTTGGCAACAACAGGCGCGGTCGGGTGCAGGATGGATGGGTAACCCTCCCGTGACTACCGCTAGTGTTAGCATTTTTACAGAGCGCTTCAGTGCAAAGCACGTTAAGCCATTGGTGCCAGCTGTCTTGTAATAGCAGTCATTAAATTATTTCAGAGGCCTTATGGGCGACAACTTTTGACAGTAAGGCCCGCCACTGTCTTATAATCCTCCACCAACCCGGACTTGGCCCCCGTGGTGGAGTAGTGATCTGTGATGGCCTAACCTTACTGCGATAATCTGTGCGGTACCCCAGCAGTGGGAACCTACAAGGGTTGATATCAAATATTATTGGTCATTGGTCTGAAATAAACGTATATTATTATTAATCCCCGATAAAATTAATTCATTATTGGAAATACGTTGATCCAGACCATAAATGTAATGTGTGAGTATTTGTTTTGTTTTGTAGTGAGCAAAATTTTCTTCTAAAATATTTCTATAAGTGAAAACTTGTAATTGGCTCGCAGTCTTTATTTCCATTGCAATGTATTTTGTTTATAGCTGTAATTTTTCCTATTATAATAAAATTAAATATATAACTAGGTCTGACCATCGCGTGTCGGCAGATGTGATCAATACACACATTCACTTTAGGTAGCTGGATATTTTGAAATTTTTAAATCAATAAATTTAAAAAATAACAATAATTATAATTTTTAAAAAATAAAACAATATACGACATTTTTGAGATATCAATATCAATAATAAAATTAAAAAACCTATTTAGAGGCAAAAAATTCCACCTATGCCGGGATTCGAACCCGGGATTGTACCTACGTAATACAGAGAATATTGTAAAGAGGTTCGAAATTTCACTGATGCCGGTGAGTCGCCCATTAGCTCAGTTGGAAAGAGGGCTGGAACGGATAGCCAGAGGCCGCGGGTTCGAATCCCGGCATGGGTGGAATTTCTAGACTCTAAATAGGTTACACTATTTTTATTTTTAATGCACTAACCCGTGCTAAGGAACAAATTTAAAAACCTATTTAGAGGCTAAAAATTTCACCCATGCCGGGATTCGAACCCGCAACCTCTGGCTATCCGTACCAGCGCTCTACCAATCTAAATAGGTTTTTTTAATATCTCCAGATTTCTTCGTTGGCAGACCTAGTAGGTATCTACCCCAGATTGTTAGGTTACCTACTAAATAAATGCATTGGGGTTCGGTCTAGGAGGATCGCTTTTCAGGTTCCTCCCTCAAAGGAACATAACCTAAGCGCGTGATATATGCGTCAATGGTTTTTCATTTCTTATACTCGGAAAGTAGTGTTGTTTTGATCTGATTATTGGATGGAAAATGCTGCTTCCCTCCCTAGAGAGGGAAAAACTCATTCAAATTACTTCCCACCTAAGGGCCGGAATGGACTTTAAAATGTGCTTTAAAAATAGAACTACTGTCAGCTGTGAAAAGTTTCATGTAAAAAAAATAATTTAAAAAAAATTCTGCGCCCATGTCAGTTTCTAAACAGCCAGTGTGAACTTAGCACAGTCTGTGCGGAATGCCGCAACAATTACGCGGTAAGTTCCATATTTAAAATTTAAAAGGTCGACCCACGGATGCAAAACATCCGTGGGTCGTAAACATAAATTCGCGGGATACTTATCTGTTATATGATCTGTGTCAGAATTAAAAACATAGTTTTATGCTAAGATTTAAATATTAAAAATGAGTTTTTTTTTCCTTATATTCAAAATGAAAAGTAGAGTGTTTAAGACGGGTAAAAGAATCAAATCCTACTCGGACTATAGCCGCCCTCTAAATACCTCGGGAATTGATTCTTTCCACCCTCGGTTAACAATCTACTATTCCTTCCAGGCCGCTAGCGCTGACCTCAGCCTTCATAGTGACGACCGTGGCTGCCTCCACGTGGGCCTGCATCTTGACGGATGACGTTTCACCGCCCAGCATCGGGGGCCTCCTGGCATACAAGCCTGGTGTCCGGGATTTCCTGATCGCTTACGGAATCATCGCCTTTCAAGTAAGTGCCTAACACACCAGACCAAGACAATTATGTGCTCAGCGCGGGCCGTCAGACGTCCTGGGTTTCACGCCCACCAACGGCGCTGATTTTCAGCACTTACCTAATAATATTAATATGAGCCTTTATTAATATGCCTCGTGCTGGTGTGGTGTCGGCCTAGAGAATAGCACCAACCCAAATTCTTCCCGCGGGTGTCGTAAAAGGCGACTAAGGGACACAAACCGGGGGGTGGGCAGCATCGCCCCCTGCAGTACAATTCTACCAAACTGCGATCCCCAACCCGCATGCCCAGCGTGGGGATTATGGGCATTACCCCCCCAATGATGTCACAACCTTGCGCTATGGCGCTCATTAGGGGAGGGCTATATCCAGCAGTGGACTAATATAGCCTGAAAGAGAAGAGCCTTTATTGTTATTTTTTTAGATTACAATCAATACAATATGTATACATCCCTCTCCAGGTCTTGGTTGGCCTCCCACAAGCCTTGGGGTCACCCTGGCTGCCAGGCTTCACGGGGTGATTAATGTGATCTACTTAAACTACCTACAGCTAAATTACACGTTGTAACGGTGGTGCAAACCTCTTTACACCATTCTTTATATTTCTTTTTCTATCTATCATTATCAAATATTTAAATTATGTCACACATTTCGAAATTTCCCTCATTTTCATCATTGCCTTTTATCATTACAACTTTACCCATCAACTAGATCTGACTGCACTATTTTTATTTTTAATGCACTAACCCGTGCTAAGGAACAAATTTAAAAACCTATTTAGAGGCTAAAAATTTCACCCATGCCGGGATTCGAACCCGCAACCTCTGGCTATCCGTACCAGCGCTCTACCAATTGAGCCAATGGGCGACTCACGGCATCAGTGAAATTTCGAACCTCTTTACAGTATTCTCTGTATTACGTACAGGCAGCGACATCTGACTTAAGCAAATTGCATTACTTACAGCCCCGACCACCTACTTTGCAGTTAGGTTTTAACATCGGAAAGATATCACTGTACCCACATGATTACACTATTTTTAGCCTCTAAATAGGTTTTTAAATTTGTTCCTTAGCACGGGTTAGTGCATTAAAAATAAAAATAGTGTAATCATGTGAGTACAGTGATATCGTTCCGATGTTAAGCCTAACTGCAAAGTAGGTAGTCGGGGCTGTAAGTAATGCAATTTGCTTAAGTCAGATGTCGCTGCCTGTACGTAATACAGAGAATATTGTAAAGAGGTTCGAAATTTCACTGATGCCGTGAGTCGCCCATTGGCTCAATTGGTAGAGCGCTGGCACGGATAGCCAGAGGTTGCGGGTTCGAATCCCGGCATGGGTGAAATTTTTAGCCTCTAAATAGGTTTTTAAATAGATCTGACTGTTTTACCTGCTTATCCGTTTTTATCCAGTTTTTCTATTTTATTATAAAATAACAATACCTATCTGCAAATAGAGCAACAGTTGTTGAAGTCGTTCCAGTTTAGATTATTTAAAAAAGTTATACAACATTCCATTGGCGCCCAACGTAGATAGATAGTATATAGAATAATATGTTATCTAATATTGTTAAGTTGCGCCGACTACCCGTATTTCAGTTTCCGTTTCTTATTTTACGTCAATGGTTGTCTGGAAGAAATTACTTTTAGTAATAAGGCCGCCACTTGTACTGTACCGTTATTTTATAAGTCTCTTATGTTATCCTTGGTGTACATGCAATAAAGAATATTCTATCTATCTATAGATAGAATAATGTAATGCTTAGTATCAGCCCAAGAATGTTTTCTTACAGTTTGACATCCACCCTATGCTGCTCACCATCCAAGTTGACATGAAAGACAGCACTAAGATCAACTTGGCAGTCCTCTGCGGGTTCCTAGTGACAGGCGCCATGTTCGCCGTTACAGCGGTGCTAGCTGCCCTGCGGTACGGGAAGGATATTGACTCCAATATACTGCAGGGTATGGTATACGATACGATATCAACTCTTCTACCTCCCCACTGCTGGGGCACGGGTCTCTTCCTGCATCTTCCTGCATAGCCGGAAGGTTAGGCTATACTCCACCACGGGGCCTAGTCCCGGTTGGTGGAGAATTGTAATACAGTGCCTTATTGTCAGAAGTTATCAAGCCGCCCGTAAGGCCTCTGACATGGCTTAACGACTGCCGTTACGTGACAGCCGGTACCAACGGCTTAACGTGCCTTGCGAAAATTGCCACTAGCGGTAGTCACGGGACGGGTGACCTCCAGTGATCCAGCACGTGACCGCCTGAACATTTTTTTTTTCAAAATGTCAAACTTTCTCCTGCCTGAGTCACGTCAGTATTTGACAGTTAATAACTTACAGGAAAGTCGCGACGTTTTCATTTATAAAGCGCGACTAGCGGCGTCGTCGTACTACGACGGTAGTTTTTAACCTCCACAGTCCTCCTCTGTCCCAGTCCTGACCTGGGAGCCAATTCTCACTTCATTAGCAAATAATGCGTATACGACTCTTAAGGCTTACTTGAATTTTAAATGAAAAGTTGAGTGGCAGCCAAATTCTGTATTCTGAACGAAATGCTATATTGAATTTGAATGGGATAATAAATGTCTAATGAGTCTGTCGAGTTAACTTATCTTATTTTCATGCGACAAATGTCTAAGCCTTCGAATTTTGCGTCTACGCTTTCAAATCGCATGGGCGAGAATCGGCTCCCAGGCCCTTTTTTACTTCTCTTTAATCTCCCCCTTCTGCTGAAAAACTACTAGGTACCTAGGTATAATAAATCACGCTTGGTATAACTACTTATCTCAAAGCACGGTTAATCGTTTTACTGCCTTCAATCCGGTCACGTTTCTGTCTTATCATGTGGAATAGATTTAGTCTTGGTACATTACTGACTCAAGTTTCCTAATTCTATCAAAACGCATAGGTAAATCTTAGAAAAATACCAAAAGATGAACTGGCCCTAGAGTCTAATACTTATAGTTTTTCAATAGAATGAAATAAGCACAACAATGGTTGATATTTGTCTCAATTTCGTAGTCTACGAAGCAATAGCGGTACAATATAATTTCAGGGGTATAACCTGCGCAAATCAAATAGGCATCTCTGGCGAAGAAGATCGAATCGCGAGAGGCGCCGAGTTAAGTAGGTAGCACGGGTTATTTATACCACTGCATTACGATTGGTTACTAGACTACCGATTGTGTGAATGAAACGACCATTACCGGACTAGTATGACTAGTATTGTACAACTATGCATTTTAGAGACTCACACCCCAGGACAGGACAGGAGAGATCAAGGCATAAAACATTTCAATCACGTTAGAAGTGCTCGTGGCCTAGCCGAACCGAGCGATTGGAATCATCACTTGAGTTAAGCAACAACAGGCGCGGTCAGGTGCAGGATGAGTGACCGTCCCGTGACTACCGCTATAAGTGTCATTTTTTCCGAGCGTATGTATTAAGCCGTTGGTGCCGGCTCTCGTGTAATGGCAGTCGTTAAGCCATGTCCAAGGCCTAATGGGCGGTTTGATAACTTCTGACAGTAAGGCTCGCCACTGTCTTACAATCCTCCACCAACCCGGACTTGGCCCCCGTGGTGGAGTATGGCCTCACCTTCCTGCGATGCAGGAAGAGACCCGTGCCCCAGCAGCGGGGACATTCAAGGGTTGATATCGAATCACGTTTCACATTTCCTCAGGCATACCGCCGTCGATACCTTTGTACGTGGTGGCGCTCCTGGTGACGCTTCAGCTGTGCCTGTCAAGTGCTGTTGGCAACTCGGCCCTGTTCCAGCACGTTGAAGACATCTTGAAGATACCAAGAGGTAAACTTTCTCATCTATGTTAGGTATCAACCCAACCACCCTCGCGTCATCGTGAATACACCACCCTGGAGACTTCGACCGTCCGCCGCACCCTTGAACCAGCGCACACACAGCAGTATCAGGCAGGTCAGTCACAGGCTTCTTTTCCCATCATCTTTCCCCCACAGTATGCAGCATTGCCATTTTGTGTCTTGTCGCAAATTTAGTAACTTTGAATCCCCTTTGTAACTATTTTGTGACTTTTTGAAGTACGGGCCTGTCTGAACAAATCGCAGAAAAAATAATTTCATTTGCAAATTATTTTCCTTTTTTCAAGTTCCATGTAAAAATGAGGATTCGAAATTTTTTTTAAATACCTTTCAAGTGGTTGCATGACAGGAAAAATGTTTGGAAAGAAATTGTAACTTTTGGATAAATTTTGTGACTTTTGGCTTTGCTCGTGTAACTTTTGACGTGCGGGCTCTGTTCTCTTCCTGCATTGCAGGAAGGTTAGGCCATACATACTCCACAACGGGGGCCAAGTCCGAGTCGGTGGAGCATTGTAAGACAGCGGCGGGAGTTACTGTCAGAAGTTATCAAGCCGCCCATAAGGCCTCTATCATGGCTTAACGTCGTGGAATGGCATTATACGACAGCCGGCATCAACAACGTGCCTTGCGAAGCAAGGAAGCGCTCGGAAAAAATGCCACTAGCGGTAGTCACGTGATGGTCACTCTTCCAATACCTCACCGCGCCTGTTGTTGTTTAACCTGAGTGACTGATTCCAATCACTCGGATTCACTAGTTCACAAAGACGCAGAGGCCAGCGTGGTGTTATATAGCTAAAAATATACATAATACGTACTTACACGTATTACGAGGACCTCTGTAGCGCAGCGGTAGTGCATTTGCCTACCATGCGAGAGGTCCGGGTTTGAACCCCGGCTAGGAACAAAAAAAAACCTCAGGTCTTGTATGTTTACATGTTTGTGATGTCGCTGTTTCTGTTTCCCACGACACAGGGTATCCTAGTGTGGGGCCAGAAGCAATGTATGTGCCTGTATGTAAATGTTATGTATGTCGTTAGATGTGTGATGTGTAGTGCCAAATAATGTTTGTGTTAGCAAAATCGTCTTGCAATGCAGTTTCTTTGTCAAGTGATATGGTTTCTTGTGACTGAGTAGGTACGTGGTTTTTCGTTTACGATGGTTAGTCGATCTTATTAATTTAAATTCTAATAATTATTCACAAGAGTTTTTAAAAATTGTCCTTAGCACGGGTTAGTGCATTAAAAAAATTAAAATAGTATAATCATGTGGGTACAGCGATATCGTTTCGATGTAAAACCTAATTGCAATGCAGGTAGTCGGGGTTGTAAGTGATGCAATCGACTTCAGCCAGATGTCGCTGCCTGTACGTAATACAGAGAATAGTGTAAAGAGGTTCGAAATTTCACTGATGCCGGTGAGTCGCCCATTAGCTCAGTTGGATAGAGCGCTGGCACGGATAGCCAGAGGTCGCGGGTTCGAATCCCGGCATGGGTGGAATTTTTAGCCTCTAAATAGGTTTTTAAAGATTCACAAGAGGTTTTCCTCTTGTGAATAACTATCCAAACAACTGAAATTAAACTGCCATCATCAACCATACCCAAATACCTAGAAAGACATTTTGTATCAAAATCTAGCGATAACTTGCAAGTTTGTATCAAACTTATAAGCTCAAAAACTTGCTTTTACTCCCCCGTCAATCAATGTTAAGTTCAAGTTCAAGTTCGTTTATTGCTTCATGTGGTACAGAATAGGTCTTAACATGTAGGTATAATAGTGCGCAACCTGAGTTATAGCACAGAGATATGGGTGTCATTTTGTTTTAAGAAGAATCACCGACTTCATTTTGTCACCATAATGGGAAGAGACACTTGAGATAAAGCTTCAAGTCATAAGATCGCTGACAGGCCCACTGCTGACATAGTAGCTATAAATAAATAACAAATGGATATCACCAAGGATTTGAATCAATATGTCAGTAAGAATAAATCGACCAAAGTAGATATGACGAAGATAAAATATTTTATCATCCAGTTTCGAAGTACCTACTACAGTGTTATCGAAATAGCGCTGTCACATCTAAGAAACCTTTTAATCTTTGATCATAAATATCTTAAGGCTACTATTACACTATTATCTAATCTGTGCTATTACGTGGGGCATGCTGTCTCGCTTGACAAACATACATTTTTTTTTTGATTGCAAAAGGAGGGTTTAACAGAAAATAAAATGAAGGATGTTACCAATGTATAATATTTTCTCAATCAATATGTAACTGGTAAAAAATGTAGCACAGAAACTGAATTAATGAATGAATAGGTACAAATTAAATTGGGTGTCCATTTCAAACTGATTATTTTGGAGATAAGATTGACAAAAAAAATCCAAAAGCTTTTTCAAGGTCCTTAATAAACAGAGCTTACATAATCATTCTAAAACATAGAACTCGTGCTATGTACTGGCTTTAATTCCAGACATCATTGTCATCTAAATAATCTTTTATGTTATAGTAGCCCCTATATTAGTTCCATCATGGTACTAGTGTCATCGATTGACGATAGCCCTTTTGGCACAAAGTGTACCATCATATTAAACCTTCAGACCAAATTTCAGATTTCTGATTTTATAATAATAATGCAGGCTATTTATGTCCGACTGTAGAATAGAAAATATGTTTTGTCTTCAAGCGAAGTGAGGCACAACAATCACTTGTAATACTATAGGCATAATGACAATTTAAAGAGACATTTTTATAACAGCAAATACAAATGTAGAAAAAATGGTCTGTGCCTCGGCTTGTAACTATATCATAGACAAAGAATCTTTGTCTATGCTAATATACACCAATGTGTAACTTGTTGCCGATTTTCGGGCAAGGCCTTTTCTCAAACTAAATTATACCTATATTATAATTATACTAATATTATGTGGATAAAGGACACACGTGCATGATTGATTGATGACAGATGCAAAAACTTAACATACCTAAACTTAGGTATATAAATCCCATCGACTACAGCCCTTGAAGTACATCAGAAGCCCAGGATTGTTTGTGCAGCAGCCATTTACGACATTTAATTGTGTAATGTAGGGCCTTCTCCCAGAGAAAGAATATGGGCTTAGTCACCATTTTATTATAATCATCAGAGAGGTTAGATTTTGGAAGCTATACAGCATGCCCGACGCAACAACCGCCTCAAGTTGACAAATATTCATTATTTTCAGACTTCTGCGTGAAGCGATGCCTCATAAGGTCAAGTATCGTCGCGCTAGCGGTGTTTCTCGGCGAGGCCATACCACGTTTCGACATTGTCATGGGTCTGATCGGTTCCACATTAACTGGCCCGCTAATGTTCGTGTTCCCGCCGCTATTCTTCATAAGACTGTGCTACATGAAGAATTATTTGACTGAAAACGACCCAGACTTCCCCTTGAAGAGCAATGTTAGGTTATCTTTGAAAGCACAAAATGGCCGCCTCCTCAACGCGTCTTGCAACTACCCGCCGAGAGGCTACAAAACTTTTGATGAAGTTGATGATGTACGTTCTGATAGCAGTGAAGAGTATAGGATTAAATGGCGGGACGTGTGTTTGGCAGCCTCTGTCATGGTTTTAGGAATAGCGGCGACTCTCGTAGCTACTTATTCCAGTTGGTCTGATGCTGTCAGCTCGGCCACGTTTACGCCGCCATGTTTGCTCAACACCACAGCGGCGGCGCGCAGCCTCATTGAGACCATATCGAAAATAAAGATCTGATTAGATTTAGGTAAGCTTGTATTAATTCAACGGATTGTTAAATAAAAAACATATTGGTTCAAATGCGAAAGGCGTGTTTTAATTAACAATTTAAATTATAACAAATCAGTACATACAACAATCATAAAATTTTATTATTCAACAATTCTTATTTTTAATATTGTACATCATGTTGACTTGTATAGTGAAATATGTGTGACTTTTTAGGCAACTAGAGCAAGTGAATATTTTAATTAAGGCGTTTCGGGGCGCTAACTAGCGCCCCCAGTGGAAAAAAAATCATTACTTGTTTCATAATATGTACGTTTCTATCTAAAAGAGAACTTGAGAAATCTCAACGGCCGTTTTTGCCGGAAAGTTGAATTCAAGTCCTTGGTTTATTTAAAACTGTTTTTATACGGATTTATGCTCGTTTATTACATTTTTACAATTTTCCAACGTTTCGGCACTTTTTCAGGTGCTGTGGTCCCGGATGACTGAGGTGAAAGTAGAAATAATTAACGGTTAGTACTACCCTCGGCAAAAATTACAAAAGTTAATTATGAATTAACTACTCTAAATAAATTACTCATAATTATAAATTATGAGTAATTTTTGCCGAGGGTAGTAAACTAACCGTTAATGATTTCTAAAATACACCTGTCACCTCAGTCATCCGGGACCACGGCACCTGAAAAAGTGCCAAAACTTTGGAAAATTGTAAAAATGTAATAAACGAGCATAAATCCGTATAAAAACAGTTTTAATTATGTCTACTGATGCTCGTGTTAACCTTAGAAAATACTATAAGTCCTTGGTTGTTGATTCTACGTTCTAGACTATAGGTTCTAAAAACAACTGTCACATTTGTTAATATTTCTCATGTTCACTTTGAAACAAAAACGTACCTATTATAATTCAAGTCATGATGTTTTTTTTCCGTTGGGGGCTCTAGCTAGCACCCCGAAGCACCTTAACCTGTCCAAACGGAGTGGACAATTAGAATAAAGTCTGTTAAGTAAGGCTGCTTTGCGCTCATAACGTCTCCGTCTACGGCTCATAAGCTTATTCTATTCTTGTTGAAATGGGAACCAGTCGAAAAAACAATCGGACTTCGCCGATGACATTTCATTTCACGTTTGGACTAGAGATGGGATATGATCGATAGATGAGTGACGTAAGCTCTACCAAGCGCCCATTCACAGACCAGGGGCGTTATTAGGTAAGCATCCACTGAGTTGAGTGACATACATAATTACTATTTTTAAGCTTCTCCGGCTGCCAAATGCAGACACTTTGGAGTTGTCTAAAGCTTCACTCGATAGAGTGGAATGCTACGTAATAGAAGTGCCGAAGGATTTGTGGTAAGTATAATAACAGGCTAGGCCTAGTGTGGGGATCACCGTAATGTTTGATTTTAAATCGAGTAACTTTGCAATGTACCTCATCTACTTACCTTTATGTAATGGTGCATGCAAATTATAAAATAAACTCTATTCTATTCTATTTATAAAAGGACTATTCTTTAAAGCACTTCAAAATCGCTGATTTAAAATAATCTTCGGTGAAAAGTTTACATGGAAAAAACGTTCCTACAAATCGAATTAAATGACTATAAGTACGTTAGAGGAATCGTGAAATACTAAAAGTTCTTACGCGAAAAACCATTACGTGCCACCGTTAAATTTCATAAGGAAAAGATAAAATCGCGTGTGAAGTGCATTTTATCGTATTGTACGCATCAGCTCTGAAATTATCATACCCCATCACTTTCTTTCAATAACATTTCGTAGAATTTAGTCTAGAGCATGTTTTTTAAATAAAACATGGATTTTTTTCTAAGTTGTTAAATTCCCATTAGATTCCAATAGCGCACGGACTAAATCCCCGTGACCAAACCGGTTTAGTCGCGGCGCCTACCCCAACTTCTTAGCATTGCTAGAACTTTTGTAATTTACGTCTGATTTTTGTCCTCTAATAGGATTTATCATCTTGAATATATGTAGGTACCCTATACTTAACTAATAATATTATGTAAACAACTACGAAACAGTCACCAATAAGCAGTTAAAATAGACGTTTACAAAATACGGGGTACTTCGGAAAAGCTTCCTGATACATTTCTAATAAGAAAATCGAATTGGAATAGTCAATCTGGCCGCACATGCACGGTTTCAGGAAACCTGATCAGGAATTCCGATACGGAATTCCGTGAGTGCAGCGCATACATCCGGTTTTTCTTATTAGGTTTTTTTCTCGTCAGTAATTAGAGTGACATCTTCGTGAACACACGTTTGGACATGGATGGTGGATGACGAAACATTGATTGCCGTTTCACTTTTACTAGAGCTGTAAGAGAAAGCGGAATCGTCGTTATTGGGTACACCCATTGAACACTCAAAGAATTAAAGAGAGTCAATTCCATCTCAAAAGAGCACAACTAAGAGCTCACCCAGAAGAATTTCAAAAATTTTACAGGATGTCAATTAAATCCTTTGATGAACTTCATAGTGGCATTCGACACAAAATAAAAAAGAAAAATACATTCATGTGATTATGTTTGAAGTTTCATACAAAACCCGTCCACTCAGCACGGCACTCGCGCGGTTCTGAACGAAAATTTCCGTTCGTGTGCGGTAGATAATACAGAATGTATAGACACGCTGCGTTCGGGATGACGTCATCAGGTTTTTTTTCCGTTCTGCCAACCCGAACGCGCGGCTTTCAATTCTGACTGAATGACATTCGGTTATTTTTCCGTCCGAAAATTGTCAGAGCGTGTGCGCCTTCTTGAATATTTATATGAAAGACGTGCATTCGGGTTTCCGGATCTGAGTTCCTGATCAGGAAACCGAATCAGGAAACCGTGCGTGTGCGGCCAGCTTAAGACCGACTGAATCCCAATGTTTTTGGACAGAGTCACTTGTAACCTCTTAACTGTTATATAATGTTTTTGTAACGTAGATTTTTTTGGATTCCCATAATGTTTTTACAAACCTACTTATGAACAGCGAAACAATCGGATTTTTCTCTTAAATCTCTATAAAAACAATGTAAACAGTCAAAACAACGATAGGGCTTGTATACAATTTAAATATGGCAATTTTTTACAATAGGCGGTCCTGCCACCACGACAAAACTAGTCTTTGGTCCAAATCTGGATAATTACCTACACTGATAAAAAAATTGTCATTATTCGCTAACGACATAACAATGGTCTAAGAGCCATCACCCACGACGACGTATAGTCTATTTATCCTTACTTGTTCATTTTAGTAAACCAGATTCCGTCGGTTACGAAGGATTTTTAGTCCAAACATATTCCCATTATTAATGAAGTAGCCTGGGACACTACATACTTGAGATATTAGGCTGCTAATTTTATAAACAAAGTTCAATGACTTGCGATGAAATACCTAGTTTTGGCATCAATTGACAATTTTGAGGTTAGGATCGTGTTTACTACATTTGACAAGAATAAAAAGACAGTAGTCTATAAGATGTTGTACAGCGCCTCAGAACAATAACTAAATTGTTATGTTAAGTAAAGCGCAGTAGACGCGCGTTTTGTGACATTTTTGTGCCATAGCATTTGCTTGGCTTGCATTTTTACTGAATTGCGTTTTTAAGTCGTCGTTGGCGGCGCGGCTCGTGGGGAGTAAATAACAGTATCTAACTTACACAGTAGGTAACTAGGTAGTTACAAGTAACACAGTAGGTACATGAACTTACGGGCTCAAGAATGAGAAGAACGGAAAGTTAACATTGAAAGTCCACTGCAGTTTATTTCACTAGCGAATATAGACTTTAATTGACATGACCTTCATATCACATATCCTTTTATAACCTTTCCCCGCTAGACAACCCGGAAGCATATATCTATGGACGACTTAAATCCGTAAACGATAAGATACTTAACTACACTAATAGAAAATAGTGTCGCTTGCAGTCTGTCTAGATCAGTCCTGCACAGGTGGATAACGATGAGAGCCTTTTCAACGCGTTCAAACGTCAAAATTCGCCAAAAAGCCGCGCCTTCATTCCACCTGTGCTGGCAGCAAGACATAATCGGGCGCGCTAAAGCGACAAAGAATCGCGCAATTTCATTCTCACTCACGTTAAACATGGCGCGAATTTATCGATTAATCGCCCTCGATTCGATGGTCGTGCTAGATTCATTTGTCTCACTCAATGAGCAGTTTTCAGCACAAATTCTCAAAGCAATTCATAGATGGCGCTTACACGCGTGGCCGTAGAAGAACCGGAATACGGCTGTCAAAATTAATCTGCGCTGAACTTTGACGTGTTCTCGAGTGGAGACCGCGACTCGGCAAACGTAGTGTAGGACGCCTTCCGACTAGGTGGGATGACGATCTGCGAAAAACTGCCGGCAGATGCTGGATGCGGCAAGCTGAAGACAGGGCGCTATGGCGCTCATTAGGAGAGGGCAATGTCCAACAGTGGACTAACATATAGCCTGAAGAAGAAGAAGAACTTTGACAGACGTGTCCTTGTTCTTGTGATTGTGCACGCCTATAATCGACTTTGTGAATTTGTGCTGAAAACGGTTCATTCAATGAGTGTGTATAACGTTGCCATCCATCCGGACAAAGCTGCACAGTGTTAGGCTTTTTGACCTCTTGACCAACTAAATTGGATTGCTTTGCTTTTGCTATTTATATTTGTCGTCGAGTCACTGCAGTCAAAAACGAGCGAGCGACACCGGACTCGCAAACTTCAAGCGTCCAAGCTTGGGATTCAAAAGTTCGGCTTCTTAACCGACTTCAAAGGAGAAGGTTTTAAATTTATTTTATTATTTTTATAATTATTATTTTTAATTTATTTAATTTATTTTTAATAATAATAAATTTATATAATTATTATTTTTTTAACGGAATATCCGGCTTTTTTATTTTTAGAGATGGCAACGCTAACCTTCAGTATAATATTATTCTATAGTAGCACCTAATTTGTGGCAAGTACCATGCCGGCCAATACGTTATGTAGATAAAACGAATGCAAAATCACATTTAGCGCAACTGACGTAAAAAGTCTCACCTGTGAGACTTGGCCCGGCCCATTTAGGCGACCAGTTTCGCCAACGTCTCTGCGTATAACTTCTTAATTTCTTTCTTGTCCAACTTACCCATCGTATTCCGAGGCATTTCATTAATCACCAGAAGCCTCTTCGGGAGCTGGTACGGCGCCAGCTTCTTTCCGGCCTCATCTTTCACCTCTTTCAGCGTCAACTTGGTGTTTGGCTTCAGAACAACTATAGCGGAGACTATCTCACCGTGCACTTCGTCTTCTATACCTATCACAGCTACATCAGCAACGTTTGGGTGGTCTAAGACGGCTGATTCGACCTGTAAAGCGGAGACTTTGTACCCGCTAGTTTTTATTATGTCCACGGAGGTCCGGCCGAGGATTTGGAACTGGTCGTCAGCATATAGGGTAGTGTCTCCCGTCCTGAACCAGCCGTCCTCGGTGAAGTCTTTGGAGTTGAGGAGGGGCGCTCTGTTCCAGTACCTGTAAGCGAGGAATTGGTTTATCCACGACTGGAGAGCAATTTTAATCTGCTTTTTGCAAGGTTAAGATTCGCCAGTGCGCGGTAGGCTGTGGCGATTGTTTATTTCAGGCAATACCCATTTTTTGGGCAATCCCTCATATTGACGGTGGTAGCAGAGCGGTAGAACGTTGGTATCTGAATCGGGTCGGTCCGATCCTGGCATGCAAGAATGACTTTGATATCTAAATAATGGGCATCTGTGAAGTTATAGTAACACTCGATAATTTTGAAGCAAAACATCATCAGGAAACCTTTGTGTCTGAAATCTTAACATAGCGCATACTACGTATAATGGTTCAACTAAGAGGCGAAGTGTTGCAATCTCACGTATAATTAACTAATATTACCTGGTGAAGACTCCAGGACCTTTCAGAAGTAGTTCTCCTTGGTAGCTCTTCTCGGGGCTCTCCTGGTGGACCGTGACCTTGGGCTTTTTCCACTCATAGTCCTCAGAGTCCACGGCGTGTTCCCGAGTGATGCCCAGCCGGTTGAGACAGATCTGGTGAAAACATTTTACATAGAAAGAAAAAATCGGATGAAAGCGGAACGAACCCGCACGCCTATTGTACCGTAAAAAAATACATTATCTTTTGAGGTAATCCTTTCTGGCGTTATTTTGAACTTTATTTGAAGCATCACTTCAACATAGTTATTTATTAAACGGGTCTAGTCGCGATTATTCATTAGGTAAAACTACGCCCACGTACAGGTCCGGTGGTACTGATAAGACGCGTGTTTTTATTTACTTAGCACTGGGTTCCACGTACTTGAAAGCTTCAAACCATCCTCTCTGTTGAAATTCTTGTGTTTTTAATTTCAATTTATTTGCGGAACGATTCTTCGGTCGGTTGAGAGAACTTTGGATCGATGTAGCTCGGTCCAGTGGTTCTTTCCGTTTAATATATAACTATGTATGAGTATCGCGAATCGTTAAGAAATACTATCACTTCAACTATTGAAACTCAAGTTGAAACCTGTCGGTAATTGAAATCTAATGAAGTGGTGAAGTGATGGTTGGACAACGAGGTTACGGTAGCGCGGAATCGCTTGATGCGCACGGCACAAGACCGAAAAGCTTACAAAACCATGAGGCTGGGCGCATGCTGAGACGCAGGCGACGCAGCACAGCACAGCGCAGGGCAGCGCAGATTTTGTAAAGCATGAAACGTCATTTCGCTACGTACGCTGCGGCGCAGGCACGTGCGACGCAGACATGTGTCGGCACAGATTTCTGTGCGACGCGTGCACGTCGAGGCGTATTTACTAACAATTTTGTTGCAATGACAGAACATTTAATTGAAAAAAAGACATTGAGAGTGTTATTATGGGTGAGAATTGCCAAGGAATGGAGCGAATAGTTGCGTCGCAGCATGCGGTGGGAGCCTATGTCTGCCTTAACTGCCCTGTACTGAACTGTGCTGCGTCACCTGCGTCTCAGCATGCGCCCAGCCTGAGGGAGGCCAATGTCCCTATGTCTTGCAGTGGGCGTCTAATGGCTGATGAAGATCATTTCAAAATAACGCTAGAAACGATAACCTATTAGGCACACACAGACACGAAGATGATGATTTGTAATAGAATTATCATTGCCTTTTCTTTAATTTGGATTCCGTCAACTACGCTGAGAGGTTGTTACAGGGGCTGAGCAGGTCTCTTCCGTTCAGAAACATGTTCCAGTTACCATAGAGTCTGAACGATCACGTCACCCAGCTAGTAATGGCAATGGGCGGCCTACTTAACCCAATCGTAGTACCATTTTCCAGGCTTAGGCTAACAACGAGAGACAAGAAGAGGAAGAGAACACTCCTAATTACATAAACAATTAGATCTAAGAGATCTGACAAAACCAGAAACAATTAATGGCCAGTTTTGAGAATTTCGCTAACTAAATACTTAACTGTAGTGTTGTCTCTACGAATTTCTCAGCTTAGAGCGTGACAGAACGTTACTTAAGTATTTACTTAGTGAAATTCTCAATTAAGAAGCCGGCCCGAAGTCTTTTAAGAAAATGAGGAGTCTCGCAAGGTTCACTACTAGGCCCGCTACTATACCTCAAACATAAAACCTAATTTTTTAAATGTTACATTAACTGATTATCACACAATGGTTATTTGATAGTGACCAGCGGCGTAATTTTGTCTTCGCTGACTACGGCCACTCTTGTCAATATTGAGGACTTGAGAAAAGATGGTCAGAGTGGAGTTTTTTTTTCCCGCTGCCTTTTTCTCCACTACATTACGGCCCGAAGGCGGCGGCTTTCACTTTCATGTTACATTGTACATTGACATTCAGCAAACAGAATGTAAATTCTTTACATTGAAATAAATTGAATTGAATTGAATTCCCAAGCTTACAACCCTTTACTAGTTGTAAGGCGAAATAGACATGGAGAGAGCACGAGAACATGCCTAAATATCTATAAAATAGATCTAAGACATTTGAAAATAAAACCAAAAACGTTTAAATCTTCTGAAAAAATCGGGAGTCTCGCAAGTTCACTACTAAGTCCACCCCTATATCCCGAACACCTTATCTAATTCTTAGGGTCGGTTTGTGAATTTCACTAAGTATATACTTAAATAACATTCTATCGCGCTCTTTTCTGGGAAACTAGACCGGACAACACTACATCTAACTATTTATTTACATCTGCACTCTTAAATTCCTTTTTTATGTACAATAAAGTGTTCTCTATCTTAGTTAAATTCTGAATCAGATACTGTCCCTACAACATTTCCTCACCTGATTATCGCACAAGGGTGATTCCACAGTGACCAGCGGCGTTATTTTATCGTCTTTGACCGCGGCCACTCTGGCCGATATGCCGGGCAGTGGGAGGCCCACTTTGCTTAACGTTCGGCCCTCTACCGGCCGGTAGGGGTTACTCAGACACATGCCGGCCTCTGACATTCCGTAGCGCTCTAGGAGGCGATGACCGGAGATCTGGGAACGGAATACATAGTGTATGACGCAGAATTAGATTCGTTATAGTTGACTCATTGAAAGTTTTACTTGAGATGTGTTTTTACAATCCACGACTATTTTTATACAATATAGACGGAAGCGCTCGTGGTCTAATCGAACCAAGTTATTGGAATCAAGCACTTGAGTTAAGCAACAACAGGCGCTGTCTCGTGCAAGATGGGGGACCTTCCCGTGGCTATCTCTAGGGGCATTTTTAGAGCGCTTCCGGGCTTTGCAAGGCACGCTGTCATGTAATGCCAGTCGTGAAGCCATGTCCGATGCATTATGGGCGGCTTGGTAACTTCTGACAGCAGAGCCCGCCACTGTCTTACAATCCTCCACCTAGTCCAGTCAAAATAGATTAAATTATGATTCCAGTTTGCATTCATTCCCAAGCCAGATGTTTGTTCAGGTCGTAGATGCGTGATTAGAAATGACATGTCATAAGTCCCCATCGATCCCGCTTGTGCATTGTATTTTTATTTTAGGTCACAAATTTGATTTTTTACGTATATCTCTGAAACAATGAGAGCTACCGAAAAATGGTTCAAACAAAGTGTGTAGATCGTAAAATTGTCTACAAAAAAGATCTTAACACTTTTTCTTCTACTGTGCACAGTTCTCGAATTATGGCTATTTTAAACATAGAAAATACGAATATGCACTCATACGTGGTAATTGTACTCATAATTGTAAAAAAGGCAGCACAAACAATTGCGGGTGCAGAAAAGTTGGAATGTATTGTTCATCGGTATGTACCAATTAATTGTCAAGGCCAATCTTGCACCAACATTGAATCAAATGCAACAGATGAAGATTGTTTCGAAATTGATGAGGATATAACTGATATCTCTCTTCTTGGAGCAGTCTACACAAATCGAGCAAGAAGACGAAGAAGACAGTGAAGAGGAAGAAACAGGTGACTATGAAGAATTTGATGATGAATGATGATGTAATTTTCTTGCTGTTAAAATTTTCATTAAATTTAAATAAAAAAAATTTTCATCAATAAAATAGTGTCCCATTACATTCTCTCGATCAAAATATATCGTGGAGTATTCCTACTGGGTATTCGTTAAAAAAAAGCGCCGTGTACACTACCTCAGAGATGGTGCGGAAATGTGTGCATATAGTCGAAAATACGACTTTCCTGCGGTCTAGTCACGATATCTCAAAAGCGATGCTTTGTAGAAGAAAAGTGTGAAGATCTTTTTTGTATTTTTGAACTAAAACTTTCGTAAGAACAACACATTGTAGACTTTTAGTTTTAGTGTAGGACTTTTCCGATATAACAACACCCGTAAGTAAATTCGGACTAAAAGTCTACAATCTTTTTTGTAGACAATTTTACGATCTACAAACTTTGTCTGAATCATTATTCGATAGCTTTCGTTGTTTCAGAGATATACGCAAAAGAGCAAATTTGTGACGTTTGACCTCGAATAAAAAACAACGCACAAGCGGGATCGATGGGGACTTTTAACATATCATTTGTAATGACGTATTCAAGGCCTGCACAAAAATCCAGCTTGTTGGGAATTAATGCAAACTGGAATGTCTATTTCGACTGGACTAAATACAGACTTGGCCCCCGTGCTGGAGTATGGTCTAACCTTTCTGCGATGTAGCATGAGACCCGTTCACCACCAGTGGGAACATACAAAGGGTTCATATCATCATAACTTATAATAAAAATTTTTTTTTAGTAGAAACCTGATGATTCCATTGTAGGCAGATTTTTCAATAACTAGTACCTACTTACCCTTAACAGGCACCAAACTTATTATTATTGTTCATACATTTATCGCACATAAGTAAATATTACAATGGTACAGTCTGTTAGGTTTTAGAAACTCGGCTACTATCGTATAGAATCGGATATATTCGTGTAATAGAAATATCGGAACTTGACACTTAAGTAAACTTAATAAGAAAATTTTTATACAGTGTAGGAAGTAGTATTACACTCGTGTGCTTTCGGCGAAAACCGAAGCCTACTCTAGAGCCCAAGGTATATTCTAAAAGCTAACAGACTGTATAGACTGTTAGCTTTCAGAATATACCTCGGGCTCTAGAGTAGGCTTCGGTTTTCGCCGGTTTTCGTATGATGATCGAGTTCTGATTTCGAAATTAAGTGTCATATTTGTTCTTATGTTTCTATTACACAAATATATCCGATTTTTTCCGATAGTAGCCGAGGTATATTCTAAAAACTATAAATAGTTATAAACCTATTTAGAGGCTGAAAATTCCACCCATGCCGTAATATGTACGTAATACAGAGAATATTGTAAAGAGGTTCGAAATTTCACTGATGCCGGTGAGTCGCCCATTAGCTCAGTTGGAAAGAGCGCTGGCATTTTGAGAGCGCTGGCATGAATTTTTAGCCTCTAAATAGGTTTTTAAATTGTCTTTAGCACGGGTTAGTGCATTATAAAATATATATATATACCTAATAGTATATATACAAAATATAACAAAATAATTAAAACTGTTTTTACACGGATATATGCTCGTTTATTACATTTTTACAATTTTCCAACGTTTCGGCACTTTTTTAGGTGCCGTGGTCCCGGATGTCATCCGGTAATCATCATGTAATAAACGAGCATAAATCCGTGTAAAAACAGTTTTAATTATGTCTACTGCTCGTGTTAACCTTAGAAAATACAACATATACAAAATATAACTATAATATTTATATTTTGTAAATCCCCCCCCTCACCTCCTCCCAGCGCTGCGCGAGCGCCTGCGGCAGCGGCGCGGAGCCGGCGCACATGAGGCGCATGCGCTGCGCGAGCGAGGCGCGCACGTGCGCGCGCGTGCGCGCCTCGCCGAACATGTGCGCGTGCGCGCTCGCCAGCCGCGAGTACATCGCCGGGACACCGTGGAACACCGTCACCTGCCGCATTCGACTTTACCCAATGAATTGGATAGATAGATAGATAGATAGAATATTCTCTATTATACACAGAAATTACAGTAACAGAATGTATGACTTTGTGGCGAGCACATGTCAACTCTGCGCGCGCACTACAAACTCCAACATTCCTGCATCGCGCAATCAAAGTGTTACAATGACATACTATAAATATAACGTCCAACTAACAATCGGTTGTGCGCCCTCCTCGGCCTCGAGGGGGGTCGCTCCCGATGTGGGTTTAGGGGTCCTTAGGACCAAAACCAGTCCCAAGGTGGTGTTTAGTGGGTAGGCGCACTTCTTGTGAGTCTCACATTGGCAGCACGGCCGGGTCCGTGCTGTTATGCATGAGCATTCACCACCTCCCTCCCCCGTGTCCTCCGGAGGGTGCCCTTTATAGGGTTAAAAAAAAAAAAACAATCGGTTTAGGGGTACTTAGGACCAAAACTAGCCCCAAGGTGGTGTTTAGTGGGTAGGCGCACTTCTTGTGAGTCCCACATTGGCAGCACGGCCGGGTCCGTGCTGTTATGCATGCGCATTCACCTCCTCCCTCCCCCGTGTCCTCCGGAGGGTGCACTTTATTGGGCTAAAAAAAACAATAGTTGGGCCAGCCGTCCCAGGCATACGATCTGCCCGACGGGAAATTTCCCTTTATAGTGGAAGAGCACGATCACCCGCTCTTCCCTATAACTTTATTGCACACGAAACATTAAATTACAGAAGAAATAACACGTACAAAGGCGAGCTTAACTTTGTAAGAGATTTCTTCCAGCAAACCTTGGAGAGTCTGAGCGGCAGTAAAAACGGGTCTAAACGTGCACAAAATAAATTACATAGACTGCATTTTAAAAAACCTATTTAGAGGCTAAAAATCCGTGCCAAACACGGATAGCCAGAGGTCGCGGGTTCGAGTCCCGGCATGGGTGGAATTTTTAACTTCTAAATAGGTTTTTTTAAAATTGTCCTTAGCACGGATTAGTGCATTAAAAATAATATAATACATAGACTGCAAAAACCCTTAACAATAACCTACGCATAAATAATACACTGCATAGACTAAATACCTGTATCACAAATAAATATACAGATCAAAGTTATGATAGAGATAAATAGTGCTCTTTCAACTGCTTGTTAAATTTACCGATTTTGTAAGACTAGCGCATATTTTCTTTGACTCAGAGAATAATATGATTAATTCCATGAGTGACGTTCAAATAAACACACTAACACCTATACAAAATTCTGTTACAAGCTCTAAAAAAATTAAGTCATAATTGTATTTTAAATCAAGAAAACATCGGAAAGAACTACGATGCTCGATTACTGAACTATCACATCACTCTATTAATATCACATCATCACATTCCACACTAATATTTTATTGATAAATATTGAAAGATATATTGGAGAAATTATTATAGAAAAAGAAAATATGGGGAGAATTTAGGGTAATTTAATTTTTCTCAAACATGCTCGGAAATGTTTGTGTTATTATTACCATGAAATAAAGCCACAAAGTTTCTCTTTTATGGCTCCCGCCTCACTTTACTGGCCTAAGCCAGTAAAGTAAGTATGAAAATCCATTACCGTCCGCTGCTCTAACTTTTTAAATTTACTTACTAAAATTATACTGACCAAGGAAAAATTACATACAGCCATTGAATTTTAAATTCAATGATACAGCCAACCACCTACTAAGTTCTGTAAGCATACTTGCAAGATTAAAAAAAAAAACAATCTATGGTATTGGTTAAACATGGTGCTCAAATATGTTAGTGTATTTAAAAAATAAAAAAGGCGGCAAACTAAACAACTTTTTTCTGCTTGTTTTTTCTGATAATCATTTCATCGAAAATATTGAAAATGAATGAGTTCTAGTGACGAGAGTGATGTGGAAATTATGGACTGTACTCCGCCTAATTTGAGAAATGAAGCAAAATTAGCTATGGAGAATCTGTTACCGGCTAAAAGTAAAGAAAAATACATTTTTACGTTATTTTTTTCCTAATAAACTATTATTTCTTAATTACCTAGTAATTATTTTAATATTAATATTTCCTCGCATTGTTTGAGAAAAGCATTATACAATCCTCGGCCGGAACAGGGATTGCAGGACTCGTTCTAGACGGCCTCGTCTACGACTCAGCAGTCTATCCCAAACTCGTCCAGCAATCCCTTACTTCTCGGCCTCTGCAGTAATGTACTATTGGAATGCATTCCAAAATTAAATTACCCTAATTTAATTTTGAAATGCATCCGTACATATTTCATGCATTGTCCCAACGCGTCCATCAAAATAGATTTATAACCTCAGAACAATAAAACCAATAGAAGAAACCATGATCACGGGACACCGTAAATGCCTAATATAGTAGATTGTTAAACGAGGGCGGAAAGAATCAATTCCCGAGGTATTTACAGTGTTGCCGCAACCGAAAATGTATTTAGGACGTTACCCAATCTGAAAAAGGACCGTTTTCAAGATTAAGGTACGGTTTTCAATGTACTGTATGTATAGTAAAGAAATTAAGTAAAAAAACAGGATACTAGGGAGGTATTTAAAGTATTACCTTATTGCTCAAGTTGTTAGTGATAAGGACGGACGGACGGCCTCGGTGGCGCAGCGGTTTGGCACGCTGACTGTAAAACCAAGGCCTCGGGTTCGATCCCCGGCCAGGTCAAACTAGGACACGAACTTTTCTAGTTTGTCTCGGGTCTTGGATGTTATCTATGTATTTATTGTATTAAATCTATCGTCGAGTTAGCACCTATAACACAAGTCATTTAGTTGTACTTAGTTTAGGGCTAACGAGATCTGTGTAAATATGTCCATGAATATTTATTTATTATTTATTTATTAAGTTCATGACGCTCAACCGCCAACCACCAAACACAATAATAATTAGTCAATTTATTTTATCATGCATTATCTTTATTTTATGTTATAGTTTATTAGGTAAGTACATAAAATTAGTATATGTTCAAATCGTAAAAAACAAATCGTAGAATCACGGCAAAATGTTTGTTTTCTTTCCATTGATGATGTTCGGCTCTACGCAAATTATTTAGGTTGCAGTTCATAAAGTTGATGTTATCCATCTCATCCACTCTACTGAGTGTTATGAGCTATAGCTAGTTTTTTCCTAATTTGGAACGGACCATGCCATGAGTGCGTAAGCGGCATGTCAAAAATATTGCTATCTTAGTTCCCCATAACAAATGAATATAATGTTAGCTCAGTTTTTGCTTAGCGCTGTCGTAAGGCTGCGTTAAAAAAAAAACATAATCACTTTGTTGGATGTGTTCACTAATAAAATGTTGATTGGGATCAGTAGACGGAGTGGCGGCTTAGAAAAAGGGACGGTGGTAGCAATGGGACGGTGAAGGGACGGTCGTAACATAAAAAGGACGGAAAACCGTCCCTTTTAGGACGGTGTGGCAACGCTGGGTATTTAGACGGCTATAGTCCGAGTAGGAATTGATTCTTTTACCCGTTTTTAGCCTCTAAATAGGTTTTTAAATCTTTTACCCGTGTTAAACACTCTACTTTTCATTTCGAATATGAGGAAAATAAAAATTTATTTGTAATATTCAAATCTTACAGTGCGTTCACATTAACTTGACGCGTGAGAGAATTGGTAACAAGGACATAACATGTGAATTAGCTTTTGGACCTAATCGGAAGATGGTAAAAAAGCCCTCAATCCTTTTATTTTCCCCAAGTAATGGGAATGATCTCTTATTTAACATGGTAACAGTAAACATCTCAGTGCTACCAATTCTCTCACGCGTCAAGTTAATGTGAACGCACTGTAGCTTAAAAGATTATTACCAATTTTTTTGAATTCCGTCACAGATAAATAATATCAGATTAGCATCCCGCCAATACATGTCGACTTTTTAAATTTTAAATATGGAACTCACCACGTAACTGTTGCGGCTCATTCCGCTCAAAGAAATTTTCGCAAATTTCACACTGGCTGTTTTGAAACTCACATGGCCGCAGCATTTTTTTAATAAGTTTTTTGTTTTACATAAAACTTTTCACAGCTGACAGTAGTTCTATTTTTAAAGCACATTTTAAAGTCCATTCCGGCCCTTAGGTGGGAAGTAATTAGAATAGTATTGGGCCTGCTCGGACATCTTAAAGATCGCTCCGTACTGTTACATTTGAGACACTGTACTAGTACGGTATATTAGTACTATTAGTACTATTAAGACCTCACAGTAGAACCAGCTCAACGTTCACGTTTTGACCTTTCAGCCATAAAATATTTTTTAATATCTGTATTTTTACAGTACCATTAATTTATGATTAATATTTTTAATGTTGCCGTGCCACCATTATATTATAAGTACTATGATAAAAATCAATCAAAAAATATTTTTAGTTCGAGTAGTAGATTTTCGTAAGTTACTTTTGTTATTTGCATATTTGCAAAGAACAAAAGTAGCTCGCAAAACAAGATTACTACCACAGAAATAAGCGTCCCAAAGCGCACGAAACAGAAAAATCTCCTTCACCAATAATTCACTATAATAACACAGTGAAAATATTATGTTATATTCGTTAGAGAAACTAACATCAAGAAAACAACACGGTATTACTTTTACAAATGTACCTACTTGGATTAGCGCGCGAACCAGCCGAATTGACACAATGAATGAAACAAAACAAGTAAAAACAATCTTTATTGCTACGACATACGACCTACTTCTAAAGTTCGAAAAAGACCGACCGGCTGAAGTGAGACCGATCGAAACAATTACGCTCCGTTCAGTTCAATCACCACACTCTCATGCAGCGTTCGTTCGCTCTCGGCCATATTCGGTCACCCGGTCCGGTTCATTTATTCATTCAGCCAATCCGTGATCGCGAGAGCAATGAACGAACAGACCGAATGTCCGATTATCACAGGGAAACGTTTCCTTTCGGTCATTGCATGGTAACGTATCTTAATCGTACTTCGTACATGACCGACACAATACTAATTAGAATGAGTTTTTCCCTCTCTAGGGAGGGAAGCAGCATTTTCCACCATAATCAGATCAAAACAACACTACTTTCCGAGCATAAGAAATAAAAAATTGTTTGCAGTTTTACTGATTGAACCACAGATAAAAACATTAACAGTGTCTGTCCTGCTCTGCGTCTCGTTGTAGTGCCGGCACAGATTTCTGCGCGACGCGTGCACGTCGAGGCGTGTTACTAACAATTTTGTTGCACTGACAGAAAATTTAATGGAATTAGTTAGCTGTAAACCTTTTTTGTATGATGCAAATCATTCAGACTATTAAAAAAGACATTGAAAGAGTTATTGCGGGTGAGAATTGCCACGGAATGGAGCAAGTGTTGCGTCGCAGCATGCGGAGGGGGCCTATGTCTGCCTCAACTGCCCTGCCCTGTACTGAACTGTGCTGTGATGTACTGCCTCGGCTACATTTTAGTTTAGCAAGCGCCTAGCCTTAGGGTGTGGCCGCGCGTCGCAGCTTGGTTTATGTCGCTTGCCTCGCCCAGGGCAAACGTACGCGCCCCGAGCGAGGCAAATCCACACAAACGATAAATTCCTCCCGTCGCAGTTTGATCAGTGGGTTTTACCTTAGTTTCTTCACGCTCTCCCATGCCTAGCAGTCTCGACCAAACGCTGTGCGCAGCGAAGGATGGCAGCATGCGTAACCTAGGAAAACATAAACAGGGGCACATTAAGACTGCTGTTACGTGTAATAAAATTGCGGACCGTTTAAATTCTATTTTTGTATCCCTATTCTTAGATTTGATTAAGAAAAGTTGTTTCCATTATTATGATAGGCACCGCCTGAAATAAAGGATTTTTATTTTAATAATTAATTTACAGTGTAAAAAATAAATAGTCTTGAATGTAAGAATAATGAAACAAAAAGGTAAAATGGGGGATATCTATAATATAAAAATTAATCGCTGAATGTGTTGGTGCAAATCTCGTTTGGATATTCCTTGAAGTACGAGGATGGTTCTTACGGAGGGGAAAATAAAAAAATATAAAAAGAATCGACTGTTAGGCGGTACGAAGTTCGCTGGGTCAGTTTGCTTATCGCCATAATGCTTATCGCATTAAGCATTCTCTAGTTACTACGGCATTAAGTCGGCTGTATTGTACATTAGTTTAAGTATTAAGCATTTTATTTTCTGTCTGTACACGTCAGTAAAGAGTACTTGTACAGAGAATATTGTAAAGAGCTTCGAAATTTCACTGTTGCCGGTGAGCCGCCCCATTAACTCAGTTGGAAAGAGCGCTGGCACGGATAGACAGAGGTCGCGGGTTCGAATCCCGGCATGGGTGGAATTTTTAGCCTCTAAATTGTTTCTTTAAAGTACTAGTCTAATCAAATTATTAAAGTATAACTATCTCACTGACCGATTGACTGACTGACCGACTGACCAACGAAATAAATTAATAAACTGACCTGGCACCAGCAGCCAGCGAAGCGTTGAGCGAGTTCAGCTGCCCGTGAATGTGATGGAGCGGCAGCGTGTGTAGCACGACATCGTTGGCGGAATATTCCCACGCGCAGTGCAGGGAGGTTATCTGCGTCGCCAGCATCGCGTGAGTCCATATCACACCTGCCGGGAAGAAGGTTTAAGGTTTAAGACATTTCTCAAAAAGAATACAAAAATTCACTTACTTGAGAAACAATTAGTTAAGTAGGTAACAATACAATATCGACAGACAGTTATTAGAATTAAAACAATAATAGAGGGTAGTCCTTAGTACAATCTACGATCCAGTTACATCGATGTAGGGCTGTGCTTTCATTAATTATATTGGGTACGCAAAAAAATTTTAAGTTTATTTTTTGTCTATTGAAGAGTCCTTTCTAATGTGGTTCCTAAGTAGTTTTTTGAAAATGAGTAGAGATTTGAAGAAGAACCATGGTACGCGCCAATCAGACGGGTGTGTCACCAAAATGAAATGAAATGAAAAGGTTTTATTCAAAGTAGCACAGAAACTGCGGCTTAATGAACGTTACAATTTAAGCTAGGTGTCCATTTCAAAATCTAGATCATTTTGGAGAAAAAATGGCCAAAAAAAACTCCAAACTTAGTCTTTTCAAAGTCCTTAATTAACATAGTTTACATAATTATTATAGAACATAGAACTCATACATTGTACTGGCTTTAATTCCAGACCTCATTGTCATCTAAATAATCATTTACGTTATAGCATTGAATTAATTCAATGGTTATAGTAGCCCTTTTGACACAAAGTGTGCTTAATATATTTTTTGAACCGCGATTCAGGCAAGCTTAATATATCTTCAGGGATTTTATTATAGAAGCGTATACAATGCCACATGAAGGATGTATTAACCTTTGCCAGCCTAAATAGTGGGATATTATTATATTATAATACTTTATTGGGCGCGCTAGGGGCACCCGTGGCCTAGTCGAACCGAGTGATTGGAATCAATCACACGAGTTAAGCAACAACAGGCGCGGTCAGGTGCAGGATGGATGACCGTCCCATAACTACCGACGTATTTTGCAGGGCACGTTAAGCCGTTGGTGCCGGCTGTCATGTAATGACAGTCAATCACTCAAAAATTAAATGACAGTTAATCCATGAAAGAGGCCTTATGGGCGGCTTGATTACTTCAGACAGTAAGGCACGTGACAGGGGGGTGGGAAGTGTCCTATATTTCGTGACGTCACATTTCCAAATCTGCGTGTTAAAACACGCACTTTGCACTAACGAAATACTCAAAGCATTTGAAACTCTTGATACAAATGTAATTTCGGAACTGCTGTTTGAATTCAATAATTTCCAAATGAAAAATTACAAAATATCTGACGTCACACTAGGGGGGGAGTCTCAAAAATGTGACCAGCTGCGACAAGGACGGGGGATAGGTCAACAAATCACGAAAGTCATGTGACGTAATTTATGGATGACCCCTTACCTTTGGGTTTGCTAGTGGTGCCACTGGTGTAGATGATCAGGGCTTCTTGACTGCCGTACCACTGGTTGGACCGGGCATTGTCCACGAGACCGTCCTCCTTCGGCTTGAGGAACGCGCTGTTAGGCTGGTACAGTTGTGCTGTGATTTCCTGGAATTGACGACGTTATGAAATATCATGAAACAGGTAAAATACTAGGGAGAAGGTGATGAAAAATGCGAAAACCTATTTAGAGGCTAAAAATTCCACCCATGCCGGGATTCGAACCCGCGACCTCTGGCTATCCGTGCACGGGTTAGTGCATTAAAAAGAAATTATAATCATGTGGGTACAGCGATATTATTCCGATGTAAAGCCTGACTGCAAAGTAAGGTACTCGGGGCTGCAAGTGATGCAAATTATTTCAGCCAGATGTCGCTGACTGTACGTAATACAGAGAGTACTGTAAAGAGGTTCGAAATTTCACTGGAGCCGGTGAGTCGCCCATTAGCTCAGTTGGAAGAGCGCTGGCACGGATAGCCAGAGTCGTGGGGTGGTCTCGGATGACTGAGGTGACAGGCGTCTTTTTGAAAGCATTAACTGTTAGTTTACTACCCTCGGCAAATGCATTCAAAAAGACGCCTGTCACCTCAGTCATCCGAGACCACGGCACCTGAAAAAGTGCCGAAACGTCGGAAAATTGTAAAAATGTAATAAACGAGTAAAATCCGTATAAAAACAGTTTTAATTATGTCTAGTGCTCGTGTTAACTTTAGGAAATACTGTGATAGTGTGATTCATGGTGAAAATTTCACCTTAAAGAATTTTAATAAAATTCGGAGCCACTTGCAGATTCGTGAACATGTTAGGTACCTTCTCTCTGCTAGTGACCAGCAAAGGCCTGGACTTCTCGTGGGCGATCGGTCGCAGCGTCTTTTCGTAATCGGGCGTGCACACGACCAGCTGAGCGTCGCTGTCGCTTACGAAGTACTTAAGCATCTCCGGTGGGTGCAGAGGTGTTAGGGGGACGGCTGGAATAAACGGGAAACTGGCCTTAAACTTTTTATTTAGTTATTCAATAAAAAAAAGCCAAATTTATATAGAAGAATGTCACATGCAATCATAAAGTTAACTTAAACTTACTTAAAGCGCAAATCTCGAGACCAATTTCGCTTATTATTTTTTTAGAATATTCGTTGAAGTACGAGGATGGTTCTTACGGAGAGAAAAAAAATTAAGAATCGACTGTTAGGCGGTACGAAGTTCGCTGGGTCAGCTAGTCATAATACAAGTGATTGTGGAAGTATGTTTATTATTATTTAATACATAAAAAATGTCGCTAATTAAGTATTAAATGTCAATTAAATAGACATCAATTAAATTCCTTACGTCTATCTTTACAGGACGGCCTAACTCGCTTAGATTGGAGTGACTGTTTTTATATCATAGAAGAAATCAGAGATCAAAAATGTTTAACGTAAATAGTGTATATTCTGTTATTGATCTTAAGAAGACTAATATACATGAATGTAATTTTTTTTTATGTACGGTATAATGGGGTGATAGAAAAATGTTACTTTTATGAGTTATTGTATATTTCATTCATTGTATATTTTTGCACAATGTACATTTTAGAAAAATGTACAATTTAATGTATAATAATACTGCATAATATATTTATTATGTAGTATATGCTCGCAAACACATTCAGGACACCATTGCCGCTGGCCCGGACTCCGCGCACCAGAATAAGTAAGTCGGATGATAGTGGAGTGTTATATTAAGGATATATTAAGCTTGCCTAAAGCGTGGTTTAAGAAGAGCTTTAATTGCACTTTGTGCCAAAAGAGCTACTAAAAACTCTGTTTACAAAGTTATTATAAAATGCTTTAAAAGGGCTTTGAAGAGACTAAGTTTTTTTGTCCATTTTTTTTCCAAAGTGATCTATATTTTGAAATGGACCTAGTTTGACTAGTGTCGTTCTTTAAGCCGCAGTTTCTGCGCTACTTTAAATAAAACCTGTTCATTTCATTTCATCTATAATATAAAAATGAATCGCTGAATATGTTGGTAAGCGCAAATCTCGAGAGCAGCTGAACCGATTTCGCTAATTCTTTTTTTTGGATATTCCTTGAAGTACGCGGATGGTTCTTACGGAGGGGAAAATAAAAAAAATTAAGATACGACTGTGAGGCGGTACGAAGTACGCTGGGTCAGCTAGTTACCTATATTTCCCGACATCCATATCGCCCATTGAACGATCACGTGGGAAGCGTCGTTGTTACACATGTAGGCGATTGTGCGCTCCGTCTCACCCACTGAAATTAAGATATGAAACACACATGGGTTTTATATAGTTATCTGTTAGCTTTTAGAATATACCTCGGGCTCTAGAGCGGGCTTCGGTTTTCGCCGAAAGTACACGAGTGTAATACTACTTCCTTCTCTGTGTAAAACTTTTCTTCACTATTTTGAAAAGCGACTATTGGAAAAAAAGTGCCATCTCCACAAACTCGACATTGGCAGAATCCTAGAGGGTGCCATAAACAAGAATTGAATTGAAAAGTTAGGTAAAGTTAAGTGTCATATTTTTTTTACGTAGCCTCTATGTTTGTGTCTCACTGCTGGGCAAAGGCCTCCCCCAATTCAGTCCAGAGTTTTCTGTCCTGGGCCACCTCAGACCACTCCGGCAGATGGTTGTCGAGATTATCTCTCCACCGTCTTCTAGGCCGGCCTCGATTTCGATGTCCGTCGTGTGGCACCCACTCGGTGGCGAGTTTTGCCCACCTATTCGGGTGCATTCGACTGACATGACCAGCCCAGCTCCACTTCAGTGTCGCCGTCTGGACACCCACGTCGATTATTCGGGTCCGTATTTCGGACGCGGTCTCCCCTTCTTAGGCACATAATACTGCGCTCCATCGCTCTTTGACAAACCTTAAACCTGGACTTTCGTAGTTTGTCAGCGACCAAGTCTGGGAGCCCGTTCGGACACACATCGACGAGTTTCCGCTTTAAGGAAAGTGGAAGGTTGCCCGTCATCAGATCTTTCATGGACCAGTAGCACTTCCAGGCGTTATCGATTTCTTTGCCTTGCCTGTTTTCGAAGCTTACTAACTGGCCCAAGTAAATGTACTCGTCGACATAATGTATCTCCCGTCCGTCCACTTCAATTTTTCGCTTGCGACTGTTGGTCATGACAAGTGTCAAGCGTCATATTAGTATTATTAGGGGTTAAAGTATGAAATTGCCGTTTTATTGCAATAGGTTCTTAGAATTGACATAGAATCTTCATGGTTTGAGGTTTTCGAATGAAACTTTTTTCAAATTTTCTAGTTTCTATGATGTTCTTTTTTTAAAAAGATTTTTTTAAGAAGACAAAAGGGGATGCCTTTGCCCAGCAGTGGGACACAATCGAGGCTACATAAAAATATATATAGATATATTTCCGTCTTCAAGACCCAAAAATTAAATTTACAACTTAGGACCTAATTAAGAAAAGGTTTCAATAGCGTATATAAAAGAGTATTAGCTATATCTTTGAGTTGAAGAAAATACATAGGAATAACACGTATAACAATCCCTCATATATATTTTTTTATTCATATCATCATATTTAAAAAACCCACACCAAGATAGAGGGATAAATAATTAAACGCGTAATCTTCTTCTTAGCGAGTCGATGGCAAGCCATAGCGGTGAAAGGATTTGCCAATCAGCGTAAGGGACTCGCCGATTGTCGCCCAGGGTGCACCAGACGCACGGGCTCAGTGAATAGGTCTTTCGGGGAGGCCGTTTTTATGCACCCAGTTTAGTACTTTCAAGTACTTGCAATGAAGTGCTTGTGGCCTAGTCGAACCGAGTGATTGGAATCAATTACTTGAGACAAGCAATCAGGCCCTGTTAGATGCTGGATGGATAACCGTCCTGTCACTGCCGCTAGTGACATTTTTTCCGAGCGTTGCCGTGTTTCGCAAAGCACGTTAAAACGTTGTTGCCAGCTGTCATGTAATGGCAGTCGTTACCCATGTCAGAGGCCTTAGGGGGGCGGCTTGATGACTTCAGACAGTAAGGCTCGCCACTGCCTTGCAATCGTCCACCAACCCGGACTTGGCCCCCGTGTTGGAGTATGGCCTAACCTTCCAGCGATGCAGGAAGAGACCCGTGCCCCAGCAGTGGGGACATACAAAGGTTGATATCGATGTAGTCGTAATTATAATTGTTTACATCATCGTCGTCAGGCTATACTAGTCTACTGCTGGACATAGCCCTCCCCTAAAGAGCGCCACGTTGTGCTATCATAGGGGATAATGCCCATAATCCCCACGCTGGGCAGCTGCTGCCCACCCCGGCTTGTGTCCCTTAGTCGCCATTTACGTCACCAAGAATTGGGTTGGTGCTATTCTCTAGGCCGACACCACACAGCATAATTGTTTACATAAGAACCACAATACCCTACATTATGATGCTTACCGAGCTGAGCTGAGATCTCGACGCTGAGCGCAGCAGCGGCCTGATGCAGGCCGGCATACGTGTAAATGCCAACCTCATCTTGTAGCGCCACCCGGTTTGGGAACAGCAGGGCTCTCCTGAACACTGGCACCACACCGCCTGGGAAACATATCGCCGTTCCAAGTAATAGTGGGAAATATATTCCTGTCCCACCAGTAAACAACTATCATGGAAAAAGAACAAGACAGTACTGAGTCCCTACTATACTAAATGAAATGTCAGTGGAACTAAGACCCTCACAATATGCCAGTAAAAAGCTTTATAAAAACTGTGTAGCTTCTGAATTTTAAAAACCTATTTAGAGGCTAAAAATTCCACCCATGCCGGGACTCGAACCTGCGACCTCTGGCTAACCGTGCCAGCGCTCTCCCAACTGAGCTAATGGGCGACTCAACGGCATCAGTGAAATTTCGAACCTCTTTACAAAACTCTCTGTATTACGGGCAGAAACACCTTGCTGAAGTAATTTGCGTCACTTGCAGCCCTGAGCTTCTGAATTGATGGACCAGTTTGTAACCAGTACCACGAGTTGATCCTGTTGTTAAGTATCTTGTTTTACTTTTCTATGTAAACTTAAGTAATTTGTTAGGTATTTTACGTAACTTAGTTTTAAAGTGAGTGAGAGTACATCTGCCCACAAATTAGCATTTACTCGTAGTTTGGCGGAAACAATAGAATGTAAAAGTTGCATGTACCTTTTATAGAATACACTATTTATTTATATAAATTGACAATCTGTACAAATAAGGGCCAAGGGCGTATCGAGTCATGCTGTGTAGGGCTCTGGAGGAGGGTATTTTTAGGGTGCCACACCTCAAAAAATATGGTAGGATCACTTGGTTGAGTGTCTGTTCGTCCATCCATTTGTTCGTCCGTCCATTTGTCTGTCTGTCTGTCAAGACCCTTTATCTTGGCATTGGTGGAGGTGTCCAGTTGAAATTAAAACCCAATACTCTGATCTACAGTCTACAGTATGCTAAAACGTAATTACCTTATGTATGTATGAGCGTTGTAAATCATTAAGAAATACTATAGTTTCTATTCAATTACAAAAATGTAATAAAACAAAATTGAAATAAAAGTAGAAAACAACTTCAAAACTTATAATATAATCCTCTGATTTGGATTCTAATTAAATGCACTAAGTCACCGCTAGATATTAAATACTACCAAAGGCTATAGGTACTGTATTTATTGCTACTAATAAAAGACTGGACCATGGTGTCTGTAAAGAAAATTTAATGTATAAAACACTACAGCACTAAGAACACAGATCAATATTACCTTTATATTCTACAATACGTATACATGACCAGGACATACATATTAAATGCCAACTATTTCCACAATTAAGATTTAATTGTTTAAGATTATTAATTATTTTGTTATATTTTGGAGTCGGTGCTTAAAATTTCTGTGGTTATACTTCTACAATACCTACTTCGAATTTAAAAGTTATATTTGTCTCTGTTTTGCCGCCGTAGTGTTTTCCAAATCCTATTTAACAAAAAAAATCACTATTTTTTGTGAACTTATGGCTCCACCAACTTGTTTTGAATGCATTAGTCACTATATAAAACACCGAAATTGCTTCATGTGTACCTTAAAAATTTAAGAGTTTTCTCCATTGCTTGAGGAGATAGATAGATAGAACACTTTATTGCACAACCAGAAAAATATTACAACCGTGATTCTTAAATCTAAGTAATGTTATACAATTGGCAATCTTATCGCTAAGAGCGATCTCTTCCAGACAACCGTTTCCAAGATGTTTCTACAATGTTTTCTAAAGTTACACCCTATAATTTTTTTGAAAGCTTTCATTGGCATTCTTTTGATGTCGACTGAAGTGCCTTGATCACCTGTAAGTGGGCTGCAAGCTTACAAGTTTGTAAGCCCCTGGCCTAGATGATGATGTGATTAGGTACCAATTCAACAGCCTAGGATTTAAGCATAGCCTCAATGAAATAGACAGTCTCCGTCTAAATATCTCCTCGCAGTAACCTGCAATTATGGTCCGTAACATAGGAGGAAATAGGACAACTCACCCGTGCGTATATCCTGGTTATATGAATTCAGAAGCTCAACGTTGATTTCCTCTTTATTAGCAGTGCCGGTAACGCTTCTACAAGAACTTATTGCGCTTGAAATCCTTAGCCGGTTCAACGCGCGTATAGATCGGATACAGAGAGCCATGGTTGCTATTAATCGGCTAAAACTTGGGAAAATGAAAATCTTCTCTTTACCCAAAGTTAAGTCAGTTTAACACTACCTATTGAGTATTTGGTTGTTTTTACGTATTCCCATCTATTTTTGTGAAAAAACTCTTTCAAGATGGGTCGGCTCGGCTGTCAGATTAGATTTTGATTGAAAACAGCTGATAAGAGGATGCGCAAATTTTTGTCTTTATAATCTGTGGTATAAACTTTTTTTTTCGCTATGCGGGGTTGCCGGGTTTCCATTCAATCACCATCAACCCATTATGTCCCCACCGAGAGGCACGCGTCTCTTCCTTGAGAAAGGTATAGGCCATACCCCACCACGGGAGCCAAGTCCAGATTGATTGGTGGAGGCTTGCAAGACTTGTCTTACTGTCAGAAGTTTTCAAGCCGCCCTAAGGCCTCTGACTTTGCTTAACGGATGCCATCTATCGACTACAGCTGGCACCAACTAAAATCCCTTCAGCCACGTTCGTAACCAAATTTTCGTAACCAGTTACGAATGTGGACTTTTTATCGCTGTTTCGTAACCAGCTACAAGCCAGTTACGAATGTGGATTAATTTTCCATTTTCGTAACTGAAACCTCTTAGCCATGTATGGTCTCCTGGTACTTCCACATCTATCCGGCTCATTAAAGCTTTTTCCAAAGTTCAAGTTAGTTTATTGCTTCATGTGCCACAGTATAGGTCTTAACAAATACCGCTTCTTCATTATACCTTAAAGTCCAAATGTCTAACTGAAACCACTTAGGGCTGATTTTTTTAATAGTCAGATAACTTTTATCTGAGGAATAAAAATGGCGGTTTGACAGCTTATGTATGAAAATTATGTCAAACCGCTATTTTTATTCCTCAGATAAAACTTATCTGACTATTGAAAAATCAGCCATGTATGCCATGTATGGTATCCTGGTACTTCCACATGACATAATGCCGAAACTAGTAGTAAATACATGGCTAAGAGGTTTCAGTTATGAAAATGGAAAATTAATCCACATTCGTAACTGGCTTGTAGCTGGTTACGAAACAGCAATAAAAAGTCCACATTCGTAACTAGTTACGAAAATTTGGTTACGAACGTGGCTGAAGGGACTAAAATCACTATTGATACAATTCCAGTTTAAGCTGCATAATAAAAAACATTGTAAATTGTACATTTTAGAACATTTTTAGAAAAATACATTGTACAAAAATATCTAATGATCGAAATGTAGGTAGTTTGATAGCTATTAGTCTTTGCGAAGCACGGATGTTCAAACTTCGAAAGGGAAAAATGCCACTAGCGTTAGTCATAGACAGCCACCCACCCATCCACTGAACGCGCCCTATATTGCTTAGCCTTCGTGATCGTTTAGGCAGTCACGGCTACGAGGTGGCTACGAGCTATCCTGGGTTTCCATACAAAATTGTTCACCCGACTAGGAAGTCGGGTAAAATCTGATTTTTACACCACCACCTACAACGAAAAATTAATTTTTGATACTGAGGCTACTCGTATGTCGTATCGTGTATAGTCTATTTATTCTTACTTGTCCAATTTAGTACCTAAACAAGATTCTACCCTTAAACTGTGACTTTTTAGTCCAAAACTGCCATATTTCCATAAATGAAGTAACTTGGAACACTCTTAGATAGCACGCTGCCAATTTTATAAACATAGTTCATGGTAGTTCATGAATTGGCGAGAAAATGTCTAGTTTAGGCATCTAATCTCAATTTTAAGGTTAGAATCTTGTTTACTAAATTGGACAAGTAAGAATAAATAAACTGTACTCAGACTTGTAGAAATAAATTGAAAATTTAGTAGTGTGGGGCCCTCAGAATAATAACCTCAGAACACAAAATAACTAAAGCTTTAGTTAACTTAGCTTTATTATTATTCTGAGGTGGGGCCTCGTGGGGCTCTCGCCTCACAGATGTATTGACATCTATAAATCGGAGTACACGATACGAGTAAGTAGCCTCCGTATCAAAAAAAAATCACGCTGTCCGAGTGTAATAAGATCGAGAAAACCCGGCTTCCTATTAGGAGCATTTCAACCGTAGTAGGAGATTAGATTCGGGAGGGCCATAGATACAAATAGCAGGGAGTATTCCTAAAAAAATATATAACTGTGGTAATATAACAATATTTTTTTTTATTGTTCAAATAAGGCAACTGCTAATAAATCACTTTTATACACATCAATTAAGTAAGTAAGTATATTAAATTATGTATGTAAGTAGTATAATTTGTAAGAATCACAGAGAAAAACAATTTAATAAAAAATCATCGGTGTAAGTAGGTACTAATATTGTGTTACAGTAGTTTTGTTCATACAAGTTAGTTATTAGTAAGACTTGTAATTTACTTATTTCATAACAAGAATTAATGTTATATAGAGACAATTTATATCGGCAAATGGAAGGAATGAACAAAATCTGTTTACTAGACCTGATAAAAGTGGTAGGAAGAGCCAGTTAATAATAATAATTACTTGCTATAATTGTAATGGCAACTAAGATAGCCAGAGGTCGCGGGTTCGAATTCCGGCATGGGTGGAATTTTTAGCCTCTAAATAGGTTTCTAAAATTGTCCTTAGCACGGGTTAGTGCATTAAAAACAAAAATAGTATAATAGAAACTACCCATATAGAAACTACCCGTAAATTCATATATCCTGAAGGCGTAGGCTGAGGGCTGTGCTTTATGTAAATAGACCATTTATTTTTCGACCATACTAACACAACTGTATTGTCACAAGTTCTATGATTTTCGAGAATCATACAAATTTTGACAATACAGTAGTGTAACCCAAATTCTTCCCGCGGGTGTCGTAAAAGGCGACTAAGGGACACAAACCAGGGGGTGGGCAGCAGCGCCCCCTGCAGTACGATCCCCAACCCGCATGCCCAGCATGGGGATTATGGGCATTACCCCCCAATGATGGCACAACCTTGCGCTATGGCGCTCATTAGGGGAGGGCTAATATATCCTGAAGAAGAAGTAAAATTTATATTTTAAAAAACTATAGTTCTCATACATCCCATCTCATATAGGGCAGACAATCACATAATTATATATATACATATACATAAATATTTATTTTATATCACATATTTTATATAACTACAAATCGTCGTTTATTATGACAATTCTAGATACATTGCTAAGCACAATCTATTTTATAAACTGTGGGTTAATCGACTTTGCAATTTACATGGAATTGTCATTGTAAACCATGAAATGCCATTCGCCACAGTCCTCACAAAGTCACAAACCTCTTTCACTTCATCAACATCAATTAGTAGCTGCATGCATGCACATTGGCTTCACTACCTATACAAGGATGTACATATAATCACATATAAGTTATAGCTTCACATAAAAAGATGGGATAGTAACATTGTCTGTAAATAATAATATTTATCGATTTAAAGTTGCAGCGTTCGATAGTTACTCTACATATAAAAAAAGTCTGAGGTACCAGATAAGAATTTGAAGGTCAGAAAATGGTTAAGGGCGCTGTTATTAGACACTGCAACTCTATGTCTTATTCGTCAACATTGTACCATCTCACTACCATCAGACCACGCCAAACCCTACCACAGCCTCGTCTGCCAACATGTCCTTAATAACCTTCTGAAGTTTACTGACCGTTCGAAATCTATCGTCACTGTTCAAGCACTCAATCAATATCTTGTCCAACTCCGGATGCAAATTATTTATATGCTTAGGTATTGGTAATAAGAGCGGTTGTTTGTCTCCAGCAAGCATATAACAGGCAGCCCAAATATTATGGTCACTCAAGTGATGACGACACATATCATGGATGGAGAAAGTGAATCCAGGACCCAGGTCTTCATGACTGTACCGCTTGTACCAATCCGGCAGGTCTTTCTTTGGTGCTATTTGCTTGTCTATTACGACTACGTCTTCTAAATCTATGAAGGTCACCTTGTCCGTTTCATCTGCTACAATGTTGTCTAGTCCCCAGTCTAGAAGGTAGAAGCGATATCTGAAAAATTTTAAGGAAAAATTCTAGGACCTCGCCTTGACTTGATATCGTAGGTAATTATAAGTAATTATATTCTCGCACTCTTGATATTTGGTATCAATATATTTTCGATTTAATTACAATAATAATAAATATTCATGGACGTATTACACAGATCTCGTTAGCCCTATACTAAGTACAACTAAATGACTTGTGTTATAGGTGCTAACTCTATAGATTTAATACAATAAATACATAGATAACATCCAAGACCCGAGACAAACTAGAAAAGTTCGTTTCCTAGTTTGACCCAGCTTTGGATCGAACCCAGAACCTGCGGTTTTACAGTCAGCGTGCCCAACCGCTGCGCCACCGAGGCCGAATTATTTACGTACATGCACATACAGACTATATTCTTCAAGCAATCCACTCCATCCAAAGGTTGTCTGGAAGAGATCTGTCTTAGCGATAAAAACGCCAATTGTATAACATTACTTAGATTTAAGATCTCATGGTTGTATTCTTTTTTCTGGTTGTGCAATAAAGTGTTCTCTATCTTATGAAATCGTTTACCAGCATTTGGGAACTGTGGAGTTTGTTTATAAGGCTCTACATGAGACTCATGTTGAAAATTAATCACCTATCATGTTTATACGTGAAATCCAGAGCAGCATTTAGTATCCCAAGGGCAAATGAGAGCTTCCGATGCCAGGGCACATGCATGAGATTGGTCAGAGTTTCCCCAGCATATGCTACCACCTCCAGACGGCCACAGACTCCACCATATGCTGGCACAGGCCAGCCTCGGGATTTTAGCGTCTTCTGAAATTAAATTAAACATCAGGGTTATAACTATTGTTTAGTGTACATCAATTGATGATGAATCAATAGAATTTTTAGAACAGTGGGGAAAAAAAGGGTTTTCTAAAGCCTGTCCCACATAAAAATTATTAATAACTTTATTCATGGAAGTGAATCCAAACTTGACGACCTCTGTGGGGCAGCGGTGGCGCATCTGCCTACCATGCAAGAGGTCTTGGGTTCAAACCCTGGCTGGGGACAAAAACAAAACCCTAGGTCTTGGATGTTTAGATGTTTGTGATGTCGTTGTTTCTGGTTCCCACGACACAGGGTATACTAGTGTAGGGCCAAAAGCAATGTTTGTGCCCGTATGTGAATGTTATGTTAATCAACTTAACAACTTCCCTCCAAGAGTTGCATATGACTCAGAGTGCATTGGAATAGGTCCATGAGTCACATTTGACTCATTTCAAATACATCTTCAGACATGCAAGTGTCTAGCTGTGGACGTGTGGAATTGGAATTGTATGTGGACAGGGAAGTTATTAATAATGGGCAAGTTAATAAAGTTAATACAAAAAAATAAATATTATAATAACTTATAAGTTACCTGCAATACAATGGGTTCCGGATTCAACTTAAGCATGGTCCAAAAGTTTATGAAGTCTGCCTTGTTTTTGGTCTGTCTCAATGGCTTTAAGAAATCCAAGATACTGGAGCCATATGGACACATCACTAGGCCCTTCCTAGGCTGCGTTTCAGGCAGTGATAAGTTGTAAGAAACCACTTTAACCAATTCCTCATCTAAATTTGTCACATTGAGGAGGTCTTTCGGTTGACAGTTTCGTTTCAACTTCCACTCCTTACACATCATAGAATCAAATCTTTTAAGCTCCCAGTCATGAGCTAATTTCTTGATCACGACTCGCCTGCCGGATCTTGTAAAGCCATAGTAAATATTTTTAGCATTGAATATGCTGATCCAATGATTCGGATCGAGGATGATCTGGTTGGAATATATCTCTGGGCATAGCGAGACGCCATAGCAAGCCGGACATCTGTAGATCTCCGAAAGCCGGAAGAGTTCAGGATCCTTCAGCGCCTTGAAGTACAAAACAGTACCGTAAAAGGAAAGACAAAAAACTATTGTGAGAAGAACGATTCTTTTGAGAAATCTCCGGCGCAACAACATGTATGTGTACAGTTTGTCGTTCATGTCCTCAGCAGATTATAAAAACATTATTTCCTTTCTCGTAAACAAGTTTTGTAAAAACAGCTAACAAATACACGAAGAATCATTTTCCAAACCAACAAATCAATCATACCAATATGCGTTCCGTTCTAAACAAAAGACCACTTGGTTGGTTCACGTAGAGGGAGTAAAACCATTGAGTAAAACTACTACGCCAACCACACCACCATCTTTTTTTTTTAATAAAGGGTTTTACGGCCCTGGATCCGTGTCCTTTTGAGCCTTGAGTATTGTATTAGTTTTTTATAGTATTAGTTTTCAGATAAGAGCACTTATCACTTCCGTATCACTTCACTATAATGTTCAGTTTTTCCAGTCACTTTAAATTTTTATTCCACTGTTCATAATGAATTTATATAAGGGGGCGAAAAAGGTAGGATTGCTAAGTAGATTTGGAAGAAGAGTTGGTGTAGGGACACCCGTTTCGCAGCTGATTGTGTCAAGTTCCGTGATAAGTATTAATCTGTGCAATTTAAATTCTTGACAGTTGAGCACGAGATGGTTTAGGTCGGCGTTTTCAGTTCCACAGTAAATGCAGTTCGAATCTTGGGCTAGGCTGAGTCTATAAAGGTGAGCTTGGGTTTGGCAGTGGCCGAATCTCATTCTGTTTAGGGTGGTTATGTATTTCCGGCAGTTTATGTCTTTTTTCCGATGGTACCAAGGTTGGGCGGGCGGGCTTCCTTGGATGTCTCTATACCAGCTTCCTTTCTCTTTACTGATCTCATTCCAGTAGTTGCACCATATTGCTTTCAGATTCTCATTCAGATGAACATGGAGATCAGTAAATGGCAATTTGAGGTCTGTAGAGTGATCCTCGTCAGGGTCCAGATTTGCAGCTCGATCGACGACTTCATTTCCAGTGATACCCCGGTGAGCAGGTACCCACATTAACTTAACTACCTTACCACTAACTAACAAACTATTTAACAAATTCTTTATATTATAGATGAGATAATTTACATTATAACGAAGGCAGTTACCTTCTAAAGCTAATAATACACTGAGTGAGTCAGTAAATATAATTATATTACAAGTATCAATATTTTGAACGTAAATTAAAGCTTGATGGATAGCATAAGCTTCGGCGGTAAAAATGCTACATCTAGTGTCAATTTTAAAACATTTAGTTTTCTTTAACTGAGGGTCAAAAAATGCTGAGTTTACCCTATCAACTGTTTTAGAGCCATCAGTATAGATGGAATACAGATGATTATTTTCCAGGAAAGCAAGTAAATCTTGTTGGTTCGTAATGCATGGTTTATGTACAAAATTATTTTTCAATAGAATATCGAGATCCATCCTATAGAGGGGCCACAAATTATCCTGATGCAAATTTTTTGTTAAATCATTCAAATGTAAAACTATTCTTAATAAGGTTGGTATGTTACCATTTAATATCTGATTAAAATTTGCATAAGGAGCCACTGAATTGCCCAATTCAGTGGCATGCATTGGTAAAATGTGATCTAAGACAACTCTATTATTTTTAGTTAACATTTTCAAACAGAACCTTTCAGCTAGCTGTAGACGTCTAAGATGTAAAGGGGGAATGCAAGCCTCACATTGCATTGCATTAATTGGAGTAGAGCACATAGCCCCTGTAATAATTCTCAAAGCTTTATTCTGAATAACTTCTAATTTCTTCAGCAAAGCAAGGCTTGCCCCCATATAAGCAATTGAGCTATAATCGAAATGGCTGCGCATAATGCTCTTATATAACATAGATAATATTTTTGGGTCAGACCCCCAATGTACTCCTGCCAGAGACCGAAGTATATTAAGGGCTTTGGAGGCGTTTTTGATGATATAATTTATGTGAGATTCAAATGTTAGCCTATGATCCAGCAATATACCAAGAAACTTCTTTTCTTTCAACCAAGGTATAGGGAGATTATTGTATTCTACCAAACTATTACAAGGAGAAAGCCTTTTGGAGAAAAGCATAGCTCCACTCTTTAATGGATTTATAACCAATTTGAGCTTATTAAAATAATAATTATGCACTTGAGAGAGGGCTAAATTTAAATTATTTACAGCTATATTTACATCCTTATGTACAGAGTATATTAACAAATCATCTGCATACTGCAGGAATTGAACTCCAGTCTGGGTCAGATATTTATTTATCTGAGATGTATAAATATTGTACAATAAAGGGGATATGGTTGCTCCTTGCATAGTACCTTTAAAAACTTGTCCTGGTCCGTGTAGTATGTTGTTAAATTTAACATACATAGTCCTATCATAAAGAAAATGAAATATCCATTTACAGACATGTCCTGGCATACCAATCTCTGATAAAATTCCTGCCAATACAGATGGATCAACATTATCAAAAGCTCCCTGTACATCAAGAAATGCACATACGGTGGCTGATTGGCTGTGAAAGGAATTCCTGATGTCAGAGATGAGTGAAGTAAAGCTCTCTGTAGCACTACGACCCTTCCTGAAGCCGAATTGCTGCTCTGGTAAGATTTTATTCTGCTCTACGTAATGGTCTAATCTGGTTTTAAGCATAAACTCAAACAATTTACCTACACATGAGGATAAAGAAATTGGTCTATATGAATTAAAGTCATCACTAGACTTGTCTGGTTTCAATATAGGAATAACGCATTGTGTTTTCCAAGCTTCAGGAATGGACTGAGTCATCCACAATACATTGTACATTTCCAATAACGATTTTTGGGCATCAACATGCATGTTCCTAATAAGCTTGTAAGGAATGTCATCTAATCCTGGGGTTGTATCTTTTCTATATTTGATAGCAAATGTGAATTCTGCAAAGGAAAATGGTTCTGAAAGATGAGCACAATTACTATTCCCTGTGTTATTAAAGATTTCATTTAATGAGTTTATGTCTATGTTTTTTTCAGGAGGAGACGGTGGAGCATATTTATCAATGAAGGCTGGAATCCATTCGTCGTTTTTGGGCATTTTGGGTAATGTTACACGTTTGAATCTTTTGATGTAATTCCAAATAGTGCTTATAGGTGTATACCTGTTAAAAGATTCAACTAATTTAGTCCATCCGTATTTCTTCTTTTCTTTTAATAATCTTTTTTTAAAAGCATTTAATTTTTTATATTCAATGTAACTCGACATATTACCATTACTTCTATACATATTTAGAGCTTCTTTACTTTTATTAACAGCATCTGAGCATTCATTGTCCCACCAAGGAACAGGCTTTTTAATGACAATGCTATTAGTTTTCCTTAGCTTTGGAATAGTGACATCTTTAATCTGATTAAGTTCTTCGCAAAAATCATTGTAAGTTTTGACTGGGTTACTACTGTCTATATTAAATTGCCCTAATATTCTCTCTGTTTCAGATGCATAAGCCTGCCAATCTGCTTTATTATAAAGATATCGATCAGCGGAATTACCAATATCGTATTTATGAATTGTGGTGTGAATTGTTATAACTGTTGGAAAATGATAGCTGCCCATCGCATCATCATGAACTGTCCACTCGCAAAGAGGAGCAACAGAAGGACTGACAGAAGAAATATCAATTGCAGAAGGCATTTTAGAAGGACTACCTACAGTGGTAGGAAAACCAGTGTTTAATATACATAGATCATACTCATCGAGTGTGTTATAGATCTCATTACCGCGAGAGTTAGACCTCAAACACCCAAAAGCGACGTGATGGGCGTTGAGATCGCCCGAAAAAAGCATTGGTTTCGGTAACATATTCAAAATCTGTTTGAGTCTTCTGCACTGAAATCTACGGTTATCATTAGGAGGCGGTATATAACTACAGAGAATTGATAAATTACCAGCATTGGTTTGTAAGATTATTGCAGCAGAATGCATAAAATTGTAAAAAGGAACAGAGACAGTAGAGAATTTCAAATTGGATTTAACTAAAATTGCTACACCTCCTCGTCCATCTTTCCCGTCTTGTCGAATTATATTGTAATTAGGAATATTAAAAGTGCTATTGTTCCTAAGCCAAGTCTCATTTAAAAGACAAACGTCTACATCATTATTTAATAAAAATGAAATTAATAATGGCTTCTTGTTAATAACTCCTTCTACATTAAACTGTACTATTGTAATAAATGATTTATCCATTATTCTGTAGTGATTTAATCAACACTTCCTGCACAATGGAAGCATTGATTTTGGGCAAATTACCATTCGCCAATGTTACCAAAGCTCCTACCAAACCATTTAAGATGAAGTCGCTCTTGACTATTTCTTTGACTAAATTTGAATTTGAGATCACAAGTTGTGGAGGTTCTGTTACTATGGGTTTTGTGGGAGCCCTAGCAATCATTGGCGAAGGCTTGGCTTTCAGTGGAGGGAAGTTCGAGTTGTAGTTTTTGACAATATTGTCTTGTTTTTTGGCTGAAGCAGCAATTTTTGCATAGTTAGTCCTATTAACATGTTCTTCTAACTTGTTTTTTTTAACTGGACAGTCTCTGGAAATTGCCAAGTGAGGCCCTTGGCAGTTGATACATTTCAATTCATCCTCTTTGTCGCATTTTGTGAAGTGGTGCTCACCAGAGCAGATAGAGCACTTCTGCAGTCCTTTATAGAACTTCGCTCCATGGTTAAATCTGAAGCACTTAAAGCACTGCAGAAGTGGTGCTCTGTACTCATTGACCTTAAATCTATACAGATCTAGGTATACATACTCCGGTAGTGTCTGTGACAAGAAAGTCACAGACACTGAACTGTACGGAACAATTTCTCCGTCGACCTTGCGGGTAAAGCGCCTTACGCCTACAATTTCAAATTCTGCTGCAAGTTTCTTAAACAGTTCTTCATTCGTGATACTTGTTGGAACGAAGCGAAGGACCCCAATAGTCTCTACAGACCTCGCGGGAATATAGGCTCTAAAGCCCTGTTTCTTCAGCAGTTCGTCATTCGTCAGGAAGTTGTTCGCATTGGAAGCTTGTCCAAAGCACACACCAATTTTATTAGCATTGATGCGCTTGATGCCCACCACGCCCTTGACGTCATTTTTGAAGATCGTGTTTAGCTGGTCAGGGTTTTTATTACCAATTCTGCCATTTTCGGATTCAACAAAGACAATGAATTCATCGCTCACCAAATTTTCCGCGTACAGCCGCCTGTAACCTGGTTTCAGATATGGCTTGAATCCATCATCCTGCTGCTGCTCGCCGTGATGTTCGCGTCCATGGTCCTCAGTTCGCCCCCTCTTTAATTTGGGAGGAGGTTCATCCTCGGAAAGCCCAGGGGGCTTTGCCCCCGGGCGATCTTTCATCTCGCCGAACCTAACGACGATGTTTTAAATACTTTTAGCGTAAGTTTATCGAGTTTTAACAATTTTCAGAAATATTTTTGAAAAATTTTCAAAAAACGCGCCTATCCTCTTCAAAAGCCCGCCCTTTTTTTTCCCACACCACCATCCACCATCCATCACAGACTAAACAAGGTTTTTTACGTCATAGACTGTGACGGTATGAATGAATGAATGAATGAAACGAAATTAAATTGAACGAATGAACTTCTTCGTATTCTGTGGCCTCCCTGGGAAAGAATCACAGAACAATGAAAATGGCACATCTACACGATGGTTTTTTGTATAGATGCATGGAGAAATCTTAGTAGTGACATGAAGGCAAATTATGATGATGAGGCCTTCACATAATATGATGATGGCCTCCTCGTTTCATCTAATGACAGCGACCATCTCTGCTTCCTAGCATGTGTTTCTTGCACTTGTAGTGGTTTAAGATCGCCGGAGTCACCTAGATAAATTTCGTTTCGAATACCTATCCTAAGTAGTTGGATAGGGCTGTGCTTCATAAGTAAAAGTAGATGTAGGAATGCTTGTCATTGCTTGATCGTGATAGTCCTTCTCTTCAAAGTTATCGACAAAGATCTTAAAAGTTCTCGGCGACAAAACAAAGTTCTTCAAAGAGAACTTTGCAGACGTACCTTTGTGTTCAACGGTGTCTCCTTGTGCGCTAAAGTACCTTGAGAAAATCCCTTTACTATTAGTATCCAATAAGACAGCGTTTCCCTAGCCCAGCATATAGAATTTAGGATAAGGATTCATACGCGCGATACAATCATGTCTTCACTAGCTATGCTAAATGACTCAGTCAGTTTGAAGCAGCTATTTCTGTGCTGAGAACACGATCCTGTAATGAGTCCAGGGCTTACAAGCCCGCATCAAAATTCCGCAGCACATAGTAGGATTGACAGAATCAGCGCCTATTGAACCAAGAAGTTAGAATTTTAAGGTCGCATGTATACTACACATTACTGTAAGTTACTGTTTATTTAGTTATCCGGATGAAGCAACTGCTCTCGCTATCTAAGATGTCACTTATATATCTACTATTGTGCAGATTATGTAAAGATATATCTATCTCCAGTATAATTTTTATATAGCTTCCGAGCGCGTAGCTACGTAGCATTTCTTTAGAGTGCTTTAGAGTGGTCATGGCCAACACATAGATACTATAAAAAATTCGCACTTTTTTTAAGTGTTTCTAAAAATATATTAAACTTTATTATTTTCTAATAATTATTATTCAAGCGTATTCTTTCAATGTTATAAGAACTCGGTAAGATTTAATTATCAATTTATGTTTACACAAATAATTTATATAATTTATTTGTTTATATTATAGTACCTAGTAAAAAATACGTTTTATTTTAGCGTACAAAACGATATAATGTAAGGACACTTCTTTACGCATCGGCAACATAATCGAAACATTTACGTTCTCAGTCGGAAAATTTTCTTGATTTCCATTTGACCACGCCCCTAATCTCGATTTAACAAAACATGCAGCGATAAAAAACCTTTTTACAGCAGGCGACATGTTGATTTTTTTGTAGGTTCCGTGAAGCCGATACGGATCGCTGTCATTGCTACAAAATGTCTTTGTAGATATCAGGGTGTAGGTCATTTAATTGTAGTCTAATTACCTGTTCCGTGCAAATTTTCATGTGAAACGAACCCAAAAGAATAAGAAGAGGATCTACTTCACCCGAATCAAGGGTGTGTATTAGTGATGTTAGACCGATATAGATTTGTATCAAAATAATCTGAAAGCTATTTATAAATATTATTTTCTCAGCTTTTACCTAAGTTCAAGCGTTAATAGTACCGTCTGGACTATAAATAAACCGTGAAAGTTTATAAATATTGCAGTGTTCTATGCACGCGATGTGTTGGATGCCTTCGGAAGGTTGCCATTTTTCGATGGATATCACGGTCCAGTGTTGTGGGGCGTGAGCGCTCCGTCACCGGGCGTGAGGCTCGGCTGGGGCGCTGGCCCCTCCCGCCGCCCATAGTGTTGAAGTGCAGTGGTGATTGCAGGTTGTCAAGGATTACCAAGTCATGGTATTGTCGGCGGTAGAGGTGTCGAGGTAATATCGGGGCCAACTTGAACGATGCGGGCGTGAGGCTGACCGGCACCACGGCTACGTCGGTGGCGGGCGGCGCGCGGGGAGCTGAGTCTCCCTCGCAGGCCACACAAGATACTGTTGATAACGCGTCTCCCACTTGCTGGTAAGTCCCTGAGGGCCCAAACTCCCTTTTACTATATAGACTAAAATTGATGATCAATATAGTTATCGTGTAACTCTAGAAAAGGCTATTCTATAAGTGCGAACGGTCTTTTTATAACAACATAATTGTAAATTCAGTTCAAGTCGGCCTTTTCCTTTACAAGTGACTATTTAAATTGCAGTTTAGGAGTGACTTAGTGTGTAAATGGTGTTTTTATAACACTGTTTAAGTGTTACTTCTAAATTCATCTGAAATACACCTGAAATAGGCTCCAGGGAAAACACATTTTAATAGCAGTTTCCCAGTAATAAGGAATTGTGTTTATATAAACAGTATTGGCAGTATTCTAAAGCTCTCCTATAATTAGAAAAAGCATTAAAAGTAGTTAAGTTTCCATTGCTAAGCCATGTCAAACGCCTTATGGGCGGTTCGATAACTTCTGACACTAAGGCCCGCCGCTGTATTACTAACCTCCACCAACCCGGACTTGGCCTCCATGCTGGAGTATGGCCTAACCTGCGATGCAGGAAGAGATCCTTGCCCCAGCAGTGGGATTGATATCGAAGTTTCAAGAAAGTAAAGGACAATTTTTATTACGACTCAGGCAGAAATGAATGAATCTCGAAAAAACGGATAGCCAGAGGTCGCGGGTTCGAATTCTGGCATGGGTGAAATTTTTAGCCTCTAAATAGGTTTTTAAAATTGTCCTTAGCACGGGTTAGTGCATTAAAAAGAATTAAATGTTTCACCACATTAAGGTCTTAACTCTAGTTTCAGTTGTAGTAATGTTTCAGCATGAGGACTGCTTCTCAATTTTTGCACTGACTAACTTCAATTGCGCTTCCTCCTTACTTACATTTAATTACATACATAATTATTCTTACATAAATTTGTAACTTTAAATTACATTTACTTAATCTCTATTTATAGATAATTGTTTATAAATTATTATTTCTTAGTTCTCCACTTAATGTTCTAATTTAATTGAATTCAGAAATTAATTTCATGCAAATTTGCCTTTGGGAACTCCGGAGTTACATATTTTTAATATATATTTTTAGAGCACCCTTATTGGGCGTAGGCCTCCTGCAACTGTGTCCATACATCTCTATCTTGCGCTATGCGTATCCAGAGTGGATACGTATAGCGCAAGATAGAGATAATAACTTTAAGCATTAATAATTATTGCATTAACAATACTTGGATACAGTAGACGCCTAGGGCTGACAGCTGGATCTTTGAAATTATTGAGGTTAGCATAAGTTCCAATTAGGCTAATGTGATTTACACCATCCATTGCTGTAACAATAGTCATTGTTATTGAGTCATTCAGTTTAGGAATCATTTTGATTTTAGGAGACTTTTCGACAATCCATGAAATTTACTGTTTCATTTTTTCTTAACTAAAGTACATAACAGTTCTTTAAATGAAGAACCATACTGTAGATTTTTTTTAACCTACACAAGCACAGAACATAGTTTACACAAGATAAAGAAAAAACTACTCCTAAAATGTCTCTTGTAAAATAAGCACCTTTGAAACGCCAGTCACCAATTTATTATTGTATTTCATTGTAATTATGTTTTAAGGTAATTATTATTATTAATTGGCAGGATTTTGGGGATTTTAAGTAATGTTATCCCAATGAGTAGATAATTATCTACCCATTGCCAACTGAGTCAGAATGATATAAATGCTGGGCATGCCTACTCCATCTAAGAAACAATGTCCCAGGCCGAGACCTAATGGTACCTGCACCCCTCTAGTCAGAGCGGAGCTGCCACTGGATGCTGTATTGATATCAACCCTTGTATGTCCCCACTGCTGGGGAACGGGTATCTTCCTGCATCGCTGGAAGGTTAGGCCTTACTCCACCACGGGGGCCAAGTCCGGATTGGTGGAGGATTGTAAGACAGTGGCAGGCCTTACTGTCAGAAGTTAACAAGCCACCGATACGGCATCCGACGTGGCTTAACGACTGCCATTACATGACAGCAGGCTTAGCGTGCCTTGCGTACCAGAAGCACTCGGAAAAATACCACTAGCGGTAGTCATGGGACGGTCACCCATCCTGCACCTGACAGCGCCTGTTGTTGTTTAATTCAAGTGATTGATTCCAATCACTCGATTCGATCAGGCCACGAGCGCTTTGGACGCTGTGTAAATCGTCTTATTACGTAGATGCTAAGGCCAAAGTTAACTTTGTATTAAGAACCCTACTTACACATTTATTAACCTACATCTGTAACCCAGCGGGTATGCTGAGTCCTGGGTTTGCCTTGATACTCGCAATCCTCTTTTGCGGGAGCAACACTGATGTGTTCCACTGCAAAGCACAGACCTACTCACAGAGACAGAAAGTAGTTAGTTTGTCCTGTTGTATCCACACTTAGCCTCATAGTTGGGCCATTGTACAGCAGGGCTGTGAGGTCAATCCAGCCAGCCATACTCTTTCCTGGAAGTTAGCAGTGCACCAATGTTACTGCTGGCCTCCCGAAGGGATCCCAGCTCAGAAAGATAAGCCTAATTAACATATTCACAGTGAATTGGCGATTTTAAGTGCTGAGGTATGTACGAGCTAAAACCTAAGGCACTCAGATTGACAATGTATTTTTAGCACTTAATCCAATAGAAACTAAATCTTAGCGCCTATTCTATTAGGATTATGTCGGCCTAAAGTGCCAGTCTAGACTAAATCCTTGATGAAACCTCAGAACGGCCTTGTTTTCTGTTAGCTTCATGTGTTTGTGGCCATTCTTATTGCATTGATTGCTGGTTCTATAGCTAGTTAGTTAATATAACATAACATTCACATACAGGCACATACATTGCTTCAAGCCCCGCACTAGGATACCCTGTGCCGTGGGAACCAGAAACAATGACATCACAAACATGTAAACATCCAAGACCTGGGGGTTTTTTTTGTCCAAAGCCGGGATATGAAATGTTTTCACTTAGCCTCATAGTTGGGCCATTGTATGTAGCTATCGCCGAGGTATGTTTACACTTCAGGGACAAGGATTTCCTCAAGATGTTATCCTTCACAGCTAGCGAGTAGTATTGCTACTATAATTTCACAAATGTACATAACTTAGAAAACAAAGTCATTGGTACATGCCGGGATTCGAAACCACGACCTCCCGATTGAGAAGCAGGCGTCCTACCTTTACGCTACCACCGCTCATTGGTTCTATAGCTGTGAAAGTCTGTTAGCTTTTAGAATATACCTCGGGCTCTAGGGTAGGCTTCGGCTTTTGCCGAAAGCACACGAGTGTAATACTACTTCCTGCTCTGTATAAAACTTTTCTTTATTTTTTTGAAAAGTTATGACAGACTTAGTGTCATATTAGTCCCGATATTTCTATTACACGAATGTGTCCGATTCTATTCGATAGTAGCCGAGGTATATTCTAAAAGCTAACAGACTGTAAATACTCAAGCATGTAATTCAATTGTGTTCCTAATACAGTGCACTCAATCATGAGTCTTAAGAACTTCAAAGTTAATGTGTGTTACTAATTTAATCGTATTTTTGTGGATGCGTATAAAAGTTGATGCGCTGGTACTTTGGCATACAAAAAAAGAAAATACATAAGAGGAGAGAAAAGATCAAAGGCAGCAATTGACAAGACCATTGTTAAGCTACAAACAGGGAACTGGGTTCGATTTCGTTAAGGTTTCTTTATATCCCAAAGTAAATAAATAAATTGTCTTGAATTTCCCAATTTTGCAGGATTTTTGGTGCAATTCCAAAGGAATGCGCCTACGCTATCAATTGAATGTTTTTGACCGTTTTGTCTTGTATTATCAAGCTGATACAAAATATCTAAAAATGTCTGATACCACATAAAAAAAGTGGTTTGCTGTCTACTGGGTAACACATTAAATGGCATTTTCTCTATCGCGTACTATCGAATCTCAGCTAAATTTCTGTAAAAAATCCATAAAAAAAGATCCATTGGCGATTGTGGGTGGAAGGACCGGTAAGGGACGTCCCAGGCGGACTTGGCTGCCTCGTTGACTTAACGGTATCACGTTATTAGTAAAGGGCAAAATAAAAAGTTTCCGTAACCGGTTTGCGTGCATACGCGCGTGGATCGTAGCAAGTGGCTGACTATGGTCTCTGCTTACCCCTCTGGGATAGAGGCGTGAGTTTTTATATATAGGTATGTACGTTCTGACGAATCTACTATGGGCCAATTTCAGATTTTAGAATTTCGTCTACGTTTACTAGTGTAACGGTGCAAACCTCTTTACACCATTTTTTATATTTCTTTTTCTTTCCTATCACTTTCAAATATTTAAAACTACGTCACACATTTTTCGATTTCCCTCATTTTTCATCATTACCACCTTAAACATTGACTAGGTAATAGGTTTTTAAAAAAGTCCTTAGCACGGGCTAGTGCATTAAAAATAATATAGACATTGACTAGATCTGACTATTTTACCTGCTTATCCGTTTTTATCCAGTTTTCGGTTTTATTATAAAACAACAGTATCTACAAATAAAGCAACAGTTGAAGTCGTTCCAGTTTTATTATTTATAAAAGTTATACAACATTACACAAAAAATAGTATGAACATTACACAGTTTAGAAAATACTTAACTGTAGTGCTATCTCTTCGATTTTCTCAGCTAAGAGCGTTACAGAACGTTACTTAGGGCCAGTTTCTCAATTGAGAATTTCGCTAAGTAAATACTTAACTCTAGCGCTCTTCGAATTTCACAGCAAAGAGCGTGACAGAATGTTACAGTGCTACACAAGAAATGAGTCTCGCGGATGTACCTGCGCAGATGACCAAATTTTGAATGTGCGGCAAGTTGATCGACCAATCAGATAGTTTCATTTTATGGCAGGCCGCGCGCCTTTGTTGCTATTGGTTGATTCAACGTCATCGATGCAGGTGACTATTAGTTTGGCAATATTAGCGTGAACAAAACAGGTAGCGCTAATGCGGCAATCAATTCAGCACCTTAACCGTATCGGTTAAAGATCATGTTGAATGTACTTATAGCTTCGGGTACTTTCGTTACAGTTCTTCCTAGTCTGCGCGAACGTAGATTCCCGAAGGGACTTTTATGATGTGTAGTACTGTACTTAATTATTTACTCAATGAAATTCTCAATTCGGAAACCGGCACAAAATATAATTTTTAACGTAAAAATCACTGTTGAATAGATCACTGGAATGTTTGTCCAAAAAATAAGACATGCTAATGGTTTAGAAAAGTACCCGACTACGACTGAACAAAAGAATACATTACTTTCTCCATTATTAGTCAAATACGATTCTTAGTAGATACACCAAACTGGAGAGATTTTTCTGTAAACAAACTGTGTTATTCTCTCTGTATACCTTTACGACAAAAAGTAACGTAATTTTTTCAGTTATAGTTGTTTTAAGAGACTGCGTTAGCAGCAGGGTTGTTTTGCTAGTGTATGTATGCATATTATATATAGGTTTGTGTATGCATGCATGAATGTGTTTATTTATTGAAATTAAATGAAAAGGTTTTATTCAAAGTAGCGCAGATACTGCGGCTTAGTGAACGTTACAAGTAAAACTAGGTGTCCATTAAACCTGCGCAAAACAGTACCTTATGAGAACATGCCACATGGCATGGTATTTCGTACCGCGCCATATGGCATTATGGCAGAACGCAGTACGCGGAACATGGCCTACCTGAGATGTCGCGTTATAACTCACGAGGGCCATGTTTAGAGTCATTGTCATTATGCCTACATGACGTAGCCCTTCTTGTCGCGTATCACGTAGATATTATACGTTATACATAAAATACGAGGCGGTGCCAAAGAAATATAGGCCTTATCAAGAACGTATTGAGTTCAAAACGATGTTCGGGTGTCCGACCGACGGACACCCGAACATCGAAGTAGGATAATAATTTGTGCAAAAAAGTATCCTATTAACAAAGCAATAAGGTACGCTCGCCGACCGCCGCGCGCTTTGTGCCATGCATGTGCAAATACATAGCAACGATTTGCCGCGGTCGGCCGGCCGCGACGTTAAAATTTGCCGCGTACTGGGTACTGATCCAGTACGCGGTCGTGCTATATAACGCGTACTGCAAAACACGCAGTACTTACACATGTCTAGTGTCCATTTCAAAATCTAGATCATTTTGGAGAAAAAATGGACAAAAAAACTCCAAACTTTAGTCTTTTCAAATTCCTTAATTAACAGAGTTTACACAAATTTTTACATGCATTCCAGACATCATTGTCATCTAAATAATCCTTAATATTATAGTAGCTCTTTTGGCACAAATATTATTCTTTGTTACCCTTTTTAGTCTAAACAGCTTGAAGGAGTATAGCTTCAGAGGTGTCGTTACATAAAAATGTTAAAAGTAAATGACGTTAGTGATACATATTTCCATTTTTTACGCAGTCCAGTGTTTTTGTTTTTTTAAACACATCATATTTTTACATTGCACGGTGCATCGAAGTTTGGGACCAGGAAAGGTCAAATTGGATTGATTATTTCTCATTCAGTGCAGTAGATCAAGTTGGAATTTTCTTTCGAATTTGCAGACATTTTTACTAAGCATCTCACATTAGTGTCATTGCGCACATAATAACGAGTCTGAAAGGTACAGATGTGTCTATTAATACTCGGTAAAGCCGCGTTCTCACGATCTCGTCGTCTCTGGAACGCCCTGCCTGATAATATCCGTAAAGCCCCATCTCGAAATTCTTTCAAAGCTCTTGCCCGGGAACACTTCCTCGAGAAGTGCTACCCCAAACTCCCTTAGCCACTCCTTATGTGAAGAGTCTTTCCGATGTATGTCCTCCCTATTCATTATATTTAGATTTCATATGTATGGTAATTTATATGGTATTCCTTGTCTCTTACAGTGTGTACATATCATATGTATTTTATAGTGATGTTTATGTATATATATATTTGTATGTAATGTGATGAGTATGTGTATGTATATATATATATATATATAGCACTGTAGGGATAATATATATATATATATATATATTCTATTATTTTAATATATACGTTTAGTGTATTATATGTGTAAGTATATAATAATGTGGAAGGTGTCTTTTTCCTTTTTTTTTTTTTTGCACGCCTGCCAAGTTTTCGTTCTACCTCCTGCGGTTGACTGGTAGAAAATGCTTATGGCATTAAGTTCGCCGCATTGTACAATTTTATGGTGCAATAAAGTATTAATAATAATAATAATCTCTGTAGACTCGGACCGAGTGACCATTTTTTGCTACTCGAAAGCCACTCGTATCGTGTACACCGGTTATCTTAGTGAAAAAAATGTCAATCTGAAGAAAACTGCTATGTTTTATTTACTGGTACTTCGCTCTACTCGTATGCTACTAAGATGAAATCGTGTTACTGATGCAAAAGTTACAACTAAATAAAAAAATATATATTGAAAATTGAAGCGAAAAACTGAATAGGGAATGGAATAAAATATCAGACGTGCTTGATTTTTTTTTGGTGATAGGAATAACCTTCCTTAACGCGAGAAAAAAGTTTAAATTTTTTTGGCTTCGTAGTTAATTTTTAAATAATCTTAACAGACACATTCCTTGGTCCGCTACTAATGAAAAAAAAAATCTGTGATGTGATGACAATGACATTGACAGCTCCCGTCGTTGTCATCACAGATTTTTTTTTTTCTGAGCCCAGAACGACGAATGGAAGAATATTAAGATTATTTAAAATTTAAGTACGAAGCCAAAAAAATTGAAACTTTTTTCTCGCGTTAAGGAAGGTTATTCCTATCACCAAAAAAAAATATCAAGCACTTCTGATATTTTCTTCCATTCCCTATTCACTAAGACGTGTGCACACCACTATTCGAGTAGCCCGCAGTTTTTAGGTACTAAGATGAGTCACTCTTTCAGAGCCTACTAAGATCATGAAAACGCGGCCTTATGGAGAGAACGGGAGGATGACATTTCACACGAGGTAGCCGGGCTATTGTTTGCGAAAATCGCCTTTTTTGCGACCGGATAATTGATGGACTAATAATGATGTGCAGCAGAATAATTGTGGAGTCAACAGAAGGTCTCACTCCCACTGAATTATCTGTGCACATGTTAAAAGAGTTTCCTTCGAGGGGCAATTCCCGTACAAACGTAATTTGGATTTTATTCGCAATGAAAATTTACCAATACGTTTAGAGGACACACGATTTCAACCCTTGTATGTCCCCACTGCTGAGGCACGGGTCTCTTCCTGAATCACAGGAAGGTTAGGCCATACACTACCACGGGGGCGAAGTCCGGGTTGGTGGAGGATTGTAAGACAGTGGCAGGCTTTACTGTCAGAAGTTATCAAGCCGCCCATAAGGCCTCTGACATGGCTTAACGCCTGCCATTACATAACAGCGGGCACCAACTGCTTAAAGTGCCTTGCGAAGCACGGAAGCGCTCGGAAAAATGCCACTAGCGGTAGTCACGGGACGGTCACCCATCCTGCACCTGACCGCGCCTGTTGTTGCTTAAGTCGTGTGATTGATTCCAATCACTCGGTTCGACTAGGCCACGAGCTCTTCCGTTATGATATGCTAATTGGCAAAGTATGGCAGAGTTAGTTCTGAGAATCGAATGAAATCCCATAACACCTTTGTGCAACTGGACCATAGATTTGTTATGAGAATGCTGGGTTTGTTACGGGGTACCCTAAGGACACACATTGAGGTTTTACATACATACATACATACATACATACATACATACATACATACATACATACATACATACATACATACATACATACATACATACATACATACATACATACATACATACACCCTCACACACACACACACACACACATACACACTAAGTAATGCCTCTAACCCGGAGGGGTAGGCAGAGACCAGCCCGGCAGTACGATGGCAATCATGGAATTGTATCAATGGAATCTTATCATACGTACAGGTGGTAAATAATGTATTAGATTTAAGAGGACTTGAGAAAAGATGGTCAGAGTGGAGTTTTTTTTTCCCGCTGCCTTTTTCTTCACTACACTACGGCCGGAAGGCAGCGGCTTTCACTTTCATGTTACATTGTACTTTGACATTCAGCATACAGAATGTAAATTCTTTACGTTAAAATTGAATTGGAGTTCACTAGTCACGCGTTTTGTTTCGCTAAAACGTCAGAATTGGAAAATAAATTTACTGGACACTTTAATGGCCTTCGTACTACCGATTCCGCCTGTGCAGTACATGCGCAGGCGGAATCGGTAGAAAAAATGCTCGTGGCCTAGCCGAACCGAGTGATTGGAATCAATCACTTGAGAGCAACAACAGGCGCGGTCAGGTGCAGGATGGGTGACCGCCCCGTGACTACCTCTAGTGGCATTTTTCCGAGCGCTCCCGTGCTTCGCAAGGCCCGCTAAGCCGTTGGTGCCAATGGCAGTAGTTAAGCCATGTCAGAGGCCTTATGGGCGGCTTCATAACTTCTGACAGTCAGGCCCGCCACTGTCTTACAATCCTCCAACAACCCTTACTTGTCCCCCGTGGTGGAGTATGGCCTAACCTTGCTGCGATGCAGGAAGAGAGCCGTGCCTCAGCAATGGGGACATACAAGGGTTATATCGAGTACGAAGACGAGAATCGCGCGTTTTGAATGTGAAAAGTCTTGAATTTCCGTCAAATTCTGTCAGTTTAACGTCACAAAACGCGAGGCTCGTGCCATTGAACTACCCAGGCAGGGCCTTAATACTGTTAGTACATTACACTACAATGACAGATAAATGGACGGGTCACATGACTGTTTTTGTACACCATTGGCGCCCAAAAGGTTTGATACAGATTGTCCAAAAATGGAAGAAACCAGAAGTGCAACTTTATTAGTGGTATTGTCGAAAATTGAGACCATTTACTACCTTTGATTATCAAAGACCAGGGCATTATGTTAGTGGTGGCCAAGGGAGGGAACGAGGTTGGTAGGCAGACCACCGACACAATGGTCAGACGACATCGTGGTTGCGGGTCAGAGATGGATCAGATTAGCACTGGTACGCACAGCAGTGGCTTGATGTGGGCTGATTATAGATATAGATTATTACCTTTGATTAAGCACAATACATATTTTAATGAAACGACTGTAGTTTATATTTTTATAATGCTTTGAAGTGGAAACTGAATCTAGGGCTGGTCGAAATCTGTCGTCAGTTTAGGTTCGAAAAAGACTGCAATCTATTTTAATTCTTTATTGCTGTAAATACATGAGTACGTACGTACGTACATAAACGTACAAGGGCGTGCTTAATGCACGAAGCATTCTCTACCAGCTAACCTTTGGTGTTGAAGAGACTGGCAAAGGGTAGTCGTCGTCGTCGTCGTCAGGCTATATAGTCCACTGCTGGACATATCCCTCATAGGGGGTAGTGCCCATAATCCCCACGCTGGGCATGCGGGTTGAGGATCGCAGTTCGGTGGAATGCCCACCTGCTGCCCACCCCCCGGTTTGTGTCCCTTAGTCGCCTTTTACGACACCCGCGGGAAGAATTAGGTTGGTACTATTCTCTAGGCCGACACCACACACCACAAAAGGGTAGTGCAGGAAAAAAAAGGTTCTACGGTTGCACTTTTAATTAAGATTGCGAATTACCCACTTCCTATTCCATACAAGCATTAGTTAGGCGAATGTATGCCTAACCGTATATATAAAATAAAATTGCGTGCAACCAAATACTTAATTCGTTTAATCATCCATTGTTGAATATTGACGCACGGGCGGTACCGACGCGCCTTTTTGAATTCGCCAGTACTGTATGAGATGTCTTTGACTGATTTAAGCACTATATTATAAAGCTGGACGGCCTAGAAAACGGTGGAAAGCGACCTCCATCTGCCAGAGTGGTCTGAGGTGGCCCAGGACGGAAAACGCTGGACTGAATTGGGAGAGGCCTGTGCTCAGATACAAACAGAGGCTACGTAAAAAAATATATATAGTATACATAAAGAAGAAAAGTTTATTTTTGTATGTTTGTATGTTGGGGGTAATCTCCGAAACCAAAATGACCCCCATTTTTGTAAAAAAATATCTATAGTTTGAAATGGATACCTACTACCTACTCGTAGTTTGACTTGTACGTTCATAAAGTCGCAGTTTCTGCGCTACTTTGAACCTTTTCATTTCATTTCATTTACAATTATCAAAGCGTTCTTTCACGAGTATCGACAACAACTTGAGGATATTTAACTTTGATGAATATCCCGCCGGTAACAACCAGTGTATTCCTTGGAACTTCAGACAAATTCATATAATTGAAATAAAAAAAAATTGGGTTCCGTGCCTCAAAAGCGAAACTCTTATAGGACCACTGTTGTCCGTACGACCATCAGCTCGAGCATCCTTCCATATGTCAGGAGCCTCTACCTCAGAAGGCGAGGAGGTATCTAGTTGAAATTAAATACTATGCTCAGGTCTACAGTCCCTTGAAATTATGAAAAAAATCGAGCTTCTAAAAACCTATTTGGAGGCTAAAAATTCCACCCGTGCCGGGACTAGAACCCGCGACTTCTGGCTAACCGTGCCAGCGCTCTCCCAAATGAGCTAATGGGCAAGTACCGGCATCAGTGAAATTTCGAACCTCTTTACAATACTCTCTGTATTACTTACAGGCAGGTTTTTTTTTTAAATTGTCCTTAGCACGGGCTAGTGCAACAAAAATATATATAATCAAGCTTCTAAGTTAACGGAAAAAATGTTACGGTCGTTTATGCCTCAAAAAAGCTCATACTTCGACGCTTGAGGGAACCAAAATTTATAGAGTACTTCCCGTTGATCTAAAACTATAAAGTATTATTGCCATATACTACAAACACTGGAACCAATGTGAAAACATACATTTGTATGTAAATAATAAAAGAAATTGTCTCAAAAGTTGATCGGGCCATATTTCATTAACCGTGTTAGCTAGGCGGTTGATATTCACACAGATTATTTATTTCTGTTGACGCTATGTCAAAAATACTAAAAACAATATAAAATCAATATTTAAATGGAGCTCCCCTGCAACGAACGGCAACAGGTATACGCTTGAAATATTCAAACGTTGTAAAAATAATGGTACGGACCCTCGTGTGCGAATCCGACTCGCACTTGGCCGGATTTTTCTATGTTCTATTTCCTCTACATCTTCTTCTTCTTCTTCAAGCTATATTAGTCCACTGCTGGACATAGCCCTCCCCTAATGAGCGCCATAGCGCAAGATTGTGCCATCATTGGGGGTAATGCCCACAATCCCCACGCTGGGCATGCATATATAAATAAAATTAGATGTACTTAAAAGTCGCGTTTTTTAACCTTTAAACCAGCGACTCGCGTCGTCGTGCTACTTACGCTGGAGAAGTCGCAATCGTTCCCTAAACGTTGTACAGACGTTGCCTTGCGGCGGGCGGCGACAATGGACAGCGGTCTGCCGCATTGTGCGCCTTGCATAATGGCCGCATTTACATACTTCTGGCATTATCACCACTGCTAAGGTGCGTTCACACACAGACATCTCGTACCCTGCTGAGCCTTACCAGATCGTTAGTATTATATCTAGTTTCTGTTATTTGTTTAATCATCGAGAAACGTACAGGGAAATCAACAAAAAAAATTATAAGATTATGTTTGTATTGTTTGCTGTGTGGTGCCGGCCTAGAGAATAGCAGCAACCCAATTCTTCCCGCGGGTGTCGTAAAAAGCGACTAAACGACACAAACCGGGGGTGGGCAGCAGCGCCCCCTGCAGTACAATTCTACCGAACTGCGATCCCCAACCCGCATGCCCAGCGTGGGGATTATGGGCATTACCCCCTATGATAGCAAAACATGGCGCTCTTTAGGGGAGGGCTATGTCCAGCAGTGGACTAGTATAGCCTGACGACGACGACCTGACGAGGTTTTCCACCTGTGGATTTGATTAATTTGAAGAGTCAGAAATCGATCTACTGTGTAAAGACATACACCCGTATTCTAAGACGTTCCTCTAAGTTTTAATGTCGCTCCACTCTTGCTCAACCGAGGAAAATAGTATTTTAAAACGTATTAAATTTCCTCCAATCGAGCAAGTATCTCACTCGATTTGAGGAATCATCTGCCAAAGCTAAGGTACCTCGGGACCTGCCTTAAAGCCTCCTCGAGAAAGAAAAAACAGAAGACAGGCAGACATCAAAACTTAGCAATGACCATTGCCAACATAAAAAACAAATTTTCACTCGATTTTAACCGCAGATTATATTGATTGTACTCACTCGAGTACACTCCAAATACTGACTGGTGACTGGGGACCAATACTAACTCAAGGAAATGCCTCCACGTCTCCTCGACTCCACCTCCGTTGAGTATTGAGCCGAGGTGACTTTGAGGAACGTCTTGGAATACGGGTGAAAGTTCGGTGTTTTTTGTCCAATATTTTTTCCGAAATAATGTAGATTTTGAAATGGACGGCTAGTTTAACTTGTAACGTTCATTAAGTCGCAGATTCTGTGCTACTTTAGTAAAACAATTTTTGATTTGATTAGTACAGTCTACGACACATCGACGTTTACACGTGCACTCTATTGACGTTTACACAGAAATATCTCGCTACTGAGCCGTTTTCAGTACAAATTCACAAACCACTTGGTAAGGCCCGCCACTGTCTTACAATCCTCCACCAACCCGGACGCTACCCCGGTGGTGGAGTATGGCCTAACCTTCCGGCGATGCAGAAAGAGACCCGTGCCCCACCAGTGGGGACTCAAAGGGTTGAAATCACTAGTTCGAAACTTTGGAATATTCAGTAGTGTTCAGTCATTCATTTCCACTGAAGGAGACCGCGCCTCGACTTCTGGCCTAACTGACCGCGCCGAAAAAAGTGTAAACACTCCACGAAAGCATAACTCCACAGCTTTCAGATTTCTCTGGCAGCGGCGTTATTGTGCCTTGAGTGTTAACTACGCGGGAATGTTGAAATCGGCCGTTCGGTCGCGTATGAAAGATCGGTATAAATTGTCACTGTTTATGACTAACAGAAAGTCCACTCATTTTTTTTGTACATCTACTTCCTTCTCTAATGTATTAGTCCAGTTCATCTAAAGGTTGTCTGGAAAAGATCACTTTTAGTGATAAGGCCGCAGTCTTCTGTGATAGAAATATCTGTGTAATTTCCATTTTTATGTACAATAAAAGTGTTCTCTATCTATTATCTTGTCTGCCTTTCTATCACGTAAATTTTTACTCTATGGGGATAAGTTATTTGACTATTAAAAGTGTCTTAAAACATATGTATTTGACAGTTCGGAGTGGGTTAAGTTAGAGAACTCCATACAGCGAGGGACTTACGAGGTAGCGCCCCTGGCCGCGTAAAGCTGACAATGTTCAGAGGAAAGGCATACCACTTATTTCTGTCCATCTCGACCAGGGTTGGAAAAAAAACATGTTTTTTTAAGAGCAAAACATCATGTTTTATTTGAAAAACAAAAAGCATGTTTTTTATTAATGCTTCATTGCTGTTTTAATTGCCTTGTTTTAAACACCTACATATGTATAAAATTAAAAAAAAAAAAGAAAAGTACTTATTTATTAAAATTTATATAAAAACACACCACACACACACACGCACCGTTTATTATTAATACCACCGAACAAAAAAATTTAAGTAAACAAAAAAGTACGTGTCCACATTCCACAAGCAAAACATGAATTGATCGATTTCGTTCGGCTTTCATTTTATCTAGCTGAATAAGAGCAAACCGGGAAATCCCTGCGTTTTTTGAACATTCTATCAATGTAGCCAACTGTTTAGTAAAAAACATACCATAAATGAGTTTTTGATTTTTTTCTAGTTAAAAGTATAAAGAGTTTTTTTCAACATGTTTAAAACAAATAAGTTTTAATCATGTTTTAAACGTGATACTTTTTTAGTGTTTAATCAGTGTTTTAAACGTATGTTTAAAACAAATCTTTTAAACATTGCCAAACCTGATCTCGACCCACCTCGAGCCTGATGCTGCCACTTCTAGCAATCTGCCTGAGATTGTTGTAATTTTATTTAGTTACAAAAAAATAACATATAATATGTTTTACGATTTTATAAAAAAAAAACTACTTTAGTATTTATGTAAAAAATATGTGACACCAGGATTGGTCACAAAAAATGTGACCTCCAGCGATAAGAGAGGGGTCACCGCGGGTCCATAAATCATGAAATTGCCTGACTTAATTTACGGATGGCCCCCAAAGTCACAAGCACAGCTAGTTATTTAATTTATATATAATTTTGCTTTGTGTTTGTTTTGGCATCTGTTTAGATACATTTTGATTGAAAATATACTTGTTTTTTATAAACAAATATTAAATATTTCATAAAATATTTAGCTTTATGATTCGTTACAAAAAATAATGCAATGGATCATAATAGTAGTTTATGATACTGTTGCATAATAAGGGTTCTTATAACGCGAGTGTATTTTAAAAAAACGAGTGTTATAAGACCAAGTTATGTACAGTGTCATACACTACTTTATCTACTCTCATACTATACAATATTAATAAACAGAACCAAACTTTGTTTATATAAATATTGAAAAGTTTTTTTAAATGGAAAATGTTGGCGCCACGCGCGCATCGATGTGTGCGCACATCGATTGCGCATGCGCGTTTTGTCGCCGCGGACCCGTTCATTGAAACTTTTTTTTTAAATAGAGGTTCAACCTTCTTGATCCAGCTAGAGGTTGTATGCGTGTATCGTTATGATTAAAAAGTTATATTATGATACCTGTATCGTAATAAAACTTTTATCTTTTATTTTTGGCCTATGCGTAATGTTTGTCATAAGAGTTTTGTTTTCAGATTTATAATCTTTGTTTTATAGTATCAGAGTAAAGTTAGATCATAAGGTTATATTATGCACAATTATGTGACTCTTCTCTGGTGACACACAGTTCTGATTTAAACTTCTGTTGGAAATACTTTGAGCTTCAGACTCTGTACAAAATGTTTGTTTACATACTTCGCGTTGCTCATGCACAGTGTGTTATTGTACTTTACGAAGTTTCGGAGAATTAGTGCCTTTGTATTTAGCAGGAAAACACGCGTTGATGAAAACAAGAATTAAATGAATATTGCTGTCGGAAAATTCGTAGAACTAGGTATTGAAAAACTGGAATAACATAAAAATTCCGCTGAAACCAACGAGTCAACGATTCGTTGACAGGTAGGTAGTTTCTATAGCAAATGATAAAAACATGAATGTTGATGAAAGCGGAAAAGATTTGTCAGGATCGTGGCAAGTGGCACACACTGGTCTCTGCCAACCCCTTTGGCGACAAAGGCGTGATATTTATGTATCTATCCGGTACATGACACGAGTATGTATCCTATTTTATTTATTTGATACCCAAAACTTGTATTGAGCAATCAGTGCAGTGATTCCGTAAAGCAGAGTTGAATTGAATTGATACCCAAAACAGCGTAACTGACATAGTTAGTTAGACCTGAGATTTCCGCACTTAGCCTCATACTTGGGCCATTGTACGTAGCAAGCGCTGGGGTACGTTAACACTTCAGACACTAGGGTTTCCTTGCGATGTTTTCCTTCACCGTCGGCGAGTGGTATTGCTACTATAATTTCACAAATGTACATAACTTAGAAAACAAAGTCATTGGTACAGGCCGGGGTGTGAACCCACAACCTCCCGATTGAGAGGCCGGCGTTCTTCACCGCTCCGCTACCACCGCCCTCGTAACTGACATAAACGACATAGATTAAATTACATGAAAAACGCTCAAAACAAGCCACAACATAACCCCAAAGCATGTGCATACACCATGAAAAATTACATTGATATTACATTTTTACAAAAATTGCCAATCCGCGGTGAGCATGGGTGGTGATTAAGCCCATACTGTCTCTCAGAGAGAAAGCCTGTGGCCTGTGCCCTACACCGGGACGTATATTCGCTCCATTACATTACATTACATTACATGAAACGCTCGTGGCCTAGGCGAACCAAGTGATTGGAATCAATCACTTGAGTTAAGCAACGACAGGCGCTGATAACTTCTGACAGTAAGGCCCGCCACTGTCTTTCAATCCTCCACCAACCCGGACTTGGCCCCCGTGGTGGAGTATGGCCTAACCTTCCCGCGATGCAGGAAGAGACCCGTGCCCTAGCAGTAAGGACATAGAAGGGTTGATATCGTGAGTAACCTTAAAAACCTTCTTGCCACCAGGTGGGCGGCGTGGTCGGCGATGGGGTGTTTCGGCTCACCTGGCGGCAAGAGCGGCGCGGACAGCGACGACATCAAGTCGCAGAAGCGCCGCAGCGACGCCATCACGCGGCAGC